>OY856410.1:1161244348-1163644348 GCA_963693085.1 Alisma plantago-aquatica
ATTTGCTTTAATTACTATTTTAGAAAAAGAGAAGACATTCTGCATCAGGCAAGTCAACTGACTGGGAAGTCGAGTCAATTGACTAGAGGACCAAAGAGGTACCAGACCAGAGGATCCACTCGAATGACTGGAGGAGTCTAGATAGCTGCTTGAGCCACATGCTAATCAATCGATCGATGGAGACCAATTGACCAATAGGTGGATGAATCGATCGACTAGAAGAGTCCAATCGACCGTGTGGCTTATTTCCAGCACAACAATTTGTCCTTTATAGGTTGTAACATGTGATGTTTGACTTTAGATGAATAGAAATTCTTTGTGGCTCCAAATAATTGCATTAGTATGGCAATGACCATTGCTCGTATGTTTTTTATTGCAAGTTTTTCTTTGTGGATATATTATGTATATGATACATATTATAAGTATGTGGTGATTGAATATGTAAATGTTTTATATATATAATCTCTCAATAAATGTGAATTCTTATATATTTTTCATGAGCAGCATACGTGAAAAGCTTGATTGACTAAACATAAGTTATGACAAAGCATGGTGCAACTATTTATCACAGGGATGTGTTATGGTAGATATGTGGGTCTACCAAAGAAGGGTGCATAGTCTATCGTGTTGGCTTTTGGGTCAAGATTTACTAGGTGGCCTAAATGAGATTAAGTACCTAGAAGCATATAGATGGAATATGACAAGGAGTTGTGGACATCATCTATCCAAGAGTTTCATTAGATGCAATTGGCAAAATTTGCCTACCTAAATAGTCAACTTGTGGGTGATCAACCAAATATGACTTATGATTTGATGAAATATGAATCTTGGCTCACTAAAAGGTTGTACAATACAATTTTCTGAATTGATAGTGGGTGTTATCAATTTGAACAAAATTTTGGGATCGATAATAATAAATGTCAAATGAATATTGTCAATATTATTTAATCGAATCAAAAGGTGTTTTGACATAATGCAAAAAAAATTGTATAGATATATGGAAACACACTCTCATCACGATCAATCCTTGAGATGGTCAAACAAAATGGGACCAACTTCTATGAATCATTTAGGACTTTAAAAAATCACCTCACTCATGATCATAAGCCTTATGTCATTGAAACACCAGTACTAGAGGAACCCACTCCAAATGTGCCTCAGCATGAAATGGATACTTACTTAAAGCATTCCAATGATGCCACAGACATAAAAGACCTTATGTTGAGCTGTATGAACTATGAGTTGCATAAATAGCTTGAAAATATGGACATTCTCAAGATGGGAACACATCTTAAGAATCATGCAAAGAAAAAAAAGGTATAATGTCTAGGAAGTGTTGTTTGAGTGAAAACTGATAGAGGGAGATCCAGTAGATCCCCATGTCTCAATATGATTGGGCATGTGGAACAGGGATTTCCTTTGCACTAAGAGTTGGGCATGAATATGATTCTACATCATTGCATGAATCATATTGCTATTTTATCAAGTGATATTACTTGAGTACCTTGGCCAAACCATTGTCTGAATTACTTGACAGTTGATTAATGCCAAACCACAAATGAAGAAGGGCAAACCAGTGATGGAGATCAACAGAGAGAAGTCCAAGGTCAAAGGCAAGTCTAAGAAAAGTAGTGAGGCAAAGCTAAAGTCCAAGTCTTTTGCACTTGAGATAGGGAGAAGGGTGAGTGCAAAAGGGAACTTCCCTCTTAATATAGAGGAACTCTAGAAGAAGAAGCAGGAGATAGAGATATTAGCTTCAGGATCTGAGAATAAGTAAGCTAGATAAGGTGAAATTGTGCAGAGCAAGATTTGTTGCCACAGTAGTTGGAACGTGTCATTTTTTGAGCCTAGTGAGCATGTAATAGAATTAGTGATTTTCTATTATGTGCATGCCACTAATAGAAACACCATATATATATATATATATATATATATATATATATATATATATATATATATATATATCCTTCATTATGATAAGTTATCTATCTTCTTAAGTACTAAAATTGTTTAATATTTATTCATGGGTACTTTGACCCAATGTATATGATATGTATGTTCACACCCCTTTATGTTTAAAATTACTTACAAATGGTTGAACTTTTTGTGTTTATCATATTTTCATCTATGATTTCAGACTAACATTAACAAGAACAATGGTGCTTCTGCACAACTACATATTTAGGTAAAGGGATTTATACCCTGTTCAAGGAACTCTGGGGTTTTATTTCCCAAGTTATGCTTTATACTAGTAATTGAGGTTTTATTCCTCCTAAAACATTTATACTTGTCACTAAGGTTCAGTCATCCTGCCCTTGGGTCAAGATCTTTTGGTATCTCATTCTTGTTTTTGATAGTGTTAGTCTATCTATATATCCTTCATTATGATAAGTTATCTCTCTTATTAAGTACTAAAATTGTTTAACATTTATTCATGGGTACTTGGACCCAATGTATATGATACAGATGTTCACACCCCTTTATGTTTAAAATTAATTAGAAATGGTTGAACTTTTTGTTTTCATCATATTTTCATCTATGATTTCAAACTAACATTAACAAGAATAATGGTGCTTCTACACAACCACATATTTAGGTAAAGGGATTTATACAAGCTTTAAGGAACTTTGGGGTTTTATTTCCCAAGTTATGCTTAATACTAGGAATTGAAGTTTTAGTCCTCCTAAATCATTTATACTTGTCACTAAGGTTCAGTCATCCTGCCCTTGGCTCAAGATCTGATGGTATCTCATTCTTGTTTTTGATAGTGTTAATCTATCTAATATCTACATGTTGTTTGTTTATGGATGCGGAATCATGAAAGAAGGAAAGAACAACTTCCTTCATTGACTATCTTTTAATAAGTAATTGCATTATTCTCTTGTCTCTAGTATCTTTTATTTCTTGCTTTATTTGACCCTCTCCTTGATGGGAACAACCTATGATTTGTAGTTTACTCTTTCATGCTAAAATGTTTATTTATTTTTACAAAACCAATTTATATTGATTCATTCTCTTTGACCATTTCTATCCCATTTCTTGGGTGTGGTTTTCAAACAACCCAGTTACGGGTGACCAATCAAAGTTATTTCAAGAATAGATTACTCAAATACTTGAGGCTTCATGGATTGCTTGATATGGAAAAGTTTCCCAATATAGTATCTTTCATAGAGATTTTTTTGCAGTCTTTTTCATTCATGTTATGACAACCTTGGGATGAGAACAAAGTGTATTTGGCATATTTTTCTTATTTTATTTTTGATGTAGTATAACGATAATGCTTTATGTATCTTGCAATAATGAAATAAAATACCTCCTTTCCTTTATGCATTTTTAGGTATTATTGGTATGGGTGGCTTTATTACTCATTAAGTAATGAGTGGATCCCCTTGTTGTTCCCACTCCTGATAAAAACTACAAGTGAATGGAAAGCTTGTTTAGGTCTATGATATGATCCTCCTCCAACAACTAAAGTTGGTGTACACCTACTTTATCAATTTATATTTCTTAATATATTTATGCCTATCTTGTTTGGTGGTGGCTTAGAAGGTGGATATGATTTATGAAAGTGGATGGAAATGTCTATGAACATATGGAACTATGCTATGGTGGTTAGGAATGAACTGAGAGGCAGTGGATAATTTAGGATTAATGGGGGTTGTTGAATGGAAAGTAGAGTAGAATGACTCCTTAATACATGTGACATTGGAGGTTCATATATGAAAGTGGTTGGTGATACTTTCTACCAATTTGAAGGCACATATGTAAGCAACGAAAAAGTGGATGAGAACAATTTGTTGATAGCCCATTTGGGTTGTAGTGTTCCTTTCAAGGAAGACTGAAAGTGTTGTACATCATATTAATCTGTAAGGATGTCAAATTTCAAGAGAGGCTCACTAGGTTATTGTTTTTCTATTTGTGGGGACATAGTTAGGCTAACTTGTTCAAATATTTAGACATAATCAAAGCTAAAACCCTATTAGAGACATTAATAAATTTATTTCCAGCCTAGATGGGATCAAAATTGACATGGGAAGGTTGCATCGATGTTTTGTTTTGTTTTGGACTAAGTCTGAGGCCAATCTTGACATTTAATGATCCCAAGGTGGCATATTACTAAATTTAGAGAATTAGTTATAACCAGTCAAATCAGGATTACATGAAACTTAGAACATGTGAATCAAGTTGGATATAGGTGCAACCCGAAAAGGGTGGACCGAAATGCACATGGTATGATTCATTTATTATTTGGGTTGGTATCTTATCAACTTGTCTTTAGTGTCAGTGACATATTTACAATGTTGTTGATGATGTATTCCACCTTGATATTTGACTTATCATATGAATGTTTGATGGTGAAGGAAAAGGTCAACATAAAAAATACATAGTTATTTAAAACTTCATTATGTTCTCTCAAAACATTAAATTACATATGAAAAGAGTATTATGAGACAAAAGTAGGTTTTGAAGTTTGAGTTCAGTGAAAAATGTTTAGTGGGGAAGGACGAGACTCAAGTAAAGGTTTCTAACTATATTATATCTTCTAAAACAATAAACATGATATTCTCCCCAAAAATAAACCTGGGTGGGGGGGATACGATAGCTAGACCTAAAATCATGTCAATTAAACAAAATAGCCAACATCGTAAGAAACTAGATGAAAAATAACGATTGTGACATATGGTTAAAATAATAATCGGATGTTGTGAAATCACTCCAATATTGCAAACTTGGTTAGCCTCAAGAAACTATCATGAAGACATATAAGATATATTTTGTAGAGATCTACGCTTATGCATTTTGGAACTAAGAAGTGTGAAACCAAGACATGAAAATCCCACAATAAGTGTCACTAGTGGTCACCAATGCAAATGAAAATAGAATGTGATGAAGTAGAAGACATCCAAGTACTCAAACACCATCACAAAAATGCTCAAAATTCATGATAATTAAAGTTTATTCATGATCAAGATTTCTTGAATAAGGTATATGTTAAGTGATATCATAGAATGTATCTATTCCAAGATTCCTTGGTTTTCATCACAAGAACCTAAGAAATCATCTCGAATTATTAGGTATACAAAATAAATTAAAGAAGGAGGAGTGTAACATAAAATTCATGTGCCATTACACATAACAATTATTTAATGCAACCAAAATTGTATCTTGATCCAATTATCCTCTATATTATACTTTTCCATTTTTCATTTAAATTTTGACCGGAGTGGAAGAAGTAGATAAGGGTGATGGGAAAAGTTTCCATGTGAAACGTATGATTAGTTTACAAGGATTGAGAAAATTAGTACATATGTGGTAAAAAATCAGCGACGAGATGCGCAAAAAAATGACACACTAAAATGGCTGAATTTTCTAATTCCATTTGGTTCGGTTGGATGCACAAGTTTTAACACAATTCCTATCATGGAAAATAATAATTGAGTAGTGAATGCACACCATATATATATATATATATATATATATATATATATATATATATATATATATATATATATATATATATATATATATATATATATATATATATATATATATATAATGGTGCATTATAAGGTTTCATAAGAAATTTTACAAACTATTGGCTCATACAATAATGAAACCAATTGTTATAAAAGTTCTAACAAGTCAAATACATGTCTAGTAGTTTTCATGTAGTAAAAAAACTATTATTAAAAGTTATCAACTTGAAATACTAAAATAAGTGGTATTTTCATATCTCAGATGATGTCTAGGAAAAAATAGAAAAAAGCACACCATTATTGAAGACTTGATATATAAACAAACCCCTTTGTAGGAAGTTGTTGATTGATATATCAAAATTTGCCTGAGTAAGTTTAATGGGAATAGAATGGGATAGAATTTTTCTAACCTATTTAAAGAGAAATAAAGTATCAACATATATTAAAAATACATTTCATACAAGGGAGAATAAAAATAAAAAGTAATTTTAGTTATTCTAAAAAATGAATTGATGAAAATCAAATATTATAAAAAGGAAGTATAATAGACCATAATACCCTTGCATTGTTAATCCTCAATGTGTCAATAAAGTGCGATGGAGAAAGGTGGTTTCAAGCATCCATTAGTGGTCTATAAGGATTCTTAGTAGGTCGTAAGACTATAAAAAGATAGTTTTAAAATCATACCAATGGCTTAAGATCATAGCACATTCTAAAGTGTTCATCAAAAATGTCTATTAGGGACAATTTCATGCTTGGTTCCTACTCTAGGGATTGTAGTGAGACCAATAAGAATGATCGTAAAAGGGTTATGTTATGGCTCTTGTTGATCTATTCATTGTGTTGTATTTTTAAAATATTAATCAAAGTATTTAAGTATTCAAATCAAAGGGCCAAAAGTTGGAGTCTCCAAGGTATTCTTAGGACCAATTGTTTAAATGTAGCTTTGTAAAAACTCCTTTTGTTTTATGAATTTATTCAACACAAAATATCTTTTCATTTTTTTGCAAAAAGTGTTTTCAATGTAGAGTTTTCTAAAAATAATTATTGACATAAAGCATCTTCGCATATTGAAATTACATTTTACATCTTTTCATTGATCCGCAAAAATGATTCTAATAAAGAGTCTACTAGAAATCAATAATGGCATTTTGCATCTTCATACTTTTATATACAATTTATTGTGATGTAGAGAGAGTGGCTAGATGTATAGATTGATGGGGCAATTTAATCCTACTTATGGTTCACCTTCCTCAACCAGTATACATAGTACGTCTTTGTGGAGTTTTTGGGACTTTATCTTGAATAGATGGGTCTCACCTTCATGAGTTTTTAGAACAATTGTCTTCATCTTAGAGGCATGCTCATAGTATTCAAGTTGGGAAGACCTAAAAAAATTATGTACTAGAAGAAATTATTTCTTAGTCTTTTTAATAAAGTCATTCTTTTTGTAAGAAACAAGGTATATTTGTATATGGTTGCATTTAGGATGTTTTGTAAGCACGTTATGGTTAACTTGTAGAATTGAGTTTTGCATACATTTTGTATGTTTGAGCCACTCAGGGATGGACACATCCATCCTCTTCACATTGATTCACTATATGGGTTTAATGGTTGTAGTGGAGATTGGTAACCCATGTCAGAAATGTTGATTATTATTCAAATATTGCAGTCATGTTGTGTTCCTTGAGATTTTTTAGTTATGGTTTTTGAATTTAGGTGAATAAAGTGTGTCCACAATATCTAAGAAATAATCAAAGAATATGTAAGAGACAATTAATTGATTAGTTAAGTTTGTATCAAAATATGGGATGCATAAATGCACATTTTAGGTCAACACTTACACATAGAATTGAATAGGTTTTGCTCAATGGTAAGGTTTATGCATTATTGATTAAAGTATAAAATTATTGGTTATTTTGTTTTTTTATCCTTATCAATACATAGTATATTTTGATTTTACTTTCTCAGTGGCTCAAGGTATAGTTACAACTTTAATTTCCAAGCCAATATGACTTTTTTTATACATATGCAAGAAATATATTTTCCGCACATTCAGTGTAATGTCTTGTTGTATATCCTATGTTCTATGCATAGCATGATTATGAATCTCACATATAATTAATTTATATATTAATCATATATTATGACATTATTTAATGGCATGAATTATTTTGCAGTTTTATACTTATAGATTCAAAGATCTTTTTTATGATTCAAGTTAAATTTTTCTCGTCTTAAAGCAATGTACTTCTTACATAAATGTTATGTACCTTCTACTTTTATTCTATGATTTTGTTTGCATCAACATTTGCATTTATTTAGTATACTATATGTTTAAATCTAAAAGATATTGAAATAGCATTCAACTACAACCTTGATAATAACACTTACATTGAACAACCACCACTAATATGACATTGTATCAAAGTAGTTACTGAATCTTTCTACAAAAATGACCTATCTTTAGTGCGCTAGTACATTTTATTGAATGATGACAGTCTTAGACTAGTCCAACCTAAACCAAGCCAAATGAAAATGTTCCAATCTGGTATGGTCCAGTCTAGATATACCAACAATTTGGTCTAATTTGAAAAATGTATAGGCTAGTATTAAGGTGTGGAACCCACTAGGGGTTACACTCCTCTCTAAATTGGAGAAATAAACCCATATAAACCAAACACGCTAAAAATTATATTGGAATAGGTATATTTCTTTATTTCTCAAAATAATGGTATTCAAGACCAAAGTATAGTAGGTGAAAACAATTTCGCAAATTTACATAATAAACACCCACTTGGGATTTACTTGAAAGAAACAACTTCTTCACCAAGAAGAGGCATGTCCAAATTTTCTCAAGTATATATCCCAAGAGTCAGCTTCACTAATCCAAGTCTAGGTCATCACATCGGGTCCATCATGTCCTTTGCCTAAGGGATTGTAAGAATACCCCACAAGAGAAGACAAAATGGATGTTGTCAACTTAAAAAAAGTTGGTGTGAGAAAATAAATAGGGATTGAGAAACATTATGGAAAAAATACAACAACTAAATTTTTTAAAGTCTTCCCAGATCATAGGGATAAAGAACATCCAAATGGATATCAAGAGAACATAAAAATAATACAAAAAATAGAAATGGTTTCTTTCCTTTAACAATATCACAAAAAATCACAATCATAAACCATTATCAAGAGTGCATGTTAAAACAATCAGATTGACTATATTTGAGTAGGGTCGGGACCCATAAATTTCAAATTATTGGGTGGAAGCATGCACCCTGGGAGGACTATTTTCTCCTTTTATATGTATATGAGTTGAATGCACATACTTCGGATGGAACACACACGTCCAAGTGTTATGGTGGTATAGAAGTACCACTACTTTAAATAAGTTTAGTATAATGTACATGCACAAATGTAGAGGTAATATTTATATTTATCCAAGCTCAAATAAGAGGATGAGAATATCCAACATATGGGGTTGGTGGATCCAAAACAAATATCCAATCAAATATTCAAGTAAGGTGTGTCATAAGATCATAAAAGTAATATCATGAAATTTGTCTATCATTTAGTTCAAATAATTAAATTATGGTTACCGAAAAGGAAAAGAATGAAGAAGACACAAATTCGGATCTAACTAACATATCCAGCAAAATAAGAAGATTACAAGATCCATATTAGCATATAACTACAAACATGAGCCAGCCTCTTAGAAGAAAGAAAATGTATAGGATAATCTTCGAAGGACCAAGAGAAAGAGATAATGTGAGTGATTTCTCAATATGATAATAAGGGATGCAACATACCTCAAATCAAATCTAGATATTTCCAAAGTTAGTTCTTTTCCATATTAGAGCCACAAACCACCTATATTAAAAATGCATATATGGAATTAGGGTTAAGTTCACATTAATTACATAACCCCTCAATTCACCTTTTTATTATTAATAAAATAGGTTATGAAAACCATGCTATCTTATAGATTATATTTTTCTAAGTTTATACCAAATTTTTACTTTATTTTTCTGGCTTATAAATTATTAGATATGAATTTTAGGAATTTTATCCAAACTAAGAAAATCCATAAAAACCATATGTTTATTATATTAGTATTACGTGATTAAAATCACAACATAGTATGGGAAAAAATCACAAGATCTCAAGAATTATTTTGTTCCATTTTTTTAATCTATTAATTAATTACTATGAATGTTACAAAATAAATCTATTTACTAAATTTTTGAAAACAATATTCCTCAACAATTGTTGAATTTTTCGTGTATCATATATCATCAACTAGATTGGTGACATGGTATATTGCTTCTTTGATAGAAAATGCACTGCTTTAGGCTCATGGTATTAGCAAAATACTAAAATAACCTCATGAGGTGTGACAAATCTGGGATATTTTGGTAGAAGAGTCACATAGCCAATAGGATCTTCTCTCACAAACAACTTCCAATTAGTGTTTCTAGAGCTTGGTCTATGGATTCGTATCCCTGATCCTATACACTAAGGAAACTAGGAAACTTCTTCGGTGGATTTGTGTGACCACACCAAGTTCATAGAACCAAAACTCAAGCAAAAGAAGAGAACAAACTCCCCATTACTCATTGCCATTAAAAGTAAAAGCAAAGCTTCTTGGTGACCATACAACAAGAGTGAACAAACAAAATGATGACTATTCAACAACTCATTACCACTGGTTGAAGGCAAACAAATCAAGTTTACATGGAAGGGATGGAGATAACCCAAAATTACATAAGGAATCGAGCACAGATAGAAGAACTAACCCTAAAGAGTGAAATCCACCATACCTCAAAATAAATCAAAGCAGGGTGAAGACTTATGTCAGATCATCTAAAATTGTTCCATGCCCTATCCAAGTCTCGTTATGGCCAAAGTTGGCTTAAGGATCTCTGGGTTAAAGGTAAAAAAAACAATAGTGGTTTCAAGGTTGTCCGAGGAGACACTTTGAATTGGAGCGGGGAGCTTGAGATCAACCTAACTGAAAAAGTACAAGAAAATCTATAAGAGAGCTAAGGCAAAGGTAAAGGAGTAGTTATATGAGGGTATGAATTCTTTGTTGGGAAATATGGCATCAGATAAGGAAGCGGAAAACAAAATTAAACTATCATATTCCCCTTAGATAGTAGATTGTGTCAACAACTATGTAATGGGAAAGAGGGTTGTAAGAGATATACCTGGTCCTGGAGCAAGTCCATGAACTTATCCTTATAGCAGTGTGCTTATTCTTCAAGTATCACCTGAGTAGTCATCAGCAACACCCTCCTCATGCCACACCATGGATGGCGATTGATATGCGTCCTCCTAGAGGGTGGAAACTGCCTCCTCTCCATTGTAGTAATCCACATGGACCACCAGGAACTCCATGTTGTGCTACCAGAGCCAACGGGAAGGAGTTTTCTCTTTGAACATCAACCTACTAAGGGTTATTCGCTCTCCCGTGTTGTTCTCCCTTATCGTCCCTCCCTTTTATGGGTAGAACTTGACCCAGCTCTCTAGTTACCACAACTAGAGAGGACAACAACTAGTTTTAGAGATTGTTGTGTCTCTGGAAATCCTTGAATACCCCTTACTTGTAGGAGGGACAGGGTAAATGTTTCCAGTTCAATCGAGAGTCAAAGTTCTCATGAATTTTCTTAAACATGTGAACATTGAACCAGTTTGTTCACAACTAAACTGATTGGTTCGCATGTGAGTATATCGGTTCAACCCTTGAACTGATCCTTTCACCATTTTTCCTATTTGCAATTGTATTGACATTTAGTATTATATTAATGCACAACATGATGTCAGTATCAATCATTGATCCAATTGAATTGATCATTGAACTGGGTGGTTTACAATATGAATCTGTCGTTTCAGACCTTGAATCGACCAGTTCACTCAAAAATCACTCAATTTATTCCTAAGCTCAGTCAATGCAATTTAAATTGACTTGACACTTGAATCGATTGGTTCAACACTTGAACTGGTTAGTTCATAGTCCTTTCAATCAATTCGCAACCATTGTTGTTTAAATTGAATACATAAACATTTTAGTACTCAAGTTAAACCATATTCATGAGTAAAATCCTAATTTTAATTGCTATAGGTCCCAAATTACATTGGCAGTGAATATCCATAACCAATTTATGACATCTCAAGCAATGAGTGGTATCTAGAAACAAATCATTGCTACCCAAGTAATTGGAAAGTTGGAGAACAACTACAACCTACAATTCGTGATCAGTGTTATCGTGATCGTGTAGTTCCTTTGTCTTTGATATTCGAATTGAAATTGAGGAATGGAATCATCATCCTCTTCAACATTCAATCCATGTTCCTTGAACTAGAACAGACTTTCTGAGATGCATGTGAGCTCACACATCACATATTGAGTCACATGAGTATGGTCATGCATTTCTCAGACTCACTTATCAAGTGACATAGATATCAATCTCCTATATGAGGGATAAATCCCATCTACATCACTTACAATCATTCCTAGGTGTCACAACACACCCAAAAATCACCTTTATGGCAACCCTTATTCAAGATAATGTTGGATGATGTCAAAGTACATTAAATGACATATGATCATAGTACTGACTTAAGGTCCACAATCACCACTATCGCTACGAGAGATGATTCTGACTACTATTTTGTGGTACCCATGTATCACTCTTAGGTGGATCTGGCACATACACTATTCTCTAACATGTATCTACGTGTTTGGTTTGATATCACATACCATGACTGATGAGATTTTTTCATCAACCAACATACATTCTAGTATTATGTATTATAGTTTTCTATTTTGCTTCCGTTGTAATATCCAAATAGGGACATAATAAGAACATATATACTCTTATCATACATATGATCTCATTACAGGTCTTCAACCTTAAGACACATGTCATCAAGTAGCATCATTCTTCAAACATCTACTATGTATGTGTCATCATCTCATGATTGAGACAAACATAATAGACAAAATTACCTTTACGATTATCAAATTAGGTATGTATTTTCCCATGTTGATCATCATGTAATTGGCTCTCTGGCATACACACCAACAAACTCCCACTTGCACTTAGAGCCAATAACCTAAGAATCATATTCTAAGAGATATTAACATGTCCATCATGTTTCTGCTACACAAGTGCTTTTGTGGTAGGTTAGCAATGTTTGGTTCTAGTCGATATATTATAGGGTTCACATCTCCTCGTTGTATGACTTCTCATATGAGTTGGAATTGGCATACTATGGTATCTTAGATTTATTACCTATCAAGTAGTTCTATTGTTGTCATACTATTTCTACCTATCAATGGTTGGAACCTCCCATAAGTTCATCTACATGAACTTCTTTATCCATATAGTATCCTATGATGTTCTCAAAACAACAAGGTACTCGACTTCTATTGTAGAATTAAGCAACTAACTCGTGCTTGAAACTTTTTAGCTTACATTTCTCCTTTTTAGGTCAAACATAAATTTAGATTGTGATCATTACTTTATTTGTAATTTTGTAAGGTTGCATCATCATAACCCTTTACACCCAACTCTCCCTTATTACCATAATCAAGGAACTGATCCTTAGCTCTTCTCAAGTAGTCAAGGATGTTCTTTATGGTATTTCGGTGACCTTCACTAGGATGTGACAGATATCCTCTTGTCATGTCCAATACATACGAGACAACGGGATGAGTACACTACACTTGATACATGATAGATCTAATTGCGGATGAATATGGCATCTTACTCATGTTTCCCATTCTTCACAAGAATTTGAACACTAGGATCTCTAGAGACTAATCACAGGGAACATGGACATATTTTCTCTCATTTAGTCATGAATGTTGAACCCCTACAACATATTGCCAATGTATGTGCTCTTTCTTAGGTCAATAAGCTTTCTAGATCTATCTCTGTAGATCTCAATTCTTATCATATAGAACGCTTCGCCTAAACCCTTCTTAGATAAGGTACTTTCCTTATCAAGTTTTAATATATGTAGTATAATGATTTTTAAGACCTCTCTTTTGATTAGCATTAATGCCAACCATTAAAAGGAAACCCAAAAAGTAAACCCAGATTATGAAGCAAAATAATGAATTCTTGACAAAGGCAATTAAAAGAGTATACGATAATCATAGACAAAAAATTTTCCTTTTTCTTTCTTCACAATTTTCATAAATATTTTTCAAATCAAGGACATGACATTAAAAATATCAAATATCTTATTCAACCCAATTAAAACTAGAATTGAAACTTAATGTTCACATGTAGTTCACTTTACATCAATTACATGTATATCAAACAACAAACTATCCATCCTGAGAAAGAGAGAATACATGGACATTCTATTCTATCTAGATTATTATTCTATCTACATCTTCTTTGTCATGGCCTCTCTGCTGAATAGCATTATACCTACAATCATTTGAAACAACCTCATGAGACTCATATAGAGCCCTAGTGAGTCAATACCTCCCACTCAAGCTAAGTACATGCATCAACATCAGATGAAGTATAACAAACTCAAAACAAACTTGCAAATAATATAGCAGATAGTTCTAGCATAATTCAAACATAGTTTGCATTAGTAATATAATCAAACAGATAAGGTAATCACTTAAACCAAAAATAACTTTAAAATGTCTTTTTTAGAGTGTATTTATGAACAAACCAATATATACTTCTTAGTTTAGATTAACAATCCTTATACATAACCAGTCAAGATCTAAGAATTTTGAATCAATATATATTAGTAACATCATTTTGTGACATGCCACCAGCCAAAATAGGAACACATCCTACAGTCCTAAAGTCTAAGTACACATATTACATGTCTACCAAACAATACTATCAAATGATGAGAAACCCAAATCCTATTCAAAGTGGATCCAAATCCCAACTTACTCCTTGTTAACAAGATAGATTGGATTAACAAACAGATAATCTATGTATCAGATTGATTATTTTCCACAATAAGAAACATAATAAATAATGGCAAATTATCAGGTAGCAGTACCAGGAATGTAACAAACATTCAAATTATATTCTACACAACTTTTCATCTTTTATTCATTTGCCCTGAAACTACTTGGCTTGCACCTCACCAAGTAGAAGTTACCACACCTGATTCTCATATCAACGACTCACCATCACCATCTTAGGGTTTATTCGGTCACCTTATGATATCAACAATAGACCCTGGCCACCTCAAGGTTGCCTAAAGAGGCTCAGGTCCTCATCTCAGGTACATGAGATAGAAACCAACAAACAAAATATATCACATATCACATCATTTCTCATATTTTCATATTTCAGATATTACATTTCATATGAGATAGACATAGACTTTCACAACTAGGATTTAGGGCCAGAGCCACTCCAGATGACTCACTTCTAAATCTTAGTGGTCCAACCTTTAAGGTCTCGATCCGCACTCTAGAAATCCATCTCATAATTTATTGATTACTACAAGGAGATCTATTTTGTATCCCCAGTGTGGACCTCGGGGGAAACTCATGGTGTTCAAGGCACCTAACGAGATGTTTCATCATTTCACTTGTTATTAATCTCTTTTACTCATCTTAAAATAATTCTAAACATCATATATCATATGTGTGTATTCTCACATAACTAGAATGACATAAATAAGATTAGGCTTATCAAGAGAGACAAAGACTAAAATAAGAATCACAACAGTATGTAGTCTCATAGCACATTTAATTCTTCCCATCTCCACATCTCATCATAACAATCATCATCATTGGGCCTTCAGCCCAAAACATAATCTCATTGTTGATAATTTACCCTAAATAGGGTTTCTCAATAGTAATAAAAGCATGTTAATTCCATCTCAACAAATTTCTTATCAGTTCATTGCATATCATAGTTCTCATCAAATATTCCCATAAAAATTAAACTAGAAAAAGTATAGGCATATAAGCATCTTGTATCATATATCATACTCAGAATAGGTTCTCATGCAACATATACTTATTACATTCCATTTCTATAGATATGAATAAATATCAATCATAAACATGCATAACATACTTAGTACTCCTCTTCTAAAAATTTCCATTCTTTAATTATGGTTACTACTCAACACATATGCAATCTTTGTTTTAATCCATTACATTAGACCATTCTCATAATACAAGTGGCTACAAACAATTACATTTGAAACATGTATTCTTATGAATCAATTCATATCCTTGGGCTTCATCTTTTAGTTGAATTAGACTATACTTAATCCCTCGTTCAAGGTTATTATCCATATTATCATGTATCTCACCACATTAAGGTTAGGTTTATGGTTATGGTTAGGTTCTTAGATCCAATATTACTTTCTTCATTCTTCCTTTGTTTCACAATCTCTAGTCATAACTTCTTTGAAAATATTCACAACTATTCTTGGAATCAAAACATTTTAAATTTACTAAATGCATTAAGTTTCTCTCTCATTGAGTTCCTTCATAATATGATTTTAATGTATATCATTCAGTTTATGTCAACCCACGTGTCACTAAAATAAATATACTACATACTTTATCATACAAATTTCATTCTTAGCTTATCATCACCATTCAATACATTTTATCCATTTCATTTCTTATACTTAGATGAGTGTACCACGTCATTGCATTCCAATGGAATTCTCTTAACAATGATCATTTAGTTCATTATAATACTACTCACTTTAGGTTAAAATAATAGATTATGTTACTTCTTCTTACACCATAATCTCTTATAATCCTTCCAAATTCATTGTTATGTGGATTTTAGAAAAGGAATGACGTTCATTTGAGTGTTGATTCATTATTAAATAAATCATAATAAAATAGATGCATTAATCTTAGATCATATTAGTAAGATTCTTCATCTTCAACTGAAGTTATAACACCTATAATTTGACATTTTGTCACATTTACATCATTATATGCAAGTTCGAGATATATAACTCATACTCGTCTTAATATTACACTTTTAGGATTTTCAAGAATTCATTCTTACTTCAATATATCATAAGAATCATATCATTAGTAATCACATCATGGTGCACATGTTTTCTTTGGGGATATTGACACACATGTAAACCCTAGTTTTAATTTCCACATATTTCATTCATCAATCATGAGTAGACATTGGTTAATTGACTCAATTGATTCAATATCTCAACACAAACCCAAAACAGGGAACACCGCCACCACATATTGGTTTTTATGTATATTTATCAAATTCAACTTCAGTAATATTCAACAATACACTTGTATAATTCATTCTAATACAATTAAGGTATGATTCTATACATATCAATTCAGTTCCCAAACATATCGTGCATTAGGAAAATCTTTAAGCTATATCACATGAAATAGAATAGCCCTCTATCCATGCAATTTTTCCATAGAAAGTCAATCAATATATCAGAAACAAAGTAATTTCAATTCAATGAGAAATAATTAAAATCATTAGAATTCGGTTCCCTAATATCTTTGCCAATCAATACCCAATCACATAGACATACAAGCAAGATTTCTTATTATTATAGTCGGATATAATTAGTCTTTCAAAATGAATATAGAGATTTAGAAGGAGATAAAAACTCACCTAATATTACAAGAACCTTAAAAACATTGGCCATATACTGAATTTCTAGAAATCCAATCAAACTCTAGAAATTGATACCATTTCCTCCTCCTCTCAATTGGGAAACCCTAGAAATGGAGATTAGGAGAGAAAGAGAGAGAAAAAGGGAAGATTTGATAAAAGAGGAGGGATAGAGTCTTGACTTGTGAGAGAAGATTCCCCATGAAATCCTGTTCAACGAAGGTAAACTTATTAGATTTCATCATCTCTCGGATGGTGAAACCCTAAGTCAACATCTCCACCACTTTCTCCTCTCAAAACCCTAGCTCCCCTCTTTGTCTAGAATTTCATTTATCTGTTATTTATCAAGAAATATTAGAACACCTTGGGTTCTATATTACTCATATAGTTCAACTAAAGTTCTTGGGTCAATTGCAAATTCACCCAACTTACATTGTCTTTCATATAAGCCAAATTTTCCGTCATAAATATGTTACTACAAATTATTTGCTTAATAGGTCAGACCTCCTCCAACAATTACTAAAATTCATCATGTTGTGGGATACATAATTTCATATATTTATTTAAAATTCGTATCATTAAGAGTTACTAGTAAATAAATAAAAATCAAATACTACATCGTTATACTGCAGTTTGCATCATGGTCGGACGAGTTGTTACCAATAAGAAACTCGATTGACACCACACTTTGTAAGACTCAAAAATTATGAAACTTTAATAGGGTGTCTAAATTAGAGTTTTCAAACTTCAATTAAAATTGTTGGATCAATTGGATGTACCAATAAAAAGTTAAAATTCAAATATCATACTGCTATATTTCAGTCAGAATACATGGTTGGTTGAGTTTGTCTTGGGGAAACTCGGACGAAAAATAGGATACAAAATTCTTCAAAATTTATAATATTTTATATTTACACTAATAATTGAGTTAATTAAGCTATTTATAAATTTAAACTAAATTAAATTTGTAAATAAAATAATAAAAATCATTTAGTGAACCAATATACTTATCAAATATTGTAATCATATGCTACCAAAACCCTAGTTTGGTTGATTAGGGTTTTCAATTATCAAACCCTAATTATTTAAAATTAAAGTTTGATTAGAGTACTTCATTGGGTTTAAGGACTCATAAATATACAACTATGATTAACTCAATCTTAAACAATGATCAATTTAGTTAAACATGCAATCATCCAAGTAAACCTTAATTATATGATTAATCTAAAAATGGGTTGTTACAATGATGTTATTCCCCATCATTATCTGGAATATAAATATTCTTGCACTCAAGTTTTGTAATCATTAATTTTATCTTCATTTTGACTTAAGTCAAAACCATTTACTATCTTGTCAAATTAAAGATTCCAACTCTGAGATGCTTGCTTCAATACACAGATTAACCTTTGTAGATTACAGACTTTATTTGTATTGGTGGACTTATGAAACCTTTCGTTGTGTCATGCACACATCCTCATAATTATTCCCATTAAGGAATGTGATTTTAACATCCTTTTTTCCAAATCTCTTGTTGTATTAAGCTGCATTAGCAAACATGATCTTGATGGATGTAATCATGGAAACTGGTGAAAGGATTTCGTCATGTTCAACACCTTGAACTTGTTTGAAACACTTTTCTACCAATCTACCTTTACAGGTTTGTACACTACCACCCATGTTGATCTTCTTATTGAAAACCCAATTGCAACCTATGGGTTTTATCCCTTTAGTTGGATCCAGCAAGGTCATGCCATGTTGAAGTACATGGAGTCCATCTTTGATCCCATGGCCTCAAGCTAGTTCTCAAATTTGGGTGCCTCAATAGCTTCTAGATAGTTTTTTGGCTCATCATCTTATGACCATCTCGTCACCTTTATGAGTTATAATATATCATAATATTTAAAGCTCAAGGTGTATTCTACTAGATTTATGAGTTTTTTGTTACATAAGGAACTTGAGATTCCACAACAATTTGTGATTCTAATTGTTACCATTGTACCTCTTTAGGTTCAATGTTTTCATGTTAGTCTCAAACTTTTTGTGTTCTACTATTCTCCCACTGATTCCTTTGAAATTAAAATCCCTTTTGGAAATATTTCTATCCTGGTAACAAAACATTTTTGTTACCAGATTAGAATGTAAAAGTAGTATTTAACAAAATAACATTTATGTGCTTTGTGGACAAATCCTTTTAAGAAACTCATTTTCTTGCACAATATTTCATCATAATCAATATAAAAGACATATCAGGACACCTCCCATGCCATATCTCATTTGGCATGTTTTGAACCATTTTAGACGATGCATTGTTTTAGTGTAAAGCATGTGTCAATAAGGTAATTGGAAGATTAGCTAGTCATATTGATAATCGCACCAGGACTAGCAGGGTGTGATACCTTATTTCCAATACATCATTATGTTTGAGGTGGAATTCATTGTAATAAACTATCACGGTCTCTCTAAAAGGTTCTCAAACTCTTGGTTTGAAATATTTTACACCGGTCATATCGATGTTAATACTTTTACCAAGTCAGTTATGTACATCATTAATGATCTCCTTGGATACTTCAAGAGATTCATACTTGTACTTCATTAAATACAAACTACCATATCTATTTAGATCATTAATAAATATAATGAGGTACTAGTAACTACCTTTATCATTTATTCTATAAGATATACACACATGAATATGCACAAGTCTTGATAGAATAGTCACTCTCCCACTACCTCTAGTGAGAGGTGATTTTATCAAATTGCCTAATAAGTAAGACTTGCATATCTCTAATGGTTCGATAAACAAATGATTCTAGAAAATCATCATTCTGATTCTAGAAATGAATTTCTCATTTATGTGTTCTAGATGACAATGATATATGTATTTATTGTTTGAGTCATCAAGTCATTCAATATATGTGTTATACATATATGTCTCTAGTATTATAAAATATAAATTATGAGACATAGGCCATTTCCATACAAGATCTCTTTTTTTTAATGAAAAATCAATATATTCATAATATTCTTATTCATACAAGATACGTGATATTTGCATTAATGGTAGGTACATAATAGCAATTCATTAATTCTATTACATGCCCATAAGGATGAATGACAAATTCCAACTGTAGTGGTAGCAACTCTTGCTCCGCATAGTTATAGCTTACTTCTTCTCGGTTCCTAAAGTGAAGATCTTTATCTCCTTCTTCTTCCTGAGATCCTATATATAAAGAGGGAAGTTCCTTTTCCAATGTCCAGGATGGTGACAATGGTGGCACTTTCCTTCCTTATTCACTTCTCCCTTAGCTTTCAGTGCAGAAGACTTTTGTTTTTGCCTAGCTTTCGAACTCTTTTTAGATATTTCTTTTCCTTTGGACTTCCCTCTATCGATCATCATCACATATTTGGGTTTGTCCTTTTTCAACTATGCTTCATCTGTCCTCAACATGCCAAGTAATTCCGACAACATCTTGTCAAAATCATTTGTGTTGTAGTTCATGACAAACTGGTTGTATGATTCTGATAGTGACTGTAGAATCACATCTATGGTGAACTCTTGACCAAAGAGAAATCCCAATCTTACAAGGTTATCCATATACCTAATCATCATGAGAGTGTGTGGACCTACCCGATCTTATTCATCCATATTGCACTTCAACAATGCCTTTGAGACATCATATCTCTCTTGTCTTTCCTAGTCTCAGTAATGTTCGTAAGATGTGTTACCATCTCAGTAACATCCACGTTCTCATGTTGTGTGAGACCCCTAACTTTTCTTAAATGGTTGAACGTGCTTAATTAACATAATTAAATTCTTATAACCCTAATATAACCTTTTTCTATGCTTTGGAATCATAAGACAAGCTTAAGTTTCAAATTTGGTCCAATTTGGACATTGTTGGTGCAAGTTATGCAATTTTATGCACATTTTGGACTTTTATACAATTTACCCAATTGAGAGGTTGTATTTGCAATTTTTCACTTTAATTATATTTATTAAATGTTCTCTTATCATTCTTGAGCTCGTTGAGCCATGAGGTTCTCAATTGTACCTTGGTTTGGAAGTGTTTTCTTCAAGGGTATTTTAGGGTTTACCCCTTCATAGATGAGCTACCTTTAGGAGTTATCAACCAATGGTTTATTTGTTTGGCTTGGAAATTTAACAAAAGGTGACTAATCAGGTCTCCATGAACGTTGTGTCAGCTTCTTGTTTGGTTTCTTGTATATCCTTAATAGTTTAGGTCCATGGACACATGGGGAAGCTACTTGTACACCTCATGCTTGCTTCCATCCTTACCCATGGGCTATATCTACCTCTTCCTTGCCCAAGTACGAAAAATTTGCTTTCTTTCTCTTTCCTATAACCTGGATTAATGACTCCACTGTATTTTTCTGTAGAACAAAGTGCTATAAGGTATAATATGACCTCTTTTTGGAGAACAAGGTCTCCTAGAGCTCCATCTAGCCCTATCTAGGGTTTCCAAGGTCATCTTGTAGGGATTTTGACCAAGGCAAGTTGTTTTCATCCTTCCTTCTCCATTTTCTTGTTCTTATCCTTCCTTAGACCTCCGTCCAGGTTGGAACTCTTCTGTTCCATGGTAAAAGTTTCATTAGAGCTCAAGATCCTACCTTTCTTGCTTCTTCTTGGTTTTGATTCTTTGTGAAGAAGGGTGCCCTATTTAGATGAGATTAGAGATTCTTCTTGGGTTTTCTACCTTATTGGCTCAAGTTTATTTCTTATAGAAGTATGTTCTTCTCAGTAGAGGCAATTTTTATAACCCTCTTTTACGTATATTGTTTACTATAAGCTTGTTAGCTCATGTTCTTGCTTAAAAATGGTGGTGTAAGCATTAAGAAGCTAAGCTTGTTTGGTATTTCAATTTTTATGGTGTTTCCTATTTTGTTTTGAGTTATAGATGAACCTATAATCATGTGCACGTTCTTACTAAGGAGTTAGGTGACTTATTTTGGGTTGGTATCACCACCTGTGGAGCTAAGCACCTATCAACCGATGGGCCATATTAGGGTTTCTAGGTTGTTTTCTTCTCTAAACACATGACCCAGTGGTGTGGTATTCATAACAACCGAAGGTGGTGATCAAGGGTGATGAATGATGGTGTGAACTGATAGTCACACCTTAGGTCAGTGTTAGGCTCTCTTGGAATCTCAATGAGTAATGGTTTGATTCTCTAATGATGTTATCAATCAATGATGACATTAGCTTAATATCTGATGGTGTTAAATGAATATAGTGTTGATCCTATCAACCGATGGTGACCTAAGATGTCAAAATCAATGGTAGATAAGGTCACAACAACTAATGATGCATCAAGGCTTTATGTTTTGCTTCAATTAAGCCCTAACCCAATAGTTTCTTGGGTTAAATGATTCAAGGGTTAGACCTATACTCTAAATTATGGTTTTAGAATATAAACTTGATCCAATGGTTAAGATCTAACACTTATTCGTCTAATAGTTTCAATTAATGGACTTGATCCAACGGTTGATATTTTATGCTTCAATATCTAATGGTTTGGATTGAAACCTATAGTATTACATGAGAGTTCTAACAATCTGAATTTGATGGTTTCCTTCATGTGATCAATCTAAGGAGCTTGATAGATGATATGATGGCTTGCTTAAAATGTACAACCAATGAGGGATTTAACCCCACAACCTAGATTTCCTTTTTATGTTGTTAAATAAGGGATGTTTAGGGTTTAATGGTGACTCTAGGTCACAACTCAATGGATGTACATGTGGATTGTTATGGTGTTTACTTATGTAAATAACCAATGATTTTACCTTTTCAATATCCAATGGTTTTGGATGATGATGTGGTATGGTGATATGGGTTGAACAATGATGGAAACCATGGAGGCTTGCCTTTAATAAGGCATTCTTACCTTTTCCCTCATATGAATAGAATGGATAATGAACATATTATGTTGACATGTAACCCTAATGGGATATAGCTTGTTATACTTAAACCTAATGAACTCAGATGATGATGGGTAACTATGATCAGACTTTCTTAGTGGAATAATGCAACAATGGAGTCACTCTTATTTTTGTGAAACGTTAGTATACTATGATCTGATGGTAACATCCTGAGTTATGCTGGGATCCATACTTGATAATGGTATGGAATGTGTTGACTATGTTGTGCCTTATGCATCAAAGATTTATATAGGGATGCTAGGGGTTAAGGTTTGTGAATGAATGTTGAACTATAACTTTAGGTAACCTATCTTTCTAAACTTAACCTAAATACAAGTATAGAATGGTGGTTAGTCATCTTATTCTTTCTTGAGTGATTAATATAATGATGGAATATCCTTCCTAACATTTGATTGAATTCTGATGTGTTGACTGGTGGTCACATAGCTTCGTGATCTATGATTTCTTATGCTAAACTTGTGCACTATAAGTTTGATGATGGACACTCATACCTAGCTTCCTTATATGTTAATATAATAAAGGAATTCTCTTAATTGCTAAAATAACCCTGCAATGTTATCATGTAAACATATTTTATATATTTATTGCAACATCATGTTGAGCTTGTGCATCACATGAGTGGTGATGTTTGTTGAGCCTTGTTATAAGACATGGAAAGATAGTGATGAACTTGCAGGGAATGATATGATGGTCTTAATGACCTTTGGGCATGGTTGCACCCTGAATGAGGTATAATCCTCTAATGTTGACAAGGGTTGATACCCTATGATATTGTGCTAAGGATTTATATCATGTCATAGTATGATGACAAGTGTATTTTCATGAATGGAAAGTGAATAGAATCATGTGATGATGAGATGCAAAACAATATGTCTCATACATTTATATCTTCTAAAACTATTATATAGCAATGCTTGTTAGAGATGAATTAGGGTTTGTATGTCCACTTGTATGATGCAACCTTAATTCACCCAATTGACAATAATTAATCAAGTAAAACTCTAATAATGTAGTGCCTTGTGCCATAGATCCATCTGTGTGTCAGAACTTTCTAGATGGTGAAACGAGTATTCCTAAGGGAAACTCAGAGTGCATACTATTGAGTATGTGGGGTGCTAGTCATCCTGAATCCAAGTGTTTAGGGAGGATGATTGTGGTCATACCTAGCCCTCAGTTTGAGGGCGGGTGCAGTCATGTCTTGGTGATTACATATATGTGATGAGATTGGAGGACAATTGTGGTTGTACCTTGGATGGTAGGGTATGCATACCCACCTCCTTTCACTACTGTCTTGACCTATACTAAGGATGGACTAGGTTGTTAGTAGCTTGACCCTATATGTCATTGTGGTAGACCCGTACTGATCGGGGGAGGAGAAGATATTAGGAATCTAGATCTTCCTAGATCTTGTAAGGCACTGATTCTGACTTAGCAGTGGTCAGTTGGATTTTGAGTGGTATGCTCAAATTTCTCAAGGCATAATAAAAGATGTAACACATCTGTATAACGTATCTATTTAGGGTTATACACAACGCTTCACATTAGATGATAACCCTAGTTTGTTTTCCTTACATATAGATGATGTATGGTATTATAAGAAATGATAGATATGCTTATGTTGTAGTGATGCTCATGTTGTAAACATTCTTATGTTGTTATATATACTGACACTGATAATTAAGATGATATACTGACACTAATAATTAAAATTATGTTTTTGGCCATGTTTATGCAGCTAAATGTGCTTATGATGTTATCTCTGTAATTATAAATTCTACTGCTAAACATGCCTCTGTAATTAGAAATTCTTAAACTTCTAATCATTCTTATGTAGTTAGTTGTGCTTATAATGTTATCTCTACTCATGATGTAGACTTGTTCATTTTATTAAACATGCCATTATTAATAGTAATGTTATGTTGCTAAGACATATTCATGATGTTGAGATACTTATGCTAGTAGATTGCTTATGATGTTAGCAAAGCATATGATGATAACCAGACTAATCAAGATGATTGTTATTAAATGCAATCCTATGGGAACAGAGTAGATATCTGATAAATGAAATGGATTTATCTATTATTTGTATATACATTGATCAACATACTTGTTGCTAAGATCATTTGGTTAACATGTTTAGCATGCTTGAATGGTTCAATCTACTCAATTGTTTATTTAATACTTCAACTACTCATTTTACATACTATATAATCTGTTGTAAACCATATCTGTTGGAGAGAGTTATATCTCTCACTGGGACTGGGTCTCACCTCGTGGGTCACCACACCTTTTTAGGTGATCAACAGCAGTAGCAGTAGACTATGGCAGCAAGGAGTATCTGAGGTGATGGACCCTAGAGATGGTAGTTTAGCTGTCTAGTGTGTCCTAGAGTCATCCCTGTACTCTCAGGTCTGGGTGAATAGTTTGTAGATGGTTTTTTGATTTAATCAAGCTTTTGATAGCAAGTTGATGCTTGTATATATGAAATATGTAGATAGTGTTCCTTTGTAAAGTTTATGTTGTAGTTGATGCTACATGGCAATTGGAAAGGATATTGAGCATTATGTAAATGTTCTTGAACAATTGGGAAATGTTGAAATAGGTTTTAATTTCCCTATTTTCTAGGTTTGTGTTTAATTAATAAGTAATCATGTTTTGTGTTTTGAGTAATCTCATTTAGTGTAATGAGTTCTCACATGTTGTCTTGACAACTCATAGTTCATTGAGCACAACATTAAGCACTTGACATTCATGACATCTTTAGTTGCTTCCAGTAAGAAACCATGTCATCCTTAGGTGCGGTGGGAGTGGGTTTATCTAGTTACGGTGTCTCTAGGACATCGAGCTTGTGCTCTTGAGTGAGAACAATTCTCAATGTCTGAAACCAGTCATGGAAGTTGTTCCCATTCATCTTGTCCTTCTCAAGGACCGATTGTAAAGTAAACGTGTTTGTTTTTGCCATTAGATTCTAGAAAATAAATATTACAACTTTTGTCAAAACATTTTTTATTTTATTTGATAAGTTATACAATATTAGTAAGGATTTTAATTAATTATCGCTCCTACTATTTTGTTCAAATCGATATCCCTCACATATCAATTCAGAAGATTGCAACATATAATCTTCTAGTGAGCCAAGACCCAAAACAATGGAGTTATTACCTGGACTACGCCACCAACCATAACCAATGATTAAGGTAGGCAATTTTTTCCAATTGCATCTTATGCAATTCTTAGATAGATGGTATGTGAAACTCTTTGCCACAGCGATATGCATGCTTCTAGGTACTTAATATCACTATGACCACCTACTTAAGTCTGACCTAAAAGCCAACAAGACAGTTATGCACCTCGCTTGGCAGGCTCTCATGACTGCCAACACACTTCCACGAGATGGACAGCACACCATGCTTGGCGTGTCCATGCTTAGTCGATCAAGCTTTTCATGTGTGTTGCTTATGGAAAGCATCGAAGACTTAATATTTGATTGAGCGGTTTATATTAATGTAAATACATACACATATCCAATCACTGCATACTTATAGTATGTATCATATACATGCTACATCCCACAAATGAAAACATGCAACTGAAACATATGTAAAGGTTATGGCCATACTTTTGCAATTCCATAATGCTACAAGGAATTACTATCACCTAAGGTCCATATCATATGTAGTAACATGTTGTTGATGGTGATCTATGTTGAAACTAGTCTGGAACAATCTGTTCAACCCTTGAACTGATTGGTTGGCCTCGTGGTTGGTCGGTTGGTCTGTCATATCAGTCGTCTAGTCTTCGGTCCAAACAACATCTCGACACCTCCAATCAATCGGTTGGGTCATCAGTTGATTGGTTCATCTCCTCATGTCGTATATCCTCCTCAGTCCTCCAGTTGATCGATTCATTTACTAAAACGGGTGGTTTTTCTAGTGCAGAGCGTCTTCTTTACCATAATAAGAATTAAAACTATCCTAATCCTATTTAACACATTACATGGTAATAAGGAAACCACGAGTTACATTCAAGGGGATAATAGGAAGAAGAGATCTAATACTTTTAAACATGGAAGAGAAGATAGAGGCTTAGTATGCAAACCAATATATAAACACAAAAAACAACCATCACAATCAAGCACAAAGAAATAAGGGGTTATTGGCCATAACCATGCTAGCATCCACCATTAAAATACCTTTTTTGGTGATGCATATAAATTGCATATATCACATATCATAGATATATTAGTTGGGATAGTATGTGGTATTTAATCAGATATACACATTAATCATTCAAATATTCACATCGCATGTAATATAAAACCAAAATCTGATCATATTGACTATATCTGAAAACATAGTAAATAAATGTGGCTCTAATACCACTTTTGGGAAATATGGCATCAGATAAGGCCGCGGAAATAAAACTTTAATTGGAATACTCTCCTTAAATAGTAAATCGCATCAACAACTACGTAATGGGAAAGAGGGTTGCAAAAGATATACCTAGTCCTGGAGCAAGTCCAGTTACTTATCCTTACATTAGCATGCTTCTTCTTCAAGAAGCACTTGAGCAGTCATTAGCAACTTCCTCTTGGTGCAACACCAAAGATGGCAGTTAACAGCATCCTTCTAGTGTAATGGCAACAACCTCCTCACCTCTATAGTAGTCCACGCGAACTACTAGGAACTCCAACTTGCTCTATCAGAGCCCATGGGGAGGTTATTTCCCTTCGAACGTCAACCTGTGAGAGTTGATTCTCTCTCCCATGTTGTCTCTCCCTTGTTGTCCCTCCCTTTTATGGGGAGGACTTGCTCGAGCTCTCTAGTTACCACAACTAGAGAGGAAAAGAACTTGTCAAAGAGATTGTTTTGCTCTAGAAAGCCTCAACTTTCCCTTTATTTATAGGAGGGTCGGGGTCAAGGTTTCTAGTTCAACTAGGACTTGAAGAGATGGATTCTCATGAATTTCTAGTACCTGTAAATCATGAATTGGTCGATTCATAGCTAAACCAATTGGTTTAACCCTTGAACTGGTCATTTCATTGTGTTTCCTATTCGCATATGTATTGGCATTTAACATTCTATTAATGCACAACCTGGCGTCAATATCAAACTTTAATCCAATCGAATTGATTATTGAACTAGGTGATTCACAAGTTGAACCGGTCGTTTCTGACCTTGAACTTGTCGGTTCACTCATTGAACCAATCATCTCACTTAGTGAACCAATCGGTTCATGTCCCAGCTCAACCACATGCAGTTTAAATTAACCTAACACTTGAATCAATCGGTTCAACACTTGAACTGGTCAGTTCATAGTCCATTCAGTCAACTCTCAATCATTTTTGTTTAAATTGATTATATAAACACTTTAGTACTCAAGTTAAACCATAATCATGGGTAAACTCCTATTCCAAGCACATCCTATGTGTGTGACCCTATATGTCCCAAATTACATTGGCAGTGAATGTCCATAACCAATTTATGACATCACAAGTAGTGAGCGGCATCTAGCAACACATCATTGCTACCCAATCAATCGAAAAGTTGGAGAAGAACTACAACCTACAATCCTTGATCAGTGTTACCGTGATCGTATAGTTCCTTTGTCTTTGATATATGGACCAAACTTGAGGCATGGAATCATCATCCTCTTCAATGTTCAATCCATGTTCCTTGAAATAGAGTAGACTATCTGAGATGCATGTGAGATCACATATCACATATTGAGTCACATGAGTATGGCCATGCATTTCTCAGTATCACTTATCAAGTATCTTGGATATCAATCTCCTATAGGAGGGGCAAATCCCAACTACATCGCTCACAATCATCCCCATGTGTCACATTTCACTCGAGCATCATCTTTATGGAAGCCCTTTATTCAAATGCAAGTTGGATGATGTCAAAATACATTGAACGACATGTGGCAAGTGTAGTGACTTTGGGTCTAAGAACCACAATCACCACTATCACTATGAGAGGTGATTCTGTCTACCATTCTAGGGTATCCATGTATCACTCTCTAGGTGGATCTGTCTGATGCATTGTTCACTAACATGTATATATGTGTTTGGTTTGATATCAATATCATGATTGATGAGATTTTGACATCAACCAACACACATTCTAGATTTATGTATTATTGTTTTCTATTTTGCTTCCATAGTAATATATAACTAGTGACACAACATGAATGTATGTACTTGTACCATACATATTCTCTCATTTTTTAGGTCCTCAAATTAAAGACATGTGTCAATGAGTAACATCATTCTTTAGACATCTACTATGTTCATATCATCATCTCATGATTGAGACAAACATAATAGATGGAGTTACCTTTATGATAATCAAATCAGGTAACTAATTCCCCATGCCAATCGTCATATGATTGGCTCTCTAGGAATACATACTAACATTCTTTGGGTGGTGAGAAGAAGGAAAGGAAGGGGGAAAGGGGAGAAACAAGGCAAGCAAGGAGTCAATGATTGTTGCAAAGATTGGTGAACTGAACACTAGATTGTCTAGGGTCCTTTTGTAAAAAAGAGTGATAGGAAATTATAGGAGACGAAATAAGAAGGAGAGGTGTTGTGGGGAGAGGGAATAGGCAGTTGCATCCTTTCCTTCCCTATTTGTGTTGTGTGTAGTGAAAATGTTACAGGGGACTCAGCCAGGGATTAAATCCTATCCATCTTCCATGGTGGGTGTGTGTCAAGTTATATACAAAAAGAACGATGACATTAAACAAAGTCAGAAACCATAATGTAAACAAAGAATAAAGGGTAGGTTACCTAATTTTATTTTATGGTTTTGTATCTTTCTTTCCTATCTTATTTAAGGGTTCAAATATTGGTTAATATTACCTAATTTTGGGTATAGGCTAAATATGACATGTAGAATCTAAATCTTATATTATTTAATTTTTTAGAGTTTACTTGTATTTTGTTTCCTTAATGCAATTAAGACATATAGGACCATTCAATTAATCTCAAACTTGGCTTCCATACTAACTGCGAGCCAAACATGACTTAAATATTAGATTTCATTTTTAAACTTCCCACTATGAGCTATAATAGTGTTAGGGTTTAGTCTCATTATCTTAACATTATTACCATATATCAACATTAATATTCAATAATTTATTATTTAGAGCCTGATTTTCCTCATCTAGTTACCACAAGGGTTATCGTGTATTGTATTACACAAATTTCCACATTATACTCATTTATTCCATTGAATTCATTAATTCAACATCAAAACATATGTTGGCATGGTATTTATCTCCAACTATATCAAACATTAGATCATTATCACACTATGTTTGTTAGTCACACTATTGTCTAGATGAATCTTTCATTTATCATATTACTACTTATGCACATCCAAGTCATTATAAAGGTGATTATGTTAAATATTAATGAACCCATTTACATATCAAGCCAAGATTAGGTGATTAAGTCTATTATATGCTTATTGATGTGTTATATGATTATGGCACCCAATGTTACTAATATATCATGAATTTCATCAAGGATGTATAGGTTAGGGTCAGTCAACTACAATTTAGGGTTTAGGTTCCACATATTATTTTCATCATCATATGAGGTTTTATAGGTTTGTCTATGTGATGTGCACAAATCATATCATCTTTTGGATCATGTTTGGTTGCATATCCATGTTGTTTTGACTCAATTATCACTCTCATTCATGTTAGATTCTATATTTTTAGCTATTCTTACTTGTCTCATGGTTTGGATTGTAGATACTATATTTTGCAATGAAATGATGAGGAATATATCATATTATCACTTATTGGATCACTCCTCAAGTATCTACATGTTTTGTGGTTAGAAACTATGCAAATACCACTTTTTACGGCATGTAAATCGGACCTACATGTTGAAAGTTATGAGAAGAATACACAATAGCCCAGAATAGGCAGGTGCACGTCATGTCTTAAAAATGCACGTCGTGCACCTGGGAGCGTCGAGTAGAGTGAAATTTTCTAGAAAGTTGCAGGACATGCACGCAATTTCACGGCGTGCACGCAATTGCACGGTGTGCACCTGGGAGCTGAAAGTTTCTGGAAAGTTGCACAGTGTGCATTTCTTCAGCACACACCTTGCACCTGGGAGATGAAAGTTTTTGGAAAGTTGCACGGCATGCATTTCTTCAGCACACATCGTGCATAGTGCAGATTGGAGCAACTGATGAAGGTTTTTCATGGCATGCACTTTGGACGCATGCCGTGTCTCTGGAAGTTTTAGCATTTTGAAAAATACGAGTTTTTGTTTAAAATGAAGAGGGAACTTAAGGGGTGGTTATCTCCGGTCATTTTGTGGAAGTTCCCTCATACCATAGTTAGAGGAGAGCATAGGAGGGTGATTTTGAGGAGAAAGGAGGTGGTTTCTTGCCAAAGGAGCCCATTTCTTCTTCTCTTCTTCTCCATTGTCTTCTCCAAGGTGCAACCAAGCTTCCCCAACTTCGTGTAGCTTCTCGGGAGAGGAGCCAATTCATTTTGGGGTAGATAAAGGAGGAGAATTTCGTCCCCAAGCCGGAATTCCTCCTTGTGGTTACATCTTTGGATCTCCTTGTTTTTCCTCCTCTAGATCATGTTAAAACCTGAATATTCCATAGCAAATTTGCAAAGCATGATTATGGATGAGTAATTCCCTTTTCTTGAGCATGGGAGAGTAGCTCCCATGTCATAGCATGTAAGGAACATGATAATTTCGTACTAAATGCTAAGTTGCTTAGTTTTCCACCTTGTGAGCATCAGTTTCTTACTTCTTGCATGTATGGTTGGCCACTTTATGTGCATGTTTTATGCTTTCTTGCTTGATCTGAGAAGATCAGTAGGAGAGTAAGGAGGTACTCCATTGGCAACTCCTTCTTTACCATGAGGTGGAAATTATGGAGTTGAGGAGTAGGTTTGTGATCCAAAATGAAGTTCATACAAGGGAATGTTGAATTGAGTTAGGATCGTTGTACTTGCACCAAGAGGTGAAGTGCAACATACAACTCTCTTTTAAAACAAGTACTTAATATGTTTAAATTTCATGCTCATGTTTTATGCTATGATATGTTGGTGAAATCTTAGGTCTAAGATCCTTCCATATCTGAATCTTAACCTTTCTTAAGTGATAATTTACTATTTTGTTTTAAATCCATAATTTAGTTGTTCTAATCCAATCATCTTGTGTTCAACGATCTATATTATTGAAAATCATAACTCTTGCGCCTAACTAACCAACGCTCCTTGTGTTCGACCTCGACTATAACTACCCTTGTATACTTGTGGGATATAGCTAGTTGAGTAAAAGATCATCCTAATGATTGAAACTCGTTAGTGTAAACAACCAACAAGTTTTTGGCACCATTGTCGGGGAGCATCGGTATTCATGTTAGAGTAAGAGTTGTTGATATGTAAATAAGACTAGATTACAACATTCATATCCACCATCATATCCATAAATCATAATTCATCATGATCATCATAATTTGTTGTATCTTCCATGTATGTTTTTGTGTCTCACTCACCTTGTTTTTCTACAGGAGCATATGGGGTGTTCATAAAAAGATCCTTGAACCGTGCATATCTCTACATTCATAAAATGAACACATCATTTGCAGCCCTCATGGAGCAAGGAGTGAAACCCAAACATGTATGGAGGAATCACAACCCACACAACCATCATCCATGTCACCATCATCTAAACAAGATTCACCCATTCCACCTACATCCACACCACCATCAATCACACCTAATTCACCGCCATCATATATACCACCAACACCCATACCAAATTCTTCCACACCCTCATACTCACCACCTTCATCCATACCACATATACCACCACCATGTACACCACATCCACCTAATCCTCCAGATCTACATGAAGAACTAATCAAGGAGGATGACCTTCCTCTTAAGGACTAATTTGGTACAGTTGCAATGCACATGAGTGGGCCTATTAATATTTCATAAGTTGAGGTAGAGGAGTTTTCTACCAGCCCATCCATCATACAATTGCTACAGCTGAATGCATTTGGAGGGACACTAATGGAGGATCCAAACTTCCACATTGCTGAATTTCTATAGTTGCTAAGCATTATAAAGATATATGGCATTCCTACTGATGGGATGCGCCTAATTCTTTTTCCATTCTCTCTTAAATATAGAGCCAGGTCATGGCTCTATACTTTGTCAAAGAAGTCAATCGGCACTTGGGAGGAGCTTTTAAAGGTCTTTTTGGCAAGATATTTTCCACCTAGCAAAACTTTGCAGATGAGGATTCAACTCATCAATTATTCCCAAAGGTTTGGAGAGACCTTGTATGATACATGGGAGAGGTTCAAAGATCTTCAATGTCTTTGTCCACATCATGGTCTAAGAAATTGGCTTCTATTGCAATCTTTATATAATGGTTTGTGCTACAATACACGGATGTCTATTGATGTAGCTGTAAATGGAGCTCTAATGAACAAATCTTATAGAGAATCCTATGTTATTATTGAAGATATGGCAGCAAATCATTGCCAATGGAGTCTGGCTACAAGCTACCACCCATCCTTTTCACATACTACTTCTGAAATGCAAGTGGAAGATCACATGGTTGGTGCTATAGACTTGATTGCAGCAAGGCTAGATACTTTGTCACAAAGGTTTGAGAATCTAAGCACACAACTAATTCAAACAGTCAACTATATTTGTGATGCATGTGGGTTTCTTGGACACTCATCTTCTACATGTTATGCTTCTTCTATTTATTCTCCAATAGGCTACACTCCACCGGGCTTCTACATAAATGTGAACCCAAATTTCATTCAGCCACAACAACCACAAGTAACTTCTAGATTAGAGTCCATGCTTGCAACATTTATTTCAGCTCAAATGCAGCAAAATGAGGAGTCACATCAACAAAGACAATCAATGAAGGGTGCCATTTGCCAACTCTCTTCTAATGTGGACGATATTGCCACTCATGCACACATCTTGGAGAAACAAATTGCCCAACAAGCTCTTTCTAGCAAAGAAGCATTTTCACCTTTCTTGCCTAGTCCACCAGAGATGAATCCTACATATTTTAGGCCAGTGACATTGAATAATGGTGTTGTCATAAAAGTATATCCTTCAAGGTATGATGATGTTGATATTTATGAGAATTATGAAGTTGTAAATCAAGGGGAGAAAGCTACAACACATGATCTACTTTTAGATTCTTTAAGGAAGCCACATGTCCTTCCTCTTCACACTCTAGATGACACATTGCTTTATAATGAGAACACTCTTCCCATCTCATATTTTGATGATGCTTAAAAGGAGAATGAAAAGACAAATACTATTGGCGTACAAAAGATTATTTTTGTTGCAGCTGATAGGTTCTTTCGCTTGCCCCAAATCAAGGACACATTTGCAAGGAGGCATCAATCTTTAGCACAACAATTTCCAGCCTCAAATCAAATCAATGGATCTCCATCTTCATCATTCACCATGATAGGTATCCGGTTGCAATCCTCTTGAGTTTGTTATATACAGTGAGGACACTACAAATTTGAAGCTTAGGGGGAGAGAAATCGGCCGGAAGTGTAGTTTTATTTCCCTTTTATCATCTTTTTCTTAGTTGTTTTTTTCAGTTCTGCTCTTCTGGTGGAAAATCTAGTATGATATGAGGTTTATCTTTTATATGTGGATAGAACTCCTATGATTAACTGATTGTCCTCTTTTGATTAGAAATATCATTTGGATAAATTGTAAACGGCATGCTTTAATCAAATGAAACCTTTTGGCCATCAACCTATGCTTAACTCTGGTTTATGATTCTAGCATGAACATTCATCTTTCACACCCTTGATTGCTTAAAACAAGTAATGGTTTCAATTTTTGTGCGTAAATCAACTTTACAACATCGTTTGAAATACGGGATGCCCTTTCCAAGCTCTTAGTGCATTTTCAACCACTCTTTCAATGAAAAAAAAATCAAAATAAATGAATGAAATCTAGCTAATGTTGCAATTTAGTTGACTCTCCTATGTTTTAGAAAAAAATTAAAATTTCTTTTGGCTTATCTCATCTTTATACCCCATAAAAGATGGCTACACTGCCCACATATCCTGCTAGCCTAGTGTAAGTCCGATCTGGCCATGATGGTTAGGTGGTATGTCTTAAAAGAGGGAAAAATACCCCAACTGACATTCCACGTCTACATAAGCCTACATTAGCATCCGAGTGTCGAAACCCATAATCCATTGTCATATCATTTTTGGGAAAGGAGAGTAAAGCTAAAATTGTTAATTTTAACTAAGATTTCATCTTTTGTATCCTTAATAGTTGAGACTTTGAGTTGCACATCCACTAATTGCTTGGCTTGGTCATCCAAATTCTACTTAGTGTTGTTTAATTGATTGATTCATTTAATTGTGACCACCCCTGCTGAACAAAAAATCTCTTTTTTGGGTGTTTAAGTTGAATTGATGGCTATGAGTGTAAACATGTTGATCATGGTTGGTTTGGTCTTAGACACATCTTTCATTTCATTTTATCTATGCATGAACTTGACAATTCCTTCATTTGTGTTTCTATGATCTTTTTACTTGAGGACAAGCAATAGTTTAAGCTTAGGGGGATTTGATGTGCACAAATCATATCATCTTTTGGATCATGTTTGGTTGCATATCCATGTTGTTTTGACTCAATTATCACTCTCATTCTTGCTAGATTCTATATTTTTAGCTATTCTTACTTATCTCATGGTTTGGATTGTAGGTACTACATTTTACAATGAAATGATGAGGAATATATCATATTCTCACTTATTGGATCACTCCTCAAGTATCTACATGTTTTAGGGTTTGAAACTATGCAAATACCACTTACTACGGCATGTAAATCGGACCTACACGCTGAAAGTTATGAGCAGAATACACAACAGCCCAGAACAGCCAGGTGTACGTCGTGTCTTAAAAATGTACGACGTGCACCTGGGAGCGTCGAGCAGACTGAAAGTTTCTAGAAAGTTACATGGTGTGTATGCATTTGCACGGCGTGCACCTGGGAGCTGAAAGCTTCTGGAAAGTTGCACGGCGTGCATTTCTTCAGCACACGTCGTGCACCTGGGAGCTGAAAGTTTCTGGAAAGTTGTACAGCGTGCATTTCTACAGCGCACGCTGTGCGCAGTGCAGATTGGAGCAACTGATGAAGGTTTTGCACGGCGTGCACTTTGGACGCACGTCGTGTCTTTGGCAGTTTCAGCATTTTGAAAAATATGAGTTTTTGTTTAAAATGAAGAGGGAACTTAAGGGGCAGTTATCTCTAGTCATTTTGTGGAAGTTCCCTCATCCCAGAGCGAGAGGAGAGCAGAGGAGGGCGATTTTGAGGAGAAAGGAGGTGGTTTCTTGCCAAAGGAGCCCATTTCTTCTTATCTTCTTCTCCAAGGTGCAGCCAAGCTTCCCCAACTTCGTGTAACTTCTCGAAAGAGGATCCTGTTCATTTTGGAGCAGCTAAAGGAGGAGAATTTCATCCTCAAGCTGGAATTCCTCCTTCTTGTGGTTACATCTTTGGATCTCCTTGTTTTTCCTCCTCTAGATCATGTTAAAAGCTGAATTTTCTATAGCAAATCTGCAAAGCATGATTATGGATGAGTAATTCCCTTTTCTTGGGCATGGGAGAGTAGCTCCCATGTCATAGCATGTAAGGAACATGATAATTTCGTACTAAATGCTAAGTTTCTTATTTTTCCACCTTGTGAGCATTGGTTTCTTGCTTCTTGCATGTATGGCTGGCCACTTTATGTGCATGTTTTATGCTTTCTTGCTTGATCTGAGAAGATAAGTAGGAGAGTAAGGAGGTACTCCATTGGTAACTCCTTCTTTACCATGAGGTGGAAATAATGGAGTTGAGGAGTAGGTTTGTGATCCAAAATGAAATTCATACAAGGGAATGTTGAATTGAGTTAGGATCGTTGTACTTGCATCGAGAGGTGAAGTGCAACATACAACTCTCTTTTAAAGCAAGTGCTTAGTATGTTTAAATTTCAATCTCCTTTTTATTCTACGATATGTTGGTGAAATCCTAGGTCCAAGATCCTTCCATATCTGAATCTTAACCGTTCTTAAGTGATAATTTACTATTTTGTTTTAAATCTATAATTAAGTTGTTCTAATCCAATCATCTTGTGGTCAACGATCTAGATTATTGAAAATCATAACTCTTGTGCCTAACTAACCAATGCTCCTTGTGTTTGACCTCGACTACAACTACTCTTGTATACTTGCGGGATATAGCTAGTTAAGGAAAAGTTCATCCTTATGATTGAAACTCGTTAGTGTAAACAACCAACAATATGATTATATTTTCATGTATTATATGTGTATATAAATTTCATTAAGGTACAAACAAGTATATTAGAGTTTACATGAATTCTTGTTTGGACAAAATTAAAGCTCTAAGGATACAAGAAACACATCCAATGTATTACAATGTCTAGAGTTAAGATGCAAGGTTTCAGTATGTTACAACACACCACCACTTAAATAGGATTTTGTCCCTGGAAATTAACCGTCCTTACACTTCCAATCTAACTACTCTCCACCCCTTAAAATTTTTAATCTAATAAGTTAAAATTAAATAACTCTTAAAGATATTAGGGTTACATATGGATCTTTTAATTTGTGAATACTTTAGGTGTTTATGTTATTCATCGGTCATGCATCCAGCTAATAGGTCGCCCACCTTCAGTTGAATTTTATGTCCTTGTGTTTATAACCTAACAACCATAAGGTTCACATTAGAATCTAAAATTTCATTGGGTGAAACTATTCATAACTTATAGGGACAAAAGGGTAGGTCCACTAAACATTTATTACCAGCCACATATTCCTAGTCATCACTCAAAAATACGGTTCAACATTACTATTTCTAACTAATTCTAGGGTTTCTCTATCAAGACTTCATTCATATCTTCTTTGTAACTTGGCTCAAGAAAACATTGATAAAATCCATATAATTTTCTTTAAACATATATTAGTATATGGAAAATTACATTTTTTATGATAAGAAACTATGCAATGTAAAGCATAAAAAATTGAAGCCATGTAAAAAAATATGGTATCAAATCAAATTGAAAACTAAGTCACAATTTTTTGGCATTTTAAGATCTCCTTATCCTACAACTGCAACATTCTCAAAAAATTACCATCGTTAAGTCAAATCTCAAAGCACTTGAATAGATGTATCACCACTAACCTATACTATAGGGTATGATCTTATGGATCACAATATATTAGGGCTTACTCATCAAGATTCCTATGTGTTTATCTTATCATTCTAATACTTTCTTCCTTCAATTCATAAACATATTCTAGGGTAAACATGTCACCTAGAGCGTGACTCTACAAGGTAATGGTTCTACTTATGGATATAACATTGAAATTGTAAAAATGTGACTGTTATTACTATAATACCATCTTGTAAGGAGTGGTAACTAAGAGGGGATCCACTCCTCACTAAACTTGAGGAATAATCCCATCTCAACCAAAGACACTAACAAGTACGTTGTAGTAGGTTAATTTTTTTCTCAATGTAATGGTATTCAAGCCCAAAGTATAGCAATAGAAATAATAATGACTATATTCAATTTTACAAATTTACATAATAATCTCCCACATGGGGTTTACATGAAAGAAACAACTTCTTCACTAGGAAGAGGAATGTCCAAAATGAGGCCATCCAAGCTCTAAGGATCTTGGTTAATCATCACCCTAAAAATCAATTATTCTCTCATATCTTTCAGAGATCGATGTATCTAAGGTTTGTCTTTAGTTTAGGAGATAATAACTATAATGGTATTGATAATATCATGTTTATTATTAATATTCAATTTGTTATTTATAAGCTCGCTAAAGATGGAATAGATGGTAATGCCCCCCCTCCCCAAAATGAGGGATGTCCAAACTATCTCAAGTCTATCTCCCATGACTCATCTTCACTAATCCAAGTCTAGGTCATCACTTCCATCATGTCCTTCACCAAAAGGGTTGCAAGCATACCCCACAAAAGAAGACAAAATGGATGGTGTCAACATAAAAATGTCAGCATGAGCATATAAATAGGTATTGAGAAACAATATGGAAAACTGACAATAGTTAAACTTTATGAAGGCTTCCAAGATCAAGAGGGATAAAGAACAACCAAATGGATATCACAAGTGCATAAAAAGGAAGATAAAAAATAAAAATGGTTTATTGCCGTGTACAATCTCAAAACAAAATATCATGACCATAAATTGTTATCAATATTGCATGTTAAAACAATTAGACTTACTTTGTTGAAATAGGGATGAGATCCATAATATCTCAACTCTAAAAGTATTATGTAGAAGACACAAACCCTGGGAGGAATATGTGCTCCTTTTATATATGTGTGAGTGGAATATGCACACTTAGGATGGAATACGCATGTCTAAGTGTTATGGTGGTATAGAGGTACCACTACTATAGATAAGTGTAGTCTATTGTGGATGCACAGTTGTAGAGGAAAGACTTAATTTTAGTTAATCTCAAATAATAGGATGATAATATCCAACAATTGTCATGTTGGGTCAGAGACACAAAACAAATATCCAATCAGTACACAAGTAAGGTGCCACACAAGATCATAAAATTCATCTCATGAAAGTTATGTATCATTTAGATCAGACACTCAAATTAGGGTTACCTCAAAGGAATAGAGTGAACAAAAAACATATTAGGATGTAATAAGCATATCTGAAAAATAAGAAAATTACAAGATCATATCAGCATATACCCACATGAGTCAACCTCTCAAAAGAAAGATAAATGAATAGGATAATGTCCAAAGGACCAAGAAAAGGAGTTAATTATGGATGAATGCTCATTATGATAATAAGGAATGCAACATACCTTAGTTCAAATCCAAATATGTCCAAAGCCAACCATACTTCCATATCAGAGACACAAGCCACCTATATTAAATGTATATATGATACTATAATTAAGTTTACATTAATTACATAAACCCTACAAGTCGCCATTTATAAATTATCAGATATGGATTAGGAATTATCTAAATTAAGAAATCCATAAAAATAATGTATTTATTATATTAGAATTATGTGATGAAAATCAAATCATAGTGTAGTGAAAAATCACTAGGTCCCCAGGCATATTTTGTTCCATTTTTCTAATCTATAGATTAATTACTATGAATTTTCCAAAATAAATATATTTGATAAATTTCTAAAAACACAATTCCTAGAAAATTATAGAGCTTCCCTTGTGTCATATCTTGGGAAACAGATGTATGACATGGTATATTTCCCCGTTTGATAGAAAACAAAATGCACACTGCTCGAGGCTCATGATGTTAGCAAAAGACTAAAAGATCCTCAAAAAGTGTAACAAGTTAGGGATATTTCTATAGGAAGAAGAGTCATGGATCCAGTAGGGTTCTTCTTTAATAATCAAGTAGCAATTAGCATTTCTAGAGCTCAACCATAGATCTTTATCCCTAATCCTAGCCACTAAGGAAACCAGGAAACTTTGTTGGTGGATTTGTGGGACCACATTGAGGTTAGAGAACCAAAAATACAAGCAAAAGAGGAACATAAACCTCCCTTGTACCCATCACCATTAAAGGTAAAAGAAAAGCTTCTTGGAGAGTATACTAGAGATGAAAACAAAGAAATAATACTTAAAACTCACAACCACTGGTCGAAAGAAAACATGCCAATTTTAAATAGAAAGGAGGTACAGAACCCAAAATTCCATGGGGAGTCAAGCACTGACTAAAGAACTGACCCAAAAGAGGGAAATCCATCATACCTCATAATAAACAAAACCAGGGTGGCAAAGACTTCTGTGAGACCATCCAAAACTGTTCCATGCCCTATCCAAGTCCTACAATGACTAGAGTTAGCTTGAGGATCTCTAGGTTGAAGATGAAGACAACAACAACAGTCTCATGGTCGTAGGAAGAGACACTTTGGATAAGGGAGGGGGGCTTGAGATCAATTGTGTCAAAAATTACAAGAAAATAGAGAAGAGAAGTAGGTGAAGGTAGAGGAGTATTTATGTGAGGGTCTGAACTCTTTGAGTGGTGAGAAGAAGGAAAGGAAGGAGGAATAAGGGAGAAATAGGGAAAGTATGGGGTTGGTGTTTTCTACATGGATTGGTCAACCAAACCCTATATTATATTGTGTCTTGGTGTGTAGAAGAGTTATAGGAAACTATAGGAGAAGAAATCGGAAGAAGAGGTGACATAGGGTGATAGAACGGGGAGTTGCATCCTTTCCATCCCAAATTGTGAAGTGTGTAGAGAAAATGATGATAAGGGACATGATTCCTTATCCAATTGATCTAGGATACTGGTCCTAGGATTAAATCTTAGGCCTCCCCCATGATGAGTGTGTGCTGAGATATATACATAAAGATGTATGACATTCAACCAAGTTGGACACCATAATGGAAATAAAGAATAAATGGTAAATTTCCTAATTTTATTTAATGAATTATATATTTCTTTCCTATCTTATCTAAGGGTTCAAATATTTCTCAATATTTACCTAATAGTAGGTTGATTATGACAAGTAGAATCCAAATCTCATGTTGAATTATCACTTTCAGATTCCTTTGTTATATTATTTGATATTCTATATTTTATTCTATTTTGTTTCCTTAATGAAGTTTAGATACATATGATCATCCAATTAATGTCAAACTTGGCACCAAATCTATCTTCAACCCAAAGAACACAATGTTAATATTTGATTTCAGTTTTCAAATGTCCTTCAATGAGTTTTAATACACCTAGATTTTAGACTTATTATCCTAACATTATTATCATATATGAACATTTGTTTTCGACCATTTATTATTTAGAGTCATGTTATCCTCTTTTAGTTACTGTAAGGGTTATCATGTATTGTATTAAACAAGTTTCCATATTATACTCTTTTTCCCCTTTAAGTTCATTCATTCAACATTCAGCCATATGCTGGCATGGTAATTATCTCCACTTATATCAAGCATTTAGTTATTAACATTCTATGTTTGTTAGTTCCATTATTATCCAAAATGAATAACTCATTTATTAACATCGGACTACTAATAACGCACATCCAAGTCAAGACATGTGCATTAGTGAACAATGTGACCTATGTTTCATATTAGTGAACCTATTTACATATCCAGCCAATTTAGGTGATTAGGTATAGTATATATGTATTGATATGTGTTTAATAATTATGGCATCCAATTTTAATAATGTATCATGAATGTCACTAAGGATGTATGAGTTAGGGTTAGTCAACTCCAATTCAGGGCTTAGCTTCAACATATTCTTTTCATCATCATATGAGGGTTATAATTTTAGGGTATGATTATAAGTCCATGTATTATATGAGTATGTAAAGTTCACTAAGGTATAAACCAATATATTAGAGTTTATATAAAATATTTTTTGTCCAAAAATAAATCTCTAAGGATATAAGCAACAATTCCAATGGATCAGGGTGTCTAGAGGTAAGATGCTAGGTTTTGGCATGTTACACTTGTAGGTTAATCCTTGTATGTGGTTTTAGGCTCAAAACAAACCAAACCAGACCGTACACATCCCTATTAGTAATAAGCATAAAATCAAACACGACCATGCGACCTAACCAATTTAAACAGACCAGCATCATTTGGTAATAGTGAGTTCAAGAGTTTGGTTTGATTCTAAAATATGTTAACCCAATAAGTAGCTGGTTGGTTTAATTTGTGGGAGCAATTTAACCAAACCAAACCGAATTGGTACATATATTTAATATTAATAATATATACTTATACAATGTAAGAGTATCCATCAACATCATGTTATGTTAGTTAAAAAATGGTAGTATGTTGAAAACTAAACCAATGGTCAATATATATAACAAAGGCTCTATCTTAACGAACCAAATCAAGAAATGCATTACAAATTCATTCAAACATATTTCAATTACATTTAAGAATTATCTCATATCTATTAGAAAGTTCTAAGACATATTTGATTTTAGTTGTATCAAGTTTGATGGGTTAGAAAAGACAACAAGAAACGGTTGCATTGTACATGAAATGTCTACTGAACAACTTTATAGTTTTTAGATTATAGTTTAAAATCAAACAAAACCAAGCTAATATATAAAGTAGCATGTCGGTCTCCTTTGATTTTAGAGTATAATAACTTAGAACCATTTCTAAAATTGTAAGATTGGTCTATAATTGTTGAGATTATAGATTCATTCATAGATTGAACCTAACATAATTTTTCCCTATATGAATCCCAATATTACTTTCACTCTCATATATCATTATTTCTAGTTTGTTATCCAATATATTTCCACCTTTTTTTTATATAAAATAGTTTTGTAGATGTTCCTTCTTATCCTTCGTCGTAATTCTTTTATGAAAAGTTCATATCATAGATAAATTTTAACATACAACTGCATGTTAAAACAATAAGTACAAGGGATAATTAGTAGGATCCTAGGTCAAACACCATAAGTATTATAGATACTATGAGAAATTAAGCCATGTTGGTGGAATTAGAAGTGTGATAGTATGTAAATAATTGGGGAGGCACCCGGATAGAAAGCCTCCATGATTAAATGAGATATCAGAAGTCATTGGTCTCTATAAGGATCTCCTCTATGGTGTAGCTATCCTGATTAGTCATCTTGCCTCCAAAATGTGCAACTTGGTCCTCATCTCTTTATTATGCTCCTTCGTGTCTTTTTGACCTACAATGTAAGAGAATATGATATGACTCTATGTTATTTCGGATGAGTATATGATTGTCAATGTACCGGTTGTTAAATATTCTATTATTTCTTTCTATCTATATCATCCATTAAAGGATGCTAGCACATGTTTTGGTTTAGATAACCTGATATATGGGATGAGAGGTCCAAAACATATGTTGGACATTTTTTAGTGTGGATGTATGCATAAGTTGTGGAAGCAAGAAATGATCTCTAAGGAGGGTGGACGTTGGACAGTGGACAAAGAGATGCATAGACGTTTTCTCATGTAAGGAACATTAAAGCCAAATAGAGAGTCTTTGGAAACCTATTTTCTTCATGTTGTTGTTAGTAAGGATCTTACCATACAAAATCAGACAAATGAGGTGTTTTATTTTTTATGGTACAATGATGTTACACATGAATTGAAGGGACTTAAATGCCCTTGGTATGTGAAGAAGTGGTATGCTTTCTTAGGAGAACAAGTGGGTCCCCATTTCCATGAGATGTGATTCATGGTATTTGTTTCATCATTCGTAGTTATTGCAATGATGAGTATGTCTGAGAATAATTCTATTAGGGCACTTTTGAGAATATTGTCTCATTATCTTCCTAACAGGAAGAGTTTTTCCTATGGTGATATTAAGATGGAGGATGGGTTATGGAGATGCAAGGTTTAGTAAATGATGGATTGTCCATGGGACCAGGGATCGTTCCAAAACTTGATGTTATAAGCCATGTGGGATATTATAATAAAGCGTTTTAGTATGAAGTATATGTGTTAGATTAGGGGTTTCCATAGAGGTGAGGCTCCTTTGTGTTTGGTTTTCCACTAAGGACTTGTGGAAGGGTAGTACTTTCTGGTGATGTATTCTATCCAGATGCAATTTTTGTCCAAAGTGTTGTGATAATTCAAGAATCACATATACAAATAGCATGTGTACTATGCTTATAATACCCCATCGACTAGACCTTTTGGTACACTAATATGTCACATTTAACCAAATTATTTTGTTACCTAAGTGTTTCCATAGAAGGTTTACATGTATTTATCAATAGTTTTAAGGATGTGAGATGGGATGGGGATACAACTAAGGTAATAGTTGGTCAGGGATGTAAAAGGTGGGGGAAGAGATTTGGAAACAAAATAGGATGGAGCCCCTCTTGATTGAATCAGTTCAAAAATTCGTGAGACATATGATTCCATTGAGTTGTTTAGGAGTGTGAGTCTACCAGATAGATTAAGGAATTTGATTTTCCAAGAGGATAGGTGGTTGTGAACTTTGGTGATGATAGGATTCCATACATATTTAGGAAACGGTCGTGAGGAAAAAAGAAGATCAAGGTAGGGGATAGGAAAGTCTTGAATCTTTCAAATGAGGAGAGATAAAAATCATTGGATCTTCTAAGGGCCACCATGGGTATCAATAATGGGAGATTTGCATACTTTGATCTTGAATCCTAAGATATAAAAGAAGATCCCTAAGATGTGCATGGTGTTGATAATTTTTTTGTCATCTGAATGGATGAATATAATGGTATCGTCAGCATATTTGATGATGTATTCTTTTCACTCATGAGGAGAAGTAATCATACCATGGTGGATACCAAGTTCAATCATTTTTGTAAATATAGTTGTGATAAGGATGAAAAAGTAAGGGGAGAGGGTACCACCTTGTATGAGTCCACTAGTTCTATCAAAATGTCCAAATGGTGATCCATTAATGATGGTGGAGAATTTGCAAGTGGAGATACAACTTGGAATTTGACGGGTCCATATATATGGAAATACATAACCCTCCACACACTGGAAGAGGTATAGATAGATGACAATTTTGAAAGATTTTTCAAAATCAAGCTTGAGGGAAAGAAGGGGTTTTTGTTTTGGTGATGATTATTGTAACACCCCTCCCTAGGGTTTCATACATAACCAGATAAACAACACTTGGCATTCATAGAAACATAGATTCATACATAAGTTCTTAGAAAGAAAGCTACATCATGCCTCTAAAGGTATACTAAACAAAAACTAGATAATATGAAAAAGATAGGATCTCCAAAGATGGACGTCCCACCAGGCAACAACTCCTAAGATCTTGGATCCTTGGAATCTTCTCAAGATGTCTCTTTCCCTTTAGCTCCAACTTCTACGGACATCTCGTCCCCAACCATGCAAAGGAAAACAAACATGGTAAGTAAGCGGCATTGGCATGTTATAAAGCATAAAAATAACATATAAATTGATTTGACATAAACATGAACATGCATTAACATTAATCATTTCTTGGTATCTTTTACATGAAGAATTTGACTATAAGTATATGCTCCTCTCTTAGTTCCCCATAAGGAGCCCATAATGCTCGGAAAGCACATAATTGCTCAGAAAGCCCATAATGCTCGGAAAGCCCATAACAAGGTGCATATAAATATAAATCAAATTCCCTTAACCATGATCTTTCTTAGACTTTACTTATCTTCTGAATAACCTAAACTTAATCTTAATTGGGATTTCTCCCTCTTGAACATAATTTGGATTTCTCCCCATGAAACATAATGGGATTTCTCCCTATTACATATGGATGGGAATTCCTTCCCTCTAAATCTTAGTTTCATGTTCCTTAACCATAATTCATAACATAAATCAGGTTTTTATACTTAGACTTAGATTATAATAATCAAACATCCAATAATCATATGCATTAAAGAAAGCATGCATTTATCATGACTTTAGTATAAAGTGCATAGACATATCATAATCATTCAATAAATCAAGTTTACTATGCCAAGGGCATGGCCCGCTTACCTTGAGCTAAATCACCTAAGTCAAACCTGGTTTGACTGGTTGGATCCTTTTAATCACCTAAAATTAGCATATATATCCTTCATTACACATCATTAAACCCTAATTTGTTCATATAAAATTGAGATGTGAAAACAGAGAAATCAGGTGATAAAAATTAGAAAATCGGATTCCTTATTGAAAATCCTTTCCAAAACGTATTTTTGTGTATTTTTCTGATAATCAGGTGATTTAATACGAATTTCCAAGGAATTGACCAATGGAAATTCAGGGAAAAGCCACATAGATAAAACTCAACCCAAACCAGTGGGTCGGGTCTGAGTTGGACCAACCAGGCTTGGCCAACTCAGTAATGCGGATTGTCTCTGAGGACTCCCAATCAAATAAAGGGGAAAAGGGTGAAAACCCAAAGATACCCTCATAGGTGAAAAACATCAAAAAGAGGCTGGCAGGGGTACCAAGGTCATTTCAGGACCTGGATTCTTCCCTTCAGCCATGGCGTCAACTAGCGCAAGGAGCTGACCTACAATGGTAGCACCAGGTGATCACTTCGACCAACCCTAAGCATAGGAATCCATTGAGGGCTCCCTTGTTCCAGGCCAAAGCCGATGAGCCATTGCTCGAGCTGTAAGAAGCATCAGGCCCCATGGTGTAACCATGGCAGCCAAAAATAGGGCCAAGGTGGAACCACTGCTCGTGAAGGTTAAGCACAGAGAAAAACAAGAAGTTCGGGATCAAAAGGTCCATAAAACCATAGTGAGGTTGAGCGAACCTAAAGCCATCATTTCCAGAGTCAAAGGGAACAAGAGGGCCATCATATCCAGGGAACAGAGAATTTCTACGAGAAACAAAGGCGGCGAACATGGTTCAAAACTGGTGGAAGCATGCCCGCAATGGCGAGATGAGGGTCGGAAGAAGTTTGTGGAGTGAAGGTGAAGCTACAGCTAGCATTTCTGTGGTCAGAGGAGCACCGACGTTGTCTGGATCTTGAGTGCTGGCGAGCCATGGAAAACATGGCTATAGGACCCATCGATTGGGATGACCATAGGGCTAACCGAGATCGTGAAAATGAAGAAGGGAATCCAACGATGCTTACAGCATTTGCAATTGCACTAAGGTGACAGGAGGAGACGGGGTGAAGTCAACGTCACCAGAAAGGGAAGCTCGAGTAGGTGGGGGAGAGTCTGGGCTCTCAGGGCCAAATTGGCAGTTGAGGAGGGAGTCTTGGGGCTTGGCTATGCTTTCTGAGCGTTTAAGTGGCGGCGAAGGAGTCTATGAGGTTGTCTGTGCAAGGGGGTGCGAGCCCTTTGTTGGGTGTTTTGCCTATAGCAAGCGAGAGGGGGCAAATAAGGGCTTGATCGGATCGGGGTGACAAGCTGGATTCGATGGGGAAGAAATGACGTTAAATAGTCGAGAAACGACCGAGATCAGAGGCGAGTATTCAAAGCAGCTAAAATGGCTACTGGCTCGCGAGGATAACGGAGGAAGAAGAAGGCGTGAGCGTCGTAGGATCCTGATCCAATGGTTTCTGTCATGCGCACCAAAATGGTAACGTGTGGCATCAATAGAACCGGAACTTTAGGGAAATAAAGGTAATCAATGAAATTCTCAATAATTCCTTAGTCAAACCATATACAAAGCATTCAAATTCGATCTAGTGGGTCATATGTGGTCCAAATGAGTTCAAATTTGAACCATAGGTGTATTAGAGTGTCTAGAATATTCCCATGCCATTAGATTTGATGCTTGTACACGTTTTATGCCTAATATAGCAAAAATCATCATGTACATTAAAATGGCTATACTTAGTGTATATAAAGTCATTAATTTCTCAAATAAGTATTACAAAACATGAAAATGTGCACTCAACATTATTTATTTTCAATTAACAAGATGGAGGCCATTAAGAAAGGAATTAAACATGTAAATCACTAATTATCATATGAGAGAGAAATTTGACATAAAGGCATTTATCCTCATTTTCTTAAACAAAAGAGCATAAATATATATGAAAAGATTTTCTTTAAATAAATCATGGATAAGACAGCTATTAAACATAATAAAATGGATTGCAAAACTAACGTGGGCAATTTACATGAAGGTCCTCAACAATTATCTTATTTATAAAAAGAGCACGCAAGGAGTAAAATAGTTTGAAAATTTGCATAAAAAGGATTGGGGTGTTACAATACTACCCACCTTAAATAAATTCCGTCCTCAAAATTTCCTAGGGTTTCTACCCACCTTAAGGGTTTCACATAAACTTGCTAATTTTCCATATAAATTTTTATTATAAAAGAAGCATAATAAACAAAGCATTCTGACTCAACATAAATTACTTAACTGCCCTTACCTTGATCATTTTCCTCTTCTCCATCTGACATTTGCATGGTGAAGAGTCTTGGTTTAACCTTGGGTGGAGGATTAGGGTTCTTAGCTTGGTTATGGTTGGGATCCTTCTTTGCAAGCTTAGGGCAATTAGGCTTGATATGCCCTTCCTCACCGTAATAGTAGCAAATAGAAGTCCCAAACCTACAAGGCCCACCATGATTTCTCTTACATGTAGGGCATGGGGTTCTCCCATTCTTAGAAGAAGGCTCAATGGCTTTTCTCTTATGGTTGGAGGGTGGACGGGGTTGAGGGTGACGATTGTTTTGGGGTATCTCCTTCTTATGATTCATCCTAGGGTGATCCTCCAACTCTAGTGTTGTATCTAGGGCTTATTGCATGGTCCTATGTCCTCTACCAGACAAAGCATAACTTAGGTCAGGTTTAAGCCCTCTAATGAACTTCTTAGCTCTCTTTTGCTCAGTGTACTCAAGACCATACTTTTGGATCTTACGAAACTTCATGTCATACTCAGTGACAGTCATGTCACCCACTTTCTTAAGGTTAACAAACTCATCCTCCTTCCTTTCTAACATGGCTTCAGATACATAATGGTCATTAAAGACTTCTACAAACTCACCCCAAGTAAGAGGAGGGTCATCATCTTCCCTAGAGGCTAAGAGGTTTTCCCACCAAGTACGGGTTGCACCCTTGAGCATATGGGTGGAAAATCTAACCCTACTACGTGGGGGACACTCTAAGTCTCTAAAGAAATGATCCATGTTGCTATGCCATTCCTCATCCTTGGTCACCAAATCAACTTCATATTCACCATGGAAAGCATCGGGTCTAATCTTCAAGAAATCTATGAGGGAGATCTCATGTACTCTAGGTGGAGCTCTAGGTTGGAGGGCATTGGTCAAGGCTGCTACTAAGGCATCCAGGGTGACTGGTGGAGGGACGTGGTTCATGTCTTCAGTCTTATCACCACTAGAGGATCCTTGTGAGGGTCTTGACTCACCAACCTTCTCCTTCTTCTTAGGGGCCATCTGAAAGGGTAAACATAACATGATATTAGAACATAATATGAATCTCTAGTGTTGCCTTAGTGGCCATCTATTCCTTGCTCTGATACCATTAATGTAACACCCCTCCCTAGGGTTTCATACATAGCCAGCGGAAGCACAGCCTAATCCCCAACATTATCCATAATGTGGGGTACTTGGCATATCAGGGAGGGATTGTCACATGCATGATCTCATATCAAGAAATAAACAACACTTGGAATTCATAGAAACATAGATTCATACATAAGTTCTTGGAAAGAAAGCTACATCATGCTTCTAAAGGTATACTAAACAAAAACTAGATAATATGAAAAAGATAGGATCTCCAAAGATGGACATCCCACCATGAAACAACTCCTAAGATCTTGGATCCTTGGAATCTTCTCAAGATGTCTCTTTCCCTTTAGCTCCAACTTCTGTGGACATCTCGTCCCCAGCCATGCAAAGGAAAACAAACATGGTAAGTAAGCGGCATTGGCATGTTATAAAGCATAAAAATAACATATAAATTGATTTGACATAAACATGAACATGCATTAACATTAATCATTTCTTGGTATCTTTTACATGAAGAATTTGACTAGAAGTATATGCTCCTCTCTTAGTGCCCCATAAGGAACCCATAATGCTCGGAAAGCCCATAATTGCTCAGAAATCCCATAATGCTCGGAAATCCCATAACAAGGTGCATATAAATCTAAATCAAATTCCCTTAACCATGATCTTTCTTAGACTTTACTTATCTTCTGAATAACCTAAACTTAATCTTAATTGGGATTTCTCCCTCTTGAACATAATTGGGATTTCTCCCCATGAAACATAATGGGATTTCTCCCTCTTAAGCATGGATGGGAATTCCTTCCCTCTAAATCTTGGATTCATGTTCCTTAACCATAATTCATAACATAAATTAGGTTTTTATACTTAGACTTAGATTATAGCAATCAAACATCCAATAATCATATACATTATATAGTTCGGCTCCCTCTCTCACTAGGGTTCGGCTCCCGCTTCTCTCTACCCCCTTCGGTGGCTGCCGCTGGGGGGAGGGGGATGCTCCCCGGCGCCCTCCTCCCCCTGGCCCCTCATCTACAGTGGGTGGTGGCTGGAAGTCCGTGGCACTCTCTGGAGTGAAGGGAGCAGGCGCTCGAGGGGAAATCGCAGGGGCTTTTCCTTGGCCGTTCGGTTTCAAAGAAGCGTGATGTGCTGCAAGGCTCCAAGATCGGGGATCGGGGTTTGGGGTTCGGCGTTCATGTCGACTCCTTTTTGCTCAAGAGTGGCGGAGGGAGAGGGTCGTTCCCTCTCAGATTGGGAGCTTGTACGGCTGCTCCGTCTTCGCCTGGTGTCGCTCGGGGTTGTCACCCTCACCTCACAGGATCTTTGTCTTCTCCGTTGGCCGGGGCGGGTTCTGGCTTGCCCAGGGGAGGTCCCTCGACCACAACCTCGACGCGGAGCTCCTTGGCGCGTCGGCAAGGGCGTTCTCCGATCGGGCCTGGTGTCATTTCCATCTCAACCAGGAGCTGTGCCCTGGCGAGGGGTCCCTCCTCTGGGACTCTATCCACGACGCAGTAGAAGACCCAAGGGGAGCTTCAGTCGCATGGCTGGTTCTCTCAGATGTTGCATCCAAGGTGTTCGACGGAATGCATGTGGATTGCTACTCCATTCCGCAAGCTTACCGAGGTCCGGTTGATCTGGCTCTGGGTACGAGTTGTTGTTGAAGGCTACTTGGTTTTGTCTTCTCTCCTTCACTCTTTGTGGGTGGTCTAATGCTAGTGGAGGAGGATCCAAAGTCGGGCAACCTGATTCACCACCTCCTCAACCGAGTCAGTGCAATTTCTGTGTCCTATTTAGCTTAGATGCAAGGATGCGTAGGTGATTGGATTTTGCTTGGTTCTTCGGAGTCTTAGGACTCATCAAGGGGTACCCTAGTGGATGGTTCATCAAGCTAGGAACCTAGTGCTATAGAGGTCGGTGAAGATCAGATGCCTTCAAGCTAAGTCCTGGCAGGCTTCCTAGAGGTTGTTTTGGTTAGAGCTGTTTTTACTTCTTGTGGGTGTACTTAATGCATGTATTTACTACTCTTAAATGGATTCCTCCTAGAAGGCTTGTTCGGGCTTAGCTTGAGGTGTTAGTCTGGTCTCCTTCTTCTTTATGGTTTCTTTGTCGTGAGTTTTTTGTATATACCTCCTGCGTGGGGTATATGGTCCTTGATTGAGCTTTTAAAGCTTTTTGGTTTGTATTGGGGTACTTTGTGCCCAAAGTTTTTGGTATATAGTAACACGCTTTTTGACCGACCAAAAAAAAATCATATACATTGAAGAAAGCATGCATTTATCATGACTTTAGTATAAAGTGCATAGACATATCATAATCATTCAATAAATCAAGTTTACTATGCCAAGGGCATGGCCCGCTTACCTTGAGCTAAATCACCTAAGTCAAACCTGGTTTGACTGGTTGGATCCTTTTAATCACCTGAAATTAGCATATATACCCTTCATTACACATCATTAAACCCTAATTTGTTCATATAAAATTTGAGATGTGAAAATAGATAAATAGGTAATAAAAATGAGAAAATCGGATTCCTTATTGAAAATCCTTTCCAAAACGTATTTTTGTGTATTTTTCTGATAATCAGGCGATTTAATACGAATTTCCAAAGAATCGACCAATGGAAATTCAGGGAAAAGCCACATAGATAAAACTCAACCCAAACTAGTGAGCCAGGTCTGAGTTGGACCAACCAGGCTTGGCCAACTCAGCAATGCGGATTGTCTTTGAGGACTCTCGATCAAAGAAAGGGGAAAAAGGGCGAAAAGCCAAAGATACCCTCACAGGTGAAAAACATCAAAAAGAGGATGGCAGGGGTACCAAGGTCATTTCAGGACCTGGATTCTTCCCTTCAGCCATGGTGTCGACTAGCGTAAGGAGCAGACATGCGATGGTAGCACCAGGTGATCACTTCGACCAACCCTAAGCAGAGGAAGCCACCGAGGGCTCCCTTGTTCCAGGCCGAAGCCGATGAGCCATTGCTCGAGCTGTAAGGAGCACCAGGCCCCATGGTGTAACCATGGCAGCCGAAAATAGGGCCAAGGTGGAACCACTACTCACGGAGGTTGAGCACAGAGAAAAACAAGCAGTTCGGGACAAAAAGGTCCATAAAACAACAGAGAGGTTGAGCAAACCTAAAGCCATCATTTCAAGAGTCAAAGGGAATAAGAGGGTCGTCGTATCCAGGGAATAGAGAATTTCTGCGAGAAACAGAGGCGACAACGATGGTTCAAAACTGGTGGAAGCATGCCCGCAATGGCGAGATGAGGGTTAGAAGAAGTTCATGGAGTGAAGGAGAAGCTACAGCCAGCACTTCTGTGGTCGGAGGAGCATCGGCGTGGTCTGGAGCTTGAGCGCCGGCGAGCCATGGAAAACATGGCTATAGGACCCGTCGATTGGGGCAACCATAGGGCAAACTGAGATCGTGAAAATGAAGGGGGGAATCCGAGGATGCTTACAGTGTTCGCAATTGTGCTGAGGTGATAGGAGGAGACAGGGCGAAGTCAAGGTCACCGGAAAGGGAAGCTCAAGTAGGTGGGGGAGAGTCAGGGCTCTCGGAGCCAAATTGGCAGTTGAGGAGGGAGTCTTGGGGCTTGGCGATGCTTTCTGAGTGTTTAGGTGGCGGCGAAGGAGGCTAGGAGGTTGTTTGTGCAAGGGGGGTGCAAGCCCTTTATTGGGTGTTTCACCTACAACAAGTGAGAGGGGGCGAATAAGGGGTTGCTCGGATCGGGGCGACGAGCCAGATTCGATGGGGGAGAAATGATGTTAAACCGTCGAGAAACGACCGAGATCAGAGGCGAGCATTCAAAGCAGCTAAAACGGCTGCTGGCTCGCGAGGATAATGGAGGAAGAAGAAGACGCAAGCGTCGTTGGATCCTGATCCAATGGTTTCTATCGCGCGTGCCAAAATGGTAACGTGTGACATCAATAGAACCAGAACTTTAAGGAAATAAAGGCAATCAGTGAAATTCTCAATAATTCCTTAGATAAACCATATACAAAGCATTCAAATTCGATCTAGTGGGTCATATGTGGTCCAAATGAGTTCCAATTTGAACCATAGGTGTATTAGAGTGTCTAGAATATTCCCATGCCATTAGATTTGATTCTTGTACACGTTTTAGGCCTAATATAGAAAAAATCATCATGTACATTTAAATGGTTATACTTAGTGTATATAAAGTCATTAATTTCTCAAATAAGGATTACAAAACATGAAAATGTGCAATCAACATTATTTATTTTCAATAAACAAGATGGAGTCCATTAAGCAAGGAATTAAACATGTAAATCACTAATTATCATATGAGAGAGAAATTTGACATAAAAGCATTTATCCTCATTTTCTTAAACAAAAGAGCATAGATATATATGAAAAGATTTTCTTTAAATAAATCATGGATAAGACACCTATTAAACATAATAAAATGGATTGCAAAACTAACATGGGCAATTTACATGAAGGTCCTCAACAATTATCTTATTTAGAAAAAGAGCACGCAAGGAGTAAAATAGTTTGAAAATTTGCATAAAAAGGATTGGGGTGTTACAATTATGGATGGTTATGCTAACCATGATATACACATCCTGGTGTTTCTATTTTTTGAGGAATGCACATTCTTTTGCCCAATTATTGTTGGCTAAATTGACATTATGATAAATCCCTTTGTTTCGATGATGACAAACATTTCATTCTTGTTGATCTAACGTGCTACTTGAGTGTTGCAGGAATGAGGTGGATGACAAAGCACTAGGGAACCTATATGCTTGAATACTTGTAAATTTCATGAAATGTAATCAATTGTAAACTTGTACAAATATATAATGTACAAGTACTTAGACTTCATGTAAATCAAGCGTTAGATCTTCCCTAGCCAATCACTATACTTAGATAGGTCATCCCCTTCAATAGTGTCACATATGCACACTCACATATACATTTAGCACTTTATTTGAAACATTGAAACAGGGTCAATCTCGGTCGACAAACTCCTCGACCGAGACACTCTCGGTCGACAAACTTCTCGACCGAGAAAGACCCAAGTAGCCGTTAGACACAGCTGACAAGGTAGTTGGCAGTTGGAGATGAACGTTGATCCAGAGAGCCTGTCGGTCGACAAAACTTCGACGGAGTAGGTGTCTCGGTTGACAATTCCTCGACCGAGATGGACTCTGACAGCAACTGCAGAATTAATTAACTAGTCGTTGCTAAAGCAACTAAAGTATACCTAACGGCTAGTTAAGCACTTAGAACCCCCTAGAAAGTGTCTAGAACGTCCTTAAGCACTTGTAGGTCATTCCTGTAAATAGGACAAGTCTTAGGACACCTAAACTCACAAATATATACTTGTGATACACTTGAGCTTACACTTGCAATTGTCAATATGTTTTGAGAAATTGAGCAACACTTGCATTGGCTATTCTTCACCTTGCTCTAATTGCGTGTCATATAGGCTAGCATCTCCTATCCATAGCAATTACACTTCTATATACATTGGTTAGGAGATCAAAACGCTTGATATAGGAAATCAAGCCTTGAGCTGCAAAGTGGTATTGTAATTTCTATTTTTCCTTCTTGTTCCTTTTATCCTTTGTATTCTCCTTGCTACTCCTAGGGTTGGAGGCTGCGGATTGGAGAAGGTTCTTCTCGGTGTAGAAGGTGGACTTCGGACTACTTCAAGAAGGCCGTTGCAATGGGAAGCTACTTCAAGAGGAAGGCTACTTCAAGGGGGAGCTTGAAGTTACTTCAAAAAGGTTGCTTCAAGGTTGGTGCAACTACTTCTAGGTGAAGGTTGTTCGAAGGGTTTGGTGAAAGAATTGTAATTTTATGTAAAGTCCTTGCGAGGTAATAAAATTTGATTCTTTCAAAATCCCGGTTGGGTAAGAAACCGGGTAGTGGACTGACTTCCTTAGTATTTGCTAAGGTTGGAACCACTCTAAATCCTTGTCCCCTTGTCCAATATTCTTGTGGTTGGTTGTTTGAGTTAAATAATTATTAAAATTATTATAAAACCCTATTCACCCCCCCTCTATTGGTTTTTCAATTGGTATCAGAGCAGGCTTCAAGGAACCCTAACCAAGTCTTGAAGAATGGGTGACGGGGTACTCAACAACCTCAACCTTGAGGGAACACTTGTGGCTAGGCCTCCTATGTTTGATGGAACAAACTACACCTACTGGAAGAGAAGGATGCAATTCTACTTCCAAGGGATTAGCTGGGATCTATGGAGGATGGTGTCAACCTCCTATGAGCTTCCTCAAGTGGAATATGCAGCTTGGGACACCAATACGGTAAAATCAGCTCAAATGAATGCAAAGGCTGTAAGTATTCTCTATTGTTCAATTTCAGTAGGAGAATTTAATAGAATATCTAAATGTGAAACAACCTATGAAATTTGGCATAGACTTTCCATAACTTATGAAGGGACTGTTCAAGTCAAGAATTATAAAATTAGTATGCTTAAACAAAAGTTTGAACATTTCCGTATGGATCCAAATGAATCTATTAGTGAAATGTATGCAAAATTCTCTTCTATTATCAAATGGTTTAAATGCTTTAGGTAAAGTTGTTCTTGAGGAAGATCAGGTGTCAAAGATCCTTAGATCACTTCCTACCAAATACAAGCCCAAGGTGACGACCATTGAAGAAGCAAATGACCTCACCCAACTAAAGATGGAACAACTCATTGGCAACCTAGAAGCTCATGAGGCAACTTTAGAAGAAGAAGAAAGGAGAGAACATGAACTTCAACAAGGGAAAAAGAAGGACATTGCATTCAAATCATCAACCAAGGACAATCGTGACACTAGTGAAGATGATAGTGAAGAAGAAACTCTCATTGTAAATGGTAAGCAATATAAAAGTTTTAAAACTAATAAAACTTCTAGTGTCTCCTCTTCCAGGTGCTTTGAATGTGGCAAAAAGGGACACATGAAAGGTGATTGTCCAAAACTCAAGAAAGGGAAGAAATCATCTCACAAAAAGAAAGAAAGAGCATATAAAGCTGCATGGGATGATTCAAGTGATGGTAGTGATGATGGAAAAGAAGAAGTAGAATGCCTCATTGCTACAACAAATGAAGAAGAAGAAGAGGTAAGTCTTTTTGCTCTACCAAAAGAAGATCTAATTGCTAGTCTTCAAGATACTCATGAGAAATATATTATATGCAAGAAGAAACTTAAGAAATCAAATAAAGTAAATGATGATTTAAACGTTAAACTTCTTGCTCTTGCATCTGAAAATGAAGATCTCAAAAAGGCAAATGAAGATTATGATCTTAAGTTAAAATCTGTAGAAGATAATTGCAATCTTATTTCCTTAGAAAAGTTAAATTTGCAAACTCAAGTGAATGATCTTCAGAAACAACCTATTTTATGTTCACACTTAGATTATGATGAGGTTGTAAAAGAAAGAAACTCTCTATCGACTGATTTAGATCAAGCAAAGAAAGATATAAACAAGAAGATGGATGATATTGCTAAGCTACAAAGAAAAATAAATGAGTTAAGAGGAAATGGCATCCTTGACAATATTCTGAAAATTTCCTCTAGTTATAATAGAAGAAGAGGACTAGGATATGATCCAAAGAGAATTCAACCCAAAAGAGCTAAAGCATCCAAGACTAAGACTTTGTTTGTACCTGAGAACACAATTCCTAGAAAGAGAAATGAAGTTGACTCCATTAATTGTCATTATTGCATGCGCCTTGGACATTATTCATTTTCATGCCCATATAAGAAAAAGAATGATGATCTAGCTTGGATTCCTAAAACTTAGAAGCTTAAATTTAACTAGTTGAGATTTGACCTAAACTGATTCTTGATATACAAATGTCATATCTCAACACAATCGAGCTCTAACTTGCATAATTTTGTTTTACTTAGAAGCAATTAACAGTTCTGAAAACAGTACATAAATCTTGTCGGTCGAGAAACTGTCGACCGAGAGAACATTCGGTCGAGAAATCGTCGACCGAGCAGGTTACTGATTTCCAATCTACAATAAATCTACTGAATATGTTTTCAATTGATCAAATTGCTATCTATTTGTTATTAATAACTGTTTTTACATGCAAAATAAAGAATAAATTCTAGAAACCATCCTTGAAAACATATATGAGATTAATTTGGTTTATTCTCTAAATGGTTTAGGTTAAAACTGAAAATTATGAACCATGTTGATTTAAGTCAAGGAAAATTACTGCCTTCATGGTCTATTCTAAGTATTCTTTGATCTATCTACATAGAAACCATGTGTTGAATTCCATGCTTCTATTGTTACATCATGGATATGCTTTCACTATTTCATCATTCAACTTTCTACATATAAAAATGATGCTATGTTGCATAAAAATAAAACTCTATGGCACAAATAAATAATGATTATTGTGTGCATGTAATACATGAATGATCCTTGATGATACATAGGCAAGCAAAATGATTTGTTGTTGATATGTTGTTTAGAACAAGAACTTCAATGCTTGCAAGAGCAAAATGTCATAACACATAAGATACAAATTTCTCAATTGGTATCTTTAAGAACTTGAGATATTATTCTTGATTTCAAGTATATATGTATATTTTCTTGAAGAATCTTATGATTAATCTGAGTACAAGAAGAAATAGGACTTGATATTCATGCACCCATAGCAAAGATTAGGGAATATCATTCATAATAGACATCACTCAAAGTGCCTCAAATTGCTATTTATTTAGTCTACCTACAGAAATTATACTTCACAAATGAATGTTCAAATATGAAATCTGCAGAATTTGCCTCTTGGTTGAAATTAAAATTTGACCAAGGGGCGCTATGGTCGTAGTCAAGGCCGACCTAAAACAAGCTTGACATTATGCTTATTTGTATATCATCTTAATACATTAAATCTGAGTATCCTGATCTAAAATAAGTTTTAATGCATAACTCTCATAAAAAGACAACTCATTATGATCAAATGATTGTCCTCTCAAAATCCTTAAACTATCTTGGACTATAAGATTAAGGGGGAGCTCACACAAATCATCTTGACTAAGAAGGTTACAAAACTTTGTAAAACATCATTTGAAACTTGTTATGACCTTAGTATTTTTACTCTTAGACATGAAGAAATATACAATTTTTTTCTTAATGGAATTCTCTAAACAAATCAGGGCTTAACATCCCATGTTTTTGGTTAGAGATATTTTTCATATACTCTAATCTTAAATGGATCTCATTTCATTTTTAGGGCTTAACATCCCGTGTAAAATGGATGAGAACTCAAAATATATATGCCATGAATCTAAAAAGATCTCATATCATTTCAAGGCTTAACATCCTTTGCAAATGGTTGAGAAACAAATTTTGGCTAAATTAGACAAAAATGATATTAAATCCATGTTCTTAATAGAATATCTATCTAAGGGGGAGCATAGTATAAAATTAAGAGGGAAAAATGAAAGACACACATAATGATTTTCTTTGGATATCTTTTTGAAATGACAAAGGGGGAGAAAGAATATAAAATCAAAAACATAAAATATGAGTTTTATAAATATCACGGTCAGCACTCATTTGTAAAACAAGAATGACTACAAAAGGTAATCTTCAGGTATGAAACTCACATGCTTTATATTTCCTTATTTTATATTTAGGAAATGTTTGTCATCCTCAAAAAGGGGGAGATTGTTGGCTAAATTGACATTATGATAAATCCCTTTGTTTCGATGATGACAAACATTTCATTCTTGTTGATCTAACGTGCTACTTGAGTGTTGCAGGAATGAGGTGGATGACAAAGCACTAGGGAACCTATATGCTTGAATACTTGTAAATTTCATGAAATGTAATCAATTGTAAACTTGTACAAATATATAATGTACAAGTACTTAGACTTCATGTAAATCAAGCGTTAGATCTTCCCTAGCCAATCACTATACTTAGATAGGTCATCCCCTTCAATAGTGTCACATATGCACACTCACATATACACTTAGCACTTTATTTGAAACATTGAAACAGGGTCAATCTCGGTCGACAAACTCCTCGACCGAGACACTCTCGGTCGACAAACTTCTCGACCGAGAAAGACCCAAGTAGCCATTAGACACAGCTGACAAGGTAGTTGGCAGTTGGAGATGAATTTTGATCCAGAGAGCCTGTCGGTCGACAAAACTTCGACCGAGTAGGTGTCTCGGTCGACAATTCCTCGACCGAGATGGACTCTGACAGCAACTACAGAATTAATTAACTAGTTGTTGCTAAAGCAACTAAAGTGTACCTAACGGCTAGTTAAGCACTTAGAACCCCCTAGAAAGTGTCTAGAACGTCCTTAAGTACTTGTAGGTCATTCCTATAAATAGGACAAGTCTTAGGACACCTAAACTCACAAATATATACTTGTGATACACTTGAGCTTACACTTGCAATTGTCAATCTATTTTGAGAAATTGAGCAACACTTGCATTGGCAATTCTTCACCTTGCTCTAATTTTGTGTCCTATAGGCTAGCATCTCCTATCCACATCAATTACACTTCTATATACATTGGTTAGGAGATCAAAACGCTTGATATAGGAAATCAAGCCTTGAGCTGCAAAGTGGTATTGTAATTTCTATTTTTCCTTCTTGTTCCTTTTATCCTTTGTATTCTCCTTGCTACTCCTAGGGTTGAAGGCTGCGGATTGGAGAAGGTTATTCTCGGTGGAGAAGGTGGACTTCGGACTACTTCAAGAAGGTTGTTGCAACGGGAAGCTACTTCAAGAGGAAGGCTACTTCAAGGGGGAGCTTGAAGTTACTTCAAGAAGGCTGCTTCAAGGTTGGTGCAACTACTTCTAGGTGAAGGTTGTTTGAAGGGTTTGATGAAAGAATTGTAATTTTATGTACAGTCCTTGCGAGGTAATAAAATTTGATTCTTTCAAAATCCCAGTTGGGTAAGCAACCGGGTAGTGGACTGACTTCCTTAGTATTTGCTAAGGTTGGAACCACTCTAAATCCTTGTCCCCTTGTCCAATATTCTTGTGGTTGGTTGTTTGAGTTAAATAATTATTAAAACTATTATAAAACCCTATTCATCCCCCCTCTAGTGGTTTTTCAATTATTAAATTTTAGATTTGAAGTAGGTTAAATAATTCATATTTTAATGTATTTGGGAGAAATGGTTCATATTTGGAAACTTAGGTTTTGAGAGCAATATAGCGTCATGCGGCCCCTTTAGTCGTTGATATGTAGAGCCACAGATCCAGGCAGGTGCTAACTCCATCTCAGTCGCACATTATGGACTAATGGCCAGGATTCTGTCTCCTACCTAGTGGTTACTCAATTGATTGTTTGAGGCAGCCAAACACATCATCATGGCACCGAGATTGTGGGGCAATAGGGAGTTGTAAATGAGAAGTTCTCTTCGGATCGAGACAAGTAATCTTTTGACCGCTCACATGACGAAAATGGGGAAGACATTAGGAACATCTCTCCCTCCCCCTTTTCCTCCTCTCCATTAGAAGTTACAGTAGAACTAGGAAGAAGGGGTTAGAGTAGATTGCATATCAGAGGAAATAGATAAGAGGAAAAGAAAGAGGGTTAGTAGAGGAGTGAAACTAAGGCATTTATGATCCCCTCTATCATGAGTTCCATGGCCGACAAAGCCCAGTTTGGCTGGAGGAGAAATGGAGTTTGGAGGGGTAGTCGGAGGTCCTTCCACCACGATTCGAGTCTCCAAGGTGTTCATGAGGACCTTGTGGTTCTATAGGAACCTTCAGAGCCGTACAAGGTCAAGCAGAAGCAGTTTGCCTCTTTGCTCCATCGTGTCAGAACCATGTGGTGGTGCCCTTGTGGTCAATGGGCTCCATAGCTAGAGCTTAGGACACGAGCTACTTTGGAGGTCTGGATGGCTACGATGAAGACTATGTTTTCCTTTAGCATTGACGAGGATCTACGCAATCGCTAAGATTGCTCTCTGGAGCTGGGCTTTGAGGCGGCACATGCGAAGAAATAGAGACTCGTCTCTGTGATTGGGAGAAAAGTTGGCTCGTATTTACGAGAAATAGAGAAAGAAAGAGGTGCAGGTCCAGCCTTCTAAACCATGCCCAGACCATTTAATCTACTGAACCAAATCAAATTGGGTTGAAAACCCTTGAAGCGACCAGACCCCAGCGAGGCAAAGGAGTTGGGCCTTGCATTGGACAAGTGGCAGTACCTGATAGGTTGAAAAGGTAATTATCTTGATAAATACTCAGATCTTGTATAAATCATAGTAAATACATCCAATGTTAGAAAAATACAAACAAGGTACCAAAATTCTTAAAACATGAGTAGAACAATATGAAACCATGATATTTGGCTTTTGGTGAACTAATATCAAGTACATCATAAAAGTTGTGAAAAACTCATATCGTGTATTATAAATGTCAAATGATGGCTTAAAATTATGAGAATGTTCTCATAGCTCCAAAATTTGCTTTATATGGCTAATTAGGGCTAATAACCCTAGTTAATGTGCAATAATTGCAAAGATGCTCAAGAAACCCTGAAAATTGTGGAGTAAGCTTATATCAGTAATTGGAAGGTAAAAAATAACTATGAGATCATATTTATGCTTATAAATAGTGTTACATGTTAAACAACCCTACTATGATGAGTAAACCCTAATATGACTAATACATGTAATCTAGGGTTAAATTGTACACATCATTATGTGCAACATAATATTCAGTCGATCCATGATAATCTGGCCCATAATTGGAATATAAGATCGGTAACATATTTCCAAGACAAGAATATAAGTAAAGATTAGAAGATAAGACAAGTAATGGTGCACATATCCAAATGAGTAAGCAAACCCTAAAATGGACATAACTAGGGATAAGATGATGGGAATCTAATGCATGACATATATGATCTTATCTTAACTAGAGTTTGACGAAGAGTGGTAGTTAACATCAAGAGTGTGATGAGTAGGTTATCTATGATTATGGTACGCCCATACCTCATACTTGGCCTACTATTTAGTATGGTTGTATATGTTTACAAATACTTAGCATATGGTATTGATTGAAATGATTGGTTCTTGAATGATATGTTGCTTGATTTTTCAAACTTATGGCTATGAACACATGAAACATAATATTTTATACCATTATATGAAAGCACTAATTCTCTTTGGTAGCATAGTGCTGGAAAGTGATCATTCTCTTTGGTAGCATATCACATTGTAAAATGATCTAATTCTTTGGTAGTATCATAAGGCCTTACATCTCAAACTCTTTGGTAGTTGACATGGTGCATTATTCCCTCAGGTGGCAAATGCATGGATGATATAATGGAAAATATGCTTAAAATATGTGTCCTCTTTTGCTAATAAATATCTTTGTTCAAGATGCCTTTTCTTATCTTTATTTATTACTTCCAAGCATTAATTTTATATAATTTCCAAACTTAGTAATGAGTTGTATATAAAAAGATGGGTAGGCGTACTCATTACAATATTCTTGAATATTGTGCTGATGTGTACCACATGTAATCATTTGTTTAGGTTGAGGACACATGATCTTGAAGAACTAGGATAGTTGAGAGTTGTGCGGCGAGCTGATGTACAAGTGGACCTATTGTCTTAAGATCATGTTGTTTAGTGGTAGTACATGTATATGTAAAGGTTTGCTATTCAAATGTAATATCAAATGTTGTACCAATTCATTTTATAATTATATGTTTAATGGTGAGCTTGTGTTGTTGTGGTTTGTTTATTGTTCATGTGCATGTGCTACTATTTGTTTCCTTATGACTTCCTCTAATTTTCTTCTTATTATCCTAGTGTGGGGTGTTTAAATTGGGATGCTCGCTGAGGTAACGTTTCAACTTGGATGTCACACATCAGAATAAGTTTTGGAAAATATGGGGAGGTCACAGGTGGTATCAAAGCATGAACAATAGCAAAGTATGACATTTTCTCATCATGCAACTCAAACGAAAGAAAACCTTGACCATATTTATGGTATATTAGTCATCTTTTAGAGACTAGATCTGACCTAGCCTCTAGGTTAGCACCTAGATGTCTGAGAACTAGGTCTAGATTGGTGCTTGTTGTATAGCAGGTCATTCGATGTTGTTCTTTCCTTATAGTGCAGTGGTATGGGATGTTGCATAATTTCTAAATGATGTACATCACGGGAAGGGAAACCTTTGACATATGATGCATCTATGTTTTGGGTAGATACACCAGTCTACACCCTGTTCTCACCCTTTTCATTGTCTGACATAAAACTAGACTCTCTACTATGTGTAGGACACCCATTTTATGGATTTGGTTTTGTATTCCAATTAGATCGAACCTCAATAGTTTCCTCTGATGCTTGTCTTATCGGAGAAAAACTATATGATATTTTATTATATATGTAAGTATTACAAAAATGTGTCCCCACACATGTACGAGTAGGAGTTGGTCATGTAACCTAAGTGAAAGTGAATGACATTTGTCTAGAAGAGATAGTAGTTCTAGATTAGATGTCTAGAGACTTATTGGAATATGTGATAGATGGAATAAGATTAGATGACAATATAACATGTATAGAGATGATATAAGATAGTCTATGATGATATATGTTTGTCTTTGAGGACTTAAGTTCAGTTTTGAGGATGCAAGATGAGTTTTGATGATGCAAATAACTAGCCTTTTATGAGATAAGATATGTTGAGTTTAGACAAGGTTGTGAGTCAGCATGAACCTCAAGATCTTTTACAAAGGAGAAACTGTAGTGTTCGGACTAGTTTTAGGGTTAACTCCAGAGAGAGTGGGACCCAGAGGGAGAAGGTCAGAGAACCTAAACTCCAAGATATGAGAATTATTAGAAATATGTATTATGATATGTCCTAAACTAGGTTACTCATGAGTGTTTGAGTTGTGTCACCTTATACATGATTCCTATAGACCTGTTGAACCCTAGATGTCCTGGGGAGGACCAAACCCTAGAGTCAGAGAGAGGTTGGTTATATATGCATATGTGAACAAGGAAATATAGGAACCTACCATCTGGGTGAGGGAGAGAGAGTCCCAAGACCCTGGAGGAAGTAACTGTGTTGGTTTCTATGAAACCTCATGCTTAGGTTGGTGGTTCCCATGAAGGACTTTAGTGGTGTACATGTTAGAGAGAGATGAGATATAGCATGTCTCATGGGTAAAGACCTATGAAGAGAATGTCATAGTATGTTTTGGTTTGTTCTTATGTGGCTAGAGCTTGTAAGGCTATCACTAGTGCCAATGAGGTAATCTGAGAACCCAAGAATAAGAAAGGAAAGATAAATTATATGCATATGAGATGCTCATAGGGTTGAGTTAGTTCAGAGAGACTGAGCATGGCACTACCCTCATGATATAGTTCTGATGAAGTTTTGATATATGCTTGAGGATCCACTTATATAAGTTGGTTTAGTACTGCCATGATATAACATAGATAAGAATGTGATCTAATCTTGAGATTTGACGTATGGACATGACATGAAGGAAATCTAGAAATGGTTTAATAGATGTCAATGTATAAATGGTTAACTGTATACATGAATAATGATGATAATATGAATAATTGGATAATCTCAGGATGAATCTCAAAAAGAGTTTACAACCTAATATGATAAAGTACAATGATATGACACTAATGATACATGTTACATGAATCCTGATGACATAATATGGTTGGTGAATTTAGTGATGAATTCACTAATAAACTTGTAACTTAACATGAAAATGAAATGAGATCATCTTAATGATACATGTCAAATAGTGATAATGTTAGTGCTTAATAAATATGTTGGATATAGTCTGAAAATTTATTATAATATAGAATGATGTTGGCATCTTGATATGACATAGATGAAAAAAATGGGTTAGCTATAAATGACTCTCTTTTAAAAAAAAATGCTGGAATCTTAATGCTTGGGTGAATGAGGATCAAAATCCGAAATGTGAAATATGTCATAAAATAATCAGAGTTTCTAAACCCTAGTTTTACCTTATATGAAGGGGTGATTAACCCTAGATTCTTTTAGAATCTACTAGAAAGATATATATATAGTTATGGATCTTTGTTTGTGGATATGTTGCACCTAGAGAAGTGCCTAACATGTAGATGAGAGACTTTTGGCTATTTCTTGGAATCGTAGAATGGCATAATTTTGAGGATAAAAATTTCTTTTAGATGTATATGATATGATAGATTGGCCATTAGACTTAATTTTGAGGATGCAATTTCTTTTAAGGTTTGTAGGATCTGAAGGAGTGAACTTTTGATATTCTTGAATACCCAATCAGATAAGCATGTTCATGGATTTGAGATTTGAATATGTATATCTGTGTTTTGATCATAGGAAGGTGTTTCCTTTTGTTTGAAAGAAGTTGAAAGTTTTTTTATGTTAATAGCATGAATAATACCCTTAAGTATGTGCTATTTTGGATCAAGTTGTTGATTGGTCAATTAGTGGTAACTAGGCATCAAAATGGAAGAGGATGTAGCTTATGTTAATTTGAATCTATAATCAAAGTTTCATGAAGTTTGGACACTCCTAGAGGGAGATATTCAGATTTGACGTAGGTTAATTGATTAATATTTTAATGTACTTGGGAGTAATGGTTCATATTTGGAAACTTAGGTTTTGAGAGAAATATAGTGTCACGCACCCCCTTTAGTCACTGATATGAATAGCCATGGATCCAGGTAGGTGTAGAATCCATCTCAGCCGCACATTATGGACTAATGGCCAGGATTCTATCTCCTACCTAGAAGTTACTGAAGTGATCACTGGAGGCGGCCAAACACACCGTTGTGGTGCCGAAATCATGGGGCGATAGGGAGTTGTAAACAAGCAGTTCTTTTTAGATTGAGACAAGTAATCTTGTGATCACTCGCATGAAGAAAACAGAGAAGACAGTAGGAAGATCTCTCCATCCCCTTTTGCCACTTCTCCGTTAGTAGTTATAGTATAACTAGGAGGAAAGAGTCAGAGTATATTGCATATCAGAGGAAATAGAGAAGAGGAAAAGAAAAAGGGTGAGTAGAGGAGTGGAACTAAGGTGTTTTTGGTCCCCTCTATCATGAGTTCCATGGCCAACGAAGCCAAGTTTGGCCAGAGGAGAAATGGAGTTTGGAGGGGTAGTACGAGGTCCTTCCACCATGATTGGAGTCTCTGAAGGGTTCTTGAGGACCTTGTGGTTCGATTGGAACCTTCTAGTTGTACAAGGTTGAGCAAAGGTAGTTTTCCTCTTTGCTCCATCGTGTTAGAGCCAGGCGGCGGCGCCCTCGCAGTGAATGGGCTCCACAGTCAGAGCTCAGGACATGAGCTACCGTGGAGGTCTGGATAGCTTTGATGAAGACTAAGTTGGCCTTTGGCTTTGATGAGGAGTCGTGCAATTGCTAAGATTGCCCACTGGAGTTGGGCTTTATGGCAGCACACATAGAGAAACAAAGATCTGGCTCTATGATTGGGAGAGAAGCAGGCTCGTGTTCATGAGAAATGGAGAAAGAAAGAGGGGCATGTGTAACCTTCTGAACCAGGCCCAGACCACTAAATCGGCTGAACCAAATCAAATCAGGTTCAAAACCCTTGAACCAGTCGGACCCTAGCTAGGAAAAGGAGTCGAGCCTCGCGTTGGACACGTGGTAGTACGTGATAGGTCAAAAAGGTAATTATCTTGATAAATACTCAAATCTTGTATAAATCATAGTAAATACATCCAATGTCAGAAAAATACAAATATGGTACCAAAATTCTTAGAAAAATGAGTAGAAGAACATGAAATCATGATATCTAGATTTTGACGCACAAATATTAGGTATATCATATAATTTGTGAGATACTCATATCATGTATTATAAATGTCAAATGATGGCTTAAAATCATGAGAATGTTCCAATAACTCCTAAATATGACTTATAATCCATCTGATGTTAGTAATTATAATTTTGATGCATGAAATCATGTAATTTTCTTTATATGGATAATTAGGGCTAATAACCCTAGTTAATGTGCAATAATTGCAAAGATGCTCAAGAAACCCTGAAAATTGTGGAGTAAGCTTATATTAGTAATTGGAAGGCAACAAATAACTGTGATATCATATTTGTGCATATAAACAGTGTTACATTTTAAATGACCCTACTATGATGAGTAAACCCTAATATGACTAATACATGTAATCTAGGGTTAATTTGTGCATATCATTATATGCAACATAATATTCACTCAATCCAAGATAATCTGGCCCATAATTGGAAAGTAAGATCAATAACATAATTCCAAGACAAGAATACAAGTAAAGATAAGAAGATAAGACAAGTAATGGTGGACATATCCAAATGAGTAAACAAACCCAAAAATGGACATAACTAGGGTTAAGATGACGGGAATCTAATGCATGGTATATATGATCTTATCTTAACCAGGGTTTGACCAAGAGTGGTAGTTGACATCAGGAGTGTGATGACTAGGTTATCTGTGATCAAAGTACGTTCTTACCTCTTACTTGGCCTACTATTTAGTATGGATATATATGTGTATAAATACTTGACATATGGTATTGTTTGAAATGATTGTTCTTGAATGATATGTTGCTTTATTTTTCATACTTATGTTATGAACATATGAAACATAATATATCTATTCCATTATATGAAAGCACTAATTCTCTTTGGTAGCATAGTGTTGGAAAGTGATCATTCTCTTTGGTAGCAGATCACATTGTACAATGATCTAACTCTTTGGTAGTAGATCATAAGGCCTTACATCTCAAACTCTTTGATAGATGAGATGATGCACTATTCCCTCAGGTGGCAAATGCATAGATGATATAATGGAAAATGTGATTACAATATGTGTCCTCTTTTGCTAATAAATATCTTTGTTTAGGTATGCCTTTTCTTATCTTTTTTATTACTGCCAAGTATTAGTATTATCTTATTGCCAAGCTGAGTAATGAGAGGTATATAAAAAGACATGTAGGCATACTTAGTACAATATTTTGGAATATTATGTTGATGTGCACCACATGTAATCTTTTGTTTAGGTTGTAGACATATGATCTTGAAGAAATAGGATAGTTGAGAGTTGTGTGATGAGTTGATGTATAGGTGGACCTATTGTTTTAAGATCCTACTGTTTATTGGTAGTACATGTATATGTAAAAGTTTGTTGTTCAATATGTAATATCAAATGTCATAATAATTCATTTTATAATTATATGTTGAATGGTGAGCTTGTGTTGTTGTGGTTTGTTTATTATTCATGTGCATGTGCTACTATTTGTTTCCTCCTGGCTTCCTATGATTTTCTTCTTATTAGCCTAGTGTGGGGTGTTTAAATTGGGATGCTCACTAAGGTGACATTTCAATTTGGACATCACACATCATAATAAGTTTTAGAAAATCTGGGGACGTCACAGTGTGAAGTTGCCGTAGCCTTGAAGGAAGCACCCATTATTGTCAATAGCATGAAGGCCTAGGATAGCATAGTTGAAGCCAATTCAGTGGGAAGCATCAGTGAATAAATCAATGTCCTTGATTGGAAGGGGTTGAAATGAGGCTGAATGGTGATCCTGACACTGTTGGTGGTTGCTAGGCGACAGTATGAGAACAGTACTGACTCTTTCATGATTCAACTACACGTTGTAGGGATGTTTCTACCTTAGTGAATGAGGTATTGTGGCACACCCATAGATGCCAACTGGCCACATCCCAAAGTAACTGAAGTTGATGATTACCCCCCATGATTACTAGTGCGTTTAGCAATCCAATCTTCTAAAGTCAACTGAAACATGTATGACTTGTTGTGGAGAAGAGCCCAGGTATCCCTATATGTTGGGAAGTCATGTAGTGCATGAATAAGGGTCTCCTAATCTTTGTTGCATATGGGGCACTCTTCAGGGGTCTTGATATTGTTATGGTTCTTTTCCAAGTTTGTTAGGAGGGTCTTATGTTGGATTAATCAAATAAATACTTTGTTTCACTTAAGGAGATTTGACTTCCACATGTATTTCTAGTTGTCATGTATCTAAAATTCTTTGTCTAATCGAATCCATCTATATGCAGATCTAGAGGATAGGTGTCCACTATTTTCAAAGAACCACGACAAAACATCATCTCCAAAGGATTGATCCGGTGGAGAGAAGAAGAAATAATCTTGCAACTATCATTACATAAACAGTTATGGATACATTTTTAGTTTGAATCATTTGAGTTAAGGGTCATGGATTTGACGGAGAGGTAGTGCAGGTCATCAAGAATGTTCCAGTCTGGACTAAAGTCTAGAAAGGATTTACCAGCTAACCATTTATCCTTCCATACATTGGTGGAGTATCCATTGTTAAGAACATGATGGAAAAAAGGTTTAATATCAGCAATATTCTTATTGATAAAGGACCGGGCTGAGGAAGAGGGCTTGTTAGAAAATTTGTGTGATATTTTTCCCACATAATCGGATCCTAGATATTGGATGGATCATTCATGAAAGTCCAAACATTGTGCATCATCAGTGCACAATTCTAATATGGGCATGATGCATGCCAAGTTCACCAATATCCTAACTTGAGGAATATTTTTTCCTAGACACCAAGGAGAACTTTCTCTAGTCCCAAGCATCAGATCAAAAAAATTGATGTATATGTAGATTTATATAATTGCAATGCAAAAGAGAGAGTTTCATAGAGATCATTGTGTACGCTGGGATGGAATGTCAAGTGGATTTTCCAGTGCAATTCTTCCTGCTAGAGAGAGATGTTACATGGTCCAGCTATTAAGACTATTTGAATAGAAGAAATATTTGACCATGTGTAGCTTTACTGACTATGTGGTGAAAGATTGGGACTCCTAGATACCTGCCAAAATCTTGAGTCCAATTAATGCCAAATTGTGGTTGACAATTCTTATAATAGGTCTTGTAGTGTTAATGGAAAAGAATCAATTGAACTTAGATTTAGAAACCACCTATCTAGAGACCACTGAGAAGTTGTCAAGGATAAACACAATAACTTGATCATGTGAGGTAGAAGCTTCCCCCATAAGAAACAAATCATTAGTCAAGCAAATATTAGAAAGTGGGGTCCCACCTCGTGAAAAAAAATAGGTTTCTAGATGTTTCCTGCTATAGAAGATGAGATCGTTTGGCAGAGCCTCTCCATTCACATAAAAAACATAGGGGTTGATGGGGTCCCTTGTTGGACACCCTGCTAAGACTTGAATGAAGGAAGGGGGTGCCTTCCTAGAGAATATAGGTGTTGCCCATGGTGATGATTTGCATAATTAGATTGCATATTTTTGCTATCAACTCCTTTTAACAATAGTATCATGAATGAAAGTATAGCTCATCTTATCAAAAGGTTTGGTGAAGTTGAGCTTCATACACATGCAGTTCTTCTTTGAGGCTTTGTTCTTCATATAATGAATGACATCTTGGAACAAAAGAATGTTATCACTAATTTATGTTCTAGGGATAAAAAACCTAGATTGAGTGGGCACAATCTTGTCACTAGAAAAGGTTTATTTTCTTGACAACAATTTTAAAATAAACTTGAAACTTCCATATTCAGAGAGATAGAACATAGATAGTTGCAACATTGTTGAGTCTAAATTTTGGGAATAAGAACCATGTAAGAGTCATTAATAGAGGGCTCAATAGTTTCATAAGCAAACACAATTGTGAAAATGTGCACAACGGACTAACCCACACTATCCTAGTTTCCTTGAAAAAAATCATTTAAGTGATGTCTAGTACTGGTGCTTTAAGGGGTGTCGTCTTAAAGACCATTTTCTTGATTTCAGTAGCTTGCGGAATATATGACATAGTGTCTTGGTCAGTAGTGGATGGACCAGGGAAAAATTAGTGTAGGCACTGATCAGGATAACATCTGGGTTGTAAGACTTCGTCATGAGGTTCTAGAAATAGCCACAAACAAGAGACTAAACATTTAGGAAATAACATATCTAATTTCCATTGCTATCCAAGAACCTATCAGTTTTATTTTGATGTCTCCTAGCCTTAACATAGGACAGATAGAACTTTGTATTCCCATCTCAAAAGCATTGCCAGTCAATATGAGCTTGTTGTTTTCAATCCACTTCTTCTTTAATAAGAGTCAGTTGTATTGTTCCTATAGATTTGTAGAATGATCTACTAAAGGTATATTAAGAATATATTGGTCATATAGATGTCTTGCATTGATGTGAGATAAGATTTGATGTTGTGCTTGCATTGTTGTGCCAACTGTTTGGCATTCTACTTTGCAGCCACTGGCATAAAAGACTTCAATGCATCATGGAAATATTGATCACTAGGCCATTGCTAAAGATTCTAGGAATGGAGTTCATGGATGAGCTTCTGACTGGACTTTTTTTACAGTTGTGGTGATGAGGAGTAGCCCTGCCACTATCAAAGAGAATGGGTTTGTGGTTGAAAGCCATCTGTGGCATGATAAAGATAGAGCCATTGTAATGATAATTCTTTCTAATTACTCTCTCCCGATGCAACCCTAGCGCTTTGGCGACTAGGTGGGCGACGGTGGGAGTCCTCCTTCTCCCGAGTGGTTACCCCCTATCCCGAGTGGATTTTTTCTCTTGCAGGTTCAAGGAAGGTTAGGGCTTCGATTCTCGGTCACAGGATGGCAGAAGAGTTGGCACATAGATGAACACGGCTAGGGCTACAGGATGAGGATGATGATGAGATCATTGTCATTGTAGAGGCAGAGAAGGGAGATATGAGCAAACATGTAGATCTGGCCTTGGTGGTGAGACTTCACATGAATCAACCCTACAACTTCTCAGCCATGAAGAGAATGCTAAGCCAGGCATGGTCGATTCCGAACAAGGTGATCTTCAAGCAGCTGGATGCAGATGTGTTTGTGATTCAGTTCGTGCATTGGAAAGATAAGGCAAAGGTGATTGAGGGTGGTCCATGGAACTTCAAAAATCTGTTATTGCTCATAAAAGAGGTGGAATATGGGGATCTTCTGGGTCATATTGCCTTCACCGAAGCACTGTTTAGGGTCAGGATCTATGGCATCCCACTCGGTTATAGATCAAAGGGTGATGTGAGGACCATTGCGGCCAGGTTGGGGCGTGTGGAACAGGTCGACCTCGATGACCTTGATTGGGACTCTTCGTCAAGAGTATGTGTATCACTGGAAGTTGATCGTCCGCTTAAACATACGTTGAAGATGCAGGATAAAAAGGGGAAAGTGTTTGACCTGGAAGTAAAATACGAGAGACTGCCAAATCTGTGTTTCTTATGTGGGCGGATGGGCCATGTTGAAAGAGACTATGACCATACAGAGGAGCCAGAGGAGTAGCAATGATGTTGGGGTGCTTGGTTGAAGGCCTCGCCAAAGAAGCCCATGGTGTCTTCCGCGGAGGAGGTGTATGGCGCTGGAACCACGAAGAAGAAGGTTTTGTTCTACACTAAGTTGGGGTGTCAAGGGGGTGAGGGGAAGCGTGGGGAGTTTGTTGGTAGAGGAGGGTCGAGGGGTGAAGGTCTAGAAGAGAGAGGGGGTCATAGGGTGGGAGTGGCTGGGAGGTTAGGGTTGCGAGATGAAGAAGAGGAGGGAGGACGAGCATCCCAGGAGAACCAAGACGTCGGGGAAGAAGCCCTTTGGGCGGCGAGGATCGGGGAAGACGAGAGGGATGGTTGTGGTAGGAAAGAGTAGCTTGTTGTGATCTGGTGTTGTGGGGTTGAGGGGTCTGGACGAGTGATGACGTGGGAAGGTGCGAGTGGAGGGAAGGCCACCACTGCGTGGAGTAGTGGAGAGCAGATGGGGAGCTACGGTGATGGGGATCTGGGTGCCGGGAAAGGTTGCGGGGAGGGGAGGGAGGAGAGTGCCTCTACAGGTCAGGGGGGACGGAGGGCTGATGTGACTAGAACAATGGAGAAGACAAAATATTGTGAACATGAGGTCCATAACTATCTGGTTGAGAGGACAATGGATGTAACGTCCCCAGATTCTGTCGCCTCGAGACTTAGAAAGCTTGAGAGGATAAATCCAAAAATGTTAGACAATCATTCCAGAGAGTGATGCAGAAGCATAATACGCATACATGAACATACAACCATAACATTTCTCAACAATAACATGTATATTTACAACATGAATTATTACAACTTGGATTACATTTACATATTGAAAAATAGAAAATTACACAGTCTAAATATGTATGCTAACCAGGATCCTAGACAATAGGTAACTTGAACAACTTTCTCACACCCTGTTCTTTTTCTCCCATGCTATCTATGAACCTAAAACATATGTGAAACAAATGAATCAACAAAATTTGGTATGTGGTAAAAGATACACTACTAAGATTGCATAAGGGAAATTACTTGAAGAAATAAGAAAGAGAGAAAAACCATTTCTTAAGGTGAAAATCAGGTAAACATCCTTTTATTACATTTATTTGATGTTGTTTTACAACACTTATCTGCACTTGACTTACATCCAGTATGGGAAAAAATTATATCATCATACATCTAACATGTGCTAAAGCATCATACATCCATGTTAGGCAACATACATCCATATCGGGATAGGTGCACTAGTAGCTACAGCCCATCCATATCCTTTTATGTTATATTAGATTTTGGCGAAGTATAACTCATAATAGTTCAACCAAGCAATGAATATCCAAATAATAGCATTAATGATATTACATATCATAAGCAACCAAGAAATATAGTCTTATACTTATAAGACCACGTACCTGAGTTTAGATATTCCTCACATATCCGTGATCATCTAGATAATCTAGTCAGCACCTGATTAATAACAATTAATCATCATCAATACAAGGTTAACCGTTATTAATGGTATTTAGGTCCAGTTTACAGTTTAGGCCAAAAATAGGTTCAAAAAATCTAAAACATGTTTCTATTATTTTTCTACTAATTAGGAGATCATAATAAGGGTCTGGTTCGATTTTCATAATTTATTATGCTTTATCTATTTTCTAGAATTAATATGAGGCTAAAAGCATCTAGTTATGCATTAATGAGAACAGACCTAATATTTAGTAATAACATTCAGATTAGAATCCATAAATTGGTTTTAGTAATCATTAGGATTCTATAAGAATTTTCTTAGAATTAATATCAACTGGATATTGTCTATTTTGTTTAATAAACTATTAAAAGGAGCATTACACTCTAAATTAAATGTCATCGTTGAAAGTGGTTCAAGGGTCTGATCTAGGTGTCTAGTAATAAAGAGAACATTTTTCTGAGTCTATTAGTATTTTTGGGGAATTTATTGGATAAGGGAGATATTTATTAGGCATTTTTCATTATATAGTTATATAATGAATATTTAAGTGTGAATTACCTTCTTGAGATCACTGGGGGTCGTTGGATCTGGAAATACCCATCGCCAGATGTGTTCCATGCACACACCATAGGGCCTGATGGTCGCGGATCCCACAATGGATCCATGGGTAGGTAGATCCGGCTACCCGCCACCCTTTTCTCTTCCTTCCTCGCACGCGACTGGGGAATACGCCTATGTGTGTGAGCCGCCGCCGAGAGGCTCAACTCTGAAGAGGGATCTTGGTAGTAGAGAAGGTCCTCTCTATCTGGTGATAGGCCCTAAAGGTTCCAAGAGACCTTCTGTATGCATCTGTCCACTTTGTATGGGTCAGAGAAGCAGGGACCAATGAAAAAGGAAGCTCACCGGTTGGGCACCACCGCAGTGTAAATAAGAAGGGGCAAATCAACCATCACCAGACCTAGGATCAAACAGAAGCTTCTGCAAGCTTCTCGATACCTTCAAGGACCCAAACGTGACCTTCAGAACTCCTAGTATCTTCTTATCCTCAGTCCACGAACTCCTACTAGCTTCACCCAGAGACTTGGTTCGACAGCCATGGTTTGCAGAGAAGTTGCAAGATTGATGGTAATGCTCGTCTTTTCTGGCTTCAGAGATGATTTTAATATACTCAAAACCACACAAGATGGCATCCACCTTGCCTCCACAATCCATAGCTTCTTCTGGTGTTTACGGTGGAGAAACATTGAGGAGTAGGTGGTCGTCCTCTTTCTCTAGGCCACATCATACCCTAATATCGAGCTCTTTCAGTAGATCTCAACCAACCACAGCTATTTCTTCTCTTAGAAATATCTAAAACTTCTCACATAGCAACGCAGGAAATGGGGATCCGATCTATGGAACTCCTCTGTGGAACCCGGAGGTAGGGGAAGAAGTCTCCACCATTGGATCCATGTAGATGGCCCAGATTGAGCAACAAATCCATACTGTAGGCGCCATACACAACTAAAATTAGGGATGAGCATCGGGTCGGGCCGGCCCGATCTGACCCATGACCCAGCTTGCATAACCCGATCCAGACCCAAACCCAATTTATAATATGGGTGAGTCAGGCCTAAAATTTAAACCCATATTTTATTTGGGTCGGGTATGGTTGGAGGTAAACCCAGGCCCGAAAACCCGAATACGCAGATTATATTTTATGTACATTATAGATGTATACATCTATCTTTGTCTTGAAAGAAAAACTTACAGATTTCTTGATGCAATATGTAGTATGTATCCAATCAATGGCAACATAGAAAATCTATAATCAATCAACATGATTAGTGAATTGATACTAGTAAGATAATTATCATTGACATAGATAGACATACTTGATTTCATTGTTTTGATCTCACTTTGTCCACATGTAAGGGACAAATGATCTTTTGCTCAATGCATAGTAGATTATTCTCTTTTTTTTCTCATATGCCACACCCTTTCAAAACCCATTTCGTTGTATATACATATAGCATGAGAAGCAAAAAGCCACAACATCATAGATTCCATTGATTTTTTAACATGTACGAGAAAATGATTTGTTGCTCTTTCAATATCCATTCATTGTTGTAGGGGATCATACAACTAAGGTGTACATATTCCAGCTACATTTATCACAAAATATATATATTGTTTTGAAGGTTGATCACAAAATACATATCATACTAGTTTAGTTTCCATGTTAGAAAGTTGGATCTAGCAAAATTTGGTATGTTCATTCGATGTTATATGGGGAAACCCGAGTCTGGCCTAAAACCCAGCATTCTTATATGGGCCGGGTATGGGCTGACATTTTTCATTTTTATCTGGGCCCGAACCTGGCATGTGGCCCACTTTAAAATGTGGGTTTGGGTTTGGGATAGGCAAAACCCGGTATAACCCGGCCCGATTCTCATCCCTAGCTAAAAGGCTGCGTGACACCTAAATTTATCATAGCCTAGATATTAAACAATTAAAAAACCAACGTTCAGCAATTTAAAAATCATTGAATGTCTTCATCTTCAAACAATTATGTCTCTTTGTTTTAAGCACCAATAATCCTGATATTTGAGAAATGACTTTTATATTGTATAATCCATCATCAACACAAGCTTGAGGCCAAAACTCCAACATATGATCATGTAATTAAATTCTTAAATGAACCCTATAAATATGTGTATAAACTTCAACTAAAATTTAATTGATCATTGGATCTTCATCAACTAAATTCAAACATACTTTTTATGATCCTCATAACCTCATTGTTCATCAAATTTTCACTTGAGTTCATCGAGACTATTAAATAGGGTCCCTTAGCCTCATAAGTACCCAAAAGATAAGGAATGTGTATAAATCATGTCAGCATATATTCATGATCTTAGATAAAACCTTTTTATAACAAAATAGGTATCCATTCATACATCTAGATCAAAATATCATATATTAATTTTACATAATTTGAATATTGAGAATCCCAAAATATAGGTTATCACATTCACCCCACCTTATATAGAATTTCATCCTTGAAATTCAACTAGCCTCAAAATTAAGGTGATATCAAGGAGTCTCCACATTCTCTAAGTCACCACTTACAAGTGTGTCATAATATTGCAAGCACCCTAGGTTGTTATCTTAGGATTTAGAGCATATAGGGTGTACTCGTCCAGCCTTATATAGGTGGAAGCATCATTTTTTAAAAGGAATTGTAGCATCACTTAGTGTCTTAGTCATCAAATGACATTCTTATATTTTAGGATTGGCATCCTCCTTGTCCTTCAAGGACAAGGGTTTTATCCATACATATGAAGTTAAGAAGGTACTACTCAAGGATTCATGCTTCACCCAATTAATCATATGGTGATGTCAAGTTTCATGCCATCATTTACCAGAATTATCAGGCTTAACAACATTAGTGTGGTTTATGATCAACATCATACTAGTATTTCAGCATTAGAGGAGATTTATCTTCATCCTTGATATTAGAATTTTTCTACTTCAGAAGGGCTTACGTAACATGTTTGACCATTAGGGTTTCACTCTATGGTGTGATATTCATACTCAACTTAGAAGCATACATTGAGAAGGATCAAAGTTACGAACTATATTTCTGATCATATACCCTATGATCCAAAAATATATTTATATCAAGTTCATGAGTTCAACTTTTTATGTCTTGCATGTATTATATGAAGGGAAAAAGAGAATATACTAAGTTTATCCCATGATCTCAGCATCATATCTTTCATGTTTCATATGAAGGGGAAGAGAATATTTTAAATTCAAACTTATCATGATTTCAATCTTGGGTACTACATGTATTGTATAGGGAGGAAAATATAGAATAGGTCAAGCTTATACGAGTGACTCCTCATATCTAAATCATTTATATAGCTCAAATGAGGTTTCTATCATCATATATTAAGAAAGAGAAGAAGAAGAGAGAACATGTATATTGAGTATCTTTTGCACAAAGCATCATACTCTCATAACTAGAGTTCATATATTACCTCACTTGCAACTAATGATGATATCCACAAAATATGTCACTCAAGATAGGACCTAACTTAGCCAAAGGATTGTCTTAATCACATGGGTCATTTACCCATCCTTTTCTTTTACCCAATTCTCACATATAGATTTGAATCATGCATAAGGACAACTCAACACTCAAGAGTAATCTAGTATATGACACATTTTTTTAACACATATCTCATATATTGGAGGCTAGGTCCTATGACCTTCTCCCTGTGGGTCTTACTCTCTCTAGAGTTCACCACATATCTCATCCTACCACTAGACATCCTCCTTGTATAAGAGCTTGAGGCTCATGCACACTCATCTCTATATTAACTTAGCTTATCTTAAGTAGGAAAAGGGAATGTACTTTCATCATTACGACTTAGCATAGATCCTCTAAGAGTGGATTCAACTCATATAAAACTCAAATCTTAATAAGGAAACGTATACCATCATAGATCAAAGTTAGATAAGATTCTATATGCTTATTTCCTTAATCTTTCTTTTGTCTATCTATATATCACAGAACCTTATGAGGCTCTAGACTTCTAATCTAGATCTATTCTCTTTTCTAGACTGATGTCACTCCCTTTCACTTAGATTGCATGAACACCCACTACTCTCCTATGTGAGGGACACATTTTTATATTTACATATATCTAATAAAATATTACATAGTTTTTCTCCGAGAAAGAAGACGTCAGAGAAAAATGTCGAGTCTCGAGCCGATTAGAAAATAAAACCAAATCAGCAAAACCGAGTGTCCCACACATACTAGATAGTCTAGTGCTATGTCACCTAGTGAAATTGTGAGAACGAGATGTAGACTAGTGTAGCTACCCAATACATATGAGCTCTATATGGAAAGGGTTTCTCACACTTGTCTAAACCTAGTTCTCGAACATATAGGTTCTAACTTAGAGGCTAAGTCAAACCTTATTCCTATAGAACAACTTACTAAGTTTCTAAGGTTTAATGCAAAAGGTGAAATTTAGTTTTATGTCTCATGGTGAGCAATTGTCAGGTGTAGCTATTGTTCATGCTCTGATACCATCTGTAACGTCCCCGGATTCTACCGCCTCGAGACTTAGAAGGCTCGAGAGGACAAATCCAAAAATGTTAGACAATCATTTTAGAGAGCGATGTGGAAGCATAATACGCATACATGAACATACAACCATAACATTTCTCAACAATAACATGTATATTTACAACATGAATTATTACAACTTGGATTACATTTACATATTGAAAAATTGAAAATTACACAGTCTAAATATGTATGCTAACCAGGATCCTAGACAATAGGTAACCTGAACAACTTGCTCACACCCTGTTCTTTTTCTCCCATGCTATCTCTGAACCTAAAACATATGTGAAACAAACAAATCAACAAAATCTGGTACGTGGTAAAAGATACACTAGTAAGATTGCATAAGGGAAAATACTTGAAGAAAGAAGAAAGAGAGAAAAACCATTTCTTAAGGTGAAAATCAGGTAAACATCCTTTCTATTACATTTATTTGATGTGGTTGTACTACACTTATCTACACTTGACTTACATCCAGTATGGGCGAAAATTATATAATCATACATCTAACATGGGCCAAAGCATCATACATCCATGTTAGGCAACATACATCCATACCAAGCTAGGTGCACTAGTAGCTACAACCCATCCATATCCTTTTATGTTATATTAGATTTTGGCGAAGTATAACTCATAATAGTTCAACCAAGAAATGAATATCCAAATAATAGCATTCATGATGTTACATATCATAAGAAACCAAGAAATCTAGTCTTATACTTATAAGACCACGTACCTGAGTTCAGATATTCCTCACATATCCATGATCATCTAGATAATTTGGTCAACACCTGATTAATAACAAATAATCATCATCAATACAAGGTTCACCATTATTAATGGTATTTAGGTCCAGTTTACAGCTTAGGCCAAAACTAGGTCCAAAAAATCTAAAACATGTTTATATTATTTTTCTACTAATCAAAAGATCATAATAAGGGTCTGGTCCGATTTTTATAATTTTATTATGCTTAATCTATTTTCTAGAATTAATATGAGGCTAAAAGCATATAGTTATGCACTAGTGAGAAAAGACCTAATATTTAGCAATAATATTCGGATCAGAATCCATAAATTGGTTTAGTAATCATTGGGATTATACAAGAATTTTCTTAGAATTAATATCAACTGGATATTGTTTATTTTATTTAATAAACTATTAAAAGGAGCATTACACTCTAAGTTAAATGTCATCATTGAAAGTGGTTCAAGGGTCTAATCTAGGTGTCTAGTAATAAAGAGAACATTTTTCTGAGTCTAGTAGTATTTTTGGGGAATTTATTGGATAAGGGATATATTTATTAGGCATTTTTCAAGATATAGCTATATAGTGAATATTTAAGGGTGAATTACCTTCTTGAGATCACTGGGGGTCATTGGATCTGGACATACCCATCTCCAGATGTGTTCCATGTACACACCATAGGGCATGCTGGTCACAGATCCCACAATGGATCCATGGGTAGGTAGATCCAGCTGCCCGCCACCCTTTTCTCTTCCTCTCTCACACGCGACTGGGGAATACGCCTATGTGCGTGAGCTTCCGCCGAGAGGCTCAACTTCGGAGAGGGGTCTTGGTAGTAGGGAAGGTCATCTCTATCTGGTGATAGGCCCTAAAGGTTCTAAGAGACCTTCCGTATGCATCTGTCCACTTCGTATGGGTCAGAGAAGCAGGGACCAATGAAAAACAAAGCTCGCCAGTTGGGCACCGCTGCAGTGTAAAGAAGAAGGGGCAAATCGACCATTGCCATACCTGGGATCAAACAGAAGCTTCTGCAAGCTTCTCGGTACCTTCAAGGACCCAAACGTGACCTTCAGAACTCCTAGTATCTTCTTATCCTTGGTCAACAAACTCCTACTAGCTTCACCCAGAGACTTGGTTTGACAGCCATGGGTTTGTAGAGAAGTTGCAAGATTGATGGTGCCTCTCATCTTTTTTGGCTTCGGAGATTATTTTAATATACTCAAAACCTCACAAGATGGCCTCCACCTTGCCTCCGTAGTTTAGAGCTTCTACTGGTGTTTCCAGTGGAGAAACATTAAGGAGTAGGTGGTCGTCCTCTTTCTCTAGGCCACATCATCCCCTAATATCGGGCTCTTTGAGTAGATCTCAACCAACCACATCTATTTCTTCTCTTATAAATATCTGAAACTTCTCACAGAGCAACACAGACAATGGGGATCTGATCTATGGAACTCCTCCGTGGAATCCGGAGGTAGGGGACGAAGTCTCCACCATTGGATCCACGTAGATGGCCCAGATTGGGCCACGAATCCATATTGTAGGTGCCATACACAGCTAAAAGGTTGTCTGACACCTAACTTTATCATAGCCTAGATATCAAACAATTAAAAGACCAATGTTCCTCAATTTAAAAATCATTGAATGTCTTCATCTTCAAACAATTATGTCTCTTTGTTTTAAGCACCAATAATCCTAATATTTGAGAAGTGACTTTTATATTGTATAATCCCTCATCAACACAATCTTGAGGCCAAAACTCCATCATATGATCATGTAATTAAATTCTTAAATGAACCCTATAAATATGTGTATAAACTTCAACTAAAATTTAATTGACCATTGGATCTTCATCAACTAAATTCCAACATACTTTTTATGATCCTCATAACCTCATTGTTCATCAAATTTTCACTTGAGTTCATCAAGACTATTAAATAGGGTCACTTAGCCCCATAAGTACCCAAAAGATAAGGAATGTGTATAAATCATGTCATCATATATTCATGATCTTAGATAAAACCTTTTTATAACAAAATAGGTATCCATTCATACATCTAGATTAAAATATCATATATTAATTTTACATAATTTGAATATTGAGAATCCCAAAATCTAGGTTATCACAATGGAAATAGGGAAACAATGTAATCCACAAAGTGATGCAGTTCACAGTGAACGTGAGACAGAGAAGTTGCTTCCTACTGATAAAGTATATTCCTAGCAATCTCAAGATGTGAATCTCGACGGGGGTCAGAAGGTGCTTGCAAGGGTATCCCAGTGGGATTCATGGCCTAATGGCAGTGTTTTTTAACAAGGGTGGGGAAAACTGAGTGTGCAGACTCAGGGGCAGAAGAAGAAGAAAGATACAATTGACTCTATGAGTTCAGCGAGACAACAGGATCACAGGTTTAAATGTAGGCCCAAAGATTGTCAGACGACAAGTTTGTATAGATGAAAATGAGCCAGAGACTACAGCAGAAGAGGGGGAATTTCTTCTAAAAGGAAAATGAGGACGTGATATGGAGGAAGGTGGTATGGGCATTGATGCTGATTTGTGGTTAGTTTTCCTGGTAAAAAACACCAGGGCACACAAGCAGGAGTTGGACGTCCTAATGGAAGTGTTGAGCTTCAAGTAGTAGGTTTTGGGCATATCCAGACCCATCAAGTCCAATGAAAATATTAAGTTCGAACTGTCGGGGATTGGGCAACCTCGACAGGAAGTAGGCTCTCCGAAAGTGGTGTTGGAGAGAGTGCCCTAGTTTGGTTTTCGTATCAGAAACCAAGGTGGATGGAAATAAATTGGAACAGATCAAGAAAGATTGTGGGTTTGTGGATGGTTTTTGCTTGGCGAGTGAAGGCAGGTCGGGGGTTTGGGGTTGTGGTGGAGGGATATTAAGGTTAGTATCCAGAGTTTCACGCAGCACCATGTGGATTGTGTAGTGGAGGCGGATAACAATGGTGTGATGTAGAGAGATATATCTATTTATGGATGGGCTAAGCAAAGTCAGAAATATCATACATGGGACCTTATGAGGAGCCTCATTAGTGCATCTGATCTTCCAGTGATTTTCTTTGGTGATTTCAATGAAGTTCTCTCTAATGAAGAGAAGTGGGGGGAGGGCAATCCAAAACCGGACAGGTGGATACAAGACTTCAGGGATGTAGTGGATACTTGTGGTTTGCTTGATCTAGGATTTTCAGGAAGTCTGTTCACGTGGCAAAGAGGACACATAGTAGAGACTCTCATTAAAGAACGTCTAGACAGATGTTTAGCTTCACATGACTGGTGTCAGTTGTTTGGGTACAGGAAGGTGATACATCTCCCTATCTACAGTTTAGACCACGCTCCCATTGTCGTTATAGTGGGGGGAGAGATGCTAGATGACACAAGCCGAAGAAGAATTTCTATTTTGAGCCCATGTGGTTGGCTGAAGATGACTGTGAGGAGATTGTTAGGGAAGCATGGACACAAATGGGTGAGGGAAGTGAGCTGAAAATGAAGGTGGTAAACTACGGTGAAAGATTAAAAAAGTGGGCAGCACATAGGTTTGGAAAGATGAAGGATAGAATCAAAGAAATGGAAAAGCTACTTGGCGAGGAACAAAATAAACCTCTTGATGTGGTTGTTCTTGACAGGTGTTTGGAGTTATCTAAAGAGTTAGAACGTTGGCATAGATCTGAAGATTCTTATTGGTGTGCTCGGGCAAGGATTGTTGCGCTTCGTGAGGGGGACCGTAACACAACATACTTTCACCATAAGGCTTCTCAGAGGTGAAGACAGAATCACATTCATGGGCTGAAAGATGAACAAGGGGTGTAGCGCACTGGGGAGGGGGAGATCCAGCAGGTAGTGATTGATTTTTTCCAAAAGTTGTTTTCTAGTAGCAATCTAGTGGAGTTTGAGGAGGCAACTAAGGGCATGACTACTGTGGTGGATGATAATATGAATGGCTTCCTTGGAAGTGATATTACTGATGCTGAAATTTTTACTGCTCTAAAACAAATGCACCCAAATAAGGCACCAGCTCAGATGGGATGAAGCCCATGTTCTTTCAAAAATTCTGGGACATTGTTGGAAAGGATATTGCTAGCTATATTAAAGGGTGGTGGAAGGGGAATTAGGATATTAGCACTGTGAATTCCACGCTGGTGGTGATGATACCTAAGGTGGAGGAACCTGTACATATGTCTGACTTCAGGCCTATTAGTTTGTGCAATGCCATCTACAAAATTGCATCAAAAGTTATGGCCAATAGACTTAAATCATTCATGGATAGAATCACTTCTGAGAATCAAAGTGCCTTTATCCCTAGGAGGATGATCACAGATAATGTTCTTGTTGCATATGAGCTTTTCCACAAGATGAAGAGTGAGGGACAAAATAAAAAGGGATTCTTGGCGTTGAAACTTGACATGTCCAAAGCTTATGAAAGAGTGGAGTGGAAATTTCTGGATTTTGTAAAATAGAAGATGGGTTTTGGGAGTAGATGGAGGCATAAAATATGGGAGTGCATATCATCTATGGAACATTCTTTTGCCATTGATGGTGACTGGACCCGAAGCTCCAAGCCTCTCTGCGGACTACGACAGGGTGACCCTCTTTCTCCCTACTTATTTATTCTTTATGCTGAAGCTTTCTCTACTTCTCTCTTACATGCTGCTAATGCTAAATTGATCCGTGGGATCACGGCGAGCAAGCATGGCTTGTGCATTTCACACCTTTTATTTGCAGATGACAGCATTATCTTTGCTAGAGCGTCTCGTCACAAATGCCTGAATGTAGCTAATATAATTAGCCAGTACGAGCAGGCGTCGGGTCAAAAAATCAATCTTCTGAAGACTGAGGTTGCTTTTAGTAAGGGAGTACCACAAGACATAAGAGAAGCCATTAGAGATCAGTTGGGGGATCAAGAAGTTGCCAGACACGCAAAATATTTGGGGCTGCCCATGGTCATTGGGAGGTCAAAGAAGTAGGTGTTCCACTTCATTAAGGATAGGATCTAGAAAAAATTACAAGGCCGGAAAGAAAAGTTGTTATCTAATTCGGGCAAGGACGTGTTGATTAAGTCCATTGTGCAGGCAATTCCTTCTTATATCATGAGTGTGTTTCAGATACCGGAAAGGACACTAGATGAGATACAGAGTTGTATTGCAAGATTTTGGTGGGAAACTAAAGATAGTGAGTGGAAAATATCATGGCAATGTTGGGAGTCTTTGTTCAAGCCAAAAAGGGAAGGTGATCTTGGGTTTAGAAACATGCATGTTTTTAACCAATCATTACTAGAAAAATAGGTGTGGAGGCTATTGACCAAAAAATCTTCATTGGCATATAGGGTACTCAAGGCACGGTATTTCCCTTCCACTTCTATTTTAGAACGCCTAGGGGGTACAATCCTAACTACACTTGGAGAAGTCTATGGGCGGAAAAAGTAGTGGTTCTTGAAGGGACAAAATGGAGGGTGGGGAATGGAGAGAGCATTAGAGTTTGGGAGGATAGCTGGATACACGACTATCATGGAGAGATAGCGACAGTGCAGGACACATCTACATGGCAGCCTTTTATGGTTAGTGATTTGATTGATCTGCACACATTAGGATGGAACATGGAAAGGGTCCATCAGTATCTTCCCAGGGAGGTGTGCGGGTTGGTTGCGAGCTCCCCTATTAGCACGAGACTTCTAGAGGATATGTAATATTGGTGGCCGAATAAAAGAGGAAATTTCTCTACCAGATGGGCATATTGGTTGGGGCTTCTAGGGAAGAGGGACTTTATTGAGTCCTGACGGGTGACTGCTGAGTAGATCTGGAAGGTTGTATGGGATTCTTCTTCGGTGGCACATTTTTTATGGCGGGTTACTACAGGTGGCATGGCTACTATGGGTAGATTGCTTGATAGACATTGTCACGTAGATGGCATGTGTCCTTTGTGCCATGAGGAAAAGGAGACGGTTCAGCATATGCTCTTTTGCTGTGTAGAGGCCAAGAAACTGTGGAGCTCGACACCTGTGGCTATTATCATTGCATCGGCTCATATCCAATCACTTAGGCAGACGCTTCTGGATCTACATGACGGGTTAGACCAGCATGAGTTTACGGATGCAGTCGCCAACATGTGGGGGTTGTGGACGTATAGAAATCACAAAGTGTTCCAGAATGATGGGAGATGTCTTTCTTTCTTTACCAAGGAAACACATGCATACATCCTCGACTCATGGAGTGCACGGGAAGCACCGTAGGGATAGCAGCAGTCACATAATAACATGGTTGTTAACGTTGGAAGAGATTGGGGATGGGGATAGTGAAGATAAATACTAATGTAGTAGTGAAGGCTGGCATGAGGACGGGAGTGGGCATGGTGGGTTGTGATCATCTGGGGTAAGCAGTAGCTATTCGGGGGCGCCAGCTATGGGGAGAGTGGAGTGTGGACATCTGCGAGGCGGTGGCTATCTTGGATGGCATCCAACTTGCACGTCAACAAGGGTGGACGGTGGTGGAGGTTGAGTTTGATTCAATCACGATCATTGCGGCACTGACTACACCGATGAAGAGGAGGGATCACCTTGGTCTGGTCATCGAGGACATTAGAGCCCTCTCTGCTAACTTTATTTCTATTTGCTTTATGCATGTTTGTCGATCCTGTAATATAGTGGCACATGAAGTAGCCAAGTTTGTGAAAACCGGAAACTTCATGTACACCGATGAGGCTAGGGACATCCCTCAGCCTCTCTTGAACTATGTAATTTTTGACTATGTTGAATAATGAACAGGATCGGCCCCGTTATAAAAAAAAAAGATAGAGGCATTGTCAAACTTATTAAGCCATTTAGTGTTTTTGATGACCCTGTCTAGTTTCTCTAGGAGGTCCCAACATGTAAAGGTGAAAATTGGCCATGCATCTTCATTTCAACAAGTCCTGTCTTCAAGAGAATTTCATTGAACTTGGCAAAAGAATATTTGTCAAAATACTTGCCTTCTTTTTTCTCATTGATATGTAGAATAGTGCTAAAATCACCCATAATATCCTAGGCATTTGTCATGGACTGGGAGATCTCCTCAAACCATTCCTACAAAAAATGACCCTTTGTGAGATTGGGGCTAGCATAAACAATTGTCAAGTACCATGACTAGTTTACTTGATAATAAATGAATTGTCGATGATTGGTTAGAATATCAATAGAACACATGATGGTTTACATAATCCAGATTTTTTTAGAGAAATCAATATCTTCCACTCTATGTGAGGAGTTATAACCAAACTTGTTGTTTATGCTCATGGCAGTGTCACCACTACACTGAATTTCTATAATCACAGAGATATGAACATAGTGAGGAAACATCATGTCTTGAGCAAGGAAAATTTTTTGTCTAAACAAGCACCTTGTATATTCCAGCAACAAATATTCAAAAAGAAATAAATAGAGAAAAGGGAAGGGTAGATTACTACAACATTGTTCATAGACCAACAAATTGGCTTGTGGCCTCATCTTGAACAACCATGGCATTATCTTGATCCTCGTCTTGAGCATTGGTGTTTGCCTCCAAATCATCTTGGAAGTTAAGGGCATGCTTGACATTGGTGTTGAGTGGCTGACTAGGGTCCTCACTACTTTTACATTATCATATTCCTACCTTTCTTCCTGACCTGATCCAGGATTTAAACACAGTGGTATATGATCTTGTGGTTGCAAAGCATCACATAGCCACTAGTCCCCTCAGCTTGGCTAGAAAACTTCAATGTTGGTCTAGTGGCATGATAGATTTTATGTAGTAGAATTGATATGATTGATTAGTACTAGTGTTAGATCTCCTCATTGCCACCTCATTTTCCTTGAGGTTGATAGTAGTGTTTGAATTAGGCTTGGGCAGAGGTCCATTCCTGGCCTTTGCTTGCTTATTATTCAGCATTGGCTTTATTTTGTCATTGTTCGGTCTTGTTTTTTACCATGGTCTCCCAATCATCATCATAACCACCTACCACTTCACTATTAGATAATTGGGAAGCAGTTGTATCCTAGTTCTTAGGAGTTTTGTTATTTCCATGATTTTTTCCTTCGCCATCAAGCTTTTTCAGTTGGCGACTTCACTCAGGCTTTCTAGAATGGATGACCATGGTGTAGCTTTCCATAGGAATAGGGATTGGCATACAGGAAGAGGTCATCAGGCTCAAATCCCAATCACATTCTTGTAGGCTGATTTAGAGTGTCCCAACCAGACACACTTCAAGAACACTTGCAGGAGGTCCTTGTATTCTAGATGAAAGTGCTCATCGTTGACGAAGATAGATGGTAGTATAGTATTTGATGTGTTTATTTCCACAGAAATGCATGAAAATTTCTCTCAATTACCTTGGAGGGTGTTGGTTTGATATTAAATACAAAAAAGGATAACCTAAATGCATTCACTTTTTTTAAATATATTTATTATGCCACTAGACCCACATGAGGTGTACCACAACATGAAAGAGTATCATTGCATGCCCAAGATCCTAACTTTGTAATCTCAATACCACTTTTTAGCTGCATTTCCACATCTATCTCTCGATGGCTAATGATAGTGGATGGATATCTCAACTCCTCCTCTCAATCTAGGTACTCAGACAGGGATTCAAAGCCCTCAAGCTTCTTATGCACCAGCGGACCTACCGAAGATGTCCATTGATCTCTACAACTTGTAACTCGGGTACCATATGCATTCCTAGTTGGTGTTGAATACTAACCATTTAAGGAGTTCTCCCTGACTAGCCTAGACCCCCGCACCCAACTAGTGTGATCTGGCTTACCTAGACCTACATTAGACCTTCGATCAGGAAGTATGTTTTTTTCTCACACCATAGGCCTCCTGTGAGGATTCTATAGTGTTGAGTGCATCTTATGTCTAGTGATGTTTACTTGATCTAATAGGATTCATCATCGTTACTAATCATTACCCTATTTTCATCATTTATGCATCTCACAATAAGCGTAGAAATCATCTAGGAACTTTCACGGCTCTCATAAACCACAATTTGACTCTTTAGTTTTGAGTTAGTTTTCCTTGCTTGTCAAACCTCAACGCACCTTTACAAGGTGATACTTTCAAATAAACATCATCTCCAGCCTCAAACTGAAGTGCTCTATGCCTTTTCTCTGCATATCTCTTCTGTCTGACCTGTACAGCCTTCAACTGATGTCTAATCACATATATCTTTTCTATTGTTTCTTCCACCAACTCTGGGCCTAGAATCTGTCTTTATCCATCTTCATACCAAAAAAATAGGATATCTACACTTTCTCCCATATAGGGATTCATAAGGGTCCATGTGGTAAACTGGAAAGGTAGTTATTGTTATAGGTGAATTCCATAAGACTGAGATGATCATCCCAACTATCACTAAACTGCAAAACACATGCTCCCACCATATCATGTAGGGTCTGAATCGTCCTCTTTGACTATCCATCTGCCTAAGGATGAAATGTTATGCTAAATTTCACCTTCATTCCCAAGGAACGTTATACCTGATTCTAGAACTTAGATGTGAATTTGGGATCTCTATTAGATATTATGAAATTATGGATACCACATGCAATCTGACTATCTCATCTATATAGACTTTGGCTAACTTTGGCGTATCCCATGTTCTCTTAATTGGTAGAAAATGTGAAGAATTCGTTAGCTTATCTACTATTACCTGTACTAAGTCAAAACCATGTGGTGTCCTAGGTAATCCAACCACAATGTTCATTGTGATATGCTCCAACATCCATTCAGGGATAGGAAGAAATTAGAGAGTACATGTTGGTTTTTGATGTTTCGCCATAATTTGTTGACATACACCACACCTGGTTATATACTCAATCACATCCTTCTTTGTACTTGACCACCACTACAATTGCTTATTGTTTATGTACATCTTTGTGTTCCATTGATGCATAGCATACATAGAAGAGTGTGATTCCTCGAGAATATGTTTCTTTAACTCAGTGTCATACGGATTTTTAGTCTTACCTTTTCCCTCAAATTTATTATGTCCACCCTTTGTGACCAAAGGATCAAGATCTAATGGTCACCCTATTGTTGGAGGTCAATGGATGGCCTTGGAGTCAGGATTTGCTGGTCTATACTTAGCTTCTGTTTGGACCTTCTTATGCTTAAGAAATGATGGTTTTAGTGCTCCCTCATGTGGTGCAAGTCGATGGCTTTTGTTCCTTGACTTTAGGGTTTCATTGAGGTGACAAATGATGGATCACCCTTAGGGCTTAGAACTAATTTTATTCTCATGTGATGACTCTATGGTTGGGCCCCTTACATCAAATGATCGTTTTGCCTTAGTGCTATTTTGTGACCCATCTTGTGCTTGAGAATGATGGTCATGTTACCCTACACCATCTGATGGTTTTAATGCTCCTTAAGTGGTTCAATGGTGGTTTTTCTTGTGTGTTATGGACTGATTTCTAACTTGTTCGTGATCCAATAGTTGAGATCCTTGTTCCAACTGATGGTGGTCACTTAGTTATTATTTTGGATCTTCTTTTGTTCTTGAAACTGATGGCTATGTTTCCTCTCATATCTGATGGTTTTGATGGTCTCTCTCAAGTAATAAAAATGATGGTTTTAATCCCTACCAAATGATGGTTTCTATGGTCCTTAAAACAATGTCTTTATTGACCTATTTTCTACCAAGTGTCATCAACCAATGGATTCACTAGGTCAAGACTCGATGGTGTCATTGGTCCTTTGGTTGATGGTTCTCAACCAATAGTTTCACTGGCTGCTAGGTCGATGGTTACCTTGATGACAACATCTTATTGTGGCGCTATTGTCCACAAGCGATGGTCGACCTGAAGTCCACAACCAATGGTGCTTCTCAAGTTAGAAAAGGATGGGATTTCTAGGTGTATAATCCTATGGCTTCTCATGATCTAATGGAGGTTATTTATGTACCTGATTCAATGGTCTTGTTTTCCTTGAACCTGATTGTTTCATGTGTGGTCTATGGTTAGGTGGTTTGTGCTTGTTGCACCTAATATAATGGTTTGGAAGTGATTATTTATAATCGATGGTTTTAAGTCCATGGATTTTTAGTCTTACCTTTTCCCTTAAATTTATAACATGATAGTTTTGCCTATCTAACGTATGATGGTTTTACTTTGATGGAAATTGATGATTTGTTGAGCCCTAAGTTTTCATGGTTTGGTTTTAGGATACAATTTGATGGTTACAACTTGAGTTATGTATGAACCCATACCTGAGGGTAGTATGGTATTTGATGGTAATGCTTTACTTTGTACATCCATGGTATGGTGGGGATGCTATGTGTGAAAGATGTGCTTTGACCTAATTAAGTGTATGAACCTATGATTTAATTTAAGGTGATGATTTGTAACATCACTACCACCTATCTTGTTGAACTTAATGCAATTAAGGAATTATGGTTAATCATACTTACCTTCCATGTATGATATGATGAAGGAATATTGTCTCTATAAGGTTTGTTGTATCCCTAACATGTTAACTGGTGGTTATCATAACCTTATGATTGATGCGTTTGTTTATGTTGTTGTGTGAACATCATAAATCTTTAATGCAATGTTATGTTGAAACTATGTATCACAAGTATGGTGATGGTATGTTGAACCTTCTTCAAGGTGATTCAAAAAGATAATGATTATCACATAGGAAATGATGTGATGGTCCTAATGACCTTTGGGCATATTTTTATCCCTTATTGAGGTGTAATATTCTTTATATGACAAGGGTTGGTACCCTAGAATAACGTGATAAGGATTTGTATCATATGATGGTATGATGGCAAGTATAGTCTCACATGTGGCAATGAAGTAGTTCCATGTGATGTTGAAATAAGGAATTACGTCTCATACATTTTATGTCTTCTGGATTTGGTATACATATATCTTGTTATAAATGAATTAGGGTTTGTATGTCCACTTGTTTGATGCAGCCTTAATTCACCCACTTGGCAATAACTAATAAAGTGAAACCCTAATAATGTATTGTAATGTGTCGTAGAACCATTCCAGTGTTAGGACTTACTAGATGGGGAAAAGAGTATTCCTAAGGGAAGCTTGGAGCTCATACTATTGAGTATGTGGAATGCATGAGATTGTGTCTCCTTGACATCATGATCTTAAGGTTTGGAGGATGGTTGTGGTCATACCTCGATAGGATAATTGTTGTGGTTGTATCCTGGATATTTGTATATGTGATGTGATTGCGGGAAGTTGTGGTTGTACCTCATACGATAGGGTTGTATGCCTTGGTTACTGGTGTTGTGACATATACCAAGGATGGACTAGGTGTTAGCAGCTTGACTATATCTTGACGTAGGTAGATTGACCGATATGTCACTACATTTGAATCATATTGGCCAAGAGGGAGAGATCTTAGGATTCCAGCTCTCCTAGATCATATATGGAACTCAATAGTGCTTTGTAGTGGGCATTTGGACTTTGAGTGGTATGATTAAAACTCCCCAGGGATTAATAAAATATGCAATTCTATCATGTAGTATATCTATTAGGATTATATATAATGATTCCCATAGGATGATAACCCTTGTATTCCTCCTTTCACATATAAATGATGTATGATGCAATAAGATAAAGTAATCTTGCCTATGTTGTTATATATATATATATATATATATATATATATATATATATATATATATATATATATATATATATATATATATATATATATATATATATATATATATATATATCGATATTGCTGGTTAGGTTTATGTTGTTAGTTATCTCATGTTGCTAGATATGCTTTATTGTTAACTATGCATACATTGTTAGCCTTGTTGATGATGTTAGCTATGCCATGATGTTAGTCAAATTTATGATGATAGTTTTCATTTGTTCCTCTAAATACCTTGTTAATCAAGCCTTTTGCTATGTCTATTTGTTTAACTTGCTCAATCTTCTAAAGCTATTTAATTAATTAACCTATTGTAATCAATAAGAATTATTGAGAGTTATATCTCTACATGGGAAATGGGTCTCACCTCATGGGTCACCACATCTTTTTAGGTGAGCAGTAGAAGCAGCAGAAGACCCATGGCAGTGAGGAGGTGTTCTGGTGATGGACCTTTGAGAAGGTTGTTAGATGTCTTGTATGTCCTAGACTCGTCCCTATACTCTCAGATCTGGGTGGGAAAGTATGTATACAATGTTCCAATTGACTCAAGCTTTTGGAAGCATTCTGATGCTTGTACATGAGGTAATCATGGATAATATTCTTTTATATATATATATATATATATATATATATATATATATATTGTGGTTGAGGCCAAGGAGTAAATGTAAAGGATGCTTGGCATGATATATGAATACAAGAAAAATGTTGGGCCTTTATGTAAATGTTCTTGGACACATTTGGATTGTTTAATCAATTTTAATTATCCCCATTTCTACAATGTGGTTAATTAACAGCTAATCGTGTGTTACGTATTGATTAATGTTGTTTAGCATGATATGTTCTCACATAAATTCACATAAAGGGCCTTATATTCATTGATATTTATGTATATATACAAAGTTCTTCATATGTGAAAAACAAATAACCATATGTTGAGATAGAGATTTTCCTATTCATACTTACAACATAAGCATCATGTTCATAAAATCACATTCAAAGGTGAGTTGTAGATACATCAACAAATAGAACACCCTGACCAGACTAGACTATACAAGGATGATTGCAGACAACACCAAAATACTATACTCTTACCTTCTTCTCATAGTTTTCCTAGTAAACTTTATTCCTTGCATATAAATCCCCAGGGAGTGATTCGAGTACCTAAGAAGGGTGAAGAGTCATGAGAGTGTGACCAAAATCCAATAAGAGATAAACCATATGCATAACATTATATGTATTCAAGCCTATTTACATATATTGAATTAAGCAGTCTATTATGAGAACCAACTCTTACAAAACATATATTAGTAGTAAGCCAACATAGAGTAAACGCAAGTAAGGTGTACAAGGAAAATTAGAGAAGCCAACATGATATAGTATGAAAAAAAAAAATAACATAAGTGCACAAGAAAAGCTATAGAACCTTATTTCAGATTGTATTACCAAGCTAAGTTTAGGTGTATCACCCAAACTACTTTCTAATCATTGTGAAGTCCTTTAGCCATCATAGAGGATCTTATAATTATTCGATCTTTATAAGATATGTTGATCCTTAGTTAGCTTGAGTATAAAAGAAGGGACTCATCATCCAAAAACCTACATATAAACATCATGCCCTCCCTGGTACTAGTGTCATTACACCTATCTATCACTTAGGCATTACTACTTTTTAATCATCATACCACATATTGCTAAATTACATTGGCAAAACTACCATTCACAATAGGAGATAGTGCATCAACCAAACTCTTATAAATGATTCATTTCAAGGTGTTGAGGGGGGGGGAATGATATGCATTCTTCGTAAGCCATGCATATTTAAAACTATATGACTCTAAGTACCTTATCATAATCTTAAGATAACTATAAGAATACCTATTTAGCCACCCTCACTTTTGAACATTGGGGTAGTTATACAGTCATAAGGTACTACATGAATTTCACTTATTAATTAAGACAATTACTCTTCTTTCATAGTGTAAGAAGGTAGAACTAGTATTGATATACTAAGATACACACACTTAAAGCACTAGTGAAAATAATCCCAAATTCAAACTCATCATGCACATGTATAGTTATGACTTCTCCATGTCAGTCTTACAAATGACATATAACAAAAGAGGGATTAAATCCACTTTAATTATTAGGATCTCTTATTATAATAGTATGAATCATTATAGGAAATTTCGTCCAAGAATTCAATTATATGAGTTATAAATGGAAAAATAGTTAACTTCCTACATAACTCATTTAAGGCAAGATACTTCTAAATTTTTGACATTTTCAGCAACATGAAAGTAACAAAGCTCATAGTCCTCATATTAGAGCAAACATGAAACAATAAATTGGGTGAGAATCATGAGTTTGTAAACCCCATATTATCTTAACCCTGGTTACCATTAATCGCACTTTGTTTGCCTTAATTTTATGATTAATTAAATTAATACACATTTATTTTTGAATCATTAAAAATGTAAAAACATGCTTTATCACATGTGCACATATACTATAATTTATGAGAAAGTGATGTTTTTCCTTTGTGCACTTGCATCGAATGATGCAAGGATTCAGGCATTGTGCAGTGCATTTCTAGTGTTGATCAATGCATTTTTTATGTGGGTCGACTAGAAGTATGCATCGATCAATGGAAAATGTGTGTTTCCGATTGAGATTTATGAATCGTTTTTAGCTCGATGGGGCCTATTTCAGGGTTGTTTTGACATTTTCACCTTCCCCGTCCTTTAAATATCCACATCCATCATTCCTAGGGCTTAGTTGCAACCCTTGGAGTTGCTAACATGCTTCTAGAGAATGGATAGGTCAACACTAAGGCCTTTGGTCATGTGTATTCATGTTTGATGGTAATCTAGCTTGTTTTATAGGATGTGAGGCTATAGATCCTCATTTTAGCCTTAGAGTGTCTAATATATGGATCCTTTCTCATATATCCTTATTGTTTCTTCTCCCTTCTACCTTCTTTGGTCTTGTTCTTGTGTAACCATGATGGATATAAGTCCTTTATGCCATAGTTATCTCCTTTATACCCTCTTTGAACTATTGAAAGATATACCTTGATAGAAGGAGTCTCAATTATACGTTGGTGGACTATTTATTGGCAATTGGATCTTGGATAATGATCATCTTTGTCGGATCTTATGCTTTTTATGGAAGGTGAATCATATGGCATGTATTTTTCCTTCTTTTCTGCATAATGTACATGCACTAGTACATATACCACCTTTAGTGTTAGTTACAATAGCCCTATAATGTCGATTATTACCGACACAACACCTAAGTCAATGACACTACAGCTATGCACCTTGGGCTTCAATTTTTTTTGGAAAGATAAAATCAATGACATAGAGGGGGTTATGGTTTCTATTAAAATAAAAATTGACGAATCAATCTATGACTTTTAGAGCGATAAAGAATCATGGAATCACTCTGTGTCATCAATTTTAGGTAAAAAAAATGACACTATAGTCAATCAGTGGCGTTGATTCAATAACCATAACTGAAGTTATACTTACTTAATAGGTAAATTTTCAACTGTTAAGGGTAGATGTGCCATTGGTTGTGGTTAAACAACTGATACCAAAAATTTATAGTATCGGTTTTTTAGAATAGTCGACACTACAAGCCATCTGGTAGCCTGATTGTGCTAGCCATCATGGTCATAATAGAATAGATATGTCGTCGGTTTAAGGAGAAACTCGACGACATAGTTATAGTGCTGGTTTTCTAAAACAATCAACGACAAAGACCTACAACGTCGGGTTTTTTGTAACAATTGATGCCACGGTTAGGTTTTTTTAAGTAGCAGGTATGTGGTTGTTGAATAGGATGCAAAACCAATAGTTTTTTAAAACTATAGGTTCCATCCTGTGTTTAGCTTAACAACATGCCAACACACTTGCAAAACCTACAATGACAAACACATAAAGAGAATTCATCCACCCACATAAATATCCATTCTTCAATTCCATTTTCTTTAAAACCTAATTCCATTCTCATGCACATACACAATTTAGAAAACACACATACAAGATCCATTCTCCAATTCTATTCTCATGACATGTACATATGCAATTCTCATTTTACTCATTCATCTTCACATTCATTCACAGACATGCATATATACAAACATCATACACATATGCACCAACAATTCACTCGCATAAAATTTAAAGTTGTAGAAAGTCATAACTGCCACATGTATATAGAAATAAATGACATCAAGGCATAGAAAATTCATATTCTATCCCAATCATATTTAAAGTCAACTTATTTAATGAAATGTGTGTCCACTTGTTATAACCCCATTTTTCCAAGATATGTAATGAGAGTATAAATCTCTATTTAAAGATTAAAAAAAATCCATGATTGATTTGATGGGTTGATTTGAATGAATTTCGTGTTGTATGTTTTCTTAAGGGTCCTTATTCACCATTAAGCCCAATTGAAGGAAAAAGAAAAAGAAATTCAATTGGATAAGGAGTACATAAGAAAATAAAGCAAAAGGCTAAGAAATAATTCCCAAAAATAGGATTTTGAGTTTAATGGATTCCTTGGGGTTCAAGGAGCTCAGAATCATAAATTAATGATAAAAGAAATAGAAAGGACATGGAAAATATGAGTAATTGAAAGATAACTTGCAAACCAAGAAAAGGGATCGTACACTTGAGATAATAACTTCAAATTTTTTAGGATGGAAGATAAAAACGTAATTGAGTTTCCCTAAAAATTTTAGTAGGAAAGGAGTTACCGTTTGGGAGTTATTAATTTTCCAAGTTTTCCCTCAAATATGGCTTTCATTTAGAATTTAAGAAATTGTTTCCTATTTTGGTTGAACGCGAGGATGGTGGGCCGTTGGATCTTAATCCAACAGGCTCCACTCATCGTCTATGTCCCAGGCGGACTGGGACTCTGTCACTGACAGAGGGATTTTCCCTCTTGGTTTTCTCATGAATCAATGGGTGGGAAAGGTTTCTGAGATGTTCTTTGAACTCAGGAGATGAAGGAGAAGGGGATCATCCCTGGTTCTAATAGGATTAGAGGATGTTCTGGGAAACACCCAAACTTCACAAACTGACCTCGACCCTATATATAGGGGAGGTTTATGGAGGGAACCAACATCTTTGCTCGCTAGCCCAACCTCTGCGGAAGGGTGCAAGGAGTGTTTTTGTTCGATCAATTGTTACTTTCGACCTGACTTTCACCCTCATCATCTCCGAAGACCACACCGGAATCTGGCAAGTAGGGGATGAGGTTGGAGGAGCTCGGGAAAGAAATTGGACCGGCCACCTACTTTGTTGAGGGGAGGCGAAGCTCCCTGGTCGATCGGTGTGAGCAAAGGGCGACGAGAGCTCCGAGTCAACCTCTAGGTTGACCACGCGGAGCTGCTGAGTCCAAGGAAGGTGACGACCCGTCGATCGTCCGATCTAAGACCACGGTGGTCTCAGTGGCATCTGATGCTCCAGAGAAGGAGCGGCCTTGCTAGAGGGCACACGACTAGGATCGTCAGATCCAAGAAGTGGATCACCGGACCACTGATCGAGTGGTCCACGAATTTTGGTAATTTTTATCTCTCTACTAAATAAACCAAAAAAAGGATTATTCTTGCAAAAATGATAGAAATAACTAGGAATCTCATATGACAAAACTTTATATATGAAAGTAGTGTAGAAAAATGCAAGGAATCTGATAAAAATGATTTGAGAGCCTAATTCTCCTCCATTTTGCAAAAGTACCCTAATTTTCTAATAAAGTGTATTAAAAGTTGATGAGAAACCCTAATTGAATGTTAAGAGTGTAATTTGGTGAATCAATAGGTCAAATTGATAAGTTTAACCCTGTTAATGATAAAAGTGGTTTGGTTATCCGTTTTGAATGCAAAGATGCATGAATTAGAAGGTCAATCTATATGGGAACCCTAATTTGGGATAAAAGGGGATAAAAATCATATTCATTTGGAATAAGGAAATCAGATGCTTAATAAAGATTCTAAACTTGATAAAGATGTGCTATAAAGAGAAATTAGGGGTTTCATGTAGTTTTGATAAATTAAGGATCATGATATTGAAAGAGGAGGTAAAACCCCAATTTTCAAAGAAACCCTAAAATTGGAATTGAAATCCTAAGTAATGTGATGAAATTGGATAAATATTAATAAAAGGAAATTGGTACTTTTATTTCAGGATTTCTCTTCCTCATTGCTTGCTTGATTGGGTTTCTCTGCATATTTGATTCTATCTTGAAATCTGCAACCAAAGGTATGTGGTTACGCTTATGAATATCTCGAGATAGATTTCCGAGGTTTTCCGAGATTTTCACCGATGACTTGAATAAACTGGTGGATGAATTTAGTTCATGCAAACTATAATGTGAATATGACTATCACATAGTATATGTGCCTACTAACTCAGATCATGGTCCCCTCTGTGTCTTAATGGCTGACCTAGTATATGGCTACCTAGAGGGTAGGTCCATCAGGTCGTGGAATGACTTAGTATATGGCTACCTAGAGGGTAGGTCCATCAAGTCATAGTGAGTTAGATATTGGGCTACCTTTGGGTGGTGCCATGCGACTCTACCTTTACAGAGGTATTATATAAGTCCTTACAGGGACAACACAGAGTGGTGGATATGTATGGATTGAGTAGTATGGCTTAAAATGTAATCTTGGTTGTTAAATGATTAATTGCATGATTACATTGATATTATAATTGCATGATTATTGTTTCCCCCACATACCAGCTTCTTGCTGACCGATGTTTTGTTTGTCGGCGTTTTAGGTACAAATGAAAAGAACAAACAGTAAAGTGGCATATGTGGAATTAAATGAGAATTAATGTGCACGGGAGGATTAGTTAGATTGGTATCTTCATGGATAGGAGTTTAAAAATCCCAGTTTTAAAAGGTAAGCAAAGTTTTATTTTATACCAGTTTTCAGTTCAGTTGGTAAAGTTTATTAATTGTTATTGATTATTTGTTGAACCTTTGATCTTGTTAATTGAATAACGGCTCTGACCTTTGAGTCTCCCTTAATTGGGGGTTACCGGGAGGCGGGGTCGTTACAATTGGTATCTGAGCATATGTTCCTCATTTAATCTTTAATAATTATTAAATTTTACAAACTCCGTAGAACCCAAGGGAGTTATTAGAGGATTATCTGAAAGATAGAGGTGTCTAGAAAAGGATCATGACCGGGGGCTGGCAATATTTTTCCTCCGCACTGCTAGTCAGAATACGAGGACTTCCGGATCCGTGTGATTGCCTGGCCAAAGTCTTAGGGTATGAATCGAAATAAGATACCTTTAGGACTCTCTCATCTTGTTCGTCCTTTCTCAACTCAAATTCTGTTAAGGACCTTAAGGATTAGGGTTTTCTCTCTTCTCCACCCCCTCTTGAGGTATGGGTAAAGTTGATAAGGATTAAGGAATCCTCCACCAAATTAATAAAAAGCATGTAAATAAGTTGTCATGGACATAAGCTTAATAGAGTAAGCATAAAGGAATAGATACATGCTTAGGTCGTATGACACGAGTTGTCATTACCCTCAGGAGAGACATGAGGATAGACCTCCTTGGCAGAAGGATGATTAGAGAGAGTTAGTCTTAAATATAGAGACCTAGCACATTCTCCAAGGATGATGTTAACCCTAACCCTAAGTGGAGGTTAGAGAGAGATGACATAATGAATTAGATGTCATGGTTGACTGGGTGTTTGGATGGACATACCTTTGGTTTAGCATACGAGCCATGAGAGGTTGGATGACCTAGCATCTTTGGCAACCCAACCCTGGGAAGGTTCGTGCATGTTTAAGCAAGGGATAGCTCTTTCATAGACGGAGTTAGAGAAGAACCTATAGAACCCTATGGGCTTGTGCAAGTAGGGTATAGCTTACATCCAGAGTACGTCAGTAGTGCTGACAGTAGGATGAAACCCTAGAAAAGGAATCATAATGGATAATCTTGAGTAAACATAAGTTTGAACATAGGCTTCACTCAGGTAGGGGCATGCTTCTGAGCTTGATCCTTCATGAAGGAAGGACCTCTTATAGAGAGGTTGGTTGTAGGATTAGCTCTAGAGAGAGGGCAGACCTCAGGCAAGAAGGTTGGAAGCATAGATTCTGAGACATGAGGAGTAGTGGGGAGTTGAGGATGATGCGACCTAAGTGGATGATAGTGGTTGCCTCATTCTTGATCCCTGGAGATGGACGATATCTTGGTGTCCTTTAAAGTAACCAAACCCTAAGAGAGAATGATGCTCCTGGAACCTATGTGCCTATGGTATAGAATTTTACCTCCTAAGATGAGTCAAGGAATGCCTTAGACCCTAAGGAGGTTTAAATAATAGTTGTGAGGCTTTATACCTAGTTGGTTGTCCTTAAGGAGGACTCAACTACGAGGTGTTGCTCGAGTGGAAGGATCATGGAAGTACATGACATACCTTGGACATTCTTGATTCGTGGTTAAGAGTTTGAGCATGCAGTTGGACACCTGAAGGCGAACCTAGGGTTCCTAAGCTTAAGAGGGGAAGCAGTGTATCTGATGCTCATGATGAGATTTGTGTCTCTATAGTTTCGAGCATGGGAACTCCTCATGTGTAGAGGTAAAAGAAACCCCTTACGTTAAGGGTATGTTTGATGAACCCCTCACAACTAAGTTGATCTAATGTTGAGGAAGGAGAACAAGTACGACCTAGCATGGTTTAATAGGTGGTCTGCTTGTGCTTTAGTAATTGTTGGGTTAGGCATGCTCATGTGAAGGTAAACCCTAAGGATGGTTGTGACCTTGTTGTCAAGAGTTGTAGTTTCCCCCCATCTTGGGAGAGGGACCCTTTGGGTGTATACCAGTTTTATTGGTGTTGAGGTAACCTATAGAGATTTCATAGAATCTTGAGAGGCTAAGTGAAGAGTACATGGCATGAGAATGAACCTATAGACCCATAGATAGACATTTCTATGTGCATGTGGATGTGTTACCATGGAGGTAACTGGTATGGGGCCTGACCAAGGTAGGCAGGTCGTCATGATCCCTTTGAAAGGATGAAAGTCAGCCCATGAATGCAAGAAGAGAGATGATGAATGTGTGGGTAAGGTTCTAAGTTGAACATGTACTATAAGAGAATCCTAAGTCTATCCTAGGGTCAGGTAGGGATAAGACCGATGGAAGTAGGAGTTGCCTAATTCCCTAATGCACATGACCATAGGGTCGGGAGGAAACGGCTATCATTGTCTAAGGGCCATGGGTTAGGAGATTGATCACCTTCATGAACTCATGGGACCCAAAGGGCAGATGAGTAGGGCACTCTCTGGATGCATGAAGGAAGAGGGATGACCCCAAAAGTGTCGGCACCCTAAAGGCCTAGAGGAGATGACCAAGGATTGTGCTTGGACCAAGTAGGTTTGAGACCAGTTTTCCATGGAAGTAACTTTGATATCATGATGTTTGTGATGTGGAGACATAAGTTGCACATTTCAACTTAGAATTTAAGGTGTACTAGCAATGTGGGATGTATCATCTCTACTCTTGGAATAGGAAGAACTTTGTGTTTGGACGGCCGCCAAATGCTTATTTCTTCTTGTTATGGGAGTGAGAGATGGGACAGTACGCATGCCATACACCAAGGATAAAAGATGAGGTGGGTTGGAATGTTTCTACGAGGTATGAGGACAAAGATGATAACATACCTTGGTGGAGTGAATGATACATGGACATGTACAAACGATAAGAGTGTTAAGATAATCACCTTGTGAGAACGTTTTATCATGAGCTATGGGGGATCTGCATGTGATACAAGGTTGAGTTGGATAACCCAGAGGACGGTCTCATAGTTTTCTTGATGAAGATAAACTTAGGGTTCGAGATGAGCCTTAATGGAATACACGGAGGTAGTAGGTCTTCAACATTACCTAATACCAAAGGATGTGAAGTGGTAATGGATGCTCTGGTGAAGATATAGCTGCCTAGTTTGGCTAGAAGAAGTTGTTAGGCTAACCCTAAGTTTGGAAAGAAGATGTGATTTGTCTAACACTCAGATGTAATGAGATAGGTTGAACAAGTTAATGATTGTTTGGTTAGCCAGTCTAGACCTTGACGTAATGAAAGGATGGTTTAGAGCCTCAGATGCACTTCTCTGGAAGGGAATGTGAGGAAACCCTGATTGGAATGGTTTAGGGTTTCTGAGGTAACAAGCTTGAGGAATCATAACAATGCAGGAGATCATGATATACTTTGGTACTACAAAGACAGTAAGTCATAGTAGTATTTTGGATGTTTAAGGTGAAGTGCATGTGGTATGTTTCCATGCATGACAGGAGGTGAAGGACGAACACCAGTAACCCAGTGTATATATAGAGGATAAAAGAGAGTCCCTGAGAGGGAATAGGAGTTCATCACTATGGATGTTGTGGTAAGTCTCCCTTTGATCAAGAAGGTCAAGACGCAATATGAGTTATGGTAGATCGCCTCACCTAGATAACATGAGAAAGAAGGGAGTAATGTCAAGAGATAGGTTCTGTTGAACTACATAAGAGAGAGAGATGATTCAACTACACCATGATATGAGTTCAAAAGTTCTTGAGTATGACCTAACGGTTCACTTCCATGACGTGAAAGTAGGAACATATAGAACTCGATGTTGATACAGTTTATCACCCATTACTAATGGTTAGTATGATCCAGACTAGAGGGTCTGATGATAGAAGGTGTGCTTTGTTCCAGGTGATATCTAGAGACAGTTCTTGTCCTATGAAAAATGTGAAGATAACCACCATAGCCAGTATCGGGTTTTAAAGAAGCTCTATAAGGGAGGTTGTGTCGGTCACCACTTCAGTAACGTGATGTTGGTGAAAGGACCATATGATAGTTAGCAAAGGACCACAGTGGGTGTAGATGAAGTCACTTTGATCATGCAATGGCTGAAAGGAGCCTAGAGACGACGGGAGTCGTGAGCAGATGCAAAGTAGATTGACATGTAGTTCACTGTGGGAGAATATGTGACATGAAAATCCGACCCCTCTAAGTTATAGCTAAGAGAACTGAGCCCCCGATGCATGGGTTCTTTTGGACATGTTTTGGTGTAGAAGGTTAAGTTTGACCTTACCCCTCAGGATAAAGTAGTGTGTGATAAGTTCCATGTGAGCACTATGTGAGATACCTAGACCATGTGCTGAACAATGAACCTAGTGAGCCCTAGGGAGGCTGAAATGGCATGAGTCACCTGTGCAGTTTATAGACGCCAGGATGAAAGAACTCAGAGAAAAGAATATGTGATGATAAAGGTTCTTTGGAAGTGCCATGAGTAAGGTAAAGCCACATAGGGGTCGTTGATGGACATGGAATAGTCTTATCCTGAATTGTTTGTTTTGCTTGATTGAATTTTGAGGACAAAATTTCTATAAGGAGGGGAGGATGTTATAACCCCATTTTTCCAAGATATGTAATGAGATTATAAATCTATATTTAAAGATTAAAAAAAATCCATGATTTATTTGATGGGTTGATTTGAATGAATTTCGTGTTGTATGTTTTCTTAAGGGGCTTTATTCGCCATTGAGCCCAATTGAAGGAAAAAGAAAAAGAAATTCAATTGGATAAGGAGTACATAAGAAAATAAAGCAAAAGGCTAAGAAATAATTCCCAAAAATAGGATTTCGAGTTTAATGGATTCCTTGGGGTTCAAGGAGCTCAGAATCATAAATTAATGATAAAAGGACATGGAAAATATGAGTAATTGAAAGATAACTTGCAAACCAAGAAAAGGGATCGTACACTTGATATAATAACTTCAAATTTTGTAGGATGGAAGATAAAAACATAATTGAGTTTCCCTCAAAATTTGAGTAGGAAAGGAGTTACCGTTTGGGAGTTATTAATTTTCCAAGTTTTCCCTAAAATATGGCTTTAATTTAGAATTTAAGAAATTGTTTCCTATTTTGGTTGAACGCGAGGATGGTGGGCCGTTGGATCTTAATCCAACAGGCGCCACTCATCGTCTATGTCCCAAATGGACTGGGACTCTGTTGCTGACAGAGGGATTTTCCCTCTTAGTTTTCTCACGAATCAATGGGTGGGAAAGGTTTCTGAGATGTTCATTGAACTCAGGAGATGAAGACGAAGGGGATCATCCCTGGTTCTAATAGGATTAGAGGATGTTCTGGGAAACACCCAAACTTCACAAACTGACCTTGACCCTATATATAGGGGAGGTTTATGGAGGGAACCACCATCTTTGCTCGCTAGCCCAACCTCTGTGGAAAGGCGCAAGGAGTGTTTTCGTTCGATCAATTGTTACTTTCAACCTGACCTTCACCCTCGTCGTGTCCGAAGACCACGCCGGAATCTGGCGAGTAGGGGACGAGGTTGGAGGAGCTCGGGAAAGGAATTGGACCAGCCAACTACTTCTTTGAGGGGAGGCGAAACTCCCTGGTCGATCGGTGTGAGCAAAGGGCGACGAGAGCTCTGAGTCAACCTCTAGGTTGACCGCACGGAGCTGCTGAGTCCAAGGAAGGTGACGACTCGTCGATCGTCCGATGTGAGACCACGGTGGTCTTAGTGGCATATGATGCTCTAGAGAAGGAGCGGCCTTGATAGAGGGTGCGCGACTAGGATCGTCGAATCCAAGAAGTGGATCACCGGACCACTGATCGAGTGGTCCACGAATTTTGGTAATTTTTATCTCTCTACTAAATAAACCAGAATAAGGATTATTCTTGCAAAAATGATAGAAATAACTAGGAATCTCAGATGACAAAACTTTATATATGAAAGTAGTGTAGCAAAATACAAGGAATCTGATAAAAATGATTTGAGAGCCTAATTCTCCTCCGTTTTGTAAAAGTACCCTAATTTGCTAATAAAGTGTATTAAAAGTTGATGAGAAACCCTAATTGAATGTTAAGAGTGTAATTTGGTGAATCAATAGGTCAAATTGATAAGTTTAACCTAGTTAATGATAAAAGTGATTTGGTTATCCGTTTTGAATGCAAAGATGCATGAATTAGAAGGTTAATCTATATGGGAACCCTAATTTGGGATAAAAGGGGATAAAAATCATATTCATTTGGAATAAGGAAATCAGATGCTTAATAAAGATTCTAAACTTGATAAAGATGTGCTATAATGAGAAATTAGGGGTTTCATGTAGTTTTGATAATTAAGGATCATAATATTGAAAGAGGAGGTAAAAGCCCTAATTTCTAAAGAAACCCTAAAATTAGAATTGAAATCCTAAGTAATGTGATGAAATTGGATAAATATTAATAAAAGGAAATTGGTACTTTTATTTCAGGATTTCTCTTCCTCATTGCTTTCTTGATTGGGTTTCTCTGCATATTTGATTCTGTCTTGAAATCTGCAACCAAAGGTATGTGGTTACGCTTATGAATATCTCGAGATAGATTTCTGAGGTTTTCTGAGATTTTCACCGATGACTTGAATAAACTGGTGGATGAATTTAGTTCATGCAAACTATAATGTGAATATGACTATCACATAGTATATGTGCCTACTAACTCAGATCATGGTCCCCTCTGTGTCTTAATGGCTGACCTAGTATATGGCTACCTAGAGGGTAGGTCCATCACGTCATGGAATGACTTAGTATATGGCTACCTAGAGGGTAGGTCCATCAAGTCATAGTGAGTTAGATATTGGGCTACCTTTGGGTGGTGCCATGCGACTCTACCTTTATAGAGGTATTATATAAGTCCTTACAGGGACAACACAGAGTGGTGGATAGGTATGGATTGAGTAGTATGGCTTAAAATGTAATCTTGGTTGTTAAATGATTAATTGCATGATTACATTGATATTATAATTGCATGATTATTGTTTCCCCTACATACCAGCTTCTTGCTAACCGACGTTTTGTTTGTCGGCATTTTAGGTACAAATGAAAAGAACAAACAGTAAAGTGGCATATGTGGAATTAAATGAGAATTAACGTGCACGGGAGGATTAGTTAGATTGGTATCTTCATGGATAGGAGTTTAAAAATCCCAGTTTTAAAAGGTAAGCAAAGTTTTATTTTATACCAGTTTTCAGTTCAATTGGTAAAGTTTATTAATTGTTATTGATTATTTGTCGAACCTTTGATCATGTTCATTGAATAACGGCTCTGACCTTTGGGTCTCCCTTAATTGGGGGTTACCGGGAGGTGGGGTCGTTACACCACTATTCTTGTATCTCATCTATCTCTTCTTTTATATAGGGCTCTATCATCTCAAACAATTGCAAAGACAATAACATAATTCAAGAGTTTGATTTAAAATTTTCATATTATCAAATGAGACTATTTACTTATGATGATGATCAATACTATATAGATTACCTTTTGTATATGGATGTCTACAGTCACATGTATGACAATGAGGTCCATATACTGCATCACATAGTATCTACACACCCAACCATTGTCTCATATAGGGCACTATAAATTTATAGTTCTTTGAAACTCTGGTAACTAAAAGTAATCATAGTTGGCATATATATGCATTCAAGTCATAAAACTACCTCAGCATCATTCCAACTTAATCATTTGTATTTCTTATCTACCGCTCCTCTGGCCTTTTTCAATTCTTTTATAGCCCTATAAGAAACTGGATTAGTATATAGTTATGTAATTAATGATGTAGACATTAATTTATGTAGATAGGTAAAAAAAAATACCCAAGTAAATAATGTCTTTTTCATTATGTGTCCCCCACTTTCTACTTTCTCACTTGAAAGATTTAGATAATACACAATTAGTGTAACATCCTCAATTTATAGCTAAAGTAAGCCTTTAATGTGGGGTTTTCTAGTAAGTGTATGCCAAGGGACCTAATCAACCTATTATGACTAGGTATGTAATTATGTTCACAAAGTGTGTAATACAAGCCATATGGTCAACCAAGACTGACATAATGGCTTTAATGTGTATGATTGTAGTTAGGTGTAGATGAATATGAATGAACTATTCTTGTGAATAATAATGTGACGAATATATGATATGCTGAGTCCAGTTCATGGCTTGAGCCTTAGACCTAACTTAGGTCTTCATGTTATGTAACTAAAGAAATATTGATCACATATGTCATACATGAGCTTCAATTGAGAAATTATATTGGTTGAAGACTTATTTTCATGATTTGGAATACAATCCAGCTCATGGACCCTTTGAAATACTAAGGGGTGGGCCATGTGCCCTAGAGCTCAATTCCAGCCCTATTGGACCAATTATATTCTACAAATAGGTCCTTGGAGTGCAAATTGAGAATTGAGTATTTTGTGGTCATAATGAATGCTCAAAATATTTTTAGTAGAATCATAATTAGAATATAAGATGGTGGAAGAAATTTTAGATGATTTTGATTAATATAGTAGTCTAGGTAATTAAATTAGTAATTATAATATTTTTATTTAAAAGACACGTTTGGAGTGTTTGTACAATTAGTTTTTACTTAAAATCTTGCTCGTGTGAAGTTGATGATAATATATCAGTTACCCCAAAATTTGAGTTCAAATGGGGTCATGTAGTGGTCTGTAGAAATATTTCTAGAAACTGGAGTTTTATGCAAAAGAAATTAAAAAAAAAGAGGGCGACCCCAGTCCGCACGGACTGGAGGCCGCGACCTCTGTTTTCTGGGTCCAAACAGAGCCGCAAGGATATGCGGCTGTTGCCCCTAGATCGGGTCAGTTTGGGATATAAAACCCCTCGATCTTGGATGCTTGGTGCCGGCCGGACCCTATGTTAGGGCTTTACCATAGATCGAGAGAGAACGAGAGAGAGGGGACATGGAAACGGAGCTCGGCGGCGGCAGTTCTAGGGTTCGGATGAGGCTTGGTTTGGCAGCCATCAAGGTAGCATAGCATCGACGGAGATGAAGGGGAGGAGGATCGGCGGCTAGGTCAGGCTTTGTCGGGTTCATCGCCAATCGAAGGCACGAGCATGTCCACCGTCGGAAGCACCAAACATGGCGCCCTGTTCTTGCGGCAAAACAGGGGAGAAACCCCCTTTTCATCGGGTGAAGAAGATGCTGCCCGGATCTGGGAAGCCATCGTCGGATCAATCTTGAACGGTTAGCATTGTTTTGATAAGTTAGTTCTTTGAAAATTCATATCTTGAGCTACAGATCTCGGTTTGGGACAAACAAGATACCTATGGAAAGCTATTCGAGTGTACTATCTTATAAAAATAGTTTCAGAGTATGATTTTTATGTTTTATATTTATTAAATTCTGGGTAGACAAAACTATATGATTTTGATGTTTTGCCAATTAAAAATAGTAAACGCCTTTAGAAATTTATACAAATTTTACTGAATGTGTATTTTGACATGTCTAACATTACTTCAGAGCCTGATCTTTCATATAAGAAGTTTTATTGAGATTTTTGATATAAACCCTAATAAGGGTATTTTGGGTATTTCACCCATGATATGATTTTTTTTCTTATGACCTAATATTTTATACATGATCTTACTACATTGTGTGATTACTTTTCTAGAGATTTTATGGATTTTCTTGTGTTATCATATTTGTATTATGATTTGGACCTAAGTGACCATTATGTGAGGGTAATAGATGATTATCTTGAGACAATAAGTGATATATATGTCTAATTAAGTCTGATATTATTTATCTAAATGATTTTAATTTGATTTCATAATAGAGTCAAGTAATATTAGTATATATGACTATGTTTGAGATTTTCTTTGATCTATATGTTCATATGAGTTCATAAGACGACTTATATCTTATTTGAGTATAAAGATAATATTGATTATATAGTATGAGTTTTATTTTATTTCAACACCAATATTTTATGGTGATTTCAGATTAAAGTTATGCTTAGTCTAAATAAGAACCCTAAGTTGGTATATGTAGTTAGGAAGATGGGGTTTTGATATTTAGAAATAGAAAGAGAGAATATAGGCTTGGACTTATAAAACTTTCATTATATCCAGGTGATTAAGATTTGGAACAAGAAATCAAGACTAAGTTAAGGACATCATCAACACAAGAGGTAAGTGGTTCATGCCCATGAGTATTTATGTTTGTCAAACCAAGTACATTTACATGCTTCTTAAGTAAGCCATTCATGTCCTACACTCTAAGTTAAATATCTAAGAATGATTTTATGTGCTTATGATTGTAGAATTTCATATGCTCAATATCTTAAGTAGTGATGTGTCATGGAATGATTCTAAATCATGAAGTTAAGTTCATAAGAAGGATAAGAAAATATAGTTCTATCATATCTCTTAAATATAGATGTAACCATGTATTGAGATTTCAAATAGGAACATGTCATCAAGGTTTCTTATATATGTAGCGATCTAAGAAATTAAAAAGTGAAATAGATTCCTTAATAAGGTTGATGTTTAAAAGTTAAGTATTATGTGAGAATATGGGTGTTGCACATGGTAGACCATGGCCCAATTTCTAGGATAAATGTACTAAAGTGGCATTAAAGATATTGTAACATGAGTTTGTGATGATATTATCATATTATGAGATATTAAGCCATGATTGAGTTTCACAAAGAGAATCTATATGATTTCTACCTTAAGGTTTAAGATTTAAGTTCATACAAATGTATTGAGATCAGACTTAATGAGATTAAATTGAGTATGATTAAGATGCAAGTTAAGATTTTCTAAGGTTTCTATTCTATGGTTTATGATTTTAAGACTTAAGTCCATTAAGATCAGATTTTGATGAGGTTTTAACAGAGAATGAATTATCTTGCCAAGAATCAGATATCATACTTTAGCTATACACATTACTTAAGTTACTTTTGTATATTTAGTATTTCTATACTCATTTCAGATCTCGTCTCATAAGACATTAGACTCATGTGTGATATAATTGGTATAATGAAGTAATCTTACCAAATCAGAGTTTTAGAATAAAGTTTACCTAGATAATGAGATACATGATTAAATCCAATAACAGATTCAGTTTAGAACTCTAGAATAAGAGATTTAGATTCGGACTTAGACTACTCACTGTGTGAGTAGCCATATTTTGAATAAAAGGTACATGATATGCATATAGACCCAATCTCAAATATGTTGTAATTTGAGATACATATCCAAATTCTATAATAGATTATGTTCAGATTTTAAAGAGCAGAGATTCAGATTCAGATTTCAGATTCAGAATTCAGTACATGTTTAGTACTCAGTTTCAGATAAGCTTAGATTCAGTATTTAGTAAAGATAGACGTAAGATAATTAATTTGAAACATTCACATAATGCATTATATAATAAGTCCTCACCAGAGAGTCCCGGGACGATTCAGAGGCGCGTTGCGCCAGACACTGCGGGTGTCACAGAGGGCATGTTATGCCAACAGAGGGTGTGTTGCACCATAGAGGACACTTCGGTGTCAACAGAGGGCACATTGTGCCAACAGAGGGTGTGTTGCACCATAGAGGACACTTCGGTGTCACAGAGGAGGACTTATTGTATAATGGTGGCCACAAATAGATAAAAATTGTAAGTAAAAGATACTTTAGATTAGAGCATGTATGTAATCTCATCCATGAGTGTGATGAGAGGAATTCAGATGAGATAAGTATGACCTAGACACTTTGGTGTAGGTCATGAGACCCATGATATAGGTCTCCAGAAAAGATAGAGTAGAAAGATAAGAGTTAAAGAAGTCGAGAGATATTATGTTTTCAGATTTTAATCAGCTTTTGCTATCAGTTTTATAATGTCTAAGAATATTTTGTAACATTGTTAGCCCCTCAGTAATGTACATTTTAGAATACTCATGCCACTTACTCTAACGACTATTTTTCCCAATGCATGGCTGGGGACGCGATGTCCGCAGGGTTTGGAGCAGCAGAGGATTTAAAGCATAAGAAAAGGTGTAGCAGGTTTTCAAGCTTGCCTAGTGGGGTGCCATCTACCAAGACGATCCAGAGTTTAGACATCTTCTTTTATGCATAGTCTTGTTATCACAGTATATTAGATGACTTGTTTCCTTTGTCAAAACTATGTATGAATCAATTTTGTTAAATGCAAAGTGTTTCATTTACTTTCATTGCAATGATAGTCATGTTTGTGATACCCCAGATGAAAAAAAAAATTATTGCTTCCGCTCATATGTTATAAAAATCTGGGTGTTACAATATGGTATCAGAGCAATTTGGTAAATGGCCACTAGGCAAACATGATTCTCATTGTCACCCTAGAGTGGAGAGGTAAGATCAAGGTTTAGGGATAGATTCCAAGAGAAGAATACCATAACCTAGAGTGATTAAGAGGCTTAAGCTCAGAATAGATAGATATCTTAGAGGCAAAAGTCAACCTAGTTTAGATCTAAAGTAGCAACCTAAACCTAGCTAATGAGATAACATCTTCATCCTCAATGGTTATGGCCAGCCAATTGAGGATTGAAGAGGGATGTCTTAAGCAGTAGACCTTTTATGCATCTCTCATTTCTTAGTGGTCCATGTGGTATGGGACACATGTATTAGTGGGTGAGTGAGAGATAGCATCTCAGGATCCCACATCTCTAGGTATGTGCCTGATCACCACATATCTAGGAATGTAGGAGTTACCTGAAGGAAATTAGATTAGACAGTCATGTACAACTAATGTTAGAAAGTCATGACAAGGTTGAGATGGATGCCCTAAGTATAAATCCAAGTTTAGTTTCACAAACCCTAAGTATGAGTTGAGAAGTAGACCAAGGTAATAGATAATGCTCACATAAATATTTTATGAAATACATTACATATCTCTTTTCATGCAAAATTTTGAACATAAGTGTACCTTAATATGTCAATCATCCATAAATTAAGAGGTAAGCAGAACCCTAAGGTGGGTAGTAGCCTAGAGAAATTTCGAGGACGAAATTTATTTCAAGGTGGGTAGAATTGTAACATCCTCAATTTATAGCTAAAGTAAGCCTTTAATGTGGGGTTTTCTAGTAAGTGTATGCCAAGGGACCTAATCAACCTATTATGACTAGGTATGTAATTATGTTCACAAAGTGTGTAATACAAGCCATATGGTCAACCAAGACTGACATAATGGCTTTAATGTGTATGATTGTAGTTAGGTGTAGATGAATATGAATGAACTATTCTTGTGAATAATAATGTGACGAATATATGATATGCTGAGTCCAGTTCATGGCTTGAGCCTTAGACCTAACTTAGGTCTTCATGTTATGTAACTAAAGAAATATTGATCACATATGTCATACATGAGCTTCAATTGAGAAATTATATTGGTTGAAGACTTATTTTCATGATTTGGAATACAATCCAGCTCATGGACCCTTTGAAATACTAAGGGGTGGGCCATGTGCTCTAGAGCTCAATTCCAGCCCTATTGGACCAATTATATTCTACAAATAGGTCCTTGGAGTGCAAATTGAGAATTGAGTATTTTGTGGTCATAATGAATGCTCAAAATATTTTTAGTAGAATCATAATTAGAATATAAGATGGTGGAAGAAATTTTAGATGATTTTGATTAATATAGTAGTCTAGGTAATTAAATTAGTAATTATAATATTTTTATTTAAAAGACACGTTTGGAGTGTTTGTACAATTAGTTTTTACTTAAAATCTTGCTCGTGTGAAGTTGATGATAATATATCAGTTACCCCAAAATTTGAGTTCAAATGGGGTCATGTAGTGGTATGTAGAAATATTTCTAGAAACTGGAGTTTTATGCAAAAGAAATTAAAAAAAAGAGGGCGACCCCAGTCCGCACGGACTGGAGGCCGCGACCTCTGTTTTCTGGGTCCAAACAGAGCCGCAAGGATAGGCGGCTGTTGCCCCTAGATCGGGTCAGTTCGGGATATAAAACCCCTCGGTCTTGGATGCTTGGTGCCGGCCGGACCCTATGTTAGGGCTTTACCATAGATCGAGAGAGAACGAGAGAGAGGGGACATGGAAACGGAGCTCGGCGGCGGCAGTTCTAGGGTTCGGATGAGGCTTGGTTTGGCAGCCATCAAGGTAGCATAGCATCGACGGAGATGAAGGGGAGGAGGATCAGCGGCTAGGTCAGGCTTTGCCGGGTTCATCGCCAATCGAAGGCACGAGCATGTCCACCGTCGGAAGCACCAAACATGGCGCCCTGTTCTTGCGGCAAAACAGGGGAGAAACCCCCTTTTCATCGGGTGAAGAAGATGCTGCCCGGATCTGGGAAGCCATCGTCGGATCAATCTTGAACGGTTAGCATTGTTTTGATAAGTTAGTTCTTTGAAAATTCATATCTTGAGCTACAGATCTCGGTTTGGGACAAACAAGATACCTATGGAAAGCTATTCGAGTGTACTATCTTATAAAAATAGTTTCAGAGTATGATTTTTATGTTTTCTATTTATTAAATTCTGGGTAGACAAAACTATATGATTTTGATGTTTTGCCAATTAAAAATAGTAAACGCCTTTAGAAATTTATACAAATTTTACTGAATGTGTATTTTGACATGTCTAACATTACTTCAGAGCCTGATCTTTCATATAAGAAGTTTTATTGAGATTTTTGATATAAACCCTAATAAGGGTATTTTGGGTATTTCACCCATGATATGATTTTTTTCTTATGACCTAATATTTTATACATGATCTTACTACATTGTGTGATTACTTTTCTAGAGATTTTATGGATTTTCTTGTGTTATCATATTTGTATTATGATTTGGACCTAAGTGACCATTATGTGAGGGTAATAGATGATTATCTTGAGACAATAAGTGATATATATGTCTAATTAAGTCTGATATTATTTATCTAAATGATTTTAATTTGATTTCATAATAGAGTCAAGTAATATTAGTATATATGACTATGTTTGAGATTTTCTTTGATCTATATGTTCATATGAGTTCATAAGACGACTTATATCTTATTTGAGTATAAAGATAATATTGATTATATAGTATGAGTTTTATTTTATTTCAACACCAATATTTTATGGTGATTTCAGATTAAAGTTATGCTTAGTCTAAATAAGAACCCTAAGTTGGTATATGTAGTTAGGAAGATGGGGTTTTGATATTTAGAAATAGAAAGAGAGAATATAGGCTTGGACTTATAAAACTTTCATTATATCCAGGTGATTAAGATTTGGAACAAGAAATCAAGACTAAGTTAAGGACATCATCAACACAAGAGGTAAGTGGTTCATGCCCATGAGTATTTATGTTTGTCAAACCAAGTACATTTACATGCTTCTTAAGTAAGCCATTCATGTCCTACACTCTAAGTTAAATATCTAAGAATGATTTTATGTGCTTATGATTGTAGAATTTCATATGCTCAATATCTTAAGTAGTGATGTGTCATGGAATGATTCTAAATCATGAAGTTAAGTTCATAAGAAGGATAAGAAAATATAGTTCTATCATATCTCTTAAATATAGATGTAACCATGTATTGAGATTTCAAATAGGAACATGTCATCAAGGTTTCTTATATATGTAGCGATCTAAGAAATTAAAAAGTGAAATAGATTCCTTAATAAGGTTGATGTTTAAAAGTTAAGTATTATGTGAGAATATGGGTGTTGCACATGGTAGACCATGGCCCAATTTCTAGGATAAATGTACTAAAGTGGCATTAAAGATATTGTAACATGAGTTTGTGATGATATTATCATATTATGAGATATTAAGCCATGATTGAGTTTCACAAAGAGAATCTATATGATTTCTACCTTAAGGTTTAAGATTTAAGTTCATACAAATGTATTGAGATCAGACTTAATGAGATTAAATTGAGTATGATTAAGATGCAAGTTAAGATTTTCTAAGGTTTCTATTCTATGGTTTATGATTTTAAGACTTAAGTCCATTAAGATCAGATTTTGATGAGGTTTTAACAGAGAATGAATTATCTTGCCAAGAATCAGATATCATACTTTAGCTATACACATTACTTAAGTTACTTTTGTATATTTAGTATTTCTATACTCATTTCAGATCTCGTCTCATAAGACATTAGACTCATGTGTGATATAATTGGTATAATGAAGTAATCTTACCAAATCAGAGTTTTAGAATAAAGTTTACCTAGATAATGAGATACATGATTAAATCCAATAACAGATTCAGTTTAGAACTCTAGAATAAGAGATTTAGATTCGGACTTAGACTACTCACTGTGTGAGTAGCCATATTTTGAATAAAAGGTACATGATATGCATATAGACCCAATCTCAAATATGTTGTAATTTGAGATACATATCCAAATTCTATAATAGATTATGTTCAGATTTTAAAGAGCAGAGATTCAGATTCAGATTTCAGATTCAGAATTCAGTACATGTTTAGTACTCAGTTTCAGATAAGCTTAGATTCAGTATTTAGTAAAGATAGACGTAAGATAATTAATTTGAAACATTCACATAATGCATTATATAATAAGTCCTCACCAGAGAGTCCCGGGACGATTCAGAGGCGCGTTGCGCCAGACACTGCGGGTGTCACAGAGGGCATGTTATGCCAACAGAGGGTGCGTTGCACCATAGAGGACACTTCGGTGTCAACAGAGGGCACATTGTGCCAACAGAGGGTGTGTTGCACCATAGAGGACACTTCGGTGTCACAGAGGAGGACTTATTGTATAATGGTGGCCACAAATAGATAAAAATTGTAAGTAAAAGATACTTTAGATTAGAGCATGTATGTAATCTCATCCATGAGTGTGATGAGAGGAATTCAGATGAGATAAGTATGACCTAGACACTTTGGTGTAGGTCATGAGACCCATGATATAGGTCTCCAGAAAAGATAGAGTAGAAAGATAAGAGTTAAAGAAGTCGAGAGATATTATGTTTTCAGATTTTAATCAGCTTTTGCTATCAGTTTTATAATGTCTAAGAATATTTTGTAACATTGTTAGCCCCTCAGTAATGTACATTTTAGAATACTCATGCCACTTACTCTAACGACTGTTTTTCCCAATGCATGGCTGGGGACGCGATGTCCGCAGGGTTTGGAGCAGCAGAGGATTTAAAGCATAAGAAAAGGTGTAGCAGGTTTTCAAGCTTGCCTAGTGGGGTGCCATCTACCAAGACGATCCAGAGTTTAGACATCTTCTTTTATGCATAGTCTTGTTATCACAGTATATTAGATGACTTGTTTCCTTTGTCAAAACTATGTATGAATCAATTTTGTTAAATGCAAAGTGTTTCATTTACTTTCATTGCAATGATAGTCATGTTTGTGATACCCCAGATGAAAAAAAAAATTATTGCTTCCGCTCATATGTTATAAAAATCTGGGTGTTACAGTTAGTGTCTCAGGGACAACTACCAACAACACCCAATGGTTATTGTTGGCTGAAAAGAAGGCAAACAAAAGAAAGCTCAAAATCTTCAATAAAATATCATTTATAAGTCAAAATTATAATTAAAGTTCTAGAACCTTACCCACATTGAAATGAGCTGTAATCACTCTCTTTATTGCATTATTAATACAATCACAATGAAAATTTAGCAAGCATGGGTGTAGGCAACTCCTACTTTGGGCCATGCAACTGTGCCGCCTTTGGCATTACCTATTCTCTCATGCTTTGAGTGGGCATGTGGAAATAGTGTCTATTTTCAAGCATTGTAGACAAGCTTGATAGACACACGAACCGCAATGACGAGCATTAGATGACCATGAATCATGTCACTTGGAAGGGGTGGGTAAGCCTCACCCAGTGCAATGCCATATTCTTCTAGTAAAAGATAGCATGGCTTCAACACCTAAAAATTTGTCTATAGTGTCATATTCACCTACAAACATATTATAATCTCACCTAAAAGACTATTATATCAAAATAATAATTGCATATGGCATTCTAGTTGGTGGGTCCAAGGGATTACTTCCAACCACTTCTGTCGTAGGGGATCCACCTAAAATGAAGAGCGGGGTAGCACAAATAGTGTCTGGGGAGATAGAGAATGAGAAGCATGACATTGTCTCATTGCATCATCTATTCCCTTTGCAATCATGTCTTGCATCTTCTCTTGTGATTAAACTCCTTTCTTGATAGATTTTCACTTCTCTGATGACCCAAAATAATGATCTTATACCAACACCATCCCCAGTGGCCCTAACACAGACAAGAAGCTATGGAGTACCTAGAGCAACCGTCAATTCATCCCTTTGGCCCTAAAGGATGAACTCACCTTCTTTTATTTTCTTGTAGAGCTCATGCTAATCATCATTGATAGTAATTGCTATGTAAAACATAACAATCAAGGTCAAAAATGAACATATAGTGTGCAAAGTTGAATTTTACCATTTTTGCATCCACCTCAGCGATTGTGGAGTTGAGTATTTCTCTATTTTAGTTTTTCCTTGCAATGATCCACTCCTAGTGGCGAAGTAAAGGTGCATGAGTATTAGAATACTCAATAGATCCAGGAGTAGGTTGCTTAGAAGAAGATGATTCCAGTCTCTTTTGCATCTATATGTTGTAGCCACATAGACCCAAGTTGTGGTTGTGCACATTCTTTGTGTGACTTTCTTTTCTAGCATCTATAAAGCTTGGTTAATCCAAACCATATGTTAATTATGTAATACATTGAATTAATAATAATGTGTATTAAATATGTAGCACACTAAGTTTTATATTGAAGTCAACTGATTAGTCATTAAGAATAATATGTACAAATAAAGGAGGCTCAATACCTTGAATTTATCTATTATCTTGATGAAACAAATGTTTCCCACACCTTTGGGTCTAGATAGGCCCATTGTTTTAACATCCTAGGATTTGAGGACTTAGATAAAATGATCTTAAAAGAAATGACTGGACCCATAACACCATGATGCACCTCCTTTAAAGGTCATCCACTACTAAAGAACTCCATAGTTAAGTGTGCTCAGCTTGGAGTAGTACTAGGATGGGTGACCAGTCGAGAAGTTGATCATGGCTTGTGTGTGAGTGAGGAAAAAGTGTGTAGTTAAGGCTAGTGGTGGTCTATGAGGCCAATCATTATTCCTGAAACTCTACTAGAGCCTTGGGCAGTAGGACCGGGTGTTACAATTGGTATCAAAGCCACTTCCCCTCTAGTAGGTGGAGCCCACATGGGATTGTGGAATGCCAGTCTTTGAGCATACAATCCAAGCATGTTGGAAAGGACTACCTATGGTGATGAAGCCACCCTTACATTGGTATTTATGATCAAGAGTCTAACTGGGGGAGATTATAACATCCCAAGATTTATGGCCTCAGATAAAATGATCTTAAGAGGAATAAATGATTGGACTACCCATATCACCAAGGTGCACCTCCTTTTCAAGGAACCCATCACTAAATAACTCCATACTTAAGCATCTTCTGTGTGAGTGAGGACAAAGTGCACAATTAAGGCTAGTGGTGGTCTATGGGGCCAATTGTTATTCCTGAAACTCTACTAGAGCCTTGGGTAGTGGGCACGAGTGTTTCAATTACTCAGTGGTGGACTTCTTCTTATAGTTTCTCATTATGTATTCTCTTGTCAACCTTATCCTATAATTCCTTAATTGATTCCCACAATGTTGAATCACCACTTTACAAATGTGTTTTTCCATCAAGGTCAAATATGCTCTGCAAGATTTCAGATACTTAAGCATATTTATAAATATAGAATTCTGAATATCTTTTAAAAGTAGAATATATAACACATAAATTCTTCCATATGTAGTCTTTCTTGGAAGGATCAACTTTATGCCATGATTCTATTGTTATATCCACTTTGTTCTGAGTAAGAACCCTAGATAATGTATGAAAGTATTGTGATTCTTCCCAATAGGATTTCCTACATCTTCAAAGTCAACATCCATATTTGGTCCTTTATCCCTTTGTGCTACTAACTTTTTCATCAAGGTGCTACTCTTCTATGTGCATGGTCACATTATTCCTCTACAAAGCCAGCAAGATCCTTAGGGTGTGCATCCTTAGGCTGCTCATTCTAAAAATTTTAAGAAATACATATAAGTGATAGAGAATGTAAAATGCACATCTATATAATAATTGTGAAAGAGAAGTAAAAGTCACATCTATGTAATAAAACAATACAGTACAACTTACACCATCATGGTGCTCATCCTTATGGTGCATATCATCATGGTGCTCATCCACATGGTCAGATGCCATCTAAAAAATAGTCGACGAATGAAATATAAGTGATAAAGAATGAAAAATGTACATGTCACATATGAAACATATATAACTCTAATAAACAATGTAAAATGCACATCTAGAATTTATGAAATAGAATGCATGCCTCTAGTATTGGTTGGATCTTTGATAAGTTAATATCCATTCCATGTGATCTCCACACAGATATAAGTTAGTGTGAGCTTCAAAATTTGGTGTTTGCAATCCATTTGGGAATGGATTGGACTCATCATACTTGTCATGGCACTCTTTTTCATCTGTATGATATGCAATGAACTGCCTTTTCCTATGAAAATTAACAACCCATTTTTCATTTGAAGGATCATCAATGTAGAATACTTTCTTTGCCTATGATTCCAGTATGAATGGTTCACCCTTGTCGCCAATGTTTTCAATAAACTAATGTGAAACCGAATTCATCCATTGCAACTCCTTTAGTGTTATCAACCCAATTACACCTAAATACGGGAACTCTAAAATATGTATAGTCAAACTCCCATATGTCAATGACATTGTAATATGACATTTTAGCTTCACATGGACTCTTATCCTTTGTACTAGAAAAATAGAATGAATACACTTGAATGGTAAACCCACTATTTTGGATGACACTCTTATCATCTTGACCTTTTGTGTAATATGAAAATTTATTTATGTCAAACCCTTCGTAAGACATAACATTCATTATTGGTTTAAAGGAAAGAAATTTTATATTTTTAGTGACATTATTTGGTGTTTTATATAGTTGTCATAATGTTTTGTCTTCAAACCACCAAATGATGCTCTCTAGCAAGATACATTGCGCTAGATCGAGAATATTTTGGGTAGATAAAATTGGTATGCTTGTGATATAAATATCTACATCATTGATGTTGTGTAAGAAATACAAGTCTACTTATTCCCACATCTCATGACTAATTACTTCCACTCATGTTCTTAAAGTCCATTTTCTAAAATAGGGATCAATATTCTTTTTGTTGGTAGGAGCTTCATTATAACTCAAAAAGATGTTGCAAAAGTCAATAACCTCGGGAGCCACATAACCCTCAATAATAATCTCTTCAGGCCGATAAAATTATGAACATCACCTTTAAATTTTGAAATCACCTTTAAAAACACTCGATTACCGTTCAAAAGTATACATCCAGTGCAAGAAAACTAGACCCTAAATTTTCACTTCCCTATTCAAATGGACAACAAGATGTACCATCATATCAAACAACAAAGGAGGAAAATACATCTCAAGCTAGCATAGGGTAACTCCCACTTCTTTTTGCAACTTATCAAGATTCTTCAAATCAATAACTTTGTTGCATAGAGTGTTGAAGAAGAATCAAAGCCTGGTGATTTTAAACCTTACATGCTTTGGTAGTATAGATCATATATCCATGGGAAATATTTCTTGCATTAGAGTGTGTCAATTATGAGATTTAAGACATTTCAGCTTTTACTCCTTCATTAATACCAATCAACGGATATTGGAAGAGTATCACTATGGTACCTTAACACTAAGCAAGCACTCACAAAAAGTTCTCTTCTCATATCTAGACTACATGTAACAAGTAGGGGGTAAATATGTTACTCGATAATTGCTAACTTCTATGGTTAATTTTTTCCTTATACCCATTTCATGTAGGTCCATTCTAGATTTGATGTCATCTTTAGTCTTACCTTGTATATTCGATAAAGTACCAATGATGTTATCATAGACATTTATCTCAACATGCATGACATCAATACAATGCCTAACTGCCAAAGAAATTCAACAAGGAAAATCCCAAAATATTGACCTTTTCTTGAATAAAGATTTGTCACTGTGTGTGGGAATAGTACATTGTGATCTTTTACCAAATGCATTGACAAAATCTTTCACTTTCATAAAATAACCTCCTCTGATATAGGTTTACGGCCACTCCATTCCTTATTTGATCGGTAGAATGCTTTGTGCAAACTTTAGTAAGGATGCACTTTTGAAAGAAACTTTCAATGACCAAGATATATAGTTTGGTCATCATGTTTTAATTGTATTGAATTAGCATTTGTATGAGATACAGGGAATGCTTTAGATCCCTTTACACTATATCTAGACAATTTCCAATATGCTAGAAAGTCATTAATAGTGCAAAATAACATACCATGCAATGAAATGTATCTCTACAAGAAGCATCATAGGTCATCACAATTTCTCACTATAGGTTCTTTGAGTCATCAATCAGAGGTTCAAGAAAAACATCAATATCAATGCTAGGTTGTTTTGGGACAATATCAATAAGGACACGTACTTATTTTTTTACACACAACTAGGAAGGAAGATTGCATCTAACAATCATAACATGCCCAGTGTTATGTTGGTTGCTTAATGTGTCGTATGGATTCATCCCATCGGTACAAATCCCAAGTCTTATATTCTTGACTTCTTCACCAAACTCAGGGTACAATAAATCAGTTTTCTTCCATTTTGGAGAATCAAACACATGTTGTAAAATCCCATAATTTTTTTGCCTCTGCATGCCAAGATAAATTTTGTGCATCCATGGCATTGGAAACCAAGCAATAAAACTATGATATTATAGGTAGATATCACATCACCTTGGAAGGAAAGACACTTTTGGGATTACTTGAAGTCGTCATTTAGTACCTTTAGACCCCATATTTTGGACAATCTTTCAAATTGATATAGTCTTTTTGAAATAACATAGTCATTTAGGAATGCATGTATCTTCTTATTCACCATTCCCATTGAGCAAAACATTTTTTAATTCTTATTTGAGATTGGAAATTTGTTGCCTTAAGGAAGAATTTCTTTCAACAAAGACAACAAAGATGTGAATTTTTTGCTGCTCCATCTATTGTTAGCCTTCAGAGTATACAATCTCAACACATCACTCAGCTTTGTAAAGTTAGTACAACCTTAGTATAATGGTCTCTCAGAATCATGAATAGTGTTTATAAATAAGGAAGGTGGATCAGTTAGATTTACCCCACAACTATTTAGCATTTCATCAACCATGTCTGTCAGAATCGGTTCGTTCACATCTACATCATTGTCCAAAATTTCTTCTTCAACACAAGTAATGCTATCGACATCTAGTAGTAACATAATAGGAATCTCTCCATGCTAGTACCATTTTTTATATCCCTATACCATCCCATTTCACATGACATGACTTTTGATTTCATCAACATTGTCAACTTTCAAGTTGTTGCTGCAATTCCTACATGGAGAGTAGAGCTTATCTCCAGGTTATTTCCTATGTTCCTCTACAAATGACAGAAATTTATCAAGACCAGTAATAAACTCTAGAATGTAGGGATTTGAAATGGACATCCATGATTTCCCATTCTATCATCACATAGAAAATGACTATTGAATTAGGTATTTGGAGATCAGGATTTGGAGATTAGGGACATTAGGGTTTAAAGATTAGGGTTTGTCATTTAGGGCGTAGGGTTTACATATTTAAGGATTAGGGTTTACAAATTAGGTTTTAGGGTTTTGTATTGAATGTGTACTGCCTATCCCATTCTTGAACACCTAAACTCACTAGTAAATATATAATGTTTATTCCATATTTCAAGAATACTTTAGCAATGTTTCCCTACAGTTTTCCACGTACAATGACCCACCTATATATGTACTTAGAGAACAAAGGGGGAAGTGTTGATGAAACATCTTGAAAATTGAATAAACATCATAGACTTACATCTTAAGCAAGATATAGTGTTCAAAATAGTCCCAAACTAGGGATTATCCAAGATTTACTCCTAATGAGTAAATCTCATATGGGTTTCTAGGATAACGAAATGATTTGGAACATTTTTAGGGTACAATTCACTAATTAACAACATAGTAAACATTCAAGGAGGGTACAATTCAATAACAGCACATTACACATTATGATAGAGTAATTAATCAATTATTCAACATATTCACTAAGTACATATTCAACTTATTCAACTAATCTCATTAGATATATATTCAATAGACAACTTGGGAACTAGATCAATGAAGCAACTAGGCAATAGCAATTAAATAATATAGGCATGGAGAAATAGGTGATCTAGCTAACCTAGACCCTAGTATGGGTTTTGAGTCATGAGAAGGGGGGAGAGACTCACCTCAGTAGCACAACAGTGTCACTAGTCTGGTGGAGGCGGAGTAGAAGTGTCCCAACAACATAGTAGTGATGGCAGTGTCCATTAATCCAGCACCAACAGAGAAGTAGATAGTAGGTGGAGAGGTGGCAGAGCTCAAATTGAGGTGAAGAGTAGGTCGAGCAGCACATGAGTTTTGGTGACCAACAGACCAGTTGGTGGTAGAGAAGTGGCATTAGTAGTAGAGAATCGATGGTGGAAGAGAAGCGGCATCACATCACCAGCAGTGTGTTGTGACAAAAATGGCAGCACAACAACAACGATGGCAGAAAAAATATCCAGATCAAGGAAGAAAGTTGATGTGTTATGAAATAGAGAACAAAGAAAAGTCTATTTTGTGGACGGTGTTAAGTAAGACTTACTCGTTGGTTTTTGTATAAAATCAATGACTAAGACTTTAGTCGTCAGTTGTAGTAAAAAATTGATTCCATTGATCAACCTCTATTGTTGGTTTACCACAAAAAAACTGACAACACGTGTACTTATATATAATAAAGATGCTAGCCTCACTAAGACTCTGGTCATTAGTTGCTACCAAAACCCAATTCCATTTGCAAATCTTTATCATCAATTTACCAACAAAAATCAACGCAGCATGTACTCATCTCTAATAAAAAAATGCCAACCTCACTAATACTTTAGTCATTGGTATCTAGCAAAAACCCAACACCATTTGTAAATCCTTATCGTCAGTTTCCCAATAAAAACTGACACCACATTACTTATCCCTAATATAAGACACCAACAACGTCAAGATTTTAGTAATCAATTTCTAGTAAAAAAAATTGATGACATAGCTTTCTCTATGTCATTTGTTGCCCACTAGAAAACTAATGCCATGTGTACTTATCCATAATAAAAAATTTCAACCTTTCTAAGACTTTAGTCATTGGTTTCTAGCATAAAATCGATGACATAACCCAATTTAAGGGGAAATGTTTTAGCGGGGCATGTGGCGGAAACCCTTTGTTGTTGGTTCTTTTAAAAAAAATTGATGACACAGGGTCTCTGGAGGTAAAACTTTTCACTGTGCACTTGACCTATGGCGCCAGTTTCTTTGGTAAAAAATGATGACACAATATTTTTGGAGGCAAAAGTTTTTTTGGGAAGGGTTTACTCATCAATTTTGTTACAACTTACACAATAGGCCTATATCAAAATTTTCCATTGAAATATTGAATGTCACAGGCTATCTTAGATGTTTGTCCTTCAAAAAGAAACCAATGCTATAGTAAAAGTGGTAGTTGTGTTCTTCTTAATCGACAAGAGTTGACCAATAGTGATGTTTGTGTTATATCAACTGACATTATAGGCATGTAGCATCAGTTTCTTATAAAAACTGACGTTAAGGAAAGTGACACCAGGGGTCAAAAATGTACTAGTGATGAAACCCGTAATAATGCTAAATATATGCTAAATATGCTTAAAGATGTTATCTGTATGGTGTGGTTGGTAGTATAATGGGTAACCTCAAGATTACTTACCATATTTCCCTCAAATGATGATTTGAGGTGGAAACATTAATCTTACTTGCTAATTATAATGCTAAAATTTCATGATCTACATATTATTTCTTAAAATGTGTATGTTTAAGGGGATGTTGGTTCCATGTTGGGAAAACCCAAATTTTTTTCACCCTCCTTGTTGTTTCTTAAGAGTCCAATACAAAAATGATAATCTCTATTTTTGTGATATATGTGATACAATTCAATTATTGCATTTGAATGCACTATATTACTTTTGATATATCTCCTTCGTGGTAAGTAACATATAAATGAAATTTTGGCATGGTATTTGTTGTGGGTATATAGGCATTCCATTTATTGTAAAGTTTGAACCTTTATGGGTTCTTGATCTTGTTATGTCTAAAAATGATGATTTATTTAAGTATGTAAACTTTGATAGATGATGCATGACACTTCTAAAGTTGTGTCGTTGTCTTATTTTTAAGATTGTAGAAAAGGTTGTTATACCATATAAGATATCTTATCTTCAAAATCATCAATTTGGAGTTGGCATTTATTTGGGTGTCGAAGCTCTATTGCATGTTGAGACAGGCCTCATTCATGACAACAAACATTGTCATATCCACACTTTGGCTCTTATAGACTTCTCCAATTCTTTCAATATGGTTGAAAGATTTACCATCTTTCATTATATTTATAATCAATGCCCTATAATTTCATGTTGGATTGAATAATGTTATTATTAGTCATCTCATTTTTACCTTGATCAAGGTGAGCCTATCATGTCTTCGTCTGGGGTCCAACAAGGCAATGTATTTTGCAAAGTTTTAGATTTGATCCTTAGTTGATGTACTAATAGCCCATACATGTTATGTGAAGAATTTTGAAAATACTTGAGAAATTAATTAATTAAGAAATTATCATTTGAGAATTTTATCAAAAGTTTATTATAGAATTGTAGAGAATTCAGTTATAAATCTAACACACTGAGCTTGCTTCTCTAGCTTTATTTTTTCTTTCTCTGAGAAATGCATGTGTGGTTTGATGCATGGGATCAAGTTAGCTAAGGACCTACTGTCATTGGTTGTCAACTAATGGGCCATCAACCAAAGGGCTATGTCAACTGATGGCACCTTATGACGAGCCCTCGAAATAACGATAATGTGTTGTAGCTGCCACCCAACATTGTCAGAGAAGCTCATAACTTTTGATATACATATTTGAATTCAAAAAGAATTATTTTATTGGATTTGCATTTGAATTTCCACACAAAAAATCCTCATCTACATAAAAAGTGAACTTGAGGGTGATTCATAGGGCCATTTCTGAGAAGAAGGTGAGGACCCAGAGAAACTATAAATCTAGCTAAAGATCAACTGGGTTAAGCTTAGATTAGTTGTTTCTCTTTTTATCTATCCATGTTCCTTAGTCAAAATCAGTAGCATATCTAATTCCACAATGAATAGGCCCTCATTCCATTTTCTTCTTTCTCTATCCTTCTCCATGATCAAAAAGAGTAGGTTATAGTTTGTAGGTATGATTCTTTAACTCAAATCCAAGATTAATAATCAAGATTTAGATAAACCAAGACTAGAAACAACATCAGTAGTTAGAATCAAACCCAAGGGGAGTGGAAACTCAGCGTTCAACCATGATTTTCATAGTACTTAAGCTAAAAAATGAAGAATGTGTATCGACTTGTATAGTGTTTTATTATTCTTAGTTTAGTAAGACCTATTTCATATTTCTATGGTATGAAAAATTGAATAGCTAGAAAATTTATAGGTTTTGAATCATTTTAGTTTTAAAATGTGTGTATGATTTGTAAGAATTTCATATAAAGTGAAATCTAGAGGTAATGGTGTATCTAGGTTTGCTTAAAATCATCGGCAATGAAATATATTCTAGGAGGACTATGACATAGCTTAATTTTCTTTTAGTTATGAATCTGGCATGATAAGATTCATAATTCCTTCTAATATTATTTATTTGATGCTTTGTTTATTGAGTTTAAGTTGTAAATAGTTCTAAATGCCAGCAGTTTAGTACAGATCAGTTAGATCAATAAATAGCATTCAGTATGAAAGTAAATTCTATTGTAATAGGATAGATGGTACCAATATTCTTAGATATGCTCAAGTTCTTTAAGTTCAAGTGAGATATAATGCTTACTACAAGCAAAATACTATGCTAGTACAAGTGAAATGCATTATCAAAAAAAAGTAACTTGGTTATGATAGCAACTTAGTTTATCTCTTTTTAGAGTGCCTGTTTTATCTATATTGTTTAGTTATAATTTTTAGAAAGTAATGATATAGTATAGATTATAAAGTGAAAAGAATTAAATTATAGGATAAAGATAAGAAAATCTTAGTAGATGATGAATAGTAAAAATAATGAATCAGTAGACATTTAGATTCCACAAACAATGTAGATTCCTTTTTGAGGTATGCACTGCAATGGAGGAAATAGCTTACCAACTGGAAGTCACCAGGAGAGGGAGTCAAAGCATGATCTTGGTGAACAAGTGTTAAGCATGATGTGGATGGCTTCTTGAATTATAGTAGGGGTATCCAATATTAATTGGAGATTCTGGTGATACCCAGTGGCACCCAACAATAATCAAAGATCCTAGTATACCAGGTTTTCTGTACAGTTACAGACGAGTATCCAACATTAATCTGAGATCATGGTGATACCTATTTCAACTAATACTCAGCGAGTCAACCCTTCTGGAATCATTAATGTAGGCATTTCAAGACAGAGTGATTAAATTATATGCCTAAGTGCCCATGTTCAGAGGAGGACTCCAGTTTACATAGACAATTGATATAGTTTCTGAGGCCAGAAGTAGCAAGGTCAATTGTAGACTGGGTAGCTAGTTAGCAAAGTTAGAATCTCAGATCAACTCTAAGTCTTTTACATTGAGATCATAGCTTATTGGGATGCATCCACATATTGCAGTGCACCTCATGTGGGTCTAGTTCTTTAACAAAGCAATTAAAATATTTAAGAATTCAAACTCAAGAATGTATTATTCAGTTTCTTAGAATTTTGAAATGAAATTTAGCAATGTATTGTTTAGTTACTTAGTGTTTAGTATCTTTATGAATTTACATTATTTCTCATTCAGTTCAATATTTAATAACTTGCTTATGTATATTTATGATGCAATTCACTTAATAAACAATATATGTATCATCTCGTATACTTGGTGAATTTTAATTCACTGAGCCAGTAGCTCACACTCTACTAAAAACTATTTAGGTAACTTTGTTGATTATGAAGATAGCTTAATATTTCAGAGGATTCCAGCCATGAAAGGATGTTTGTAGTGTGTTAAGGTATAATTAGATAGTCTCAGTCCCTTCCCACTCTAGTCCTACAAATAGGAAAAGAAAGATTTGTGTTAGTCTAATAATAAAGAATTGTAACTTTCTTCTTTGTAGAATGGTTGTAAAATATATGCTTCATGTATTTGAACATGTTGAATTATCAAGTCATGAATAAGAAAAGTTCTTATGGTTTGATTATGGGATGATTTTACAAATGAAAGAGTCTATTCTATGTGTCCTATCTTGGGAAGATGTGCAAAGAAAAAAAAATTAGATGTCCTTTTGTTTTCTAGCTAAATCTCCTTATACTCTAATCATGTGGTCTAAGAGAGATTATGGGATTTGAGGCCTGGCAACTTTGGTATAGAGATTAGGCTGATTCCTCAGGGACTATTACGTTAGATAATCATAGTCATAAGTGTGTCAATTAGGATATAACGTGATTATAGCTCTAGGAAATCTAAGCATTTTGAAACCCTAGCCCGGTATCTGAGTATTAGGTTGACATTATCAAGCTGCTATGTCTATACTTTCCTATATACCCTGGTTTGGTATGCAAAGGGAGGATGAATAGAGACAAACCATAGAAGTATTAGGGTTAGAAGACCAAAAAGTAACAAATGGATAAGATGATAAAGGAAGAATATGATGTGACTTTTGTTTTACAGTATTGATTTAATATGAATTAATATAAATGTTTTTGCTTATGTGAATCCAAGATTTTCAATTTTCAAAAGTATACAATTCAATTTAGATTGTCGTACATTCAAAATTCACATCAGATATTGTTTTTTATTCTTGACATAAAGTATGCATGAAGTTATTCTAATATGAGTTATCCTAAGTGAATGTCCTTCTCATTTATTTGAAATATCAACCCCTTGTATCTCTTGGATTAAGGACTATAGGTTTGTCCTAGTCTGGCTGGTAGGATCAGTTATTGGGATCTAATGACTCCGATAAACCATGTAATAAAAGTGAACTCTGAACAAATTAAACCTAGAATGAAATAGGCATGTACATACAAAAAGATACTAGTATTAAGGGAATTGGTGGAATAACCAAAAACTCAGTTGCAATTAATAACTATGTGCAATATTTTAACATAAAATAAGAAACACTAATTTTATGCATAAAGGAAGAAAGAGTAAAATTTGAGATATGGATTAGTATGGATATATTAAATTATGAAGAGCACCTAAAAAGGGATGATAAGAACCCTTGGTACACCAGGCTTATCAAATAAAATAGAGTCAATTGACCCTAACATAGGGTAATAAAAGAGAAGGAAAGAGGAGAAGATGGGGTGTAGAAATTTTAGAAATAGTTCACAGAAGAAATATTGTTTAGAATAGAAGTGAATCCTTATAATAAGAAAAAATAAAGGAGTTTGGTGTTTTCACAAATTAGGAAAGTTAAGAAGGAAAAAATTCTAAATAGAATGATAAATAGGTTAATTTGGAAAATTCAAGAGTAAGGACCTAAATAGTTGAGATAAGATGAGAAATATGCAAATAGGAACCGAATTAAGGTGGAATTAAAAGTTTGACAATCAACCTCACATGAATAACCCTAAACATGAAAAAAAATGACAAGATGTGGAAATATATAAATAAGTGACAAAGAAAGAATGGGTTAAGACAACTGAATTGTGTAGTTAATTAAGACATTCTATCTAAAATTTTGAACAAAGGAAGGTCAAGACGAAAATAATTGAAGAAATTGAAGGGATATAATTTCATATTTGTAGATATTCTCCTTTTCCATGTATTTCTTGCATGGAAGTGAAGAAAAATTCATTAGAAGTGAGCATACGAGAGAATAAGAGAAGCATACAAGGGGACTAATTGAATACAAAGGTACAAGTAGAGAATGGTGGGATATGATATAAGGATGAGTAATTTTCATGCAGCCGTGATCAGGCAAGATCATCACAAAAAGGGTCATATGAGAAGTTACAGTACATGGGGTTCAGTTTCTCATAATGTTGATAAGAACAACATATCTTCATCCTTATTTTTAGATTCTTGAAATATATGTATTTTTTAGTTTTTGGTAATTAAAGATCCTCTATTTTTTTTTCTTGTTGTAATTATATAATGTTTTAGAACCTTGGGAGAGCATACTCTCACCATAAGAAGAGGAGAAACTAAAACGAATATACATACCCAAATAGTCAAGGCCAAAATACAAGTTGGAATCCCACAAAACAAGAATAAAATTGGCTTTGAAGTAGCAAAACTAAACTGCATAGCTAAGCAATGTGAAAAACAAGATAGAGAAATCATGTGTCAGTAGAAGCATGTACAAGAAAAAACCAGCATACACCTAAATAGCCAGTAACTGAGGCAAAAAATAGTGAGCAATATAATCATACTTCAATACCAATTATCATGCCTTTGATGATCCTTCAAAGAGAATTGGCATTGATGTACTTTGACTCATGGACTCCAGAATTATCGTTCAAACTAGATAAAATGGATAATTTGGAACCCAGTAAGATGGCAACTCCAAGAGTTGAAATTACACATATCATATTCGTTAGCAGGGATGGCCAAAATAAGTATGTCATTTAGAGAATAATTCTAGATGATAAAAGAATACGGAAAAATAAACATGATACATCTTCCATCCTCACAGCTTAAAGCACATAAGAAGCACCTATAAGGGGTAGAGAAACCACATATTCTTCCATACTTTGAGGTAGAAAATTTATCATGACCAAGCTTCCAAGCACAAATTTAATACCTTCCTAGAGCTTTGAAGGACCAAATCCAAGAAGAGAAATCATCAACAACTAACTTTTTTTAATATTGTTCCATATCAACTTCAATTTAACATTCTTTTCCCTGAATAAGAATAGCATCCTTGCCATCATTACGTGAAGGAATGTCATTAAAAAGTCAATGTTGTGCTCATGTAATATTGACTCTTTGATACACCAATTGGCAATGATGATGATAGGATTGACCTTACTCTAAGGGACACACCAGTCTTGATAATCTCCCTCTTACCAATGATGTCACTAAGAAATTGGCCATATGGGACCCAAGGATCAAGCCATAATTCAGTGTCAGCCCCATCTCAATAGAAAAATTAAAGAACTTCCTGTAATCAACCAGATATTTGAGAACTTTTGTAAAGTACTAAGAGTATTGAGATGAGAGCTTGATTTCTAGATATAGTTTCTACACATATAATTTCCAAGAATTCACTTCAGCCAAAGAGAATCTTTTTAGAAGCAATTTTCCAAATATTTAGAATAATTACAGCTTTTGCAAATGTCTCTAACCAACATGATACTCAAACCACCTTCAATATTATGTCTGGTCACCTACTTCCATTTAACAAGGTGTAAGTTACTTTTTTCCATCCACCTGACCCCACAAGAAATTCCTAATTATCCATTAAATTTCATCGCTAATAGAACATGGGAGAGGGAAAATAAAAGATCTCCAATGATGAATAGCCAAAACTATAGATTAGATCAAATCCAATCTTCCAGCAATATAAATTTGCTTTATCTTCCAACTATACATTCTCTTTTTGAGTCTTTCCATAAGAGGAAAAAATTGTTTTTTAGATAATTTCCCAAAAAAAAGGGAATATCCAAGTACCTTTGAGGTAGAGATCCGTGTTGAATGCCAAGTATATCAATGGTTGGTTCCTTATCAGCCGCAACACTGAATAAGATGGCACTTTTTCCCTGGACAACTTTAAGTCCATTACTATTAATAAGACATTCTAGAATATGTTTCAACCGATGAGCACTACTTTCACTAGTCTTCAAAAAAATAAACAAATCATTAGAAAAAATCAAATAGGACGTGTTTAAATCCTTGTAAGCTTTGAGAGGTTGAGTGAAACTAGATTAAATATCACTATCAATCAACTGAGTAAAGGTTTTCATGACAAAAACAAAGAGATGAGGAGCCATAGGATCACCTTAGAGGATCCCATCAAAAGGTTTAAAAGGATAAGTTGGCTCACCATTGAAATAACTTCATGAGAAACTATATTAAAGATTTCTCTCAACCAGACAATCTAGCATTTAGAAAAATACTGTGGCAAGTTGAAGATAAGACGAGCACAAGGATCAACACCTTCATCCAACACAGTCATGCTACCCTGCATGGCCATGGTATCCTCTACCCAACATGATCGTGGCACCCACCACGACTGTGGCCACTCAAGCGCATTTCCCTTCACCTCAATGCATATCTCAACCTCTACCATTCCCACTCCCACGACTGTGACACACAACCACCACCATGACCATGACACCTCACCATGACCGTGGTGACCTCCTAACCCTACCCAATCCCTTGCATTTCTACTTCTACCCCTAGTTAACCTATTGCTTCCCCACCACCTATATATACATAGGTGGCGGCCACAACACGAGGTTAGCATCCATAGAACTTCCTTACAGCCTCCTTATACACTCTCTAGCATTCATTGCTCTCTTTCTTGCATTCAAGATCATCACCTACCTCCCACCTTCCATTTCCACAAAAAAACCTTAGTTTTCTAAGGTTTTCACCATAATCCCCTACCTTCTCATGCCATTCATCCATATTGGAGGATTTGCCACATTCTGCATCTACTAGGAGGTGAAGGAGGAGGGTCTTCCACGAGATCCATGGATTGGTACCTATTTCTTCTCTTTTCTTTTCTCTTTTGTTTAGTTATGTGTAGCTAAGCCCCTTGTGGTGGACTGTTTGGGGCAAAAATGATACTTTGATACCATGTTGGGGGAAGGAAATTTGTAAAATCTATCATTTCATTCTATGATGATTTCTTGCTACTTATATCTCGTTTCTAATGTCTCTACTTGTGGTTTGTATCTAAAAATATGAATTGCTTGCGTTTGTGTACTTGAAGCCACCTAAGTCTAGGATAAGATAGCATATGTGGGGTTGTCTTGGGATTTGCTCCTAGGTCCAACTGGTGGATCCCTAGCTAGAACCCTATCTCCCGATACATATAGTACTTCTCCTACTCATAGGTGTGTGATCTAAGTAGCTATTATAGGGTTGATTGGTGCAATTCTTTGGAGTTTGCTAAAAGCTAGGTGGTGAGTAATGTGGGGTGAAACACCCTCACCTATAATCTCCAATTCTAACTTTGGCTCCCAATTACACTAAACAACCCTATGCTAGAAACCTATATTAGACAAATCCTATTGCAATATCACCTATACCTTAGGCTAATTAATAGTGTAGGGTGATTTCCTAACATTTGACTAGTTGTTTGGTTTAATTAATCTAGAATGAATGATTAAGCTTTCTTGTTCCATCTTCCCCCAATTGGAATCTTAGTGTCATTCTCAAACGGCCCACCTATCTTTATCATTGCTAAAACCCTTGTTGTTAATTTAGCTTGTTCATGGTAAGTAGTTGCTTGCTTTTAATTGCCTCTTAGTTAATTTCCTAGTTCTTGCTAGTTAGGTTTTGCTTGAGTAGCTAGTACTCTTTTGAGCTCGATAGTTTTGATCTTGCTAGTTGGTTGTAATCTAGGTCATTAATTGTTCTAGATCCTTAATTGCTAGTGTTGTGTAGTCAATGTTAGAGGGTATACTTACCTTCTAACCTGGCTCTTGTTGTTTGATTGTGTATTGTGCATGTGATGGTTGTGCATGCATAATTGAACCCATGAAAATAAAAGGGGTTTTGATATTTGAACCCTATATGCACCACCCATTATCTCATTTTGTTTGACCTATTCCCCTAACTGTTTGATTGTTTGATACCACCATATCTAGCATAGAGTCCTTTTTACTTCATGCATACATGTAGTTTAATTTCATGCATTTTTTCATATTTTTTAAAAGGTTTGCTCTTTTTTCCTTTCCATGCCAGGCATTGCACTTTCATGTAGATTTTGGTAATTCTTGTGTGTTTTAGTAAGTATTTGCTACTTTATGCTTTATTTTCCCTAAATGTAAGTTTATATGTGATTAAATGAAATTTGGCACCATTTTGGCCAATTTTGCCCAAATTTGGAACTCCTTGTCCAAAATCATGTTTCAACTTAAGTTTCCAATTTTTTAACTAAAAGTTATTGATCTATGAAAAATGCATGCCATATTCTTAGTGTTTTTTGTTAAATTGTCTTGATTGTTGACTTTTTACATGTGCATCACCTCTCTCATGTTTGTGAATGTTTTGGTTGAATTTTGAATTGAGCAAGCTATGAACACTTAGAGCCTATGGATCACATGATATAAATGTGAATCTCATGTTGTTCACTCATGTGGTGTGATATCATTTGATGAAGTGTTGGATTAGTTTTCATACAAGAGATTTTGTGTTCTAAAACAAACTAATGACCCCTCTTTGACCTGACTCTTCTTCATCATCTTCATACCCCTCCCCCTCATGAAAGGATGTCTAAATGCACATATTTAGCCTTGGCCACCTCCAAAATTTTGGGTTGGCCATATCTACATCTCCTCACTTCACTCTCTCCACCATATGCCCTATCTACACCTAGGGAAAAAGTAAAGAAAAAGAAAAGAAGAAAAGAAAACGAAAAAAGCAAAAAGAAAATAAAAGATGCACCTATTTAAGAGCATCTAAATAAAAGATGGGTGTTAAACACTCCAATTTATTACCACAATCCTTTCTTCCATTTTCATACCCATTGAGCTAGGAACAATCAAACCTAGCTAGCTTTTCCCTTTTATACAACCATGTGGGTCACTTGGTGTGCTTTGAAGCATAAGATTGAATGCATGAAAGTGAAACAACACTCCTAGTCATGGTTGATTAACGCCATCATGAAATGATTTACCCAGAACTACATGAAGGACATATGAAATCTTGTGTCTTCTATATTTGAATTTTATATGCTCAGTTCTTTTTTATGATTGGACTGTGAAAGTGGAGAGGAGAGAAGTTGAAAATTTGCACTTAGTCACTTTTTAGACCATTTAGTCAATAATCATCTTTTGTAATGCATTTTTCATTCTTGTTTGATTGAAAGAAACTAAATAGAGAGATTAAGTTGGAGCATACTTGAGGACAAGTATGTATTAAGTTTGGGGTGGTGATGCAGCCCTATTTTAGGGCTTCATCTTGTATCCTTTTGCATTATAATCACATCTAAACATGTTGAATTGCAAGTTCACCCAATGTGAACTTTCAAGTCAAATGCACTTATAGATCCTTTTGTTTGCTTTTTAGGGTAATTATGCATACATTGAATGCATAGGAGGGATAAGGAGAACATCCTCAAATTTTCACACTCCAGGATAAAGCCTAAATCTCCCCCAAGCAATCCTTGGATGCAAAAGGATCAATCCAAGCCAAAAAGAGGCCAATTGAAGAAGTTAGAGTCAAGATCAGTTGAAGGAACCATCACCTTGGCCGTGCTAAATCACCACAACCACGGTGAATCGGTCTCAAAAGTCACAAAAGCTTCAACTAATTTGTACGCAAATGCCCACGGCCGTGGTCAACAAAATGGCCATGGCCATTGAAGACATCATGGTTGTGGCCAGTAGCACAGTTGTGGCCAGCAGCATGATCGTGGTCGATGAGCTACAACTAGCTCGTGGCCCATGCCATGACTGTGTTGAATTAATCTCAAATGGTCAAAAAACCAACAACGACTCAACACAAAATACACATGAATGACCACAGTTGTGGCTAGCAGCATGATCGTGGCCCATGAAAGCCACCTCACCCGTGGTGAATGCCATGACCGTGGCAAGTTCAAGACAAGATGAGCACAAGGATCAACACCTTCACTCAACACAGTTATGCTACCTAGCATGACTGTGGTATCCTCTACCCAACACGACCATGGTACCCACCACAGTCCTGGCCACTCAAGTACATTTCTGTCCACCTCACTACATGTATCCACCTTGGACATTCCCACTCCCATGAATGTGACACCCAACCACCACCAAGATTGTGGCACCTCACCATGGTCATGGTAACCACCTAACCCTACACAACTTTTCCACTACATTTCCACTTCTATCCCCACTTAACGTAGTGCTTACCCACCACCTATATATACATATGTGGCAGCCACAACACAAGGTTAACCTCCATATAGCTTAATTACAACCTCCTAAGCTTCTCATTGCATTCCAGACCTCCATCTACCTCCCATCTCCCATTTCCACCTCATTTCCACTCAAAACCCTAGTTTTCTAGGCTTTTCACCACCAAACCACTTCCATTCATGCATTTCCATCCTTGGAGGGAGCATCTACAATAAGGAGGTGAAGAAGAAGGGGACTTCCACGAGATACCATGATCTCCTACCTCTTTCTTCTCTTTTCTTTGCTCTTTTGTTTAGTTTGTGTAGCAAAGGCCCTTGTGGTGGGTTGTTTAGGGCAAAAATGATACTTTGATACCATGTTGGGGGAAGATATATTTTAAACTCTATGATTTCATTCTATGATGATTGCTTGCTACTTATATCTCATTTCCCATATCTCTACTTGTGGTTTGTATCTAAAAATATGAATTGCTTGTGTTTGTGTACTTGAAGCCACCTAAGACTAGGAGAAGAGAGCATATGTGGGGCTGTCTTGGGATTTTCTCCTAGGTCCAACTAGTGGATCCCTAGATAGCACCAAATGTCCCCCTACATATAGTCTTTCTCCTACTCCTAGGTGTGTGATCTAAGTAGCTAGTATAGGGTTTATTGGTGCAATTGCCTTGGAGTTTGATAAAAGTTAGGTGGTGAGTAATGTGGGGTGAAACACCGCCACCTCTACTCCCCAGTTCTACCTTTGACTCCCATTTACACTAAGAAACCCTATGATAGAAACCCATATTAGTCAAATCCTAGTGACCTATACCTTAGGCTAACTAATAGTTTAGGGTGATTTCTTAGCATTTGACTAGTTGTTTGACCTAAGTAATCTAGAACAAATGATTAAGCTTGCTTGTTCTATCTTGCCCCCAATTGGAATCTTAGTGTCATTCCCAAATGGCCCACCTATCATTATAATTGCTAAAACCCATTTTGTTAATTTTTCTTTTTCATGTCGAGTAGTTGCTTACTTTTAATTGCCTCTTAGTCCATTGCTTAGCTCTTTCTAGTTAGTTTTTCTTGAGTAGTTAGTGCTTTTTGAGCTTGCTAGTGTAGATCTTGCAAGTTAGTTATAATCTAGGTCTTTGACTTCTCTAGTGATTAACTTGATTCAGTAGTGTAACATAGTTGTAGTTTCTTTCTCTTGCTTAATTAGTTGTCTCGTTTTATTAGTTTGACTTAGCTTGTTTAGGGTAACATGGTTTTCACTAATCTAGTTTCCTTCTTTCCTTTAATTGCTTGCCTCCTTATTTTAATCAAACATACCATCAACAACCCCTAAAAACCCTACTCTTCATATTAGGAACATAGCCCCCTCTAACCTAGCTCTAGTGCCCCCTCTCTCCCTATAGATCGACACCTTTACTTGCCTCTCACCTACACTACAATAAAATCTCATGCACTTGTCGGTGATATATTTTGATTTGTGTGATTGTGTTAGTTTAGAGCCCCCTTATAAATATCGAAAGATCCCAAGTGCATGAAAATGCACTAACAACCACCTAAAAAGATGTGGTAACCCATGAGGTGAGACCAACGTCCCATCAAGAGATATAACTCTCCACAATGGTTATTGATTACATAAGGTAATATTATTACTAAACATATTAAATAGATTGATAAAATTAGGCAATTTGAACAGATTGGTATAGCAACAGACATGATTAACATGCATATATAGGATCAGATAATATTATCAATCACCAAACAATTAACTTATCCTATTACATTGTATAACGACTAAGAAATGTAAGAGACAAGGTAAGGGTGAGAAACCAATGTGAGTTGTGTTTAACCCTAAATAGATACATTGCACGACTGGGTTACATCTTTTATTAAGCTACTGGGAGTTTTGGGTATACCACTCAAATTCCAACCGACCATTGCTTTGTCAGAATCAGTTTCGTATGAGATCTAGGGGAGCCGAAATCCTAAGATATCACCTCCTCAGTCAGTACGAGTCAACTACAGTGACATATCAATCAAACTTCTCACAATGACATATAAGTAAAACTACAACAACCTAGTCCACCCTTGGTATATAGGTCACAACACTAGTAACCAGGCATACAAAACCCTATAACCTGAGGTACAACTACAACTATCCTCAATCACATCACATATATACAAGTATCAACTGTTCTTAAACTGATGCATGACCGCAACCATCCTCCAATACCTTGAAATTAGGACAACAAGGACACACAATCACTTGCACCCCCACATACTCAACATCATTATACTCCGAGCTTCCCTTAGGAATACTCATTTCCCCCATCAAACAAGTGCTGACACTGGAATGGTTCTATGGCACAAGGCACTACATGATTAGGATTTCACTTGATTAGTTAATGTCAATTGGGTGTCTTTAACTACATCAATCAAGTTACAAATAAACCCTAGATGAGTTCTACAAAATCATGGGTAGATTGCCAACTTCAGAAGATATAATATGTATGATACATAAATTTTGATCAAAACATCACATGGTACTGTTTTAGTTCCACACATGAGACCATACATATCGTCATACCATCATATGTTACAAATCCATGTCACAACATGGAGAGGATAACACCTCAAATTAGGGCACAAAAGCATGTCTAAAGTTCATAAGACTATTCACATTGTTACCTATAAGAACATCATTATATTCCCATGTCTTACCAAAGGCTCATCAACCCATCACCATACAGTGACATGTAAGTTTGGCATAATATTGCATTAGAGAGAATTATGATGTTCACATGGTAACAAATTAGGGTTACAACAACATACATAGAGAGAAAGTATTTCTTCATCACACTAATCAAACAAGGAAGCTAAATGTGATTGACCATCATCACTTACTTATATTAGGGTTACGTTCCACCAAGATGATTGAATTAGGGTTATAAAATAGAAATTAAAGGTAAACCCTAATTCTTAGTATCTCCATAAAATAAAGAAAGCATAAAGTCAAGCATCACCAATCATAGGTTAGGAAAACATAGCGACCATGAAGATAGAAAATTTCATCTACCACTTAGGTCATAGGATTCATAGGCCACCAAGAATCAAGAAGGTTGGCAACCACCAAACATTAGAAGAGTTGACAACCGCTAGGGTTACCAACCCTGGCGACCTCATGCAATCAAACTTGGCGACTAAACATGGAGATCAAAACTCATTTGAAAAACCAGTAGAGGGGGTGAATAGGGTTTTATAGAGATTTTAAAATAATTTAACTCAAACAACCACAATTGAGACAATAAGAAGGAGACAAGGTGTTTAGAGTGGTTCCAACCTTAGCAAATACTAAGGCAGTCAATCCACTACCCGGTTGCTTACCCAACCTGGATTTTGAAAGTATTTAATTTTATTACCTCGCAATGATATTACATAAAATTACAACACTTTCAACACCCTTTGGACAACCTTCACCTTGAAGTAGTCTCACCAACCTTGAAGCATCCTTCCTTGAAGTAACTTCAAGCTCCCCCTTGAAGTAGCCTTCCTCTTGAAGTAGCTTCCCGTTGAGACAGCCTTCTAGAAGTAGTCCAAAGATCTCCTTCTCCACCAAGAAGATCAAAGCTCTCTCCAATCCACAGCCTTCAACCCTAGGAGTAGCAAGGAGAGTACAAGTAATAAGAAAGAACAAGAAGGGAAACAAAAATTACAATTACCACTTGAAGCACAAGGCTTGATTTCCTATATCAAGCGTATTGATCTCCTAACCAATGAGTATGGAAGTGTAGGTTTAGTGGGTAGGAGATGCTAGCCTACAGGACACGAATTTGGAGCAAAGGAAATGAGTAGCAAGTAATAGAGTTGCTCAATTTCTTAAAACAGATTGCCAATTGCAAGTATGTAAGCTCAAGTATTGCACAAGTGTACTTTGGGTGTCCTATGGCTTGTCCTATTTATAGGAATGGCCTATGGATGCTTAAGGATGTTCTAGACACCTTCTAGGGGGTTCTTAGTGCTTAACTAGCTGTTAGGTAACCATTAGTTGCTTTAACAATGGCTAGTTAATTAATCCTTAAAATTGTAGACAGAGACACTCTCGGTCAAGGAATTGTCGACCGAGGGTCCCAGTCAGTCGAGGACTTGTCGACCGAAGGTCTGTCTGGAGCAAGTGTATATAACGTTCTGATCCAACTCCCAACTACCTTGTCTGTTGTGTCTAATGGCTACCTGGGTCATTCTCGGTCGAAGAGTTTGTTGACCGAGAGTGTCTCGGTAGAGAATTTTGTCGACCGAGATTAACCATGTTTCAATGTTTTAAACTAAGTACTAAGTGTGTGTATGAATGTGCAGTTGTGACACTATTGTAGGGGATGACCTATCTAAGTGTTGTGATTGACTAGGGAATATCTAAATGCTTGATTTACATGATATCTAAGTACTTGTACATTATATACTTGTACAAGATTTTACATTTGATTACAATCATGAATTAAAGCATTTTTTAGCGTGTAGATCTTCCAAGTTGTTTGCCATCCACCTAATTCCTGCAACACTCAAGTAGCACGTTAGATACACAAGAATGAAATGTTTGTGATCATCGAAACAAAGGGATTATAATAATGTCCAATTTAGCCAACAATCTCCCCCTTTTTGAAGATGACAAACATTTCCAAAATATAAATCAACTAGTCTTTAAAATGAGATGAGTTTCATAACTAAGATTTACTTGGTGAATTCCTTCTCTTGTTTATGAAATGTGTGCTTATTATTCCCAAAGAGGTATGGAACATAAAATCCAATTCTTAGGGAATATATCAACTTTTAATGTAAAGCCAAGAGATTATGAAACTCATTAATTGAGTTTTTAAGAGGTACCATTATTTAAGATTTACATTTATTTCTCCCCCTTTGTCATTTCAAAAAGATATTTGTTAAAGAAAATGAATGTATAAAGACTCCCCCTTAATTTGGTTTCCCCCAAAAAAGATAACCATCCAATCTTTTGAAAAAGATGTCCATTTGGAAGACAAAAAAATGACACAAATAAAACCATTTTACGAAGCACAAATATCAAAGAAAACATCTTCTAAGGGAGTGATCAGTAGCTGCTTCCTTATTTTGTTAAATTGTTCTAGTGGAAGCGGTTTTGTGAAAATATCAGCCAATTGATCTTCCATATCAACATGATGAAGGGATACATGATTTTTAGAGATATGAACCCTTAAAAAATGATGAAGGATTTCAATATGTTTGGCAGGTTGTGTAAAATAGGTTTATGTGATAAGTTTATAGCACTTGTATTGTCATAAAAGATAGGCGTGGATGAAAAAGTAAAGCCATAATCGTTTAACACTTGTTGCATATAAAGCACTTGAGCACAACAAGATCTGGCTGCCATATATTCAGCTTCAGTTATAGAGAGGGAAACCGTATTTTGTTTCTTGCTAAACCAATATACTAAGGCTCTGCCTAGCAAGAAGCAACTACCACTTGTTCTCTTGCGATCAATTTGACAACCAGCGTAATCGGCATCGGTATAAGCTTTAAAGTCTAAATATTGTCCTTTAGGATACCATAGACCATAACATGTAGTGCCGGCTAAATATCGTAAAATCCGTTTGACGACTTGAAAAGGGGTTTGCATAGGTTGTTCTTGAAATCAAGCACAAAGACCAACTAAAAACATGATGTCCAGTCTAGAAGCGGTTAAGTAGAGCAAACTACCAATCATGGCTCTATATAAGGAATCATCGATAGGTTCCCCATTTTCATCCTTATCAATTTTAGTAGAGGTAGCCATTGGAGTGGTAGCATGTTTGCACTGGTCCAACCCAAAGCATTTTAAAAATTCATTGGTATACTTTTCTTGGCTTATAAAAATCTCGGTGGGCGTTTGTTTGATTTGAAAACCAAGAAAGAAAGTTAGTTCACCCATGAGACTCATTTCAAATTCTTGTTGCATAATATCACTAAATTGTTTGCACAACGATTCATTTGAGGCACCAAAGATAATATCATCAACATATATTTGAACAATTAGAAAATCATATGCATATGTTTTGAAAAAAAAAAGTAGAATCTGAATTTCCAATAGAAAAATCGTTATCAAATAGATAGTTCTTGAGCCTTTCATACCAATTTCTAGGTGCTTGTTTTAAACCATAAAGTGCTTTCTTAAGTTTGTATACATAGTTACCTTTTTCCGGTATTTCAAAACTAGGTGGTTGGGCAACATATACTTCTTCTTGGATTATTCCATTGAGAAATGCACTTTTGGCATCCATTTGGAAAAGTTTGATGTTTTTGTGTGTAGCTATAGCTAGTAGCATTATAATAGCTTCAAGTCTTGCTACTGGTGCATAAGTTTCATCAAAGTCTATTCCTTCTTGTTAATTATATCTGTGTGCTACTAATCTAGCTTTATTTCTTACTACATCCCCTTCTTCATTTAACTTGTTCCTAAAAACCCATTTAGTTCTAATAATGGTTTTATCTTGTGGTTTAGGAACTAAGTCCCATACATCATTTTTAGTGAATTGGTTTAATTCTTCTTGCATTGACATTATCCAATAGTCATCTTTTAGAGATTTAGTCACCTTCTTAGGTTCAATTATAGAAACAAATGCCATATTTGCAACATCTCTAAAAGATGAACGGGTTTTGACTCTATCATTAGGATTTCCAATGATCATTTCTTGAGGATGATCCTTAATGAGTCTAGGAATATGTTGTTGCGTCTCAATTTGGTGATCATTAGTAGTATTTTTGTTACCATCATTTGGTATGGATAAATTTTCTAATTGATGAGTGAGATCAACTATTTCAAGATTTTCATATTGTAGCTCTTCATGAAAAGTAATGTGAATGGATTCCTCCACTTTTCTAGAAATAGTGTTGTAAACTCTAAATGCTTTGCTAGAGGTGGAATATCCCAAGAAAAAGGCTTGTTGTGATTTAGAGTCAAACTTGTCTCTATCATCTTTTGTGTTCAATATATATCATGTTGATCCGAAAGTATGAAAATAGTCAACCTTGGGTTTCTTAGTATATATGATTTCATATGGTGTTTTCTTCAAATAGGAGTGAACGATTACTCTATTTAACACATAGCAAGCTGTGTTTACCGCTTCAGCCCAAAATGTTTTAGGTGTATTATGTTCGAGCATCATAGTCCTAGCCATTTCATGTAGTGATCGATTTTTCCTTTCGACTATGCCATTTTGTTGTGGAGTGCGTGGAGCAGAAAAATTGTGAGTGTAGCCTTTAGATGTGCAAAATTCTTCAAATAAATGGTTCTCAAATTCTCCACCATGATCACTCCTAATTGTACATATTTTGTTTTGTAGTAGATTTTCAACCTTGGAACAAAATTTTATAAAAACTTGAATAGTATCATCTTTGTTTGCAAGAAAGTGTACCCATGTATATCTACTATAGTCATCAACAATAACAAAACAATATCTTTTCCCGCCAATAGATTATGTCCGCATAGGTCTGAATAAATCCATGTGAATGAGTTCTAGTGATCTACATGTGTTAAGTACATGTTTGGGTTTAAAAGAGGTTTTAGTTTGTGTACCCAAAGTACATGGTTCACAATTTTCAGATTGATCAAAAGGTAATTTAGGCAAACCACGAACAAGATCATATTTAACTAGCTTTTTGATAACATGTGAACTAGCATGACCTAATTTTCTATGCCATAGTTGTAAATAATTTTCATTTGCAAGTAAGCATTTTCCAACTACATATTGCATAGAGTTAGGTCTAAGAATATAAATATTTCCAACTCTTTTTCCTTCATAAACAACATTTGTAGTATTTTCTATTAGTAACTTGTATCAATTTTTGTTGAATAAAACATCATATCCACTATCACATAGTTGACTAACACTTATTAAATTATGGTGCAAACCATCAACAAGTAAAATATTCTTTATTTCAAGGTTTGTACCAATATTACCTATTCCAACAATTTTACCTTTACCATTGTCTCCAAAAGTGATTGTTCCACTTTTCTTTTCCTCAAAAGTTTGAAATGCTTCCTTGTTTCTGGTCATGTGTTTGGAACATCCACTGTCGACCACCCAATCCTGCATTAAGATACAGGTTTTGGTACCCATGTGATGGTCCATTATGGTTAGGTACATTTAATAACAAACTGAGCATGTTTTAACAAACAAAACTAAATAGAACTTCATTTGGTAGACAAAAGTTCAACCGACAGGTGTCTCGGTCGACCAATTTGTCGATCGAGAAAGTTGATGTTTTACAGGTTAAAACTGAATAGAAATAGTAGTCCGTTCGGTCGTCCATTTTTTGACTGATTTTTGCTCTGATCGATCATTTCTTGACCGGAATAGTTGTTGTTTCACTAAGATTTCTGCTGTGGATTTTGGTTTGTCACAGGCATTCGCTCGGTCAAAGTTTTTCTCAACAGAGAATATCTCAGTCGAGCTATTTGTCGACCGAAAATGTTTCTATTTGTCTTAGTAATTTGTTTATATCAGTTCTGAATTTTAAAGAATACATGAAGCTATTTGTTTAGTTGAGATAAGACATTTTGATTTTCAAAAATAAGCATTAGATCATATTTCAACTAAATTCCATTCAAGTTTTCTAAGTTTGAGGTTTGGGGACCCAAACTAACTCAGAATCCTTCTTCTTATAAGGGCATGAAAAAGATTAATGTCCAAGACGTAGACAAAAGTGACAAGAAATAGAGTCAATTTCATTTCTCTTTCTAGGATTTGGAATTGTATTCTTAGGTACAAATGTGATCTTAGTCTTGGATGCTTGAGCTCTTTTGGGTTGATAGAATTTTCCTTTTGGAGCATATCCTAAGCCTCTTCTTCCATTGTAGCTAGAGGAATTTTTTAGAATGTTATCAAGAATGTCATTTCCCCTTAAGCCATTTATTTCTCTTTGTAGCTTAGCAATCTCATCCATCTTCTTATTGATATCTATCCTTGCTTGGTCTAAATCAGATAATAGAGAGTTTCTTTCCTTAACAACATTATCATAATCTAGATGATTACATAGAATAGGTTGAGTCTGAAAATTGTTTAGTTTAGAAAGCAAATCAACCTTTTCTTGAGAAAGAAGATCATGATTCATTTCTAAAGTAAGTAACTTTATATTACAATCATTCAAAGATGTTTGCAAAGACAAATTTTCAATAGAAATATTGTTCTTTTCAGAAGAAAGATCATTTAATCTAGCATATAGATCATCATTAGTTTTAGTGACTTTCTTTAGTTTCTTTTTGCAGTCAACATACTTGTCATGAGTTTCTTGTAGACTAACAATTAGATCTTCTTTTGGCAAATCAAGAAGGCTTACCTCATGGGAATCGTCATTATCATCTTCTTTTGCCATGAGACACTCCACATTCTCTTCTTCACTTTCACTATCACTTGACTCATCCCACGCAGCTTTATAAGCTTTTTCTCCCTTCTTCTTGAAAGAGATTTTCTTTCCTTTCTTTGCTTTAGGACATTCATTTTTGAGATGTCCTTTCTTTCAACATTCAAAACACCTAGGAGGGGAAGAAGAACTAGCATTTTTGTTAGATCTAAATATTCTATATTTCTTACCATTAACAATTAGGGCTTCTTCTCCTTCTCCTTCACTTGTTTCATCACATTCTTACGTGATGCTCTTTGAAGCTTTGAGAGCTATATCTTTCTTTCTTCCTTGTTGAAGTTCACGCTCTCATCATTCCTCTTCCTCCAAGGTTGCCTCATGTGCTTCTAGGTTTCAAATGAGTTGCTCCATCCTCAGTCGGGTGAGATCATTTGCTTCTTCAATAGCAGTCACCTTGGGCTTGTACTTGGGAGGGAGAGATCTAAGAATCTTTGACACTTGATCTTCTTCAGATATTACTTTGCCTAAAGAATTCAAACCATTTACAATAGAAGAAAATTTTGCATACATTTCACTAATAGATTCGTTTTGATCCATACGAAATTGTTCAAATTTTTGCTCAAGCATTCTAATTTTAGAATTCTTAACTTGAACAGTTCCTTCATATGTTATAGAAAGTCTATGTCATATCTCATATGCCATTTCACAATTTGATATTCTATTAAACTCACCAACAGAATTTGAACAATAGAGTATACTTCCAGCTTTTGCATTCATTTGAGCTGATTTTACCGTATTAACATCCCAATTTGCATACTCCGTTTGAGGAAATTCATATGGAGTTGATACCATCCTCCATAAATCCCAGCTGATTCCTTGGAAGTAGAACTGCATCCTCTTCTTCCAGTAAGTGTAGTTAGTCCCATCAAAAGGTGGAGGTCTTGCCACGAGTGTTCCTTCCAAGTTGAGGTTGTTGAGTACCCCGTCACCCATTCTTCAAGACTTTATTAGAGTTCCTCGAAGCCCTGCTCTGATACCAATTGAAAAACCACTAGAGGGGGGTGAATAGGGTTTTATAGAGATTTTAAAATAATTTAACTCAAACAACCACAATTGAGACAATAAGAAGGAGACAAGGTGTTTAGAGTGGTTCCAACCTTAGCAAATACTAAGGCAGTCAATCCACTACCTGGTTGCTTACCCAACCGGGATTTTGAAAGTATTTAATTTTATTACCTCGCAAGGATATTACATAAAATTACAACACTTTCAACACCCTTTGGACAACCTTCACCTTGAAGTAGTCTCACCAATCTTGACGCAGCCTTCCTTGAAGTAACTTCAAGCTCCCCCTTGAATTAGCCTTCCTCTTGAAGTAGCTTCCCCTTGAGACAGCCTTCTAGAAGTAGTCCAAAGATCTCCTTCTCCACCAAGAAGATCAAATCTCTCTCCAATCCACAGCCTCCAACCCTAGGAGTAGTAAGGAGAGTACAAGTAATAAGAAAGAACAAGAAGGGAAACAGAAATTATAATTACCGCTCGAAGCACAAGGCTTGATTTCCTATATCAAGCGTATTGATCTCCTAACCAATGAGTATGGAAGTGTAGGTTTAGTGGGTAGGAGATTCTAGCCTATAGGACACGAATTTGGAGCAAAGGAAATGAGTAGCAAGTACTAGAGTTGTTCAATTGCTCAAAACAGATTGCCAATTGCAAGTATGTAAGCTCAAGTATTGCACAAGTGTACTTTGGGTGTCCTATGGCTTGTCCTATTTATAGGAATGGCCTATGGATGCTTAAGGACGTTCTAGACACCTTCTAGGGGGTTCTTAGTGCTTCACTAGCCGTTAGGTAACCATTAGTTGCTTTAACAATGGCTAGTTAATTAATCCTGAAAATTGCAGACAGAGACACTCTCGGTCGAGGAATTGTCGACCGAGGGTCCTAGTCGGTCGAGGACTTGTCGACCAAAGGACTGTCTGGAGCAAGTGTATATAAAGTTCTGATCCAACTCCCAACTACCTTGTCTGCTGTGTCTAACGGCTACCTGGGTCATTCTCGGTCGAAGAGTTTGTCGACTGAGAGTGTCTCGGTCGAGAATTTTGTCGACCGAGATTAACCCTATTTCAATGTTTTAAAGTAAGTACTAAGTGTGTGTATGAGTGTGCAGTTGTGACACTATTGTAGGGGATGACCTATCTAAGTGTTGTGATTGACTAGGGCAGATCTAAACGCTTGATTTACATGATATCTAAGTACTTGTACATAATATACTTCTACAAGATTTTACATTTGATTACAATCATGAATTAAAGCATTTGTGAGCGTATAGATCTTCCAAGTTGTTTGTCATCCACCTAATTCCTGCAACACTCAAGTAGCATGTTAGATCCACAAGAATGAAATGTTTGTCATCATCGAAACAAAAGGATTATAATAGTGTCCAATTTAGCCAACATCTTTGACCACATGGAAATCAAACTTGGTGACCAACATGGATTCAACTTCATCAACCATCACCACTTCAAAACTTGGCAACCAAACATAATTCAAACTCATCAATCAAATAAGAACCAAAACCTTAGAAACCATGGAGGGACCTAAAATTGTCATCGACCATTAGGGGTCCAAACATGTTGGTGACCACTAAGAATTAGAAAGTCAGTGAATTGCATCACAAAGAGAGATAGAGATCAGTCCTAAACCCAAAGTAGAAACACCATTTGAGAGGGAGAAAAAACCATTATATTCCACAAGCATGCAAGTACTAGAACTTCTGTCACCAAGAAAGCTTTGTGAAGAAGGGTTAGGGTTCATCCAAGAAGATACACTACTCAAGAATCACCATACATGTACAAACCCTATATAAAGATATCTTTCTTCTTGAAACAACATTTTAGGGCAAGATTATGTGCATGCAAGGTAAGAGTAAGCAATAATCATGAACAAAGTTATATAACTCACCTCTAGAAGATGGAGAAACTCCAAACAACAAGGTATATCATATAAAAGAAGGTGGAACCCTATCTTGAGCACTCCTCTCATCCAAGCTAGCTCCTCCTCCAACAAGGAAGCAAACCCTAGGTTAAAGAGGCAAGAAAGAAGGTGTTTTTAATCTCTAGATCCAGTTCCAGCATGGAAGCGACCAAGAAGAAGAGAGGGAAAGATAGAACAACAAGGAAAACAAAGGAAAAGAGGGAGATCTCACTTAACAAGACAAAGAAGCAAGGCAAGGTATCACCAAACATCTTCAAGAAGGGTAGATCCAAACCCTAGTTGAACATGCAAGGGGGATCGGCCATGCTCCTTCAACTTGAGCTCCTCCTTCATCACCAAGAAAAGGGGGGAGAGATCCAATAGAAAAGGAGAAGAGATTGAAAGCTAGGTGTGTAAAGATCTTGTTTGCATTGAAGGAGGGAGGTACATATAGGTTACGGTTGCAAGAGAGATAAAGGGTTAGGTGTCAAGCTAAGCATGCCATGTGTCCAAGGTATCTAACCCATGCAAGAACTCAACCATGCAACCAACTAAAATATGTTGACCATAAAACCAATGACCACAACAAGAAAACCCATTGAAAAAGGTGGTTAGAAAAGTTAGAGACCACATAGAAATTCTTAGCGACCAGGGTGATCAGAAAACCAAGCGATGATATAGGATTCTTGGCGACCAAGATGAGTCAGAATCATCATCGACCGCCAACCCTAGATGGTTCAAGAAATGGTGGCAACCTCCAACCCCAGGGACCTCATACTTTGCGACCGCCAAAGCTAGGTGGTCCATCAGGTCCAACCACTTAAGGTCACCCTAGGGTTAGGGCACCCATAAGAGCAAAACCCTAATCTCAACATGGCTAGGTGTCACCACTCGAACCAACGTGTGACAAGGTGACCCAAATCATAACAATATACAACATGATATAAAAACATGTGAGGCACAATAATCATGTGCAAATTGCAATAAAAACCCTAGATATGCTTAAATTACATAAAAATCCAACACAAGCACATATATGCATAACTTGCTCAAAAAACATCCAAACTGGACCAAACTTGAAACATAATCTTGTCACATGATATAAAAACACACCTTAAGGTTTAATTAAGGTTTTAAGTATCTAGTTATGATAATCAAGCATGCTTAATCAGAAAGCAAGGTCAGGGGTCTTACAAAGGAGAAGGGAGATAGCATGACAAGCCATTGATTACTTTAGTGGGTTATACAATATTGAACAGACCTACCACATATGAGGTGCCAATATACCTAATTGTAGGGTAAAAAAGTCCATGCATGTTGCATGCTGATCTATGTAGAGAGGTGATGAAGGAGGAAATTAAAGAGGCGGTTTTTTTCTATACATCACTCCAAATCATTGGTCCTTCATGGCTTTAATAGCCATTTCTTTCAAACGACATGGTCAACAATCAAAGACGATGTGTGTGAGGCAATGAAGTTGTTCATGAAAGGTTGGTCTATGATTAGATCGGTGAATCATGTATTCATTAAGTTGATTCCCAAATCAAAGAATGCGAGAGAGATCATAGATTACATACTAATCACATGTTGCTCAGTCCTTTAAAAAACCATATGCAAGGTACTTTCTAATACATTGAAGATGGTGCTACCACACATAATATCTGATACTCAAAATGCATTTGTCAAAGGCAGATGTATGGTGGATTTCTCACTCCTTGCTACTGAATTTGTGAATTTGTTCAATAGGAAAAACACAAATTATGAGGCTTGTATAAAATTTGACATTACGACATATGATCATGTCAAATGGGAGTCTCTATGGGATGTCATGACATCTATTAGCTTTTATCAACAATGGATCAACCTCATGAGACAATGCATGGAAACATGTCCCTTCTTGGTATTGATTAATGGCACACCTACAGGTCTCTTCACATCATTAAATGGCTACATCAGGGTGATCTCTTATCACCTTTTCTCTTGACATTGGTGATGAAGGGATTGACACCCATGATCAATGTTGTAATAGATACTCGGATGATTTAAGCCTACCAGGTGAAAGGTCTTAAAGCCATGACAAATATCATTTTTGGAGACGATGTGCTACTTTTCTCTGTTGTGAAGGCAAGAAGACCGAATGACTTTAAGAAGGTTCTAACTTAGTTTGGAAAGCTAATTGGGATCTATATAAGATTCATCAAACCACAAGTATCCTTTTATAAATCTTTAGACAACAAAAGAGGTAGGCTGAAGATGGCAACCAAAATGGGAAAAGGGGTGCTCCCTACTTAATATTTGGGGATGCCTCTCACAGTTCAAAAAGCCATCTCCAAGGACTTCAACATTTACCTAGACAATAGCAAAAAGATTTTTTAATACTAGAGTGGTTTGAAAATCTCTTTGGAAGGCTATCTTGTTTTTGTGATATATGTTATACATGTGATTGTTCAGTTCCGGGCTGATATGGGGTACTTACCTACTCTAGTTACCTAGACAATATGATAACTCATTGCTAACTTCGTATGGATAGGTAGAAGTAATAGTGTGGCCTGCGAGGTGGTTGCACACAAAATGGGTAATCTATAGATATGTGGTGTCGATGAACTATTATAGAGAGACACCACGAAGAGAGTGGATAAATTCTTGGTTGATACACAGAACAAATGGAGTTATTGGATGAAATTATGGTATGGGAACAACATTTTCATGGTTTATGGATGCAACCCATATGAGATTTGGAGAAGTATGTGTAAATACTTTGATGAATTTCACCATTTGTACAATGTTGATACAAATGGTAACTGGAGTCCTAACAATCCATCACCACTGATCAACATTGGTACATTGAACCCTAACATTGTAGGTTGGGACGAGGTCATTTGGGGCATGTTTCACTATCCTAAATGGAGCACGTTCTATTACATAGCCATTCTCAATAGACTACCTTCTAAGGATAGAATGCAAAGGTGGTGCTTATTAGATGATGATACGTATGTCTTATATAGAGAATAGAAAGAGATGTACAAACATCTTTTCTTTGACTACAGGAGGTCCAAGCATGTGTAGAGAGTTATATGCCTGATAAATGGTTGGGGCTCACAAGTTCCAATGGACCCATTGGGATTTATTTCATGGGTTACCAACAAGTTTAAGTAGATCAGGACAATGAAGAGCTTTGCTAACCTTTGCATCATAGGTGCATGCTACATTTTATGGAATGAAAAATAGAAGGGTTTGTGGCTAGAAGGACATGGATGAGTTTATTCTCGATTTTATAACTAAAGAACTTAGATGGAATGAAAATATTAGACATGGGATTTTAGCTAATCTCAGTTTAAATAAATGAAAATACTAGGTCTTTTGTAGTCAGTCCCATGTATAGTTGTATTAATTTACTAAATGGGCCTGGGTTTGATTAGGTACCATGATCTTTATTTATAGCTTTGATATACCCCATTTTTAGATATATATTTAAATTATTCCAAAAAAAACATTCAACACCTATAGATTTTTTATCTATTTCAGCAATCCATACCTTAGAAATCTGAATTAGGTCTTACTAAACTAAGAACAATAAAACAATATACAAGATAATACATGTTATTCATGTTTGAGTTAAGTTATGTGAAAATCATGGATAAAAGATGAATTTCTACTCAACTTGGGTTCAATTATAAATACTGATCTTACTTCCCATCTTGGTTTATTTGAATTTAGAATTATCAAACTCAGATTTGAACTAAAAGCTTCAAACCATACCTCCTGTAGTTTGTAGACTACTCTTTTTGTTCCTAGAGCAAGATGGGAGAAGAAGAAGAAGAATGAAAAGAAAACCAAATCATCAAGGAGTTAGGATATTCTACAAATTTTTAGCTAAGGAATTGGATATATCATAGGAGAAATAACTAATCTAATCTTATCCCAATGGTCACTACTAGGTTTACTATTCATAGCAGTCTTCTACCTTCTTCCTCAAAATATTCTTAGGAATCACCATCCAGTTTGTCTTTTCTATAGTTTAGGGATCTAGTTATGTGAAATTTTGAAAAACTATTTCAAGGAAACAATTTTATCGAATCTGGATATGTATATCAAAAGTTATGGCCATTTTGGTGTCTGACTGTGCTAAGTGGCAGCCACAACAAATCCATCAATTTCTAGGCCCATCAAGTGGCACGTCCCATCAAAAGGCGCCTTCAGTTGATGCGGCCCATTGGTTGGAAGCCAATGACAGTTCTACGTGACTACTAAAAATTCCATAACTCTCTCAGTTTAACTCTTTTGTGTTCACTCTTTTGTGTTGGATTTAGAAATGAATTATCTATAATTCTATAGTAAAGGTTTAATTTAAGTACTCAAACAATATTTTTATTATTAATTGATTCCTCAAGTAATTTTCACAAACATTTGTGAGCTTTTATTATACAAATAAGGCCCAAATCTCAATGTATATAGAACACAAGTCTTTTTGACTAATCAAATAATAAGTTTAAGCTATAATAAAATATAAGAAAACATGTTATTAAAGCAAAGCATTAATAAAGGTGCAATAAACATCAAGAAATATCTTAAACCCTCAAATTACCAGTTAATTAAGGCATGTGTTGTAACAATCTCTCCCCCTTAAGGAGTTTTGTAGGTCTACAACAATAGTATAATAAGAATATTTTTCTACATATCAACTCAATTACTTACTAAAAAATTCTCATATGCAGTCTTCTCTACTTGTATTTCAAAGCCCAACCACAATGCAATAAACCATCTTAAACACAACAAGAATGTTTCTTTCTCATACTAAATTACAAAAGTTAATCATTATAAATACTAAGTGTTGGTATATCTGATATGGGTGTGTTCGTTTTTTTCCTTGTCTCATAATCACACTTAAGTGGGGCTCCAATAATCCACTTAAGTGGCCTTAATACTATATATAAGAGGCTATGTACTCTATTTTTTACATGAAAGCAACCTATTCTACATGGTATATAGTGCAAAACCATAACCCTCCCCTCTCCTCTCCCACCTGACCCTCTCCCTCACATGGCAGTTGCACCAATCACTCACTAGGAAAGTTCTCACTCTAGAGGACAAATACATGCATACTTATCATGCCATAGATAGGATCTTATCCAAGAACCAACAAGATCCTCCCTTGTCAAAGTACTATGATGGAATGAAGGCTCTATCAAACTAGTTGAACTTTTTCTCCCCAAAAATGTCTATTGTAGTTACCAGAGAGAGGGAAACTCTCCTCACTAGGTGCTTCCTCAATGGGGTTCATCCTCATTTTGCTACTATTTGACAACTCCTCCTAGTTGGTGCAATCCTTGCATTTATGAACCAACAATATGCATGCTCGACCCAGTCTAACATGCTTTCTCCTTACATGTCTTACAGTACTAGATCTGAACTTCCACCAACAATGGTTGTGGTGTCCAGGGGTCATGGTTGTGGACAAGGCCAACATACAAAGTGCACACGGAAAGTTTGGCCACATTGAAGACAACTACCACTCAAAGAATAGTTATCCACCACACTAAGAGAGAGGATGTGAAGGGGTCTCTTCCCAAGTCACCCAAGCACATGCCCATGTCGGTCAAGCATCTGCCCTGTCAACTGGTCGTACATCATTCCACCACATGCATATGTTCCAACTTGTCATGTCTCATTGTCAAAATAAGAGTACAAACACCTTATATAAGCTACAAAACATTATGGGGATTCTCCCCTCCACAATAGCATGACTGCATCTACATTCTTTGATTGGAAAGTCAGGGATTTACCTACTACCGATTCTTCTTCCCACCTAGCCACGACTCCTCAAGGTAACTTTAGGGCATCCATGCTTACTTCTAGTTCTGATTAGATTGTGGTTTGGGTGAGTGACAACATATGAACAATATGCCCCATCTTCTAACCACATCCATTTTGTTTATCCCTCAGTCCTCTATCACATGACGAATGGACCAGTTAAATGAGTAAATCAATGTGACACTATTCCTAAATCTTTTAAAATCAAGTTGATTTTTGTCCACTTTGCTATGAACTTTCTATACAATAATTGTTGATTCCCTCTGATGTTTCCTAATCTTTGGTCCATTTCATTATATTTCATAGGATTGGAGTAATTTGATGATGATTGGATAGGTAGTATGCTCTAGTGATCTCTACTACTTATCTACCCCATCTTCAAGCCCAGCACAAGCCCTTCTTCCCTCCAAGCCAATTTAGATGCACCTACATCATGGCCATCTACCTTTGGACAAGCTTAAACAATTAGATAGTTCTTATCATCCTGATCTTCTTTTTCTTGTAATTCCTATCTGATAGGGAAACACTGTTATGTGACCATACCAGCCCATACATGTAAACAATCATATCATATGTTTGACATGGGTTTTTTTCCATGTTTGTGGTCCATTTCGGAATACTAGCTATAATGACTATAGATATTATCTTACATATGTGGATGATTTTTCTAGAATTACATGTCTTTATTTACTTTGAACTCATGATGAGGCTTTTACACTAATTTGCAAGTTTCACAAGTTGATTTTGGTTCAACTTTCCACTTCAATTAATATTCTTCAAATCGAAAACACCCTCAAGTATACCCAAAATCTTGTGTCTGCCTTTTTCAATGACATAGGTATGATTCATCAACGCTCACACACATATTCTCCACAACCAAATGACACCACTAAGTGTAAAACTTTCCATAGCATTGACATTACATGCTCTCTTTGCACTTATGCCAACTTGCCTAAGCATTTTTGTTTGATGCGGTCCTCAACACTTTCTTTCTTATCAATTTCCAAACTTCCTCTATTCTTAGGAAGCACACTCCCTTTTTTGTTGTTTATCATCATTTTAAACTATTTGTGCTACCACCTTAGGTTTTTGGTTGTGTGATTCGTTCATAATTTTGATCCCAAGGTCGAAAAGCTTTCCCCATGAGCTATTCAAATGGTGTTTCCCAATTATCCTTTTTATGAAAAAAGGGTACAAGTTTCTTGACCCTAGCTCTAATAGAGTCTATATCTCTCCAAAAGTCACATTTTATGAGGTTGACATGTTATTTTATCATCTTCACTCCCAAAACATCATACTAATAACATGGTCTTAATGCCTTATCAACTCATCCATCAACACCACCCTACGACCACAATCATCCTCAATATGACACATGGAAGATGAGTCACTAGTTGCACATGCATCATCATCGTTAGTTCCAAACCAATCCAATCTACCACTATAATTACACAAAGGTATATGCATTGACACTATCAAACATCCCATTTCACATACTTGTCATATAGCACATGTTTCTTGCCTCATCATCTGCTACTATCCTAGACACAACATATGTTCCTAAGTGTCCAACAGATGCTCTGAGTCATCCGGGATGGAAAATTGGCATGATAGAAGTGAAGGCTCTCCATAACAACAAGACATGTGATATTGTGACACCACCTTAGGAAAAAATATTATAGACTGCCAATCGGTTTTCTCTATTAAAAATAAGTCAGATGGCTTTGTTCAATGACTCAAGGCACTTGTGGTTGCCAAAGGATTCACCCAGACTTATGGCATGGAATAGATTGAGACATTCTCTCTGACAACAAGGATTTATTATGTTTGCATCCTTATCTACCTTGCAGCTCATCCCTATTGGCCTCTCTATCACCTCGATATCGAGAATGCCTTTCTTCAAAAAGATCTCCTAGAGGAAGTCTGTATGCACCCAATTTTGTTGTTGAGGGGGCATCTTTGCACAAAGTGTATTGTCTGTAATGATATCTCTATAGTCTCAAAGCAGTCTTTATGGGACTGATTCAACAACTTAAGTGATATCCTTACACAACCTAACTTTTGGATATCAACTACTGACCACTCCATACTCTTCTCCAATTCCTCTGAAGGCTACATTCTTGTTTCTATCTATGTTGATGACATCGTCATCACCAATGATGATACAATGGAGATATTTGAACTAAAGCAGTACTTGCAAACACATTTCCACACAAAGTATGTGGGCACCCTGTGATACTTCCTTGGGATCAAAGTGGTTGCGCTCAACCTTGGGGATCATCTTATCACATTCATGCTATGTCTTAGACCTCCTTCAGGACACCAACGTGATAGAAGCTAAACATGTCCATACATTGATGAACTGTCATTTCAAGCCTACGCATGAAGGAGAACTTTTTTTTAATCCATAAAAGTATTTTTGTATAGTGGGGAGGCTGATTTACTTGACTATTACTAGACCAAATATTACCAGTGTTGTTGAAGTAGTCAACTGTAAAGACCCGATCTTCACGATCAAATATTTACAAAACAATATCAAAATCATAAACAATCTTTATTACATTCATGCTTGTACATCAGGTTCACAGAAGCTTACAAATATGATTACAAGTTTAAGAAATAAAATTCATTTCTAATTGGTCTTCAACGGAGGACTACCCAGTGCATGTCTCTTCAAGCTCTTCCATCTACCACATACGCATGAGTTCCCAAAGGGAACAAAACCACACATAGACCCCATTGAAGGGAAACAAAGGGTCAGCACAGCTGGTACTAAATTCTTATATCGAGCTATTTGCAAAATATAGGTTCTAAGTATAAATCAAGGTAATATCAAATCTAGGTAAGGAACATTTTGTGGACTAAATTTGCCCAATCAAGAATAACAATATTTCAATGTTTGTATTTCAAGATCAAATTTCACAAGGCTATTCAAAATAGTTCAAGATGTCAAATTATCAAAATATTTGCAATAATCAACTTTTGAATATTAAGGTTGAGCACTGTCATATCATTTCCTTCAAGGGAAACAATGCCTTATGTTCAATGATCTATGAAAGAACAACATTGAGCCTAATTACTATGTTAACCAGTCGACTGGGGGACAACTAATCCATAACACCTGTGCACAGGGGAGCGGGACGTACCCTACCTCAAGTGAGTCAAAGCTCTACGGGGCCAAAGCCCAAAGGGACCAATGTCTAGGGAATCAAAACTCCAAATAGATCAATTCAAGTGCTATTATAATATTCAATGCATTCAAACAATAATCAATCTGAGGTGGTGAACTTTCAAAGAGGTAGGAAAGGCTTAAATAAGTATAGGGTTCACCACTAAACAATGTACAAGGCATTCAAGAGGGAAATGAACAACTCAATATAAAAATAGAGAATCTAGTACCTCAATTATTTAGGGCTCCAAGAATTACATAGGCATAATGTGTCTCCAAGAATTTACGAAGAGGTAGCTACAAAGAATAATAATCTTGTCACTATTTGACTTGGAATCAACTACTTGTTGAATATTTTCTATTACGATTTTCTTTATTATTATTTCATGGTTCTCCCATTAGTTTCTTTCTAAATTTATAATTGGATTGCACATCTATAATAAACGTCACATGTTTATGTATGTAACTATAATATAGATAAGTGCCACATTATTTGCCAAGATTTCATCCTAATCTCATTCAATGGTTTCTAATTGTATTAAGCCAACATATAATCTATTATATATGTATTAGTATCCATCTGAATAGTTAATGCATGTCTACCTTTAGAGTATTATATGTTGTCGTGCATATATTCTTCCAAGATTATAAACATAGTAATTTAGAATGGAATAATATGTAGGTCAACTAAGTGGTATGTATACATATATATACTTGTATTTCTCAATTAAGATACAACATATGATTTCATAGTAATTAACTTATTCTTTTTACCATAGGGTTTCTTGATCTACATGCTTTCTCCTAAGACTATATTCAATTATGACTATTCAAGTTCTCTCTAAAATTCTATTCATCAATATGAATCTAAGTATTCCAGAGTCACTCATACATATAGTTCATAATACATTTTCCTCACATTAGGTCTCAATTAGATACCTAAATCCAAGTACGTACTGAGATTATAATTTGAAATATGAAGTCAATTACAATCAAATCCACAAACTTATATTTCTTATTCATTGTCTTTGACTAGGATCCATTTTGACAAAGTTTTGAGGAAAGTTCCTCATATCATCAATGTAGATTAAAATGTTTCCTTATTCTATATTGTGCTTTCCAAGATATCTCTAGTGTATACATATTTCTAGGACCTTAGTCTTAAGAGTACCCTGTAATGTGATAAATGACACTTATTAGTTTTATTTGTAGGCTATATATCTATATCTATTTACATCATCTAGATTCATAATGGAGGCACAATCATTATCCAACTACTGAAATGATTCACCACTTCGTATCCACTAAAACCCTTATATATATATATATATATATATATATATATATATATATACATATACTATTCAAATCAATATGTATGTGTGTACACGTTAACTATAATGTGTTGACTATTAGTATGGTCGAGTTTCACATCCTAATAATTCATATTATTATCTAACCTAATGTTTAGCATTAGGAATATATAACTGCAGAATTTTAGATTTCCTATTTACTATATTAGTAAATCTATATATTTGTACATCTCTATGCATATCATAGGTTAGGTAAACGAATCTGAAACTTAAATAGCTGATGTTTACTATCAATAATATTGTATTAATAATATTTTAATTATAAGTATCATCGCTATTTCTTGTTCTATGATATGAAATAGTGTAGCAATGCATACTAAATTTCCAGAGTTTTCTCCTTTTAACTAATACACATCAAATTGATACATATAGTTGGATCTTTGTGCCAATATGAATATGTTATATCTCCTACATGTTCATGTGTTTAGTTACTTAATGTATTGTCCCTTACTGATATGTTTTATCTCCTACACATTACTAAATGTATTGTCCCTTACTGATTTCTGAAATTCTAGATTTGTACAGGAAATGATGAACCTACTGACCTGTTGTTCATGCATGTTATGCATTAGATCCCAGCTTCAGATCTGTGAGGAGAGGTCAATCAAGGCATGCTACTATGTTATGCAGATCCTTCAGTCATCTGTATGCTCGATGGTTCATCTTAGAGTTGACAGTACGTTGCAGGTTAGATGATGTGGGAGGTTGATGGTGACGGATTCTGGTGAGGCACCATTGATCATGGTTCGGAATAGTTGCAGGTCGGCGGTGAAGAGGATCGGTAGAGAATGGGGTTGTCGACTTGCATCATCGGTCCCGATGGCATCAAGGTGTTGTGGCGCATAGATCCAGGCCGACCGGATTGCGGCCGGAGGTGGAGACTGCGGGCGCCGCTGGTGGCGTCTGGATATTGGGGGAGCACGGGGGTTAGGAGGAGGAGTGGTGGTTGTCATGGTGGAGGTCACTGATCTGCATCCTGCCCAACTCGGCGGCATTGTACTTGAGGGTGGTCGAGCTTGGAGTGATGCTCGTCCAGGTGAGGGCACCCAGGTGTTGACGTTGCTGGCGCCAAACGATTACTGACATGTTTAGGAAAGAGGCGACACCACTTTGATTGCTAGGTGGAGGAGGCGGCAGTACTGTGATTGATAGGTGGAGGAGGAGAGCTCGAGGGCGGGGTCTAAAGCTTATGTGGAGCTGTCGATGGTGGGGAGGCATTGCCATGGAAGGTGTTGCAGATGTGCGCTCTTCTATGATGTCTACAGGTCTCATGTTTTTTATCTGCGTGTCGAGGTCGGAGGTTGTAGGTGTGGGTCGGAATTCCCTGCTCCTGGATAGAGAACCAAGGGATCTTATATAGCATAAGGAGTCCTTTGAAGGATTTTTGGCCAGGGTGGTGTAGTAGGAGTCATAGAGAGCTATGTAACGGCCGGCCCTAGTGGCATAACATAGAGAACAAAGGTCCAGGGCATGAGAGAGAGAGGGATGCATGCTTCTGAAACCGACAATGGGTCAGGGTGTTATGTTGTGGAAGATGAGAAGATGAACGCAAGGCGAAACGGCTGTCGGCTTTAACCGATCATGGTGTTTCTCAGTGCGCAAGGTGAGATTTAGTTGCACGACTGAGTCCCCAAGTGGGAGAAGATGGAACTTCCGTTCTCCTTACCATAATAGTCAGGTGTTAGAGGGAGGGGCGATTTGTGGTTTTCTCCTTGCTAGGTTAACCATAGTCTTATTTAATATATTCATTAATCATGAGTCACCTAGACATTCAGGACTCTTTAACTCCCATGATATAAACCAAATTATCTTGAAATTTGGAATATGAGTTCAATCTATATTAAACTAATGTTTTGAGAGCATTAATATTTCTATCTACATCTTCGGCCTTGTTAACCTAATATCCATCATAACACATCCAAATATTAGAATCTTTTAAACAATGAACAATATATAATGATTCCAAGGCCATAAGGTGAAATTTCAAGAGGCTCTATGAATGGAGGTCTACACAAGATGTCAAGGTACACATGATTCAAATTGTACTTATGTATTGAAATGATTCACATAGACAAACTGAGGAACTAATTTGTTAATATTTCTCAAGTGAGGATAATTGATAAAATTTAGACAAAGTTGATCAAATTGGAGACTAATATGTGACCATGATAATCATAAAAGCTCATCAGACTTGGCATGAAAGACAATATTGCAAATAAGTTCAAGTTTGGGAAAAATAGCACAACATAGATTTAGTATCACAAATTGGGTATGTTACAACACTACCATCCTTAAAAGGGATTCCGTCCCCGAAATACTACCCTTAATGACAACTATATTCCTTCCAAGACCTAATTTCTTATCATACTACTCGTGTTTGCACAAATGCCATTCTTAATTAATGCACATGATCCAAATTCTCTTTTGACTAGTCTATGTCTTAGTCAAGATGGCCAACCAATTCCCTTACTACCCCTATAGAGTTACTACTTTGTTTCACGATGAAATGATACTTGAAAGGTATATCCTCTATTAAGGTGAGCACATACTAATGATAAATTCATATAAGATTATACAATGATGTTTTGATATAAATGTATGTGAATCGAATTAATAGGTGTCGATCATTATTCTCAAATATTTTTTTGTAAATTATCTATGTCAAATCACTCTCAAATATGTTTTAAGGTTCCAAATGAAAGCTATATAATGTGATTGTGAATCTTACAATTTTATGGCTGAGGATAATTTTTTTATTCTATATTCATACATGCAATTATTAATATGTGTCAAAATCTATAGACAAAAACATGGTACTTTACCCATTTGTATACCTAGGGTGGTGACTTATAATGTTGTAAGGGGCTCTTCACAGTTCTTCCTCAATCATATCTCAAGTAAATATACCCTAGGGGAGTCCAAAAGGTAGTGATATGGGCTAGATGAATTTCAAGACTAAGGTACCTTAAAGCCTAGGTTCTTAGTGTTCCCTACTTGTAGTTTATATATATTCTAGAAATTAGGCCAATTATACTAGGAGTTATCGTTACTATTGTTCTAAGTTCTAACTACTCCATTAACCCTAATTTTCACGAGACATGCATGAGCGCCGACCGTTTATGGCTCTGATACCATCTTGTAAAGACCCGGTCTTTATGATCAAATATTTACAAAATAATATCACAATCATAAACAATCTTTATTACATTCATGCTTGTACATCAGATTCACATAAGCTTACAAATATGATTACAAGTTTAAGAAATAAAATTCATTTCTAACTGGTCTTCAATGGAGGACTACCCAGTGCATGTCTCTTCAAGCTCTTCCATCTACCGCCTACCCATGAGTTCCCAAAGGGAACAAAACCAAACATGGACCCCATTGAAGGGAAACAAAGGGTCAGCACAGCTGGTACTAAATTCTTATATCAAGCTATTTGCAAAATATAGGTTCTAAGTATAAATCAAGGTAATATCAAATCTAGGTAAGGAACATTTTGTGGACTAAATTTGCCAAATCAAGAATAATAATATTTCAATGTTTGTATTTCAAGATCAAACTTCACAAGGCTATTCAAAATAGTTCAAGATGTCAAATTATCAAAATATTTGTAATAATCAACTTTTGAATATTAAGGTTGACCACTATCATATCATTTCCTTCAAGGGCAACAATGCCTTATGTTCAATCATCTATGAAAGAACAACATTGATCCTAATTACTATGTTAACCAGTTGACTGGGGGACAACTAATCCATAACACCTGTGCACGGGGCGGCGGGACGTACCCTACCTCAAGTGAGACAAAGCTCTAAGGGGCCAAAGCCCAAATGGACCAATGTCCAGGGAGTCAAAACTCCAAATAGATCAATTCAAGTGATATTATAATATTCAATGCATTCAAACAATAATCAATCTGAGGTGGTGAACTTTCAAAGAGGTAGGAAAGGCTTAAACAAGTATAGGGTTAACCACTAAACAATGTACAAGGCATTCAAGAGGGAAATGAACAACTCAATATAAAAATAGAGAATCTAGTACCTCAATTATTTAGGGCTCCAAGAATTACATAGGCATAATGTGTCTCCAAGAATTTACAAAGAGGTAGCTACAAAGAATAATAATCTTGTCACCATTTCACTTGGAATCAACTACTTGTTGAATATTTTCTATTACGGTTTTCTTTATTATTATTTCATGGTTCTCCCATTAGTTTCTTTCTAAATTTATAATTGTATTGCACATCTATAATAAACGTCACATGTTTATGTATGTAACTATAATATAGATAAGTGCCACATTATTTGCCAAGATTTCATCCTAATCTCATTCAATGGTTTCTAATTGTATTATGCCAACATATAATCTATTATATATGTATTAGTATCCATGTGTGTAGTTAATGCATGTCTACCTTTAGAGTATTATATGTTGTCATGCATATATTATTCCAAGATTATAAACATAGTAATTTATAATGGACTAATATGTAGGTCGACTAAGTGGTATGTATACATATATATACTTGTATCTCTCAATTAAGATACAACATATGATTTCATAGTAATCAACTTATTCTTTTCACCATAGGGTTTCTTGATCTACATGCTTCTCCAAAGACTATATTAAATTATGACTATTCAAGTTCTCTCTAAAATTCTATTCATCAATATGAATCTATGTATTCCAGAGTCACTCATACATATAGTTCATAATACATTTTCCTCAAATTAGGTCTCAATTAGATACCTAAATCCAAGGACATGCTGAGATTATAATTTGAAATATGGATTCATTTACAATCAAATTCATAAACTTATATTCCTTATTCATTGTCTTTGTCTAGGATCCAGTTTGACAAAGTTTTGAGGAAAGTTCCTCATATCATCAATGTAGATTAAAATGTTTCCTTATTATATGTTTTGCTTTCCAAGATATACCCAGTGTATACATATTTCTAGGACCTTAGTCTTAAGAGTACCATGTAATGTGATAAATGACACTTATTAGTTTTATTTTTAGGCTATATATCTATATCTATTTACATCATCTAGATTCATAATGGAGGCACAATCATTATCCAACTACTGAAATGATTCACCGCTTTGTATCCACTAAAACCCTTATATATATATATATATATATATATATATATATATATATATATACATATACTATTCAAATAAATATGTATGTGTGTACACGTTAACTATATTGTGTTGACTATTAGTATGGTCGATTTTCACATCCTAATAATTCATATTATTATCTAACCTAATGTTTCACATTAGGAATATATAACTGTAGAATTTTAGATTTCATGTTTACTATATTAGTACAAAATCTACATATTTGTACATCTCTATGCATATCATAGGTTAGGTAAACGAATCTGAAACTTAAATAGCTGATGTTTACTATCAATAATATTGTATTAAGAATATTTTAATTATAAGTATCATCGCTATTTCTTGTTCTACGATATGAAATAGTGTAGCTATGCATACTGAATTTCCAGAGTTTTCTCCTTTTAACTAATACACATCAAACTGATACATATAGTTGGATATTTGTGTCAATATGAATATGTTATATCTCCTACATGTTCATGTGCTTAGTTACTTAATGTATTGTCCCTTACTGATATGTTTTATCTCCTACACATTACTAAATGTATTGTCCCTTACTAATTTCTGAAATTCTAGATTTGTACAGGAAATGATGAACCTACTAACCTGTTGTTCATGCATGTTATGCATTAGCTACTAGCTTCAGATCTGTGAGGAGAGGTCAATCAAGGCATGCTATTATGTTATGCAGATCCTTCAGTCATCGGTATGCTCGATGGTTCATCTTGGAGTTGACAGTAGGTTGCAGGTTAGATGATGTGGGAGGTTGATGGTGACGGATTCTGGTGAGGCACCATTGATCATGGTTCGGAATAGTTGCAGGTCGATGGTGAAGAGGATCGGTAGAGAACGGGGTCGTCGACTTGCAGTAGCGGTCCCGATGACATCGAGGTGTTGTGGCGCACAGATCCAGGCTGACCGGATTGCGGCCGGAGGTGGAGGCTGCGGGCGTCGCTGGTGGCATATGGATATTGGGGGAGCATGGGGGTTAGGAGGAGGAGTGGTGGTTGTCATGGTGGAGGTTGTCGATTTGCATCCTGCCCAACCCAGCGGCATTGTACTTGAGGGCGGTCGAGCTTGGAGCGATGCTCGTCCAGGAGAAGGCACCCAGGTGTTGACATTGCTGGCGCCAAACGATTACTGACATGTTTAGGAAAGAGGCGGCGCCACTTTGATTGCTAGGTGGAGGAGGTAGCAGCGCTATAATTCATAGGTGGAGGAGGAGAGCTCGAGGGTAGGGTCTAATGCTTCTGTGGAGCTGTCGATGGTGGGGAGGTATTGCCATGGAAGGTGCAGTAGATGTGCACTCTGCTATGATGTCTACAGGTCTCATGTTTTTGATCTGGGTGTCGAGGTCAGAGGTTGTAGGTGTGGGTCGGTATTCCCTACTCCTGGCTGGAGAACCAGGGGATCTTATATAGCCTAAGGGGTCCTTTGAAGGATTTCCAGCCAGGGTGGTCTAGTAGGAGTCATAGAGAGCTCTGTAACGGCCGGCCCTAGTGGCATTACATGGAGAACGAAGGTCCAGGGCATGCGAGAGAGAGAGGGATGCATGCTTCTGAAATCGACGATGGGTCAGGGTGTTATGTTGTGGAAGATGAGAAGATGAACACAAGGAGAAACGGCTGTTGACTTTAACCGATCGTGGTGTTTCTCAGTGCGTAATGCGAGATTTAGTTGCACGACTGAGTCCCCAAGTGGGAGAAGACGGCACTTCCGTTCTCCTTACCATAATAGTCAGGTGTTAGAGGGAGGGGCGATTTGTGGTTTTCTCCTTACTAGGGTAACCATAGTCTTATTTAATATATTCATTAATCACGAGTCACCTAGACATTCAGGACTCTTTAACTCCCAAGATATAAACCAAATTATCTTGAAATTTGGAATATGAGTTCAATCTCTATTAAACTAATGTTTTGAGAGCATTAATATTTCTATCTACATCTTTGGCCTTGTTAACCTAATATCCATCATAACACATCCAAATATTAGAATCTTTTAAACAATGAACAATATATAATGATTCCAAGGCCATAAGGTGAAATTTCAAGAGGCTCTATGAATGGAGGTCTACACAAGATGTCAAGGTACACATGATTCAAATTGTACTTATGAATTGAAATGATTCACATACACAGACTGAGGAACTAATTCGTAAATATTTCTCAAGTGAGGATAATTGATAAAATTTAGACAAAGTTGATCAAATTGGAGACTAATATGTGACCATGATAATCATAAAAGCTCATCAGACTTGGCATGAAAGACAATATTGCAAATAAGTTCAAGTTTGGGAAAAATAGCACAACTTAGATTTAGTATCACAAATTGGGTATGTTACAACACTACCATCCTTAAAAGGGATTCTGTCCCCGAAATCCTACCCTTAATGACAACTATATTCCTTCCAAGACCTAATTTCTTATCATACTACTCGTGTTTGCACAAATGCCATTCTTAATTAATGCACATGATCCAAATTCTCTTTTGACTAGTCTATGTCTTAGTCAAGATGGACAACCAATTCCCTTACTACCCCTATAGAGTTACTACTTTGTTTCACGATGAAATGATACTTGAAAGGTATATCCTCTATTAAGGTGAGCACATACTAATGATAAATTCATATAAGATTATACAATGATGTTTTGATATAAATGTATGTGAATCGAATTAATAGGTGTCGATCATTATTCTCAAATATTTTTTTGTAAATTATCTATGTCAAATCACTCTCAAATATGTTTTAAGGTTCCAAATGAAAGCTATAGAATAAGATTGTCAATCTTTCAATTTTATGGATGAGGATAATTTTTTTATTCTATATTCATACATGCAATTATTAATATGTGTCAAAAGCTATAGAGAAAAACATGGTACTTTACCCATTTGTATACCTAGGGTGGTGACTTATAATGTTGTAAGGGGCTCTTCACAGTTCTTCCTCAATCATATCTCAAGTAAATATACCCTAGGGGAGTCTAAAAGGTAGTGAGATGGGCTAGATGAATTTCAAGACTAAGGTACATTAAAACCTAGGTTCTTAGTGTTCCCTACTTGTAGTTTATATATATATTCTAGAAATTAGGCCAATTATACTAGGGGTTATTGTTACTATTGTTCTAAGTTCTAACTACTCCATTAACCCTAATTTCCACGAGACATGCATGAGCGCCGACCGTTTATGGCTCTGATACCATCTTCTAAAGACCCGATCTTTATGATCAAATATTTACAAAATAATATCACAATCATAAACAATCTTTATTACATTCATGCTTGTACATCAGATTCACATAAGCTTACAAATATGATTACAAGTTTAAGAAATAAAATTCATTTCTAACTGGTCTTCAATGGAGGACTACCCAGTGCATGTCTCTTCAAGCTCTTCCATCTACCACCTAACCATGAGTTCCCAAAGGGAACAAAACCACACATGGACCCCATTGAAGGGAAACAAAGGGTCAGCACAGCTGGTACTAAATTCTTATATCGAGCTATTTGCAAAATATATGTTCTAAGTATAAATCAAGGTAATATCAAATCTAGGTAAGGAACATTTTGTGAACTAAATTTTCCAAATCAAGAATAACAATATTTCAAAGTTTGTATTTCAAGATCAACTTTCACAAGGCTATTCAAAATAGTTCAAGATGTCAAATTATCAAAATATTTGCAATAATCAACTTTTGAATATTAAGGTTGACCACTGTCATATCATTTCCTTCAAGGGCAACAATGACTTATGTTCAATCATCTATGAAAGAACAACATTGATCCTAATTACTATGTTAACCAGTTGACTGGGGGACAACTAATCCATTACACATGTGCACAGGGCGGCGGGACGTACCCTACCTCAAGTGAGACAAATCTCTAAGGGGCCAAAGCCCAAATGGACCAATGTCCAGGGAATCAAAACTCCAAATAGATCAATTCAAGTGCTATTATAATATTCAATGCATTCAAACATTAATCAATCTGAGGTGGTGAACTTTCAAAGAGGTAGGAAAGGCTTAAAAAAGTATAGGGTTCACCACTAAACAATGTACAAGGCATTCAAGAGGGAAATGAACAACTCAATATAAAAATAGAGAATCTAGTACCTCAATTATTTAGGGCTCCAAGAATTACATAGGCATAATGTGTCTCCAAGAATTTACGAAGAGGTAGCTACAAAGACTAATAATCTTGTCACCATTTCACTTGGAATCAACTACTTGTTGAATATTTTCTATTACGGTTTTCTTTATTATTATTTCATGGTTCTCCCATTATTTTCTTTCTAAATTTATAATTGGATTGCACATCTATAATAAACATCACATGTTTATGTCTGTAACTATAATATAGATAAGTGCCACATTATTTGCCAAGATTTCATCCTAATCTCATTCAATGGTTTCTAATTGTATTAAGCCAACATATAATCTATTATATATGTATTAGTATCCATGTGAGTAGTTAATGCATGTATACCTTTAGAGTATTATATGTTGTCATGCATATACTCTTCCAAGATTATAAACATAGTAATTTAGAATGGACTAATATGTAGGTTGACTAAGTTGTATGTATACATATATATACTTGTATTTCTCAATTAAGATACAACATATGATTTCATAGTAATCAACTTATTATTTTCACCATAGGGTTTCTTGATCTACATGCTTTCTCCAAAGACTATATTCAATTATGACTATTCAAGTTCTCTCTAAAATTCTATTCATCAATATGAATCTAAGTATTCCAGAGTCACTCATACATATAGTTCATAATACATTTTCCTCAAATTAGGTCTCAATTAGATACCTAAATCCAAGGACATATTGAGAATATAATTATATATATGGAGTCATTTACAATCAAATCCACAAACTTATATTCCTTATTCATTGTCTTTGTCTAGGATCCATTTCGACAAAGTTTTGAGGAAAGTTCCTCATATCATCAATGTAGATTAAAATGTTTCCTTATTCTATGTTGTGCTTTCCAAGATATCCCTAGTGTATACATATTTCTAGGACCTTAGTCTTAAGAGCACCCTGTAATGTGATAAATGACACTTATTAGTTTTATTTTTAGGCTATATATCTATATCTATTTACATCATCTAGATTCATAATGGAGGCACAATCATTATCCAACTACTAAAATGATTCACCACTTTGTATCCACTAAAACCCTTATATATATATATATATATATATATATATATATATATATATATATATATATATATATATATATATATATATATATATACATATACTATTCAAATAAATATGTATGTGTGTACACGTTAACTATATTGTGTTGACTATTAGTATGGTCGATTTTCACATCCTAATAATTCATATTATTATCTAGGTGGCTATAGACATAGCTAATAATCTAGTATTCCATTAATGCACTAAACACATTGAAGTTGATTGCCATTTTTTGTGAGACTTGGTCAAAGCCAAGAAGATCATCACTCCTCACATTAGGACAGGTGATCAAGTTGCATGAATCCTTAACAAACCTCTTTTCTCATACTTTATTCAAATATATCGATGCCATGTTGTGACTACACAATGTTTACTCTTCAACTTGAGGGGTCGTGTTGGTATATTTGATATGGTTGTGTCTTCTCTTTTTCTCATCTTGTACTCACACTTAAGTGGGGCTTGTATATCCCACTTAAGTGGCATCACTCCTATATATATAGGAGGATATGTACTCTCTTTTTTACTTGCCAGAAGCAAACCCTTTCTACAAAATAATATACTCTCTTGAGGTTCTACCCTCAGGTAGTATTTGAATTTTACTTTATCATGTTGGAGTATGCCTTATTATATTTATGAATACATCATAACTTAGAAAAAGAAACTATATATGGTTTTGTTTACCACTCCAGAATTCTAATTTTGAAAACCACATATACTGTAAACATGAGTTAAATCAATTGAATTGTATTAGACTACTAACCAATCAAGAACACTACCACAATTCATTATTCCTTTTATTGGATACATCACACACATGTACAAGTTTGAAGTTGCTTTTACATCCGTGTTATGACCTTAAAAATTACTCTTGTAGGAATTTTACCATTCTACACGATATTCCATATATTTCTACATGCCTTCTTACACATCATTACTTGTTTCTATTTACTCATTCTTACTCTTTTGGCACCATGACTGAAAGTTATGCAAGTTGAAAAGATGAACATCTATCTTAGTTTTTTGGAACATTCAGGAGTCACTCTATTCATTAGATGAGATATCTATTACTTCTCTATTTGCAATTTCCTCATTAGAATAATGTTAATCTATTACTAGCGGGTTTAGGGAATTTATTTCCACTGCATCAGCATATAGATAACGAACCTCTACAATCTTTGACTTAAATTGATGTGAGAAGGGCTACACCACAAAAAAGTTAACATATCACCTTCTTCTATTTGTAAGAGTTCCATAACCTTTTGTTTCCATAGATGATGACAAAATCATCTCCCTTTTGAATTTTGTTTAACATTGATCCAAACAGTGACTAAATTACAGCTAAGTTTGATATGACCTTTGCTTTGATGTGGGACTCTAGCATGCCAATCAATTGGGAAAATTAAATGTTGATATATATTTTCCTTACTATATTATATTGACATGTAAACATGTAGTTTTTACTACTGGAGCTATCCATGAGTAGAGGAACAAAACTAGAACAATTAAGGGTAGTAGAGATCAAAGATAGTGTAGATATGCTAATGCTAGTACAACATCCTATCTCATATAGACATTATGTCTAGAACTTATATGAAGTTGGATAAGAACAAGTGCAAAGCTTAGATAAACAAGGTTATAAAATCTTCACATAATTATCCAAAGGTTCTAGTGTTTTCAAGAATAAACATATTCTTCTGAATAATCAAACAAGACCTTCATCACCCTCATTATAAAAAAGGGGATGATACTCATCTTATCAAAAACTAAAGTACTATTTTTATGTACTTTCATTTTTAAAGTTATTTTGAAGATCACATCTATTAGGTTGTAGGGCATTCTTCCTAATATTGTTAGCCATAAAATGTCTATGTTTGTTACAGGGAGAGATTTATTGAAGAGGACATTCTACTTTCAAATGAAGTCATACATGATTTCAATAATAAAGGAAGAAAAATTAAAATGTGCATCAAAATTGACCTCACTAAGGCCTATGGCATTGTTAAATATGAAGCAATTTTCACTATTCTTGATCAGGTTCCCAAGTGTTCTATATGATTGAAACCCCTCTCTTTGATGCCTATGAAGACCCATTCCTCAAGGGAAAGCAAAACTTTGGCATGGAAATTGTGAAGGTCTTAAGGCTGATTAAGGTAAATGCCTTATTGCTTGGTTTCATTAAGCAAAGCCCAACTTATGTGAAGTTCCATGAAGGTGTGTCTACTTGCAAGAAGAAGATAAGAGGGAAGATGCCTAAAGGGATGAGATGAAAAGTTTTGTTGATTCTTACTTTTAAATTTATGATGATGACCCCAAAGAAGAGAAAATTGGTGAAAAACACTTGAGAAGCTCGCATGACCCTTGGTAGGAAGATCAAAGAACAAAGACATTTGAGAGGATTTCTTATGATGAGGATGAAAACATTTTGCTTTTGGACAACAGTTGATGGATGGAAGAACAACAAGCATGGATGAAGGCTCTAAACCTAGCGCTATTGGGAGGCAACCCACATCCATTTGAGACTCTCAAAACCCCTTTTCTTTTCATACTTTTGTTTTTCACACAAACCATACTTGATAATTTTTCTATTTGTGAATCATGTTAGAATAGGTACCTTGGAGAAAAGATGATGCATGAAGAATCTAGCCAAGGATAAGATCAAAATTAAAATTAACAATGAAGATTCGTGAAAAAGCTATAGGAAGAAGTCCATCACAGGCGTTATACATAGCAAGATCGTGCTGCTGGCATCCAGAATAGCCGTTTGGCATAGAACGGCCATGGTGGCCCTACCTTGTTCACCTAGTGCTACATCAATCACTCCATCTCTTAGTGGTTGTCTAATGTGACTCCATGCCCTTTACCCTATTATTCTAAACTTATGTTTCATGTTGAGGACAACATGATGTAAAAGTTTGGGTGGTAGGGTGGTAAGCCCACCTTTCACCGCATTTTTATCTATGAACCTTGTACTAAAATTATGTAAGATGATCAAACAGTTAGGCTAACTTTCATACCTATCTTTCCTGATCTTGTGTGTTTGCATTCATGCATACATGTAGTTTAATTTCATGCATTTTTGCATAATTTTTCAAATTGTTTGCTCTTTTTGTCTTTCCATGCCATGCATTTCACTTTCATGTAGATTTTGGTAATTCTTGTGTGTTTTAGTTTTCATTTGTTTCTTTATGCTTTCTCTTCCCTAAATGTAGGTTTAGATGTGATTAAATGCAAATTGGAACCATTTTGGCCAATTTTTCCCAAATTTGGAACTCCTTGTCCAAAATCCTGTTTCAACTTTAATCTCAAATTTTTGAACTAAAAGTTGTTGATCTTTGACAAATGCATGCCATATTCTTAGAGTTTTTTTCTAAATGGTCTTGCTTGTTGACTTTTTACATGTGCATCACCTCTCTCATGTTTGTGAATGTTTTGCTTGAATTGTGAATTGAGCAAGCTATGAACGCTTGGAGCATATGGGATCACATGATATAAATGTGAATCTCATGTTGTTCACTCATTTGGAGTGATATCATTTGATGAAGTGTTGGATTAGTTTTCATGTAGGAGTTTTTCTGTTGAGGACCACACTGATGACCCCTTTTTGACCCGACTCTTCTTTCATCATCTTCATACCCCTCCACCTCATGAAAGGATGCCTAAGTGCACATATTTAGCCTTGTCCACCTCCAAAAGTTTGGAGTGGCCATATCTACATCTCCTCGCTTCACTCTCTCCACTATATGCTCTATCTACACCATGGAAAAAAGCAAAGAAAAAGAAAAGAAGAAAAGAAAAAAAAGGCAAAAAGAGAATAAAAGATGCTTCTATTTCAGAGCATCTACATAAAAGATGAGTGTTAAAGCAATCCAATTTCTTACCACAATCCTTTCTTCCATTTTCATATCGATTGAGCTAGGAAGAATCAAATATAGCTTACTTTACCCTTTACTATAGCCATGTGGGTCACTTGGTGTGGTTTGAAGCATAAGGTTGAATGCATGAAAGTGAAACATCACTCCTAGTCATCATTGATTAACATCATCATGAAATGGTTTACCCAGAATTACATGAAGGACATATGGAAATCTTATGTGTCCTATGTTCTATATTCAAATTTTGTATGCCCAATGCTTTTTTCATGATTGGATTGTGAAATTAGAGAGGAGAGAAGTGGAACACATGCACTTAGTCACTTCTGAGATCATTTAGTTAATAATCATTGTTTACAATGCATTTATCATTCTTGTTTTATTGAAAGAAAATGAATAGAGAGATTAAGTTGGAGCATATTTGAGGATTGTATGTTTTAAGTTTGGGGTGGTGATGCAGCCATGTTTTAGGCCTTCATATTGTATCCTTTTGTATTATAATCACATCCAAACATGTTAGATTGCAAGTTCACCCAATGTGAACTTTCATGTCATATGCATTTATAGATCCTTTTGTGTGTTTTTCAAGGTAATTATGCATACATTGAATGCATAGGAGGGAGGAGGAGAACATCCTCAAATTTTCACACTTCAAGATCAAGCCTAAATCTCCCCTAAGCAATCCTTGGATGCACAAGTATCAATCCAAGCCAAAAGGAGGCCAATTGAAGAAGTTAGAGTCAAGATTAGCTGAAGGAACCATCACCTCAACTATGCTACATCGCCACGGCCGTGGTGAATCGATCTTAAAAGGCACAAAAACTTCATCTGATTTCAATCGACTGTCTCGCGTCTAAGTCATGGTTCACAAATCAACCCTATCCAGTGGAACTGACACTCCCAACCACATATGCTTGACTTTGTCTTGCAATTGATAATATCTAGGATGCCCTATTATCTCCATCCACATCGACTCCAATGGAATCTTCCTTGAATCCTACCAAGTTCCTAACTCCATCTGTGATGGTGTCAAGGGGCCCTATTCCAACTAGTTTCCAGATTGTATCTCATCAGTAGTGAATATGCTATGTCTGGATGCTTCCCTTCCTCCTATCATAAGGACTCATACAACATCTTACTTGCTAGATCAGATCTCATCGGCATGGAGGAACCCAATGCTCTCTTTTCATGCCATAAGGACAACACATAATCTTCATGTACAAATCCTTTTAAAGTTATTTTTCCCTTTCAGAGTCTTCATTCATGGTGCAACAAACCCATTGGAGTGAATAGTCTGGCTTCTCATATGCATTTTGTCCACTTGTCTTCACCATCATGTGCAGTGGAGGTTCACAAGGCATTGGAATATTCTGACATTTGGGAGTGCCTTAATGTTGCTTTGCGGGCTTCTAAACATTGGATATGTGGTTTTTGTCTCCACGCTCAACCTTGGTCCAAGTATTGTTCTCACAAAGATGCAGGTGGTTTTGGGGATATAGTCATTCTCCCACGTCATTCTTGCTTGGAACCATTAGGTGTTATTATTGGTCTTTCCATTCCTTCTAAAGACACATCTCCTATTTTTGTTCACTGCAACTTGACAGCTGGTCAACGGATAGAGCCACCACCAATGCCAACAGTCTGACTTGAACTATGTGCATATCTTCTTGACAAAGTTTTTTATGTGGGTGCTCCCACTGTCAAGAGTATCCCTCTTCTTTGTTGTCTTCCCTTTGCCGATGCTTTATGGACAACTCTTAATCACATTGCATCTTTTCCATCTTTTATTGAGGATTGGATACATTTGCTTTTATTTCCTATATGTGTCCTTTATCGTTTTACTCCTTTGATTGTGGCTGAAAGGTCTTCTCAGAAACGTACTTCTCTTCAACAACTCATGATTCTTAAGGTGTTAGAGATTTGGAACTCTGGCCCTGATGGTATCCAACACATCCTTATAAGAGTTCTACAACACCATCAACCTATCCAATGTGTGCATGCCTCAGACACCAATGTATTACATGCCAAATCTAAGGTCAAGGATGGCCATTTTACAGGAGCTATTCAAATTATATCTTCTAGTGGTATGCTACTACTCGATATGTTCTTAAGTCCAAGCATCCATAGCTTCCGCCTCCAATTGTGCTACCAACCTCAGAAATATCATCATCTCCGATTGTGGCCTCTTGTAATATGGTTGAAGAATCCATTTTTCCATTCCATAAAGGGACAAATTTTGCATGTGATGGCCTTCATGTGCAACACCTTCTTGATGCTATGTAGGGTGTGGCTTCTGTAATAAAATATGCTACTGGATGCTACATCTATTATTGTTAATCTCTGGTTGGCTAGACGATGTCCTATTTCTTTGGTGCCTCATGTTGCTAATGCCCCTTTGACCCCCCTTATTATGCCTGAGAATGGCATCCGTCCCATTTCTGTTGCTACAATTTGGCATTGATTAATTTCTAAGATTGCATCTAAAGGAGTTTTTCCAAATACTATCTCTTATCTTCAAGAACGTCAGTTTGGTGTTGGAGTTTCTAGGACTACTGAAGCTCTTTTGCATGTCGTGACACACCTTGTTCTTGATAAGGAACATGTTCATACCCATGCATTGGCACTTGTAGACTTCTCAAATGCTTTCAATATGGTTGAAAGGTCCACCATCTTTTGAGAAGTCCATCTTTGGTGCCCATCGATTTCTCATTGGGTGTAATTTTGTTGTAGCTCACCCGCTCATCTTTATTTAGATCAAGGTGAGCCTATTATGTCTTTTTTTGGGATCCAACAAGATGATCCACTTGGACCTCCTCTTTTTCCTTGTCCCTTCACCCCCTTATTTTGCACTTAAAAGGATGAATGCCATTTAGATTTATTATCTTTCTACATGGATGATGGAACTCTCATTGGTGAAATTGTTGAAGTGTTAAAGGTCCTATCTCTTCTGAAATCTTTGGGCTCGGATTTTGGCCTTCATATCAACATAACTAAGACAGAAATATTTTGGTCTTTTTATGACATGAGAAGAGCCCCAGGTTGTGGGTTTTTCCCTCATGACATATCCAGACCTATGTGTGGTGTCAAGCTTCTTGGTGGTCCAACTTTCGTCGACCCGAGCTATATTTTGGACCTATTGAAGAAGTGTGTGGTCAAATCCTTATACTTGATGGATCTCCTTGCCTCTCTCAATGACTCACAAAGTGAACTTCTTCTACTCAGGTCATGTGTTGGTATGCCAAAGTTGGTGTTCTCTCTTCAAAAAATGTCACCAAATTCTATTTTTTCATCCTTTGAAGACTTTGAACATGGACTCTATTGTGGCTTGTCACACATTATCGTTGGTGAAGGTCAAGGTTTTGGTGATTTCCAATGGCATCTTGCAACATTACCCATGCGTCTTGGTGGGTTGGATATTATCACTAACCAAGATGTGGGTGATTATTCCTATGTTGCTTCTTGAGTTCACATCATAGAGCTTCAGGACCATATTCTTGGTGGGGTTGGTCCTATTCTTGATGGTAGCACGTTCGACGTTGCTTTTGATTCCATTTGTGATCTTGTGCCATCTTTTTGCTGGTCCAAGATGTCTAGTATGCCATCTGCTACCCCAAATATACAGTCTCTACTGGCAAACACTTACTACAAAAGGGTCTTGCAGTGCTTCAAGGCTTTTGAGATGACTCCATGACAAGTAGAAGTTCTTCCTTCCCTATAGGCTGACCATGCACAAAATTTTCTTCTCACTATTCCCATTGATGGTCTTGGGTTATCCATGACACCGGTGAAATATCGTTCTACTTTACGGTATCGTCTTTTGATCCCTTTATTACATGGCAATGAGCATTGCCGTTTTTGTCATTTTGTAGAGCTTGATTCCTTTGATGACCATGTTGTACACTACCACATATGTCTAGGTTTCAAGTTCCTCCATGATGTTGTTCATGATGCCTTTTTTAACATTCTTTCTTGTGTTGGGATTAAAGCTTTAAAAGAAGCTCTGGTAGCCTTTCTTGGGTCACGACATGATGGTTTCCATGCTCAAAGACCTACTGACATTTTATTATATGATTGGAATAATGATAAAACACACTTGTGTTGATCTTATAGGGAAATATAACATGAGATAGGAAATGAAAACAGAAAAATTACTGAAATATTTCTCACTAACCAATAGATTGCGTCAATAACTATGAAATGGGAATGATGGTTTCACAAAGATATACCTAGTCCTGGAGCAAGTCCAGCAACAATCCTCATCAATGTAGATGCGCACTATATCTTGGACGGTGGCTATGTAGCTCCTGGTCACACTGGGACTTGTATGACTGCTCCTCCATGGATAGCAGACTCGGACAACTACTACAGTGGCTCCACAGATCTCTCCATGGACTGCGAGTTATTGTTTCCCTCCTAGTAGCAACCAAAGGACTCTTACCTATAGAGTAGTCCAAACAGACCAACTAGACCTCTATCATCCTGCAAGAATGGATAGGAAGGATTTGTCCCTCCCGTTGGTGTACTAGTCACCAATATGCTCTCTCACAACAATGAGCCTCAGTTGTTTCTCTCCCTTGGCTATCCCTCCCTAGTCGGGTAGGACTTGCCTGGGCTCTTGTGGTTACCACAACCAGAGAGGACAACAATTGTCAGAGCAACTGATTGTCAATTGTATGTGTAGTAGATGTGCTCTAGGAAGCCCCCAGTACCCCTCTATATATATGAGGGGTTAGGGTTAGATTTAGGGCTCCCAATCCCCATCCAATGGGGACTAAAGTGGGAATGGAAAGGACCGAAAGATCTTGAATTTTCACAACAATTTGGTAAGTTTCACAACCTATGTGTGCCAAAGTCGTCATCTCGTCCAGCAAGACGGGTGTCTCACAAGTGAGACAGTAATTTTTCTAAGCAAAACCATCATTTCACACCATCCAGTTCTACACATATGTCAGCAATTCGATTCCAATTAGTACTCAACTTGACGTCAACACCAATCCTTTGTGAAATCAAATTGCACTCCCAAAAAGGGCATCTGGTGTAAACGCGACAGGCATCTCACACCATCCCAGACGACCATCTCACATATGTGAAACAGGCATCTTGTAGCATGCTATATGGTCATTTCGTACAAGCGAGACAGGCATCTCGTAGCCTGGGTCAGACAAAATTTAAACCAATGTACATTACAATCAGTCTGATACTCCAAATGACTATCTCAACACTAGAACCAATTGTTTGGTAGTCTAGTCAGTTGATCTGTTGTGTGAATTGAAATACCTAAACACTTTAGTAATCAATTCAATTATCATTCAAGATCAATCTCCTCTTCTAGATGAGTTCCTATGTGTGTGACCCTATAGATCCCATATCACGTTGGCAGTGAATGTCCATAACTAACTGATGACAACACAAGCAATGAGCGGTGCCTAGTCGCACATCAGTGCTACCCAAGAAAATGGAAAGTTGGGGAGAAAATTCAACCTACAATATGTGTATGGTGTTATAGTATTTGTATAGTTCCCTTTTCATTGATATCCAGATTGAACTAGAGGAATGGGGTAGTCATCCTCATTATTATTCAATCTTATTCCTTTAACCAGAGCAGACTGCATGAGATACATGTAAGCTCAATATCATATATTGACTCACATGCACATGGCCATACTTTTCTCAGTCTCACTAATCAAGAGACCTTGGATATCATACTCAAGTCGAAGGGACTAATCCCATCTCTATCACTCACAGTCAATCCCCATGTGTCAAAGTCATCCAATCATCATCGTTATAATAACCCACATTTTATGACTACGTTTGATGATGTCAAAGTGTACCCAATGACATGTGATGAGTGCAGTGATTTTAGGTCTAAGAACCACAACCACCACCATCATTGTGAGAGCTAACTATGACTTCCATAATGATGACTTCCATGTGTCAGTCTCACGGTGGGTCTGTCTGATACACTATTCTCTAAGATGTATTTGTATGCTTGGTTTTCTATTTCCATATCATGACTAATAAGACTTTGTCATCAACCAACTCACACTCTGATCTTATCTGTTATTGTTTTCTATCTACCTTCCAAAATAACAACTGATCAGGGACATAATGAGAATGTATATACTCTTAACATCTGTATGATCTCATTCTTCCAAGTCACGTACTTGAAGACATATGTCATTGTGTAATATCCTTCTCTAGACATTTATTATGTAATTCATTATCTCATAACCAAATATATAAAATAAATTGGAAGCTTGCCTTTATTGATAATCAAATCATGTATCTAATGCCTTATCCCAATCATCATATGATTGGTTCATTGGGCATATATACCAACAGACTCCCACTTGCACTTAGAGCTAATCACCCATGGATCTCATCCCGAGTGACCTAACATGACCATCATGCTTCTGCTGCGCAAGTGCTTTTATAGCAAGTTTAGTAATGTTTTCTTTAAGTTGATATTTTGCAATTTTCACATCTCTTCGTTGTATGACTACTCGTATGAGATGGAAGTGTCGTAGTATGCTATCTTAGATTCCCAACCTAACTAGTAGCTCCATTGTTGTCATCAATATTTCTACTATGTCATCACTGGCTTGGAACCTCACACAATTTCAACCATATAAACTTCTTGATCCATACAGTATCCCCTACTATTTTCATAACATAGAGATACTCAACTTCTTTTATAGATTAGAACAACTATCATTAGCTCAGAACCCTTTCTAGCTTACAGTTCTAATTTAATGTCAAACACAATTGCGATCATTTTGTCAGTTTGGAAGCTTGCATCGGTGTAACTCCTTACACCCAACTCTTCCTTATTACCATAACCAAGGAACTGATCCTATTAGTGCTTCACAAGCACTTGAGGATGTTCTGTATGGTAGTGTAATGACCACATTTGTGCTTAATTGGTAAACTAGGGTTTACCTAAATGATTACATGCTTGATTAGATTGAACATCGTTTAGACTTGATTAATGACAGTAGATCAATTGTAATGTTTCAAACCTAAGAAGAAACTCTAACTATGATTTTAGTTTGAAGAATTAGGGTTTGAGAAATGTAAACCCTAATCGGCAAAAATTAGGGTTTTGATAGTACATGAATATGGAATTTGATCAGGAGAGCAGTGTGGTAAATGATTTTTCATATTTTCTACAAATTATGTATTTAATTTAATTTTGGATATGATATGGATAACTCAATCATCCATATTTGAGAAAAAATTTAGAATATTTGAGTGTTCTTTGAATGTGGTTCTAGGTTGAATTATACTTCAACCAAAATGCTGACATAGTGCTTTTCTATAGTGTAGTGTTTTATTTTTAATTATTTATTGGTAACTCCAAATGAACTTAAATTTTAACTGGATATCAAAAACTCAATCATAAACAAAATTTAAAATTTTCATAATTTTTGGATGCGTTTATACCTTATCAGTAGACGAATTATAAAAATATTTTTATGATAGAAAATTCAGCTGAAATAAGAGAAAGTATAGTGAGGGGTCAATGTGCAATTGACCCAAGAAGCTCAATTGCTCTATATGGTCAACAGAACACACAAGGAGATCTCATAATTCATGATTCAATCTAGAGAAACGAAATCCTAGAGAGAGAGGGAGAGTTAGGGTTTGAGAGGAGAAAGTGATGGAGATGCTGACCTAGGGTTTTACGGTCTGAGGAATGATGAAATCATGTAAGTTTAGCTTCTTTGCATAGACTTTAATGGTGAATATTCTCTCACATGTCAATATTCCATCCCTCCTCTGATTTGATCCAAAATGGTGTCAAAACTTTCCCTTTTCTCACTCTTTCTTCATAATCCCTAATTTTTAGGGTTTCCGAGTTGAAAGGAAGAAGAATCAGGTGAATTGCTAGGGATTTGATATGAGATCGAGATTTTCAGGGATGAACTATGTTTTTAAGGTGTTTTCACACCTTAGGGTGAGTGGGAACTTCCTTTAAATAGTATATTGCACGAAAATTGGTTAAATCATCCATAATCTTTAATTTCTTAGTATGCGACTACAAACCATGAATTGTGTGTTTGATCTAAGTTGTTGCAAAATGATATGAAATGGATTCTTCCTCTGTTTGGATGAATTTCATATGATAAAATCATATTATAAATGTATACAATACATCCTAATGAGAATTTCCTAAGTATTCGCAGAGGTTATAAGAGTAAACTAAAATATAGGGAAATTGTCTATGACTGAAATTGATGTATAATTAAATAGAGAAATTTGTTTATCGGAATCCCCTTGGTTATGAATTATTATTTATCTGAATTCATAGTACATATATTTCAGATACTATCTTGGATTTCATTTAAGGTGAATAGTGTTTGTTGATATCTCAGTAAAGAGGGTGAAACCCTAGATGCGAGGAAAGTTGGATATTTGCGAATAGATATCGTGAAACCCATATGAACGGATTTTCTTGATATGATAGACTTTATTTATTCAATTTTATTATTGATGCATGTTATCTCAGTGAATAGCATGGAAACCCAAATTCAGCTCAGTTCTAAGGTTTCATGCATATATTGATTTTATATGATTTGTTGATAGTAGTCTTTATTCAGTGAATGTTTATGTCGCATGAAATCCTTATAAGAGCCATGTGATAAGTGAATGAGGTAAATGAAACCCTAAGGATAGGGTGTTCAATGAATCAAGTATTTTGATATCAATGTTCTCAATATGAGATGTGGTGATGCACAACTCAAGATTTGGATTGATATGCACGTTTTCCAAGAAAGTACAAATAATTTACAGGTGCAAATGATTATTACTCGTATGTCAAGTAATTAACTCTTATCAGTGTATTAAGAAGTTCAATTGCATGATTCTAGTGTATAAAGTATCAAGTGGACATGTATTCTGTTATTTAAGAATTGTAGTCTGCATGTAGGTATAAAATATTGATATCTCAGTATATTATAGTATTTTGAGTATATTGCTCTGCCAAATTTAGATTGATATACATGTTGTGTTATAAACTTCAAATAAATAGACACGATATCATAGAGATGCCAGAGTCAAGTATAAGTAAGGGAAAAGATACAATATAGTAAGAGCTTTCCAAGAATAATAAAATAATAGACTTAAGAGACATGAACACTGTAGATTCCCTGTGAGAGGTATGTGTCATAGGGATGAAACGACCTAACCCTGGCAGTGTCCAATATACAGGGATCAGAATGTACTAATAGGTGGTACGGGGGATGAAGCCCTAGTGGAAGTCTCCTTAATATACAGCATGTAGTATCCAACATCAACCAGAGGTCCTGGTGGTACTAGAGTACAAAAAAACCAATATGTTGCTTGACTCTCTGCCTGTGTACTCAGGTTAAAAGAGGAGTCTAGTTTTTATGGCATATTAGGTGTGCTGAGGCCAGAGAGCCATTTTCCTGTTGCAGACCAGCGACGTAGTCAGGCTTAGCTTTCCCAGGTGTGTCAGCTAAGTCTTGTACGGTGAGATTGTAGTTCGCTACAAGTCTTCATATGTAGGGTACACTACATATGATCAGGGCATAAGCCAAAATATGATAATATAAATTTTAAAAAGTTACTTATAAGTAAGAAAGGCTATGAAAGATTCAAGTACAGTTTCCCATCAATTATTCTTTGTATGTTTCTAAATTATTAGTTATCTTTGAAATTAATCAAGCATGCTCATATATTGATTTACTCTTGTTGATATCAATAGTATCCTGCCATATTTATGATTGTAAATGATCAATCTCTTTAAAGGTTACTGCTGCTATAATTTATATCAGTTGCTCAAAAGTATATTTGTTGCTTTAGACTGTTTCTTTGAAGTACTCATTCACTGAGCGAGTAGGGTCACCCCTCTACTCAAAATTTTCAGGGATATCACATGGACTTGAAGAAGGTCATTGCATCAGAGTAGATCCACCACATGTGTTAAGTATGAGATTAGTTAAGTTCATTCAGTCCCTGTCACTCTAGGTCCTAGTATAGATGTGAGAGTGTTGTAAGTAATGTTTTGTATCTTTGTTTCCTTAATAAGAGAGAATGTATTTGATTATCATGTCGTATGTACCTGAGAATGAAATATGGATGTGTATCGTTTATGTTGAGATCATATTAAAAAAATCAATGTTTAGATTCCCTTGTAAAGTTAGTTTATTGGTTCAATGCGAGAAAACAAAGAGTTTGAAAAAGAAGAAAAAGTTAAGGGTGATCTTTGTATTATGTTAAATCCTCAATTTATACCCTAATCTCATGATTAATGGTAATTGTGATATCGGGGTGTAATAGGTAGTCTAGTGACTTTCACTAGCATCTGACATATACCCACTCGACATGTCCAATACTTATGAGATTTCTAGGTTGGTATATATGTGTCTTCTCATCATGTCAAATACATATGGGATGACTTAATATCTATCGTCATGTCCAATACATACAAGATTATTGGATATCTTCTCGTCATGTCCAATACATATGAGATAACATGATAAGTACATAAAACTACATTTAAGATAGATCCAATTGCATATGGCATCTATCTATGTGTTCCTATTCTTCAAAAGAATTGGGACACTAGGCTCCTGAGAGACTAACTCCATGGAACATGGACACATTTTCTCTCATTCAGTCTTGCATGTTGAACCCTTCTGTATCTTGACAATGTATGTGATTTTACTTAGGTCAAGAAGCCTTTTAGATCTTTCTTTATATACCTTGATTCCTATCACATAAGATGCTTCACCTAAACCCTTCTTATAGAAGGTGCTTTCTTTTCCAAGTATTAACATTTATAGGATAAGGACGTTATTTTGCATCATTATGTGGGATATAAAATATGCTCCCACCAAATCTTTTGTAATCACAGACTCCATCTTCATTCCGACTCAAGTCAAACCCTTTGACTGTTTTGTCAAATACAAGATTCCAATTCTAAGATTCTTGCTTCAATCCACAAATTTACCTTTGTATCTTATAGAATTTATTTGCATTAATGGATTTATAAAACCATTAGGTTGTGTCACGTGCACATCCTTTTAATTATTCCAATTAAGGAATGCAGTTTTAACATCCATATGCAAAATCTCATAGTTATACTAAGTTGCATTAGCAAGCATGATCCAGATGGATTTAACCATGGTAATTAGTGAAAAGACATCATCATGTTCAACACCTTGAACTTGTTTGAAACTCTTTGCAACCAATCTACCATTCCATCTTGGTCTTCTTATAGAGGCCCAAATGCACCCTATGGGTTTTACCCTTTCAGATTGGATCCACCAAGGTCATACCTTGTTGGTTTACATGGAGTCCATCTTTGATCTTTTGGACTCAAGCCATTTTTCATATTAGGTCCCTCAATAGTTTCTAGGTAAGTTGTTGACTCATCTCTATGATCAACTCACTACCGTTTGAGTTATATGATATCATAATCTTTCAAACTCAAGGTGTGTTCTAATAGAACTATGAATTTTGTGTGTTACATAAGGAACTTGAGATTCCACAACAACTTGTGATTTTCCTTGTTCCTATTGTACCTCTTTAGGTTCTATATTTTCTTATTTGTCTCGAACATTTTAAGTTCTACTTTTACTCCCACTGATTCCTTTGGAACTAATTGCCATTATAGGAATACAATCATCCAGACTAACAAACACTTTGTTGTTGGATTGGAATATAAGTTATATTCAACAAGATAACATTCATGTGATTTGTGGATAAAGACTTTTAAGAAATTATTTTCTTATATAAGCCTTCAATCCTAATCACTACCAATGACTCATTGGGACTCCTCCCATGCCATATCTCATATGGTGTCTTTTGAACCAATTTACACAATACATTGTTTTAGTGAAAAGCATGTGCCAAAAAGAATATTAGAAGATTAGCTAGATATGTTGATAATCGCACCATGACTTAACACGGTGTTATTCCTTATTTCTGATACACTAGTATGTTTCAGGTGGAGTTCTATGTGAGACACTATCACAGTCTCTCCAGAAGGTCCTCAGACTCTTGGTTAAAATATTTCAACATTGATTACATCGATGTATCTTAATACTTTACCAAGTGAGTTGTGTACTTCATCCATAATCTCCTTGAACACTTCAAGATATTAATACCTGTATTTCATTAAATACAAATTTCAATATCTAATGATCGCATTAATACATATAATGAGGTACTTGTAACTACCTTTACCATTACATCTAGTGAAGAGGCTTTTGTCATATTGCACAACAGACATACATGTCTCTATTGGTTCAATAACCAAAATCATATAGATAACCATCATATGGATTTTATAAATGCATTTCTCATTTATGCGCTCTAGATGACAGTGTTATAGGTTTTTTTGTTTGATTTATCAAGTCATTCAATATATGTGTCATACACATTAGTCTCTACAACTGTCAAGTATAGTTTGTGAGACATAGGGCATTGACATAAAAGATCATATCTTTTAACATGAAACATAATGTTCTTGTCATACAAAACATATAATGTTTTCATCAATGGCAAGTACATACTAACAATTCATTAATACTATCATGTGCCCATGAATGACAACTCCCAACTGTAAAGGCAGCAACCGTTGATTTGCACAGTTCTAGATTATTTCTTCTCAGGTCCTGAAGTAGAGATCTCTATCTTCATCTTCTTCCTGAGATCCTCTATAATGATGATAATTCTTTCCCATGTCCTAACATGTGACAAAGGCAACACTTTATTTTACCCTTCAAGTGAAAAGGACATATTTCTTTTACACTTACCCTTCTCCATAACTTGAGTGTAGAAGACTTGGACTTTAGATTAGCCTTAGAACACTTCTTGGCCTTGCTTTTTCCCTAGGACTCACTTTCGATGATCACTATCACGGATTTGTCCTTCTTCATCCTTGCTTTAGAATCAACATGCCTAGCATTTGATAATTTGACTATATGATTTATGCAACACTTGCATAATCATATTCATGGTCAACTCTTGACCTAAGAGAAATCCCAGTCATTCCACATGTCCGATCATATTGAGCATATGGGGTTCTACTGGACCTCCCTTTGTTAGTTTGCACTCAATTAGCACTTTGAAGACATTATACCTTCTTTGCTTTTACATGATTCTTAAGATGTGTTAACATCTCGAGAATGTCCATGTTGTCATGTTGTTCATGCAACTCATAGTTCATACAACATGCATTAGGTATTCAAATGCATATGGCTTCATTGGCATGCTTTCAATAAGCATCCATTTAGCCTTAGGCGCATTTGGGGCAGGTTCCTCTGGCATTGGTCTATCAAGGACATAGATCTTTCTCTCATTGATGAGAACATTTCTCAAAGTCCTTAACCAATCTGGAACTTCATCCCATTTCTGTCCTTCTTGAGGACTTATTGCAATTTGAATGTGTTTTGTGTTTGACATTCGATTCTACAATGAAATATTGCAACCTTTCCAAAAAAATTGATTTGGTTTGTTTTGATAAATGTGATGATATAAAATAAGTCTTTAATTAACTATCACTCTCACTATTTTATTCAAATTGATAACCCTCAATATCAATTCAAAATATTGTAGCATACAATATTCTAGTGGGCCAAGATTCAAAATAATTCGACTGTTACCCGGCCTAAACCAACGCCCACAGTTAATTATCAAGGTAGGCAATCATGCCAACTGCATCATATGCAACTCTTGGATAGGTGATATGTGTAACTCTTTTTCCATGATCATATGCATGCCTCTGGGCTTAGACTCTATGAATCACCAGTAAAGCTTAACCCAAAAGCCGGAACGATAGAGTATGCACCCTGCTTTAGCAGAACCTACACATCTACCATCACACTTCCATTAGATAGATGGTGCACCATACTTTAGTGTAACCTACACTTGGTCGATTAAGATTTTCATGTGGGCCATTTTTGGAAAGAATATAAGACTTAATATTTTAGTTGAGGGAGTTTGTATAAATACATATACTTTATCCAATCACCACATACATAGTACTTATCAATTACATGATATAACCACAAATGAGAACATGCAATAAATAAAACACACAAGCGATGGTTATGGCCTTACTAATATAATTCCTAGGAGCCACAAGGAATTACTACCACCTATGGTCCACATCATATGCAACCTATTGTTGGTGAAGATCTTGTGCTCAAACCAATCTAGGTTGATCAGTTCAACTCTTAAACCATTCGGCCCGCCTCCTGGTCACTTGGTGGGGCTCTTAAAATGGTTGTCTGGTTCTCAGATCCAAGCAGCATCTAGACACCTCTACCCGATCGGTTGGAACACCAGTCGATCGATTCATCCTCTTTTCGTCTAGCCTCCTCGGTCCTCCAGTCGATTGGGTCATCTCAGGAGCCGATCATTTCACTTTTTTGCAGATCATCATCTCAGTTTGAAACATAAAGTAATACTATCATATTTCTTACAACATTGTATGTGAGAAAACCTCAAGTTACATTCAAGGGGAAATAGGAAGAAGAGCATTAATTTACATTTGGAAAGGAGAGAGAGGCTCGATACATAGAACGATTAACAATAGGAATATATAACCACAACCATGCACACATAGATTTGGGGTTTCGACCATAACCACACTTTACATCCAACCATCAAAAATGATTTTATGGTGACACATGTAAATTGCATATATATATATATATATATATATATGATTGCCGGGGGAAACCCACCCCCCTAGGCGGAGGCCCAGATAGCAGGTATGGTAAACACGGGAGATATGTGCGCCCGCACACCGGTATCTCAATACGTCACATCAGAGGCCGGCTGACGCTGTGGGAAATTCATTTCTGAGCAGTGCTTCCAGCAAGAGTCGAACCCGAGACCCTTTGTGAGGGGCCCCGAGCTGCGACCAGCTGGGCTACTGCTCTCCGGCTTATATATATATATATATATATAGGGTTATGTGGTGATTTATATGGACGTGCACATCAACCAGTTTAAATATTCCCAACGCATCTAATAAATAAACTTGATAAAACCAAAATACAATCGTATTGATTATCCCAAAACATAATTAATTGACATGGCTTTGATACCACTGTAGAGAAATATGACATTAGATAGGCAATAGAAACAAAAATTGTACTGACATATTTTCTATTAACCAGCAGATTGCGTCAATAACTATGCAATGGGAATGATGGTTTCACAAAGATATACCTAGTCTTGGAGCAAGTCTAGTGACAATCCTCGTCGATGTAGATGCACACTCTATCTTGGAAGGTGGTTGTGTAGCTCCTGGTCGCACTGGGACTCTCTAGCTGCTCCTCCGCTGACTAGGGGTGTAAACGGTATGGGTACGGTGCGGGTCTGGCCATACCCATTCCCATACCCATCTAATTTAGTAGATTTGGTTCCGGTTCTAGACCCGCATTATACAAAACCTGGACCCGCACCATACCCCTACCCACAATTATAGCGGATATGCAGTGTGGGTATGTGGGTAAGCGGTTCTATAAAATAGCATATTCTTTATCTAAGAGAAATTATTATGTTCTATATATTTTAATGTAACAAGATATTGTTATTATATAGTTTATTAACATACAATAGTTATATTAGATAATGCTATGTTTTATACATTAACATTAATTGAGTTAATTATTTACATATTTGTAGTCATCATCATAATGTTTAACCTATGTAGAAAGTAATTTAAATTAGTAGACATTTTGATTTTAAGTTCACATATGATGTTCATTATTGTAACTAGAATAGTTAATTATTAATTGTATGACTAGTCTCAACCTTATTGTGGTTAGAGTAGGATATAGTCTCAATAATTATATTAGTTAGACTACTAAAGTATAATATATATACATTATTTAAGTAGTTACTTATGTAAAGTGGGTACACGGGTCTAGAGGGTCTGGGTCCAAGCATACCCATTATTGGACCCACTTATATGCGGGTCCAAGGGTATATGGGTATAAAAAATTAGACCCATGACGGGTTTTTTAAGGGTCCGGATTTGCAGGTCTGTAGGTCTACATGTACCCATTTACAGCCCTACCACTGACAGTAGACTCAGACAATTGTTGTAGTGGCTCCTCAAATCTCGCAACGGACTGCGAGTTGATGTTACCCTCCTAGTAGTAGCCAAAGAACTCTTGCCTCTAGAGTAGTCCACACGAACCAACTAGAACTTTTTTCATCCTATAGGAACAGACAAGAAGGAGTTACCCCTCCTATTGGTGTACTATTTACCAACATGCTCTCCCACAACATTGATCCTCAATTGTTTCTCTCCCTTGATTATCCCTCCCTAGTCAGGTAGGACTTGTGTAGGCTCTCGTGGTTACCACAACTAGCGAGGACAACAATTGTTAATGCAACTAATTTTCAATTGTCTATGTAGTAGTTGTTCTCTGGGAATCCCCCAGTACCCATCTATATATATGAGGGTTTAGGATTAGGGTTCCCAGTCCCCGGCTAATGTGGGACTAAAGTGGGAGTGGAAAGGACTAGAAGATCTTGAATTATTAGAACAATTCTGGAAGTTTCACAACATGTGTGCGCCAAAAGGGTCATCTCATCCAGCAAGACGGTCATCTCCCACGCAAGACGGTCATTTTGCTATGCGAAATGGTCATTTCACACCCTCTAGTTCTGCACATATTGAGTAATTCAATTCCAATTAGTATTCAACTTGATATCAGCACCAATCCTTTGTGCAATTGAATTGCACCTCGAAAACTGTCATTTGGTGTAAACGAGATGGGCATCTCACACCATCCAAGACAGATGTCTCACACAGGTGAAATGGGCATCTCATATCATGCTAGACAACTATTTTGCACAAGCAAGATGGGAGTCTCACAACTCGGGTCAAGTAGAACTCAACCAATGTACAATACAATCAGCCTGACACTCCAAATGCCTATCTCAACACTTGAATTGATCATTTGGCAATCTAGTCAGGTGATCCATTGCATGAATTGAAATACCTAAACACTTTAGTAATCAATTCAATTATCATTCAAGATCAAACTCCTCTTCTAGATGAGTTCCTATGTGTGTGACCCTACAGGTCCCATATCATGTTGGCAGTCAATGTCCATAACTAGCTTATGACACACAAGCAATGAGTGGTGCCTAGTCGCACATCAATGCTACCGAAGTGAATGGAAAGTTGGGGAGCAACTTCAGCCTACAATCTATGTATGGTGTTACAGTGTTTGTATAGTTTCTTTGTCACTAATAACAAGATTGAACTAGAGACATGGAGTATGCATCCTCATTATTATTCAATCTTATTCCTTGAACCAGAGCAGACTGCATGATATATATGAAAGCTCAATATCACATATTGACTCACATGTGTATGGCCATACTTTTCTCAGTATCACTAATCAAGAGACGTTGGATATCATCTCCTGTCGGAAGGACAAATCCCATCTCTATCACTAAAAGACAATTCTCATGTGTCAAAGTCACCCAATCATCACCGTTATAACAACCCATGTTTTAGGATTATGTTTGATGATGTCAAAGTGTACCCAAAAACATGTGATGAGTGTAGTGATTTTAGGTCTAAGAACCACAATCACCACCATCACTGTGAGAGATGAGTATGACTTCTATAATGATGGCTTCCATGTGTCAGTCTCACAGTGGGTCTGTCTGATACACTATTCACTAACACGTATTTGTGTGCTTAGTTTGATATTGCCATATCATCACTAATGTGACTTTGTCATCAACCAACTCACACTCTGATATTATGTTTTATTGTTGTCTATCTACTTTCCACAATAACAACCGATCAGGGATATAATGAGAATGTATATACTCTTAACATTTGTATGATCTCATTCTTCAAAGTCACGCACTTAAAGACATATGTCATTGAGTAATATCATTCTTTAGACATTTATTATGCAATTCATTATCTCTTAACTGAATATGCAAAATAAATTGGAATCTTGCCTTTATTCATAATCAAATCGTGTATCTAATGCCTTATCCCAATCATCATATGATTGGCTCTCTGGGCATGCATACCAACAGATCTTACTGGGGTTTCTCCATTGACTGGTAATATTGTAAATAAATTCAAGATAGGACAAGTAGCTTCTGATGCAACTACACAGAAAGTTCATAAACATGATGTTCATGTGAAGCCAATAACTACCATTTTTCACCATTTGCTTTTGATATATTTGGTGTATTATCTAATGATTCAGTCTCCCTCTTACGTCGCATCTAAAATATCATAAACAGAATTGTTATGATGTTATCATCAACATCTTTAGATTTTGTTTTTTGATCTTTGGGGTTTGCCATCCAAAAAGGATCGGTGACCCAATTTTTAGCTCGTGCCTCTGTGAAGATGTTTATTTAGTAGTCCTTGATGTAGTGTGTAACACCCCAATCCTTTTTATGCAAATTTTCAAAATATATTATTCTTTGCATGCTCTTTTTCTAATAAGATAATTGTTGAGAAGTTATATGCAAATTGCCCATGTTAGTTTTGCAAATTTATTTTATTATGTCCAATTTCTCTATTATCCTTGTTTTATTTAAAGAAAAAATTTTCATATATATCTATGCTCTTTTGTTTAAGAAAATGAGAACAAATGCTTTTATGTCAAATTTTCTCTCTCATATTGTAATTAGTAATTTACATGTTTAATTGCTTGCTTAATGGCCTCCACCTTGTTAATTGAAAAGAAATAATATTTAGTGCACGTTTTCATATCTTAAAATTTCTTATTTGATAAATTAATGGCTTTATTTACATTCATCACGGTCATTTAAGTGCACATAATGGATTTTGCTATTTTATGCCTAAAACGTGTACAAGCATCAAATCTAATTGAATGAGAATGTTCTAGACACTCTAATACACCTTTGGTTCAAATTTGAGCCCATTATGACCATGTTTGACCCTCCAAATAAATTGAGAGAGATTTGAATATAGATGGACCAAGATTTGAATATCTTTTCATTAATGCAAGCCATTAACCTATGGTTCATTTTATTTTTACTGGCACGCGCTACTTTTGCTTCTTTCCTCACACGCGTGCACAGAGACTGTTCGATCAAGATCTAATGGCACTCCAGTCTTCTTCTTCCTCCGTTTCTCTCGTGAACGAAGCCGTGTCACAGGCTATTTGTTCACCGATCTTGCTCTCCCTCATCATTCCACCTTTCTCTAGGATTTCTTGACCAGCGGTTTCACGAGACTCTCCTAAACGAAACGAACCCTCACACATCCTCACCCATGTCCATTTGACAAAACGCCCATTTAGGGCTCGTTGCCTCTCTCCGCCATGTTTGAACAGACACCACCCTCAATTGCCTCGTCTCCATTTAAGAAATTTTAAAGCATAACCAGACCCCAAGCGGCGTTTCTCCTCATCCAATTCGTTCTCCGTCACCCTCATGAGCCCCAACCTACTTGACCTTCCTTTTCCGATGACCTTTGCTTTGCCTCAGCGGTCACCGCTGACTTCCACGCAATTGACGATATAGTGAGCATCCATAGACTCCCTTCTCCCTCTTTGCTTTGTTCTTTTTCCCTGCGACTGCCCATGTCATCGGGACCTATACTCCGCTGCCTGGACCCTGTCAGCACTCATCGCTATGGCGACCCAGTGGCCGTCCAACCCTCGCCAGGCATCGAGAGGAGTTGTCCAACCTCCTAGATTGCTTCTTCGGTCTCAGTTGATGCCAGCTTCTTTAATGTCATGGTTTTGCCCTCTGAGCCCTCTTCCTATGTTCTCTGGTCCACACAATGGCTTTGGGTGTTTTCGCCACCGTATTACTCGCATCTCAGGTTTGTTTGGTCACTAGAGTTCGACGAAGGTAATGGGGTTGTTTCCCCCAGTCGATCATCTTCAAGGTGCGATTACTACTCCCACTGAGCTCCCTGGAGCATTGCTCGCTTGCACCTGGTGTGATGGAGCAGGCAAGGGAAGAAACTAGGTCCTCTAATGACCTCGGTGACCCCACGATTTTGATTGCCTAATTAACCTTTCAGGGGTATTTTTGGTATTTTGAACACACATTTTGATTAATCAGTCGTGAGATACATTTATGACCTAATGTCTCTTTTACCCCCACATATTTAATCATGTGTCACGCACACATATGGTCGCCTTGTCTTTTCACGATGTATTTACATTGGGAAAATATTTGATTTAAATATGGTTCTCTGCACTCTGATTGGCCCAGGATGCAAAATTCATAACTTTTGCATATGACCTCAGAAAAATGTGCAAAAATATGTTTTGGAAAGCTCTTTTTATTTTCTATCGACTTGACATGTTTTCGTCCATGTTTCACATCTCTAATCTCTTTAATAATTTAATGAGTAAAATTAGGGTTCCAAGGCTATGAACTTATGTACATTATATGTTTTAATCAAATTACAAGTGTTTAAAGGGCTCCATAAGGTCAGGTGATTTGACCCTTAGGTGTCTTAGCTCAAGGTAAGCCAGCCATGTCCTTGGCATAGTAAACTTGATTTATTGAATGATTATGATATGTTTATGCACTTTATACTAAAGTCATGATAAATGCATGCTTTTCTTCAATGTATATGATTATTGGGTGTTTGATTGCTATAATCTAAGTCTAAGTATAGACACCTAATTAATTTTATGAATTATGACTAAGATACATGAAACCAAGATTAAGAGGGAAGAAATTCCCATTCATGCTTAAGAGGGAGAAATCCCATTATGTTTCATGGAGAGAAATCCCAACTATGTTAAGAAGGAGAAATCCCAATTAAGATAAAGTTTAAGTTATTTAGAAGATAATTAAGTCTAAGAAAGATCATGGTTAATGGAAATTGATTTAGATTTATATGCACCTTATTATGGGCTTTCCGAGCATTATGGGCTTTCCGAGCAATTATGGGCTTTCCGAGCATTATGGGCTCCTATTGGGGCATTAAGAGAGGAGCATATACTTCTAGTCAAATTCCTTATGTAAAAGATGTCAAGAAATGATTAATGTTAAATGTATGTCCATGTTTATGTCAGTTCACCTTTATAGTTTATTTTTATACTTTATAATATGCCAATGTCGCTTACTTACCATTTTTATACTTTATAATATGCCAATGTCGCTTACTTACCATGTTTGTTTTTCCTTTGCATGGATGGGGATGAGATGTCCACAGACGTTGGAGCTAAAGGGAAGGAAACATCTTGAGGAGATTCTAAGGATCCAAGACCTTAGAAGTTATTGCCTGGTGGGACATCCATCTATGGAGATCCTATCTTTCATATGTTATCTATAATATGTGTAGCTTTATAACCATGATGTAGTTTTCTTTTCAAGAACTTATGTATGAATCTATGCTTCTATGAATGCCATGTGTTGTTTATTTCTTGATATGAGATCATGTATGTGACAACCCTCCCTGATATGCCAAGTACCCCACATTATGGATAAGTTGGGGATTAGGTTGTGCTTCCGCTGGTTACGTATGAAACCCTAGGGAGGAGCGTTACATTAATGGTATCAGAGCAAGGAATAGATGGCCACTAAGGCAACACTAGATATTCATATTATGTTCTAATATCATGTTATGTGTACCCTTTCAAATGGCCCATAAGAAGAAGGAGAAGGTTGGTGAGTCAAGGCCCTCACAAGAATCCTCTAATGGTGATAAGACTGAATACATGAACCACGTCCCTCCACCAGTCACCCTAGATGCCTTAGTAGCAGCCTTGACCAATGTCCTATAACCTAGAGCTCCACCTAGAGTACATGATATCTCCCTCATAGATTTCTTGAAGATTAGGCCGGATGCTTTCCATGGTGAAGATGAGGTTGATGTAGTAACCAAGGCTGAAGAGTGGCTTAGCAACATGGAACATTGCTTTAGAGACTTAGAGTGTCCCCCACGTAGTAAGGTTAGATTTGCCACCCATATGATCAAGGGTGCAGCCCGTACTTGGTGGAAAAACCTCTTAGCCTCTAGGGAAGAAGATGACCCTCCTTTCACTTGGGGTGAGTTTGTAGAAGTCTTTAACGACCATTATGTATCTGAAGGTATGTTAGAAAGGAAGGAGGATGAGTTTGTTAACCTTAAGTAGGTGGGTGACATGACTATCACTGAGTATGCCATGAAGTTTCATAAGCACCAAAAGTATGGTCTTGAGTACACTGAGCAAAAGAGAGCTAAGAAGTTTATTAGAGGGCTTAAATCTGACCTAAGTTATGCCTTGTCTGGTAGAGGTCATAGGACCATGCAATCAGCCCTAGATGTAGCCTTAGAATTGGAGGATCACCCTGGGAGGAATCATAAGAAGGAGGTACCCCCAAAACAATCATCACCATCAACCCCCTCCACCCTCCAACCACAAGAGAAAAGCCCCTGAGCCTTCTCCTGAGAATGGGAGAACCCCATGCCCCACATGTAAGAGAAATCATGGTGGTCCTTGTAGGTTTGGGACTTCTATTTGCTACTATTATGGTGAGGAAGGGCATATCAAGCCTAATTGCCCTAAGCTTGCAAAGAAGGATCCCAACCATAACCAAGCTAAGAACCCTAATCCTCCACCCAAGGTTAAACCAAGGCTCTTCACCATGAAAATGTCATATGGAGAAGAGGAAAATGATCAATGTAAGGGTAATTAAGTAATTTATGTTGAATCATAATGCTTTGTTTATGAATGCTTCTTTTATAATAAAAATTTGTATGGAAAATTTACAAGTTTATGTGAAACCCTTAAGATGGGTAGAAACTCTAGGAAATTTCAAGGACGAAATTTATTTAAGGTGGGTAGAATTATAACACCCTAATCCTTTTTATGCAAATTTTCAAAATATATTATTCTCTGCATGCTCTTTTTCTAATAAGATAATTGTTGAGGACTTAAATGCAAATTTCCCATGTTATTTTTGCAAATTTATTTTATTATGTCCAATTGCTCTATTATCCTTGTTTTATTTAAAGAAAATGTTTTCATATATATCTATGCTCTTTTGTTTAAGAAAATGAAAACAAATGATTTTATGTCAAATTTTCTCTCTCATATTGTAATTAGTAATTTACAAGTTTAATTGCTTGCTTAATGGCCTCCACCTTGTTAATTGAAAAGAAATAATATTTAGTGCACGTTTTCATATCTTAAAATTCCTTATTTGATAAATTATTGGCTTTATTTACATTCATCATGGTCATTTAAGTGCACATAATGGATTTTGCTATTTTAGGCCTAAAACATGTACAAGCATCAAATCTAATTGAATGAGAACGTTCTAGACAATCTAATACACCTTTGGTTCAAATTTGAGCCCATTATGACCATGTTTGACCCTCCAATTAATTTGAGAGAGATTTGAATATATATGGACCAAGATTTGAATATCATTTCATTAATGGAAGCCATTAACCTATGGTTCATTTTATTTTTACTGCCACGCATTACTTTTTCTTCTTTCCTCGTACGCGTGCACAGTGACCATTGGATCAAGATCCAATGGCACACCAGTCTTCTTCTTCCTCTGTTTCTCTCGCGAACGAAGTCGTGTCACAAGTTGTTTGTTCACCAATCCCGCTCTCCCTCATCATTCCACCTTTCTCCAGGATTTCTTGACCAGCAGTTTTGTGAGACTCTCCCGAATGAAATGAACCCTCACACATCCTCACCCGTGGTTGTTTGACGAAATGCCCATTTAGGGCTCGCTACCTCTCTCTGCCATTTTGAACAGACACCACCCTGGATTGCCTCATCTCCATTTAAGCAACCCTAAAGCACAACCGAACCCCAAGCGGTGTTTCGCCTCATCCAATTCCTTCTTCGGCGCCCTCAGGAGCCCCAACCTACTCAACCTTCCTTTTCCGGCAGCCTTTGCTTTGCCTCAGCGGTCACCTCCGACTTCCACGCAATTGACAATACAGTGAGCATCCATAGACCCCCCCCCTTCTCCCTCTTTGCTTTGTTTTTTTGCCCTGCGACTGCCCATGTCATCGGGACCTATACTCCACTGCCTGGACCCTGCCGGCACTCATCGCTATGGCGACCTAGTGGCCGTCCAGCCCTCGCCAGGCATCGAGAGGAGTCGTCTGACCTCCTCGATCGCTTCTTCGGTCTCAGTTGATGCCAGCTTCTTTAATGTCGTGGTTTTGGCCTATGAGCCCTCTTCTTCTGTTCTCCACTCCACACCATGGCTTTGGGTGTTTTCGCCACCATATTACTCGCATCTTAGGTTCGTTTGGTCACCGGAGTTCGACGAAGGTAATGGGGTTGTTTCCCCCAGTCGATCATCTTCAAGGCATGATTACTACTCCCACCTGAGCTCCCTAGAGTGTTGCTCACTCACACCTGATGCGATGGAGCAGGCAGGGGAAGAAACTAGGTCCTCTAATGACCTCGGTGACCCCACGATTTTGATTGCTTAATTAACATTTCAGGGGTATTTTTGGTATTTTGAACACGCATTTTGATTAATCAGCCGCGGGATACATTTATGACCTAATGTCTCTTTTTCCCCCACATATTTAATCATGTGTCGCGTGCATATATGGTCGCCTTGTCTTTTCACGCTGTATTTACATTGGGAAAATATTTGATTTAAATGGTTCTCTGCACTCAGATTGGCCCAGGATGCAAAATTCGTAACTTTTTCATATGACCTCAGAAAAATGTGCAAAAATATGTTTTGGAAAGCTCTTTTGATTTTCTTTTGACTTGACGTGTTTTTGGCCATGTTTCACATCTGTAATCTCTTCAATAATTTAATGAGTAAAATTAGGGTTCCAAGGCTATGAACTTATGTACATTATGTGGTTTAATCAAATTACAGGTGTTTAAAGGGCTCCATAAGGTCAGGTGATTTGACCCTTAGGTGTCTTATCTCAAGGTAAGTGGGCCATGTCCTTGGCATAGTAAACTTGATTTATTGAATGATTATGATATGTTTATGCACTTTATACTAAAGTCATGATAAATGCATGCTTTTCTTCAATGTATATGATTATTGGGTGTTTGATTGCTATAATCTAAGTCTAAGTATAGAAACCTGATTAATTTTATGAATTATGACTAAGATACATGAAACCAAGATTAAGAGGGAAGAAATTCCCATTCATGCTTAAGAGGGAGAAATCCCATTATGTTTCATGGAGAGAAATCTCAAATATGTTAAGAAGGAGAAATCCCAATTAAGATCAAGTTTAAGTGATTTAGAAGATAATTAAGTCTAAGAAAGATCATGGTTAATGGAAATTGAATTAGATTTATATGCACCTTTTTATGGGCTTTTCGAGCATTATGGGCTTTTGAGCAATTATGGGCTTTCCGAGCATTATGGGCTCCTATTGGGGCATTAAGAGAGGAGCATATACTTCTAGTCAAATTCCTTATGTAAAAGATGTCAAGAAATGATTAATGTTAAATGTATGTCCATATTTACGTCAGCTCACCTTTATAGTTTATTTTTATACTTTATAATATGCCAATGTCGCTTAGTTACCATTTTTATTTTTCCTTTGCATGGCTGGGGATGAGATGTCCGCAGACGTTGGAGCTAAAGGGAAGGAGACATCTTAAGGAGATTCCAAGGATCCAAGACCTTAGAAGTTGTTGCCTGGTGAGACGTCCATCTATGGAGATCCTATCTTTCATATGTTATCTAGAATATGTGTAGCTTTAGAACCATGATGTAGTTTTCTTTTCAAGAACTTATGTATGAATCTATGCTTCTATGAATGCCAAGTGTTGTTTATTTCTTGATATGAGATCATGTATGTGACAACCCTTCCTGATATGCCAAGTACCCCACATTATGGATAATGTTGGGGATTAGGATGTGCTTCCGCTGGTTACGTATGAAACCCTAGGGAGGGGTGTTACATAGTGTTTCTTAATCAAAAATATACACCTTTTTTAGATATAGTAATAATAATGGTTAAAAAAACTTGTACACAAATGCCCACGGCCATGGTCAGTAAAACGGCTATGACCATTGAAGACATCATAGCCATGGTCGATGAGCTGCAACTCGTCCGTGACCCATGCCATGACCATGGTGAATTAATCTCAGACGGTCTAGAAACCAACAACAACTGAACACAAAACACACATGATGACCATGGTTGTGGCCAGAAGCACGACCATGGCCCATGAAGGCCACCTTCATTGGGATGTCTTAGCTCAACAATTTGTACATGTGGTAGTGTAATCTCAATGGAAGGTGGAACATAAGATATTATCTTCTCAAAATCTAGTGGGACTACATAACTTTTAGTGCACTTGGCACTCTCACAAGGACTTCCGGGCAAGAGTTCTTCATCATGATCTTTTTCAAATAGCTTCCCTTCCTTCTTGAGCTCCTCAACAGCCTTATCAGACCTCAAGACTAAAACCATGTCCACTTGCTCATGGGGAGGAGGGGGAGCATGTGATGTTTGTCATGGTGGTGGTGGTTTTTGGTGTGGTGGGTTAGGATTGTGAAGGATGTAAGATGGTTGTGGTGGAGGTGGTTAGTATGGGGGTGGTTGTTGTGGTTGATATTGTGGTGATGGTTGTGAGGTGTGTTGGGAGTTGAAAGAAGGTTGAGTAGGTGGTGGAATATATGGGTGAAGGGGGGCTTCATATTATGGTGGATCATATATTCCTTGAGAAGCTCTCGTATTACCATTTGCATTGTTTTGGTTGGACATGGTTTGGGAAGGGAGTCTTCCCTCTTCACAAAGTGCAAGTGAAAGGGAAATCTGATCCAACCTTTGCTCAAGTCGATCAATGGTTTGTCCATGAAAGGACACCTCTCTCTTCACTTCATTAAGGCTTCTTAACTGTGCAAGAACTTCTTCTTCAAACATGGAGTTGTCTCTTGGATCTTGGTCTCCTTGTTGCTCCCATGAAAGGTCTGGATGATTTCTCCATTCCTAAGTGTAAGAGCTTGACATGGAGCCTTGATTGTTCCACATGCCACATGATTGTAGAGCTTACACATCTTCACAAAGAGCCTCCATGGTGTTGGAAGACTGATTAGAATAGCCTCCCACATGAATCTTCATGAGATTTACCATGTCTTCCAATATCATCATCATGTAGGGTGGTTGAGGGATTGGAGGGGTTTTTGCATACTATGGAGGGATTTACCTTGTCACACTTCTAGACTGAAACCATCCTCATTTGCTCTTGGGGAGGAGTGGGAGCATGTGATGGTTGTAGTGGTTGAGGTGGTATTTGGTGTGGTGGGTTAGGATTGTGAAGGATGTAGGATGGTTTTTGTGGAGGTGGTATTTGGTTTGGTGGCTTAGGATTGTGAAGGATGTAGGATGGTTTTTGTGGAGGTGGTATTTGGTTTGGTGGGTTAGGATTGTGAAGTATGTAGGATGGTTTTTGTGGAGGTGGTTGGTATGGGGGTGTTTCTTATGGTTGATATTGTGGTGGTGGTGGTTGGAGGTGTGTTGGAAGTTGTACAAAGGATGAGGAGGTGGTGGAACATAAATTCCTTGAGGATCACCCATAGAACCATTTGCATTGTTTGGGTTGGCCATGTTTTGGGAAGGGGGTCTTCCCTCCTTGCAAAGGGAAAGTAAAAGGGAAATCTCATCTAGCCTTTTCTCATGCTGATGAATGGTTTCTTCATGAAAGGACACCTCTCTCTACACTTCATCAAGGTTTCTTAACCTTGCAAGAACTTCTTCTTCAAATATGGAGTTGTCTCTTGGCTCGCAAACTCCTTGTTTCTCCCATGAAAAGTTTGATTGATTTCTTCATTCCACGGTGTAAGATCTTGACTTGGAGCCTTGGTTGTTCCAAATTCCATAGGATTGTAGAACTTGCACATCTTCACAAAGAGCTTCCATGATCTCAAAGTGGTGATTAGAAGAACCTCCCAAATGAATATTCATGAGATTTACCACGTCTTCTAATATCTTCATCACGTAGCGTGGTTGAGGGATTGAAGGGGGCTCGTGTATCTCAGTCTACCATCTTGATTTCAAAGGGTTGCTTCTCACATGCACAAGGCACAACCAAACAAAAGCGGACAAGTTAGCAAAGCAAGATGTAAAAGTAACACAAAGAATGAATAATAGAAATGGTAAGGGTAGTAGGAAAAGATAAGCTACTCTAACTAGCTAGGTCAAGCACCTCTACTCCCCAAAAATGGTGCCAGAAAGCTTGGTGTATTTCTCAAATGTAGACAAGTAAACTGGCAAAAGATGGTGCCAAAGGGGAGAGCCAACACCACAACTACTAGGTAGCTATGACGCTTTCTGTCCTTAGCAACAGTGCCAGAAAGCTTGGTGTGACTCTCCCAAGGCCACACGCTAATCAACAGAATAGTGACTAGATGCAACCAAGGGAGGGGAACAAATGTATTGGGATCTTTCAAATTTATATTAGACCTTATCTGACACACCTACTTAAACCAATCACACGTACCCACAACCGTACGGGGTCGTGTTGTAGTGTAGGCAAGTGGTAAGATAAAGGGTCGATCCTCATGGAGAGAGGGGGCACTAGAGCTAAGTTAGTGTGGACTATGTTCCTAATGTTGAGAGTAGGGTTTTTAGGGTTTGAAGGTGATTTTGGTTGATTACTCTAGTGTTGCAAGCAATTAAAGACAAGAAGGAAACAAGATTACCAAAAACCCTAAATTATCCTAAACGTTAAGACAAAGAAGCTAGGCAAGACAAATAGCTAGGCAAGACAAATAGCTAAGCAAGAGCAAAAGACTACACTAGCAATTAAGGATCTAGAACAATTAATGACCTAGATTACAAGAAACTAGCAAGATCAAAACTATCAAGCTCAAAAGAGTACTAGCTACTCAAGCAAAACCTAACTAGAAAGAACTAGGCAATTAACTAAGAGGCAATTAAAACCAAGCAACTATTTATCATTAACAAGCTAAATTAACAATATGGGCTTTAGCAATCATAAAGATAGGTTGGCCATTTGGGAATGACACTAAGATTCCAATTGGGGGCAAGATATAACAAGTAAGCTTAATCATTCATTCTAGATTACTTAAACCAAACTAATAGTCGAATGCAAAGAAATCACCCTACACTATTAGTTAGCCTAAGGTATAGGTGAGATTTCACTAGGATTTGACTAATAAAAATTTCTAGCATAGTGTATTTTAGTGTAGTTGGGAGCCAAAGTTAGAATTGGGGAGTAGAGGTGAGTTTGCTTCACCCCACATTACTCACCACCTAGCTTTTAGCAAACTCCAAGGAAATTGCACCAATCAACCCTATACTAGCTACTTAGATCACACACCTAGGAGTAGAAGAAGGACTATATGTAGGGGGAGATGGGGTGCTAGCTCAGGATCCACTATTTGAACCTAGTAGCAAATCCCAAGACAGCCCCACATATGTTATCTTCTCCTAGACTTAGGTGGCTTCAAGCACACAAACACAAGGAATTCCTATTTTTAGATACAAACCACAAGTAGAGACATGGGAAATGAGATATAAGTATCAAGCAATCATCATAGAATGAAATCATAGAGTTTACAAATTATCTTCCCCCAACATGTTATCAAAGTATCATTCCCCCCCCCCCAAACAACCCGCCACAAGGGGCTTAGCTACACAGATTTAAACAAAAGAGAAAAGAAAATAGAAGAAAGAGGTAGAAATCCATGGAGGTCATGGAAGTCCCTCCTTCTTAACCTCCTCGAAGCTATAGAACGTAGAACCTCCTCCAAGATGGATGAATGGGATGAAAAGGTAGGGGATTATGGTGAAAAACCTTAGAAAACTAAGGTTTTTGGGTGGAAATGGAAGATGGAAGGTAGGTGATGGTCTTGAATGCAAGGAAGAGAGAAACTAATGCTAGAGAGTGGATAAGGAGGCTGTAAGGAAGATCTATGGATGCTAACTTGATGTTGTGGCTGCCACCTATGTATATATAGGTGGTGGGGAAGCACTAGGTTAAGTGGGGGTAGAAGTGGAAATGCAGTGGAAAAGTTGGGTAGGGTTGGTTGGTCACCACAGTCGTGGTAAGGTGCCACAGCCAGGGTGGTGGTTGGGTGTCACAGTCGTGGGAGTAGGAATGGCCAAGGTGGAGATATGTATTGAGGTGGAGGGAAATGTAGTTGAGTGGCCACAGTCGTGGTGGGTGCCACGGTCATGTTGGTTAGAGGATACCACGGTCATGCTGGGTAGTACGGCCGTGTTGGAGGAAGGTGTTGATCCTTGTACTTGTCTTGTCTTCAACTTACCACGGTCGTGGCAGTCACCACAGGTGAGGTGGTCTTCATGGGCCACGATCGTGCTGTTGGCCAGGATCGTGGTCATTCGTGTGTATTTTGTGTTGAGTCGTTGTTGGTTTCTGGACCATTTGAGACTAATTCAGCATGGTCATGGCATGGGCCACGGGTGAGTTGCATCTCATTAGCCACGGTCGTGTTGTTGGCCATGGCCATGATGTCTTTAGTGGCCATGACCATTTTGCTGACTATTGTTGTGGGCATTACAAATTGGGTGAAGTTTATGTGACTTTTGAGATCGCTTCCCCACGGTTGTGATGATGTAGCACGGTCGAGGTGATGGTTCCTTCAGCTAATATTGACTCTAACTTCTTCAATTGACCTCCTTTTGGCTAGGATTGATCCTTGTGCATCCAAGAATTTCTTGGGGGTTTGGGCTTGATCCTGGAGTGTGAAAAATTGAGGATGTTCTCCTTCTCCCTCATACGCATTAATGTACGCATTAATGTACGCATTAATTACCCTGAAAAGCACACAAAAGATCTCTAAGTGCATTTGACATGAAAGTTCACATTAGGGGGATAACTTTCAATCTAACAAGTTTAGATGTGATTATAATGCAAAAGGACACAAGATGAAGCCCAAAAATAGCTTGCATCAGTCGTCAATGACGTGGTCAGGTTTGTGGAGGTGAAGAAGAGAATCCTAAAGAACAATAAGAGTAGAAGGTTGGTTAGTAGTTAGTGTGTCCTAGGGTCATCCATGTACTCTCAGGTCCGGGCAGGGAATGTTTTGTAGACTGTGTGTATATGTGGAACACATCTTTTGTATGCAGTATGTGGCCTCAGCCACTAGTCAGATACGTAAATATCTGATATGGTATGTGATGATATGCAAGTTGTTGTACCTTTATGTAATATTCCTGAACATGATGGCAATGTTTATATAAATTTTAATTTGTCCTCCTTTCTTGTTATGTTGTTAATTAGTAGTTGATCATGTGTTTCATTTTGAGTAATCTCATTTAGTGTGACATGCTGTCATAGTTGGGTTGGTATTAGAGCCTTAGATTTGCTGAGTCTACAAGGACATAGCACTTAGGGTTTGTGTTTGTTCTTATGTAATCCAACATATCAGATCATATCTTATGCTTATGCAGATATGTCTAGAGAACGTATAGAGCATGTGGATGGTAGCTATGTTGTGCTAGGAGGTGGTCGTAGGAGGCAGGCACATGTTGAAAGAGTGCCGGTGACAGGGCCAGAATAGCATGTGATGCCTCAGTTTGACCCTGTAGCCATGCCAAATCTAGCCTTCCAGACCATGTTTGGAGATCTCATGGTGATGGTTATGCACATAGTGGATAGAGCATCCATGCCACAAACTAGGGCAATTGTCCCTATTACAAAATATCATGGTTCTAGGAAGACATTCAAGAGGTCAAGACGTGTGGGGGCAATCGAGTACGTAGGTACAATGGACTCAGATGACATAGATATGTGGTTAATGGAGCTTGATAAGGAATTCAAGATCCTCAACATCCCAGAAGAGGATAAGGTGAAGCATGTAGTTTATCTATTGAAGGGCGGTGTTGGCCATTGGTGGGCCATAGAAGAGGATAAGAGACTTGGAGTTGTTATAAGTTAGGAAGAGTTCAGGCGGGAGTTTGTGAGTCATTACTTCCCAGAGATGTACATGGATGAGAAGATGGTGTAGTTTGAGAAGTTACGTCAAGGTTCAATGACCATCAATGAATATGAGGCTAAGTTTATGGAGCTTCTAAGGTTTTATCCTCATATGGTAGAAATAGAAAAAGAGAGGATCTGCATGTTTGAGAAGGGTCTGAGTATGGAGTTGACTATGACGCCATATGCGTTAGAGAATAGAGAGAGGTTCTCTACTTTTGTGGAGTCAATAAGGAGGATTGAGAAGTCTGCTATTGAGAAGTGTGAAGCTAACTCAAGGAGGAGGTCAGCTTGCTTCCAAGGACAGTCGTCTGGTGGCTTTAATAAGCCAAGGTTCTCATCTCTGCGGTCATAGCAACGATCGTCTTTTTCTAAACCAATATCAGAAGTTCCATCACAATGGTCCCCAAGTAAGGGCATAGGTCATAGCTTTCTACCAGCATGAGTGCATAGTACAACATATGTGTCAGTGACATGGTCATCTAGGCCACAGTATGATACTAGGACCTGTTACAAGTGTGGGCAAGTTGGGCATATGAAGTGGGTGTTCCCTATGAAGGACAAAGAAGTGAAGCAATAGTCGAGGCAGAGTCAGTGAGTTTTATAGTAGCAGTAGTACAAAAATGGTGGTAGTAGATGATGCAGACAGGAATCACAGGCAGGATCTTCTAGGCAAGCTGACAAAGGGCATGGATGACAACAAGAAATATCTAGATTCTATGCTATGAGTCAGCCAAAGGGAGTGGTCAATCCACGAGTCATAATAGGTCAGATGGAACTTTTTCATTCTGACTTGTCTACTTTTTCTTTTGTATCTGTTTTGGTTGACTCGGGTGTCGTGCACTCTTTTATCACCAGAGAGGTGATAAGTAGTTGTCATCTGCCTATTTGTAGTAGATTTGATAGTCTCCATCTAGAAACCCATCTTGTTGGTTCTGCTGAATTGTAGGAGGTGTGTCTATCTTACAAAAATGGTGGTAGTAGACGACGCAGACAGGAATCACAGGCAGGATCTTCTAGGCAAGCTGACAAAGGGCATGGATGACAACAAGAAATATCTAGTTGCAAGGGTTGTTTGAGAAGGGTTTCATCAGACGAAGCACTTCACCTTGGGGTTCTACCCCATTGTTTGTGTTAGAGAAGGATGGATCTATGAGGCTTTGCATAGACTACCGACGATTGAACAAGGTTACAGTGAAGAATAAGTACCTATTGTTGAGGATTGATAAATTGTGATGTGATACAATGTTTTCAAAGATAGATCTAAGATTAGGTTATCACAAGCTGAGGATCACAGTAGATGACATACCTAAGACAGCTTTAAGGACTAGGTATGGTCATTATGTATTTGTGGTTATGTCATTTGGGTTCACCAATGTGCCAGTAGCTTTCATGGACCTAATAAATAGGGTGTTAAGACTGTATTTGGATTAGTTTGTGGTCATGTTTATAGTTGATATCTTGATATACTCCTAAGGGTAATCAGCAGCATGAACAACACCTTCGCCAGGCATTGACGTTGTTGATATGGCATCAGTTGTATGCCAAGTTTGGCAAGTGTGAGTTCTTATTGTCAAAAGTATCTTTTCTTGGTCATATTGTATCTGCTAAGGGTGTTTGTGTAGATATCAAGAAGGTTGAGTTGGTCATGGAATGGGACATCCCAAGACACCGATTGAGGTTTGAAGTTTCCTAGGTTTTGTAGTCTACTATAGAAGATTCATCAAGAGTTTCAGTGTTGTAGAATTACCCCTACTATAGGATGACAAGTGTCATCATTTTTTCCAGTTTTTGAAGGAGAAGTTGACTAGTGCTCCAGTGTTTGTGCTACCAGAGCAAGAGAAAGGTTACATTATCTTGTGTGATGTGTTGAAGAATGACTTAGGATATGTGTTTGATGTAGGACAAGAACATGATTTCATTTTCATTGCGACGGCTTAAGAGACATAAGGAGAAGTACTCGACACATGACCTAGAGCTTGTAGTAGTGGTTTATGCCCTGAAGGATTGGAGGCACTATGTATATGGAGAGATGTGTCAGATCTTCACAGACCACGAGAACCTTCAGTGTATCTTCTCGAAGCAGGAGCTGAACATGAGGCATAGAATATTGACGGAGTTGATCAAGGATTGTGATTGCATGATATACTACCATTCAGGAAAGGTGAACTTGGTGTATGATGCATTAAGTAGGAAATCATCTTTGTCATCATCAACCTATAAAGGGAAATTACATTCTATAGTATGTCATGAGCAGGACATGTTAGTGTCGCTTTGCCAGATGAACGTGTAGTTGGAGGAAATAGTTGTAGGTGAAGCCTACCTTGATGCGGCAGATCATATATGCTCAATAGAGTGATATCAAGATATAGAGGATTAGATCATAGTTTGGCAGCAAAAGGCATGATGGCTTCCATGAGTGAGAGGATGGGACAGTTTTATTTCACAGTAGGACAGTGGTTCCAGATGTTGAGGAACTCAGAAATGTACTTGAGGAGGCCCATTCCTCGATCTACATGATGCACCATGGTAGTACCAAGATGTATCATAATCTCAAGGATTTGTATTGGTGGCCAAATTTGAAGCTTGATGTGGCAGAGTTCATTGCTAAGTGCCCAGTCTGTCAACAGGTCAAGGCAGAGCATCAAAAACATGTAGGGATGTTACAACCTTCACCAATACTGCATTGCAAATGGGATCGTATTACCATGTACTTTATGGTTGGTCTTCCTAGTACATCCAAAGGTCATGATTCCATTTGGGTGATAGTTGACAGGTTGGATAAGACACCTCACTTCCTTCCAGTCAAGATGATGTATATAGTAGAGAAGTTGGCATAGATTTATGTTGATGAGATAGCTTGTTTGCATGGTATTCTAGTGACCATAGTATCTAATAGAGGTCCATAGTTTATGAGTCATTTTTGGTAACATTTGCATATGGATACGGGGACACATCTTAGTTTTAGTACAACTTTTCATCCACAATTAGATGGCTAATATGAGAGGACCATTCAGACATTAGAAGATCTTTTAAGAGCTTGTCTCTTGCATATTCTTGGTAGTTGGGATGTGCAACTGAGTCAAATAGAGTTTACCTACAACAGAAGTAATCAAATAAGTATAGACATTGCATCGTATGAAGCATTCTATGGGAGGCTTTGTCAGTCACCCCTTTGTTGGTATGAGACAGGTGAGTATCAGCTTTTGGGTCCTAAGCTAGTACACCAGACAACAGATAAGATCAAGGTGATATAGATACATTTGAAGATAGCCCAAGACATACATAGGTATTATGTTGATAATCGTCACAGACCACTTGAGTTCCAAGTTGGAGACCATGTGTATCTTAAGGTCTCTCTTTGAAAGGGTGAGTTGAGGTTTGGTAAGAAGGGTAAGTTGGCTCCTAGGTATATGGGACCATACCCTATTCTAGAATGTATTGGAAAGGTGGCGTACAGGTTGGATTTACTACCAAAATTGCACATGTTGCATAATGTCTTCCATTTCTCCATGTTGACACAGTGTCACCCTGATACAGAACATTATTGCAGCCAGTAGAGGTTGAGTTGGAGGAGGATGTGTCATTTGTTGAGGGTCATGTGTTGATCCTGGATAAGAGAGTGAAGAAGTTAGATAAGAAGGATATATCCTTAGTTGAGGTTTTGTGGCAGAACCATGGTGTGGAATAAGCAACTTGGGAGTTAGAAGATGAGATGCGTAGGAAGTACATGTCTTGGTTTGCGTAGGATTTTGGGGGCAAAATCCTTGTTAGGGATTTATGGTTGTAAGACCCCTGACCTTACTTTCTGATTGAACATGCTTTCTTATTATAATTAGATGATTCAAACCTTAATTAAACCCTAATATGTGATTTGATATCATGTGACAAGCTTATGTTTCAAGTTTGGTCCAGCTTGGATGTTGTTTGAGCAAGATACACATATTTTTTTGGGCTTTTATAAAATTACCCATGTCTATGGTTTTTATTGCAATTTGTCACATGCTTGTTGTGCCTCACATGTTTTTATATCATGTTGGATATAGTTTTTGTTTTTGGCACCTTTTAACACATTGGTTTGAGTGGTGACACATATCCATGTTGAGATTAGGGTTTTTCTCTTATGGATGCTCGAACCCAAAGGCGACCTCAAGTGGTTGGACCGATGGACCACCTAGCTTTGGCAGTCACCAAGTATAAGGTCCCTAGCTTTGGTGGTCACTAAGGTTTCTTGAACCACCTAGGGTTGGCGGATGATGAGGATTCTAATTCATCTTGGTCACTAAGAATCCTATATGGTCGCTAGGTTTTCTGATCACCCTAGTCGCTAAGAATTTCTATGTGATCACTAGCTTTTCTACCACCTTGGTCGATCAGTTTTCTTGTTGTGGCCATTGGTTTTGTGGTCAACATTTTTGTCTTGGTTGCATGGTTGAGATGCTTGCATGGGAGAGATACCTTGGACACATGGCATGCCTAGATAGACACCTAACCCTTTCTCTCTCTTCCAACCCTAAGCTATATGTACCTCCCTCCTTGCATGCAAACAAGCTCTTTACACACCTAGCTTTAACTCTCTTCTTCCTTTATTTTGGACCCCCCCCCCCGCCTGGTGGTGAAGGAGTTATTCAAGATGAAAAATCTTGGTCGACCCCCCTTGCATGTGCAACTAGGGTTTAGATCTACCCTTCTTGAAGTCATTTGGTGCTACCTTGCCTTGCTTCTTGGTCTTGGTAAGTGAATGAAGCAAGTGGACCAATTCCTTCTTCACAAGTTTTCTATAGTCCACCTCCCATGCAAGTGCAGCCCATATACCACTTTCAAGGCCATCCACAGCCTTACACTCCTGCTCCCTCTCCATAATCACAAATTTCTCAAAAATTCACCTTCCAACCTCAATTCTCCCCTCCACCTCAGTTTCAACACCAAGTACAACCTACAAATCCTCCACAACCACAACTAACTCCCCCTCTCCACCATGAGCAAGGAAATTATGTGACAATTCTAAGGAGTGGAAAATCTCTTGAGCAGCCTTCTAGTTAAAGAAAGGTCAATAAAATAAAGCAAAGGTAGCCAAGCTGTGATATTGTGATTGAAATTGCCAAAGATGATTCTGGGAAACCACCTATTGACTTTGGGATACCATGTACTACACCTCACACTCCATTTGAAGATTCCACCATCCCAAGTGCTCGACCTCACATTGATGCAAGCAATGCCAAATCAAGTGAGCCACCATTCATTGAAGCATTAGATGAGCCAGCTAAAGCAAGGAGGGTACAAAAGCATAATGTTGACATTATTGAGGTGTTTTGGCAAGTGAAGGTCAATATTCCATTGTTGGATGCTATCAAGCAAATCCCATCATATGCTAAGTTGCTTAAGAACTTATGCACTATGAAGAGAAGGTAAATAGGGATATATCCTTCTTTTCCTTCCTTTTCCTTACTTTTCTATCTTTCCCTCTCTTCTTCTTGGTCAGGTCCATGGTGGAACCTGATTTAGAGATTTAAGACACCTTCTTTCTTGCCTCTTCAACCTAGGTTTTTGTTTCCTTATTGGACGAGGAGCTAGGTTTTTGTTTCCTTGTTGGAGGAGGAGCTAGCTTGGTTGAGAGGTGTGCTTAATATAGGGTTCTACTTTCTTTTCTTCAAGCTACCTTGCTATTTGGAGTTGATCCATCATCTAGAGGCAATATATATAACTTTCTTCATGATTATTGCTTACTCTTACCTTGCATGCACTTAACCTTGCCCTAAAATTTTGTTCCAATAAGAAAGATGATGACTTTATCTAGGTTTTATGCTTGTATGGTGATTCTTGAGTAGTGTATCTTCTTGGATGAACCGTAACCCTTGTTCACAAACCTTGCTTGGTGATAGAAGTTCTAGTACTTGAATGCTTGTAGAAGATGATGGATTTTTCTCCCTCTCAAATGGTAGTTTCTACTTAGGGTTTTGGACTTATTTCTCTCTCTTTGTGATGCAACCTGATGACTTTTTTATTCTTAGTAGTCACCAACCTATTTGGACCCTTAGTGGTTAATGAGAATTTTGGGTCTCTCCATGATTGACAAGGTTTTTTGTGCTTATGTGATTGATGGGTTTGAACTATGTATGGACACCAAGTTTTGAAGTGGTGATGGTCGATGAAGTTGAATCCATGTTGGACGCCAAGTATGATTTCCATGTGGTCGATGAGTTTAAATCTCCATGTTTGGTCACCAAGTTTGAATGCATGAGGTCGCCAAGGTTTGTAACCCTAGCGGTCACCAAGGTTGGTAACCCTAGAGGTCGCCAACTCTTCTGACCTTTCCTAGTCACCAACCTTCTTGACTCTTGCCAGTTGATGACTCCTCTAATCTAAGTGGTCAATGAAAATTTATGTCTTCATGGTTGCTATGTTTTCCTTACCTGTGATTAGTGATGTTTGACTTTATGCTTTCTTGATACGGTAGAGATGCTAAGAAATTAAGGTTTACCTTTAATTGTTGTTTTGTAAACCTAATTCAATTATCTTGGTGGAACCTAACCCTAATACAAGTAAGTGATGATGGTTAATCATACATAGATTCCTTGTGTGATTAGTATGATGAAGAAATACTTTCTCTCTCTATGTTTTTATAACCCTAATTTGTTACCATATGAACATCATTATGCCCTCTAATGTAATGTTATGTCAAACTTATGTCTCACTTGCATGGTTCTGGGTTAATTACCCTTTGGTAAGGCATGGGAAGATAATGATGTTCTTGTAGATAACAATGTGAATGGTCATATGACCTTTGGACATGATTTGGTGCCCCAATTTGAGGTGTTATCCCCTCCATGATGTGGCAAGCATTTGTATCATGTGATGGTATGATGATGAGTATGGTATCATGTATGGAAATGAAATAGTACCATGTGGTGTTCTGATCAAGATTTTTGTTTCATACGTTTTATGTCTTTTATAGTTGCAATCTACCCATGGTATTGTAGAACTCATCTAGGGTTTTTTTATAACTTTATTGATGTAGTTAAAAGACACCCAATTGACATTAACTAATCAAGTGAAATCCTAATCATGTAGTGCCCTATGCCATAGAACCATTCCAGTGTCAGGACTTGCTGTATAGGGAAATGAGTATTCCTACGGGAAGCTCAGAGCACATATTGTTGAGTATGTGGGGTGCAAGTAACTATATGTCCTTATCATTCTAATTTCAAGGTATTGGAGGATGGTTGCGGTCATTCCTTGGTTTAAGAATAGTTGATACTTGTACATATGTAATGTGATTGAGGACATCTATAGTTGTACCTCGGGTGATAGGTTTTTATATACCTTAGTTACTTGTGTCGTGACCTATATACCTAGGGTAGACTAGGTAGTTGCAGCCCAACGTATATGTCATTGCGAGCAGTTTGACTGATATGTCACTATCGTTGACTCGTACTGGCCTAGGGGTGAGATCTTAGGATTCTAGCTCTCCTAGATCTTGTACAAAACTTATTGCGACCAAGCGGTGTTTAATTAGAATTTGAGTGGTATACCTCAAACTCCGCAAGGCCTAATAAAAGATGCAACCCATATGTGTATTGTATCTGTTTAGGTTTAAACATGACTCACATTGGCTTCTCACCCTTACCTTGTCTGTTACACAGCTTAGTTGTTATACAATGTAGTAGGATAAGATAACTTTTTGGTAATTATAATCTTATATGATCTTGTGTATGCTTGTTAATCTTGTCTGTTGTTATGCCTATATGTTCAAATTGCCTAATTATGTTAATCTATTTAATTTGTATAGTAATAATAATAATACATGTTGTAATGAAAATCGTTGTGGAGAGTTATATCTCTCGCTGGGACGTTGGTCTCACCTCGTGGTTTACCACATATTTTTAGGTGGTCGTTAGCGATGTGGTCGGGTTCGTGGAGGTGAACAAGAGTAGCCTAAAGAACAGTAAGAGCAGAAGGTTGGCTAGTAGTTAGTGTGTCCTGGAGTCCCTCATGTACTCTCAGGTCCAGGCAATGGATGTTCATTAGATGATATGTATGTCGACTACAGTTTTTGGTAGTATTTGATGTTTTTATATGGATTTTATATGTGTAATACATCTTTTGTATACATGTTGTGGCCTCATCCACTATTCAAATATGTAAGAACCTTGAGACAAAGCAGATTGAGAAAGCGTAGGGTTATACAATGTATGTACCCTGATATATATACTAGTGGAACAATTACATGTAGGTCAAAATAGAAAAGTAAAATAACAAGAAAGTACATAAATAAATATATTAACACTCCCCCTCAAGTTGGAGCATAGATGTCAATCATGCCCAACTTGTCCAAAAGCAATTTGAAATGTTTCTTGGCCAGTATCTTTGTAAACATATCAACAACTTGATCTTCTGAGCGAGTGAAAGGAGTGCAAATCTTGCCAGATAAGATAGTCTCTCAAATGAAGTGACAATCGACTTCAATATGCTTTGTGTGCTCATGATATACAGGATTATTAGCCATGAACATAGCAGCTTTATTGTCACAGTACATCGGGATAGAAGTAGGAGACTCAACCCCGAAGTCTTTCAAAAGAGATTGTACCCATAGGAGCTCACAGGAAGTGTGGGCCATCTCCCTGTATTCAGCTTTAGCACTGGATCTGGCAACAATATTTTTCTTTTTACTTCTCCAAGTGACCAGATTACCTCCAACATAAGTACAGTAGCCTGAAGTAGATTTTCTATCAATCTTACTTCCAAGATAATCAGAATCAGAATAGCCTTCCAGATAATAGTGTCCATGTTTTCTATAGTAGATGCCTTTGCCAGGTGATTTCTTAAGATATCTCAGAATATTACAGAGAGAATCCCAGTGACACTATCTAGGCTTATCCAGGTACCTTCTCAGAAGAACAACAATAGTAGAAATATCAGCTCTAGTAACAATCAGATAAATCATCTTACCAATCAGTCTCCTATATTTTTTACTGTCTGGAAACATAGGAGAAGAATCATCATCCCAATTAATATTGGGATCCAGAGGAGTATCAACAGGACATGCACCAAGCATCCCAGTCTCAAGTAATAGGTCTAGAACATACTTCCTCTGAGATAAAACAAGAGCATTAGAAGTCCTAGATACCTCAATGCCCAGAAAATATCTTAGCCTCCCCAGATCTATAGTAGCAAAATGTTTGCACAGCTGTGTTGTAGTAGCCTGAATCTCAGAATGATCACTTCCAGATAGAACAATATCATCAACATAAATAATCATAATGACAATACCAGAAGAAGTCTTTTTTGTAAAGACTGAATGATCAACTTGTGACCTCAAAAAACAAAAATGGTTAGGATTTTACTCAACTTATCAAACCATGCATGAGGACTTTTTTTGAGTCCATAAATAGATTTGTTTAACCTGTAGACTTTATTTGACTCCCCCTGAGCAACAAAACCAGGAGGCTGCTCCATATAAACCTCTTCTTGAAGATCTCCATACAGAAAGACATTTTTAACATCCAGTTGAATAAGAGGCCAATCTAAGTTAATAGCAATAGAAAGAAGAACTCTGACAGAGTTAAGTCTGGAAATAGGTGAAAACGTCTCAAAATAGTCAATACCATAAGTTTGAGTATACCCTTTTGCAACCAATCGTGCCTTCAGACATTCCATTGTTCCATCGGGTTGATACTTTACAACATAAACCCATATGCAGTCAACAGGTTTGCACTCAGGAGGTGGATCCACCAACTCCCAAGTTCCTCTATCAATAAGAGCAGTCATCTCTTCTTTCATGGAAGTCATCTAGGCTGATATTTATAAGGCAACATGGATAGTCTTGGGAACAGTAATAGTAGATAGAGTAGCCACAAAGTTACTAGCATGAATAGTCAGATGTGTAGTAGAAACATGATTAGTAATAGTATGAGAAGTACAAGAACGAGTGCCTTTTTTTAGAGCAATAGGCAAATCTAAGTCAGAATGTACCTCAGAAAGAGTAGGACCTTGGTGAGGAGAAGATTGGTGTTATATGGGGGGGTTCTTGAGTAGGTTGGGACATGTTCCTGTGTTTATACACAATAAGTGGAGGAGTATTAGTTTCAGCAGGTGAAGTTTCAGAAGTACAATCACTCATGACAGGCAATGGTACTGTGATTATATCAAAATCTAGGGTATCTCCTTTAGCAGAATAAAATGGTGTATCCTCAAAAAAAACTACATCACTACTTGAGAACCATTTTTTCCCAATAGGACTATAGCACTGATACCCTTTTTGAGTACGAGAATAACCCAAGAAAATACATTTTTCTACTCTAGGAGATAATTTATCATAGTTAGGTCCAAATAACTACACAAAACAAGTAGAAACAAATATCCATGGAGGTACAAAAAATAGAGTTACATTAGGCTGTAGAACCTGAATAGAAATCTTATTGCCAATAACAGAAGATGGCTTTCTATTAATCAGAAAATAGGTAGTCGGGATAGCTTCTGGCCAAAAATGCCTAGGTACATTAGAATGCAACATTATAGTTCTAGCAACCTCAAGTAAATGCCTTTTTCCATTCTGAAACTCCATTTTGTTGAGGCATATAGGCACACAATGTCTGATGAATCGTACCCACAGATCTACAAAACAATCCAACTTCTTTCTGAACAAACTCCAAAGCATTGTCCGTTCGCAGAATTTTGATAGGCACAGAATATTGAGTTTTTATTTCAGCAAAAAATAATTTAATTGTAAATAGCACTTGAGACCGATTTTTCAACATAAACAACCAAGTAGCATGAGAAAAATCATCAATAAATAGAATAAAGTATTTATTACCAGACAAACTTGGAACATGACACGGACCCCATACATCTAAATGAACAAGATCAAAAATGTTTTTACTACTAATTTGCGACCATTTAGAAAAGGCACTTCTAGACTATTTCCCTAACTGGCATTACTCGCACTGAGAACCATGCATTCCTACACCAGAGATAATATGCTTTAATTTCTCAGAAGATGGGTGTCCAAGTATATAATGCCACTGCAAAGCTGAAACTGATGAAGATAGAGTTGAAGCTAGTGCCAAGTTGTTAGTCTTTTTCAATTCATCTAGATAATATAGGCCATTAGGTCCTTCATGCCCCCCACCAATCTTCATCCTCATGTGAAGGTCCTGAAAAGTACATGTACCAAGAATGAAAGTGAGACTGCAGTTCAAGTTACGTACACTTTTGCTAACAGATAATAAGTTCAGTGGAAATCAAGGCACATATAGAGCAGATTTTAACAAAAAAATGAGAAGCTATGTCTCCAATCCCAGCTACAGTAGTCTTGGAGCCATCCGTAAGCATAGCAGAAGAATTAGAGACCGGTCTAGAGAAGGTTTTAAAGAAATATCAATTTCTAGATATATGAGACGATGCACCCGAATCAATCACCCATTTTTTATTACCAGTACTAGGCGAGGGGGCACTGAGAAAAGCAGTATCACAACCAAAAATATGTAGCAGCATGAGCTCCAGAAGTAGCTCCATAGGATGACCCAGAACACTCTAGCAACAGACGCTCCACCTCAAAATAGATGAATTCAGCAGTAGTAGAACTGGATGCATCAGTAGCAGTAGGTTGTGACACTACCTCAGAGGTAGCATGGGCATCAGAAGCTGCATTAGCCTAGGCAGGCTTTCCATATTTCTCCCAGCATTTTTCTTCAATATGATTAGACCGGCCACAGAAGCTATAGAACCGTTGACCAGTCTGAGGGCGAGTAGCATTGGGAGGACCAGAGGGTGCTCCATGTCCAGAAGAACTCCTCCCCCTCCCAGCACTAAGAGGAGGATTAGTGTCGTGAGAACAACCATGACCACAGCCACAACCATGGCCGGATATAGCCAGAAGAGAAGTAGTATTGCCAGTATCAGAAGGTGACTCAGATGAGGATGACGGCATTCACTGTAGACATTGAAAGGCACTCTGTACAGTAGGTAGTGAATCATAGCAAGGATCTGATCCACAACCCCAGACTATGATTCAGGTAACCCATACAGGAATTGAACTACCTATAACTCCTGGTGTTGATGTTGCATGGTAGCCAAGTCAGTAGACAGGGGATGGTAGGCCTCCAATTCTCCCCACAGTCCCTTGAAGGTAGAAAAATAGTTAGTAAGATCAGATCTCCAGAAGTGTACATGGCTCAGTTGCTTGTTGATATCAAAGACCTTCTTCAGATTCTGTCTATGAGGGTAAGTACTAGCAAGTTGATCCCACATTTTCTTTGATGTAGGCAGATTTAGTAAGGTGACACTAATTTTTGTCTCACGATTATTGAGAATCTAGGTCATCACAGTAGAATCATCTTTGACCCAGTCATCATACGATTTTACATCCTTGGAGTCAGCATTGGCAGCATGCATAGGTGGCGGATCACGTGTCAAATGAGATAGTTTCCCTTGAGATTTAACATAAATCTGCATAGAACAGACCCAGTGCTGGTAGTTTTTCCCATCCAGCTTAACAGTAGTAACGTGACGATGTAGATCCTCATGTGAAGATGCCATGATAGGCAGAGCACCAACACCAACAGTGAGAAGAACAAGAAAGCACAGGCAGAAAATGATTGCCTAGTTCCTCAGCTAGGAGGCAGTAGGCAGAGTAGAAAGACTGGACAGACCAGTTACATACGGGCTACGCCGAGGCACAATAGGAAACCTGGTGGCTCAATGGCCTACACGGGCAGGCAGGAGGCAGATCTGAAGACGAACCTTCAGACCAGTGTCCGGGAATTGGCAGATCGGAGAGTGAATATGAGTAGATCATGCCACAGGATCGAACTGCACTGGGCAGTACTGGCGGTGCTCGAGAGTGGCTGGCCCAGTGGCGCTTGGGAGGGGTTGGCCTACAGCGGCGGTGCTCGGTGTTGTGTCTACCACCTGCGCTGCTATGGTGGCCCGACTCTGACACGGCTGTTGTCGGCGGCCGACGGCGGCGCTTGGCACTGCTGCCGCCACTATGGTCGGCCGGTGGGCAGGGGGCGGGTGAGAGAGAGAAAGAAAGGGAGGGAGGGAGGGAGAAGAAGGAGAGGCGGCTCCCCGGATTAGATCTGCTCTGGTATCATGAGACAAAGCAGATTGAGAAAGTGTATAGTTACACAATGTGTGTACCCTGATATATATATATATTAGTGGAACAATTACATGTAGGTCCAAATAGAAAAGTAAAATAACAAGACAGTAAGTAAAGACATATATTAACATACCTAATATGGTATGTGATGATATGCAAGTTGTGGGACCTTTATTTAATATTTCTGAACATGATGGCAATGTTTATATTAGTTTTAATTTACCCTCCTTTCTAGTTGTGTGGTTAAATAGAATTTGATCGTGTGTTTCATTTTGAGTTATATTGTTTAGTGTGATGGGGTGTCATCTGCTTTCCACAACATTGGCATGTCCATCAATGAGTTCTTATGCAATGTCCCTTGTCTCCTTCTTCCTTATAGCTGCATGATATATGTTGTACTTATGATTGTCATATGCAATCCATTTCGTTTTTCTCCTCTACCATAAGCATTGGTCCTCAACTTTTTCCAGGCTTCTTATTCGTTCTTCACTTTTCTCTTCTCCCTCAATCGCATCAGCTAATAATGGGCTATTTCTGAGTAGTGGTGATGCCTTCTCATACTCCACCTTTGTTTAATTCAACAAATTAGGTATATCGACTTTCTCTATGGACCATAGCTTGAGTTCCTTCTTCATGATCTAGAGCTTCCTTAGAACCTAAAATAGGGGGTTCCCATCTACATGGGTTCCAACATTCATTGTCAATCTTCTTGAAATCCATCCCATTCACACCATGTATTAAGGGATCTGAAAGGCTAGGTATGTTGAGAATAGTGATTAATATTTACCTTCATCTAGGCATGATAATTGAAGTAATGTGATCCAAGATTAACTACCACATTCGGCAGAACATCCAACCAAGCAGTATTGATTGGTCCCATGTCAAGGTAGCTAGAAATGCGATCACTCAACCCCATTGTTCGACCAGGTTGTAAAACCCCAGATCATATTGAGTTCATGAACTTCAACACCATCCATGGTCCCATTGAGATTGTTTAGGATTCTATTGGGAACCCTTTTTCCTTCATACTTTTCATTAGATTGTTTAATGTTCTTGAAATCCCCCAAGACCAGCTAGGGGACTTCATGTGCAGTTACCTTCAAGATAGGCCATATCCTATCTCTATCATATTCAGATTCTTGCCATAGATAGATAAGAGTATAGAAGAGAAACCTCCTTGATTGAAGTATCTTACTGTGATGACTTGGTCAAAAGCAATGATCAACTCAAGTTGCCACATTGTTAGCATCCACCCTATGAATATTTTTCCACCCTCAACCTAGTCAAGGTTGGAAAGGCATCTCCTATGCAATGGTAAGATGGAGCTTACCCAATCAACAATATTCCTCCTAATCCTTGTTATGAAACAACATATTACCTATGATTGGATCTCATTTAGAATCTTTCTTAGACTTCTTTGTGTCTTGAGCAAGGAAACTCCTTTCACATTCCATGCAAGGATTGACATCAATTGACTACTTTTGACCCTCCTACTTTAGATTTGGGTTTGTTCTTTCATGTAGCACAACATTGTGAGTTTGTCTTAGACTCCTACTATGGTTACCTACAGTGGTAACCAGGTTTTCATCCCCTCCATCTGGCTTAGGATGGAGAATTAATTCTCCACAATCAACCCTTCTTGCTCAATTGTAGCCTCTGTCCAAGTTGTGAAATAATCTGGAAGTAGGGAATATGAAAATTGTTTTCTGTGAATCCAGGAAGTAAAGGTTGAATGGCCATATAAGGTGGAAAGTTTAAGTGGTATTCTGCTAGTAAGGAGATGGGATGAAAGTATTATGTGGTAGAGTTTCAAATTCAATGTTGCTCGAGAACTCGCAAAAGTTAAGTTTGGGGTATTTTGAAAAGTGCATATTTATCCATCCTAATTGCATATTTGAGATCTCTTTTAATGAGCATTTCATTATTATTATTTAGTTTTAAAGTACAATTGTTTAGTTTAGCTTTTCTCCATTTTATTGGAGTTTTTACTAGTTTTTGTTGACTTTTGTTGGGAAACAATAAAATCTATCCAATGACCAAGAAGGCCCATGAAATGATTCCACCTCAATTGTCTATCTGTCTCCTACCAACACTCTCATTTCATCCACCAACTCACACATTCGGTCGACTCACATGCACCGGATCTTTCAACTTCCAGTAGTCTTGATACATATATCTCGCGCCAAAAGGATCATAACTATTGCATCCCAAGACAAAATTCAATGAACAAGTATGTGTTAGAAACGGAATTTAATTTTCTACATACAAAATTTATCATGGATGATCGAATGTCCTTACAGTTTGATTGATTCGTCATAGCAAGAATCTAAAACAAAAAATAGTCAAATTGACAAAATGTTAAAAGAAGGTAATTTGGTAAATCTCTCCATTTGGGGCAAGCAATTAATGTTGTAAAACGGCCAAGAATCAGAGTCTTTGACTCTCATCCCTAGTATTTTATTCAACTAACTCAGTCTCTAGTCGACTGAATCAAATCTCTAATTGATCGACCCGCATTCCCAATTCATCGACTTGCACCAAAAATAGCCAAATCGTTGCCGCCAACAACCATCAAACTAACACAGACATTAAATCCAATTGATAGATTGGACCCTCAGTTGATGTACCTGTGCATTCCTACCAATCCATTTTTAGGGTTTTTGCCCCTCATTTCCCCCTATAAAAGGAGGGGGGACTCCAAAGACAAAGGCATCACTTCTTTTGGGATTTCTTTTTGTATTCTATGAAGATTCATGTTCTCTTTGTTATTATTTTTGAGTATTTCTCTATTGGCACATGGGTACTAGCCCCCTATCTTGTTCTTATTTGATGTAATGGACTCTAATGTTTTAGTAAAAGAATGTTTTCCTTCTATTTCTATTTTTATTGTTGGATGAAATGATATACTCTTGTGGGATGATGTAATCTCAGATATCCACAAGAACGAACCCATGATCCCTTATTTGTGATTGTTATCCTTTTATCCATCTGATCTTGTACTTGTTTTATGGTAGAATGGTTATATTCTTGTGGGGTTTCGAGGTCTCAGATCCTCACAAGAACAAACCCATAATCTCTTATCGGTATTTGCTGATGGATTTTATGATCTTACTACTTGGTTAACTCTTTTGTTATAGCTTATAACGGTGTGATCGTCTATTCCATGAGTTTGAGCATTGTAATGGAATTCTGCATGTTCCTTGATGAGATCTCAGACATGGATATGTTGGATGGTTGGACAAGTATCCACAAACAACAAGATCAATGAGTTTGTGGGAAGTCTGAATTTTTTTAGATTTGTCCAAAAGGACACAGATCCACATAGTCCTAATTTAATCGTTGAAACTTAGGAGTTGATTCATTGAGTAAAAGCTTGGCTATTGGTGGTGATCATGTTGGATTTAGGACTCTAGAGGGGGGTGAATAGATCTTCAAAATTCTCACAAGATAAGTAATACCTTCAAATTATATTAATCAAAACCAATAGCTTAAGAGCAATTTGAAGTTCTAACTAAGCAAGCATAGCAAGGATGAGAGAAATTTAAACATGCACTTGGACAAGGTGGTTTATAGTGGTCCCACTCACCAAATGGGGAGAGAGTCAATCCACTACCTAGAGAGGTCAACCTCTAGGACTTTGCAATTTGTGTATACTTATATTCATTCATAAGAGATACAAGGAGACCACCATACATCCAAGGACTTACCTACTTAAGACAAGAGTCTTCTACCTACACAAGGACTTACCCACTTGATCAAGATGTCTTTATCCTTCAACAAGGGCTTACCCACACTTGCATCAAGTCTTTGGCCTTGAAGGAATTTGCCCACTCTTCTTGAATCTTGGCCTTGCCCTTTTCCTTCACCTAGAGAAGATATTCACCTCTTCTTCAACCTTGAAGAAGAACATCAACAACTTCACCTTCACTCAGAGTACCTTGCTTCAAACTTTGCTTTTTGAGAAAGGGGGTAGGGAAGATGGAATGGAATGAGAGCTTTACAAGCACATGGAGGTAGCTCTCTTGCAACTGGCCTAACTCACTCATAATATCAAAATGTTTTGCAACTGAGAGAGAGAAAGGGGTTCCATGAGTTGCAACACACTCAACTATAGCAAGGACTTAGAATAGCATGACTGGAAAAACTTAGAATGAACTCCAAGAGGTCCTATTTATAGGGGTGTTCCCTTGAGTGTGGGATCACTTAAGGGCAACATATAGCCATTTTCCAAGTTACAATAGATCTATTCTCACTCAAAGAAACTATCCAACGGTTATAATCACTTTTTTTGCATTTTCTGTACAGTACATTCGGTCGAGTTTTAATAAAGATAATTCGACTGATCCACTAAGTGACAAAGCTAATTTTCAACTACCAGTCAAGTTTGTTTTGGGAAACTCGACCAATGAGTCAAAGTCAATTTTGCTTAGTTGATCAGTCCATCGAGTTATGTGAGTATGCAACTCGACTAATTGGTCATCTTCAGAAAACCCATCACCGGATCGATCAAGTTTCCTACTCGGCCGATAAACAGCTTGTGACAAATTTTTTAAATTGACTTTTGAGTGACCAAATGTTGGGAACTAAGTATCCCTAATTTTTTCTCATCTTAATTACAAGTCATATCATCAATACAAGTGATTACAAAATTAATCTAAGGTGATTTGGACTGATTTACCAAAAAGCACACTTACATTGCTTTTGACTTGAACTTGGACAACCTAGGGCCTATGTAATTTGATCCTTTTCATGTACCTAAATCCTAAAATCAATCTTGAACAAACATATCTGATATATAGGAATGGAATGGTTAAGTAATTATCAAAATATGGACAATGTATAACTCTTAAGTCAACATTCTCCCCCTTTTGACAATGACAAACCATTCCTCAATCATATTGAAAATGATATGTAAAGTTATACCTTTGCCTTGTGAATTGTAGAGGGATTCATGATTTTAACAATGTGAATTGCTCCCCCTCAATCTATGTTACTCTTACATGCATAGTTAGTCTATATACACAAAACAATATAACATATATACTATATGGTCCTTTAGCTAGTCACATGATAACGCAACTAATGAATAAGAAAAGGATTACATAGGCAATAAAAGCAATATGGTTGAGCTTCAAAACATTAAACTTCTCACCCCCTTTTGACATTATCAAAAAGGGAGGGGGTAGAAGAGCACAGAAATAGGTTTCTCCAAGCACCACCAAACATACATCCACAACCATAAAGCATGCAATCTTATAAGCATACACCAAACAGAGACGAGAGAAACAAGCAATCTAAGTCATAATATATAATATGATAAACATGGCATCAACTCATGAGATATAGTAAATCAAAGAGTAAGTGTACATATGATTAAGATTATAACCCAGAGAGCATGTCCCCAGAAACAACTACAAGCCAAATAATGAAAACATTATGATAAATAGTACAATTCAGAAAATGTGCCCATATTTTTTTAGTACAAAATAGTCTAGAAATATATATATATATATGATCAGCATCTATAGACTAAAAACTAAAACATCCAGGTCATATATGTCCACATCATCAACATCATGATCAGCATCATCAATAGATGCTTCTAACTCATATTCATCATATTTGTCTGAAGGTGCAGCAGATACAGCAACATCACCTTCATCAGCAGAACCACCAGTAGAGCCACCAGAACCATCATCACCATCATCCTCAGAGGCCTCCTCATCATCAGCAGTAGCTTCCTCATCGACCTAATTTGGCATCTCCTCATCAGCAGAGGAACCGAAACCATGACTGAGCCACCTAGGATTCTGCTCAGCCCACGACATACCAAGGTCATGTAACTCCTAGTCTTGAGGATATGAAGGAGCAGAGGTGCCAAGTCCTACAAGCAGGGTAGCTATAGGACCAGTAGGGAGAGGTAGCAACAGAAGCAGCATGTGGATGGGCAGGGTAAAAGTGATCATATGCATACGATGCATAGTCACCTCCTGGGTAGGGTTGGTAGGCATGATAATGGTGTGCATAGGAGAGGTTCATGGTAGACATGATGGCACAGAGATCCTGATGCATATGCTCCTAAACCTGAAGGTTATACGCATGATGGTGCATCATGTAACCCATGAGGGTTTCATTTGACACATGAAAAGAGGTGTGGGTAGGTCAGGAAGGCTGAGGTGGTGGAGGTGTACTTGTGGAGGTTGAGGCTCTGAGTTTCGTAGAGGAAAGGATAGGCACATACTTATGAAGTGTGGTCTCACTGATGCAAACTCCTTTCTAGGTAGGTTTGTAGTGAAGGTCATGGAAAAGAGATTTTACAGTGGCAGTCTGAAAAAGACCACAAATTAGGGTTGGGTAGGGTGGGTGGGTGCCACAGCTGTTCTTACCAGATTCAAAATAGGTCATGTGGTGAAGGACATAATGAGACCATTTGACTCTGATGTTCTTCAAGATATAGAACATTATCACCGTAGTGTGTTCTACAATTTTAGTCTGATTTTTCTTGGGATGAATATTGCAATTAACAACTGGGGCGAGTATGTGGTTCTTGAGGTCTAAGGCAGAGGAGGGAAGAGTACATTTTTTCCTATAGGGAAACTGAGGCTTCTTCAAGTATTCATAAACATCAAGAAGAGTGAGATCATATTGCTTATAGAAGGTATCAGAGCCAACTAGGTCAAAATACTCAGGATAGTCCTTCCTCCAAGTATCACTCACCTCAATACCTGAGAAAAAGATGTTTAGGGTATCCTCAGAGACTTGGAATTTCTTCCCGGCTATCATGGAAATGAGGACTACTTGAGCATTAGGTGGGGATATGAGTGTGTCATAATTCCATTGCAAATTAGCATAGAATTTATGAACGACTTTCATGCTTTTGATGGAATTGTGGTAGCATGCTCATTAGACAAACAAGGCATAGAGGTGGTGATTGTATAGCAACTCGGTTACTTGATCGATAACCCTTTGTCTATGTGTTTTTGGCTCAAAAAGGGCACGAAAAGGAAAGGGGTTCTGAGGAAGGAGCTCCTTGTACCTATATAGAGCATCATTTGAGACAAAGAAGGTTCATCGAAGAGTATGAGATGCAAGTTGGAAAAGGAAGATGGTGCTCCCGATGGGGCGGCTCTCTTTCTCATGTTTAACACCGTGGAGACAAAATGAAAGGATGGATAGAGAAAAAACAAGGGAAACACCACCACAAACCATCCACACACCTAGGGTTGATGGGAAAGAGGTCAATGAAGGTTGATCTAGATCGAACTAGCGCTAGGGAGAGGAAGGTCGGGGCTAGGGTTGAGAGCTTGAGGGAGCTAGAGGTTTGATTGGTTGATTTTTTTTCTAGTTGAGAGGGAGAAAATTCAGCTAAACCTAACTTATGTTTGCTCCAACCCAGCCATCGGTCGAGTTCTGTGACTCAGAAACTCGACCGATTGGCTCTTTAAAAAATCTCTTGGCCATTGATTGGTCGAGTTGGCAACTTGACCGATGGTCCACCTGAACCAACTTTAGACATTTTAATTTCTAGCCATTATAGTGCTAATTAAATTTATTTTTCAAGTCCATTTTGTATTTTAGACACACTTAGGCACATATCACTCATCATTGGGCACTATTTGTGATAAAACAAGCGTTTGCAAAACAATCCCCAAAAATAAGAGAAAAACAAGGCAAAAGAACATGAAAAATCAATGTTAGTATATTAGCAAGTAAGGATGATCAAAACATAGGCAAAGCATATATGATAGATGACAACTAGCTAGAAGGCATATCAGATTCATTCAAACTAGTTATGAGAAATTTTGCTCTAATAAAGTTAAATTTCTCTCTAGCTAGAGTTTAGTGAAGATGTCCTCCAACTAATTTTCTGTGTCCACGTGCATGATATAGATATCCTTTTTGGCAATGTGATCATGAAGAAAATGATGGTGAACCTCTATATGCTTAGTTCTACTATGCAAGATAGGATAGTAAGACAAATTAATTGTACTAGTATTATCACAATAGATAGATGAAGCATCAAAATTAATGTTAAAGTCTTGGAGCATTTGCTTCATCCATAGGACATGGGCACAACAACTCCCGGCTGCAATGTATTCAGCCTCAGTGATTGATAATGCCACTATGCTCTATTTCTTAGAGAACCAAGACACCAAGCATGGTCCTAGGAGAAAGCAAGTGCCACTTGTGCACTTTCTATCAATCAAGCTTCATGCTTAATCCACATCACTATAAGCCATAAGAGTAAAGTCCCTTGACTAGGGATACCATAGTCCAAATTTTTGATTTTTGACTAAGTACCTTAAAATCCTCTTAACAGCTATAAGATGTGATTTCTTGGGATTTAATTGAAAGCGAGCACACAAGCCAACACTAAATATTATATTAGGTCTAGAGGTAATTAGGTAAAGTAAACTTCTAATCATACCTCTAAAGAGCTTCTCATCTACCTTCTCACCTTCTTCATCTTTATCAAGTTTGGCGGTGTTTGACATTGGTGTGTCCATCAGCTTGGTGTTCTCCATCCCAAAGTGCTTAAGTAGCTCACGTGTGTACTTGCCTTGGTTGATGAAGTTCCCATCTTTAGTTTACTTGATTTGAAAACCAAGGAAGAATGTAAGCTCACCCATCATGATCATCTCGAACTCACTCTACATAAGATCACTAAACTCCTTTCAAAGATCAAAATTAGTTCCGCCAAAAAAGATATCATCAACATATATTTGAATGATAAGAAAATTGTTAGAAGTGTTCTTTAGAAATAAGGTAGAATCTACTTTGCCCATGATATACCCATGATCTAACAAAAAGTTCTTTAATTTCTCATACCAAGCTCGAGTGCTCGTTTGAGTCCATAGAGAGATTTTTGGAACAAATAACCATGGTTAGGTAAGCTCTCATGTTCAAAGCCTGAGGGTTGTTCAACATAAACTTCATCCTCAATTGTACCATTCAAAAATGAACTTTTAACACCTATTTGATAAAGAAGAAAGTTTTATAACTAGAAAAATCAAGAAACATGCCAATGGACTCAAGTCTAGATAAAGGTGCATATGTTTCATCAAAATCTATACCTTCTTGCTGATTGTAGCCTTGAGCCACTAACCTTGCTTTGTTCCTTACCACTTTGGTGCTTCCATCTATCTTGTTGTGTTAGACCCACTTGGTTCCAATGATCTTTCTATCACTTGGTCTTGGCACTAGGGTCCATACTTTGTTCTTTTCAAATTGCTCCAACTCTTCTTACATGGCTAGGATCCATTCATCATCCCCAAAAGCTTCTTTAATGTTCTTTGGCTTGAGTTGTGAGATGAAGGCATTGTTGGCTTGTTCTTTCTTGAATGCATCCTGCATCTTCACTCTTTCAAATGGGTCACCTAAGATCAGCTCTTTTGGATGATTATTTGTAGATTAGGGAGTTGGATCCTTCTTCTCTTCATCTTTCTCTTCTTCTTGAATGACCACCTCTTTTCCCTTTTGGGTGATGTTGAGTTCTTCTAGAATAGGAATTACCTCACCTGTAACAGCTTCATTTGGAAAAATATATTTTGGTGTAGAGGGGTTAGTCTTAATAAACTTAACATTTATAGATTATTCTACTTTATCAAGATCAACATTAAATACTCTATAAGCCTTGCTAGTAGTGCTATAGACATGAAAGAAAGCCTTGTAAGATTTTAGATCAAACTTGTCGAGAGAATCTTTCATATTCAAAACAAAATAAGGACATCCAAAAACATGGAAATACTCTATAGAAGGATTCCTACCATGCCATAGCTCATAGGGGGTTTTATTTAAAGAAGGATGTGTAAAAACCCAATTTTGCACAAAACATGAGGTACTGACGGCTTTGGCCCAAAACTTCTTTGGAGTGTCATACTCTAAAAAAACGATCCTAGCCATATCCTTTAGTGATCTATTATTCCTCTCTACAACCCCATTTTGCTGAGGTGTTTGAGATGAAGAGAAGTTATGTGCATAGCCATATTCCTCACAAAAATGTTCAAAAAGATCATTTTCAAATCCTCCCCCATGATCACTATGGATGGAAACAATCTGGTAAGAAGCTTCCTTCTCAACTGGTTTACAAAAACTAGAGAAAACATCAAGCGTATCACTCTTGGAAACGAGAAAGAAGGTTCAAGTATATATAGATAAATCATTGACAATAACAAGTCAATACTTGGAACCACAAAGTGTTTGAGTTCTCATTGGTCCAAATAGATCAATGTGAATAAGTTCAAGAGCTATCTTGGTACTAAGGACTCCTTTGGATTTGAAGGAGGACTTGGTTTTCTTTCCTGGGGTACAAGGTTGGCATTTCACATCCTTTTCAAAATCTAATTTGGGAAGTCCCTTGACCAAGTCCTCTTTGCTCAAATTATTCAACTGATGCATATTTACATGACCAAGTCGATGATTCCAAAGAGAAATATCATTCGAATTAACTACTAGGCATCTACCAATAATAGGATTAATAGAGTCAAGTAAAATTATATAAATCTTACCACTTCTAATTCCCTTATATATGACTTCATAGGTGAGGAAATTTAGAATCAAGCATTCAAAAGAAGTAAATAGCACAAGGTAACCATTATCACATAATTGACTTACACTAATTAAATTGTGATGTAGGCCATACACAAAGAGAACATTCTTGATACACAAAGATTCACCTACATCACCCTCACCTTTGACCTTACCTTTCTTGTTGTCCCCAAAGGTAACCGAACCTCCTTTCTTCTTAGTGAAGTTGTTGAAATGGATTATATCACCTGTCATGTGCTTAGTGCAGCCACTATCAACAATCCATCTACCTTTTTCCTGCAAGAAACGAGATTGTCGGTTCCCAACTCAAACTTTGGGATCTAGAGTTAGCTTGGGGACCCATTTCATCTTTGGGTTGGTTCCCTTAGGCTTGTAAGGACAATAAGTAGAGTAATGATCAAAACATTTGCAATGAGAAAAAATCATAGGGTTCTTAGTGCTAAAAGACTCTCCAATGAAAAAGTAGGTTTCCTTACTCTTTTTCTTACCTTTGTCTTTGTTCTTGCCCTTAGGTTCCCCCCCTACAAATCTCAAGCCACTAATACCACTTTGTTTGGTAGAATGGTTAAGGATTTCATTTATTTTTTTCCTTTGAGGAATTTCTACAGAGAGGCTCTAACTCTATGATTGTCATCATTAAGAGATATGATAGTAGAAGACAAACTAGTAATATCATCTCTATCATGAACAAGGTCGGCCTGTAGATAGAGGGTTTTAGTCAAATAAGAGTCTTTCTTAAGAGAAATAGAAGCAACATCATTACTAGGCAAAATAGGTCTAGAAGATAAATCATTAACTTGACTAAGAAACCTAGAATTTTCAGATTTAAGCACTTAAAATTCCTTAAGATAAACATCCCTCTCATCCCTACGAGCATCAATAATGACCTTAAATTTAGCATTTTGAGTTTTAAGAGTTTCAAGCTCATTTAGGCACTTCTGGTTATCTTTCGTAATAGTTTCAATGTTCTTAAGGTAAACACCATTCTCTACCTCAATTCCATTGCATTGGAGCTCAAGATATAGATATTGGCCTTGCAAGTTATCAGTACTCTCAAGATGAGTTTTCTCATTTAGCTTAAGAATCTCGAGTTTAGCATACAAATCATCAACAATTTTTCCTAACCTTTTTCTTTTAGATTTACATTTAGCAAAATAAAAATGAGTAGAAACAAGCATATCAATAAAAGTTTCCTTACATAACTTATGCAAGCTTACCTCACCAATTTATTCCCTTGTAAAGGCCATGAGTGCAAAGTGGCACTCTCCATCTTCTTCAGAGCTAGAGCCACTTGAGGATGATTCTTCCCAAGCTGCATGAGTTGCATTCTTGTGGCTTTTCTCCTTATTTTCTTTCCTATTGTACTTTCTCTCCTTCTTGTACTCTTCCTCCTTCTTGGAGTTGTCCTTGTGGTGTGACTTTCTTGATTTAGGACATTCACTCTTGTAGTGTCCCTTTTAGTCACACTTGTAGCATCTAGGAGTAGAAGAGGAGGATTGCTTTCCCTTAAAGTGCTTTCCCTTGGTGTAGTTGGCTTCATGCTCACTAGGGCCATCATCTTCACTAGAGGAGGAGGGAGATATTCGGCAAGCAAGTTGTTGTTGAAGTATGACCGCCTCCACTTGAGCTTTGAAGGCACTATATTTGATCTTCTTGGCTTCCTTCTCTTCTTTCTTGGCTTCTTCTTCTTGTTTGTCAAGCCTTGGCTCATGAGCTTGTAGGTTGCCAATGAGCTCTTCGGTTGGGATGTCACCAAGTCTTCTCACTTCTTCAATGGAGGTCACCTTTGACTCCCATCTCTTTTGTAGAGTCCTCAAGATATTGGAGTTTATTATAGCTCTATCCAAAGTGTTGTCCAAAGTAGATAGACCATCGATGATGACATTGAACCTAGAGTACATCTCCACAATTCCTTCTTTCTTGCCCATCTTGAAGTTCTCTAGAAGGTTTTTCAACATGTATATCTTAGCCTCCTTGAATTGATTTGCTCCCTCATAGGTAATGTACAACTTATCCCAAATATCATAGGTGGTATCCATTGATGAGATGTGGTTGAACTCTATTGGGGTAAGGGTTACATATAGGATGTTTATGGCTTTGGCATTGAGCCGGGCTTCTTTTAGCGTAGCTTCATTCCATGTTGAAATAGCTCCAATTTGCTTCTTGTATGGTGTGACCATTACCTTCCACATATCAAAGTTCATCCCTTTAATGTAAAATTGCATACACCTCTCCTAATAGAGGAAGTTGGTGTCATCGAAGACTAGAGGACGCATGGAGAAGCCTCCCTCTAGGTTGAGTGATCTAAGTAGGTTTTTTCTCATCTTCTTGTCTTGTGGGAGAGTATAGGAGAAGATCCTTAGCTCTGATACCACTTGTTGGACCTAGGGCTCTAGAGGGGGGTGAATAGAGCTTCAAAATTCTCACAAGATAAGTTAGACCTTCAAATTGTATCAATCAAAATCAATAGCTTAAGAGCAATTTGAAGTTCTAACTAAGCAAGCATAGCAAGGATGAGATAAATTGAAACATGCACTTGAACAGGGTGGTTTAGAGTGGTTCCACTCTCCAAACTATGAGAGAGTCAATCCACTACCTAGAGAGGTCAACCTTTAGGATTTTGCAATCTGTGTATACTTATATACATTCATAAGAGACACAAGGATACCACCATACATCCAAGGACTTACCTACTCAAGATAATAGTCTTCTACCTACACAAGGACATACCCACTTGATCAAGATGTCTTCAGCCTTCAACAAGGACTTACCCACACTTGCATCAATTCTTTGGCCTTGAAGGAATGTGCCCACTCTTCTTGAATCTTGGCCTTGCCCTTCTCTTTAACATGGAGAAGATCTTCACCTCTTCTTCAACCTTGAGGAAGAATATCAACAGCTTCACCTTCATTCAAAATAGCTTGCTTCGACCTTTTCTCTTTGAGAAAGGGGGTAGGGAAGATGGAATGGAATGAGAGCTTTACAAGCATGTGGAGGTAGCTCTCTTAAAGGCAAAATATAGTTGTTTTCCAAGTTACAATGGATCTATTCTCACTCAAAACAACTCTCCAATGGTTATAATCACTTTTTTTTGCATTTTTGTATAGTACATTCGGTCAAGTTTTAATAAAGATAACTCGATCGATCCACTAAGTGACAAAGCCAATTTTCAAACTATCGATCAAGTTTGTTCTGGGAAACTCAACTGATGAGTCAAAATAAGTTTTGTTAGTTTATTGATTAGTCGAGTTCTATGAGTGTGCAACTTGACTGATTGGTCATCTTCAAAAAATCCATCACTAGATCAGTCGAGTTTCCAACTCGACCGATAAACAACCTGTGACAAATTTTCTAAATTGACTTTTGAGTGACCAAACATTGGAACTAAGTGTCCTTGATTTTTTCTCATCTTAGTTACAAATCCTATCATCAATACAAGTGATTACAAAATTAATCTAAGGTGATTTGGAGTAATTTCCCAAAAAGTACACTTGCATTGCTTTTGAGTTGAACTTGGACAAGATAGGGCTTGTATAATTTGATCCTTTTCATGTACCTAAAGCCTGAAATCAATCTTGAACAAACATATTAGATACATAGGAATGGAATGGTTAAGTCATTATCAAAATATGGACAATGTATAAATCTCAAGTCAACAGATCCCATAGACCCCCAACTCTTTCTATCATTTGATTGGTTAAATTTTATTTTTGCATTTTCACTTTCTGTTCTTAGCATAATCAAAACCTCAACAAATCAGATTTTTCCTTCTTATTCTCTTGATTGGTTTAGATTTCAACCATTTTTCCATCATCCCTTGGATAGATATCTTACCATTGGAAATTTGCTTTTTTGCTTGCAATGAGTTGACTAACTTTTTATAAAATTATAGGACTTTTCCTAGTGATTTCATGTGCAAACGATGCATATCAACATTACAATCCAATATTAAGGCAAATAAGTCACTTTCTGGAGTCTAAGGTAGATGAAGGTAGGATGGATTTTTATTCCCATAGGAATGGTTGGGTTTCTTATGGAACTTATGGATGTCGAGAAAGGTAAGCTTGGGATCAAAACTCTTATAGAACTTTTAGGAAGAAGTTCCTTATACCTAATCATGACCTGGATGTTGATAACACTTGCACCATCATATATGAATGCCCTAGAGTATGGAGCATCTAAAGAACCTGATGTGGCACTTATCTTGCACCTACTGGATGCCATCATGTCTACGAGGGTGGAAGGGAGAAGAAAATCAGAAAAAAAGGTAGGGTTTAGGATGGAGGTTGATTTGGAGGTCAAGAGGTTACGGTTAGGGTAGAGGAGGGTCAGTGCATGAGGAAGAACAATAACTAGGGTAGTCGGTAAATTATCTCTAGTTGAGAGGGATAAAACTCAGCTGGTTGGGACCCTTTACAATACCAGGACCTATTACAAGTGTGGGCAAGTCAGGCATACAAAGTGGGTGTGCTCTACAAACCATGAGGAAGTGACGCAGTAGCTGAGGTAGAGCTAGCGAGGTTCACAGCAACAGCAGTATAGAAGTGGTGGTGGTAGAGGACGCAGACAGGCATCTGTTAGCTGTGTGTGCAAGTTTTAATATTTATAAACTAGAACACTACCCCTCAAGTATACAGGTGTGTGTAGTATTATGGAGGTCCTCCAAGGATCAAGGTATTGTTAGGCGTAAGAGTATTGAACTTCAACAATCTAGATCTTTTTAATACGAGAGGTTTTGTTTACTTAACTAAGGAATTAAAAGGAAAAGAACTGGAATAGAAATCACTTGTATTAAGGTTTAAATCGGATTGGAGATTCTTGAGAAAGAATAAGGTTTCACATCCATATCATAACATAAAGAACAAAAATGATCGACAATGCTAGAAATGACACAAGGGGGTTTGTATCCTACACCCACCTCCCAATAGTGTAGAACAATCCTAACTTTGTATACCACTCCTATAGATATACTAAGATTCATACTACAAACCTTTGCTCCCCTATACATCATAGCCAGTCTTGTGGATATACTAAGATTCAAACTACAAACCTTTGCTCCCCTACACATCACAGCCACTCCTGTGGTCAAGGTACTGCAACTAAAGCACATCTCCTTACTCTTATGCATATCTTCCCAAATTATATAAAGAATAGAAATCAAACATACAAAGTGTCAAGCAAAGCATGTAAGAAGAATTAAACACCGACAAACCTTAGAACATCAAAACAACTAGAATTATATATGAAATTCGTGTTCAATAATATTATGACATGGGAGTTGCTCCCCCATGCCCAAGAAACGGAGATCTACTCATCCATGGTTGTAGAAATTAGATACAAGCAATAGAAAGCAGTGCTAGACATCATAACAGAAGGAAATAAACTTGGGTCTCCATGGAAGAAGTAAGATAGAGTTGAAACTCCAATCAAGGAGTCACAAATCCATCCTTGATGTTGGAAACTCTCCTAAAAGTTATATCATCGTAGTGGAGAGAAGAGAACGGTGGAGATCTCTGCTACAATTGTTGGAGAAGAAGGAAGAAGAAGATGTTTCCCTCCTGGGAAATCACCTTTCTCCCCTTGGTCACCTCCAACTTATCCTCCTTGTTCTTTTCTTGAGTCCCCCTCAAATGGTCCAAGATATGTCATGATAACTACCCCAAGATGGATTGGGGTTGTATATAAGCATGGGGCAGTTAAATTTGTGTTTGAGTGAAATCTATAGGTGACACAGAGTGTTGGATGGCCAACATGGCGTGTCTAATTCGATAATTGTAGCAATATTGCCTTGAATCCAAGTTCTTGAAAGTCACACAATGTGTCTTAATTTGGACATGGTGTGTGCTGAATTTAGGGAGTTCTATATTCATGTTCTGGAAAGTTACACAATGTGTCTTAATTTGGACACATCATGTTGTTGCAATTTAGGGAGTTCTAGATTCTAATTCTAGATTGGGAGACGGCTTGTCTATTTCTGGGCATGGCGTGTCTTTATTAAGACAAGGCGTGCCTTTTTCTAGACATAGGGTGTCTTTGACAATTTCATCAACATTGATTTTCTAAATGTTTACGATCCAAACCATAGAGGAAGTAAATATAACCATAAAGTGGAAAATCTAGTATGATTCAGACTGATTATTGGGTGAAAATGATTTGGAAATGCAACAAAAAATGGTCCAAAAGATGATATAAAATACGCACATCAAATCCCCCCAAACTTAAGCCATTGCTTGTCCTCAAGCAAAAAGAAAGAAAGATACATAGATGAAGAAATAGCATGGCGCATACATCAATTCAATGAAATGAAGAATTTAGTCACAGCATGTCAGTCATTGTTAATATATTGCAACTAGACATGAATTCATTTCCATCACTCAAACTTGGAAGCTAAGTTCAAAAAAGGTTGTCCAATTTCTTTAGAAAAATCAACAAGATAGCAATGAATAAAGGTATGATGACAAAGTCAAAAATATAGTGAATATGCAACCAAACCCTCATGATTATAAGGATGAACAAAATTAAAATTTTGGCATGACATCAACAAATCTGCAATAACTCCTTCATAAGCATCAATATTTTAAAATTATGGGCTTTGGGTATGGCACTCGGCTGCTAATGTAGGCTTAATCGCAGATGGACTACAGTTTGGGGTTTATTGGCCCTCTTTCTAATGTAATTCCCAACCTTCATTGGGTTGGAAGATTATGTGGGTGACTTAGCCTCTTTTGTAGGGATGTAGTTTTATTTTCAACAATCAATTGGCCTTTTAAAACAGGACTTGGGTCCCGCTTTGGAACCTCACAGTCTTAGGCTAGTCAAAATTTCAAAGATCAAAAGAGTCATGCAGATAGGTGATTCAAAACTTGGAATTAATTTATTTGTAATTATTTTCATCATAGAGATGGTGCAAAACACACCAAAGATTTGAAAAAATCATCAAAAATGGTACACAAGGCTGTAAAATTGATTAATCCAAAGCATTTGAACCATTACATGTGTTGAGATGAGAGTGAGAAAAATGAATAACATGTTAAAGCATAAATATCATGGCAACATGAGAGATTGGCCAATTGTTTTCATTAAACTGTTGGATGTGCATGCTAGGGTTATTCAACTATTATCTCAATGAGTACAATGGTTTATCTAAAAGGGAGTCAAATTCTACCCAAACAAGAATAGATGGTCATGCATAGAGTTTCACTTAACTAGGAAAGAAAAATAGAGAAAATAGAAACAAACTAAAAACTACAAATATCGGGCAGTTGATCTCCCTTAAGCTTGAAATTTGTAGTGTCCTCATTGTATATAACAAACTCAAGAGGATTGCAACCAGATACCTATCATGGTGAGTGATTAAGAGGGAGGTTGAGTGCTTTAATTTGAGGCTCAAAATTGTTGCACCATAGATCTATGCCTCTTTGTCAATATATTTTGGATTTGAAACAAAAATGTACGCTTATGATTTGCAATAGGAATATCCTTCTAGACATATGTGTTGTTTGTCCCTTCATTCACTTCCTCAAATAACCAGTATTGGAGTCAAACGGAATGTTCTCATCACCAAGACTTGTGTCCAATATGTGTTGCAAGGGGGCACTTGGCTTGTTTGAAAAATCACCATGTGGAGTAAGTGTTGATTTCTTTCATTGAGCTTCATTATCATTAATTACATTGGAGTCAACAACTTCATATGATATTGTCTTTGATGATGAAGAAGATTCTTCTATAGCATATCCACTTCTCAAGATAACTGACGTGAATGTCTCCCTTGGACTCATCTCCCATTGGTTAGTCTAGGAATCAAGAGGTTCTTTTTTATTGGCAAGGGCTAGTTGAGCAATTTTATTCTCCAACATCCTACTGTGAGTGGAAATTCCATCCACCTTAGAAGAAAGTTGTGAAATAGCATCCTTTAGCACCTCCCTTTGTTGATGAAGCTCATCATTTTTCTGAATTTGAGTTGAGACAAAGGTCTCAAGCATGGACTCCAACTTGGCTTGGGTTGTAAATATTATTGGTGTTGAATGAAATTGTGGTTGACATTGTTGTAAAGCTTTGGTGTCTCATCAAATTGTGATGGTGTGGCAAAACATGAAGAAGGAGTGTGTCCAGCTGCTCCACATGCATCACAAATTACTTCAGTGACTTGCTTTTAAAAAATAGAGCTTGAAGAATAAGGTTGGCTTCTCTGCTCAAGACTCCACTGGCAATGATTAATTTCCATGTATTCTATAATGGCATAGGCATCCCTGTATTATTTTTTCATTAAAGCACTATTTGCAGTAGCATCAATACAGATCCTTGTATTGTAGAATAAGCCATTATAGAAACTTTGCAATAGAAGCCAATTGCTTCAACCATGGTGTGGACAAATACGTTGAAGGTCTTTGGACCTTTCCCTTGTGTCATACAAGGTCTCTCCATTCTTTTGTGAAAAATTAATGATCTGACTTCTCAACTGTACAGTCTTGCTTGGTGGAAAATAGTTGTCTAAGAAAATTTTGAGGAGCTCCTCCCAGTTATTGATGGAGTTTATTGGCCAAGAATATAGCCACACCTTGGATCTATCTTTCACAGAAAAGGGGAAAAGAAGAAGACAAACAACGTCAGTAGGAACACCATATATCTTGAAAGTGCTTAGCAAATGTAGAAATTCAGCAATGTGGAGGTCCGGATCCTCCACTGGTGTCCCTCCAAGCTGGTTCTGCTATATCATATGTATAATGGTGGGGATGATATAAAAATCATTTGCCTAGATTTCTGGGATATTGATAGCCCCATTGATATTTGTAGCAATTGGAACAATGAAGTCCTTTAGGGGAAGATCATCTTCCATGATTTGTTCTTCTTGTTGGGTTGGTGAGGATGGTGGTGAAAATGTTGGTGATGATGGTTGTGAGTTCTCCAAATCTGATTGAGGTTCACTCCTCCTTGCTTTTTCAAGGCTGCTAATAGTGTGCTCAGTTTTGGGGTCTTGATATGTGGAAGGTCCAAGACCCCTTTAGGATCACCTCATATTATCCTGAAAATAAAGAAGGTGAGCGAAGTATAAAAATGAGAATGGAAGATACAAAAATATGATCATGATGATGATCATGATAAAAGGTAAAAAATTATGGTGAATATGACATGTGGTGGTTTGATCTAGTCTCGCTGACAATTCAGCACTTCTTACTCTAACAAAAATATCGGTGCTCCCCAACAACAGTGCCAAAAACTTGTTAGATGTGTGTGCAAGTTTTAATATTTATAAGCTCAAACACTACCCCACAAGTATATGAATGTGTGTAGTATTATTGAGGTCATCCAAGGAGCAAGATATTGTTAGGCGCAAGAGTATTGAACTTCAAGAATCTAGATCTTTTTTAGAAAGAGAGGTTTTGTTTAGTTAACTAAGCAATCAAACAAATCCATATCATAACATGAAGAACAACGACGACCGACAATACTAGAAATGACACAAGGAGGTTTGTATCCTACACCCACCTCCCGGTAGTGTAGAACATTCCTAACTTTTTATACCACTCCCATAGATATACTAAGATCTAAACTATAAACCTTTTCTCCCCTACACATCCTAGCCACTCCCATGGTCAAGGTAATGCAGTTAAAGCACATCTCCTTACTCTTATGCAAATCTTCCTAGATTATACAAAGAGCAAAAATCAAACATACAAAGTGTCCAGCAAAAGCATGTAAGAAGAATTAAACACCGATGAACCTTAGAACAAAAAACAACTAGCATTATACATGAAATTCATGTTCAACAATGTTATGACATGGGAGTGACTCCCCCATGCCCAAGAAAAGGAGATCTACTCATCCATGGTTGTAGAAAGTAGATACAAGTAGTAGAAAGCAGTGCTCGACATCATAATAGAAGGAAATTGTGATATCCCCAGATTTTCTAAAACTTAATCTGATGTGTGACGTCTAAATTGAAACCTCACCTCAGCGAGAATCCCAATTTAAACATCCCACACAAGGCTAAGAAGAAGAAAATTAAGGGAGTAAAAAGGAAACAATATCAGTAGCACATGTACATGAACAATAATAAAACCATACACACATGTTCACCATTCAACATATAATTACAACATGAATTGTTACAACATTTGATGTTACATATTGAACAGCAAACTTATACATATACATGTACTACCACTAAACTATAGGATCTTAAGACATCAAGTCCATCTGTACATTAGCTCGCCACACAACTCACAACTATCCTGGATCTTCAAGAGCAAAACCACAACCTAAACAAAAGATTACATGCGGTACATGTCAGCACAATATTCAAGAATATTGTACTGAGTATGCCTACGTGTCTTTTATATACCTCTCATCATATCTTGGCAATAAGATAAAACTAATACTTGGCAGCATTAAACAAAAATATAAGAAAAGGCGTATAGTTTCACAAAGATATTTGTTACCAGAAGAGAACACATATTTTAGGCACATTTGCATTATATGTAAACTTGATCAACCACATGCACTATTCTACCAAAGAGATTTATTGCATACATGTACTATTCTACCAAAGAGATTTAGTACTTCATAAATGCACTATTCTGCCAAAGAGATTTAGTGCTCACATGTACTATTCTGCCAAAGAGATTTAGTACTTTCATCAATGCACTATTCTACCAAAGAGATTTAGTGCTATCATATAATGGACCATATATCTTATGTTTCATGTGTTCATAGCAATAAGTATGGAAAATCATGCAACATATCATACGATAACAATCATTTCAATCAATATCATATGCCAAGTTTGTACTACCATATAACGCAAGCATATTGTATAATAAGCCAAGTAAGAGGTAATGGCGTACCTTGATCAAGAGAAACCTAAATCATTTCTTTGGTAGTGTGCTTGGACCCAACTCTTTGGTAGTGGTCACAGTGTACATATGATCCAACTCTTTGGTAGTGATCATAAAGGCCTTGAGATATAATGGAAAATAAGCTTAAAATGTGTGTTCTCTTTTGTTAATGAATATCTTTGTGCAAGTATACACTTTTCTTATATTCTTCTGTTACTGCCAAGTATATTAGTTTAATCTTATTTCCAAGATATGATGAGAGGTATATAAAAGACATGTAGGCGTACTCAGTACAATATTCTTGAATATTGTGTTGACGTGTACCGCATGTAATCTTTTGTTTAGGTTGTGGTTATGCTCTTGAAGATCCAGGGTAGTGGAGAGTTGTATGGCGAGCTGATGTACAGGTGGACCTGTTGTCTTAAGATCCTGTAGTTTAGTGGTAGTACATGTATATGTATAAGTTTGTTGTTCAATATGTAATATCAAATGTTGTAACAATTCATGTTGTAATTATATGTTGAATGGTGAACATATGTTGTATGGTTTTATTATTGTTCATGTACATGTGCTACTATTGTTTCCTTTTGACTTCCTCTGATTTTCTTCTTCTTAGCCTGGTGTGGGGTGTTTAAATTGGGATTCTCACTGAGGTGAGGGTTTCAATTTGGACATCACACATCAGATTAAGTTTTAGAAAATTCGGGGACGCCACAGGTGGTATCAGAGCATGAACAATAGAAAAGCCTGACATTTGCTCATTATGCAACTCAAAACTAAAGAACCTTGAACCATAATAATCTTTAGGGTTAGATTAGTCATCTTTTAGAGACTAGATCTGACCTAGCCTCTAGGTTAGCACCTAGATGTCTGAGAACTAGGTCTAGACTGGTGCTTGTTGAGCAGCAAGTCCTTAGATGTCGTTCTTTCCTTGTAGTGCAGCGGTATGGGATGTTGTACTATTTGGAAATGACGTGCATCAAGGGAAGGGAAACCCTAGACATATTGCGCACGTTGTCTAGAGTAGCTACACTAGTCTACCCCTTGTTCTCACCCTTTTCACTAGTTTTCATGGCATTGTACTCTCTACAATGTGTGGGACACTCGTTTTCTGAATTTGGTTTTTGATTCCAATCGGATCAAACCTTGATATTTTTCTCTGACGCATGTTTTATCGGAGAAAAACTATATAATATTTTATTATGTATATGTAATATCAAATGTTGTAACAATTCATGTTGTAATTATATGTTGAATGGTGAACATGTGTGTATGGTTTTATTATCGTTCATGTACATGTGCTGTTGTTTTTTTCCTTCTGACTCCCTTGATTTTCTCTTTCTTAGCCTAGTGTGTGATGTTTAAATTGGGATTCTCGTTGAGGTGAGGGTTTCAATTTGGACGTCTCACATCAGATTAAGTTTTAGAAAATCCGGGGACGTCACATGAAAAATTTTTAAATAGATTATCACGAATAATCTATTTACAATATGCTTGTGTTATATGTGTACTAGAATACTTGGCATATGATATTGGATGAGTGATTGTTTTTGTATGATATCTTGCTTGATTTTCCATATTTATGGCTATGAACACATGAAACATAATATATCTGTTCCATTATATGAAAGCACTATATCTCTTTGGTAAGCATAGTGCTAGTGAGTGATCTATCTCTTTGGTAAGCAGATCACATGTACAATGATCTATCTCTTTGGTAAGCAGATCATGAGGCCTGGATGCATCTATCCCATTGGTAGGAAGATGCACAAGCATATAATGGAAAATGAGCTTAAAATATGTGTTCTCTTTTGTAAATGAATATCTTTGTGCAAGTATATGCTTTTCTTATATTTCTTTATAACTGCCAAGTATTAATTTTATGTTATTGCCAAGATATGATGAGAGGTATATAAAAGACATGTAGGCATACTCAGTACAATATTCTTGAATATTGTGTTGACGTGTACCGCATGTAATTATTTGTTTAGGTTGTGGTTTTGCTCTTGAAGATCCAGGATAGTTGAGAGTTGTGTAGCGAGCTGATGTACAGGTGGACCTGTTGTCTTAAGATCCTGTTGTTTAGTGGTAGTACATGTATATGTATAGTTTGTTGTTCAATATGTAATATCAAATGTTGTAACAATTCATGTTGTAATTATATGTTGAACGGTGAACATGTGTGTATGGTTTTATTATTGTTCATATACATGTGCTACTGATTGTTTCCTTCTGACTCCCTTGATTTTCTTCTTCTTAGCCTCGTGTGGGATGTTTAAATTGGGATTCTCGCTGAGGTGAGGTTTCAATTTAGATGTCACACATCATATTAAGTTTTAGAAAATCCGAGGACGTCACAAAAATAAACTTGGATGTCATGGAAGAAGTAAGATAGAGTTGGAACACTAGTCAAGGAGTCACAAATCCATCCGTGTTGCTGGAAACTCTATAGAAAGCTTCCCATCGAAGTGGAGAGAAGATAATGGTAGAGAACCTACTGCAATTGTTAGAGAAAAAGGAAGAGAAGAAGTTTCCCTCCCAAGAAACCACCTTTCTCCCATGGATGCCTCCAACTTCTACTCCTTGTTCCTTCCTTGATTCCCCTCCAAATGGTCTAAAATATCTCATGGTAACCATCCCACGATGGCTTGGGGTCGTATATATAAGCATGGGGTAGTTAAATTTACAGGTGATACAGTGTGTTGGATGGCCAACATAGTGTGTCTGATTCAATAACTATAGCAGAACTGCCTCGAATCAAAGTTCAAGAAATTCACACGATGTGTCTTAATTTGGACATGTCATGTGCTACAATTCAGGGAGTTCTAGATTCTTATTCTAGAAAGTTACACAATGTTTCTTAATTTAGATACATCGTGTTGCTACAATTTAGGGAGTTCTCTATTCAAATTCTGGACTGGGACACGGCGTATCTTTTTTTGGACATGGGGTGTCTTTGACAGTTTTAGCAACATTGATTTTCTTAATGTTTAAATGATTGGGGAATGTGTTGATGGATGATATGATGGTTTTTTCACCCCATTTTGATTTCGAAATGTGGTACATACAATCCAAATCATAGAGCAAGTAAAGATAATAATAAAGTGGAAAATCTAGCATGATTAAGAGTGATTATTGGGTGAAAATGATTTGGAAATGCAACCAAAAGTGGTCCAAAAGATGATATAAAATACACACATTAGCATCGTAGGAAATATCTATTGGGTCAGTTGGCAGAGGGTGTGGATGACAATAGGTGATAGCTAGATTTTATGCTATGAGTTAGTCAGAGCAAGTGGTCAATCCATGGGTCATGACAGGTCAGATTTAACTTTTTCATTCTGACTTATCTTATTCTTTCGTATTTGTTTTGGTTGACCCAGGTGCAATGCACTCTTTTATCACCAGAAGTGATAAGTAGTTGTTATTTGTCTATTTATAGTAGATCTGATAGTCTTAGGCTGGAAAACCCATCTTGTTGGTTCTGTTGAATTGTAGAAGGTGTGTTCATCTTAGGTTCTTTTTTTGGGGTGCAACATTCAAGTGGATCTTATGCCACTTGACATGCATGGATTTGATGTGATCCTAGGGATGGATACCTTGGAAAAGTACAAGGTTGTTCTAGATTGTAGTTATAAGGTGTCGACAAACTGTGATGAGGATGCTTCTTGGATCTTCCAAGATGATAGGAAGATTCTTCTTACATGCTTGGTCTCGGCAATGACAACGGAGAGGTTGATGAGACAGGGATGTGAGACTTTCTTGGAACATGTTGTGGATATCAAGGCAAGGGGTTCTAGTATCCAGGAGGTGTTAGTAGTGTGAGATCTTAAGGATGTCTTTCTTGAAGAGTTTCCTGGTGTTCCCCTTCCTAGAGGAATTATTTTGATATCAATCTTGCTCCTGGAACACAACCCATATTGCAATCAACCTATAGGATGGAACCAATAGAGATGCAAGAGTTGAAGAAATAGTTGCAGGAGTTGTTGGAGAAGGGTTTCATCAGACTGGGCACTTCCCCTTGGGGTGATCCCATGTTGTTTGTAAAAAATAAGGATGGATCTATAAAACTTTGCATAGACTATTGATATTTGAACAAGGTTATAGTGAAGAACAAGTACTTATTGTTGAGGATTGATCATCCATCTGATCAATTATGAGGTGCTATGGTGTTTTCAAAGATAGATCTGAGGTCAGGTTATCACCACTTGAGGATTAGGGTGGATGACATACCTAAGATAGCTTTTAGGACTAGGTATGGTCATTATGAGTTTGTAGATATGCAGTTTGGGTTAACCAACATGCCAACAACTTTCATGCACCTAATGAACAAGGTGTTTAGACCGTATATGGATCAATTAGTGGTCGATGACATCTTGATATACTCTAAGGGTAATCAGCAACATGAACAACACCTTCTCCAGGCGTTGATGTTGTTGAGGCAGCATCAGTTGTATGCCAAGTTCGGCAAGTGTGAGTTCTTGTTGTCATAAGTATCTTTTCTGGGTCATATCATATATACTAAGAGTCTTTGTGTAGATCCAAAGAAAGTTGAGTCAGTGATGGAATGGGAACAACCCAAGACACTGACTGAGGTCCAATGTTTCCTAGGTTTGGTAGGCTACTATACAAGATTCATCAAGATCTTTAGTGTTGTAGCACTACCCCTAACCAAACTTACCAAGAAAGGTGTTCCTTTTGTCTGGGATGACAAGTGTCAGTGTTCTTTCCATTTGTTGAAGTAGAAGCTAACCAGTGCTCCAGTGTTAGTGCTACCAGAGAAAGATAAAGGTTGCATTGTCTTATGTGATGTGTCAAAGAATGGCTTGGGTTGTGTGCTAATGTAGGACAAGAACATGATTTCTTTTGCTTCACGACAGCTTAAGAAACACGAGGAGAACTACCTGACACATGACTTGGAGCTTGGAGTAGTGGTTCATGCCCTGAAGATTTGGAGGCACTGTTTGTATGGAGAGAAGTGTTAGATCTTCACCCACCATAAGAACCTTCAGTATATCTTCTCGAAGAAGTAGTTGAATATGAGGCAGAGAAGATGGATGGAGATGATCAAGTACTATGATTTCATGATAGACTACCATGCACAGAAGGCGGATGTGATGGCTCATGCGTTGAGTAGGAAATCATCTTCGTCATCATTCACCGACAAAGCACAATTACATTCTATGGTATGTCACAGGTGGGACATGTTAGTGTTGCTTCACCAGATGAACATATAGTTGGAGGTATCTTTGTTGGTGGGGTTGTCAGCATAGTTGCAGGTAAAGTCTACCTTGATGCAGCAGATCGGAGACACTTATAAGAGTGATGTCTAGATATAGAGGATTAGATTAGAGTATGGCAACAAGAATCATGATGGCTTCCTTGAGTCATAGGATGGGACAGTTTGCTTTCACAACATGACAGTGGTTCCTAATGTTGAGGAACTAAGAAAGATGGTACTTCAGGAGGCCCATTCCTTGATGTACGCAATGCACCCTAGTAGTACCAAGATATATCATAATCTCAAGGATTTGTATTGATGGACAAGTCTAAAGCATGATGCGGTAGAGTTCGTTGCTAAGTGTCCAGTTTGTCAACAGGTCAAGGCAGAGCATCAGAATCCTACAGGGATGTTACAACCTTTGCCAATACCACATTGGAAATGGGATCATATTACCATGGACTTTGTGGTTGGTTTCCTAGTACATCCAAAGGTCATTATTCCATTTGGGTGATAGTTGACAAGTTGACCAAGTCAGCTCACTTCCTTCTTGTCAAGACAATGTATACAATGCATAAGTTGGCATAGATATTTGTTGATGAGATAGTTCGTTTGCATGGTATTCCAGTGACCATAGTATGCGTTAGAGGTCCATAGATTACAAGTTGTTTTTGGAACCTGCATATGGCTATGGGGACACAGCGGAGGTTTATTACAACTTTTCATCCACAACAGATGATCAATATGAGAGGGGCATTCAAACATTGGAATATCTTTTGAAATCATGTTTCTTGTAATTTCTTAGTAGTTGGGATGTGCACCTCAGTCTAATAGAGTTCACTTACAATGACAGTTATCAGAGAAGTATAGACATGGAACCGTATGAAGTGTTGTATGGGAGGTGTTGTCAGTCACCCCTTTGTTGGCATGAGACAGGTGAGTATCAACTTTTGGGTCATGAGCTAATACATCAGACTACAGAGAAGATCAAGGTGATGCAACAATAATTGAAGGCATCCAAAGACAAAAAAAAATTCTTATGTTGATAACCGCCATAGACTGCTTGAGTTCTAAGTTGAATACGGGGTGTATCTTAAGGTCTTCCCTTGGAAGGGTGTGTTGAGGTTTGGTAAGAAGGGTAAGTTGGCTCCTAGGTATATGGGACCATACCTTGTTCTGGCACGTATCGAAAAGGTGGTTTACAAGTTGGAGTTATTGTTAGATTTGCATACATTTCATAATGTCTTCCATGTCTCCATGTTGAGGAAGTGTCACCTTGATATAGAATAAACGTTGCAGCCAGTGGAGGTTGAGTTGGAAGAGGATGTGTCGTATGTTGAGGATCTTATGTTGATCCTAGTTAGGAGAGTGAAGAAGTGGAAGAAGAAGGATATATCCTTTGTTAAGGTTTTTTGGCAGCATCGTGGTGTGGAAGAAGACATGTGGTACTTAGAGTATGAGATGTGTAGGAAGTACCCATCTTTGTTTGTGTAGGATTTCGGGGGCAAAATCCTTATTAGGGATTTGTGGTTGTAAGGCCCCTAGCCTTACTTTCTGGTTGAACATGCTTTCTTATCATAATTCATTGCTTAAAACCTTAATTAAATGATAAGGTGTGTTTTTATATCATCTGACAAGTTTATGTTTCAAGTTTGGTCTAGTTTGGATGATTTCTGAGCAAGTTATTCATATATGTGCATGTTTTGGGATTTTATGCAATTTACCATTATCTAGGGTTTTTCTTGCAATTTTTCACATGCTTGTTGTGCCTCGCATGTTTTTGTATCATGTTATATATATTGGTTCTTTGGGGCACCTTATCACACGTTGGTTTGAGTGGTGAACACCTAGCCATGTCGAGAATAGGGTTTTGCTCTTATGGATGCCCTAACCCTAGGGTGACCTTAAGTGGTTGGACCCCGATGAACCACCTAGATTTGGCAGTCACAAAGGATGAGGTCCCTATGTTTGGTAGTTGCCAAAGTTTTTTGAACCACATAGGGTTGGCAGTTGATGAGGGTTCTAACTCATCTTGGTCGCCAAGAATCCTATATGGCCGCTAAGCTTTCTGATCACCCTGGTCGCTAAGAATTTCTATGTGGTCGCTAGCTTTTCTGACCACCTTGGTCTATGGGTTTACTTGTTGTGGTTGTTGGTTTTTTGGTCAACATGTTTGACTTGTTTGCATGATTGAGATGCTTGCATGGGTGAGATACCTTGGGCACATGGCATTCTTAGCCTGATAACTAACCCTTTCTCTCTCTCAACCCTAAGCTATATGTACCTCCCTCCTTGCATGCAAACAAGCTCCTTACACAACTAGATTTCTCTCTCTTCTCCCTTGATGTTGGAGCTCGCCCCTCCTTACTTTATGGTGAAGGAGGAGCTCAAGTTGAAGGAGCTTGGCCAATACCCCTTGCATGTGCAACTAGGGTTTGGATCTACACTTCTTCAAGTCGTTTGGTGATGCATTGCCTTGCCTCTTGGTCTTGGTAAGTGAGATATCCCTCTCTTCATTTGTTTTCCTTATTGTTCCATCTTTCCCTCTCTTATTCTTGGTCAGATCCATGGTGGAACTTGATCTAGAGATTGAAGACATGTTCTTTCTTGCCCCTTCAACATAGGGTTTTGCTTCCTTGTTGGAGGAGGAGCTAGCTTGTCTAAGAGGAGTACTCAAGCTAGGGTTCCACCTTCTTTCCTTTGAGCTACCATGATGTTTGGAGTTACTCCATCTTCTGGAGGTGAGTTATATAACTTTTTTCATGATTATTGCATACTCTTACCTTGCATGTACATAATCTTACCCTAAAATGTTGTTCCAAGAAGAAAGATGATATTTTATCTAGGGTTTGTTCTTGTATGGTGATTCTTGAGTAGTTTATCTTCTTGGATGAACCCTAACCCTTATGCACAAACCTTTCTTGGTGATAGAAGTTCTAGTACTTGCATGCTTGTGAAAAATGATAGGGTTTGCTCCCTCTCAAATGGTGGTTTCTAGTTAGGGTTTTGGATTGATCTCTCTCTTTGTGATGCAACTCTATGACTTTCTAATTCTTAGTGGTCACCGACCTATTTGAACCCTTAGTGGTCGATGAGAATTTTGGTTCTCTCCATGGTCTCCAAGGTTTGGGTGATTATGTGATTGATGGGTTTGAAGTATGTGTAGTCGCCAAGTTTTGAAGTGGTGATGGTCAATGAAGTTGAATCCATGTTGGTCGCCAAGTCTGATTACCATGTGGTTGGTAACCCTAGCAGACGCCAAGGTTGGTAACCCTAGTGGTCGCCAATTCTTCTGACCTTTTAGTGACCACCAACCTTCTTGACTCTTAGCAGTCGATGACTCCTCTGACCTAAGTGGTCAATGAAAATTTTTGTCTTCATGGTCGCTATGTTTTCTTGACCTGTGATTAGTGATGTTTGACTTTATGCTTTCTTGATCCGATGAAGATGCTAAGAATTAGGGTTTACCTTTAGTTGTTGTTTTGTTACCCTAATTTGATTATCTTGGTGGAACCTAACCCTAATACAAGTAAGTGATGATGGTTAATCATATATAGCTTCCTTGTGTGATTAGTATGATGAAGAAATACTTTCTCTCTCTATGTTGTTGTAACCCTAATTTGTTACCATATGAACATCATAATGCTCTCTAATGTAATGTTATGCCGAACTTATGTGTCACTTGTATGGTGATGGGTTGATGAGCCTTTGGTAAGACACGGGAAGATAATGATGTTCTTGTAGGTAATAATGTGAATGGTCTTATGACCTTTGGACATGATTTTGTGCCCTAATTTGGGGTGTTATCCTCCCCATGATGTGACATGGATTTGTATCATGTGATGGCATGATTATGAGTATGGTCTCATGTATGGCAATGAAATAATACCATGTGGTCTTGTAATCAAGATTTATGTTTCATACATTTTATATCTTTTCAAGTTGCAATCCACCCATGATTTTGTAGAACTCATATAGGGTTTGTTTGTAACTTGATTGATGCAGTTAAGAGATACCCAATTGACATTAACTAATCAAGTGAAATCCTAATCATGTAGTGCCATGTGTTGTAGAACCATTCCGATGTCAGGACTTGTTGTATGGAGAAATGAGTATTTATAAGGGAAGCTCAAAGGGTATACTATTGAGTATGTGGGGTGGAAGTGAATGTGTGTCCTTGTCATCCTGATTTCAAGGTATTGGAGGATGGTTGTGGTCATGTCTGAGTTTAAAAATAGTTGATACTTGTACATATCTGATGTGATTGAGGACAGATGTGGTAGTACCTCATGTGTTAGGGTTTTGTATACCCTGGTTACTAGTGTCATGACCTATATACCAAGGGTGGACTAGGTTGTTGCAGCTTGACTTATAGGTCACTATGAGTAGTTTGACTGATATATCACTACAGTTGACTCGTACTAACTGAGGGGGTGAGATCTTAGGATTATGGCTCTCCTAGATCATGTACAGAATTGATTGTCACCAAGAGGTGGTCAGTTGGAGTTTGAGTGGTATACCTCAAACTCCCCAAGGCCTAATAAAAGATGTAACCCAATCATGTAGTGTATTTGTTTAGGGTTAAAGATGGCTCACATTGGTTGTTTACCCTTACCGTGTCTCTTACACTGAGTTGTTATACAATTCAGTAGGATAAGTTGACTTTTTAGTAAATGATAATCTTATCTAATCTTGTATATGCTTGTTAATGTGGTTTTTTGTTATGCCTACATGTTCAACTTGCCTAATTTTGTTAATTTATTTAATAACAATATCACCTATTGTAATTAATAATCATTATGGAGAGTTATGTCTGTCGTTGGGACATTGGTCTCACCTCGTGGGTTACCATATCTTTTTAGGTGGTCATCAGTGGTATGGTCAGGTACGTGGAGGTGAAGAAGAGTAGCCTAAAGAACAATAAGAGTAGAATGTTGGCTAGTATTTAGTGTGTCCTAGAGTCATCCCTATACTCACAGGTATGGGTAGGGGATTTTTTGTAGATGATATGTATATCGAATCGAGTTTTTGGTAGTATTTGACGTTTGTATATGGCTTGTATATGTGGAACACTTCTTTTGTATACTAGTTGTGGCCTCAACCACTGGTTAGATATGTAAATACATTATATGGTATGTGCTGATATGCCAGTTGTTGGACCTTTATGTAATATTCATGAACATGATGTCAACATTTATATAGGTTTTAAATAACCCTCCTTTCTGGTTATGTGGTTAATTATTAGTTGAATGCATGTTTTGTTTTGAGTAATCTCACTTAGTGTGGAGGGGTGTCACATGCTCCCACTACATTCATATTTCCATCAATGAGTTCTTATACAATGTCCCTTGTCTCCTTCTTCCTTATAGCTATGTGATATATGTTGGAGTTTTTATTGTTGTCCGCAATTCATTTCATTCTGCTCCTCTACCACAAGCATTTCTCCTCGACTTTCTCTAGGCTTCTTACTCTTTCTTCACTTTTCTTTTCTCCCTCATTCGCATCATCTGATGGGGGTTATTTCTAAGTAGTTGCAACACCTTCTCATACTCCATGTTTGCTTAATCAACAAATTGGATAGATTGACTTTCTCTATGGACCATATCTTGAGTTCTTTCTTCATGATCTAGAGCTTCCATAGAACCTGAAATAGGGGGTTCCCATCTACATGTGGGTCCTAGTAGTCATCGAGAATCTTCTTGAAGCCATCCCATTCACACCATGTATTAAGGAACCTAAAAGGCTAGGGAGGTTGAAAATAGTGATTAATATTTACCTTCATCTGGACATGATCAATGAAGTCATGTGATCCAAGCTTAACTACCACATTCAACCAAGTAGTATTGACTAGTCCCATGTCGAGGCAACTTGAAATGTGATTGCCCAACCTCTATTTGTTTGACCAGGTAGTAACACCTGTGATCATATCAAGTTGATGGAGTTTGACACTATCCATGGTCCCATTAAGATTGTTCAAAATTCTCTCAGGAACCCTTACCTCGAGACTTTTCATTAGATTGTATAATGTTCTTGAAATCCCCAAGGACCAGCCTAGGGACTTCATCTTGTGCAGTCACCTTCAAGACATGCCATATCCTATCTATATCATATTCATATTCTAGCCATAGATAGATAAGAGTATATAAGAGAAACGTCCTTGATTGAAGCGGCTTACTGTGATGACTTCGTCAAAAGTACTGATCAACTCAACTCGCCATATTTTCAGGTTTCACCCAATGAAAAGTTTTCCACCCTCAACCTAGTCAAGTTATAAAGGCATCTCCAATGTAATAGGAAGATGGAGCTTACCCGATCAGTAGTATTCCTCCTAATCCTTATTTTGAAGCAACATATTACATGCACCTAGATATCCTTTATAATCTTTCTTTGCCTTCTTTTTGTATTGGGCAAGGAAACTCCTTTATATATAAAAATATGTCTTGGATAGCTTTTTATAGTCAATCGACTGACCTTACAACTCGATTGACTCATTATAGAGGGAATCTACATCAAAAATAGTCAAATGGTCAAAATTTTAACATATGGCAATTTGATAGATCTCTCCATTTGGGGCAAGCCATTGATGTTGTAAAAAGGCCAAGAATCAGAGGCTTTGATTCTCATCCCCGATATCCTATTCGAACAAATCAGTTGCTAGTTGACTCACTTAGATCCCTAGTCAATCGACTCACATTCCCAATCGATCAACTTGTGCCAAAATCAGCTAAATTGTTGTCGGCAATAGCCATTCTAGGGTTTTATCGAACCGAAACTGATATTAAAGCCAATTGATCAACTAGACCCTCAGTTGATTGTACCTGTGTGCCCCTTCCAAATCCATTTCTAGGGTTTTTGCCCCTCCTTTGCCTCTATAAAAGCAGGGGGATCCAAAGACAAAGGCATCACTTATTATGGAAGTTCTCTTTGTATTCTAGATAGATTCATGTTCTCTTTGTTATTATATTTGAGTATTTTTCTATTGGAACATGGGGACTAGCCCCATGGCCTGTTTTTATTTGATGTAATCCACTCCAATGTTTTAGTAAAAGAATGTTTTCCTTCTATTTTTACTTTGATTGTTGGATGAATCGATATACTATTGTGGGGGTGATGTGATCTCGGATCCCCACAAGAATTAACCCATGATCCCTTAGTTGTGGTTATTATCCTTTTATACATCTAATCTCGTACTTGTTTTTTGGTAGAATAGTTATATTCTTGTGGGGATGCTGAGATCTCAGATCCTCATAAGAACAAAGTCTTAATCTCTTATTGATATCTGTTGATGGATTTTATGATCTTACTACATGTTTGACTCTTTTGTTACAGCTTATAGTGATGTGATCATCCAACCCATGAGTTTGAGTGTCATAATGGAAATCACATGTTCCTCAATGATATCTTAGACAAGGATATGTTGGATAGATGGACAAGGATCTGTAAACGTCAGGATCAATGGGTTTGTGGGAAGTCTGACCTTTTTAAGATTTCTCCAAAAGAACACAGTTCCACATGGTCCTAATTTGATCATGGAAACTTAGGAGTTGATTAGTTGAGTAAAAGCTTGGTTATTGGTGGTGACCCCCAAGACCCCCTACTCTTTCTATCATTTGATTAGTTAAATTTTATTTTTGCATTTTTACTTTTTGTTCTTGGCATAATCAAACCCTTAACAAATCGGATTTTCCTTCTTGTTCTCTCGATCAATTTTGGATTCCAAACATTGTTCCACTATTGGTTTATTACACTAACGAGTTTCAATCATTAAGAATGATCTTTTACTCAACTAGCTATTTCCCGCAAGTATACGAGAGTAGTTGTAATTGAGATCGAACATGAGGAGCTTAAGCAATCAATTAAACATAGCAGTGCTAAGGTTCAACAATCTAGACCGTTTTAAAACTGGTTTGGTTAATTAAAGTAGAAATTTGCAAAATTAAGCAAACAATAAAAGGCTTACTAAAAGATATTAAAATTCAGAAATGAGTGGATCTTGGACATTAAGATTTCTCCCACACATCATAGCATCTCATAGGAACATGAAATTTAAACATACTAAGTACTTGTTTTAAAATAGAGGTGTATGTTGCACTTCACCTCCCGGTGCAAGTGCAACGATCTCAACTCAAACCCACATTCTCATGCATAATTTTCATTTTAGATCACAACCTACTCCTCAACTCCATAATCTCCACTCTTGTGGTAGAAGAGGAGTTTCCAAGATGAGTACCTCCATACATTCCTACATATCTTCTTAGATCAAGCAAGAAAGCATAACACAAGCATATAAAGTGGCCATCCATACATGCAAGAAATGACAAAACCGGTACTCACAAGGTAGAAAAATAAGTAACATAGTATTTAGTACGAAATTAACATGTTTCATACATACTATGACATGGAAGCTACTCTCATGTGCCCAAGAAAGGTAGTTTACTCATCCATAATCATGTATTGCAAAAATGCTACATGATTTTTAGGTTCTAGCATGGTCTACGCAAAGAAAAATAAGAAGAACCAAAGATGTAACCACAAGAAGGTAGAAGTCCGGCTTTGGGAAAAAAATTCTACTTCTCCAGATGCTCCAAACCGGACTAGCTCCTCTCCCGAGAAGCTGCGTGGAGTGGGGAAGCTCTGTTGCACCTTTAGAGAAGAGAATGGAGAAGAATAGAAGAAGATTGGGGTCCTTTGGCAAGAAACCACCTCTTTTCTCCTCAAAATCGCCCTCCTTTGCTCTAGACTTGCTCTAGGATGAGAGAACTTCAAATAATGACCGGAGATAACTGCCTCATAAGTTCCCTCCTTGTTTTAAACTGAGGGGTCATAATTTTTTAATTTCTAAAACTGACAGCGACACGGCGTGCATCCCTCATGCATGGTGTGTAAAGCCTTCGTCAGTTGCTCCAGAATGCACTTTGCATGGCGTGTGCTGAATTAATGCATGTCGTGTAACTTTCCAGAAAGTTTCAGTCTGCTCGACGCTCCTAGGTGCATGATGTGTTGACGAAAACACATCGTGCCTTTGTTTCATTCTGCACTTTCTGGAAACTCACATGTTGTACCCAAGGAAGAACACGCAGTGTGTTTGTCACTCTGGCTAAACGCATGGCCTTCTGGAATCTCGCACGCCGTGTCTTTATCAGACACACCGTGTAAGATGTTGTTTTAGCAGAAATCATCTCTGAATAGCTGGTTGTATGTGGGGAAATCCCAATGATGTGAAATTTGAGTCGGGCAATCCCCAAATCGGTCTTTTTAGAACATCTCTACAATGCACATCATGTGATGAGTAAAATAAAAAAAATATGGCAAGATTAATATGAAAGGAGGCTAAGTGAGATCAAAATGAACCAAATTTGTGTGTGATATCATGTGAAAAGATGATGTGGAAAACACACAACATCCACCATCCCTTGGATTGATACCTTACTACTAGAAAGTTAATTTGTTGCTTGCAATGAGTTGACTGCCTTTTTATAAGGTTAAATTCTAGGACTTTTTGTAGTGATTTGGTGTGCAAATGACAAACATCAACATTGCAACCCACTATTAAGGCAATGAGTCACAAAGTGGAGTCTAAGGCGGATGAAGGTAGGATGGATTTTTATTCCTATAGGAATGGTTGGGTTTCTTGAGGAGCTTATGGATATCAAGAATGGTAAGCTTGGAATCAAAACTCTTGTAGAACTTTTCAGGTGATAGAAAATCTAGGTGTTGAGGGTAGGTTTGCTTACAAATTCATCCTATGGAATCTCCAGTAAAGTAAGAATTTAGGGAGTCCTTAGAGATTTGGATTTTAATCCCAATAATCATAGAAGATATCACTCTTGGGTTTCAGGTTGTGAAATGGTGATAGGATATATCCATGTGAAACTGGCATATAAACTCACCCACAATCCTTTTTCAATAGTGGTTATTGAAATAGAATAAGCATTCAACACAAAATGCATCAAGGGATTGTTCACAATTAAAAGCTTCCAATGTTTGTAGGTCATTTGATCCCACATCTATAGGCATGGAAAGCAAAAGGAGTCCTAGGAAGGAGTTCCTTATACCTAATCATGGCCTAGATGTTGATAATACTTGCACCATCATAGATGAACTCCCCAGAGTATGGATCGTCTAAAGAACATGATGTGGCAATTCTCCTGCACCTATTAGATGCCATCAGGTCTAGGAGGGTGGAAGGGAGAGGAAAATTAGCAAAAAAGGTAGGGTTTAGGATAGAGGTTGATTTGGAGGTCAAGGGGATAGGGGTAGAGTAGAGGAGGGTCAACGCGTAAGGAAGAACAAGAACTAGGATAGTCAGTCAATTATCTCAAGCTGAAAGGGAGAAAACTCAACTGGTTGGGACCCTTTATCAATAGTGACATAGTGATGTCAGTTGAGTTTATGATTAAGTAACTCAACCAACAATAAATGTTGTTCTATCATCAATTTGAGTTGTTGGTGGAGTTACCTCAATACTAACTTGGTCGACAACAGTTGTTGTCAAAAACACAAAAAGCTTGTCATAATCCCTTAGAGACATGTGTAAATGTACTAAAATGAGCCTAGAAGGAATGTAAATGATATAGATGCACATTTTAGTCACCATGGGCTGCAATTTAATTTTAAAATAATGATAGAAATACTTTTTTTAATCCAAACTATGTACAGAAAGCATTTAAAACTTGGAAATTTCAAGCAAAAAGTGAGTAGATATATGTTTACTTGAGAGTTATACATTGCTCATATTTTGATAATGACTTAACCATTCCATTCCTATGTATCTCATATGCTTGTTCAAGATTGATTTCAGGCTTTAGGTACATGAAAAGGATCAAATTACACAAGCCCTAGCTTGTTCAAGTTCAAGTCAAAAGCAATGCAAGTGTGCAATTTGGGAAATTACTCCAAATGACCTTAAATGATTTTTGTAATCACTTGTATCAATGATATGACTTGTAATTAAGATGAGAAAAAACCACTTGAAATGACCGACACCAAACTGACAATCAAAATAACGAATGTGGAAGCAATTAGCAACGGAATTATCAAAAATCACTAAAATTTTAAAACTTTTGTAAAGAGATCTTCGAAAGATAAAAACTCTTTCATAAACAACATGATAGGTCGTTTACAAACTGATCCATTGATACCTCTCTGTAATAAACACATCTCGAGCATTACAACAAAACCCACCTTGTTAACTGTACAAGGTAAGATATAAAATCTCGAGGCATCATGCCAAAATCTCAGATATACTGACTCCTAGGACCTGAGAGTACAGAGACGACATAAGACACACTATCTACAAGACTAGACAGTCAGTATTGAAAAACACTAGAGGGGGGGGTGAATAGAGTTTTTAAATAATTTTAACAATTTATTGAACTCAAACAACCACAATTGAAATTGGAAGAAGGAGACAGGTGTTTAGAGTGGTTCCAACTTTAGCAAATACTAAAGTTGTCAGTCCACTACCCGGTTGCTTACCCAACCGGGATTTTGAAAGTATTTATTTTATTACCTTCTCAAGGATTTATACAAAATACAATACTTTCCTTTACACCCCTTGAACAGCCTTCCCTTGAAGTAGGTGCACCAACTTGAGGTATCCTTCTTGAAGTAACTTCAAGCTCCCCATTGAAGTAGCCTTCCTCTCTAGAAGTAACCTCCCGTTGCACCAGCCTTCTGAAGTAGCTCAAGGTTGCCTTCTTCACCAAGAAGATCTCCACCCTCTCCAATCCACAGCCTCCAACCTAGGAGTAGCAAGGAGAGTACAAACAGTAATAGAGAACAAGAAAGGAAAAAAGGAAATTACAACTTATCCTTTGTAGCCCAAGGCTTGATTTGCCTAGATCAAGCGTATAGATCTCCTAGCCAAGTGTATGGACTTGTGATTGCAGTGGGTAGGAGATGTTAGCCTATAGGACACGAATTTTGAGCTAAGGAAGGAAGTATCCAATTGTCACAATGCTCAAATTGCTCACAAACAGATTGCTCAAAGTATGCTCAAGGATTTCTCAAGTGTAACAAGTGTATTTGAGTGTCCTATGGCTTGTCCTATTTATAGGAATGGTCTAAGGATGCTTAAGGACGTTCTAGACAACTTCTAGGGGTTTCTAAGTGCTTAACTAGCCGTTAGGTACAAGTTTGTTGCTTTAGCAATGGCTAATTAATTTACTCAGCAGTTGCTGTTAGAGTTCATCTCGGTCGAGGAATGGTCGACCGAGATACCTACTCGGTCGAAGTTTTGTCGACCGACAGGCTCTCTGGATCAAGTGATTTGCAACGTCTATCTCCAACTGCCAACTACCTTGTCAGTTGTGTCTAACGGCTACTTTGGATCTTTCTCGGTCGAGAAGATTGTCGACCGAGAGTGTCTCGGTCGAGGAGTTAGTCGACCGAGATAGACCCTGTTTCAATCTTTTAATTAAACCACTAAATGTGTGTATGAGTGTGCATATGTGACTTTATTTGAAGGGGATGACCTATCTAAATGTGGTGTTTAGCTAGGGAAAATCTAACGCTTGATTTACATGAAATCTAAGTACTTGTACATTATATATTTGTACAAGCTTTTACAAGGCGATTACATTTCATGAAAACATAAACATGTAAGCATATGGATTTCCCTAGTTGCTTTGTCATCCACCTGAATCCTGCACACTCAAGTAGCTCGTTAGATCAATAAGAATGAAATGTTTGTCATAATCAAAACAAAGGGATTTATAGATGTCCATTTAGCCAACAATCTCCCCCTTTTTGAAGATGACAAACATTTCCAATATAAATAAAGGAAATATAAAACATATGAGTTTCATACCTGAAGATTTCCTTTTGTAGCCATTTTTATTTTTGCAAGTAAGTGCTGGCCAAGATGTTATGAAACTCATTTATATTTTTGATTTTATATTCTTTTCTCCCCCTTTGTCATTTCAAAAAGGATATCCAAGTTGAATAATTTATAGTATTTCTCCCCCGTAATTTTATACTATACTCCCCCTTAATTAGATATCCCAAAATAGAAGTTTGAATTCTTTTCAATAGATAGTCAATTTAGTCATAATTTTAAAGATTGCATTCTTTTTTATTTATTTTTATTTATTACTCCCCTTATTTTGAATGCTCTACTATGATAGTCTTATAATCCATATTTAGAAGATGTCTCATATGCTTTTAGAAGAATATCCATTGTAACAAGTGAAGATAACCAATTTCATTAAAAACATGGAATGTATTACAAGCATGGAAAGATAATCAAATCATATAGAGATGACCCATTTATTACAATCATTCAAAAATGTCATTACAACTAGTACAACTCCAAAACTCACTGGAAAGACTTAAGAATTACATCAATATCAGGGTCTTTCCCAAGAAACGACTCAGCTCCATAATATCTAACCAAAGTTTGCCAATCCAGAGCACCTGTCTTGGTTAATGCATACGCTTCCAAGAAGGTAGGAACTCGATCAAATCGGAAGTTAGCAGCAATATCTTGCAGTTGCATGGATGAAAACTGAGTGTGCGTGAGATCCATAGATGGTGGAGGTGGAGTTTGATAATTGTTGTAAGAAGGATTATATGGATTGAGCATGCCCGGATTTAAAGAATAAGGATATTCATCTGGTTGGTTTGGAGAAAGGGTTTGCATTCTTTGGTTTAGATAAGTCATGGCATGATGGTTATAATCTAATTGTTTACTAAGATGATATTGTGATCCAGCAACATAGGTTAGAGTGTTTTGGATGGGATCATAGGGTAGGTTGGTAGGATGAGGTGGAGGTGGTATATCTTGGGTACATGTCTCTCCTTCCGTCCTAGCCCTCTTATGACCAAAATCAATTCCCATTTTTTCTACAGTATTCTTACTTATTTTTTGTGGTCTACGCTCCCATGTATAACCCATGTCCTCAATTTGTGTCTTAAGAAAATGTTGAGTAATTTGGCATACAAGATCAGCATATGGAGGATTGCCAGAAAACTCAAGAATGTTTTTAAGAATAATGCGAATAAAATTTGTGGGAATACATTGGATAATGGCATAGATTAGACACATTCGAAAAATAGGAACTTCAGACTTATTTGCTCTAGGATGTATGTTTGTTGAAACAATAAGGTTTACAATCCTAGCTGCAGGTTTGAGATTGATAGCGTAGTATGTGCCCCTATCTTCGTGACAGGTTGTATTTGATTGAAAAATGGTTCTTTTGATGTCACTAAGACTAACTGTATGGTCATCTTGGGAAAATTGATTAAGTGGGTTTCCAGTGGTAAGGTCAAGGGTGTCTTGATATTCATCTAGGTCAATATTTAGCATGTCAAGAATATGTCCTTCAGTAAATCGAAAGCTATGCCCATTGACCATAGTATAGAAGAAGATGGTTTCTCTTTCAGAATGGGAGATGAGGTTAGCATAGAATTCATTCACTACCTTGGTGGAATAGGAAGGGAAAGAAGGGTTGATGAATTCTTTCAACTTTTGTACTTCAAAAAGGTCCTCCAAGTCGACGATGTTGAGGAAGTCCATAACTTCAACTGTTCGTCGTGGGAGAGGAGCTTTGGAGGAGAGTCGTAGATAGCGATCACCAGCATCTCCGTCGACAAAGGCAATGTCGTTGATGATCGTCAATGGTGGAGTAGCTTCCCTTCCTTTCCTGTCGGCGACCTTCTTCTTCCCACGAGCAGATGATGAGGCCATTGCGGTGCTTGATGGTGGAGAAGAAGCAAGGAAGTCTTGGGGATGAGGATGCTAAAGATTTGCACAAGAATGCACTAAAGAGAACCTATGGAAGCAAGAATATGAAAGTGTGATGAAGTGACCCATTTTTTGTCCCTTTTATAGCAATCCAGTGACCGGGTCGGTCGACAATTTGTCGACCTAGCGTCCGCAACGGTCATATTCCAGACGTGCCACTCGGCCGTCCAACGGTCGGCCGTCAACGGTAACGGTCGGATTGCAATGGTCATATCCCAACGGCTCATTCTCGGTCGAGAAATTGTCGACCGACACTGTCTCGGTCGAACAATTGTCGACCGGAAGTGTGTCCGATGTTAAGTCTGTCTAGATTTTGTCGGTCGAGAGAGGTGGGCTGACCGAGAGGTTTTCGGTCGAAGAATTCGTCGACCGACAGACTTACTGGGTATGAATTTTTAAGCTGATTTTTAATGAAAATGATAGACTAATTTTGTAGAGCATATATATATATTTTCTAAGGGAGTAATATTTTGTTTTATTATTGACAATTTTGGAACAATTTTGTGATCATGAATTAATTGTGCTTTTAATCACAATAAAATGATATTCAATTAGTTATTGTGTCAAACTTATTTTAGGTCGATTTTGACTACGACCATAGCGCCCCTTGGTCAAATTTTATTTTAACCAAGAGGCAAATTTGCAGATTTTCAAATTGAATATATCGAGTATAATATCTGCATAAAATTTGATTAAGCATCAAGTTGAATCATACTACTTAATATGATTCTTAAATGAAGGCACAATTAATATCTCAAGTCTTCAAAGATACTAATTTAGAGATTTTGTCTTAAGTGTTGCAAGCAATAGCATATAACTTAACAAATCATTTTGCTTTCCGAATATATCATCACGGATCCATGCATACAATTATCATTATCTATGCGTACCAAATAGTGAAAGCATATCCATTATGTAATGATAACAGCATATAATGATAATTCCATCACATGATTTGTATATGGATAGACCAGAAAATACTTTAGGAAAAATCATGTGAAAATAGAAATTTTCTTTTCATTGAACTAAACATAATTTTAGTTTAAACTTAGATCATTTAGGGAATAAACTAATATTAATCTCATTTAAATTTGCAGGGATGATTTTCAAACTATATCCATCAATCACAAATAGATAGCAATTTCATCAAATTTAAAAGAATTCCGCAATTTTGTAGCAGACTGGAGATCAGTGACATGCTCGGTCGACAATTTCTCGACCGATGGTCTCTCGGTCGACAGTCTTTCGACCGATAACATTTTTGGAACTGTTAATTTCTTCCAAATAAAGCATATTTATGCAAGTTAAATATTTGGATAATTAAATTTATTTGTTATCCCATTGTGTTGAGTTGAGATAGACATAGAAATATGCAACTAAGGTCCTTGGTCATATCTCAACTTGATTCTGTTCATTTAGTTTGGAGGTTTTGGAACCCAAACTAACTCGAAATTTTTTCTCTTGTAAGGGCATGAAAAAGAATAGTGACCAAGGCGCAAACAATAATGACAACATATCGAGTCAACCTCATATCTTCTTCTATGGTTGTGTTCTGTGTTGTCCTTGGGTGAAGATGTTCCTTTAGGTACATATATAGATTGATGGGTTTGTGACTTTCTCCAACTAGGTTGTTGATAGGATTTCCCTTTAGGCTTGTAACCTAGTCCTCTTCTCCCAATTTAATGATAGGAATTATCTAAGATTTGATCAAGAATGCCATTATTATTTAAACTACTAACTTTTTGTTGTAACTTGGCAATCTCATCCATTCTCTTCTTGATATCTAGTTTTGCTTGGTCTAGATTAGATGACAATGAGTTTCGTTCTTTGACAATAGTGTCATAATCTATATGAGTGCACAATATGGGTTGTTTTTAAAAGCGTTCACTTGAGTTTGCAAATTGATCTTCTCCAAAGAAAGTAGATTGCAATTTGCCTCTATAGATTTTATCTTACTATCATGATCTTCAATGATCTTTTTAAGATCTTCATTTTCGGAAGTCATAGCAAGAATCTTAGCATGTAATTCATCATTTGCTTTAATAGAATTCTTTAATTTCTTCTTGCACTCAACATATTTAATATGTGTTTCTTCAAGACTAGCAACTAGTTCTTCTTTAGATAAATCAAAAAGACTTACCTCTTCTTCTTCTTCACTAGTTGTAGCAATAAGACAATCTTTGTGCTCATCTTCTTTCTTTGATCTCCATGGGCATCTAGTTGTTGTGTGGCTTGTTCCTAAGCACCAATTGCAACATGTTGTGGTTTTGTCCAAGCAGCACCTTTTGTTGTGATTGTAATCACCATTACCCTCCATTCTTCAAGACCTGGTTAGGGTTCCTTGAAGCCTGCTCTGATACCAATTGAAAAACACTAGAGGGGGTGAATAGAGTTTTTAAATAATTTTAACAATTTATTGAACTCAAACAACCACAATTGAAATTGGAAGAAGGAGACAGGTGTTTAGAGTGGTTCCAACTTTAGCAAATACTAAAGTTGTCAGTCCACTACCCGGTTGCTTACCCAACCAGGATTTTGAAAGTATTTATTTTATTACCTTCTCAAGGATTTATACAAAATACAATACTTTCCTTTACACCCCTTGAACAGCCTTCCCTTGAAGTAGGTGCACTAACTTGAGGTAGCCTTCTTGAAGTAACTTCAAGCTCCCCCTTGAAGTAGCCTTCCTCTCTAGAAGTAACCTCCCGTTGCACCAGCCTTCTGAAGTAGCTCAAGGTTGCCTTCTTCACCAAGAAGATCTCCACCCTCTCCAATCCGCAGCCTCAAACCTAGGAGTAGCAAGGAGAGTACAAACAGTAATAGAGAACAAGAAAGGAAAAAAGGAAATTACAACTTATCCTTTGTAGCCCAAGGCTTGATTTGCCTAGATCAAGCGTATAGATCTCCTAGCCAAGTGTATGGACTTGTGATTGTAGTGGGTAGGAGATGTTAGCCTATAGGACACGAATTTTGAGCTAAGGAAGGAAGTATCCAATTGTCACAATGCTCAAATTGCTCACAAACAGATTGCTCAAAGTATGCTCAAGGATTTCTCAAGTGTAACAAGTGTATTTGAGTGTCCTATGGCTTGTCCTATTTATAGGAATGGTCTAAGGATGCTTAAGGACGTTCTAGACAACTTCTAGGGGTTTCTAAGTGCTAAACTAACCGTTAGGTACAAGTTTGTTGCTTTAGCAACGGCTAATTAATTTACTCTGCAGTTGCTGTCAGAGTTCATCTCGGTCGAGGAATGGTCAACCGAGATACCTACTCGGTCGAAGTTTTGTCGACCGACAGGCTCTCTGGATCAAGTGATTTGCAACGTCTATCTCCAACTGCCAACTACCTTGTCAGTTGTGTCTAACGGCTACTTTGGATCTTTCTCGGTCGAGAAGATTGTCGACTGAGAGTGTCTCGGTCGAGGAGTTAGTCGACCGAGATAGACCCTGTTTCAATCTTTTAATTAAACCACTAAATGTGTGTATGAGTGTGCATATGTGACTTTATTTGAAGGGGATGACCTATCTAAATTTGGTGTTTAGCTATGGAAAATCTAACGCTTGATTTACATGAAATCTAAGTACTTGTACATTATATATTTGTACAAGCTTTTACAAGGCGATTACATTTCATGAAAACATAAACATGTAAGCATATGGATTTCCCTAGTTGCTTTGTCATCCACCTGAATCCTGCACACTCAAGTAGCTCGTTAGATCAATAAGAATGAAATGTTTGTCATAATCAAAACAAAGGGATTTATAGATGTCCATTTAGCCAACAAGTATCTCCACCTGAGATTCACTATTGCCCCTGATGTTGTTGATACTGTTGTTGCTCATTCTTAAATGGATTCCTTCGTCCTCGGTGTCTACCTAAAAAGTAGAAACCTACGGGAGTGAGACAATTTGAATAATTGTCCCAGCGAGAGTTATAACTCTCCTCCAAAGGCTTTGTTATAGCATATAAGGAATAATAGAAGCAAAGTAACTGAAAATATCAACAGCAGGTTTGGTAATAAGTAAAACAACATTTACTTAAGCAATCACTTCATTAAAGAATATGTAGAACATGTATGCTAGATACTTGAACAGACTATTAAAGTCAACAATGTAACATCAATCATTGTTTATCGTAGTTCAACCTAAGCAGTTATACTATACGGCTGATTATATTTTTCAAACATTATTATGCCGTGCGGAGATGAGGTATACCGCTCATACTCCAGCCGACCATTTATAAAAATCGCATCGGTACCATACATAGGTCATCAAAAGAGCCGGATTCTTATGACCTCATCTTCCTCAGTCAGTAAGAGGATTTATTTGCAGGACATCTTGTGTCTCTGCAGTAGTAGCTATCTAGGGTATTCTGGAAACTTTGCTATAGAGTTACAGTGGAGTTCTGAACTCTCATTGTCATCGAAAGATTTCATGTTTATCTCTCATCGATGCGGTATTAGTAATTTCTTCGGGAGATTTGTGGTACATCACCCGGTATGAATATATAGTGAAGGCTTGAAAGATTAAAGTACATCTACATCAATTCCTACACTAGTATGTAAGGATATTTGCGTCCATATACCCCCATATACTCAAAAGTATATGCTCCAGAGTTCCCTTAGGAAAACCTGTTTCACCATCATTTGGTCTCTGACAATGATGGATCTATGGTCAGGGCTCTACATGATATGATTATACTTGATTAGTTAGGTACATTCTAGCATTCTTTTAGCATCAAGCATGTTTCCAAGCATTAATCATTAGAACAACAGCTATAAAAGTAGAATACTAAATGTATTAAGTCTAACTCACATCAATTATCAATTGGATATCATTTCTTAACCATTTCATTACTATGATTCAAGAATAGGGTATTCAAACCCTTAATTCATCATAAGTCATCTTATTAGCATGGCCTTGATGTTACTCATGGCTCTCACAGCCTATCAATCTTATATGATGTCACTTAACTAGGCAACATGGTATATCACTATTCACAAAGCTAATAACATGCTTCCAATAAATATGATATCATAACCTTTACCTGGATATAATCATCCTTTTATAAGAACTTGCATGGTTAATTCAATTGAAAACAATAAACATTTCATTTCCAGATCAGCAATTTATAAAGCAGAATTAACCTTTCAATTCAGGAATAGTACCTTCATGCTTACACTAAGGCTAGGTTCCCTTATTTACATCAATTAGGGTTATTCAATCCCTTTCTTTATGATTAGGAATAATGATTCCTCATCTCATACTTTAATCATGAAGATTCATGCTTAAAAGCATAAGTAGAGTTAGGGTTTACCCCACTCAATTAAGGTTATTGAATCCCTTTGTCTTATAAGGCATAAGAATTCTTATATTGTAATTAGTTCACAGGGTTTCATACTTGAAAGCATAACCCAGGACTAGGGTTAACATACCCCATCCTTCATTAGTTAGGGTTTGTATTCTTTTACTTCAACATAGGGTTATAGAACCTCTTAGCTCTCGAGGCATAAAGATTTCTCATATTACAACTTGTAACTAGGGTTTCATACTCAAAGGCATAACCCTGAATTACTCCATTTATCATATCACCCTAAATTAGGGTTTACTATTCACGTTACATGTTATTACCCTAGAATTAGGGTTTACTATTCACTTCATAGTGAATTGAGCTCATAGCATCATTATATATGAAAATTATCATCATTGATGCCCTCAAATTAGGTTAAGATTTATTAATCGTTATAATTAGGATTTCCATGATCTTACCTTGATGGATCATACCCTAATCATGTACATTCTTACATATTGAAAGTATGTTACTTGATTCTCATTCATATTAGGAGCTTTCTCTCTCTTCTTACTACTAGATAATGTTTAAATCACTCTAGGTTAGATTAGGTCAAGTCATCTTTGATTAACATAGATTAAGTCAACCCATTATAATCATTAGGGTTTGCTTGATCAAGGGTTGTTATCTACTTGAACCCTTCAAGGGTATCTTGGTAATCATCTTTAATAATCATAACATGGGTCAATCTACTAATCACTTAACCCCTTAATGTCTATAGGTATCATTAGGGTTTATATTAAAGAACCATTGAACCATCTAAGCCTTCAAGGCATTAAGCATAAAATGATTCAGGAACATGGTTATTCAAACCCTCATATTATCATAACACTTGATACCAAGTGACATATAAGCATCAAGTCATCTAACAACATGACCTTGATTGAAGAAATGTATATACTTTTCACATATCATTACTCTAAAAGCTTATAATTGTTTTCAAGGAATATGACATCATAACTCTTACATGGCTATGATCACCTCATAATATCAACCTGTATGACTTATACAAATAAGGACATGTATATATAACAATGTCAACACAATACCAAAACTTTTCAATTTCTTTATAGGACACCACGGCCGTGCCACCTTGCACGGTCGTGCAAAGTAAGTCTACCACGGTCGTACTCCCTTGCACGTTCGTGCAAGTTAAGGCTACCACGGTCGTGCTACCTTACACGGTCGTGCTACATAAGATCATTACATGATTCATATTTATATATATATATATATATATATATATATATATGTATGTATTCTAATCTTTCATTCTTGTAACTTGATTAGGTCACATCAACCCTTCAATCAAGTACATGCTACTATGGTTAACATAGTGTATCAAGCTATTAATCCTATAAACAATTAACAATTCTCCCTTTAATTGGTTCTAATCACTTAGGTATTATTAGGGTTTCAACCTTCATACCTTCATTGATTATCATTACTAATCATTATTGGATCAATAGAACATTCATCATCTTAATTCCCAAAGATTTAATCACATTGGACCTCCATTACATAAGGTATCCAATTGAATTAGGGTTTCCAATGTTGATTACTTCAATCATTGAATTCATGGAACCAAACATCAATTGTACCTATACTCATACCTCAATTGAGTTTAATAGGTCAACCTTCAACTGATTTGACCCTTAATTAACCCTCAATCATTCATCAATTAGGGTTTGATTCAATTGAATTAGGGTTTGGAATCGATAATCCTTCAATACTAATCAATGTAAGACTAGTTACTTTGAAACCATAGAACCATCATCCAAATTGGGTATGACCTGACCCCAAACGGTCTTGAGGTCATTTGGATGACCTCCAAACGGTATTGAGACCGTTTTCCCATCATATCATCAAAATCCAAGTCAATCAATTAAGGTTTGAATCATTGGATTGATCACCAAATCAACAATTGATTACACTTTAACTTGGTAACATTGGATCATCAATTTCTTAACTATACTCACCCCTAGACCTCCAAACGGTCTTGGGTGACCTCCAAACGGTCTTGAGACCGTTTGGATGAGTTCCAAACGGTCTTGAGACCGTTTGTCTCACCCAACCCTTGGATTCTAGTGAAAAATCATTAGGGTTTGAGCTATTGAGTTGATCATCAAATCAGCAATTGATTGCTTTGTAATTTGGTACCTTTAGACCTTCAATTGGTCAACTATACTTGACCCCAGACCTCCAAACGGTCTTGAGACCATTTGGGTGATCCCCAAACGGTCTTGAGACCGTTTGGGCCAATAAACCCCAAACAATCAACTCAATTCAATGCAAATCCAACACTTAGTCGATTAGGGTTAACACCATATCTTTTGTCCTTCAAACACTTAACCATATCCAACCCTAGACCTCCAAACGGTCTTGGGTGACCTCCAAACGGTCTTGATACCGTTTGGGTGATCCCCAAACGGTCTTGAGACCGTTTGGGCAAGAAAACCCAAAAAGTCATATCAATCAAGTTGAAAGTCAGCACTTAATCCAATTAGGGTTTACATAATTGATTAGCCTTCAACTCACGATTCCTTTAGAGTTAATCCCTCAAATTTGGAGGGTTATTAACCAACATAATTATGAACAGGAATCCCAAACGGTCAATGCTTTTTCAATGCCCTCAAATGGTCTTGGAGACCGTTTTCTCCAACCGACCTTGTGAAACTGTTTGCCCTTCAAATGGTTTTGCAAACCGTTTGCCCCAAACCGTTTGGCCAAAGGGGGGAAAACAGGACCGTTTGATAAAGTAACATTGGTAATCACACCCATCTTCTTCTACCTCCAGATCAAGGTCTGTTCTTCGTGGTTTTAGTTGCAAGAAAGCAAGGAAGAGTGGGAAAGAAGAAGAACTAAGTACTAATTTCAAGAACAAAGATATGCATAAGAAAGCAAAAGGTTTAGAGTTATAAAACCCACCTTAAGGTCATTCCTTGAGCTCCAAGCTTCCAATCTTCAAGACTTTAATGGTTTCTTGAGATCCACAGGTCGGCCAAGGGTTTTTCTCCAAGGAAAGGTTGGGAAAAGATGGCTAGAAAGAGGAAACAAGTAAGGAAGACCATAAAACCAACCTTGCACCATGAATTCCTCCATGAATCCGAGCAAGAAGATGACCAAGGCTTACCTAGAACTCATTATCCGTCCTCCTCTGCTCCAGAGCTCTGTCCTAAGTCGGTCTAAGCAAGGAGATAAGAAGGGAAGTGAAGGAAACGATCCTTGCTAAGTGAGAAAAGGTGTATATATACTTTGGGTGAAATTCCAACATAAGGACAACTTGTTTCTCCATTTCTCATCTAGGTCCTTCCCTTCTTATAAGACACGTTTCTCCCTTCCATACTTAAGCAAAACTCATCTTAAACCCAAGGTCTAAAGGTGAAGAAAGCCAACTTTTTACTAAGTTGCACATATAGAAGGGTTATTAGGCTTATAACTTGGTTATTTAGTTACAAGGGTTATCCTTCTTATTTGTTTATCCAAATGAAGCGCCCCCTTTATCATTTTTACTCTAATTTATGCCAAGAGTCATAAAAGATATTCTAGAAGGTATATTTTACATGTTTCTCCCCATGTTTTGGGTAAATTGCACTTTATACCAAAACTAGGGTTTAAAGCACAAGGATGGCTCCACAAGCTACCTTTTGGTGCCCAAGCTTGGAGAATCCATAATACTTCATCAAATTCATTCTTATGATGTATTATCATCAGAGGAACATCTAAACATGTGCAGTTTGCAAGTTAACCCATTTAATTGGGTAATTTTTACATAAGTTCACTTTTAACAAAATAATATTACAATATTGTTTAAAAGGACAGAAAGGGAAATATATATTCCTCAAGAGCTTTAATTACATTATCAACAGATAACCACAAGCATTTAATCACATGATTAATAAAAACACCTGGGGTTAGTTCATAACCCAGGTCAGGGATGTTACAAGGACACTTAATTCCAACATTTGATCACTCAAATGTCAATTTAGAAAATTTGTCACAGGCTGTTTATCGATCGAGTTGGAAAGTCGACCAATCCAGTGATGGATTTTCTGGAGGGACCAATCACTCAATTTGCACACTCACATAACTCGACTGATCGATCAACTAAGCAAAACTGATTTTAACTCATCGGTTGAGTTTTTGAGAACAAACTTGACTGATAGTTTGAAAATTGGCTTTGTCACTTAGTGGATCGGTCAAGTTATCTTTATTGAAACTTGATAGAACGTACTGTACATAAAACACATAAAAGTGATTATAACCATTGAAGAGTTGTTTTGAGCAAGAATATATCTTTTGTAACATGGAAAACGGCTATATTTTGCCTTTAAGTGATCCCACACTCAAGGTAACACCCCCAGCTATAAATAAGACTTGTTGGAGTTCATTCCAAGTTTGCTCATTCATGCTATTCTAATTCCTTGCTATAGTTGAGCATGTTGCAACTCCTTGAGCCCCTTTCTCTCTCTCATTTACAAAGCATTTCATGATTATGAGTGAGTTAGGCCAGTTGTAAGAGAGCTACTTCCTTGTGCTTGTAAAGCTCTCACTCCATTACATCTTCCCTACCCCTTTTCTCAAAGAAGCAAAGGGAAGCAAGCTACTCCAAGTGAAGGTGAAGTTGTTGTTGTTCTTGTTCAAGGTTGAAGAAGAGGTGAAGATCTCCTTCAGGTGAAGGAGAAGGGCAAGGCTAAGATTCAAGAAGAGTGGGTAAATTCCTTCAAGGCCAAAGACTTGATGCAAGTGTGGGTAAGTCCTTGTTGATGGCTGAAGATAGCTTGATCAAGAGGGTAAGTTCTTGTGTAGGTGGAAGACTCTTATCTTGAATAGGTAAGTCCTTGGATGTATGGTGGTCTCCTTATATCTCTTATGAATAGAATATAAGTATACACGGATTGCAAAGTCCTAGAGGTTGACCTCTCTAGGTAATGGATTGACTCTCTCCTAGTTTGGAGAGTGGAATGACTCTAAACCACCTTGTACAAGTTCTTGTTTCAATTTCTCTCATCCTTGCTATGCTTGTTTAGTTAGGACTTCAAATTGCACTTAAGCTATTGGTTTTGACTTATATAAATTGAAGATATAACTTATCTTGTGAGAATTTTGAAGCTCTATTCACCCTCCCACCTCTAGACCCTATATCCAACAATATAGACATTTAAAAACATGATAGAATCATATAGAACACTCTCACTAGGAGACATAGAAGTATAATTAGTAGTAGAAAAAAGAGATTCAGATCTAATAAAATTGAAATTCTCTCAAGCTAAAGGTTTAGTGAAAATATCCACAAGATGGTTTTCTATTTTCACATGAGTGATATAAATATCCTTTCTGGTAATGTGGTCATGGAGGAAATGATGGAAGACATGTATATGTTTAGTTATACTATGACATATAAGATTCTAAGATATAATAATTCTAAGATCTAGCACACAAGCCAACATTAAACATCATACACAGTTTAGAGGTAGTTAAATATAATAAGCTATTAAGTATACCTCTATAGAGATTCTCGTCTACATTTTTTCTTTCTTCATCATTATCAAGTTTGGCATTATTGGATATAGGAGTATCAATGTGGTATCCTCCATCCCAACACACTTCAAGAGTTCACTTATGTGCTTTTATAGTCATAATAGTTCACTTATGTGTTTGCCTCCATCCCAATGCTTGGTATCCTCATGTTCAAATCCAGGACATTGATCCACAGAGGTATAATTATACCTTTATAGAGCTTCTCCTCTAACTCATCATTTAGAAAAGCACTTTTAACATTAATTTAATAAATTCAGATATTCTTATGACTAGCATTGGCAAGTAGCATTCTAATTCTAATATGGCAACAAGAGCATAAGTTTCATCAAAGCCAATACACTCACATTGTTGTAACCTTGTGCCACTAACCTTTCCTTGTTTGTTACCACTTTACCATTTTTGCAACACCCCACTTATAAAACATTCACATCATAGAGAAGAAACATACATTTGCATTCTCTTTAAGGGTGATGTCACAAACATGATATTCATTGCACAAAATAGAGTTCATATAGACCATCACATGATAATGACAAGTTCCCTCATTCTCAAACACTTAACAAAGTTCACTCTTTACATGGTATTTTTCTCATAAACAAGAAAAGAAATCTAAGCTAGGTATAGTTGTCACCTCACCCAGTATTTTATTCTAAAGATCCTTGAGGTAGTCCTTGCATGTCTAGTAGCTCCACTCACCTTTGATTGCTCCTTACCTACAAGTGTCACACTCCCAACCATGCATCAAACAATTTGTAAGTGGAATTGGACATATTACATTTTAAAGAAAACATGTAAATTGAAAATAAACTTTAAACATTAAACATTGAAAAAGAGACACAATTTCTTTTATATCATTTCTTTTATCTTGACCTATTTAAGAATCCTCAAATTTGCAAAGAAGTGTCTCTTCTCTTTTCATCAAAGTGTGTGTTAGGTCGTACTGAGGTGCCTCTTCTCTTATGCACTGAAGTACCTCTTAGTTTTTCTCTAAGGAGGTTCTATTTCCATATCTGATATAAGTTAGCTTTTATCATTATCTTTCCCTTAAAAGCTCTTAATTTTCTCTAACATCTCATACTTTAGTCTTAATGTGCATGACTGATGATACAATAATATTAACAAAAAAACATGACATTTATTTCATTATAGATTCAGTGACTTTAAGCAATAGAAACATTATGTAATACATTTATATCATTCTATGCACATTTTACATACATACTTTAAATCAAACAATACTTATGTTCAAAGTGAATGGACCACTTAACTCTCTCAGAGTAAGATCCTAGCTGATTTTCTGAGGTTGAATGAATTATAATCATCCAAATATAATACTGAATAAACTTTTGACATAAATTTGTGGTGACTTGCAAAGGAGTTCCTAAGAGTTGGAGGCCGCCCTGAAGGTCAAAAAATTGGCGACAAACTCTGAATTGGTTGATGATGTATGTCGAGTTGGGAAACAATACTTGGATGGGATTTGTGAATCATGGGGGCTAGTGTTCTTTCTAATTGGTATGCTAGAATCATGGAGAAGGTCTCTTTTATATGTTTTAGGGGTCTAGAATCTTCGCGTCCAATTGGATTTCAAATTTTGATATCTTTTATCCTTCAATTTCACATTGGACATTATCTTGATTTAAATGTATTAAAAGATAAGATAAGGTGTAACATCTTTCCCTTTATCAATTACAAGAGTCCAAATTCATGGTCAAGGTATTTATCTCTTTTTGGAAACTTTCCCTTATTATCTTTCAATATCTTTTAGATGAATTGTTTTAGAGGTAAGAGGACAGATAAACGGGATGTTCGAATTTCCATACGTTAAATAAATAATTTCATATATTGAAAAATTATGTCATTGATTCTTTAGTTTATCTCTGTTCATATTCCAAGGAGCAGTGAGACAAAAGATAGAGAATAATGTTACTTGTTTTATGTTGAAAGTATTTGCACAAAAAATAAAGCTTATCACTATTTCTTTTCTGAGTGATTTATTTCACATCTTTGAAATTCAAATCATTGACCTTTCACTTACTATATTTTAAGCATTCCAAGGAGTAGGAGAGAGGAAAGAAGAGAGAATGTATTATCATTCCTTATATGTATTTATTGTGTACTAGGGATTAGGAAAGCATTTATCAATATTTCTTAACAAATTCAAAATCGTGTCATTAAATAAAGTATCATTACATTAAGAAATAGAGAGAGAAGAGTGAGAGGATAGTACCATTCCTTTCACAATTACATAATGTCTAGATCAAGTGATCACTTCTTATCGTGTATTTAAAATCAAGGAACATTGTTTGTTTTTAGAAATCACAAAAGGGAGAAAAAAGAAAATGATAATTCATATCTACATGCATTAAATGCATAGAAATAATATAGAACGTGATTTTAATGTGTTTCTTGCTACTTTCCCATGTATTCAAGATTAAAAATATTCTTTTTCTTTTGTAAATACAAAAAGAGAGAATAGATCGAAAGGGTAAAGGGTAAATTGCTTCTTTTTATATCTTTTGAGATAGAGGAAAATTTATTAATGCATAAGCTGAAAAGGAAATATATTTAATTTTTTCATGCTTCAAGTGGGATGTTTACATTTTTTGCATGTATTAAATGGATTGATATTGTATTCCATTTATTTGAGATGTCAAACAAAGTCAAAATGGTTCCAAATTTGAAACACAAGTTAATTAGCTAGTCTACATCCTTGCTATCCAATAAGATTCTCAAGTTGAAAATATGTTGTTTGTAAATTTAGTATATGATATTGTCTTAATTTATATGCATTGTATATAAAGTAAAACAACTTTCATTAATTATTTAGTTGAGTCCAAATTTGAGATAAATTTTGACCACCTATAAGGTAGTGCTAGTGAGACTTATGACTAGGGATAGACTCGTTCAATGGGGGATTCCCATTGACCCTAGATGTGTGTTATGTAGGGACGTTGACGAGGACCACAACCACCTTCTCTTCCAGAGTAGAGTTGTAAACACATCTGGGCTCTCCTGTGGCTCAAGAACTGTTGGGGGAAGATGACAATGGTCAACTTGGAGGACATTTGGCTATGGATGAAAACAAATCTTAGTAACCACAAACACAAGTTGTTTTTGGGGGGTGTTTATTTTACCGCTATGTGCTTTAATGTGTGGAGAGAAAGGAACAACATGTTGCATGGTAAGAAGCCCTATGAGGACCTTTTTGGGATGATTAAAAGAGACATCTATGGGGCGCTTAGCATTAGAAAAATCTATACAAAGGTGTTAACCATATTGCTAATCTATACTGGGGATTTTATAGACATCACCATGTATAGTTACTATTTGGGGATCCTTTGATCCGCCTTATTTTGTTACATTTGGGGGTGACAGCCCTTTGGCAATATTACTTACCTATTTAAAAAAAAATGAGTTAAATAATTATTATCCTCTCAAGATCTATGTTATACATTTGTTTTATGCCTTTTGGAGAAAATTATCTTGGAGTAGAGAGAAATAAAGATATTAATGTTATGTATCATAAAATCTATTTGAAAAAAAACTGCTTGTTCAAGTTATCTATCTATATTTTCAAATTCCATGTCTTTTTGCTTTCTCTTTATCTCTCTTAAACATTCTAAAGAGTATGGGAAACTAATTATTTATCATATTTTGAACTAGTTGAAACACATTATTGCATAATAGAAAAAGTTTTTTTGGGTTTATTTTATTTTTCTTAGTTCCTTATTCCAACAAGGAATATTATCTCAAGACCCTTCTTTCACATTAAGCCCCTCAACTATATTTTATGCGGGAAAACCCACATTAATATTCCAAACTAGTTATAAATTTTTAGGATGTTACAATTCTACCCACCTTAAATAAATTTCATCCTCAAAATTTCATTAAACTACCCACCTTAGAATTTTCCTTATCCTTAGCATAAAAACTTCAACAACTTAAGATCACCATGCAAGTCTACAGTTCTACATATTTCCATGATTGTAAGGGGACATATACTAGATAAGATCATGAGAAAATCCTGGTGGTCAACTATATTTTTTACTCTGACACCATTATTGTAACACCCCACTTGTAAAACATTTACAACATAGAGAGGAAGCATACATTTGCATTCGCTTTAAGGGGGGTTTCACAAATATGATATTGTTTGTGCAAAATAGAGTTTATATAAACCATCATACGATAATGATACTAGTTCTCATTCTTAAATCCTTAAAAAGTTCACTCTTAACATGATATGCTTCTCATAAATAGGAAAATAAATCTAATCTATGTATAGTTGGAACCGCACCGAGTCTTTCCTTCTAAAGATCCTCAAGCTAGTCCATGCACATCAGATAGCTCCACTCCTCTATGATTGCTTCTTACTTATGAGCATCACACCCCAACCATGCATCAAATAGTTTTTAAGTAGAATTGATCATATTATATCTCAATTAGAACATGTAAATTGAAAATAGAGTTTAAACATTAAATGTTGAAAAAGAGACAATTTCTTTTAGATCATTTCTTTTATCTTGACGCATATAAAAAATTTTCAAATTTGCACATAAGTATCTCTTCTCTTTGTAGTGAAGTGCCTCTTACATTGCACCAAAGTGTCTCTTCTCTTATGCACAAAAGTACCTCTAAGTTTTGCTCCAAGGAGCCTCTTGGTGAGGATCTTATAAGTTATCTTTTATCATTATGTTTCTCTTGAAACTCAAAATTTGCACTTAGACCTTAGACTTTACTCTTTATGTGCATGAGATATGATACAATAATATTGACAATAGACATGAAATTCATCTCATTATAGGTTTACTAACTTGAAGCAATCAGAACATTATCTAGTACATTTATATCATTTTATGTACATTGCACATACATACATAAAATCATATAATATTTATGCTCAAAGTGCATGGACCACTTACCTCTCCTAAATTAAGATCCTATTTGACCTTCTTAGGTTGAAGGAATTCTAATCATCTAGATAGAAGGTTGAATAAACTTTCAATTGAAATATGAGGCAACTTGCAAATGAGTTCCCAAGAGTCGGGGGCCTCCCTAAAGGTCTAAAGTTTGGTGGTAAACTTTGACTTGGTTGATGATGTCGATCGATTAGGTAAGCAATGCTTGGATGGGATTTGTGGAAAATGGGGGCTAATGTTCTTTTTATTGAGTATGATATGATCATGGAAAAGGTCTCTTTTATAGGTTTGAGGGTTCTAGAATCTTCTCATCCAATTGGATTTAAATTTTGAATATATTTTCTCCTTCAATTTCACATCGGCTATTATCTTGATTTAAATGTATTAAAAGATAAGATAAGGTGGAACATCTTTACCTTTGTTAATTACTAGAGCCTAAACTGGTGGTCAAGGTATTTATCTCTTTTTGACAACTTTCCCTTATTACCTTTCAATATTTTTTGGATGAGTATTTTAGAGGTGAGAGGAAAAGAGAAAGGGGATGTTATTATTTCCATATGTTGAATAAGTAATTTCATATATTCAAAATTGCATGTCATTGATCCTTCACTTTATCTCGTCTTCGTATTCTAAGGAGTAGGAGAGACAAATGATTGAGAATAATGTTATTTATTCTTAATGTTAAAAGTATCCAAAGAAAAATAAAGTGTAACACTATTTCTTATCTAAGTGGTTTACTTTATATCTTCAAAATTCAAATCATTTACCTTTCACCTTACCTCTTGTAAACATTATAAAGAGTAGTAGAGAGGAAAGAAGAGATGATGTATTATATTTTCCTTTTATGTGTTTATTGTGCACAAGGGACAGGGAAATCATTTATCATCATTTCTTGAGAAATTTGAAATTATCACATTGACTAAATTATCCCTACTTTCTTTTTGTAATCATAAAGAAAGAGATAGAAGAGTGAGAGAATAGTACAATTCCTTTCACAATTGCATAATGTCTTGATCAAGTGATTACTTCTTCCCATGTAATTAAAATCAAGGAGCATTATTTCTTTTCAAAAATCACAAAAGGGATGAAAAGAAAAAGAAAAAGAAATTTAATTCACATTTTCATGCATTAAATGTATAGAAAGAATACATAACATGATTTGCATGTGCCTTGCTACTTTCCCTTGTAATAAACATTAAATGGATTCTTTTTTTAAATGAAAAAATAGAGCCAAAGATTAAAGATAAAATAGTATTTTCATATTTTTTTGATAGAGAAAAAATTATAAGTGAATAAGGGAGGAAAGGAAATGTATTTAATTTTCACGCTTCAAGTGAAATATTCATTGTTTGCATTTTGACTAACAACTAAAAAATGTTTACTTTTTTTGGTTGCCAGGCATTAAATTGATTGATATTATATTTCATTTACATGAGTGGTCAAGCAAAGTCAAAACGGCTCCAAATTTGAATGATAAGTTATTTAGGTAGTCTAGATACTTCCTATTCAATAAGATTTCCATTTTGAACATGTATCATCCATAAATTCATTATATGTCATTATCTTAATTTATAGGCACTTAAGATAGAGTGAAACGACTTCCTATAATTGTTTGGTTGAGTCTAAATCTTAGATAAATAATTATTATCCACTCAAGGTTTATTTATACTTTCTCTTTATGCCTTCTAGAGAAAATTATCTTGAAGTATAGAGAAACAAAGAGATTAATGTTATTTATCTTAAAATCTATTTGAAAAAGAAAATTGCTTGTCCAAGTTATCCATTTATATTTTCAAATTCTATGTCTTTTGACCTTGTCTTTTATATCTTTTAAATGATCTAAAAAGTATGGGAAACTAACTATTTATCATATTTTTAATTAGTTGAAACACATTATTTCATAATATAAAAAAGTGTTTTGGGTTTATTTTATTTTCCTTACTTCCTTATTCCAAAAAGGAACATTATCCCAAGACCCTTTTTTACATTAAGCCCCTAAACTATGTTTTATTAAGAAAATTTGCATTTAATTTTTCAAATTAATTATAAATCATTGGGATGTTAGAACTCTACCCACCTTAAATAAATTTCATCGTTGAAATTTCATTAAACAACTACATTAAAATTTTACTTATCCTTAGCATAAAAATTTCAAAAGCTTAAGGTTACCATATGTCTCTATAGTTCTACACATTTCCATAATTGTAAGGGGACAAATACTTGATAAGATTTTGAGAAAAGCTTGTCGGGCAACTAAATTATTGGCTCTAATATCAATATTGTAACACCCCACTTATAAAACATTCACAGCATAGAGCAGAAGCATACATTTGCATTCACTTCAATGGGGTGTCACAATTAGGATACTCATTACACAAAATAGATTTTATATAAACCATCATAATATAATTATAATAGTTCTCGTTCTAAAATCCTTCATAAGGTTCACTCTTAACATGATATGTTTCTCATAAATAGGAAAAGAAATCTAAGCTAGGTATAGCTGGCACCCCACCATGTCTTTTCTTCTAAAGATCCTTGAGCTAGTCCTTGCACGTTAAATGGCTCCACTCTCCTATGCTTGCTTCTTACCTGTAGGCATCGCGCCACCATCCATGCATCAAACAATTTACAAGTGCAGTTGAACAAATTATATCTTAAAGAGAACATGAAAACTAAAAATAAACTTTAACATTAAACATTGAAAAAGAGATATAGTTTCTTTTATATCATTTCTTGATCCATGACATGACCCAAATATGCATGTACAGTTACAAGAGTATTGATCCTACCATACATTTCAAATAAACTTTCTTTTCTTCATCTCTTGAAGGCTTCAAAGAGCTCGGTGAGCATGTAAACCTTGCTTTCTTTGACTTGCTTTGTACATTTATAAGTGATGCAAAGCTTCTCCCAAATCTCACAAGCTTTGTACAAAGTGGAGATTTGGGTGAATTTGATTGGAGTAAGGGCTAAGTAGAGGATGCTAATTGCTCTAGTATTGATTTGTGCCTTCTTCATGCTTGCCTTAGTCCATGTAGCCAGCCATCTCTCCTTCTAGTAGTGTGTAGGGGAGACCAAACACCTTCCACATGTCAAAGCTCTTACCTTTTGAATACATAATTGCATCATTCTCTTCTAATAAAGGAAGTTGGTGTCATCAAATATAGGTGGATACGTAGAGAAGGCACCCTCTAGGTTGAGAGAACCAAGTAGGTTATCACCCATCTTCTCTTACTCGTGGGAGTAGTTTGTTGGAGAAGACCTTGCTCTAATACTAATTGCTGGACAAATGGGCTCTAGACGAGGGGTGTAAATAGAGCTAAAAATACTTACCTATAACTAGTTAGACCTTACATGTATATTTTAAATTTGTGGGCAACTAAAAAAGCATGGAAATGATGAGATCAATTGAATAAGAATAAAATAACACAATCAATTATAGTGGTTCCATAACTCTAAAGTTAGAGATGTAGCTCTAGTACCTAGAGAGGTCAACATATAGGTTTTTGAACTATGAGCACCACTTTGTATTCACGTATAAGAGACACACCATATGACCACCCTTTTCTAGATTTAGGGATAAACTAGCTTCCCTTCAAGGACAAGGGAGCTGACAACCATACAAGGACTTATGCATCTTGTTATGACAACATTTGAGCTTAATTGGTAAACTAGGATTTACCTAGATGATTACATGCTTAGTTAGATTGATCATCTCTTAAACTTGATTAATGATAGTATCTCAATTATGATGTCTTAAACCTAATGAAAATCCTAAGCATGTTTTGTTTTAAATAATTAAGATTTGAAAAGTATGAACCCTACTTGGATGAAATTAGGCTTTTCACCCAACAGGTTGTATTAGGGAGGAACGGGAAAAGTGATCAAAGGCACCATGAAGCTGGGAGTTGGAGACTTGGGTAGCACAATCGTGGCACAAGCGTGTAAGGTTGTTGGTGGCACGGGAATTCTAGGCCACATGTCTGTTATGAAGAATTAGAAGTGTTGGCCATTTTTATACTCAAATCTAATGGAACGTGGCACCAAATCCATGATAAGAAGCACAAGGTTAATCTTATCATGGATGTGGTACCTTGCATGAACATTATGAGCGAATCTAAGTCATTTTGTTCTTCAACTGATTGTTCTGCAGACTGATGCATAACATTGAACTATTTGATTTTTATTTATTTATTGGTAGCCTAAAATGATTTGAAATTTTTATTGGTGCTTTGAAACTCAATGACAAATAACATTACAATTTTTTATGATTTTTGGAAGATTTGATACTTATTTAGTAGATATTTATAGTAACATTTTTATGATAGAAAACTTTTTTGAAATAAAAGAAAGTGTAAGTAGGGTCAATTCGCAATCAACCCAAGCAACTTAATTGCTCTATAAGAGTGACCTAACACACTAGGAGCTCTCATATTTTGTGAATCAGCCTGGATAAATGAAATCCTAGAGAGAGAGGGAGAGCTAGGGTTTAGACGGAGAAAGTAGAGAAAATGGCGATCTAGGGTTTTCTCTTCCTAGAGTTGATGAAACCAAGTAAGTTTGTCATCTGTAGATATCTTTTCTTGGTGATTCTTCTCTGACATGTCAAGATTATATCCTTCCTCTGATTTTTTTTCTTCAAAATAATATCAAAAATTCATATTTTCTCACTCTTTCTCCATAAAACTTCATTCATAGGGTTTCTAAGTTGAAAGAAAGAAGAAAGTGAAGGATTATTGGGAGTTTGATATGGATTCTAAAATTCCAGTCCACGAGCTATGTTCTTAAGGTTTTTTCACACCTTAGGTGAGTGGGTGCTTCCATTAAATAGTATATTGTACGAAATTAGATTAAATCCACAATAATCTTCAATTCCTTTGTATGCAACTACAAACCTTGGACCTACCTTTTAATTTAAGCTTATGAAAGATGAATAGTAATGGATTCTTTTCATGTTGTGAACAATTTTAGATGATAAAATAATATTATATATGGATACAAATCATCTAAAATAGAATTCCTAAAGTCATTACCTAAGTTATACAGATATACCAAATTCTAGGGTTTTTTGTTATGTCTAAAATTGTTGTATAATTGAATATAGAACTTTGCCTATTTGAATCTACTTGTTTTTGGATGATTTTTTTATCTAGATGAGTATCATAGATATGTCAAAGACTATCTTAGATTTCATTTGATGTTATTTGTGTTCGCTTGGTATCTCAGTAAAGAGGGTGAAACCCTAGATGAATGGAAAGTTGGAAGTTTGTGAATAAACATCATGAAATTCAACTGATGTGATCCTTTTATCGTTATAAATTCATTTATTCAAAGTTATTTTGATGCATGATATTTCAGTGAATGGCATGGAAACCCTTTTTAAGTTCATTCTAAGGTTTCATATATATTTTTTTTGTATGTGAACTATTGAAAGTAATCATCCACCAATGAAAGATTGTGATGCATAAAATCCTTATGCTATTCATGTGATATGTGAATGAGGAAAATTAAACCCCAAGGATAGGGTGCTCAGTGGATCAAGTATTTTCATATCAGTGCTTCTTAGTATGAGATGTGGTGATGCTCAATAGTTTAGTTTGTAGTACATATTACAAATGATCTATGAAATGAATTGTTGACAAAGCTAAACTAAGAAATGTTGATGTGATGATTGAAATACAAATTTAAATAGTGAATTAGACATTAGATGTACTGAACACTATAGAATCCTCACAAGAAGGCATGTGCCATTGTGATGCTCTGATGCACCAAAAATGAGATTATTCAAAACCCAACGCAGAATTAAAACTAAACATGTGGATTACCAAAAAACACAGGAAATTGAAACTGATTCACAAAAGCACCATAAGCTGAAAACTTATCACATATAAGTCCTTAACATGACACATGTATCACATAACATATATCATGGTGCTTACATCACTATGCATCATCATTCTTGTCATCAACTTGTTACATGAAATATCTGTTCCACATATATACATATACATATGCCATATCTTACATACATGGCTCAGAAGCCCAAAAACCTCGTATTGATAATGTATCCACAAAACACATCGAGAACTATCCCAAAGACATGGGTGTACAGGGACGACATCTAGGACTCTATCACCAAAAGAATAGCAACACATCCAACCTTATCAGCTACTGCTCTTGCTACTGCTATTGTTCAGTTGCACGATCTCTACCTCTTCATGCACGACCACCTAAAAAGATGTGGAGAACCCATAGGGTGAGACCAAACATCCCAACAGAGATATAACTCTCCACTAATGTCTAGTATAGCACAAAAAACTAAGCAGGTAGATAAAAGTACTTAGTAGGATGAGTAGATTCAACTAAATGTCCAGCAAATAAAGCAGATTAAGCAACTAAGAAGTTATCACTGAGTAGTAGAACATTTAATATTCGAAGAAGGAATATGAAAGGCATGTATAATGGTTGACTCCTCTTACCGCATTATAATTCAAGAAATCAGTACAAGAGCAAGGAAAAGGGCTCAACTAATGTATTTCACATTAGACCCTAAGCAAAAGAACTACATGGCTAGATTATGTCTTTTATTATTGCCCTGAGGATTTGAGTCATACCACCTAAATCCAACCGACAACTGCTAATCAAAATTGGTGCCATACAAGGTCAATGGAAGAGTCAGAATCCATGACCTCTCCAACACCTCTTGGTCAGCACAAGAGATTCACCATAGAGACATATCAGTCAACTGTAACAATGACATATAGTCAAGTTGAATGATTGGCTCATGCATGGCCATCCATATATAAACACCTAGCCAACCATGGTACACATAACGGTGCTAGAAGAACATGCTCACACACAGTCATTCTAAAAGAAGGAGTGGCTCACACATGGCCATCCATATCACAAGGAGGTCAACTCAGGCATGGCTATCTCACAAAACCTATAATTGTGGACACAAGGAGATACTCAACTTACACCCCCACATTTTCAAAAATATAAGCTCCAAGTTTCTTGTAGGAAGAACTCATTTCACCATCCAGCACTAAGACTGACACTGGGATGGATCTATGGAACATGGAACCTACATGATTTGGGTTTCACTTGATTAATTAAGCCAATTGGGTGTCTTTTAACATCAATAAAGTTACAACATACAAGGACAAAGCAAGCTCTACAAAGATAAGGGCATAATACAACTCCAGAAGATATAAAACTTGGAAGGTGTGAACTTGTCACATCATCACATGATACTTGTAGCACTACCATTCACAAGGCCATCACCAAAATCACACAATCATATAAGGATACCACCAATATCACATCACTGTGGGATATCAATCCCTTAATCACAACACCAGAGGATGTCACCTCATAATAGGCATCGTGCCTTCACCAGGTCATAGGACCCATCACATCAGTATGATCTCATCAAGGCCCATAGTCATTACCATGTGCCATATGATCACCACCATAGCATATTTGAGCTATGATATTCAAATGCATATCACTTGCATGGTTAGGGTTTCATAAACAAGAGAGAGAAAGCATCATATCATGATAACTATTTCAAGAAAGAGAAGTAAATACATCACTTGTCCCTAAATTAGGGTTAGGGTTCCACACATAGCTGATTAGGGTTTTATAGTTATATTCAATCACCAAACCCTAGGTACACCATCTCCCACTTTTTTGGAGCATATAGGGGTTAGCACATCATTATCATCTTGATTAAGCAACTATCCATCCTACATTAGGTATCAACCAACATGTGCATTTAGATATGAGATTTCCATACCAAGTCAATAAGTGTCATGACCCACCATCACACATAGATGTCTCGATCACTCACCACACATGTGTGTCTCGACCTCCCATCAACACAAGGATTGTGACTGCAACACTCCAACCAGGTCGCAACTGAGACACATCCACCATCTCGCGATCGAGACATACCATGGTTGCGATCATCAAATGTTCAGGTTTTGACCATCCTCAAAACACGTCTCAACCACACCTAGGAGAACATCTTGACCAAAATAGAAACAAGGGTCGTGACCAACACAAAGACGCTATCTCGACCACCTACTAGCATGGTGTCTCAACCAAGAAAAAACCAAAGGTCATGATCAAAACAAGGGCAAGCATCTCGGTCGCGATAAAGCCAAACCCTAAGTCATGTCCAAGGCAAGACCAAAGCATAGGTCTCGACCACCAAGGTCAGCTACCCTACAACACTTAGACAACCCCAAAATAGAGACAAACCTCGATCAAATCAGAAGGTTAACACCAAGGAAGATCATCATCAACATGGGTGGAACAACTGCATGCAAAGAGGGTGCCAAAACTTGAAAACCAAAATCCAACATGAACCATCAAGAAACCAACTATGTGGAAGAATACCAAGTTTCAACCTCAAGAAAAACAACTCTAAACCTCAAGAAAACACAAGCGTCGAACCAAAACATGGTGATGAAACTGAGAAAACATGATGCTAGCTCCTTCTCACTCGAGCACCACCATGTCAAGACACAGTCTATAGCATTTATGATGAGGAGATCTTCTTAAGATGGCCACCATGGATAACCCATAGTCTAAGCCAAGAAAAGAGAAGAAGGAGGGGTAGAATATCAAAAGAAATGTCATCAATGAAAGGCATACACTTAATAAGGTTGAAGATGACAAAGAATCACCACATGCAAGGGAGTTCGGCCACCAAAGCTCCAAGGATCAGCTATCCCAAGCTCCTTAAGCACCAAGGATGAGTGAGAAGGAGAAATAAGGAGGTCTGAAAGGTTCACTTGCATGGAGAGGAGAGGGGTTATATACCATAAGAGGAGAGAAGGAAGGGTGGATATGAGGTGTCAACACCTAAGGGCACCCAAGGGACACTTGTCCACCAAAGAAACATACATGCAACCACTTAAAACATGCATGCACAAGATGGTGATACAACCTAGGTGGGGTCTCGGCCACTTGGGTCACCACACCATGGTTCCTGTCGAAACAAAAGCTCAACACACAACGTGGTCAAGACAAAAGACCACCAAGGTCGAGACACTCCATAAGAAGACAATTGCCTCAATCCCAATCACTCCAAAACCATCACAATTGTGACAAAACCACCTAGAGAAGGTGTCTCGGTCAAGACACACCCAAAACACACCACATGGTCGAGACACTCAACGAGGCACATCAAGGTCAAAACCAAGCAAACCCTAGAAACCATAATCATCTCTAGTGGTGTCACTACTCAACCAACACCCCACCAAGGCACCCCAAAGCATCACACTCTCTCTTATAAAGATAAGAGAGAGAAATTTCACTCTAGATGTGGATTATTGCAAGATAACCCTCTCAATTGGGTAATTTGCAATTTGACCTAAAACAAGCACATAAAGCACAAACATCATCCAAACGGGCTCAAACTAGAAACTCAAGCTTACCACAAGCTCTAAAAACATATAAGAGGATTAGATCAAGGTTCTAAACATTCAATCAAGCAAAACAGATAAGGTTACCCCAAAACCTGGGTCAGAGGTCTTACAAGCCATAAACTCCTAACAAGGATTTCCCCCCCCCAAATTCTAAGCAAAAAGGGATGGGTACTTCCTCGTCATATCTTCCTCAAGCTCCCACATGGCTTCCTCCATGCCATGGGGATGCCACATAAAGTTAACCAAAATGATTTCCTTCTTCCTCAACTCCTTCACTCTTCTATCAAGGACCAAAATAGGCCCTTCATCATATGACATATCTTCTTCCAACTCAACCTCCACCGGTTGAAGCACTAACTCGGTTACACATAAAACACTAGATGTAATTTGTACAACTCACGTGGCAACTCCAACTTATAGGCCACCTTCCCAACACGTTCCACCACATGGTAAGGTCCTGAATACATGGGAGCCAACTTGCCCTTCTTCCCAACTCATGCAATTTGTCTTGCATCATTTTTTTTGAGTTTGCTAAGAGATTCCGTGTCCTTCGGAGGGAGTCTGTCATAGGCAGGGAAGGTCGATACATAAAGGTGTGCCCCGTCTTATGTCAGTTAAAGTGTCAATCCTTCTCTAACATCTAGTGGCTAAAACGGGAGCTGAATAAGAGAAATCATGCATAAGCTACTTCCACCAAATGTCTATTCTGCCATTACGTCAGTCAGGCTTTTTCTCTAGGTCAGCGCTTATTCGTCCCCTTGTGGGGCGATGAGCTATTTTCATTCTTGCATGAGACCTTCTCCATGTTTTCCAATGAGAGCTAAAGGTCAGCGAATCCAGTCCATCTCTAAGATAATCCACCTGCTTTTACTGCTAAAAAAGCGAATCACCCCTAAATCCAGCAACTCATGATCATCCAGAACCAAAGAACCCATCCAACTGCAAACATTAGGTACTTGTTGGACATCACTAAAGAGCATTGATAGATACCCTACCCAGATCTACAGCCAAAGGTGAGGACCTAGTTCTCACCAAATCCCACATCTCCAACGCCAAATCATCATACATTCGTTCTTTCCTTCTCCTATGACATCTGTACGGCAGGGTGGGTGAAGACAAAATAAATAGGAGTCTGAGGAAATAGATAGACTGTGGCATACCATTTCAGATATCAAAAATGCATCCCCCTACATTCCCGGGGAGGGCGCTCACCATCATTCGGGACTACCCACTATCTCTCATTCATCGAAATCATTGGGGTGCACTCTTTCTAGAAGATAGTGCCTCCCCCTATAGGTCGATTCGTTCCTCTCCCTAACAGTCGATTTGTACCTCAACCGAAGGTGCCACGCTATGGCCCTCCATGCAAAGGGTCAAGTAGTTGAGAGGTGAGAAGGACTGATGGATGTTCAGATATGATTACAACAAAGAAATTGTCAGAATCAGTCTTGCGCCTCCGCCAGAGTCTCGCCTGGCAGCGGGTCTTAGAAGACTTGCGGATGATGAGGGTTGGAGAGGTTTCATCATCTCTCCACCGTTTGTTGTTATGGCCCGTGCTCACAAAAATTCCCCTTTCTCTAGGTTCTGACCAAGAAATCGTTGCCCAACACGTATAGGGCGGAGGAACACTTCGATGAACTACTTCAACCTGGTTCAGATTTCCGTAGAAAGTCTCGAGTTCGACTTCTCAATGTCGCGCGGTGGAATCCGTGTTCCATTGTGGTGGCTTACTCGTTCTTACTGCGGTTCATCCACACCTGCGGTGAACAGTGGTCATCAGGTGTCCTATGGCCCAAGCGTGTGCGTTATGCTCTTTGTTGTTGCGGGAATCAAGCACCAACGGGATCTGGATGAGTTTTAAAGGACCGTAGGTCTGATCCACTCTAGAAGAGTTGGGTGCGCAACCCTCTCTTGTCCGTCTTAGTCAAGTGGTTGAAGGGTGTGCCAAAGTATATTCGCCGCAACTATTGGACTTCTTTCGAGCGTCTAGAGATAAAGACAAAGAACCTTTATAGGTGAGAGGTGACACCGCGAAATGCAAAGCCCTCAATCAATACTTGAGAAGTTGCATCCATCACAATCATGTCTATTTTTTTTTAGTCAGAGGGGCTCCAGTGTTTTTTTGGAATAAACGATCCATTTATAGATGTGGATACTAGAGTAGAGGTCAAATACCCATGGATTTTTTGTTTTCTTACTGGCAGAAATGAAGGATTTTTCACGGAGTGCATCTAGTCTCATATTGGATCTTCCTCTAAAGGAGCTGCATCAGTAAGAGGGATGATATATTGACAGACGGATCCCTGGACCATTTGCTGCCTACTTTACTGGCCCTACCCCCTACTTGAATGAAAGCACTACGCCAATTGATCCAATTTTTCTTATTCCTTACTCTATTGGCTGGCTCGCGGGACTACTTAACCAGTGGAACCACTCTATTCCCTTACTAGTTATTCATGAAGCCCGTCTGCATACCCCTTTCGTTTAGCCCAGGAGGGTCGACTCAAATTGGACAAGAACCAAAGATGCTAGGCCTCACTCCTCATGACAAAGTGGTCACTAAAGAAACCTTTCAAGGCAAGGGTTTTTTCAATCTAAATTCAGACCGAGAGGAAGAATCCCAGAGTCACCAATATGAGGCCCGCTGCACTTTTCTTCTCTCCTCGGGCGGGCAAGGTCAATTAAGAAAAAGGCGCTGACATCTCTCTTTGGAGATGAAACCTGACATTGATTCCGCCTCCATTGCTGGAAAGGATAACGCTGGATCTTTAGCGGGATCATAGGCAGAGGAAAGGTATAGTCTTGGGGATAGATAAGGAAAAGAAGGGGATCTCGCTTACTGAAAAAGAACGGGAAGAGCGGGAAAGAAGCATCGGCTAGCCAGTTCGGGATGTGAAAAAAAAAGGAAAAAGAAGGAAGAAAGAAAAGAAGGCATTCAAGAAAGGTCAAGGAAGGAGCGCATTCAGGTATGGATCGATCGGGGTGAGATGGGGGAAAGCGGAAAGAGAATCTTCAACTCCGTCTCCTGGTTCAGAAACTCGAATCACAGAAGCTGCATCTATAGTTTCAGAGTGCGGAAGGGAAACAAAACTAGCTATTTATAAGAGAGGGATGCTACTGATACAAGAACTCCGGCTTCAGTTGCTCCTGGTTCAACGGAGGTCAGAGGAAAAGCCAGTTCTCATCCTCGGTTCAGAAGACAGTTTGAAAGAGTAAACTCTAGTCGAGTACAAGAGAATCTACTCTTGATACGTTGACAGATCAAGCATCAACTATAGGTTTCAGGTTTGCTGGTACTCTGTCTCTTGCTCCTGTGTTTGAAACTACTCTACTCCTATGTCTCTTGCTCTAGACCTCTGGAAACAACATCGTATCTAGGCGCACAGGAGACTACTGATACTACTACTCTTGGTAAAGCTGATAGAGAATCTTCAACTCCAACTCTAGGTTCAGAGGATGAATCATCTCGCCCACCGCTATCTGCTCTTGGTCTTGGGTCTGAGACGTAGGGTATAGCTGATACTGAAACTCCGGGCTACAACTAAAGTGATGTATCAATCCCAGGTTTGCAAGCGTAAACTAAACTCCTGGTGATTCACTTGAAAATCAAATGTTGTATTCTTCTTATTCATCTGATAAGTGGCTTAAGAATTAGTCTGAAGAGTGATTCAAATACCCAATTTCTTATTTAAGAAAAAGAATTCAGTAAAAGCGGCGACTGTGAAAGCAGAAAGAACTGAGAGTGCTTTCTCGTTGCGTACTTTGAATCAGCATCGTATCGACCATCCCATGTAAATGGACTCCGGAGCCTCTCGTGTAAAATAAACGGATTGACTGTGCTTTCCTGACCTATGTTTTGTTTGATTCTACTACTGGCTCAACTCTCTCTTCCCACGCCAATTCCTCCTTTGCGGGACGACAGGGATTTTTTTGGAAACCATTTCTGGGGTAGGGGTACTCCTATCTACATAGGTGAGGCAAGTAGAACGGAAATCACAACTCAAGCACCGGGGTCTGAATGCAATAGCTGGTGATGAAACTCCTGGCAAAGTATCACTCATCAGAGCCCAATCCTAACCACACAGGCAGCAACCCCAGGAGGGCATCAAAGCAAGGCAGGCATCAAAGCGAGGTAAGATGGGTAGATCAGTAGCGCCAGTCAATGAGTAAGAGATCCATCCAATGGGCGAGGTGAAAGATTTGGTGAGGGGAGCGAGCGAGGGAGGGTCAAGAAAGTACTCCGCCATACATAGACCCAGAATCCAGGCAAACCACACAGAGACACATCCTAATGCCTCGGTCTACGGGTAGTCAGGGCGTAGCAGAGTTTGATTCCGGGAAAAAGCAGAATATTTGATGGAAGAATAGGGGATCCAATGTTGTACATCCCTAAGGGGGATTCTTGATAATATCGAATACGATTCTGTTCTGGCTTTCTACTTGATCCACTCCAACCTCGCTTGCTGATCTACACGGCTACCTCCGAAGCGAAATAGGATCACCTCTGACCTTCCACCTCTGGCCAATGTGGCGCGCAGTGGACAACCTTATATCAACCCTAGTCAAGGCCCACCTTACGACCTATATCCATCTTGGCACACAATTCGACTTCCCTGTGCCAGGCCAAGAAACTCTACCGTCGGTCTTGTTCAGCTAAGCAAGGATAGTGACCTCCGCTCTTTTATGGGACTAACTGGATATTCTAGTCGTGGAGGGATTCTCCCTCGGCACCTCTGACCGCCTTTCCTGGTCCAAGGCATGCGTTTTGTATGACTGCGAGCGATAGCTGTTATCTCGGCAGCCAGCGGTATGATCGCAAGAGAGACTGCAAGCCGCAAGCAGCAAGCAGCGGTATGCCTCGACTGTTATCCTCGCAAGCAGTTCGAATTCTCTTCTCATTGGATCCAGTTAGAATTGTAATTCTCTTTGTTGTTGTTGAAAACCTCTAGAGGGGGGGTGAATAGAGTTTTATAGAAAATTTTAACAATTAATTACTCAAGCAACCACAAAGAAAAAATTGGACAAGGAGACACAAGGGTTTAGAGTGGTTCCTACCTTAGCAAATACTAAGGTAGTCAGTCCACTACCCGGTTGCTTACCCAACCGGGATTTGAAAAGAAATTTATTTTATTACCTCTCAAGGAATTACATAAAATACAATCTCTTTTCCCTAAACCCTTCAAGCAGCCTTCACCTAGAAGTAATCGCCCAACTCGAAGCAGCCTTCCCTTGAAGTAGATGCACCAACTCCCGTTGCACCAGCCTTCTGAAGTAGCTTCCCGTACGATAGCCTTCTTGAAGTAGCTTGAAGTCCCCTTCTCCTCCGAGAAGTCAACCCTCTCCAATCCGCAGCCTCCAACCCTAGGAGTAGCAAGGAGAGTACAAAGAATAAATAGGAACAAGAAAGAAATAGAGAAATTACAACTTATCCTTTAAGCCCGAGGCTTGATATGCCTAGATCAAGCGTAAGATCTCCTAGCCAAGTATGTGAACTTGTAATTGCTGTGGGTAGGAGAATCTAGCCTATAGGACACGAGATTGAGCTAAGAAGAATGTAGGCCAATGATCACAGTGCTCAAAATGCTTGCAAAAGATTGCTCAAGTATGCTCAAGTATATTCTCAAGTGTAACAAGTAATTTCTAGTGTCCTATGGCTTGTCCTATTTATAGTAATGGCCTAAGTATGCTTAAGGACGTTCTAGACAACTTCTAGGGGTTTCTAAGTGCTTAACTAGCCGTTAGGTACAAAGTTGTTGCTTTAACAACGACTAATTAATTTATTCTGCAGTTGTTGTCAGAGACCATCTCGGTCGAGGAATGGTCGACCGAGACACCTACTCGGTCGAAGTTTTGTCGACCGATAGGCTCTCTGGATTAACGTTCATTTGCAACTGCCAACTACTTTGTCTGTTGTGTCTAACGGCTACTTTGGATCTTTCTCGGTCGAGAAGATGGTCGACCGAGAGTGTCTCGGTCGAGGAGTTTGTCGACCGAGAATGATCATGTTTCAAGGTTTCAATTTAAGCATTAATTATATGTGTGAGTGTGCAAAGGTGATCCTAATTAACTGGGATGACATGTCTAACTATGGTGTTTGGCTAAGGAAAATCTAACGCTTGATTTACATGCAAATCTAAGTACTTGTACATTATATATTTGTACAAGTTTTACAATATTGATTACATTGCATGAAAATATAACTAAGTAAGCTCTTGGATTTTCCCTTGCTACTTTGTCATCCTGCTTAGTCCTGCACACTCAAGTAGCTTGTTAGATAAATAAGAATGAAATGTTTGTCATCATCGAAACAAAGGGATTTATCATAATATCCAATTTATCCAACAATCTCCCCCTTTTTGAAGATGACAAACATTTCCTAAATATGAAATAAGGAAATATAAAGCATGTGAGTTTCATACCTGAAAATTTTCCTTTTGTAGCTATTTATGTTTTTCAAGTGAGTGCTGGCCAAGATGTGATAAAACTCATTTGTATTTTTATATTCTTTCTCCCCCTTTGTCATTTCAAAAAGATATCCAAGTTGAATGTTTTATTTTTCTTCTCCCCCTTAAGATAATGCTCCCCCTTAATTAGATATCCTATTAGGAACATGGATTTTTATCTAATTTATCCATAATTTGTTTCTCAATCATTCGCAAAGGATGTTAAGCCTTGAAATGATATGAGATTCCCTTAAGCATATGATGAATGTATATTGATTTCTCATGTATCAAAGGATGTTAAGCCCTAGATTAAATGAGAATTCTCTAAGCTTAGAGTACATAAAAATGTTTCCATAAAAAAAACCCTATTTTGGGTAGAGAATACCTGTAAATACAAGATACCATTTTCAATAAATTCATAAATTTCTTGAAAATTTTCAGCTACACATGGTGATTACAATATTTTTGTAAGCTTCTTCAATCAAATGGTCAAAGTTTTGATGATCTTCCCCTTTTTCTTATGCTTTGCTCCCCCTTAGATAGATATCTCAAATGAAAGTTTGAATACTAAGCAAATATATGAAATGTCCAAGATTTAACAAAGATGTATGCAATTTATGTCAATCTGGAAAAACAGAAACCCAGTCGGTCGACAATTGCTCGACCGACAATGTTCTCGGTCGACTAGTTGCTCGACCGAGAATGTTTCTGGAGAACTTTTTTGCATTTGGAAATTCAATTACAATTGTAATAGTTGCCTGTTTTATTTATTATTCCCTTCATTTGTCATGCTCTACAATAATGATCTTGTGATTCATTTTTTTTTTTTTGAAGATGTCTCATATTTCAAAAATAACCATGTGAATCAAATAAAAAATGGCAAATTTCATTCAATAGCATGAAGAAGATTACAATCATATAGAATTTGACTAATCATTTTTATTACAACTAGTACAACTCCAACACTTCACAGGAAAGATTTAAGAATTACATCGATGTCCGGATCTTTCCCAAGGAATGGCTCGGCTCCATAATATTTGACCAGAGTTTGCCAATCTAAAGCACCTGTCATAGCCAATGCATATGCTTCCAGAAATGTGGGAACTCGGTCAAATTGGAAGTGAGAAGCTATATCTTGCAATTGTATGGAGGAAAATTGAGTATGTGCAAGATCCATTGATGGTGGAGGTGGAGGTTGATAATAGTTGTATGAAGGGTTAAATGGGTTGAGCATGCCAGGATTTAAAGAATGCGGATATTCATCGGTTTCAGCCGGAGAAAGATTTTGCATTCTTTGATTTAAGTATGTCATGGCATGATGGGTATAGTTGAGTTGGTTACTGAGATGATATTGGGAGCCAACAAGATAAGTGAGAGTATTTTGGATGGGATCAATAGAAAGATTAGTAGGAGGAGGGGGTGGTGGTATATCTTGATGTGATGATTCTCCTTCTACTCTAGCCCTTTTATGACCAAAGTCAATCCCCATCTTCTCTACGGTGTTCTTACTTATCTTTGGTGGTCTACGCTCCCATAGGTATCCCATATCTTCAATGTTTGACTTAAGACAATGTTGAGTAATCTGGCATACAAAATCGGCATATGGTGGATTGCCAGAAAACTCAAGCATATTTTTAAGTATTATGCGAATGAAGTTGATGGGAATTTCTTTTATGATAGCATAAATTAGACACATACGGAAAATAGGAACCTCGGATTTATTGGCTCGTGGATGTATGTTGGTGGAAATAATGAGGTTTACTATTCTACATGCCGGTTTTAGGTTTATTGCATAATAGGTTCCCCTATCTTCATGACAAGTGGTATTGGCTTGAAATATGGCTCTTTTTATATCACTAAGGCTAGTGGAGTGGTCATCATGAGAAAATAAATTTATTGGATTGCCGGTGGTAAGGTCAAGGAAATCTTGATATTCATCTATATCAATTTCTAGCATGTCAAGAATATCCCCTTCGGAAAATTTAAAACTATGCCCATTGACCATGGTGTAGAAGATTGTGGTTTCATTTTCGGTATGGGATATAAGATTGGCATAGAATTCGTTGACTACCTTAATGGAATAGGAAGGAAAGGATGGATTGATGAAGTCCTTCAGTTTTTGTACTCCAAAGAGATGCTCCAGGTCGACTATGTTGATGAAGTCCATCACTTCGACCGGGCGTCGGGGAAAAGGAGCTTCAGAGGAAAGCCGAAAGTATCGATCTCCAGCATCTCCGTTGACGAAGGCGATATCGTTGATGATCGTCAATGGCGGAGTGGCTTCCCGAGCTTCTCTTCCTTTTCTTCCAGCAACCTTCTTCTTTCCACGGACAGCTGAGGATGAAGCCATTTGTGTTTCTTGAGTGTGGAGAAGAAGCAAGGAAGATTTGAGGGTAAGAATGCTGAAGGATTGCACGAAATTGCACTAGAGATGGACTATGGAAGCAAGGAAATGCAAGTGTGAGTAAGTGGCTCGTTTTTGCACTTATTTATAGAATTCCAGCGACCTGGTCGGTCGACGACTCGTCGACCGAGCGTTCGCAACGGTCGAGTTGCAGACGCGCCACTTGGTCCTCCAACGGTAAAGAAAACGGTCATAACGGTTGGGTTGCAACGGTCATATCCAACGGCTATTTCTCGGTCGAGCGCTTGTCGACCGACATTGTCTCGGTCGAGCACTCGTCGACCGATAGTTCGTCCAATACTGAGTCTGTTTAGAATTTGTCGGTCGAGTGAGATGGGCTGACCGAGTGGTTCTCGGTCGACGAAGTCGTCGACCGACAGACTTACTGAGTTCAATTTTTGACTGTATTTTAATGCAAATCATAGAACATTTTTGTAGAGCATATATATGTATATTCCAAGGGAGTAATAATATTTAAGGCTTCTAATTGCTACAAATGATTTAAGTTTTGATGCTAAGATTAAGTTCAATAAAATAATGTCCAAATAAACAATTTTTATCAAAGTTTATTTTAGGTCGCCCTTGATTACGACCATGGCGCCCCTTGGTCAAATTTTATTTTAACCAAGAGGCATATTCCGCAGGTTTAAAAAAATATTCATACGTGAAGAGTAAGTTCTGCAGATGGCTTACGAATATCAATATGAGGCTCATTAAAGTGTACAAATTATGAGAACTTAGTAAGGGCATCAAATATGATGAAGCATATTAAGTGATGCTTAGCACAATGAGTATTTTCAAAAGTCGATTTGAAACATTTTAATCATTGCAAGTATTTCTAAGAGATAAATTTGCAATAAGAGTATGATAAATCTGTTATCCCTATATGTTAAGTTGAGATAGACAAAAAAAGATGTGCAAATTTGAGACTTTGGTCATATCTCAACTCAGTCTAATCGAATCAATTTGGGGATTTTGGAACCCATACCATCTCAACATTCTTTTTCCTGTATGGGCATGAGAAGGAGTAATGTCCAAGACGTGAACAATAGTGGCAACATATAGAATCAACCTCATATCTCTTTCTATGATTTTGGTCTAGGTTGTTCTTTGGTACAAAAGTATATTTGCCTCTATGTACATTCATGGATTGACTTGCTTGTGTCCTTCTCCAACTAGGTTGTTGATAGGATTTCTCCTTAGGCTTATAACCTAGTCCTCTTCTCCCTATTTGATGATAGGAATTTTCTAATATTCTATCAAGGATTCCATTGTTGCTTAACTTACTAACTTCTTGTTGCAACTTAACGATCTCATCCATTCTTTTCTTGATATCTAATTTTGCTTGGTCTAGATTGAATGATAACATATTTCTTTCTTTCACTATATTGTCATAATCTACATGGGTGCACAATATAGGTTGTTTTTTAATATCATTTATCTTTGCAAGCAGTTCAGTCTTTTCTTGACATAGAAGATCATAGTTAGTCTCTAGAGTGAAAATTTTCACTTCACTATTACTTAGAGATGATTTCAAAGTACGATTTTCAGACATAATGCTATCTTTTTCAAAACCAAGAGTATTCAATTTAGCATATAAATCGTCATTTTCGGATGTAAGCTCAAGAAATCTAGCATTTAGATCATCATTTTCTTTATTTGATTTCTTTAATTTCTTTTTGCATTCAACATATTTATTATGTGTTTCTTCAATAATAGTAACTAACTCTTCTTTAGGTAAATCAAGCAAGCTTACCTCTTCTTCTTCTTCCTCACTTATTGTAGCAACGAAACATTCTTTATGTGTATCTTCTTTCTTTGACCTCCATGGACATCTAGACGTAGAGTGATTTGTTCCTAAGCACCAATTGCAACTTGTCGCACATTGGTCCATGCTCCTTTTCTTGTGGTTGTAGTCACCTCCTCACTTTATCTCTTCAAGACCTGGTTAGGGCTACTTGAAGCCTGCTCTGATACCAATTGAAAACCTCTAGAGGGGGGGTGAATAGAGTTTTATAGAAAATTTTAACAATTAATTACTCAAGCAACCACAAAGAAAAAATTGGACAAGGAGACACAAGGGTTTAGAGTGGTTCCTACCTTAGCAAATACTAAGGTAGTCAGTCCACTACCCGATTGCTTACCCAACCGGGATTTGAAAAGAAATTTATTTTATTACCTCTCAAGGAATTACATAAAATACAATCTCTTTTCCCTAAACCCTTCAAGCAGCCTTCACCTAGAAGTAATCGCCCAACTCGAAGCAGCCTTCCCTTGAAGTAGATGCACCAACTCCCGTTGCACCAGCCTTCTGAAGTAGCTTCCCGTGCGATAGCCTTCTTGAAGTAGCTTGAAGTCCCCTTCTCCTCCGAGAAGTCAACCCTCTCCAATCCGCAGCCTCCAACCCTAGGAGTAGCAAGGAGAGTACAAAGAATAAATAGGAACAAGAAAGAAATAGAGAAATTACAACTTATCCTTTAAGCCCGAGGCTTGATATGCCTAGATCAAGCGTAAGATCTCCTAGCCAAGTATGTGAACTTGTAATTGCTGTGGGTAGGAGAATCTAGCCTATAGGACACGAGATTGAGCTAAGAAGAATGTAGGCCAATGATCACAGTGCTCAAAATGCTTGCAAAAGATTGCTCAAGTATGCTCAAGTATATTCTCAAGTGTAACAAGTAATTTCTAGTGTCCTATGGCTTGTCCTATTTATAGTAATGGCCTAAGTATGCTTAAGGACGTTCTAGACAACTTCTAGGGGTTTCTAAGTGCTTAACTAGCCGTTAGGTACAAAGTTGTTGCTTTAACAACGACTAATTAATTTATTCTGCAGTTGCTGTCAGAGACCATCTCGGTCGAGGAATGGTCGACCGAGACACCTACTCGGTCGAAGTTTTGTCGACCGACAGGCTCTCTGGATTAACGTTCATTTGCAACTGCCAACTACTTTGTCTGTTGTGTCTAACGACTACTTTGGATCTTTCTCGGTCGAGAAGATGGTCGACCGAGAGTGTCTCGGTCGAGGAGTTTGTCGACCGAGAATGATCCTATTTCAAGGTTTCAATTTAAGCATTAATTATATGTGTGAGTGTGCAAAGGTGATCCTAATTAACTGGGATGACATGTCTAACTATGGTGTTTGGCTAAGGAAAATCTAACGCTTGATTTACATGCAAATCTAAGTACTTGTACATTATATATTTGTACAAGTTTTACAATATTGATTACATTGCATGAAAATATAACTAAGTAAGCTCTTGGATTTTCCCTTGCTACTTTGTCATCCTGCTTAGTCCTGCACACTCAAGTAGCTTGTTAGATAAATAAGAATGAAATGTTTGTCATCATCGAAACAAAGGGATTTATCATAATATCCAATTTATCCAACAGTTGTGCCAAGCGAGGGAGTTGTTTGATAACTCTACCAATAATTAGGGTGCAGGCAAGTTGACTTGCTTCTCCTCGAATTGCATAAGAAAGATGGAGAGAAATCCTACCCGCAAGCATTTGCTTATAGAATGGTGGAGGGAGTCTTCGGTAGTTCATGTGTCTCGAGGTCTATCGCCACCCCCCCCCGTACCTTTAGTTTAGTGTGACATTGCCTTTGTTTAGAATTCGAATGAGAGTAGGGGCATCCATCAGATGGAGTGCCAGCGAGTTCAGTTACTGACCTTCTTGGGGCACGAGTGATGTAAAAGTGAACAGGGACTGGTGATTCTCTTCTATCACCCTTTGCGGCTAAGGCCCTTTCGGACCTTCATTAAAATCTTCCTTTCTTTTTCTTTTGAATGTCAGGAAGTCAGTCAGGTCAAGGGGAAGAGATAAGGAACTTCCAACGAGAACTCGAACTCATTGACCTAATCCCAATGGATTTGGCAAGATTGGGAAAGTCCATATAGATATAGATGAATGAGGAGGATCAGGGAAGGGCATCTCCCATGAAATCGATCACATACCTTTAGGAGTTTTCCCAGCTCAAGGCACCAAGATGACTGAAGAAGATAGAGAGAACTTGAGTCAAAAGTCTGATTAAACCAAGAAGAAAGTCAGTAGGAATAGACAAGGAATTCCCTAGGAGAAGGAAATCGTAGTCTCCGGGCATTTCCGGGCTCTCCTGACTCTTGGAAAGGGGGATTTTCGGTAATCCCAAAATGATTCTCTGCATCAATTCCTTGTCTATCAAAGATTTTGCTATTCATAGATTTCGGGTAATAGCAAGAAGGAACATCTGACTAGTCTGACTGAAAGCGGTCTTTCTGATAACCTCCCATTTTGGACGATTATCTTAGTCTTTTTCTTTAGTTTTCCATACTCTTTCCAAATTAAAACTATACATAATCCCAAATTTACCCCTTCTTTTTAAATATACCATCAGACTAACTTTTCCCTTTCATACATGCAGAAAAACACAAAAAAATCACAAAAGAATAACTCAACCTCAAGACCGCATGGAGTCAAACAGTCCCAAGACCGCATGAAGCCAAACGGTCCTGAGACCGCATGGAGTCAATCGGTCTCAAGACCGCATGAAGCCAATCAGTCTCGAGACCGCATGGAGTCAAACGGTCCCAAGACCGCACGAAGCCAAACGGTCCCGAGACCGCATGGAGTTCAAACGGTCTCAAGACCGCATGATGCCAACCGGTCCCGAGACCGCATGGAGTTCAAACGGTCCCGAGACCGCATGAAGCCAAACGGTCCCGAGACCGCATGGAGTCAACCGGTCCCAAGACCGCATGAAGCCAAACGGTCCCAAGACCGCATGGAGTCAAACGGTCTTGAGGTCCAAACGATCTCAAGGTCCAAACGGTCTTGAGGTCCAAACGGTCTCAAGATCCAAACGGTCTTGAGGTCCAAACGGTCTCAAGGTCCAAACGGTCTTGAGGCCCAAACGGTCTCAAGATCCAAACGGTCTTGAGATCCAAACGGTCTCAGGCCCAAACGGTCTTGAGGTCCAAACGACCTCCAAACCGTTTGGACTTCACTTAAGGCCTATAAATAAGACCCTAAGGGTCCTCCACCATGGATCGAGTTTTCAGACGTCCAAAGGTTGCCTCAATCATTCCAGAGCTCTTGCTACTTCCATCCTCCACCCTGGGGCTGCCGGTCTGAGACCCATACTCCATCTTGAAGCTACTTTCTCCTTCTTCGCCAAAGAAGGTGGGAAGGGGAGATCTCATCATCATGCAACCTTTGAATACTGGTGGATCGTTGCTCTCTCTCTCCAAGGGGTTGACCTTCCTCTCTCCTTCATGGGGATGATGCTCTCTCTCTCCCTTCTTGCCTCCTTCTTTGTCCTAGTCATGAGCGAGTAGTCTCTCTCACTAGGGTGCGGGGAGTAGCCCCGCTACCCATGTTTTCATATCATGTAAATGTAATCCATGACTTGTAATATAGAGTTCTTATCTTTTCAGTTCGACATCAAACGATTAATGAATTCATGTTCCTTGATCTCCAACTTGTGTTATCCTTTATCTTTTAGTATGAATTGTCTACGTTTGTACTATTAGATTCGAAACTCGTTTGTATGTTGGTTCTTGGTGCATGTATCCACCATGCATCTGTTTCGGTATCTAGAAGTGTATCTCAAGAAGTGGAGTAAACTCACTATCATCTGTTGCACTTTCATACTATGAAATGAAATCAGTTGACGTATGGAAGTGCAACCTTGGTATGTCGAGGAACACACTTTGCGAGGGGAATGATGCAAAGTAATGTGACCATTTGTTCGGGAATGGCTGGCGTTGTAACATTCCCGCACTTCTCGTAGTTAGCTCTCTGAAAGGAAGCTAAGCCTACAAAGATACTAACTGACTAGACTCTTTTGCAGGTTATGTTTTTGCTTTGCATGTGTTGATCCATGTGTAGTGGCGGCGAAAAATCGATCACACCCTAGTGATCTTTTATCATAGTTTAACTCATTGGATTTACTTGCTTTCTTTACTTTACTTGCACTTAGCTTAAAAAACCAAATCAACCTTTTGATCTAAATGCCAACTATTGAGTGATTAAGTGAAGTTCCAACGTTTTCCATCTTGTTGGCAACAACAAGACCGTTGTCTCAAGGATTCGACCCTTAACTATACTACGATAAGACTTCCACGTATCTTAGCATACGTGGGTGGAGTTCTCTATCTAGTATAAGCAAGGCTAAACTTAAAGACTCACCATCTTTAGGATTTTTAGTGGTGCACGCAATTCCATGTGAGTGGAAGCTCCATCAAAAATTGGCACCGTTGCCGGGGACAACGGAACGTTGTAATTTCACTTAGTACCTTTCTAGTTGGTTAGGATTTTACATTTCCTTTTTAATCATAACTTTATATCTTCTTGAAACTATCATATCTTTGTCATTATCTAAAGGTGTTTTCTTTTCTCTACTCAGGTAGAAATCGTGTATGCAATCTACGCATAACCTCGGATGCTCCCATGATCCAGAGTTTGACTCTGAGGTAGAGAGAAGCTTCCACCACCGCATTCGACTCAATCGCCAAAAGGCCAGGCAAATGGCTGAAGATCAATGCCAGGCTGCTTTGGTAATGGAGAGGGTCAACGCCCCCCATCGCCGCTCAAAGGGCACAACTCATCGCTGAAACTCGTGCCCAAATCCAAGCGGAGATTCGTGCGGAAGAGCAAGCTCGTATCAGAGCTGAAACCGAGGCAGCAACCCAAGCTGCTCAGTTGGAGTTAAGAAACAAACAACTAAGGGACTACGTTGTCCCAAAGAACTTTGAGGATAACCACCCAGTCCGACCTCCGATTATTAATATCCCCAACTTTGAGATTCGGACCCAGTGGATCCAGATCATGCAAGGCATATCTTTCTCCAGAGGTTCTGGAGATGATTGCATGGATCATTTAAAAAGGTTTAAGGCGCTGTGCCGCCTAGTTCCACAAGCTGGTGTCGCTTATGATGTGATAATGCTTCATCTGTTCCATTTCACCCTATCTGGGAGGGCCTTGAGTTGGTATAACTCACTTGACAGAGAACCAATAATAACCACATGGGCTCCTCTTGAAGAAAAGTTCTTAGAGAAGTTCTTTCCACCCTCACTAACCTATGAAATCAGAGGACAGATCAATCACTTCTCTCAGCTGCCTGGAGAAACCCTTGCTGAGGCATGGGAGAGATTTAAAGAACTTCTGCGTAAATGCCCTCATCATGGAATCTCCCAGAATCAACTGATAGAAACCTTCTACCAGGGAGTAAGCGATGATATTAAACAGTTCTTAGATTCCTCTTCTGGAGGAAACTTCATGAGGAAAAATTACGAGGACGCATGGAAGATTGTTACTCTCGGAGCTGAAAACCAGTCCAACTGGGGACGGTCAGCCAGTAAAGGTGTCCTCAAAGTTTTCAAAGCTGAAGAATCAATAGAGATGAAAGAAATAGTTGAAGTCCTGAAAACCATAGTTCATAAACAGCAAGCTCTCGAGACTTCTCTCGGAGAGATCGATAAGAAGAAAACTCTGCTAGTTCAACAAGTCAAAGCCGTCACAGGATCCTGTCAGGCTGGTCATGCTTCTGACCATCCGACTCTTTCCTGCGGTATGCTATATAATGTGATGATGGATCTGCATCCACCACCACAACCATATGAACCTATCATTGATCAGCCAGAAGAGCAACTACTAGAACAAGTTAACTCTATCCACTATATCCCTGGGCAAGTCTACTACAACCCTAATCAGCCAAGGAATCATCCAGGGTTTTAGTATGGAAACCCTGCTGGGACTGCCAATCTTCAGCATCAAACACAGGGGGGATCTACTAGTAGGCCAACACCTGGATTCACAAACAACTTCAACCAAAACCAAGGGAATTCCAGGAGTAACTTTCCTAGGGCTAACTACCCCAGGAACCAATCAGCTTACTACCAGTACACTCATCTTCCGCTGCATACTCAGCAACCTCAGCTGGCGTTACCGCCCCAACAATCTCAACAAACCCAACAACCAATTCCTCTGAAAAATGCTCCTGCCCAACCGGAAGATGAAATATCCTTGATCAGGCAGATGTTACAATCACAGCAAACTATGCTAGCTAACCAGCAGGCTCAGCAAAAAGCAGTTGAAGCTCAACTTGCTCAGATCGCTGCACAATTGAAGCCCCCAGTAGGTATGTTTTTTGGGCAGCCTGAATCAAACCCTAAGCACGGACAAAACAGACATGAACAGTTGAATGCCGTCACCACCAGATCTGGACGCATTCTTCATGAGACTACCAAGATCACCCTGGATAATGATGATACCCCTGCTTTCATGACGAATGAGAACCCGCAGCAAGGAGTGGAGAAGCCCTCTGAGGACACAAAGGGCAAAGATAAAGTGTTCACAGAACCTGAAGTTTTGCAATATAAACCAAGAATCCTGTACCCAGGAAGATTACGAGAAACAAAAATGGACACCAGGTTTCAAAAGTTCAAAGAGGCAATGAAGAAACTATACATTGATATCCCGCTCCTTGATGCTCTTTCTGAGGTGCCAGCCTGGGAAAAATACCTCAAGACCTTACTATCAAGAAAATACATCACCGAGGAGCTAGAAACTGTTAAGCTTGCTCAGACCACTTTGGACATCATCTTAAACAAGATGCCCAAAAAGAAGAAGGACCCAGGTTCTTTTGGAATCCAATGTTTCATTGGCAATGCATCTTCTAAAAAGGGATTAGCTGACCTTGGGGCCAGCATATCTATTATGCCTTACTCAATGTGCAAATGTCTGGGTTTCACTGAATTGCTGCCTACAGCAATGACTATCCAATTAGCTGATTCCACTATAACCGCACCTTTGGGGATCATTGAAGATATCCCAGTAAGGATAGGCAAGGATGCATATGTACCATGCGACTTCGTTGTCATGGACATTAAAGAAGACCTGAGGTATCCAATCATTTTTGGCAGACCATTCCTCGCCACTGCCAGAGCGCTGATTGACGTTGAAGATGGTACCATCATTCTTAGGCTCGGAAAAGAAGCAATTCAATTTCGAGTCCTTAATAGTATGAAAGGCCCCAGCATACAAGAGGAGGTCTTCCTCCTCGATGCTATTCAAAAAATGTCACAGTTGGAAATCTCTGAGCCAGTTGACGAACTTGAAAACATTCTAATCAATCTGGAGGTTGAATTCTCCGCGAATGGATTAGTTCAACAGTGCCTCCAACATCTAGAAAAGGCCGAAGAAGTGTCAAAGGCCACTTTTGAAGAACTTAAAGTTGTTACCACTATAGAAGCAGCTGAGCCACCAAAGGCCCCTGAAATGAAGACCTTACCCACAGGGCTTAAACATGCTTTCTTAGATAAGGAAAAATTGTGCCCAGTTATCATCAGCTCCACCCTTACAAGAGATCAAGAGGAAAAGCTCCTAAACGACTTGAGGAAGCATAAAAAGGTCATAGGATATAAGATAACTGACCTAACGGGCATAAATCCAGCCTTGTGTATGCATAGACTTCCTATGGTTGACGAATTCAAGCCCTCTCGAGAACATCAAAGAAAACTAAATCCTAATCTAAAGGAGGTAGTGCGTCTGGAGGTTCTTAAATTACTCAAAGCCGGCATGATCTATCCTATTTCTGACTCCCAGTGGGTCAGCCCCATTCAGGTTGTTCCAAAAAAGGGGGGCACTACTGTAGTGCTCAATGATAAAAATGAACTAGTGCCTACCAGGACTATAACTGGATGGCGAATGTGTATTGATTATAGAAAGTTGAACAAAGCCACAAGGAAATACCACTACCCTCTACCTTTCCTTGATGAAGTTCTAGAACGCCTAGCTCACCAAAAATATTTTTGTTACCTCGACGGTTACTCCGGGTTTTACCAAATACCCATACACCCAGAGGACCAGGAAAAAACCACCTTCACATGTCCTTTTGGGACATATGCCTTTAGAAGAATGTCGTTTGGGTTATGTAACGCACCTGCCACTTTCCAACAATGTATGTCTGCTATATTCGCCGGTTTAACAGAATCCGTCATGGAGGTGTTTATGGACGATTTCTCAGTATACGAAGATTCCTTCGACAACTATTTAATAAACCTTGGACAAGTTCTGCAATGCTACGAGGAAACGAACCTTATCTTGAATTGGGAGAAATGCCATTTTATGGTAACAGAAGGTGTCGTCCTCGGACACAGGGTAAGTGATAGAGGAATAGAGGTTGATAAAGCAAAAATCGATGTTATCTCAAAGCTGTCACCTCCAAAGGACATAAGAGGAGTTCGAGCTTTCCTGGGTCATGCAGGATTCTATAGGAGATTCATCAAGGATTTCTCAAAGATTGCCAAACCCATGACCCAACTCCTGACTAAAGATGTTGAGTTCATATTCAATCAAGAGTGTATAAAAAGTTTCTCTACCCTTAAGGATGTGTTAATCTCCTCTCCTATTCTAAGAGCTCCAGATTGGTCGCTGCCCTTCGAAATCATGTGTGATGCAAGTGATTATGCCATAGGGGCCGTTCTAGGACAGCGAATTGATAAGAAACCCTACGTTATCTACTACGCATCTAAAATGCTAGATGAAGCGCAGAAAAACTACACCACTACGGAGAAAGAGTTTCTGGCTATCATCTATGCATTTGAAAAAATTTGCTCGTATTTGATTGGCTCTAAGGTCATTGTTTATACCGACCACTCCGCTATTCGATACCTGATTCAAAAGCAAGATGCCAAACCTAGGCTCATCCGCTGGGTGCTGATGCTTCAGGAATTTGACTTGGAAATTAAGGATAAAAGTGGAGTGGAGAACGTTGTAGCTGATCATCTCAGCTGTATCGAAGTTGAAGAAGAGGATCAAATCCCTATCCAGGATTCCCTTTTAGATGACCAACTTATGAAGGCCACCCATGGATTCCCTTGGTACGCGGATATTGTCAATTATCTAGCCACAGGGATTATCCACCCCTCTGCTTCTTATCATGACAAAAGGAAGTTCCTTCATGACATAAAACAATATCATTGGGATGAACCCTATCTTTTTCGCCTTTGCACTGACGGACTTTTCTGTCGCTGCTTGCCAGAAGAGGAAATAACCCCGATCCTAGAGCATTGCCATTCGGGACCTACAGGGGGGCACATGAGTGCTAAGAAAATGGCTATAAAAGTTTTACAATCTGGTTTCTTTTGGCCCACCATATCAAAGGATTCGTACGATTTTGTGAAAGCCTGTAACAAATGCCAATTTTCTGGCAACATATCAAAAAGAGACAAAATGCCCCTCACCTTGTGGCAGGAAATTGAGCTTTTCGACATGTGGGGGGTAGACTACATGGGCCCTTTCCCCCCATCCTATGGCTTCTCATACATCTTGGTCGCATTAGACTACGTCTCTAAATGGGTCGAAGCTGTACCCACTGTATCCAGCGATTCCAAACCTGTTATTAAATTGTTCAAAGACGTTATTTTCCCAAGATTTGGAGTTCCAAGAACTGTCATATCGGACGGCGGGACCCATTTCTTGGAATGCAGTTTTGAAGCTTTACTAAAAAAGTATGAAGTCAATCACAAAGTCGCCATGCCCTACCACCCACTGACAAGTGGTCAGGTCGAGATATCCAATAGACAACTAAAGGCGATTCTTGAAAAAACGGTGAACATAAACCGCACTGATTGGTCCACCAAACTTCCTGATGCCCTTTGGGCATACCGAACTGCATATAAAACACCAATCGGAACAACCCCGTTCCGTTTGGTGTACGAGAAGTCATGTCATCTTCCAGTAGAGCTGGAAGATAAAGCCTGGTGGGCAATCAAACAATTAAACTTTGATCTTAAAAATGCATGTGAGAATAGACAACTCCAGTTGCAGGAGTTAGAAGAGCTCCGCATGACCGCCTATCACAGTGCCAGAATCTATAAGGAGCAGACAAAAATGTGGCATGATGGTCATCTCAAGAAAAAATATATCGCCATTGGCGACAAAGTGCTCCTTTTCAACTCCAAGCTCAAATTATTTCCTAGAAAACTTAGAACAAAATGGCCCGGGCCCTTTACTATAAAACATATTTACCCAACTGGAGTTGCCATTATTATAGACAACAACGGAGGAGAAAGGACGGTCAACAATCACCGTTTAAAAAGATACTACTCTCCGGAAGACAAAATGCCAAGACAAACCATCGAAATTAAGGATGTTATACCAACAGCATAACTCTATTACAGCTTCGTCGAGCCAGCGACGTAAAACCCAGGCGTTGCTTGGGAGGCAACCCAAGATTTCTGTTTCTTTCTTTCCCGCTTTTTTAATTACCATAGGCTTATCTTATGAACATATTAAAAAAATCTCTTATACAAACCAAAACAAACATAAAAATAACAAAATGAAAATATACAAAAAAAAATCCATATAACTAAAACAAACATAAGAATATAAAAACTCGTTTGACCTTAACCCCACCAAACGGTTCTGAAACTGTTTGGGACCAAACGGTCCTGAATCCGTTTGGGACCAAACGGTCTTGAAACCGTTTGGAACCAAACGGTCCTCAAACCGTTTGGAACCAAACGGTCCTCAAATCGTTTGGAACCAAACGGTCCTCAAACCGTTTGGAACCAAACGATCCTGACACCATTTGGAACCAAACGGTCTCCAAACCGTTTGGAGTCCAAACGGTTGCTAAATCGTTTGACTTAGTGTTTTTGTCAGGTCAACCCCCCCCCCCCCGTTTCCTATAAATATAAGCTTTACCCCTTCGTCTTTCTTTCCTTCGACTCCCGAGGAATCTGCAACTCCCGTGCTAGCCCTGTTTCATTGCCTTTGTTCCCGTGCGATTGCACCTCCGTCAACCTCACCTCCGTCGCTCTCCCTGCAACAAGGTGAGCGTGTCACTATCGCGATGTCAGCAACATTACCTTTGCTTGCGCACCGCCGCCGTTCTGGTCACCCCCAGCTCCTCACGGCGCTGCCGAACTCCTTCTCTATCGCCGGCATCACCATCGTCTTCGCCGTTTTCACCAATGGCTCTGTCCATCCCCGCCGTCCTCACCGCCGTTTTCATCGCCAGAGTCACCATCGTTTTTGTCTTCATCGCCGCTGTTAACCGCCTCTTTCGCCGTCGTCACTGACGCCCCCGCCGTCTCCGCGATGTTTCGCCTTCATCTTCTTCTTCACCGGTGGCTGTGCGACGCTTCACTTTCCAAACGGTCTTGAAACCGTTTGGGACCAAACGGTCTTGAAACCGTTTGGGACCAAACGGTCTTGGAACCGTTTGGGACCAGACGGTCTTGAAACCGTCTGGGACCAAACGGTCTTCAAACCGTTTGGGACCAAACGGTCTTGGACCCGTTTGGGACCAGACGGTCTTGAAACGGTCTGGGACCAGACAGTCTTGAAACGGTCTGGGACCAGACGGTCTTGAAACCGTGTGGGACCAAACGGTCCTGAAACTGTTTGGGACCAAACGGTCCTGAAACCGTTTGGGATCAAACGGTCTTCAGACCGTTTGGCCTTGCACATTCATTTTTTTCCATAAACATACATAAATTAATAAAATCCAATCTCTCTAATATGATTTTCTAACTCTTGATCTCCCATTTTGCAGCCATGACATCATCAGCAAAGAAAACCATCAGATCTGAAGCTGCTCCTTCTCTGACAAGGGAGCAAATGATGGAAGATATAGCCCGACTCCAGAATATCAGAGATGTCTTCAACCAAACTGGGAAGGCCCCTCCAAAAATCAAAATGATGGAGGTTTTAGTCGACATTGACCGACTCACCAACTGTCTAATAGAAGAGACCGATGAAGCAGTGGAAGATATCTCTTCTGACGATGACGAAGGCTCAGAGTACGAGCCAAATCCCGAGGAGGAATCCCCAGCCAAAGAACAAATGGGGAAGCGCAAGGTCCAGGAAACTGCATCTGGGCAGCCTTCCAAGAAACGGGCAAGGAAACAAGTTTGACCTGCATCGGCCATGGATCAACCCTTTGCAAAACCCACCACCACCATTCCCGCTACTACCACCACCATCCCTGTTACCATCCCCACTTTCATTCCCATCACCACCACTATACCACCACCAGAAAACCTCTTCATCCAAACCAACCTCTCCATTGACAAAATACTAAAACCCACCAAGTATGTTTGCTCCAGCATTCTGCTTAAGATGGGGATATACGACTGCATCTTCAACGTGCTAGAAAAAGCCAACCTCGCCAGGTTGTGCCTAGTACCTGAAGTATCTTACTCTGAACCCACTACAGAGTTTTTCACTTTTCTGACCAAGGAGCCTGTCGACATCATGGAAAGGTCACGGGACGAAGGTGACAGAAGGCTTGTCACCCAAATCTTTGGCAGCAAGGTTGTCCTGACGGAATATATGCTGAACACAATCTTCATCGACAACCAGGACCAGCTGCGGAAAGCCATGGAGGTGGGGACCGAACATTCAGAGTTCAACAGACACAAATTCTGGAAAACTCTAACTGGGATCCCCACTTATGACGCGAAGACGTGCAAAGCGTCAAATATCCACTCTGGCTTTGTGTGCACCCTGCACAAAATTCTCACTGGCGCACTCTTCCCCAGGACAGAAGGGGGAAACGTTACAATTTCAGATCTTTTCATTCTCTGGTCTACTCTTAACGAGAGGCCAGTCAATATCGGACGACAACTGATCCAGAAACTATCAACCTCCAGCCTGGGGAAAGAGATCTGCATGGGAGGGCATGTCACATCTATTATCAAATATCTCAAGATGGACAGACCCCTACCCCGCTACACACAACTAAAGGGCGACATCCTTACCAATGAACAAACCCTAAAGAACTCCTTCATCATCAAGGAAAAGGATGGGAAATTACACTACGTCTTCTGCCCGATGGTTAAGTCTTCCAGAACACTTATCCCACTTCCGGAGCTAGCAAATTATGACACCAAACAGCTCCTCTTCTCGGACGAGGAGCTTTCACAAATACTAGCTTCGGTTAAATTAACCGAAAAGAAAGCTACAGCAGGACAAACGGAGCTGAGCATCTCAGCCCCGACAGCTCGACCAACAAAAATACCTGTCAAACGACCTTCCAGAAGGCAATTGCAGGCCCAACAGCTGTCGGGGACACCAACATCTAAACCAAATCCTGAGGCTGAGATCCTCCATGAAGAAATCTTAACCTCCTCCTCAATCGACTCTTTCATTCAGAGTCTACATGAGCAGCTAACCGCTGCCACCACTCCACCCTCCACCATTCCAACATCTACCACTCCTTTCTTCCACATCCCATCCATGTAACCATTCACATCCACTTCATCACCCCTATTTCCTTCGGGCTTCCCTTTCTCCACCCTTATGCCCGACTTTACCACCTTCCCTTTCACTTCCGCAGTTTCCACCCCATCACTATCTCTGCCACCGCTTTCACCACAAATTCCACCACTTTTCACACCCGCCACCACCCCGACACCGCTGGTGACTTCATCCACAGTCACTACGCAGCTCGGGGCATCATCAGTGTCTCTTCCGCAAGACACTAACACCATCCCACGCAGACCCCAGCCATCCCACCTTTCCGCTCCTGGGGTCCCTTTTGCCAATATCGGTGAGGAATTCGGCCGTCAATTCGACGCTGTCCGAAACCTCCTCACCGATCCTTCTAATATATTAAATTCTATTTTTTCTTGTGTGCAGGGTTTATCACGACAGGTGGCCATGATCGACGAACAACACTGAGCCTTGCCCACCATCCTCCAAGGCTTCCAGCAACGACAAGATGAGGTGGCTAAGCAAGTTGAGCACATCAACAGCCACTATAACACCTTGCCGGACCTGGTCCTTGGAGCGAAGCATCAGCAGGAAGCAACGGCGAAGCAAGTCGATGAGATCTCCACACAGACTCAACCTCTGCCAGAGACTCTCCGTGAGCTCCAGCAACAACAAGAAGTTCTGAGCACGCGCTTGGACACCATCAACAGCACACTCACACAGCTACAACATCGCCAAGAGGAGTCCAATAATGATGAAATCCAGCAGTTACGTGCTCAAGTTACGAATCTTACAGCACGTCTCCTCTCCACCGAAGGCAGATATACCGACCTCAAAGAATCCCATGATGCACTGCTCAAAACACACGAGCATCTGCAAGTGGCCTTTGATGAGTTACAAGCCACCCATCGGCGGTGCAAAACGTCCGCAAGTAAAAAGCAAGCAGACAAGGCTGCAGACGACAAGGATGGCGATGACGACGAAGAAGATGACTCCGACTCATCTGCTGATTCAAACAAAGATAACACCTCTTCTGGTGATAAATATGATGATGGAGAGGACCCTGGAAATGCAACAGAACCTTCTCACAGAGGTTCCGACAAAGGTCACCACGACAGTGACAATCACCCCAAGTCCCCACATAATGATAATGTCAACATGTCATACGGGGACCAATTCTTTGATTATTCCGCACTGGGATCTATCGGGGAAGCTGCTAAAGACGCGACTTACGCTGAGCTCCACCAGTGTATACTAGGAACCAGCGCCAGCCCACCAAAAACAACTGCCCCACCTCTCTCCACACCTTCTCCCTATGACGAAGGCGAGGCAGAACGAGTAAGTTTAGACACCGACGAAGACCTCGATTCTGCCTCCGACTCGGACGATGACCTACCCAGCCATGAACAGGCCTTCGAACAACCTACTTCTCTCCCTCCACAAGAACTTCCCCCGCCACCATCTCTGTCATAAAAAATGCATGACCTAGATATGGCGGCCATCTCCACTTTAGATTCTCAGGACATTTTTATACTAAACACTATAGTGGACGATGCAAAGGCGGGGGAAGACATAATTTATCACAATACCAAAACTAGGCGTAAGATGACACGTGAAGACTTCTGCAGCATCCTCCGACCTCGGTCCACGATGCCTATGGCAATCTTCCGTGTCCTCCTCGCCAATAGTATAGAAATGTACATAAGTTCTAAGCAGCAACAACCGGTCTTTAATGCCTCCCCCGCTCTGTCTATGGGCCTTTTATACAAAGACATAAGAGCAAAGTCAATCGAGAGGCTACGTGCTGGTTTAGCACGTCGGGCACGTTATCTGACCGTGCCTTTCCAAGTTTCAGACCACTGGCTTTTTATGATCGTGGATACCGAGGCTTGGGATGCCAAGGTGTATAATTTTTGTGGCGCCGAGCTGTCAGCCGGCACAATAAACTTCGTTGGTGAAGCAGCATGAGAAGCAAGGTGTATACCCTTTCGGCTGCTCAAATTAATTTGGGCTGCCCGCCCATCTCTTCGCCAAGATTGGAGCCAACCTTGGTTCAATATCATAAACCCTCAAGTCCAAGCCACCGAGGGATCTGGGGATTGCGCTTTCTGCACCATACGCCACATCCAAGCGTTGAACCAGGAAATCCCATTTACTGATCTGGTTGCTGAAGATTTTCATTCCTTACGCGAACGTTATGCCATGGAGCTCATCTGTGATAGGCAGTTCTTCAAGGACCCAACTATGGCACTAGATGACGTTCCTCGCTACCTCTTCTCAGCTATCCAGCGACCGCAGAGACGACCCTTCCGACAAACTCTGAAAGAGTCAGAGACGACCAAAGTTCCAGTCGCCGAAACCGAGCCAGCTACAAGCAATATCGATCCTCTGTATACCATTGAACCAACCTTCCCTGATTTTGATCGCGATGCTTGCAAAGGTCTCTCCGACCTCGAATTGCGTCTCATTATGTCACGGCTCTCAGCCGAAAAAGATGGACTGGTATTCATGTCTCGGGATATTCTTGTAATGGCAGATGCACTAAGAGAGACTTTACAGGTTAAAGGATCCCTCTCTGTAAGCCTTATGGCCGCCTATCAGTTTCTACTCGGCCAAAATAACCCAACAACATACATGGCATCCCCATATATGAAAGATGATCTTCTAAAGCTTAAGAACTTCAGCACAACTGACGCATTGATCTCCTATCTCCAGCACACAATGCCGACGTTCATGATGTTCCCTTTCCTCTATCATGAGCACTAGATGCTCCTGGCAACAAACCTTCTAGAAGGAACAACCACAATATATAACAGTTCTGACAGCCAGTACAACGCATGACAGAGAAACTACGTCGTGACACCAAAGACGCCAACAGAAGTAGTGGCAAAGGAGTGCGCCGATAAGTTAATCGACTTTCTGAGTCAGCACACAAGGGTGTATGACAAAGAGCATTTCCACCGCCCTGCCTTCTGCCACAAATGCCCCCAACAAATTCGACAATCAAATGACTGCGGCTTCCACGTCCTCTACTGGATGTACACCATCATCGTTCTCCAAAGACCAGTAGAAGAAATGACTGACGTGGACTACCACGCTCTACGAGGATAGTTTGCATCCAATCTCCTTCATTCCCCGGGGGCAAATGCAGATTTACCTTAGCCTGCAGCCCTTGTCCTAATTACTTCTCAACCTATCACTTTGACACTCTGAGGACAGAGTGAGTGATAAGTTAGGGGGGGTACATTAGACAAGGGTGAGGTACCATTTCTTTTTACATCTCTCCTCCTTCTTCTCTTTTCTCTGTTTATACATTTTCCCTTTTTATCTTTCTTTTTAATTAACCCTTTCTTTAGTAGAATCACTCTCATTTAACTCTAGAATCATGTTAGTCCCCAAAAGTAAATAGCACTTAGACATTTAATGGCGATTTAATAATGTCACTCCACTATCGATTTTCATGCTTTTACTTCAATTCTTTATCTGACTCTCCACAGGTCATAATCAAGGCAGAAATAAGCCAAGCTCTCAAGGATGAGAGGGGAATCAGGCAACTTCCAAATCAAGAAGTTCTACAAGTAGACCACAAACCAAATAAGTGCATGTTGAAAAACCCTAAGAACAACTTTCCTCTCTTCAAAATAAAAGAGGCTTGGCCGCCCAAAATAAATTCCCAAACAAAACCCCAAAACCCAAGCCTACGAGTTATCAAATAAAAGCTAGAGAGACGAATAAAATTATGAGAGTTGTGCCATGAATAAGGATCTATATAAAGAACCAATGAAGGTTTCATCCGGCCGGCACATTCCGCTGCCCTCACAAAGGCAGATGTGTCGTGCCCGGTAGTGGAACCCTAAGGTATATAAATATATGAAAGGCTCATAAAGGACTCACTCGGCCGGTACATTCAGCTTCCCTCATAAAGGCAGATGTGTCGTGCCCGGTAGTGAGATCCTAAAAAGCATAGACAGCCCCTCCCCCACTTGAAGAGGGAGCTACACTTCAAGCCTTTAGCCAACCCTCATACCCTCTCTAGCTTCCAGTAGGTCTTTCAGAGAGGTATAAAGCTGATTAGAGTCAACAACATGCACAAAATAAAGGTGATCCCAATGCAAACTACGAGATACGGAAAGAACCTGAGACCCAAGCAACTCTCAAAACCTGAAAGAGTCAAGGCAAGCAATAAGCCTTGATATGACCCGAGGGGAACTCAGGTTAAGAATTGAAACAAGAGTATGGAAATCCTAACTAAATAAAATTGCCTCGCCATTACATGTCTCAGCTCTATCTAACTTGAGGACAAGCTAGACTCTAAGTTGGGGGGGGTGATAACCTCCCATTTTGGACGATTATCTTAGTCTTTTTCTTTAGTTTTCCATACTCTTTCCAAATTAAAACTATACATAATCCCAAATTTACCCCTTCTTTTTAAATATACCATCAGACTAACTTTTCCCTTTCATACATGCAGAAAAACACAAAAAAATCACAAAAGAATAACTCAACCTCAAGACCGCATGGAGTCAAACGGTCCCAAGACCGCATGAAGCCAAACGGTCCTGAGACCGCATGGAGTCAATCGGTCTCAAGACCGCATGAAGCCAATCGGTCTCGAGACCGCATGGAGTCAAATGGTCCCAAGACCGCACGAAGCCAAACGGTCTAAAGACCGCATGAAGCCAACCGGTCCCGAGACCGCATGGAGTTCAAACGGTCCCGAGACCGCATGAAGCCAAACGGTCCCGAGACCGCATGGAGTCAACCGGTCCCGAGACTGCATGAAGCCAAACGGTCCCGAGACCGCATGGAGTCAAACGGTCTTGAGGTCCAAACGGTCTTGAGGTCTAAACGGTCTCAAGGTCCAAACGGTCTTGAGGTCCAAACGGTCTCAAGATCTAAACAGTCTTGAGGTCCAAACGGTCTCAAGGTCCAAACGGTCTTGAGGCCCAAACGGTCTCAAGATCCAAACGGTCTTGAGATCCAAACGGTCTCAGGCCCAAACGGTCTTGAGGTCCAAATGACCTCCAAACCGTTTGGACTTCACGTAAGGCCTATAAATAAGACCCTAAGGATCCTCCACCAGGGATTGAGTTTTCAGACGTCCAAAGGCTGCCTCAATCATTCCAGAGCTCTTGCTACTTCCATCCTCCGCCCTGGGGCTGCCGATTGGAGACCCATACTCCATCTTGAAGATGCTTTCTCCTTCTTCGCCAAAGAAGGTGGGAAGGGGAGATCTCATCATCGTGCAACCTTTGAAGACCGGTGGATCGTTGCTCTCTCTCTCCAAGGGGTTGACCTTCCTCTCTCCTTCATGGGGATGATGCTCTCTCTCTCCCTTCTTGCCTCCTTCTTTGTCCTAGTCATGAGCGAGTAGTCTCTCTCACTAGGGTGCGGGGAGTAGCCCCGCTACCCATGTTTTCATATCATGTAAATGTAATCCATGACTTGTAATATAGAGTTCTTATCTTTTCAGTTCGACATCAAACGATTAATGAATGCATGTTGCTTGATCTCCAGCTTGTGTTATCCTTTATCTTTTAGTATGAATTGTCTACGTTTGTACTATTAGATTCGAAACTCGTTTGTATGTTGGTTCTTGGTGCATGTATCCACCATGCATCTGTTTCGGTATCTAGAAGTGTATCTCAAGAAGTGGAGTAAACTCACTATCATCCGTTGCACTTTCATACTATGAAATGGAATCAGTTGACGTATGGAAGTGCAACCTTGGTATGTCGAGGAACACACTTTGCGAGGGGAATGATGCAAAGTAATGTGACCATTTGTTCGGGAATGGCTGGCGTTGTAACATTCCCGCACTTCTCGTAGTTAGCTCTCCGAAAGGAAGCTAAGCCTACAAAGATACTAACTGACTAGACTCTTTTGCAGGTTATGTTTTTGCTTTGCATGTGTTGATCCATGTGTAGTGGCGGCGAAAAATCGATCACACCCTAGTGATCTTTTATCATAGTTTAACTCATTGGATTTACTTGCTTTCTTTACTTTACTTGCACTTAGCTTAAAAAACCAAATCAACCTTTTGATCTAAATGCCAACTATTGAGTGATTAAGTGAAGTTCCAACATTTTCCATCTTGTTGGCAACAACAAGACCGTTGTCTCGAGGATTCGACCATTAACTATACTACGATAAGACTTCCACGTATCTTAGCATACGTGGGTGGAGTTCTCTATCTAGTATAAGCAAGGCTAAACTTAAAGACTCACCATCTTTAGGATTTTTAGTGGTGCACGCAATTCCACGTGAGTGGAGGCTCCATCACTTTCTAACCTATCTCAAGGTCAAAGAGATATAGGGGGAATACAAAGAAGATCATCAGGGGGCAAGCAGTGGCTTCTGTTAGAGCAAATCCCAAGATGGCCGGAGCAATTTCCTTGTTTAGGTAATGATGGATTTCGCGCTAATATAATAAATGAATCAATGAACTAGCGACGTTGCCAAGCAAGCCAAGACAGCAGCTCCCGCTAATGTAATTGTAGCCGGATGAAGCATCGAAAATTCTCCATTCCTCCTCACGCCACACTCTTTTCGCCCCCTTCTTTTTTTTCTCTTGGGATTGGAATGCTTTGATTCTGAATGATCTTCTACCTACCTCCACCTCCATAGAATTCCAAAAAAGCCAATCTCGACAAAGAAAGAGAAGTCTGGATGCTTTCTCATTGCTTTATTTGGGCCCAGGCTCCTCGAAGAAAAACCTCTCTTTTCTACGCTTTCTTCTCTTATGAAATTGAGAGTGTCCTTACTACTTTCCAATTCCAATCAAAGCGATGGCCCCTGAGGTGTTCCCTCATAGAAACTCCTTCCCTTACGGAGGTTCAATCGAGGCAGAATAAAAAGAAATGGGAATTCAGTCCATATCTACCCTTATCAATCAAGGTCTATTTGTTCAATCATTCCCTTTCTCTTCCTTTCCTCAAGAGCTTCTTCGTGAACAGCAGATTCGAGGGCATCTATACCTGGTCTTCTACGCTCCTCTTCCTCATTTTCGGTCCAATCGGTCCGTTCAATTTGTCCAATTCTTCCGGGTATTGGCAAGAAAGGAAAGGTCAGACGGATTCAGCAGTCAAGTCAAGCAGCCCTAGTGCAGCGAGAGGAAAGGCTCAGAAAAAGGGAAAGGGAATTTTGTTGAGGGCTCGGAAACAAAAGGAGCGTGGGCCAGTAAGGGATAGGAAAGCAATAGTTGAAGCTCGTCCCAATAGGGAAAAGGGACTAAGACCTCCAAAGGATCAGAGTGTAGGAGCCCACTCTATTGGAAGAGAGGGGGAAAGGAGTGGCTCTATGCGTGAGGGCTGCAGGATGAGAGGTGGCCTTCTCTATCCTACAGATCTGAGCAACGTATCAATGGGTTGGTCAGACGTATTGATCCTGAGTTGGTGCCTTTCTTGGATGCAATCTCAATAGAGATCAATCCACCATGAATGGGATGCGGGAGCTCCTTCCATTAGGGTTAGGGAAGGACAAAAGAGTCAATCCTCAAAGGGGAAGGGAGCGATTGCATTGGAATGAGAACTCGGTCGCTGATTGACTTTCTTTTCATAGTATATCTACTTTGTTCCCAATACGAGTGGTGAATGCCTCTATGATTGCTTGATCCTGAAACGTCTCACCCGTCATCGCTCTTACAGAGTTTTCCCTATTCTCCTTATTCTTGTCAGCAGCACGATTCAACCCAACCCATGGAAGGGGACTGCTTGACTCCAGCAGGAAGGATGGACAGATGTGGAATATAGTGCAATTCTTATTGTGGTTGTCTTGGCTGCAAGCGACACGTAGGGGCTGTAGGTCTGTGCATGCACTCTCGCCTCATGTAATGTCGTATGATAGAGGTGGTCTGGTGATTGATCTCAATGCAGAGGGACTAAGTGGCTCGACCTTCAGGGAGAGGTACAAATCGAGCAAAGCAAGAGGTACGGAGTGACTCGACTGTAAGGAGAGGAACAAATTGACCGTCAGGGAGAGGGATGACGGAAAAACGAATGAAGCGTCGTCGTACCGGGATCATGGGCCCCTCTGATGTCTTCGACTCAAGGAGCAAAATCGTCGAAAGAGCCAAAGGCATTCTTTAGGTTAGGTATACCTACCGCGCGCGGGTTGCTTCCAATCCCAAACCGAAATGGTTTTTTTGATAGAGTGGTCTTCTCCGCCCCTTGATCATCCGAGAGGAATGGAAGCGGAAAAAGAGCAAAGGACTCCCGTCCCTCCCGGGTAGGCCCAAGCGCAATCTAAGCCCTCTTCACAAGTAATGGGAAATGAGATACAAGCAAAGGCAATCATCATAGAAGTGAAATATGTTCATTACAAATTATATTCCCCCAACATGGTATCAAAGTCACATTTTTGTCCCAAACAGCCCACCCAAGGGGGGCTTAGCTATACATGATCAAAACAGAAACAAAGGAGAAGGGAAAGAGAGTGGGAAACACCATGGATGCTTGATGAAGCTTGACTTCTTCACCTCCTTGCTGCCAGCCACAATCCTCCTCTTCCAATGGTGCCCAAGAGCATAGAAATGGTGGAATGGATGGATAGAAACCTAGAGAAACTAGGTTTCTATGGTGGAAATGAGTGGAAAGTGGGTGGAAATGGGATTAAATGCAAGGAAGTAGGTTTATGGGAGTAATGGAGGCAAGGGAGCAGCTAGGTTGTGGCCAGGGGGTGCTCTCTCCCGAGCCCTAGAAGCAGCTAGTGCTTATATAGGAGCTAGGGTTAAGTGGGGGTAAAATAGGAAAAATAGTGAAAAGTTGTATAGGGTAGGTGATCACCACGGTCGTGGTGGGTGTGCCACGGCCGTGGTGGGGGTAGTGGGGAACGGTCGTGGGGGGTGAACACGGTCGTGGGGTGAAGGAAGTGGTGAAAAAAAACAAAATGTGGTGGTGGCCACGGCCGTGGCAGATTGCCACAGTCGTGGTGGGTAGCATGCACCACGGCCGTGTTGGATAACACGGTCGTTTTGGAGGAGTTGGAGGTGATCGTGGGTAGGGGCCACTGGCGTCTTGATCAGCTTCGGCCACGGTCGTGGCTTTCCGGGCAAATTCCCTGTTGGAACTTGGCAATAAACCCACAACCGTGGCATTGGGGCCACGGCCGTGGTGTCTTCAATGGCCACGGTCGTGGGCGATCTAAGGATTTCCATGTTGCAACCTGTTGGAACTTGGCAATAAACCCACGACCGTGGCATTGGGGCCACGGCCGTGGTGAGGCTTGACTTCTTGGTTTTGCTTCTTACTTTGTCAATTTCATATTTCTTTGCTCGGGGATGATTCTTGGCCACTGGAGGTAGGTTGAGGGAGACTTTGGGGCCTTCTTTGGGTCCCTCCTTCTCTCTCTTCCATCTAAGCATGGTCCAAGTACCTGAAAAATAGTGCAAAGAACATCCATAAGCATATTTGCAATGATAATCATATTGGGGGGAATAACATGTAATTCTAATGCATTTGAATGTGATAAAAGTACAAAATGATACAAGATACAGCCCTAGAATAGGGTTGGATCACCACCCCAAACTTGAAACATACTTGTCCTCAAGTATGCTCCAACTCAATCTCTTTTCCGTTTTCCCCAATCAAAAGAAATGACAAATGCAATATGATGGGCGACAAATGCTAAATGGGATCAAAGGTGACTAGGTACATGCAAATCACTTCCCTCCTCTTCTACTTTCACAAACCAACCATGAAGAGAGCACAGAGCACATGAAATTCACATATAATGCATGGATTGTACAAGTTATCAATATCTCATTCGTAAGGTTCCGGGTAGACCGTTTCATAATGATGTTAATCGCCAATGACTAGGAGTGTTGTTTCACCTTCATGCGTTCAATCTTATGCTTCAAGTTATGCCAAATGACCCACATGGCTGTGGAAAAGGGATAAAGTGAGCTAGGTTTAATGTTTCCTAGCTCCATGGGTATGAAAGAAGAAGAAAGGGTTGCGGTAAGATTTGGAGTGCTTTTACACACTCTTCTTTTCTTTATTTGAATGCTCTTAAACAGGAGCACCCTTTTATTTTATTTTTGCTTCTCTTTTCCTTTTTCTTTGCCCTTGGTGTAGGTAGGGCATATGGTGGATAGAGTGAAGTGAGGAGATAGAGATGTGGCCACCCCAAACTTTTGGAGGTGGCCACGGCTAATATGTGCACTTTGGCATCTTTTCATGAGGCGGGGAGGTATGAAAATGATGAGAGAGTGGTCGGGTCAAAGAGGGGTCACTTCGCATAATCTTCCACATAAGGTCTCCTGCATGAAAACTAGTCTGAAACTTCACCGTAGATATCACATCACATGAATGAACCAAATGAAATCCATATATCAATCAAGTAACTCCACAAACATTAAACGTTCTATGCTTGCTCAGATCATAATTCAATCAAACCAACACATTCCCAAGGGAGGTGACGAGCATGTAAGAAGTCACTCGTTGATACCACACAATACTTCATCATAGCATATCATCTTGTATTTGTCAAAGATAAGCAATTTCATTCAATATGGTAAAGATTGAGTCAAAACACACTTTTTGGACAAGAAACAACAAATCTGGGCAAAATTGGCCAAAAAGGTGCCAAATTGCACTAAATCACATTCAAACACAATTTTAGGTAAAAAGCAAGTAAATCCTAGCTAAAACATGTAAAAAAATTAACAAAAACCTATATGAGATGCAATGCATGGCTGAAATTTTTTAAAAATTACGCAAAAATAACGAGAATGAAAACTACATGACATGCGTGGATATGACAGAAAAAGTAATAAAATGAGAACTAAACTAAATGGCAAGATGTAGAACAAAATCACTAGATAGAGAGAAGGGAGGTGCGTACCACCCTATCCCAGAAAGCTTGGTGTGCTTCCGCTAGAGGCTTACAACACCGGTCAACTAGGGTGGTCGAGTGCAATCCACGAGGTCGGGAGGCACGGGAGTGATGGGATCCTTGCTTTCAAATTTTGTATGGTCCCAGATCGAGTCTATCACTAAAACTAAAACAATTCACCCGCAAGCGTACGGGGTACTGTTGTAGTATAGATCAAGGGCAAGATGTGGGGTCGAACCACGGAGATAGATGGGGCGCTAGAGTTAGAAGGTGTGAGCTACGTTCCTATTGTGGAGAGTAAGGTTTTTAGGGTTTTAAGGTTGGTTGGTTGTTGATTAAGCTAAGAGAGCAAATATGAAAAGCAATATGAAACTAAGTTATCAAAAGACTAAATTAGCAATCTAAGTTAGCAAGATATCTAAACAGGAGCAAGAACAAACTATACTAGACTAAGAAAGCAACTAGCAATTGAGAGCCTAAGTTAACCACTAATCAAGATCAAAGACCTAAATTAACATTTAGCTAGCAAAACTAGGCAATTAACTAAGTTAACTAAAGTAATTGAACTATACTAGCATTAACAAGCAAACAGAGCAGTTAAGGTTTTAAGCAATTAGATGAGGGAGGTGGGCCATTTGGGAATGTGACCTTGACATTAGTTGGGGGATGTCACCATAACATGCAATTAACATATTCCATTCTAGACTACCAAACCAAGCAACAAGGTGGGTGCTATGAGGATGTACCCTATGCTACTAGTTGGAGAACTAGGGCTAGGTGTAATTCTCATAGGACTTACCAAGTCTAGGTCTCTATGATAAGTGGTATTAGTCAATTGAGGACTAAGGGTAAGGATGGGAGTAGAGATGAGGATATTTGACCTCATGCCACTAGCCACCTCAGCCTTTAGGAAATCCTAGGCAATTGCACTAATCACACTTATACTAGTCACTTAGCACTCACATTTGCATGTAGGAAGAAGGTGATTATGTAGGAAGATAGGGGGCTAGCTAGGGATCCGAATTAAGGACCTAGGAGCCAATCCTATGATAGCTACATAGAAACCAAAACATCCTAGAGGCAAATGTCTTCAAACACCACAAGGCAAGCAATTAATGTAATTAAACGACAACCACATGCACAAGTAATGGGAAATGAGATACAAGCAAAGGCAATCATCATAGAAGTGAAATATGTTCATTACAAATTATATTCCCCCAACATGGTATCAAAGTCACATTTTTGTCCCAAACAGCCCACCCAAGGGGGGCTTAGCTATACATGATCAAAACAGAAACAAAGGAGAAGGGAAAGAGAGTGGGAAACACCATGGATGCTTGATGAAGCTTGACTTCTTCACCTCCTTGCTGCCAGCCACGATCCTCCTCCTCCAATGGTGCCCAAGAGCATGGAAATGGTGGAATGGATGGATAGAAACCTAGAGAAACTAGGTTTCTATGGTGGAAATGAGTGGAAAGTGGGTGGAAATGGGATTAAATGCAAGGAAGTAGGTGGATGGGAGTAATGGAGGCAAGGGAGCAGCTAGGTTGCGGCCAGGGGGTGCTCTCTCCCGAGCCCTAGAAGCAGCTAATGCTTATATAGGAGCTAGGGTTAAGTGGGGGTAAAATAGGAAAAACAGTGAAAAGTTGTATAGGGTAGGTGATCACCACGGTTGTGGTGGGTGTGCCACGGCTGTGGTGGGGGTAGTGGGGATGGCCTTGGGGGGTGAACACGGTTGTGGGGTGAAGGAAGTGGTGAAAAAAAAACAAAATATGGTGGTGGCCACGGCCGTGGCGGATTGCCACGGTCGTGGTGGGTAGCATGCACCACGGCCGTGTTGGATAACACGGCCGTTTTGGAGGAGTTGGAGGTGACCATGGGGAGGGGCCGCGGGCATCTTGATCAGCTTCGGCTACGGTCATGGCGACTTGGCCACGGTCGTGGCTTTCTGGGCAAATTCCCTGTTGCAACATGTTGGAACTTGGCAATAAACCCACGACCGTGGCATTGGGGCCACGGCCGTGGTGTCTTCACTGGCCACGGTCGTGGCTGGGAGGCCACGGTCGTGGGTGATCTAAGGATTTCCCTATTGCAACATGTTGGAACTTGGCAATAAACCCACGACCATGGCATTGGGGCCACGGCCGTGGTGAGGCTTGACTTCTTGATTTTGTTTCTTACTTTGTCAATTCCGGATGTATTTGCTCGGGGATGATTCTTGGCCACTAGATGTAGGTTGAGGGAGACTTTGGGGCCTTCTTAGGGTCCCTCCTTCTCTCTCTTCCATCTAAGCATGGTCCAAGTACCTGAAAAATAGTGAAAGAACATCCATAAACATATTTGCAATGATAATCATATTGGGGAGAATAACATGTAATTCTAATGCATTTGAATGTGATAAAAGTACAAAATGACACAAGATACAGTCCTAGAATAGGGTTGGATCACCACCCCAAACTTGAAACATACTTGTCCTCAAGTATGCTCCAACTCAATCTCTTTTCCGTTTTCCCCAATAAAAAGAAATGATAAATACAATATGATGGGCAACAAATGCTAAATGGGATCAAAGGTGACTAGGTACATGCAAATCACTTCCCTCCTCTTCTACTTTCACAAACCAACCATGAAGAGAGCACAGAGCACATGAACTTCGCATATAATGCATGGATTGCACAAGTTATCAATATCTCATTCGTAAGGTTCTGGGTAGACCGTTTCATAATGATGTTAATCGCTGATGACTAGGAGTGTTGTTTCACCTTCATGCGTTCAACCTTATGCTTCAAGTTATGCCAAATGACCCACATGGCTGCGGAAAAGGGATAAAGTGAGCTAGGTTTAATGTTTCCTAGCTCCATGGGTATGAAAGAAGAAGAAAGGGTTACGGTAAGATTTGGAGTGCTTTTACACACTCTTCTTTTCTTTATTTGAATGCTCTTAAACAGGAGCATCCTTTTATTTTATTTTTGCTTATCTTTTCCTTTTTCTTTGCCCTTGGTGTAGGTAGGGCATATGGTGGATAGAGTGAATTGAGGAGATAGAGATGTGGCCACCCCAAACTTTTGGAGGTGGCCACGGCTAATATGTGCACTTTGGCATCTTTTCATGAGGCGGGGAGGTATGAAAATGATGAGAGAGTGGTCGGGTCAAAGAGGGGTCACTTGGCATAATCTTCCACATAAGGTCTCCTGCATGAAAACTAGTCTGACACTTCACCATAGATATCACATCACATGAATGAACCAAATGAAATCCATATATCAATCAAGTAACTCCACAAACATTAAACGTTCTATGCTTGCTCGGATCATAATTCAATCAAACCAACACATTCCCAAGGGAGGTGACGAGCATGTAAGAAGTCACTCGTTGATACCACACATCACTTCATCATAGCATATCATCTTATATTTGTCAAAGATAAGCAATTTCATTCAATATGGTAAAGATTGAGTCAAAACACGCTTTTTGGACAAGAAACAACAAATCTGGGCAAAATTGGCCAAAAAGGTGCCAAATTGCACTAAATCACATTCAAACACAATTTTAGGTAAAAAGCAAGTAAATCCTAGCTAAAACATGCAAAAAAATTAACAAAAACCTACATGAGATGCAATGCATGGCTGAAATTTTTAAAAAATTACGCAAAATAACGAGAATGAAAACTACATGACATGCATGGATATGACAGAAAAAGCAATAAAATGAGAACTAAACTAAATGGAAAGATGTAGAACAAAATCACTAGATAGAGAGAAGGGAGGTGTGTACCTCCCTACCCACCCCAAACTTTAGAATCATGATGTCCTCAGCATGAAACTATAGCTTAGGGGAGGTAGGGGAAGTATCATGGCTGTGGTGGCTGTTCCGGCAGCCACAACTATGATTGAATGACCACGATTAACTTCTAGATCCTCTCTCTCTAATGTCTATCACCTTCCATCATCAAAACTCAAACAAAAACTGTAAAGCACAAGTGTGCGTGTGTGTGTATTTGTGTAAAACAAAACTAAAGTATCAAAAGAAGGGTTCGAGAATCTCAAACCACGTGGGTTGCCTCCCACTAGCGCTAAATTTAATGCCTTCAGCCAGGCTTATTGATTGTTGGACTTTTTCACTTTTTCATAATCTTCAAAAGATCCTTGTAGTAAATCCCTTTCTCATCCTCGTCCAAGCATTCTTTTTCCTCATATTCTTCTTCTATAAGCATGACAATATCAAAATCTTAGTTGGCCTTGTCCGGGCCGACCTCAATAATAGATTTCAGCCTCTGTCCATTAACAGCGAATTCCTTAGCTCCTTCTTTTGCACAAATGATCACTGCCCCGGATGGGTACACCTTCTTGACAAGGTAAGGACCTTCCCATCTAGAACGAAGCTTTCTGGGAAAGAACTTCATTCTTGAATTGTATAGCCATACCCATTTGTCGGGCTCAAACTCTTTCTTCTTTATAATCTTGTCATGTAGAAACTTGGTTCTTTCCTTGTAGCTCTTTGACATTTCATATGCCTCATGCCGCATTTCTTCTAGCTCATGCAATTGAAACTTTCTTTTCATTACGACTTTCTCTTCATCGAAGTCCACCGTCTTCAAGGCCCACAATGCCTTGTGTTGCATCTCAACCGACAAATGGCAACTCTTACCATAGACAAGCTTGAACGGTGTAGTGCCAATCGGGGCTTTGTATGCAGTCCTATATGCCCATAAAGCTTCATTGAGGCGAAGTGACCAATCCTTACGGTCCGATCGCACCGTCTTCTCCAAAATGAGCTTTATCTCCCGATTTGCCAACTCAACTTGACCACTCATTTGAGGGTGGTAAGGAGTAGCTACACGATGGTTCACTCCATGTCTCTTTAGCAGCCCTTCAAAGGTGCGGTGGATGAAATGACTCCCGCCATCACTAATCATAGCCCTTGGAACACCAAAACGGCTAAAGATGTTGGATTTCACGAAATCACACACCACCTTATGATCATTTGTCCTTGTTGCCACAGCCTCAATCCATTTTGATACATAGTCTACGGTGACCAAGATGTAGACATACCCGAAAGAAGGAGGGAAAGGACCCATAAAGTCAATCCCCCAAACATCAAACACTTCTACCATAAGAATAGGTGATAGAGGCATCATGTCCCTCTTTGAGATGGTGCCCACCTTTTGGCACTTGAAGAAACCCTTGCAAAAGTCATGAGCATCTTTGAACAATGTCGTCCAGTAGAATCCACATTGAAGAACTTTGGAGGCCGTGTGTTTCCCTCCAAAATGGCCTCCACACACTCCAGAATGGCACATAGATAAGACTTCTTGCTGCTCCATCTCCGGAATGCACCTCCTAATGAGTTGGTCTGGGCAATACTTAAAAAGGTGAGGGTCATCCAAAATGTAGTTTTTTACCATAGCAAACAATCTCTTGCTTTCCTCTCTTGTCCACATGCTCAGTATCCTCCCACTGGATAGGAAATTCGTTATGTGCTTGTACCATGGCTTTTGGACAGATGAGACTAAGAGGAGTTGTTCATGTGGCATTGTCTATTTGATTGGACTTGTCATATCAAAAGGTCCATCAAGGCGGGAGAGATGATCTGTAGCACCATTTTCTATTCCTTTCTTATCCACAATTTCTATGTCAAATTCTTAGAGCAACAAAATCCATCGGATCAACCTTGTCTTTGAGTCTTTCTTGGACATGAGGTACTTCAACGCAGCATGGTCTGTGTAGATTGTCACTTTGTTTTACAAGAGATACGGCTGGAACTTGTCAAGAGCAAAGATCACCACAAGCAACTCCTTCTCGGTAGTCGTATAGTTTCTTTGAGCATCGTCTAATGTTTTGCTTGCATAATAGATAGCATGAGGAATTCGGCCAATGCGTTGACCCAACACAGCCCCCACCGCCATATCGGATGCATCCGTCATGATCTCAAATGGCAAAGAGAAATCAGGGGGCTGCATGATAGGAGCAGAAATAAGCCTTTCTTTCAAATGATTGAAGGCTTCAACACATTTGTCATCAAACTGAAATTCGACCTTCCTTCCACCGTAAGACATGTTTGATCTTTCTTGGGACATGCAGGTTTCTACCGTCGCTTTATCAAGGACTTTAGCAAAATCTGGCGGGCAAGGCTTCTTGTCGGGTAAATAGCATTCAGACCATCAGGGCTCCCTCGCGACGCACCCGTGCTGGGTTGCTGCCATATCGGGCAACAACCGTGACGGGTAAAGGGTGTTTCGCTTCACCGGTTGATGGGTTGGGATGGGTACTTGTTGTGGATGGGCCGGGACGGGACCATTAGCATTCTTTTGGTGGGAAAATAAGAGAAATTCTGCAAAATATAGGAAATGTTGTCAGGATCATAGTGGGCATTATTTCTATTCAATAAATGAGATAAAACAGATAGGAAGTAAGGTTTAGAGGCAGTTTTGACAGTAAAATATAAGCTCTAGCAGCCATAGAATGGGTATTATCAACTCCCCCAAACTTAGCATTTTGATTGTCCTCAATTAATCTGTACTTATTTTAAAACTTTGTTTGTGATACTTCTTCAAAACCAGACATAGTCTTCAGACAAGGGGTTAAAAGAATTTTTGAGATGTCCTAAGGAAAATTACGTCTGATATGAGCAATGGAATTTATTTTTCCTGCCTTATTTAAGAAAAAAAATCTCTTCAGCTTTGGTGAGACTTTTGGTGCATGATTTCGAAGTTAGCTTTCACACCAAACAACTTGGGAGTAGAAGGTGGGGTTTTTGGGAAGGCTTAAGGATTTTTGGGTTTTTCTTGCTTCCCATTGGTCCATCCAGGTAAGGGTCTGTTAACGGGTAAGTGGTCCTTGCAGTCCAATCCAGTTGGCTTTAGAGTAGTGATTTCACATCCTACGTATCACTACCCCAGATCTACCATGCCAAAATATGGGTACTTTTAGAAAGACAAGTGTTTTTTCATTTTTTTTTTGGCACAACTCTCATACTTTTATTTTCTCTCATAAGGCTTTCCTCTCTTTTTGGGATTTTGATGGGTAGGGAAAAGAAAAATAGTTTACTGTTTGGGCAACTTTTTCCTTCACATGCACATCTCTTAGCTATTGTGAGATTATTTTTCAAAGCTGGCATAGAAAAGTTTTAGCCTTTGTCATTTGAGACTACGTTTTCAAAAGAGTAAAATAGAAATAATCACCACCTTAGATATGGAGAGAACAAATAGGAAGAAGTTGTACCAAATTTTTACTATAAAGTGTTTTGTACAGTTTTCGAGAGATAAGTAGTTGTGTATGTGTTGTTTTCTATCAATCATTTATATACATGTATATACAGAGTATGGTAAGAAAAGCAAAAGAGAAAGAAGGGGAATTTTTTTCAGTACCTCCCTCACTGATGCTATGGAGTACCCCCCCCCAACTTACCCCACACTCTATCCCAGAGTTGTGAGATAAATAGGGAAGGATAGGCATAGATCAGTGAGGGTTCAACAAATGTGGGCTCCCTCTGCAGATAAGAGATCCATCACATACTCTCTGTGTTGGATGTGGTAGTCTAAGTTGTGGAGCTTATCTGGCATCTTTTTGAGGGCTACTGTGCAGTAGATCCAATGCAGTATGTAGACACCGCAGTCATTTGATAACGGAACTTGTTATGGACTGCGATGGTAGTATTGGAGTTCGTGCCACTTGGCCATCGGGTTTCCAAGATATGGCTGGATCAAAGATACCACCTCGGCATAATATTTCCTTGCTAACTGCTCGAGGGATGTTATCGGGGTGGATGTACACTCCGTCAGATAGTCATTGTTGGCGTCGTAACTGTTGTATAAGAAACCAGCATGTGAACGGGTGTACACCATCAAGAGTGTCCAGTGGTTGTCGTGCAACATTGGTAGGAAGATGATGCGTGGCAGACACTTCTTCATTTGGAGCTTAAATAGCTGGCGCACTCTTGTTTCATCAGCCAAGTACAGGTCGTTGAACAACATCGGATGGGTGATGTAGGCGTGTTCAAACTTCTTCTATAGGATGGGGATGTAAGCTGACGCCACCATCATTATTAGACATCCTCCTGCCTTGACTAAGTCTTGCAGGTCGTCGAGGGGGACCATTGTGTTATCCTTTTCATATATGACATCTATGTTGTTTGAATCAGTGAGTCTGAGAAGAATTTCATTGACCTATTCCTGAGATAGAGATGTGTACGTGAAATGGTCAAAATTGCTGATTAGGGATTCAGAGACAGCACGCAAAGCAGACTTGCCTTCAGTAGTGTCACCTTTAGTGGTGAGTGTGGTTCGCAGAACTTCTATATGCTTGCATGTCATGTAGATGTCTACGCTCTCAACTTCTTCCCTTGAAGGGCTGCCGGGTTAAGAAGATTTAGATTCAACATCTGTCTCCAGCAGCTCCTCTAGAAGCTCTACATCTCAGAAATAGCACTTGTCCTTGATCAACAACAACACGTATATGCTTCTCAAATGATAAAGTCTTGATCCTGGAGTTGCCTTACGTATCTGAAGATGTTTAGCAGCTCCATGGTGCACAGGATGATGAATACGCTATTTCCTCTCCCCGACTCTTCTTGGACTAGGGAGTTTTAGATGGCGTAGAAGTTCCAGACGTCGTTGTGGCATTGGATTCCTTGCTTGATTGCACGGTGAAGACGCAGAGGAAGAAGTCTGACGTGCTTGTCATTGGGGCGTACGAAAATGTTTCCTTTGTGTGGGACCTCTGCGATGTAGCAGTTAAGGAGTGTGACGTCATGGTTGAGGAGGTTTGCCACACAGAGGAACCTATGCTTCCTAATCTTGTAAGGGGCCAGCACTAGGCATGGATTGTGCTCTTCGATATGCTGCAACATGTCGGACACCTTCTTTGAGTCGTACGCCCCTACTAGTAGTCTTCTTGCCAAGGTCGGGGTGGCATTGTAGAATGGCTGCCGACCTATCCTGATGGCGACATTCTCAAACATCGTGCCTTCCAGGACCCTAAAAAGAATCTTCCCTATGACGACTTCTGAGTGAAACATGCCTTGGAGTGCTCTACATCATACTGAAAAGTATCCATCACTCTAGACGATGGCTTCTTCATCTGCATGTGGCCTCAGGACCATATTCAGTTGTTGTTGGTCCCGGATTGATAGGTAGCCGATGGCGCGCCTATCAAAATCTGCCATCTCAAAGACAGGGATCTCCGACGATGCAGAAAATGCATATGCCGTCAAAGTCCTCGCTCTAGGGGGTTGCTCAATGATCGAGCAATACAGATCGCCCCCTTCTCCCTTGGATTATTCAGATGAACCCTGTACTCGACTTATAGATATTTCTTCTTCATCTTCAGCTGGGTCTAGTGAGTGTGAGGGAGCAGATGTGTCGACGCCGCAGACACTCTCTTATCCTACGGGAATCCCATCGGCAGTTTTGTTTATCGTATCTTCCTCGAGCGTTGTGGAGGGCCCGCTGGAGGTGGATGATGATGATGAGCCAGAGGATGATGACAACGATGATGGTGGAGAGTCGGAGGCTGGCGGTTATGGCAATCTCCTGGGATGCCTTGAGCGGTGGTGGTCATCCCTTTCGTCCTGCCTTTGCTTGATGGTGTCGAGCCATTGGAGCGCCATATGCATCGTGTTATTCAACGCCTCTAGTTGGCCGGGGAGACCAACTAGAGTCAATAGATGATGCTCCTACTCGTTCAGCCTCCTCTAGAAGACCTAAAACCTGTGGGTTAGGGAAGAAAATGTAGTTGTGTGGTTGCTTGTTACCTCCTGCAAGTTGTCAAACTCAAAGCCGAAGGCCTATCCCAATGAGGAGGGGACTACCACTGATCGGCTTTGGCTTCACGATGCGCTCCTTGCATTGGTAGTGCGGCCCGATGAATAAGCATCATTTATCGATGCTGAATCGACCTAGACTGTCCGCGAGGGTGTAACTTCCAGATGGGGCGTTGACACCCTTATGGTTGCCTCTGCCTCCTCAGCTTGGGGTCATGGAGAAGGTTGTAGAGTAGGCAGATGATGATTGACCATCCGGCTCTCAGCATCCTCCTACATAGCAATTGCCGACATAGATGGTGGCAGCATCGGTGTTGGTTGTACAGCCCTAAGCTCCGCCTCTAGGAGCTCAGTGAATGCCTCGTCACTAGCATCTGGTTGCACTAATGCCTCTTCCATTTCTGGAAGGGCTGAAGCTTCAGGCGTTGTGGCTATTTTATCTACCACAGCGGCCTCGGGGGCTATGACTGTTGTAGCAGCCCTGGTGGTGTCGACGACATCCCTGATGGTCGACACTTCTTCTGTAGTTGCGGCAGGCATTGTTGTGGTTGCCGTGGCTAGTTCGGTGGTGGCAGTAGTGACCACTGGAGTGGCAGCAGTAGTGACCACTGGAGCGGCGGCTGCTAGCTGGGTGGCGATGAAGGTTGGCTCGGCAGTGGCGATGACAGGCAAGTCTTCGATGATGACTGTTGATGATTTGTCCCACCGAGCTTCGAGGGGTGCAGGCCTTCCTCTTACGACCATATTTTCTGGATGGCCCTCGTGATGGCATAGCTAGCTTCAACGATCACAGCTTTGATCTCTTCTTTTGTGAAGACCAACTTCTCCATGTCATAGTTGACATAGAGTGGGAGGGGCAGGAGGATGTCTATCCTCACGAACTTGTAGAAGAAGTGGTGACCCTCCTTCTTGATGATGTTCGCCCTCATGAGGAACTTGATATCGATCTTGTCATCGCTCCGAGTGCATGACATGATGAGCAGCTCCTTCGAGTAACCCAGCCCTGTCGTGATCAGGTTGACGATCCCCCCAAGTTGTACTCTTTGGTGGCGTCCTTTATTGGGTGCAACTGATTTCGCAGGAACCGCCACAAGTTGATTGTCTTGCCCTCCATCATATACCAGATGAGATGGAGCTCTTCAGTATACAAGTTACTCATTTCATACTTACTGAAGAGGAGGCGTGTCACAATCTTGTGTATAATCCTCGAGAAGCATGAGTGAACATCCTCTACCTTGCTCCCTAGTTTGAAAGAGGATTCTCCAGTCAGCTTCCTCTAGAGTGCGACTAGGTTAAATCCATTGTCTTCGGTGATCCGGGCACCATTATTCAACATCTCCTTTTCAGCCTCACTGGAAGAGAATATCTCGCTCAGTAGCCTTTCCGAGATGTCATGCTCGACGTTGTAGAGGCACCCTTATAATTTGTTCGCTCCACCGAACTTTTTGGTCTCTTTAGGGGTATTTGGAACTCGGCGGAGGGAGGAGATGAACTCCTTGGTGAGCTTAGTGTAGGAAGCGGTGTAGCTGAAGCAAATCTTCTGCAGTCTGGTAGCTACTAAGACGTTCTCAAGTCTGTCAAAGACACCGATCTAGCGGAATGATGCTTGGTGGCAGAATCGGGTTGGGCAGTAGACCTTTGCCACCAACTCTGTGTAGCGCCGTTGGTGCTCTTCGTCTCTGGGCACAAAGCGTCCTGGTGAGTGGGCCAGGGCCTCCGGTTCTGCCATCGTGGTAGGGGTTGGGAATGCTTCTATTCTGGGCCACTTCTCCACCTTAGAGGGTATGGCTGCCTCAGGGTTCAGGCATTTCTGCCCGGTGGTGGCTTCATTTGTGGCCTCAGGGTTGATCCTCCGGCCTTTTCCGTCAACTTGGACGATAGTTTGCTTGGTGTGGGTCATTTTTAGCAATGATTAAACAAAGAGATTAAGTTAAAATAAGTTGTTTGATCAAACTGTGTTTCCCGATATCGGGTACAAGGCTAAAACGAGTGTGTTGCCCGATACGAGTTGGGTGATACACTTAAAACTGATACCGGGTCAGGCACTTATTGAAAACATGTCGTGCAATAAGTAAATGTCTGGTACCACGAAGTAGATGCGTTTTTCACACGGTACTTGGCACAAGCCGATATCAGGCAGGAGGTAAGAACATCGCACATGTGAGCTCGGCATTGAGGAAGTGATAAGGTCTGGGAAATATGATTTAAGCGACAGACCGATATCGGATGACTTCCTCAAAACTGAACTTGCACGGTATAGATGCTCGATAGGGTGTCGTGTGACATGGGTGCCATGTGGCAGAGGTGAAAACATGATAACGTGACAATCATAAAGGATGCAAGATGCGTTGTGTCGGGCGATACTCGTGTCACCCGGCACAGACTAAAGCGTTGCAAAAACAAACTGAACGATACAGTCATCATCGCGAGCTTGAGGTCTTTACCCGATATCGATGTGTTTGTCATCGTATCGCACAACATAGATGAAAGGTGATGTAAAACAGAGCGGTAGGGAGGCTGACACGCCTATCGCGTGACAAAAGGAAACTTGGTATGCGTTAAAAAGAGTTTTCCCGACACGGGCCAGAACACGATACGGTCGCGTGATAAGGTTTGGCTGATACGGACTGCGCGACACAAAGTCACACGATAAGCAGGGTGCCATGGGTTTTTACCTGTATCGGGCAAGAGGAGCTGGAACGCGACACGAAGGTTGATATGCAACGGCCGGCACAGGAGCTTTGAAAGGTGAAGAGAATGTATGATACGAGAGCAGAAAGCAGGTAATTTGGTAGCCCGACACGGTTAAACTCGAGTTACTATATATAGCCGGCCGCGAGTGGGGTAAAATTGGTAAAAACCAAGACATGTGTCACGCATGCATGAAAATCATCTTCTAGAGCATAGTAAAACCTGTCTAATTTGTCATGTCACGAAGATTTCAAGAAGGCTTTATATCGTGCGGCACACGTATCGGGCGGCAATGATGTGTCGGCCGATATGCGTTCCCTGATGCATTTTTTTTGACAATGATCTGCGTGACACTCGCGTCGTGTTGGGCGATAGGTTTGCCGAGCACGGGTGTCGAGAAGTCGGTTAAATCTTACAAACATGGGGCATGCAAGCCGATATGGCCTGGGCGATACGGCAACCCGGGCCGCTTATCGCGCGGTACATCTTTTTCCCGACACGCCTATGCAAAACCATGTAAAACTGAATCTAAGGGGTTGCCCGATACTCATCAAGGTGGGTTGGGCAACTCGACTATCACATAACTTGCCGCACTGAATAAAAGCAAGGAAAAAGGTATCATTCATGCCCGATATGCTAGCAAAGGGCTTAAAGAAAAAAAAACAAGGATAGAAAAACTAAAGATCATAAGGCACTTTATGGGTAAAACATCACTGGCTTAAGGGTAAACTTCAGCCTCAGATAGTATTACTCACCAAGTCAAATAAAACTAAGTCAGTGACCCATGAAACAGAGTATGTGCTTGTGGCGTGGGCACATACTCGGGCCTTATTACAATGAGATTGCTCATTACGTTCTTTGTAGGAAAAGGAAATAACGTCCTATTCTAGGAAAGTAAAAGCCCGAGATGCCTCCCGAGGAGCATTGTGGTTCACATTGTCAACTCAACATATATGAATCTTGTTGTGTTTCTTTGGTAAGTGCAACTTTGACATCCTCCAGGAGTATCTCAGATCTCCTCACAAAGGCTTCATCTTCATAGAACCTTTTGACCCAGTGTCCGTTGATTGGAAAAACTTTCATTGGATGTTCTTTATCGTATAGCTCCATCATCCCAGATGGGTATATCTTTGCTACTATGAATGATCTGGACCACCTGGTCTATAATTTTCCTAGAAAAAGATGAATAAAAGATTTTAACAATATGACTTTATCACCTTCCTTGACGTCCTTTGCTCGCATATGGGAATCATGCCAGACTTTGGTTCTAAGCTTGTAGATCCTTGCATTTTCATAGGTGTGAAGCCTAAGCTCTTCAAGTTCTTATTGCTGAAGAAACCTCTTCTTTCCAGCTAGTGTTGGGTCCATGTTAAGGCGTTTGATGGCCCAGAATGCTTTATGCTCCAACTCAAAGGGTAGGTGGCAAGCTTTCCCATATATCAGGCGATCCAGTGTAGTGCCGAGCAGCATCTTGTAGGCAGTCCTATATGCCTAGAGAGCATCATCTAACTTGGTTGACCAGTCCTTGCGAGACTTGTCGACCGTTTTCTCTAAGATCTGCTTGATCTGCATGTTAGAAACTTTGACTTGTTTGGACGTTTGTGGGTGGTATGGCGTGGTGACTTTGTGACGAACACCATATCTTCGCAAAAGCGATTCAAATTGTAACGACCCTGACCTGGGTTATGAGGTAACCCTATTTTTTTGTCTAATAAAGTTTCTTAGAACTTTAATATAATCCTCTAAGGTGTTTTGTTATCATGTGATACACTTATGTTTCAAGTTTGGTCACGATTGAATGTTGTTTGAGCAATGTTCCTTTATTTTGGACCAAAGTGCAATTTACCCAAGTTGAGGGGTTATACTGTAAAATTTCACATGTTGAATGTACCCCATGTGTTTTAGCATCATAATAGAGAGAATGATGCTAAGTGTTGGCTTGTGGAAAGCCTAAATTCCAAGTTTGAACTTGTTTGAACAATGTTGGTGCATTGTGCACCAGTTTTGGTACAAATTGTAATTTGCCTAAAATATAGGGTTGATATGAAAATTAACACCTATAGAGTATTCCTACTTCCTATATGTATCATTTAGAGTAGATAGAATGAATGAGACACCATGTTTGAATCAATTATAAGTGATGGTACTCTTGGTAATGAAATGACCAAGAAAAGGGTTGAATGTGAAAGCTTAACTTGAGTTGTATCAAGTTGAAAAGCTTATATAGGAGTGACTATCGGTCAAGGAGCCATAGGACATGCCTCATATCGTTTTGAGAACTCTTAGAAAAGGCCATGTCGTGCAAATCACCTCAAGGAGCTGAGTTGTGTCGGGTTACAACTTCCTTAGTAAAGTTGTGATGAGTTGTGAATAAAGTGATGAATTAATTGATATATCTTATTCAAAAGGATATGTAATGGATGAATCCTTATCCCTAAATGATCCTCAACCATTTTGCATGATAAGATAAATGTTTATGCATGCATGAACACATGGCACCTACTAGCTCAAATTGTTGACACCTCATTTTTACCTTCCTTCATGAGCAACAAGTATATATACCCCTAGTTTCACCCCTTAGTGCAATTTTACGACCCTTACCACCCTCCTACCCTAAGTTATCATGCATAGAGATCCTATATCATGAAGGGATTCTGTGGTATCGTGCATGGGACTTGAGGTGTCGCCCATGGCAAGACCATATCGCCCAAGTAGGGTGATATCAGCCAGGAAGGGTAATATCGGCCATGAGAGTGAGATATCAGCCACAAGCAAAGTTGTATCGGCCAAGAGGAAGTCCATATCGCCCAAGAGTGGTAGGGTGTCGGCCAAGGTGCTCAGAGGCTCAAATATTAACTCTAAGGTGAGCCATAGTTGTCTTCAAGCTTGAATTGAAGCATGGAACTAGGGTTATGATCTACCTTTCTTTTCTTCTTCACCAATTGCTTATCCATGGTGATTCCTTGTATATGAAGGAATTGTGAACGAGACTTGGACTTTTGATAAAGTCATCTTCAACCTTAGGAACGTGGAGCTTTTGAGCTTGGAGCTTTTAAGTGGTTCTTAAGGTGGGTTATATAACTTGAACTCATCCATGTTATTATTCATCACCTAAATTGCTATACTTAATGAATTACTTTTAATTCCGAAATTTCCTAAAATAGTTGATGAAATTATGAGTTCTAGTAATTTCTTAGACCTGTTTCCATGAATTATATCAGTTAGAACAAAGGTCTAGAGCTTGAAGAAGATGGTGTCACTTTGTAAAAGTGACATCGGGTTCAAATATATAAACAAGATGTTGCACAATATGTCTTGCACAAGATGTTGCATGATATGTCTTGCATAAGATGTTGCACAATATGCTTGCATGATAGGAAATCCAGAATAGACTCCATACACGATACAAGGGTTAATTGTATACTTGAAATTTGACAAGAAACCCTAATTTGGGCAACCCAATATAAGTGAAGAGTAACAAGTGCTATTGCATGATATGATCATATAATATGTCAATGGTATTTAGTATCATGAAGCATACACAACCTTGCATGACATGGTTGCACGATACATGACCTTGCACGATAGGGTTGCACGATACACAACCCTAGACAATATGGTAGCCTGACATGGTGATGAGTTGATATCTCTTAAACATCATGGGCAACACATATATGTACCATGTACCCGTCACAACCAAACCTAACCCGACATGGGTGTTGTAACCTAACGTTTGATGGTGTAGTCCAATATGGCTTGGTTCCCTACACTCCTTTTGACTTATATATTGGGTTGAGCTCGATATGGCAAACCCTAATCTATCACGGCCAACCCTAGATGGTGAGCCACCTGATATGGATGGTGTTCATGTACCTCTAGCCCGATATGGCGAGTGCTTATACAACTCCAACCCGATATGGTGAACATATGCATATGATTTAACCCTATACACCTTGTAAAGGTGAGGGCAAGACACTCTTGGGAGTGATGAGTGTAACACCAAGTAATGGTGTGCTTAATACCTTGATAGGTGAAATACCTAGAGTGGTTGATAATGGACAACCTTATATCAACAATGTCTTAACCCGAGATGAGCCCATATCATTGATGATGGTTGGATGATTTAAATGGGTGACTTATGACCAATACATTACATGATAAATGTGATGAGCTAGTGCATAAAGTATTAGGATGGGATATACCCTAATACAAGATAAATTGATGAACTTAAGTAAGTTAAAAATGATGAGGGAAGTGATACATCAAGACATGATAGATATCACATCCAGCACCTCAAGGTTGATACACCTTGATGTACCCTAAATCCAATATACTTGTATGAGTAACACATGAAGTGATACATCAAGACATGATAGATATCACATCCAACACCTCAAGGTTGATACACCTTGATGTACCCTAAATCCAATATACTTGTATGAGTAACACATGAAGTGTGTTATGTCCATTGTTACAATGAGATGTAATGAGTTTAATGCACTTTGATAAGTGTAGGCTAACATACCTTGAGAAAAGGGGTTAAGCCAAGTTAATAAGTATGATGTAATCATACCCTGGTAAGGATGAGAGATGAACTCATACCTTGTGTTGTTAATCATTTAATGATAAATGATGAGAATAAATAAGTATGATTGAATACTTATGATACCAATGTATGCTCCTAGATGTGTGGAGCAATGAATTAGGGTTTGGATTAATAATATGAACTTGAAACCCTATTTGTCTATAAAGGGAAACCCTAACCCTAATGATGGGAAGGTTGTATTTCTCTTATTGCATAAGCCTTGTAAGGCATGTTAAATACTTGTGTAACAAGTATAATGATTAATGGCCTTAAGAGCCATGTGAATAAGTTGTTGCCTAGTGAGAGGTAACAAGATGTGCAATGGCCTTGTGAGCCATATGAATAAGTTGTTCCCTAGTGAGAGGTGACAAGATGTGCAATGGCCTTGTAAGCCATATGAATAAGTTGTTACCTAGTGAGAGGTGATAAGATGTGCAATGGCCTTGTGAGCCATATGAATAAGTTGTTACCTAGTGAGAGGTGACAAGATGTGCAATGGCCTTGTGAGTCATATGAATAAGTTGTTACCTAGTGAGAGGTGACAATATACTTAATGGGCCTTGTGAGCCATGTGATAATTTGTTGCCTAGTGAGAGGTGACAAGATACTTAATGGGCCTTGTGAGCCATGTGAGATGCTTGTGTAACAAGTATCAAATATACATTGGTCCTAAGACCTAGAGGTATTAATAATGTTCTGTGACGAACTAAGGGTTTGAATACCCAGATTTAGTAATCATGATGATGATTATGTTAAAAGATGAGAAATTCCCAATAATGTGATAAGGGATTGAGATCCTAAATGTTATATGTGTTCTAGAGATTTGAAAAGTACTTGATAAATGTATTATACTTTTCTTTGTAGCATTTGTCATAATAATTAATGTTTGAAAACTTGATTGATGCTAAAAGAATACAATAATGTACTTAATTAACCAAGTGGAATCTCATCATGTAGTGCCCTGACCATAGATCCATTCAGCGTCAGGTCCCTTCCTGAATGGTGAAACGGGTTGCTCTGCGGCATAACCCGGAGACCACATATTTTTTAATATGCGGGGGTGATGGGCAAAAATATATGTACGCCCTAATGTTGGATTGATGTGAGATAAACATGAGATCTCTCAATCCTTCATTATATATGTCGGGATGGATGTATCACGAATCTCCTGATGATGATAAATGTCGGATCGATGTGAGATAAACACGAGATCTCTTGATGCCGAAGGAGTGTAGTTGATGTTGTAGCTCTATAGCAAAAGTTTCCAGTATACCCTGGAAAGCTATTTAGCAGTGACACGAGATGTCCTACATGTGGTCTCAGACTGACCGAGACAAGGGAGGTCTTGGCAGCCGTCTTTGTCATTGACCTTGTATGGTATCGATGCTTTACGCTGTCGTGGTCAGTTGGAGTATGAGCGGTATATCTCATCTCATCAGGGCATAAGTGTGATTGTAAAATGTAATCAGCCATGTAGCATATCTACTTAAGGATCGAATATGGAAAACATTGATTGATGTGTACTTTAGTTATACATCTTAGTTGATAGATGTTATTTATGCTCTTTACATTCCTTGCAAAGCAGATAGATAATTTAAAACTCTACCATGGGTAGATGCAATGTTCTCCTTAATAAAGGAGATTATCTTATTCTGTTCATACCATGAATTATCCTTCATGTTAATATAAAAAGAACCTATGCTCAGTTTATAAATGCTTAATTTGGGATAATAATATGGTCGGTGGAGAGTTATATCTTTCATTGGGACAATTGTCTCACCCCGTGGGATCCATATTTTTTTTAGGTGGACGTGCACGAGGTGGCGAAGATCTTTCTACAGAGGAGGAACAATAGTTGAGGCAGCAATGGCACCTCAGGTTGAGTGTACTATCTGTCGTGTCTTGTAAATAGAAGTCCTATGTGTCATCTCTGTACTCTCAGGTCCTTGGAGTTGGTTCGTTATGGTTTCATGAACAATCTGAGATTTTGACTTGTAAGCCTTGAGGTTTTATGTTGCTCCAGTATGTGCTTTGATAGAGCAACTGTTATATGTTGTCCTCGAGAGTAAATGAATAATGTTGTACAATGTAAATCTTGATATGTATGAGTTTAAAAGTTTTCTGGACAAGGATCTCCTTGCAAAATGGTTTTAAATTTTAGTGATTTTTGTTAATCTGTTGTTTATGTTTATTCTGCTTAATTAGTAATTATTGGTTTGTCTATTTGGCGATTGTCATTACACAAACTGTCTTTCTACAAAGTGAGATCCACCATCACCGATGACAGTTCTCGACACTCCAAACCTTGGAAAGATTATCTTAATATAGAGCTTTATCACTGCTTTGGCGTCACAAGTGGTGGTGGGTATGGCCTCTACCCATTTGTAGACGCAATAAACTGCAATAAGGATATATTTGAAACCATAGGAAGAGGGGAAGGGTCCCACATAGTCTATCCCCCACACATCGAAGACTTCTACTTCAATCCATTCTAACAGTGGCATCTCATTTTGACGGGAAATATTCTTGGTTCTCTGACATTCATTGCAAGCTTTGGCATAGGCGTGTGCGTGTTTGAAGAGAGTTGGCCAATAAAAGCATGACTGGAGTACCTTAGTTACAGTCCTTTCACCTCCCAGGTGCCCTCCATAGGAGGAGGAATGACACTCAAACAAAATCTTTGGGACTTCATCCTCAGGTATACACCTTCTATACAAGCTATCAGCACAATGCCTAAACAATAGAGGGTCATCCCAGTAATAGTTCTTCAGATCAGAGAAGAATTTCTTCTTCTGGTTGTAGGACATTTCCAGGGGTAGTTGTTTGCAGGCCAGGTAATTGCATAATTCTGCATACCATGGCCCTTCAAGGTTGGCCAAGTGGGCAACATAGATAGATTCATCGACATAACTTTTGTTGATTAGCAGCGGGTGGTCGTCCTCCACTCAGATCCTCGAAAGGTGGTCAGTGACCATGTTCTCAGAACCTTTCTTATCTATAATTTTGTGATCAAACTCTTGCAACAACAACACCCAACACAACAACATGGGCTTCACGTCTTTCTTCTACATTAAGTACTTGATGGCCCCGTGGTCAATGTGAACTATCACCTTAGAGCCCATAAGGTAGGATCGAATCTTATCAAAAGCATATAGAATTGCTAGCATCTCTTTCTCAGTAGTAGTATAATTCAACTGTGCCTCATCCATGGTCTTACTTGCATAAAAGATCACGTGGTGTTTTTTATCTTTTTTCTGGCCAAGGACTGTGCCTATGGTAAAGTCACTGGCGTCATACATGAGCTCGAAAGGAAGATTCCAGTCAGGGGACTGGAGAATGGGTGCAGATACCAAAGCATCCTTCAGAGTGGAGAATGCTTTCATACACTCATCCGTGAAATCAAATTTCACATCGTTCATCAATAGGTTGGAAAGGGGCATTGCTATCTTTAAAAAGTCTTTAATGAACCATCGATAGTAACTGGCATGACCTAAGAAACTTCAGATACCTGTAACAGATGTGGGAGGAGGAAGCTTGGCTATCTCCTCCACCTTGGATCGATCGACTTCAATACCTTTGTTGGACACCTTGTATCCTAAAACTATTCCTTCTTGCACCATGAAGTGCCACTTTTCCCAATTAAGGGTAAGACTCTGCTCTCCACATCTCTTCATCACCAGAGATAGGTTATTAAGGCAATCATCGAAGGAGCTGTCGTAAACACTGAAGTCGTCCATAAAGACTTCCATTTTATCCTCTAGAAAACTGGCAAAGATGGCATTCATGCATCGCTGAAAGGTGGCAGGTGCATTGTAAAGCCCAAAGGGCATTCTCTTGAAAGCAAAAGTTTCGTAGATGCATGTAAAGGTGGTCTTTTCCTGATCATCAGGGTGAATAAGGATCTGATAGAACCCTAAATACCCATCCAACCAGCAAAAGTTGGAGTGATGGGCCAGACGCTCCAGCATCTGATCGATAAATTGGAGGGGGAAATGGTCCTTGCGGGTGGCAGTGTTGAGCTCTCGGTAATCGATGTACATTTGCCAGCCGGTAACCGTCTTGGTGGCCACCTCAAATCCCTTTTCTCCTTTAACCAACATTATGCCTCCTTTCTTTGGAACCACTTAGATTGGACTTACCCATGTGCTATCGCTGATGGCATAGATTATTCCTACATCTCAGACTTTGACAACCTCCTTGCTGACCACTTCTCTGAGCTTATTTAGCTTCCTCTGTGGCTGGGCATACGGCTTGGAGTCCTCTTCCAGATGGATCTTGTGCATACACACAGAAGGGTTGATCCCCCTCAGGTCTCTGATTGAGTAACCTAGGGCTTTTCTCCGTAGCCTCCACTCCTTAAGCAACTGATTTTTTGGTTGTCTATCAACTCTGAGTTAATGATCACCATATTCATCTTCTCCTCATCTAGAAAATGGTATTCCAAGACTGTCGGTAAAACTTTCAACTCAGGCTGGGTATCCTTATCTTGTCCATCGGTAGGGTCTTTACGGAGGGCAGCGTACATAACTATCTCCACATGGTCTTCTTCTTTGGGCAAACCTTCAACATCCAGAAAAGCCAGTAGTTCCTTGACCTCCGGATCCTCGACCTCTTATGAATCGCCAGATAGGACGTGCATCGGTTGGTCTACCATGGCCTTTTCTTCCCTTACTTCATTGCATAGCTGCTGATAGCTTTCAACGAAATAAGAGGATTCAAAGAACGAAGGGGCTTTCATACAATCTCTGATGTTGAATTCGATGTGATCTCCTCCAACCCTGATCATAATCATACCCATCTCTACGTCGATGAGGGCCCGACCAGTTGCTAAGAAAGGTTGCCCAAAGATAATAGTGTAGCTGGGGTCTTCTACTGTATCAATCAAAACTATATCACATGGTATAAAGAATTGCCCAACTCAAATGGGCACATCCCCAACTACTCCGACTGGCCTGGTAAAGGTGTGATCGGCCAACTGAATCCTCATGTTGGTGTGTACCATATCAGTGAGTCCAATCCTCTTTGCAAGGGACAAGGGCATCATGTTGATGCTTTCCCCCATGTCTGCTAGACCTTTACGGGTTATGTTATCCCCAACTTGGAAGGGGATGACAAAGGCCCCATGATCTTTTCCTCTAGAAGATCGACAAAGATGGCATTCATGCACCGCTGAAAGGTGGCAGGTGCATTGAAAAGCCCAAATGGCATTCTCTTGAAAGCAAAAGTTTTGTAGATGCATGTAAATGTGGTCTTTTCCTAATTGTCAGGGTGAATAGGGATCTGATAGAACCATGAATACCCATCCAACCAGAAAAAGTAGGAGTGATGGACCAGGCGCTCCAACATCTGATCGATAAATAGGAGGGGGAAATGGTCCTTGCGGGTGGTAGTGTTGAGCTCTCGGTAATCGATGCACATCCTCTAGTCGGTGACCATCTTGGTAGCCACCTCGACTCCCTTTTCTCCTTTAACCAACATTATGCCTCCTTTCTTTGAAACCACTTGGATTGGACTTACCCATGTTCTATCACTGATGTCATAGATTATTCCTACATCTCAGAGTATGACAACCTCCTTGTTGACCACTTCTCTGAGCTTATTCAACTTCCTATGCGGCTGGGCATACAACTTGGAGTCCTCTTCCAGATGGATCATGTGCATACACACAGAAGGGCTGATTCCCCTTAGGTCTCTAATTGAGTAATCTAGGGCTTTTCTTCATAGCCTCAACTCCTCAAGCAACTAATCTTTTTGTCTATCTATCAACTCTGAGTTAATGATCACCAGATTCATCTTCTCCTCGTTTAGAAAATGGTATTCCAAGCCTGTCGGCAAAACTTTCAACTCAGGCTGGGTATCCTTCTCTTATCCATCAGCAGGGTCTTTACAGAGGGCAGCGTACATAACTGTCTCCACAAGGTCTTCTTCTTTGGGCAAACCTTCAACTTCCAGAAAAGCCAACAGTTCCTTGACCTTCGGATCCTCGACCTCTTGTGCCTCGCCAGATAGGGCGCGCATCCGCGAGTCTATCATGGCCTTTTCTTTCCATACTTCATTGCATAGTTGCTGATAGCTTTCAACGAAATAAGACGATTCAAAGAACGAAGGGGCTTTCATACAATCTCTGATGTTAAAGTCAATGTGATCTCCTCCAACCCTAATCATAATCATACCCGCCTCTACATCGATGAGGGCCCGACCGGTTGCTAGGAAAGGTTTCCCAAAGATAATAGGGCAACTGGGATCTTCTACTGTATCAATCAAAACTATATCACATGGTATAAAGAATTGCCCAACTCAAATGGGTACATCCCCAACTACTCCGACTGGCCTGGTAAAGGTGTGATCGGACAGCTGAATCCTCATGTTGGTGACTACCATATCAGTGAGTCCAATCCTCTTTGCAAAGGACAAGGGCATCATGCTGATGCCTGCCCCCAAGTCTTCTAGACCTTTACGGGTTATGTTATCCCCAACTTGGAAGGGGATGACAAAGGCCCCAGGATCTTTCTTCTTCAGCTACATACTTGCTTTGACAAAGGATCTGGATATCTGTGCTAGCTTTACAGTCTCCACATCTTCACCTCTCTTCTTCCTCGAAATCAGATCTTTCAGAAACTTGGTGTAAGTAGGCATCTCCTCAATGGCATCCAGAAATGGGATGTCAAGGTGCAATTTCTTTATCGTGGCCATAAACTTCTCGTACATCTTTTTCAATTGAGATTTCACCAACTTATGCGGGATTGTAGATGGGGTGCGTACTTGTTCGGACGCTTTTTAGAAGAAACGTCGTTGACTCTTTCTTTGGTCACTTTCCTTAATTTCTTGGGGACTTCTTCTTCAACTTCCTTGAGGCTATCGTCTTTACATGGTGATGTCGTTGATGCTACTTCCTTTTCAACAACTGGTCATACCACTGTACCTGACCTTAAGATGGCCATTTTTGTGGTCTCATGCCCATGTGGATTCGCTTCGGTGTTGGAGGGGAAACGCCCCAGTTGATGATTGATGCTCTGGGCAAGGCTCGCCAACTGTTGGTCGATCTGTTTATTGTGTTGTTGGATCTACCCTATCTGGGCAGAGAATCCCCCCATCTGCTACTACATCAACTTAAGCAGGGTCGTGCTATCCACAGAGCTTTTATGCATCTTCTCATTCAGGTCATTCTGCTTCTTGCCAAAGGACATGAGCTCTGTCATCTTAGATGGTCGCTGCGGCTGGTTCTGCTGGAAAGTCTGTTACTGCTGGAACCCTATTTGACGTTGCTGGTTCGACGGTCCTCCCAAGGGATTTCTGCCTACTAGCTGATGAGAGTTCTCAGCTGCACTGGTGTTTCTGTAGGAAAAACGAGGGTGATCAGGGCGTCAGTACTGGACATAACTGACATTTTCCGTACTGTCCTCATCGAGATCTCCTTGAATGGTTGTGTCCAGGCAAAAGTCAGACAGGTGGTCTGGATCTCTACAGGTGACGCAACTCCTCACCACTTCCTGCCGTACTTTTCCTTTATACCCCTGCTCCTTCACGGTTTGGACATCGGTTACAATTTTGTCCAACTTAGCCGCGAGGGCTTCCATCGCTTTGGATTCTCCCGGAGTGGTATGGCCCATGGACTCCCAGTCGTACTCGCTATCCTGCTGATTTGTGGCCATGTTGTCGATAATTTCTCTGGACCTCTGAGCACTGAGTCCTAAGAAATCGATGCCAGCTGCAGCGTTTAGGGATTTTGTCTTTGCGGCACACACCCCATTATAGAATGTGGTGATCAGCTTAGGTTCAAAAAAGCCATGATGTGGGCACTCCCGCTGGTAACTTTGAAACCTCTCCCAGGTGTCGTGCAAGTTTTTTGAGGGTTTCTGTGAGTACCTCGTTATCTTGTTCTGACACTTGATTGTTCTTTCAATGGGGAAGAACTTGGCGATAAACGTGTTAGCGAGATGCTCCCATTCGGGAAGACTCCCATCTTGCAGACTTGTGTACCACTCCAATGCTTTGTCTCTCAGAGAGAAAGGGAAGCATTGGATGTAGATGTGCTATCAGAACTCTATTGATCTTGAAGGTGTTGCAAATCCTCTTGAAAGTTGTGAGATGGTTGTACATGTTTTCTTCAGTAGTATTCTCGCCAAACCGGTTATGCTATAGCAACTGGAGGAAAAAAGGCTTTAACTCGAAGTTGGTGACATTGAGGGGTTGCACAACCACTAGATTCCTCTCTTCATTTTCCCAGACTTGGACAAATGAGTGCAGGGAGTGAGCTTCCGGAGGTTGCTCAACCATGACTTGTCAGAAGCAAAGATGGCTTGAAAAGGTGAGAAAGTACCTGGGAAAAAAGAAAAGTGTAAAGGTATTAGTAAGTTGTATGAATTATGTGCAGTGAATATTTGCAGTATTATATGCATATGTACAAGGTTTTTGGCAAAGTGCAAGCAAAACTAGAGTTTGTAGAACGGTTTTCATTGCCTATCCCTGGCAATGGTGCCAAAAAGTTGACAAGCCTTAAACGTGGGTCCAAGAATGGAGTCATGTCTAGGTTATCAGACTTTAGAAATTTATAATACCTGAATGTTTAAGACATCTTGCAACTAGCACATGGTCGAAATAGTTAGGGGTCGAACACAGGGATAGAAAGAACGACACTTCAGAACTCAAGTTTTACTTGTCTAAGCATGTCGAAAAAGGTCGAAGGATAATGTTTTGATATAACAAGAAAGAATTATAAAGAATCAAACAAAAAGCCTATCTCCAAGGGGAGTTACCAGAAGAATTAGTGTTTTAAGGTTTAGCAATTTTTATAGATGTTTTGTATATTGGAAACCAAGGAGATAAAACTATTTTCAGGGTAAAGCATGAAGGAGGATAACTTAAATATAACAAGCGATAGCAGAAAACATCCTACACCCTCTTCTCTCAAAGAGGATGCCTTTGACTATGCACCAATTCTCTCTCTCAAGAGTATTGGACATAGACTAGAGCGAAAAGATATGTCGGGGCAACCTGATCCTGGGTACTATCATACACCCGAACCAGAACAAACTCTAGAGTTTACGACATCCTTCTCTCGAAGGAGTCAAAATGAGAAACATGATTCGATAGCTAGTCAAAAGCGTGATTCAAACATGAGAGACTACATCTCAGATGCTATAAAGAAATCATCCAACAAAAAGGAACCATACACATGACAACATGAGATAAACTCCATAGTTTCCATAAGCATAAGGAGGTAAAAAGGTTTCGTTACAATGCAATAATAAATGAAAGTAAATTGCTGAAATAGGGAAGATAGGTATCGACCTCCTTGATGTAGGAGGTCGATATACATAGCGGCAAACCCCTAAGATAAATGCTAACCTGGTACCGGGCAGGAGCCCTATCGAGATACGACTGTGTCGAGTTCTTGACTGTGTGGAGTTCTTGACTATGTCGGGTCGTGAATTGTGACGGGTAATGGGCATATCGGAAAGGGACTCTCTGCTCGATATGGCCGTGTTGAGCTGCTGGCCCTGTCGGGCAACATTCGTGATGGGTAAGCCATATCGGGTTCAGTATCGTGTCGTGTTAGGACATGTGTTGGGTTAGCTTAATCTTAGGTTCTCGGTTCCTCGTGTCAGGTATAGATGGGCGAGCCATCTCGAGTTGAAGCCCAGCTAGAGACCCATCATGTTTGAAGTAGCCTTGAAGGTCGTGTCGTGCTGCTGCTGCTACTGGGTTGAGTTCTAAGTGAACTCCTCATGTCCCTCTCACGTTGGGGGTGTTCTCACCTAGTATCGTCCGGCAAGCCTAGGAATTCGACGCACTAGCTCCTTTATGCTCTAAGAGTTAGCTCTTCTAGGGTTCTGACCTGTCCCATCGGAGTCTTATAGCTGCTATTTATAAGCAGTGGTTGGTGGGAGTTGCGACCCTCGTTGGGCCACGTGTCCTTTATCTACTCCGTTAATGTGTCTTTGGGAGAGGGTCGACACGTCTGTCGCCCAACATGGTTGGTGGAGGCCGTCGTGTGCCAGGTTGCGAGTAAATCACACCGGATCATGTCAGGTAAAGACTTTGGTGGACTGTTGCACTGAGGGGTGGCCGTGTCACGCGATAGACTCTGACAACCGATGGATTGTGGCAGGCAAGGCTCCTTGCCAGGTAAATAGTGTTCAGACCATCAGGGCTCCCACGCGATGCACCCGTGCTGGGTTGCTGCCATATCGGGCAGTGATCGTTATGGGTAAAGGGTGTATTGCTTCACCGGTTGATGGGCCGGGATAGGTAACTTGTCATGGATGGGCCGGGATGAGCCCATTAGCATTCTTTTGGTGGGAAAATAAGAGACACTCTGCAAAAGATAGGAAATGTTGTTAGGAGCATAGTGGACATTATTTCTATTCAATAAATGAGATAAAACATAGAGGAAGTAAGGTTTAGAGGCAGTTTTGATAGTAAAATATAAGCTCCAGCAGCCATAAAATGGGTTTTATCACAAGGTTTAAGATAGATCAAGAAAATAGAGCAAAGAACCCTAGGCTGAACCAAAAAAAGAAGAGAGAAAAGAAGAGAGCTCCTTCTCACTCGAGCACTACCATGTCAAGACATGTTATATGGCCTTGGTGATGAGGAGAACTTTTCAAGATGGCCACCATGGATAATCCGCAGTCTAAGGCTGAGAAAAGAGAAGAATGAAGGGTAGAATATCAAAGGTAATGTCATCAAGGAAAGGCATACACTTACTAAGGTTGGAGATGACAAAGAATCACCACATGCAAGGGAGTTTGGCCACCAAAGCTCCAAAGATCAGCTCTCCCAAGCCCTTCAAGCACCAAGGATGAGAAAAAGAGAAGGAGAAAGAAGGAGGGCTGAAAGGTTCACCTGCATGGAGAGGAGAGGGGTTATATACCAAAGGAGGAGAGGAGGAAAGGTGGAGATGAGATGTCAACTCCTAAGGGCACCAAAGGGACACTTGTCCACTCAAGAAACATACATGCAACCACTTAAACCATGCATGCACAAGATGATGATACAACCTAGATGTGGTCTTGACCGCTTGGGTCACCACCACCATGATTTCAATTGAGACAGATCAATAGGTCGAAACAAAAGCTCAACACACAACATGGTCGATACAAAAGACCACCACGGTTGAGACACTCCACAAGAAGACAATTGTCTCACCCCAACCACTCCAAACTATCATAGTCATGACAAGACCACCTAGAGAAGGTGTCTCGGTCGAGACACACCAAAAAAAAACCACATGGTCGAGACAAGGGTCGAGACACTCAACAAGGCACATCAAGGTCAAAACCAAGCAAAACCTAGAAACCCTAATCATCTCTAGTGGTGTCACCACTCAGCCAAGGCCCCACCAAGGTGCCACAAAGAATCACACACTCTCTCATAAAGCTAAGAGAGATAAAGGGCACTCTAGATGTGGCAAATTTCAAGATAACCTTCTTAATTGGGTAATTTACAATTTGACTCGAAACAAGAACATAAAGCACAAACATCATCTAAATGGGCTCAAACTAGAAACTTAAGCTACCACAAGCTCTAAAATATCTCATAGGATTAGAGAAAGGTTCTAAGCACTTAATCAAGTAGAACAAATAGGGTTACCCCAAAACCCAGGTCAGAGGTCTTATAGTGCCATGAGGAAACAACGTACTTCCTGACTGAAGGTATTTTGTCCAGATCAAGGTAAGCCAAAATTGCACTGATAGGGTGTGGGGGTCTAGGCCAATGAGGGAAAACTCCTTATAGTTGTATAATACCCAACACCAACTAGGATGTTGGTGGTACCTGTGTTACGAGTTGTGTCGATCAGTGGAAATCTTTGGTAAGTCCACCAGTGCACACAAGCCAAAGTGTTTTGACTCTCTGCATGAGTACTAAAATTTAAAGGAGGAGTCCAAATATCCAAGAGCTCTCATTAGCCGTCGAGAGCCAGATGTGGTGACTACCCACTGTAGACGGGGCTGGTGAGACTATCGACTTAGAAACCCGACATGCTTCTAAGCCTAGTATTGTGAGATCGTAGCTTGCTGCGATGTTTTTACATGTCGTGGTATACTTCATGTGGGTTTAGGGCATAATAATACAAATGAGATATTAGTTGCACCATTATTCCTTGATTATTTATATGTTTTTGAATTACTAGTTTTCCCTTGTGATTAATCAAGTATGTTTAGATATTGATTTATTCTTTATAGATACGTAGAGTATCCTACCATATATATGTTTGTGAATGATTAGTTCATGTATAGCTCATTATTGTTCAACTTATATTCAATTGCTCAATAATATATGTTTTGACAATTAAAGTGCTTTAAACTATTTCTTTGAAGTACTCATTCATTGAGTGGGTAGGCTCACCCCTCTACTCACAATTTTTTAGGAAAACCATGTGGATCTGAAGAATGTCAATGCCAAGGTAGATCTACCATGGGAGTTGAGTATTGAATTAGTTATGTTCAATCGGCCCCTATCACTCTTGGTCCTTATATAGAAGTGAGAGGGCCGTTAATGATTATGTGTAAATTTTATCATGTCGTATGCATATGGAAGTGTGAAAAACAAAATGAATGTTTAGATATGCATCTTTATTTTTTAAAATAGATTAGAGTAATCAAGTTTTAAATCCCCTTGTGTATTTAAATTATGAGATTGAATATGAGAAAACAAAGAGTTTGAAATTGAAGAAAAAAAGTTAAGAGTGATCTTAGTTTTATGTTAAATCTTCAACTTATATCCTAATCTTATGGTTTGTGGTTATTGAGGGATGTGGGTGTAACATATACTCCTACCAAGAGTCTTTAGTGTTCTTCCAGAGTTTTACCCACTCTTGAAGAGGATATTTGACCTTGATCTTCACCTCCTTAGCCAATGAGAGAACCTTCAATCAAGCTTTATCAATGGGGATTGGAGAAGAGAGAATGAAGATCTTCACAAATGATTTTTATCTCTCTTGGAGTATACCTATCTCAATCAAATTGATTTAGAGAAGTAATAAAGCTTGAGGGAGACCACGAGCTCTTGTAGGCACAAACCCTCAACTATAGAGGAATATTGAAAGCAAACTTGGAATGAAGTATGAGGGTCCCTTTTATAGTTAAGGTTGCCTACTAGCTAATAGAGAAACTTATATTTAATTCTATCTATTTTTGGGGGTTTCAACCGATCTCATTTTGAAGTTTCACCCGTTCAAATGACTAGATACACTTTTAAGCATTTTACAGTACAATTGTGTGGTTGAGTTATCTTTTAGAAAACTCAGTGGACGTTGGTAGCACCCGTCGATCAAGTTTCTAACTCGTAAGAAACTTGACCAATAGATCCCCATGTGTAGCTAGTGTTGGCTATCGACTGAGTAACCTAGGGGATAACACGATTGACAAAGGTTTCTTCCAAAGCCCAAATTGGTTGTAAGCAGAGTTACCCCAAGGGCAAACTCGACCAACAAGCCTCCATGTTTTTGCTTATGCCAAATACCTTCAAAGTGTGTATACATTCAATTTAAATGACTCTAACTATCCATTATGGTTGGTTACAAGTCATAAATTCAATGTGAATGAGTTACAACACAATTCTAATAGAAAAATTAACTATTCTTATTATCTTGAATTAGTGTTTAATTTGACTTGTTCTTCAGCAAACTAGAGTTTGCTAATCTGATCCTCTTAATGTACCTGATGTCTGAAATTGATCCCAAGTAGATATGTTAGATACACATGAATGGAATGGGTAAATCACCATCAAAATATGGACAATGTATAACTGTTAGATCAACAAAGTTTTCATAATGTACATGTTTTTTTCTCTTAAAAGTGGTACCTTTTTGTGCTACTTGTGTTACATGTTGGGAAAATTCAATTTTCCCACCACTCTTGTTGTTTCTTGTGGATGTAATATGAAAATACTAAGCTTCCTTATCCGTTGCAATGTTGGATTTTTCATGATATAAGTGATACTATTCAAAGATGACATTTTTATACAATATACTACTTTGCTATATCTCTATGAGTCATCAAGGAGACTTCCCTCCCCGACCCCTCATTAACCTGTGGAGGCCCGACACAGGAGGAGTAAGGTAAACCAAGTGTGCAACTCATTAGTTCCGGCGCAAATCATGTTAGACATAAATCCTAGTTTTGTTCGTCCTGGTGAGGATTCGAACCTGAGACCCCTACCTGCGTTCACGGTTCGATCACCAATGAGCTACACCCTTACAGGCGCTATAACTCTATCATGTTAAGTAACTAATAAATGAATTTTGGCACGATTATTCCTTGTTGAATTATGAAGAGAAGCCTACCTTTTATTACAAAGGCTAAATGACTTATGAGTGCTTGCTCTTATTATGGCGAAAAATAATGATGTTAGCTAAGTGTGTACGCTTCAACATGGGATGCATGTAATTTATAAAGCTTCTAAGGTTTCTTATACTTGGTAATGTTGTATTATTACTTTATGTACGTTTTTGTACCATAGTTGCTCGTGAAAGATGAGTAAATGGCTAAATTAAACAAGTGAAACCTAAATTATGTAGCCATGTGACTGTACCTATCCCAATGTCCCAAAAGTGGGATAGTGAAACATGTAACTTTGTAACAATCTTGGATTGTGAGAAGGTACTGTGAGTCGTATATTGTTGAGTATATACCGGTAACTTGGGGTCAGTTTTCACAGTGCTTAATAATTGATATGTGTATGAGCGCCGCTTAGACCGTATCAACAATTATATTTGACAGTGTGAATAGGATATGTGACATCATGATTTATTCGGGTCATTACACTCATGAGATAGGTGTGGTAGCCTCCATACCTAGGATATACCTAACCTTAATTATGCAAGTTTCTAGCCAATACACCCCTACTTTTTATCCTCGCACTGACCAAGATGTGGCAACAACTTATGGATATTGGCAGTCCCAAGATCTTATATGATGAGTTAGCAAAGTTCAAAGTCACTAGCTAGTGGTTTGAGTGGTACACCTAATATCACCTAATGCTTAATTAATAAAATAAGTAACAAAGATTGGTAATTTTGTATACAAAACATATATTGCTTATCTCACTCTTATACTGCATGCACTCTAGATTATACCATGTTGATATTATTGATCATTGATTAAACTATCCTAATTATATTGCTTATAATAATAGGATTGCATGCCCATGACCACCTCTTCTTAATCCAACAAATGATTAAACTATCTTTCTCTACATGAAAAACATCGTAAATCACGATGAAAGAAGTTTTTTCAAGACTCCACTACTTATTTAGATACATATGTAAGAAAAACTTTTTAATAAATATATGATTCTCCTATGTATAGAATGTTTCTTATAAATATGCTTTCTCGCCCCATCTTTATACTCATATAACAAACAATTTTTTTTAAAATTTTCCCATTTCTATCCATTCACCTTACATATGTTAACAAAAAATACATTTAAAAGATTTCCCCCTTTCCCATTACACGTTTCCTTTCCCATCACCGTCCCATTCCCTACCACTATAAATTTTCCACCACGTAAAACGTAAACAAAACTTGATGATTATTCCCGTAGTGAAGAAATGAATGAGGACAATGCATCTACGAAACATGGAGTCCACTAAATGGTCATCAGATTGTTACAGTGCAGTATTGAAAAGAAAACTATAGACCACAACTCCAACTAGAATATTACTTTGTAAGACCAACTTGCATGCATGACGCTTGCCATGCCCCTCAATCAGGCTTCCGGAGCTGAGATCATATATGGGCTGGGGATTTGACCGTGGTTGCACGATGTTTATTCGGTCGATCCGACTATATACTCACATAATATTTCAAGTCCACCGGTCAGTCACCCGTTTTTCATAGGAAAAGAAGCCAACCGATGGTCATGCTGGTCATAAGCTCGTGGATCTTTCCAGAGTCGTGACCCACACCCGCCAAAAAGGCAAACCCAGGCACGCCTTGCCAGGCAGGACTTGGGAGACCTGAGACGCCCCAGACCCCACCATCTAGTAGGCCGGTTTTGAGATCCGACCGCCCAGATCCTATCATCGCATCATCCCCCACACAAAAACTCCCATGATCTGGACCCTGCCAGCCTCTTCCTTCCCTTTCTTTTCTGCTACTTCCCCCTCCCCAAGCCCTGGTCGAGTCGCCTGTGGAGGGTTCTAGAACAAATCGCGGCGGGCGGCCTCCACCGCACTTAGGTTTATATCGGCAGACCCGTCTACCCATCCCCTGCCCTCTTGCTCCTTCCCTCCTGGACGCACGGAGAACTCTCTCGACAAGCCAGCCGCCCCCTCTCGCCCTCGATCGGCGCCGACGCTCTCGCTCCCAACCCCGCGGTACGTTGCTACGGCAACCCTAGGGGCGCTGGAGATCTCGTGCTTTACTAGTTAGATCTCTCTCTGATGAGTCCGAAACATTTCTCCTCCGGTTCCTGCTTTCTGTTTCGTTCATGTTATTAATGACTGAATCTGAGTAGTACCCTTTTTGCGCTGCCGGTTTCATGTCGAGATTTTGATGTCCACGTCGATGTCCCTCAACCATGTTTTCGTTTTGTTGTCCTTGTTGCAGTATTCTATTGATTGCGGTTTGAAAATATCTGTATTCCGAATCTAGGGGCGTGTGTCTGCCTATAAGACTTTCCGTAATTATTTCGCCAGAAGAGGTTTTAGGTCTGCTCTTCTAATCCGTGGTCTCATTGTATTCCCTTCCCTCAATTGCAGCCAAATAAACCCAGCATCAGATTCTCACCGATCTGATCCGTAGACTTCAACAACCAATCCACCCGCGAGAATGAGCGTGGTCGGGTTCGATTTCGGCAATGAGAGCTGCGTGGTCGCCGTTGCGCGGCAGCGCGGGATCGATGTGGTCCTCAACGAGGAATCCAAGCGCGAGACGCCCGCAATTGTGGCGTTCGGCGACAAGCAGAGGTTTATCGGCACCGCCGGGGCGTCATCTGCAGTGATGAACCCGAAGAATTCCATCTCTCAGATTAAGCGATTCATTGGCCACAAGTTCTCCGACCCTGAGCTCCAGCAGGATCTTAAACAGCTCCCATTCAAGGTCTCTGAAGGACCCGATGGGTTCCCGCTCATCCACGTCAGGTATCTAGGTGAAGAGAGGACCTTCAGCCCACCTCAGATTCTGGCAATGATCTTCTCTAATATGAAGAGCATCGCTGAGAAGAACCTCGGCACTGCTGTTGTGGATTGCTGCATTGGGATCCCGATTTACTTCACGGATCTCCAGAGGAGGGCCGTATTGGATGCTGCTTCCATTGCTGGCCTACACCCGCTGCGGCTGTTCCATGAGTCCACTGCGACTGCTCTTGGATATGGTATCTACAAAACCGATCTGCCGGAGAATGAGGCGTTCAATGTTGCTTTTGTTGATGTGGGTCACGCGAGCATGCAGGTCTGCATTGCCGCGTTTAAGAAGGGTCAGCTGAAGGTTTTGGCACATACCTATGATCGCTCTCTCGGTGGTAGAGACTTCGACGAGGCCCTCTTCCGCCATTTCGCAGCCAAGTTCAAAGACGAGTACAAAATCGACGTCTATCAGAATGCCCGCGCATGTACTCGTCTCAGGGTCGCTTGCGAGAAGCTCAAGAAGGTGCTGAGTGCCAATCCTGAGGCGCCCATCAACATTGAGTGCTTGATGGACGAGAAGGACGTCAGGGGATACATTAAGAGGGATGAGTTTGAGCAGATCAGTGCGCCCATTTTGCAGCGTGTCAAGGTGCCTCTAGAGAAGGGGTTGGCTGATGCTGGGCTTGGCGTTGACGCGATCCATGCCGTTGAGGTCGTTGGTTCTGGATCACGTGTCCCTGCAATCATCAAGATCGTGACTGAGTTCTTCGGGAAGGAGCCTCGTCGCACATTGAACGCAAGTGAATGTGTTGCTAGGGGATGTGCTCTGCAGTGTGCCATTCTGAGCCCCACTTTCAGAGTGCGAGAGTTCCAGGTACTTTTAGCTTTTTGTATTTTTTTTCCACAAGCGTGCTTTTTCTCAATTTGAACTAGGATTGATGGAGACCTTCCTAAATTGAATATGAATAAAGACTTCCTCTCTCATTAGACAAAACATCTTTTGATAGAAATGGTAGGAACATATCATTAGGTTCTGCACCTTTTGAGCTTTCTACATTTAGTGGGAAATCTAGGATTGCATAATGAAGTAACTGTGTTGTATTGAAATGATGCAACATTTTGCTTTGCACCCTTCGATGTGCCTCCTCTTGACCGTTCCTCAATATCTCTTTTTGTAGGTCCCCTTTGTCGTAAATATTCCTACATTACAAATGCTGCATTGCATTGTTTTGTTTACGAAAACTCTTTCTTGTATGTGTTACTGGATGACTTGTCTTGTCGTTTCTTAGAATCTGACTCGTAACATCCTGGTTTCATGCTTAACGAGTGACTATGTTCCATGCAGTGGATTAGCTTGTCGATTAGTTGAATCATTAATATAATTGGTATTAGATTTCAGTCTCCTATCCTGATCACTGGTCCGGAGCTTAACATATTATTCATGAATTTGTCTTGTGTGTATGCATAATAGGTTCAGGAAAGCTATCCCTTTTCCATTGCATTGTGTTGGAAGGCTACGAGTGAAAACCAAAATGGAGAGGTTATAGAAGATCAGAAGACATCTATCGTTTTTAACAAAGGAGATACAATTCCTCAATCCAAAGTTATTACATTCTTAAGACAGAATACTTTCACAGTTGATTTTGTATATGTCGATAGCAATGGGAAACCAGGAGAAAAGATCAGCACATACCGTGTAAGTTAGAGATAAGATTCCTCTCGTGTTTTATTTTGTTGAGTACATCTTGGTATTCTAATGTTGATGACACTTTTGACAGATTGGCCCGTTTCAATCTGCTACTGGTGATCGTGCAAAGTTGAAAGTGAAAGTGCATCTAGATATCCATGGGATTGTGTCTGTTGATTCAGTACAGGTAAGTAGTCTTATCTAGATCCATCTTGTCCATGCTTTGATCCAGTAATTCCCTATTAAATGGTTTTCTTTGTTTCTTTAGATGATAGAGGAAGAACAAGTGGAAACTCCTGTGCCAGCCTCGATTGAAACAAAGGCTGAAAAAATGGAAACTGATGATACACCAAAAGAGGCACCTGCACCTGCAGATGTTGATATGCAAGAAGCCCAGGGAGCAGCTGATGCTGCGTCCGCAGGTGTTGATAATGGCAATGCACAGACAGAAGAGAAGGCTGAGGACAAGCCTGTCAAAATGGAGACAGAGACAAAGGTTTGTCAGCTTCTGCTCTTGTATTTCAATTCACAGATCGATGGTCTCTTCTGTGTTTGTGGATTTGAATTATATATTATGTCGTTCAGTGTCTTGTGAGTGTATATTATGTTTAGTATTTGGAGCTGGGTTAACTGTCATCCCTAACATATATAATGTGTTTGACATTGGCTTTTGAGGTCCTAACATAGATGCTAAATGTCATGAGGCTCTTTGAAGAGCAGAAGTGGTTATTGATGAGTAAATTTAGCTACAAAACAATGATCTGGCCTCTGCTGAGTTTTATACAGGCACATTCTAAACACATTTGTAAGCTATCTATAAGATGGCTTTTATGTAAAATTTATCTAGAAGTTGTCCTATAGCAATGTATTTTTCACAACTTCTATAGGCCAACAAAACCAGGTGAAGAGACAAAATATCTTCTTGACATGGTTTCTGGCAACCAGGGAAAAGATCTTGTGGGTACTTCGCTTATTGTTGACCTTTCAGCTTCCCTGATTGATCTTTCAGCCTCCTGTCAGAGCAATTGGGCTTTATACAACCTTGACCCATTCTCAGGTGCTAGATCTATTGATTTCAACCAGAGATTCCATTATGGAGTGTTCACCCAATAGGATGGTGAAACCAATTACATATCTGTATGAGAGTTGGGAGCAATCAAAACTAATGCCAATCTGAAGGAAATAGCTAACCTAGAAAGATTGGAGGAAGTTCTTGAGATATTATGGCAATTAGTACAAGACGCATTGTGCACGAGGCTACAGGGGTCTCAGAACACCACTGACAAATTAGCTGATTTGTTATAGTAAGGAAGCCACGGAAGGTCGCAGCTTAGGAAACAGATCGTGACAACAATGCCTGCTCCTTATCCTGGTATTTGAATACCATAGGAAGAATTTCTATTGCTCATGAAGACGGCTCTGATTTGAAATCGGAAACAATATAATAAATGCGTGATGCACAAGAATGACCGAAAGAATAAAAAAATTGTAAGTTTGAAGCGTGAAACAGGGTTAAAGATTGATGTGAAAACGTTTGGCAACTGGTATTGGGATACTTATAGGATTTGTATTGAATCATGTCCAGACAACGTGTGGTACTTGATCCTTTTGTACATGGTTTCTGTTTCTTTTCGTAGAAGTTTATTGTGCTACTATCTAGTTTTGTAGCATGATTTTTGCCAGTATTTAATTGAATAATTAGGCAATGTCCTGCTTGAGTAGAGATCAAACGCTAAATTCTATTTGGCTAGTTGCAACTCACTATAAAATCCTGGCAGGTAAATGTTGTCTGGCTACTAATATCATTTTCGGATTCAATTCTTTTCTGCCCTTAAAGTTCCAGTTTCAGATTAGGTTATAGTGGCTATACATTGTGGAAACTTATGTCGGTTGATATTTTACTTCATCGATTCCAAGATATATACTGTGTTGCTGAGGGTGTAATCCCTAAGATTTGAATCCTAGGTGCTCTGTGTAACACAATATTATCAGGACCGGACCAGTCATCGAACCGGTGAAGCTACTGGTTCCTGGTTAACCGGTTCAACCTGTGGTCAAATCGGTTCAACCGGTGGCATCAACAATGTATAAAAATCATATTAATATGCTAAAAATATAGACAATATACGTAAAATATGAACTAGTTCAACTATAATGAAGGTACAAGTAGAATACTTAGAGGCCACAATAAAGTCATAACATTATACATCACAAAAATACTAATGTTTCATACAAAACAAGATATATACTTCCAAATGCAATGTTCATTAACACAATGTGATCCTACACAAAACTAGACCTCTTTACATCAGGTGGAGTAAAAGTTCTCATGAATATTGGGGTTGGGTTAATCTGGGGTGTGGGTTTTTGTTTGTCTATGTCCAAAAATGAGCCACATGTTGAGAGGTGAGAAGGAAATCATAGTCACCCACTCATTGTCTGAGATAGAGGTTTTCGTTAGTCAAACCGGTGCAACTGGTTAACCGGTCACTTCTGACCGGTTGGATTGGCCATCTAACTAGTTGGACCAGTATCACTGGGTTTATACAATAACCGAACCGGTAGGGCCACCGGTTCACAGTCCGACCGGTTGGACCGGAAGGTCCGACCGGATTTTGATAACACTGGTGTAACAGTATGTCCATGAACCACAATCAGACTTAATGTTCTACAACAATTATAAACGGTAGATATTAATTGAATGGAAGTGTTTTCCGGAATTGTGGTTTAGTACCACAGTTTAAAGTAACGTCCTTAAAAAAGAGTGTATCATGTATGCACCTGATGCAGACCTTTAGTCTAGTGAAGGTCCCAGAATTTATAATGTGGCCAGACGGGTCTCTTCGTGTAAAGTAATCAGTCAAGAAACACCAGTTCGTGTTGGTATTCTCGTATAAGTGGAGCATTGGAAGTGACTAGTATAAATAAGAAAAGACATCTGATGTTGTTTTAGTTGCTCTTTCATCTGATGTTGTAAGGAAGTGTAGATAATTGAAAGATAGATTGAGCTTACAAGTAGGAGTCTCCAAATTATATTGGACTCCCCCCCCCCCCCCCCCCCCGCTCTTTGGTGCCAGGTACCGACTTCATATGCTATTATACAATTCATACCTTTATATTTGTTTGTCTAGGGCGGGATATACAGTTCATAAGAATGTTTGAAATTGTGAATAATTTCATTGGTAGTTAAAAAGGAGCTGAAACCTTTTGAACACACCGCATGCATGCTCTAGCAGCAACTGAGTGTGAAATGGCAGGATCGCTAAATTGGCATCCAGCTGGCTGACTAATGTTGACGAGTGCTAACGTGTCCTTGGACAATAGGTGCCACTGGTTGTATAACTTGAAAAGTAAAGTATATTGGCAGCCGAATAGTCAATTAAGTAATAAAACTGATAACTTGATTGACAAGATTAATTCCAGTAATATGGTCATTCATAAGGTATGTATGCTGAGTTTGATCATTTTCTTTCAGTTATATTGGGTTTCCTCTCCCCTAATCAATTGAGGGGTAATTATTTTTGGTTTACGTTCTGTCAAACAGTGTACAATTGTTTCTAATGTAAGTGACTTTTTGTAGGCTGATGCACCTAAAAAGAAGGTGAAGAAAACCAATGTCCCGACAGCTGGTCAGATTTATGGTGGATGGTCCCAGAATGACTTGCAATCGGCTATTGAAAAAGAGGGCGAAATGGCCCTCCAAGACAAAGTGATGGAAGATACAAAGGATAGGAAAAATGCAGTTGAATCATATGTTTATGCAATGAGAAGCAAGGTGGTGTTTCCTGTTTGATTCTTCTTGTTTACAATTCCCTTTAATGAATTGTAAAGGAGAGTTGGCTTACCCTATTATTTGAATTGCAGTTGCTTGAGAACTACCAGGAATTTGTTACTGAGTCGGACAGAGAAGCATTTTCTCAAAAGCTGCAGGAGACTGAAGATTGGCTTTATGATGAAGGTGAGGATGAGACCAAAGGTGTCTATATAAATAAACTCCAGGAATTGAAAAAGGTATGTGCCTCTTAATCTTCTTCCATTTTTCTGTTTCTATTCTAGTTCCATGGTCTCATTGTTTTTGACCTTGGAAAACTTCAGATTGGTGATCCCATTGAGGAGCGACACAGGGAGTCTCTGGAAAGAGGACCTGCAATCGATCAACTTATATACTGTCTTCGCAGCTTCAGGGACGCTGCACAGTCTCAGGATCCTAGGTTTGATCACATCGATAAGCAAGAGAAGGAGAAGGTGCTTACAATTTTTCTTTTACTTTGTTTCTTTTCGTAACGTTCAGGTAGTGTGGGTGTTCTTCTTTGTTACTAATTTGTTACCTTATTGTGGTTATCGTGGCCCCCTTTTTGGGACATTGGTTGTTAAACGATTTCAAAGAACTGAGAATCGGACATCTTAAACAATTAAGCTGATTTTTTTTAAATTTTTGGCTGGTTTGCTCAGGTCATTATTGAATGTGGACAAGCGGAATCATGGCTAATGGAGAAAAAGCAGCAGCAGGACGTGCTTCCCAAGCATGCTGCTCCAGTTCTCTTCTCTGCTGATGTAAGAAGGAAGACTGAGGCCCTAGACAGGTATGCCAATATGGAGCCAGATCACATCTTTTTGGATTTTCCAGTAGACGATGATGTGCGGAGTACTTAGAATTTTGACCGTGTAGCTGCATTGGGTCAGCCCATCTGCTCCGAGTCTTTTTTGTCTATTTGGTTCTCTGGTGTTCCTATTATAATTATGGTATTTTCTACCTTGTTATTGTGGACTAAATTTGCTTCTGGGTATCTTTAATTGCAGATTATGCAAGCCTATCATGACCAAACCGAAACCTGCACCTCCCAAGCCACAAACCCCGCCTCCTGCTGAGTCGCCCCAGACACCTCAGCAAAGCGAGCAAGATCAACAGCAGCAGCCAGGAAACCCAGAGGGTAAACAGGAGCCGAACTCAGCAGATGCTGATAGCAGTGCCACCAGCGAACCAATGGAAACAGACAGGCAAGAGGGAGCGACGACACCTTCAGCATGATGGTCGTGTGGCTGTTTTACCTTCTAAGAGAGAATCACCATTTATTTTCATTTGGATTGTCCAATCGATGAAGTGCCCAGATTTTAGCCTATTTGTTGTAGGCTTTCCTTACATTGGTCAGAGGCCTTTTAGGGGTACGTTTATTGCAGTAGGAATGCCTTACAAGCCCTAGTTCTTTTGCTCTTATATTTTTGCTGTGTGTTTGCTATTTATGTATCAGATATAACATCATCATACACATCATCTAAAATCTTTAAATGCTTCTTCTATCTGTGTTCGTGATATTGGTGTTCTTTGTTAGGCCTACTCTGATGGATATAACTCCGATTGACACACTGAGCAGGTCCAGTCTCATTTTGTTGGGTGATTTTTGATTAATGTGATTTTTGTATGTTGGGAAGTGGGCACTAGGGGTAGGAGTGGCTGATTGTGTTTTGTTTTATTTCAAAGGAATATCATAAAATGGTGATTGACTGCCCAGTATTACATAATGTGTATCATGTTTTGGTTGCCCAAGTGGAGTCAACCAAAAGCTGGAACGCAGCTTCACTTCCACTAAAACTGAATCGAGAACTAAATCGACGGCTTGAATTACCGAAGATGCGGGTTGGTTTGTAACTGGATGTGGCTCATGACAATTGTTCAAGTTGGTACTTGGTGGTGCTTTCCTTGAGTGTAAGAACTGTCTAAAGGCAAAACTGAGAGGTGAGTTGCTCGACAATACAAGTCTGGACGAAGTTGAGCAGAGGGTAACAGATTTTCTGGTGAGCACCAGGACCTGTTGGAGAAAAGCTTTGTGAGAAAAGTTGAACTAAGCTGCGTGTAGACTAGGGTATACCCTCTGCTTAGAGGCTTTCACCATTGCACAATCCACCTGCACCTTCTCTTTCTGTATCACATGATTCACATCGACTTTTGTTTTTTGTATTTTGCTTTACACATCCTCATGACTCTCGGAATAAGAGAAGTCGATGATCTAACTGCTTTGTTTCTTGGGTAGCTATCCGACCGGTTAGCTTTGAATCAGGGTATGTATGTTATGGGTATCATATAATTTACTGTAATTCATCGACCATGATGGATGTCCATCTGTTCAATATTAGTTGTATTCAGTGGTATATTGAATGCATCTATCGAATGAAATGTTTTTCACGTCATTGCGTGCATACTGGTTTGAAAATTTGATGTTCACCGTTCAGTTCAAGATTCTTATATTCTACTCACAAGAAAATATTATCATCCAAGCTTAATTCCCGGATGCCAATTAGCCCCAAATTGGCATCTCGGGAAAAGCCGATGTAACTATTCAATTAAGTTGTAGGACGGGGAGTTGATTGTTATATATAGGTCACGGTAGTGTGCAATATTGTAAGTAACGAAATTTTCGAATTTCTTCACCGCGTGCAACCATACGCGATGCACTACTTCACGTGTCGGGGAAATGTTGTCGTCGGACGTCCTGCTCAAGCGTTTGTGGGTGTAAAACTACTTAGGTAAAGAATGTCCATATTCTACGTTTCTTAGGAAGTTACATCTAAATGGATCTCCTACCATTTGAGATGCATGGGTATGAGATCATCTTGGGGATGCATATCTTATTGAGGGATAAAGTGAATAAGCTTCTTTGATTTAAGATGCTTAACTTTTGTGCTCATGGTTACATAGATTTTCTATTGAGGTAGGAAAATTCTTCTTAATTATTTAGTGTTTGGTAGAAGATGCTCAACTCTTAGGTTGTTCAAAATACTTGAAAAGTATAGTATATATGTTCCTTAGATATAAGCTCTTTTATCATAGGAATAGGAGGATGTGTTTCTTGAAGAACCTACCGAGTACTCATCCAATCAAACATTGAGTTTTTTTCCCCACAAATGAGGTCAATCTTATTCCTCCTGCACCTCACACAGGCCAAGGTTATCAATTAGAAGAGGTTACATCAGATCGCCCTCACAAACTCGAAATCTAAACATCAGCAAGCACATCCTTGCAACACCCAAACACACTCGGAAACTCATCTACTCATCGTCGAATTCAAACCTCATCAAAGAAACTCTCAACTAAGGAGATCCCTAAACAAACTCCTTAACGATCCCATCCTTCCCTCTTCTTGCCTCCAAAGTTGGCAAGACAATAAAATTGGTCATCCATATATTCAGACTCACCCGCATAAACATCATCATCTAAGTAGTCATCCAGATCCTTGTTAGCCGACGGAGTCAAGCTCCAACCATCGTTCCCAATCATATCGCTCGGGTCACCACCACCTAGACGAGGTTGAAGGAAGTCCATTAGGCGTCTCTGTGGCATGCATATACATGCACCGATTGAATCATGGACTCATCGAGCAACCTTCTCATCCTTTGCATTCACCTCTCCACTTGACATACCCCCGTCTCTATCTTCTACGACAGACCCAACATCCATCGATTCGTCAGTCAGGGCCATGTCCTGTAGACCCTTCGGAGAAGGTCGCCTAGTGACGCAGTCACACACCATGTGCTCTGGGGCTCTACAGTGGAAACAAATCATCGGGGACGAGCATTGACTCCTCCAATGCCCACATTGTAGACATCGGAAGCACGTATCCCTGGATACACCAAAAGGGACACACTGCCTTCCCTCCCTCCTCACGCTACATGAGCACGTCAGGTGCTCCAGGGACCTACAATGGAAGCACACTCTCTCGACGGAGCATTGGTGTTTCCAATGCCCACACTGTAGGCAGAGCAAGCACGTATCCCTTGGGACACAGAACCCTCTCCGTCCACACCGGGAAGACGACACAACAACGGTGGTCGGAATGCACACTACTGCTTTTCTACCTGTAAAGGGAGATGACCGAACCCCAGTCCCACCCGATGCCAATCGTTGTACGTTCTTAGCATCAAAGCATCCCACACACTCCTGTCCAGTCTCCCAGCTGTAAGGGACGATGAGGTCACCGACCAGGAAGAACGGCCCCACAACAAAGGGGGTGGAAGTCGAACCCTCAAAATCCTTCAATGCGTCGTCATCTGCGGTGGGGGAAGAATCCCCAACCACCTTCAGTGCCCCTCCGCCAGCCTTCCCAGCTGTTGCTGTAGGTGCATGGGATGAGGAAAATTGGGTCGCCATCCCCTTTGTAGCATCTGCGCCCGACGGGAGCACTGAGGCCCCGCATCCACCCTGAGCTGATGTAGTACGCCCATGTGTTTGAGGCAAATCCTCAAACACCCCATGAGCACCACCCACCCCCAACATCAACTCCAGTAGCCAATCTGATACCAGATCAAAGCAAGACGAAGCCACGATCCTTTTTGCCTCGCCACACCCATCCGTAGAACCCATTCCCTCACAACAACCATCTTCAGAGCCAAGATCCCCCCTTCCAGATCTAAAGTCACCATGATCGAGATAGAGAGGAGATGAAATAGGGCCATCAGGCGCCCCCCGGGCCAGCGGACCCCTTGTCGGTCCCATCTCGCGCTCAACAACCTTCACTAGGGCTCCCACTTGTCCCCATTGAGCTTGTGCCGCCTTCAGTCGAGCTATGAAGTCCGCAATGAGGGATGATGGATACCCATGGTCCGTCCTGTCCACAACCAAAGCCCTCACCACCTCCTGTTCGAAGGCTCCTATAGCAAAAACAAAGGCACTCCCTGTTGGGTTTCACATGGTCGGAGTAGGCAGCGGAAACAAATTTTTTTACTTGACCATAAACCCATAACCAACAGATCGTATCAACATCTATGTAATGGGAAAGATGGTTTTAGCGAGATATATCTGGTCCTGAGGGTTTCTCAGTGACAATACCTCACAGAAAGTGCGGTCTTCAACCACCTGTCTTTGACGACGTCTGTGCAACTCCTGCTCTTGACCCAGACTACGGTTGACTATCATCCTCTTGAGCGACAAGTCTCCCGCCTCTATAGATAGTCCACACGGACTACTGGGAACTCTAGTCGTCCTGAAGTATGGACTAGAAGGAGTTGTCCCCTTCTGTTGGTGTACTATCACCAACACACTCTCCCACAACCAATTGCTGTTCTGCAGTTGTCTTCTTCTCGCTGTTCCTCCCTGGACGGGTAGAACTTGCTTGAGATCTCTCCGTTACCACAATCAGAGATGACAACAACTTTGCTGAGCAACTGATGTTCTGAGTTGTCTATGGATAAGCCCCCCGTACCCCTCTATTTATAGTAGAGGGCAGGGTCAGGGTTCCCAGTCTGTGCGGGAGTAGAAGGGTCCAGAATTTTCATGAATAATTTGCACTGCGGAAGGCGAACCGGTCATTTCATAACTGAGACGGTCGTTTGGAAATCTCGATTATGAATGAACCGGTCGGTTCACTTCCCAGACTTTCCCACAATTGACTTTTCTTATTCGTTTCTAATTAACACAAATATTAATTCTTGTCCCAATCGAAAAGAACAAGTGAAACAAAAAACTTCTCTCACAAATCGCAAAATCCAACACTACTCATTTGGACAAGTGAATCGATCGGTTCACTAGAGTGAAAATTGCACTACTGGATGTCTATCTTCCCGAACGGTCAAATAAAATCCTTCCTTATTGGATTTTCTTCCATTTCTCATTTAGGCAATAGCTATTGATTCTTTGAGAGCAAAATTGAGGTAGACGAGACTTGCTTAAACTTGAGTTCGCCTTCAAATGATTCATACCGTCAAGTGTACCCATTCCAAATTTCATTCCGATCAAATGATCCGCAGCAGCTAATACATCCCGCGGTAATAAAAATGTATTTGTCCTTATGGATCCGACACGAAGCAAAAAGGATGGGAAAATGTGAACTTGTCCGATTTTCCATCAACGCAATGGACTTGCTGCCAAAAATCCCGACAATCGTCTCACTAGCCATGAGCCGATCAGTTCACCCAGTGAACCGGTCAGTTGGTGGTCCAGATTGTGCAGAACACAATCAATTCAGTTCTCAATCAATATGACACTCAAATTAGTTGGTTCAACACTTGAACTTGATGATTCTGAGTCAAGTCTATTGATTAAATGTTTTATTGAGTACCTAAACACTTTAGTAATCAATCCAAACATCATTCATGGATAAACTCCTCTTCTAGGTTCATCCTTTGTGTGTGACCATATAGATCCCATTTCACGTTGGCAGTGAATGTCCATAACTAATTTATGACATCACAAGCAAAGAGTGGTGCATAGTCACACATCAGTGCTACCCAAGTGAAAAGGAAAGTTGGAGAACAACTTTCAACCCTACAATCTGTGATTGATATTTCAGTGAATGTATAATTATTTTATCTCTAATTAACTGAATGAACTCAAGGCATGGAGTTTTCATCCTTTCAACGCTCATTCATGTTTCTTGAACTAGAGTAGACTGTCTGAGATATGTATGACATCAATATCATATATTGATTCACATGTGCATGCACATGCCTTTCTCAGTGTTGCTTATCAAGTGGCCTGAACATCATACTCCCTTAGGAGGGACAAATCCCATATCTATCACTCACACTCTATCTCATGCGTCAAAGCCACGCAATCATCATCGTTATAACAACCCATGTTTTAGGGATGCGTTTGATGATGTCAAAGTGTACCCAATCACATTCGACGAGTGTAGTGATTTCAGGTCTAAGAATCACAATCACCACTATCACTATGAGAGATGACTCTGACTACCATGTCATGGTTCCATGCGTCACTCTCATGGTGGGTCTGTCCGATATATTGTTCTCCAACATGTATCTGTGTGCTTGGTTTGACATCACGTATCATGACTAATGAAACACTGTCATCAACCAACACACTCTAGTCTTGATGTGTCATTGTTGTCGATCAACCTTCCACAATGACATCCGACTAGGGACATAACAAGAATGTACATACTCTTAGGATCCATATGATCTCATTGTTTAGGTCCTCAACCTAAAGACATATGTCATTGAGTATTGTCATTCTTTAGACATTCATTTCACTCCATAATTTATCTCATAATCGATTGAGCTAGAATAAATTGGAAGCTTGCCTTTGATATTTACCAAACCAATCATGATGTATGCCAATACAATCATCATATGATTGGCTCTCAGGACATACATACCAACAAACTCCCACTTGCACTTAGAGCCAATCACCTTTAAATCATATTCTTAGTGATCTCTAAACATATCCCACATGTTTATGCTGCGCTAGTGCTAATCCAGTGAGTTAACAACACTTTGCTTTAGTCTGTATATTGTATATTTCACATCTCCTCACTGTACGTCATTTCGTATGAGATGGAGTTGCCGTAATATGCTATATGATATTCTTTTTCTTAACAATTAGCTCCATTGTTTGACTTAGTATTTCTACTCTGTCATCAATGGTTGGAATATCTATAAGTTCATATGTATGAACTTCTAGATCCATATAGTATCCTTTGCTATTCATAACACAAGGATACTCGACATTCCTTTTTAGAATTAAATGGCTTTTTAACTTTACTTGGAACATTTCCATTTAACAACTCATATTCACTTTTATATTTTGTATTTTGCGATCATTTTCTGTCATTTGGGAAGCTTGCATCAGTGTAACTCATTTACACTCAACTCTTCCTTTTATTACCATAGAACTAATCCTTTAATACTTCATAAGTACTTAAATAAGTTCTTTATGGTATTCCAGTGACTCTCACTGGAAGTAGACAAACATCCACTCGTCATGTCCATTACATACGAGATAATTGAATGAGCATATCATATTGTCATGTCCAATACATACAAGATGATGAATGCATATACATTTTCTTATCATGTATGATACATACAAGATAATGGGATGATTTCATACATGATAGATCCAATTGTGAATGCATAAGGCATCTATCTATGTGTTCCTATTCTTCATAATAATTTGGGACACTAGGCATATGAGAGACTAACTCCATGTAATATGGACAAGTTTTCTCCCACTGAATCTTTGCATACTGAACCCTTCAACACAGACTGCCAATGTATGCTCTCTCTTTATCAGGTCAAGAGAATTTTGAGAACTATCTCTATAGGTCCCTATTCCTATCACATAGGACATTTCTCTTTATCCCTTAAAGAAGGTATTTCCACAACAGTTTCTATTTTAGAACGTTTCATTCCTCATCATCATGTGGAATAAGAATACAATCCCACTAAATCTTTGTAATCATAGATCCCTTATTTATTTTGATATATCAGTCAAACCTTTTGACTATATAATCAAAGTAAAGACTCCAATTCTGAGGTACTTATATTTAATCAATCATATTGATTTATCTCTTATAACTTATAGACTGCATTTGCATTAATGAAATTATAAAATAAACCCTTCAAGTTGTGTCACGTACACAACCTCATGTTATTCTTACTAGGAATGTGGTTTTAATATCCATATGCCAAATTTCATAGTCTTCAAGTTCCAATAGCAAGCATGATCCTTTCTTTAAATGTCATCCATGTCTGTCTTAACACTTAAGACCCAATTGCACTTATGGGTTTTATCACTATAGGTGATACCATTAAGGTCATACCTTATTTGGTTTACATGGAAGTCATTTTGGATCTTATGGCTTGAAGCCATAACTCAAAATCTGATTCCTCAACATCATCTACATAGATTATTGGCTCATCATCATATGACTAATTCATCACCTTTGAGTTTGTAGGATATCATTATCCATCAAGCTCAAGGCGTTATCTACTAGATATATGAGGTGTATCTGTTACATAACGAATTTGAGAATCCATAATAGTTGTGATTCTTAATCTCCTTTTGTACATTTATTTATTGTAAAGCATGTTCTTTAGAAGAATTCTAGAAGATTAGTTATTTGTTTGATGATCATGCTCTTACTATATAGAATATGATTCATTCTTTGATTTAGACATCATTATGCCTTAATCATGAGTTCTCTATGTACACTATCATAGTTACTCACAAGGTCCTTAAACATTTGGTTTCAGTATCTCGTTCATTGATCATATCAAGAATTAATACTTTTTACCAAGTTTGTTCTTCATTTATGATACTCTCGAACATTTCAAGATATCCATATATGAAGTATTAGCATTTACTCCAATAGGTATGTATATACATCAATATGTATTATACCTAATAGAATAGTCATTCTCCCACTACATCTATGAAGATTGACTTGTCATCATGCCCAATAAACAAGACATTCATATCTCTTAATGGTTCATTAACCAAGAGAGTCTAGTTTATCCATCAACATGGAACCTAGAGAAGAATTTCTCATTCATTTGTTTAGATGCTAATGCTAATTTATTGGTTGAGTCATCAATAACTTTTAGGTACTATTATTTTATCTCATGCATACCAAGTACCACAAGATAAATAAGACATTTCCATAAAAGATCATATCTTTGAAATTAAAATATGAACTTTATTGATAGACATCCTTGTCATTACAAGATGCGGAAATAAAATGTTTCTATTTATTGACAAAATGAAATAACAGTTCATAACTCTATTACATGCACTTTGGGATGACATAAACTAAAAGGTACTACTATCTATGGCAGCAACACTTGCTCCAATATTGATGAATGTTCCTTCTTGGTCCTTTCATAAAGGCCATCACTTATTTTCAGATCCTGCACATCATATATGTCAGATCTATATCTTGGTATCATATACCTAAGATAAAGAAGCATTTTAAGTTTATTTCATAATACATAAGGCGGAGACTTCCATCCCATCCTCCTTCTTCTTATTTAGTTCATCTATGTAGAGAGGGCAATTTCTCTTCCAATGTCCTGACTCATGACAATGGTGACATTTGCCTCCCTTGTTCATCCCTCCCTTGGCTTTGAGAGTTGAAGATGACTTGGGCTGCTGGCTAGCATCAGAACCTTTCTTTGCTTTGCCCTTGCCCTTGCCTTTACACTTTCCCTTCTTTCTTCTGATCATCATCACAAATTTGGGTTTGTCTTTCTTCATCTGTGCATCAATTGTCCTCAACATGCCCAACAACTCTGTCAGTGACCTGTCAAAGTTGTTCATGTTGTAGTTCACCACAAACTGACTGTAGGATTCTGGCAATGATTGTAGTATCACATAAGTAGCCAACTCTTGGCTCAGAGGGAATCCCAGTCGAGTTAGGTTCTCCACATACCCAATCATCTTGAGTGTGTGAGGGCCTACTGGATCTCCTTCTGTGATGATACACTTGAACAATGCCTTGGAGACATCATAACTCTCTTGTCATGCTTGGTCTTGATACATGTTCTTGAGATGTTGAACAATCTCAATTATGTCCATGTTCTTATGTTGTCTCTAGAACTCATAGTTCATTGAGCACAACATCAAGCACTTCACATCAATGGCATCCTCAGTATGCTTCTTGTAAGCATCCCTTTCAGCCTTTGGTGCGTTGGGAGTGGGTTCTTCTAGCTCTGGTGTATCTAGGACATAGAGCTTTTGCTCTTGAGTGAGAACAATTCTCAACATCCTAAACCACTCGTGGAAGTTGTTCCCATTTAGCTTATCCTTCTCAAGGACCGATCGCAATGAAAAGTGATTTTTGTTGGTAGCCATTTATTCTACAAAAAGTAAATTTGCAATTTTAGTTCAAAACTCTTTTGATTTGATTTGATTTGGAAATTGACGATATTAATTAGGTCTTTAATTAATTATCGCTCCCACTATTTTGATCAAATTGATAACCCTCATGTATCAATTCGAAAGATCCTGACTTCCTCTAAGTTATTGACCAGCGAGGGCTGTCACCCACAAATAGATTCTTTCAGGTAGGCAACTTTTGCCAATTGCATCATATTCAACTCTTGATAGATGTCATGCACAACTCTTTGCCATGTTCATTCTTATACCTCAAGGTGATTGATCCTATCAAGGTCACTGAGTTAAGTCCAACCCAAAAGCCAACATGATGAATATGTAACCTACGAAGGTAGACCCATCACACTTCCATGAGATAGATGGTGCACCACGCGAAGGCGTGCCCACACTTAGTTGATCATGCTTTTCATGAGTGCTACTTTTGAAGGCATCTTCAACTTAATATGTTTGTTGAGGGGTTTTAATATGCTTATATATGCATATATGTATCCAATCACCACATATATAGTACGTATCATATACATGGTATATCCCACAAATGAAAACATGTAATAATGATAAATTGATGATTATGGCCATCCTATTGTAGTTCCTTGGAGCTACAAAGAACTACGGTCATCTAAGGTCTACATCACATGCAACCTGTTGTTGATGAAGATCTGTGCTTAGGCCGTTCTGGGTTGATCAACTCATCCTATGACTGATCGTCTCGCCTCTTGGCCGGTTGGTTGGTTGTCACTAATCAATCGTCTGGCTCCTCTAGACGGTCAATTCACCGGGTCGTTGGGCTCCTCGTCAGGCCACCAACTGCTCCTCAGTCAGTCATCTCGGTCCATCAAGCAGTCATCTTCAGTCTTTGTCACAACAAGAAATAAAACTGTCCTACTTTTACATATATCTTTGTGAAACCTCGAGTTGCATTCAAGGAGAGAAAAGGTAGAAGAGAATCTCGAGTTACATTCAGAATAGAAGAAGAGGGCTCAGTGCTCAGACCGAGATGCAAACAACCATAACCAACCACACACATGCACATAGGGTTTATAGGCCATAATCATGCTACACACCCGCCATCAAAATCATTTTAGAGCGACACGTATCGATTGCATATATACCATATCATATATGCATATATTAGTTTGGGATCATGTGGTATTAATCAGATATTCACATTAGTCATTTAAATATTCACATCGTATGCAATAAATAAAGGACGGTAAAACCAAAATATGATCATATCGATTATCCTAAAACATAGAGTATTGACGTGTCTCTGATGCCATTGTTGGGTTTTACGTGGTTGGAGTAGGCAGTGGAAACAAAATTTTTTACTTGACCATAAACCCATAACCAACAGATCGCATCAACATCTATGTAATGAGAAGGATGATTTTAGCAAGATATACCTGGTCCTGAGGCTTGTTCAGTGATAATACCTCGCAGCAAGTGTGGTCTTCAACCACCTGTCTTCGACGATGTCTGTGCAGCTCTTGATCTTGACCCGGACTGCGGTTGACTGTCATCCTCCTGAGTGGAAGAAGTCTCCCACCTCTATAAATAGTCCACACAGACTACCGGGAACTCTAGTCATCCTGAAGAACGGACTAGAAGGAGTTGTCCCCTTCTGTTGGCATACTAGTCACCAGCACACTCTCCCACAATTAGTTTCTATTCTGTAGTTGTCTTTCCCTTGCTGTTCCTCTCTGGACCAGTAGAACTTGCTTGGGCTCTCTCGGTTACCACAACCATAGAGGACAACAACTTTGTAGAGCAACTGATGTTTTTAGTTGTATCTCTGGAGAAGCCCCCTGTACCCCTCTATTTATAGTAGAGGGTAGGGTCAAGGTTCCCAGTCTGTGCGGGAGTAAAAGGGTATGGAATTTCCATGAATAATTTTCACTACTGCAGGTGAACCGGTCGTTCATAACTGAGACGGCCGTTTGGCAAGGTGAGCCGATTGATTCACTAGTGAACCGGTCAGTTGGGAGTGTGAACCGGTCGGTTCACTTAGTGAATCGACCATTTCACTTCCTAGACTTGCCCACAATTGACTTTCCTTATTTGTTTCTAATTAACAAAAATATTAATTCTTGTCCCAATCAAATTGAACACGTGAAACGAAAAACTTTTCTCACAAATCAGGAAAATCCAACACTGCTCGTTTGGACAAGTGAACTGATCGGTTTACCAGAGTGAATCAGTCGTCTCATTGGCCATGAGCCGATTGGTTCACCCAGTGAACCGGTCGGTTGGTGGTACTGATTGTGCAGAACACAATCAATTCAGTTCTCAATCAATCTGACACTCAAATCAGTTGGTTCAACACTTGAACTTGATGATTCTGAGTCAAGTCTATTGATTGAATGTTTTATTGAGTACCTAAACACTTTAGTATCAATTCAAACATAATTCATGGATAAAATCCTCTTCCAAGTTAATCCTTTGTGTGTGACCCTATAGGTCCCATTTTATGTTGGCAGTGAATGCCCATAACTAATTTATGACATCACAAGCAAAAAGTGGTGCCTAGTCGCACATTAGTGCTACCCAAGTGAAAAGGAAAGTTGGAGAACAACTTTAAATCCTACAGTCTGTGATTGGTGTTTCAATGAATGTATAATTCCTTTGTCTCTGATATCCTGAATGAACTCAAGGCATGGAGTTGTCATCCTTTCAATGTTCATTCATGTTTCTTGAACTAGAGAAGACTACCTTAGATATATGTGACATCAATATCATATATTGCTTCACATGTGCATGCGCATAACTTTCTCAGTTTTGCTTATCAAGAAGCCTGGACATCATACTCCCTTAGGAGGGACAAATCCCATATCTATCACTCACAGTCTATCTCATGCGTCAAAGCCACCCAATCATCACCGTTATAACAACCCATGTTTTAGGACTGCGTTTGATGATGTCAAAGTGTTTCCAATCACATTCGACGAGTGCAGTGATTTTAGGTCTAAGAATCATAATTACCACCATCACTATAAGAGATGACTCTGACTACCATGTCATGGTTCCATGTGTCACTCTCATGGTGGGTCTGTCCGATACACTGTTCTCCAACATGTATCTATGTGCTTGGTTTGATATCACATATCATGACTAATGAGACACTGACATCAACCAACACACACTCTAGTTTTGATGTGTCATTGTTGTCTATCAACCTTCCACAATGACATCCATCTAGGGACATAACAAGAATGTACGTACTCTTAGCATCCGTATGATCTCATTGTTCATGTCCTCAACCTAAAGATATACGTCATTGAGTATTGTCATTCTTTAGACATTCATTATGCTCCATTTATCTCATAATCGATTGAGCTAGAATAAATTAGAAGCTTGCCTTTGATATCTACCAAATCAATCATGATGTATGCCAATCCAATCATCATATGATTGGCACTCAGGGCATACATACCAACACTCCCCTCACGGGAGTCTGCGCAATGGACAAGATGCCTAAGATCGACCACCCCTCCTCTCATCACTGCTCCTCAAACTGTCAAGGGGTACCTCGAGGAAGCGCTCTAGGCCCCGTCGCCGCCGAGGAGCGGGCAGGGAGCCCTAATCGCCCGCTCGCATCACACCTGCTTCTTGGCCAACATCAAACATTGAGTTTGATATTGATATATTTCACATCAAGTATTTAATAGTATAAGCACCTTATGAATAAGATCCAAGAGAGGAGAAACAACACCAAAAAGTATTAGAAAAGGTTTCGTTTGAGGAGGTGCTTCACTTGCGTTTGTTAATAGAGTGAAAGGTGAATGTGATAGGTAGGTTAGTATTAAAACAAGCATCTATGAGATTAAAAGAACCATTATTCCCCTCTCCCCCACGTCAGTGGTGGAGGATAAACATTTGTGTTAATATTAGTTGTTTTATATTTTAATATTTTATTGTCATTTATCTTTACTGCTGCATTCTTATGTACATTGTTTAGTTGAGTTATTATAAATGGAGAAGCAACATATTGCTCCTCTCACACTATCCATTACAACACCCCAATTATTTGTGTACATGGTATCAAAAACTCCTGATCAAAGGAACGCGTAGCTAGCCCTAACCCTTTTCAAGACATGCCATCATCAACGACAAGCAGTCGTCAACAGCCAGCTACTGCCAGCAACAACTTGTCGCTGGGTAGTAGGTTGTTGTCAGACATTCAACCTTTAGTCTTCATGCAACCCTCCTTCATATAGGGGGAGGTTTCCCAAGGTCAGATATTTATCTGGAAGGAGTGGGAAACTTCAGATCTATTCAATGGATTTCTAAAAATCCAGGTTGAGTAGTCTGTGTCTACGTAGTGATTTTCTAATTACACTTCCTCCATGTGTGATTAGGAAATATTCCCTTGGAGGATGTTAATGCGTTGGGAAACATATCATCTTGTCTTTATTTGTGTGATGCATATCTCTCCGTCACTCCCTTTCTTATCATGATGTGTATATTTTTGTCACATCTTTCTCAGTGTGACGCATATCTTTCTGTCACATCTTTCACCTATGGGATGTGTATCTCTCCGTCTCCATCCACATCTCCTCATTACATCTGAATAATGGAGGACACTAAATCTTCTATTATCTATAATGAGGTGTCACCTACTCCTTCTATCATGCTGAATGGGAAAAATTTTCTATTATGGATGAATGCTATCCACACAGTACTAGAATCTAGAGATAAGATGAAGTATGTGGATTCTGATCCTCCATCCACCACTGACAAGGGATATGTAGAATGGAAGCGTAATAACAGTTTATCAAAAATATGACTGTAGAATAGTATGAAGCTTAGTATTGCTGCTAGATTCATGTTCTATTCCACGATGAAGGAGATATGGGTTGTTGTTAAGAAGAACTACTCTCAAGAGAAGAATTCCCTACGTCAATTCATGATATGTGATCATCTCTTTGCAGAGCAAAAGGGAGATAGATTATTGGATGAATATTTTGGGACAATTCAGTTTATTGTCCAAGAACTCAGTTTTTATCATCCTATTACTATTCAAGGGCAGATCAAAGATAGAGATGACCTGATGACTACCAAATTCTTATCTGGGTTGAGCTCCTCTATCAGTTCTTGATGGAGTGTTATACTAGATGCTGATAAACTTTCTAGCTTGGAGGAAGCCAACTCCAGGATTATGCGATCCAACTTTGAACCTGTACAAATCAATGTGGCTCCTTCCTTTAGTGAGTCTCAAGCATCCATTGCTGTTGCATTCAGAGGAGGATGTACATGTGTTGGAAGGGGACGGTCCACTAAGCCCAAATGTGCCTTCTGTGATCATCCATGACATACGATTGAGAAGTGTTGGAAGAAACACAGAAGACCAACTGTGCCACCTGTTGGGACAACACACTTTTTTGGAGGCAATGAGTCATCTGAACCTTCTGCTACTACTACTCTTACTACTGCATCTACTTTTAGAGCCCCTAGAATAACTCTCACCAAGGAAGAATATGATAGATTTATTTTGGCCATTCAACATCTGAACATGGGAGCATCTTCCTCATTTTACCTGGATTCATCTACTGGTAATCCAACTTCTTCTTTACTGGCTTCCAGTACTCCTCCTTCCTGGGTGGTTGATTCTGGAGCTTCTCAACATATGACTGGTATGAGGAAACTGCTTCACTCTATTGACTTATATATTCCACATCAATTAGTGACTTTAGCTGATGGATCTGTGTGGAAAGTATTATCCAGTGGATCTATTTCTCTTACCCCTAAAATTGACCTTAGATTTGTACATTATGTACCTAAATTTCCATTCACTACTACAAAAACAGCCTTTGGCATCGGTTGTTTAACCCCCTTTGGCGTCGGTTTCCGACCGACGCCTATGTGGGCGCCGCTAAAGGTTGAACACTTCGGCGTCGATTTTTTAACCGACGCCTATTTAACCTATAGGCGTCGGTCTTTTAGTAGATAACCGACGCCAAAAGGGTTCACGCCACAGAAAACGACGTCATCTAGGACACATTCGGCGTCGGTTATCTACTAAAAGACCGACGCAGAAAGTGTCCTAGATGACGCAGTTTTCTGTGGCGCGAACCCTTTTGGCGTCGGTTATCTACTAAAAGACCGACGCCTATAGGTTAAATAGGCGTCGGTTTGACACGAACAGCCGACGCCATTTCCTGTACGGCTGTGGCCACATTAGGCGTCGGTGTTTTGCAAAAACCCGACGCTGTAGGTCTTTGCTGACGGTTTTCTGTAAATAACCGACACCTATATCTATTTTTTTTTTATATCAGTTTGCAGGCCTGCTGTGGCTGGTCAGCAGGATGAGAACCTGCAATTCAGTTTTCTAAACTGCAGGTTTATGACATCCATTGATATCAGCCTACAAACAGGCCACAAACCTGCAAAATTCACAAAAAATAATTCACACAAGTAGATACATTCAGACATCAATTCAATTCTCACATTCACACATATAGAAACATTTAAATACATGTATTAACATTCAGAAATATTCATTTACAAAGTATCATTCATTATCGCTATCAACATCCCAATTATATCTTACAGTTGCCACTGCTTGTATGGCTTTTGCCCATTCTTCTCTTATTTCATTTAATGCTTCCATCGTATATGGAGCATGTATATTTTTTAAGCGTTTACCTGTAGTGTTGTCAGTTTTAAACACCTGCAAAGAGAATGATGTATATATATAAGTAATATTATAAAAATAAGATTGATATATTTCATACTAACTAATGAGACTATATATAATACCTCATGTATGGTATCGATGTCCAATGCGGCATATCGGATAATCATCTGCATAAATCGCATCACATAGTATGCGCATGCCCAACCATTGTCTTGTGTAGCACACTATAAATTGAAACATACAAAATAATACAACTAAGCACAATTCACATCAATAATATATACATTGGAGTCGGGAACTTACTTGTACGTTCTGCCAATTTATTGGCTGGTTCTTTTTCCTTGGGACCGTTCCTCCAGCCTTTTTGAATGCATCTAAACCCCTACATGTTAATATAACACAGTAAATTGCATAAGTAAATAGTAATGTAATAAGAGATGTTAACATATACACAAATGAAATATTTCTCACCAGAATAATAGCATTCTCATTACGTGTCCAATTTTAGTGTTTAATGTACTTCCCGCGGGATCTAGATAATAAACAGTGAACGTCCCGGGGACAATAACTAGTAACTCCCAATGTTTACCGCTAGAGGTAAAAAGTTAACAATTAATAACTCAAAATGCACAATAAAAATGGAATTTTCTTAAGTCCAAATTATAAATAAAGTAAACTTACTTGACATTGAATGGAGCTATTATTATCGTCTTCTTTTGCTGACAAAAAATTGTAAAAGCATCTATACAGTATTGTTGAACAGTATCAGGGTCTTTAGCTACCATACTAATCAATGATGGAATCAAAAATCCCACATGATCAAATGCAAATTGTTTGCAATGATCTTCGACTAAGTAGCTGCAAAACATGTATTACGTATGCATTAATATATAAGAAACCAGATCACCGGATCTTACACAAGGTATATGGATGTATAAACAAGATCTCACCTTATCCATGTCTCTATCATTGATGTATTCAGCCAATCATACATAAACAACTCAATAATATCTTGTATAAATAAAGAGCTATCGTATGATTGACCTGCATAATCTGCATCTAAAGAAACAATTATCGTGCAATGTATATTATGTGCCCGCAGCCAACATGCCATTCCCCTACAAGTAGGACCTAACAGGTATGTTAGGTCAGTTGGAACCCAAGTTGGTAATGCAGGAAGTGGAGGTGGAGGCCTAGGTGCTCTTGGTGTCTTCTTTTTAACCTGTATATATAATTTTAGATCAGTTGACATCATATATACACATTAACAGTCTAAATCAATGTAAATTTATCTTACAATTTCAGTAGTGTAGACGACATCTGCTTTGGGCCACAATATGACCCCGCCTTCTGCATCAGCAAGTGTATCAATATCCGGGTGGGGATATGGAAATGTAGCTTCTCTCCAATCGGGTAACACACGTATCGGGCTCACACGAACGTAGCCCTGTGGCATTGGAGTCCCGTGAAACATTGCCCCAGGAAGGGACGGGTAAGCCTGCGCCTCTGCAACAACGTAGTCTTGCATTCTTAAGCGACATGGCTTCAATGCCTACAAATTTACATAAAGAATATTATACATATATACATATCATCTTGAAAACATAACAACTTGAAAAGACTAACTACAATGTCATAAACAATACTTACAGCAGACGTGTTAGGCGGTGGGTCTACATGATTACTTGTAGTCTGTACATCAGGAGAAGAGTGGGTCGCCATAGGCTGATTGGAAGCCTGAGATGCCTGCCGTTGCAGCAATTCTTCCTTGACCTTCTCAACAACTACATCGTTGACCTTCTTAGCAACTATATCCTCGACTCTCTTATTCTCCTATACATGTATAAAAGAAACATTAGCTTCTTATTATTGAATTTCCTTTTGCAGCAATATTCTAAAAAAAGTATAGGTTACCTCTTCTTGTGAAAGTCCCGCTATGGGTTTGCGCTGGGATGGCCCAAAGAATGCTTTGAGGCCCACACCAGCGCATGCACCCCTAACACGTCTAGGATGCTCTGGGTTACCCTGAGCAACTGTCAATTCATCCTGTGTGCCCTGAGGGATGAACGTGCCTTGTTTCCTCTACTCATGCAGCTCCCGCTAATCACCATCAACAGAAATTGGTAAGTTAACAAATAATCAATATTCAAACGATTGCTCTAAGAGTTGTATTTTACCATTTTCGCAGCCGCCTCAGCAGTTACGGGCTTCTTTATTTCACCCTTCTTGTTTTGCCTCCCAGCTATCCAGATATCATGGCGAGGCATGGGTGTGGCAGACTCCTCAGTAGCAGTAGACTCCTGAGTAGCCGCAGACTCCGCCTGTAGTCTTTGGCGAACACTTGCATAGCCTTTTGGACCCATAGTGTGGTCATGCACATTCAGTGCACGCCTTGCTTTTTGTGCGTCACTGAGGGCCTAGTTAGTATGCACATTAATGATTTGGTTAGTAGCACTAAATGTTAATCTTGAATAGGTGAATACAATGTATATTAATTAAATTGGGAGTGACGCCTAATACCTTGAATTCTTCAGATTTTCTTGAAGCAACAAAATTGTCCCAATCTTCTTTGTCCAAGAAGTTCCATTGTTCAAGGGCTGACTTCTTCTTCTTATCACCCTCTTTTATGTATTCTCTGTTCAGATTTGTCCTATAATTCCTAAGCATCTTTCCAGCGCGTTGCATCACACTTTTACGATGCAACTTCTCATCCAATGCAAACAAATTCTGTAAAATAAAAATGTTATTAACTAGTATCCAAAATAGAATTGCAAATAATAGAATTTGTAATCTACAAAATAGAATTGCAAATAATAATAACTCACGCACAAATCCTTCCATATCAAGTCTTTTTTCCCCTGAGGAACTTTATGCCAATTATCATACTTAACACCACAATGGCTCCGAGTGGTACACCCAAGATAGTTTACAAAATTATTGCGGTTCACTCCAATTGCATTTCCTCCATTATCAAACTCCACAACCAATTTGGATCCACTGCCACTTAGCGCTATTAACTTCTTCGACAGAGTGATGCCCCTTTTCTTGTTAAGTGTTTGGTGCTGCGCATCAAGTTGCTCCAGTGCTTCAGTGGGTACATGTGCATCATCAACCTAAATTTTGACAAAAATAAACACACTGAATTAGCCCAATATAGAAATATAGGATATATGACATAACTAGAAGATAATGAATTTTATAGAAATATAGGATATGTTTTTAGAACTTACATTGGTATCCTTGCCATGCTCGTCATGGACAACATGCTCATCATGGACTTCATGCTCATCATGGACATCATGCTCATCATGGTCAGCCATCTGAAAATGTCATTAAAAAGGCAAACATTTAGCATTTGTATTAACTAGAAAAAGGCAAACATTTAGCATTTGTATTAACTAGAAAAAGGCAAACATTTAGCATTTGTATTAACTAGAAAAAGGCAAACATTTAGCATTTGTATAAACATACATGTCTCTAAAATTGTGATCTTTTATCAATTAACAATCCTTCATTGTGATATCCGCGCACATATAAGTCATCATTAGCTTCAATATTTTGTGGAGTTGGCAACCCAACTGAGAATGGACTGGAGTCATCATACTTATCATAGTACTCTTCTTCATCTATAGGATCTTCAATGAATTGTCTTTTACCATGAAGAACAACCGACCATTTATCATTCGCAGGATCATCGATATAGAATATTTGTTTCGCCTGTGATGCCAATATGAATGGTTCACCCTTCTCGCCAATCTTTTCAAAGTTCACCAAAGTGAAACCCAATTCATCCACTATAACTCCTTTGGTGTTATCAACCCAATTACATTTAAAGAGTAGAATTTTGAAATCTATGTATTCAAACTCCCAAATGTCCTCAATGACACCGTAATATGACATTTTAGCTTCACGTGGACTCTTATCCTTTGCACTTGCAAAGTACATAGTCGACGCTTGAAGAGTAACCCCACTATTTTGGACGACACTCTTATCATCTCGGCGCTTTGTGTAATATGTGAATCCATTAATGTCAAACCCTTCATAAGACATAACATTCAGTTTTGGTTTAAAGGCGAGGCATTTGATAGTTTCTGTAATATCATTTGGTGTTTGAGATAGTTGATGTAAGACTTTATCTTCAAACCACTTAGTAAAAGTCTTATTATGCTCTCTAGCAAGCCACATTGAACTTGCTCGAGGATGTTGTCTCTTTATGAAATTGGTATGTTCCTCGATATAAACACTCACTTCATCCATATTGTGTAAAATATACAAGTGAGCTTGTTCCAACTGCTCACAGCTGATTACTTTCACCCGTGATCCCAAAATTCCTTTGCCCTCCTCAATATTCTTGTCATTATCAGGAGTGTCATTACCACTGAGAAAGTCATTGAAAAAATCCATAACCTCTCTCGCCACATAACCTTCAATAATACTCCCTTCAGACCGATAACGGTTTCGAACATCACCTTTAAAAATGCTCATGTATCGTTCAAAGGGATACATCCAATGCAACTCCCTTCATTTCCGGGTTGTTTAGGGCCCGATATCAACAATGACAACATAACATACTTATTTTTCATACACATCCAGGGAGGAAGATTGTATATAACAAGCATGACTGGCCAAGTGCTATGTTGGCTGCTCAATGTCCCGTACGGATTCATCCCATATGTACAAAGCCCAAGTCTTATATTCCTATCTTCTTCACCAAATTTGGGGCACAATAGATCAATCTTCTTCCACTGTGGGGAATCAGACGCATGTCGCAGGATCCCATCATTATTTTTCTTAACATCTGCATGCCACCTCAAATTCTTCGCATCTTTCGGATTTGCAAACAAGCATTGAAACCGTGATATTATAGGTAGATACCACAACACCTTGGCAGGAGAACCAGTTTTGGACTCCCCCGAAGTCATCAATTTATATCGTGACACACCACATTTTGGACAATCTTTCAAATCTACATAGTCCTTTTGAAATAATACACAATCATTGGGGCATGCGTGTATCTTCTTGGCCTCCATTCCCATTGGGCACAACATTTTCTTTACCTGGTATGTTGAGATTGGCAGCTCGTTTCCTTCAGGAAGCATTTCTTTCAACAAAGTCAATAATGAAGTGAAGCTTTTGTCACTCCATCTATTGTTAGCTTTCAACTTATACAATCTCAACACAGCGCTAAGCTTCGTAAACTTAGCACAGCCTGTGTATAACGGTATCTCAGCATCATGCACAATGTTTCTAAAGATAGGAGGTGGATCAGTGTGCTCTACCCTACAACTATCCAACATCGCATCAACGATGTCTGCTGGAACTGGTTCGTTCACATTTACGTCATCGGAGGCAATTTCTTCTTCCACCCAAGCACTGCTATCGACATCTACTGGTTTTGATTTTGAAATCTCTCCATGCCAGTGCCATTCTTTATAGCCTTGTACAATCCCGTTGCACATGACATGACTTTTGATTTCCTCACCAGTGTTGACTTTCAAGTTGTTACCGCAATGCCTACATGGACAGTAGAACCTATCTGTAGGTTTTTTCCTATGTTCCTCGGCAAATCTAATAAACTGATCAAGACCAGATATAAACTCTGGGGTGCAACGATTACGAATGGACATCCATGATCTATCCATTCTATGATCAGAGAAAGCAAGTATATATTAGGAAACAAGTATATATTAGGAAAAGATTAGGGTATACACTTACATCCTACCTAAGTGTATAATGTGATGTCATTCTTATATATAATAAATGTGTACCACCTATCCCATCCTTGAACACCTAATCTCACTAGTAAGTGTATAATGTGTATTGGGTTTTCAAGAAAATTTCGGCAGCATTTCCCCGATGTTCTCTAAGTACATATATACTTAGAGAACAAACGGGGAAATGCTACCGAAATTTTCTCGAAAACCCAATACACATTATACACTTACATCCTAAGTGAGATTAGGTGTTCAAGAACAGTCCCAAATCGGGGACTATCTAAGATTTACTCCTAATGAGTCAATCTTGGATGGGTTTCTAGGCCAACAAACACATTTGATGTCATTCTCATATATAATAAATATGTACCACCTATCCCATCCTTGAACACCTAATCTCACTAGTAAGTGTATAATGTGTATTGGGTTTTCAAGAAAATTTCGACAGCATTTCCCCGCTGTTCTCTAAGTACATATATACTTAGAGAACAAACGGGGAAATGCTACCGAAATTTTCTCGAAAACCCAATACACATTATACACTTACATCCTAAGTGAGATTAGGTGTTCAAGAACAGTCCCAAACCGGGGACTATCCAAGATTTACTCCTAATGAGTCAATCTTGGATGGGTTTCTAGGCCAACAAATACACGTGTTGTCATTCTTATATATAATAAATGTTTATAAACTACAGGAAACATGGTTAATCCTAATCAACAGAGCATTATTAAATCATAAATCAAGAAATCAATAGTTTCAAACAAAAGGTCTAGGAATATTTACTAGACATTATATGTTATAACCATTGGTTTAATAACCATATTTCCGCATGTACATGTTTATCAACTTTAAAACCCTATAATTCATGAAATCATTCTAATTCAATTTAATATGTTGGGATCACATAATTATATAATGACATCAGAATATATAGAAGAAACATAATTAACATGATTAACAACATGCTCATCAAACTAGGGTTTTCTTGAATATCATCTAATATTTGTGTACTAGACATTATATGTATCCCTAATCATCATATTTTCTTGAAGAATCCAGTTGTAGAAAGGATGGAAAAAAATACAGAGTGTACACGATCTTATCTAGATGTAGCTATTTCCTTGAAAAATCCAGTTGTACAAGAAAACTAATCAGCAATTGTGGGTACAGGAAAATTGTATATAGAATGCATCTTTAAAATAAAAGGTAGAAGAGCATTCTTTTCGGTAAGTTGACCTTTTCAAGTAGGAAAATTTCAACTATGGCAGAGAAAAAATTGTCCCATCATCATATTTCAGTAAGAATCACATTTCATGAGCTTGAGAGAGAGGAAAGAGCCTTAGACTTCATTCACTAACACGCAACCTCTGCCTCCTAGCTCTCACTCCTTGTCGCAATCTTCTCCACCCACAAGCGTCGCCCCTACTCGTGTAATACCTACTACCGTAAGCCCACCGACCATCCGCAAGCCTCACCCCTACTATCGTAATCTCTATTGCAGCAATACTACCCTCGTAATCCCACCAATCACCCGCAAGCATTGTCACACCAATAAAATACATGTACATCAATAAAATAAAGAGAAGAGGGCATACCGGTCTGGAGAAGAGCTGTGGTCTGCAGACGGCGGCACAGAGTGGGCGACGGCGGTGGAGAGGAGCTGTGGTCAAACCGGCGGCGCGGCGGAGAAGCAGCTAGCAACCCTAAACCCTGGCGGCGGCGCGACGGCGGTGGAGAGCAGCTTCTGTCGTCCTGGCGGCGGCGGCGTGGAGGCACTGGCACCGAAGGAGAAGGCGGCGTGGAGGCACCGGAGGAGAAGGCTGCGCCGGAGAAGGCGGCGCGGTGGCACTGTCGTGGAGGGGTGCGACGGAGTGGAGGGTCGGGCGACAGCAGTTGCGGCGGGAGCTAAAGTTGTTTAGGCGATGAAACAGAAGAAAGGGGAACAGTCGGGTGATCGCAGGATATAAAGTTCACCTATAGCGTCGGTTGTTTGTCACAACCGATGCCTAAACAACTTTAGCGTCGGTTGTTTGAAACAACCGACGCTCAATTGGACGATATTTTCACAAAATTATTTGGCGGGAACCACTTTCGGCGTCGGTTATCAACAGATAACAGACGCTGAAAGTGACACTTTTCGCGCAAAGTTTCATCACACATAGGCGTCGATGGCTATTTAAATAACCGACGCTGTATGTGACACTTTTTCTTTTCGCTCGAAAATTGGATTTCGCGGGAGCTTTTAGGCATCGGTTTGTTATTGTCAACCGACGCTGAATACAAAGCGGTACCCGTGTCTGGCTGGTCTTCGAATATAGACGTCGGTTTGCTTAAACAACCTATGCCTTATATGATAGGCGTCTGTTTTCCTTAATAACCGACGCCCAGAAAAGCGACACTGAATGCTATTTCTGTAGTAGTGATTCAATCTTCTATCTATTGTAAAATTAATTGATAATGTGTTTTTTCAATGTACAGTAACATTTGGTCCTTCTTGTTTTGTATTACAAGATCTCAAGAGTATGAGGATGATTGGTGGGCGGTCTAGGAAAGGTGATCTCTACCTCTTTCATGGTGTAAGTCTACATCATCAAGTATCTTTTCCGACTCCTACTATCCTGTTGAGTGGCTCTCCCTTACTGTGACACTACATATATGGCCATCCTTCTATGAAGAGTCTGCGAAAGTTAGAACCAAATTTATCACATGTGTCCTCTTTAGAGTGTCAATCCTGTCAATTTGGGATTCATCATAGGATGTCTTACCCAAGTCATGTCAATAAGAGGGCCCTTCATTTATTTGATTTAGTTCATAGTGATGTCTGGGGTCCTGTAAAAGAAAGCAATTATAATATTTTCTGATATTTTATTATTTCATTGTTGATTTTTCTCATATGACATGGATCTATTTTTTTTGAAGAGTTGGAAGTCTGTTTTGTCCATTGTCAAACATTTTCATCAAGACATAAAGGTTCAATTTGATTACAATATTTAAATTCTCCAGTATGATAATGCTTTGGAATATGTTCAAAATGCCATTGTTGATTTTGTAGTTCAGTTGGAATGGTAATTTGTACGTCTTGTCCTCATACTCCCTGACAGAATGGGGTAGCAGAGAGGAAGAATTGTCATCTACTTGATATTACCAGGTTGACCATGTTCCAATCCAATGTTTCTAAGAGATTTTGGTCGTATGTTTTACTGGATGCCTATTTTCTTATTCATAGACAACCTTCTTCTGTTCTTCATGGAAGTACTCCTTTTTTCGATTTTGCGTCCTAATGATCAACATTTTCTTGTTCTTCTTAGGGTTTTTGGTTGTACCTACTTTGTTCACAATTTTGATTCTAAACCTAATAAATTGTCTCCCAGGTCTATTAAGACTCTCTTTCTTGGATACTCCAACACCAGTAAGGGTTACAAGTGTAATTGTCCCAGTCTTCATCACATGTTTGTGTTTAGGGATGTCACTTTCCATGAGTCCATACCATATTCCTCTAGCATTCCCAAGAAGGGGGAGCAATTATGTGAATGTGAGGAAGTGCCACCATCACCAATCAGTGAGGGAGTGTTTCCACCACAATATAGTGAGAGAGAGCCACATACCATTTCTAAGAAAGAGCCATCTGGTGATGATCCCTTAATTCAATAACATTTTGGTGTATCACAAATGAAGCATAACAGATCATGATGAGGTAGCAACTCCAATTGATAAGCCTCCCCCATCTTCCTCTTCTCAAGATAATCTTAAAGATCCATAATATCTCAATATTCCCATTGATGTTCGCAAAGATATTCACACTTGTACTATTCAACATCCTATTGCAAATGTTTGTTGTTTGTCCAATTTATCTAAGCAGGTAGTTCTTTTTCTCTTGGAATTGATTATGTGAAATTTCCAAAGAGCCATGTTGATGCTATGAAGGATGTTGGTTGGCTACGTGCTATGAATTCTAAAATGTCTGCACTTATTCATACTGAAACATGGGAGCTTACTGATTTGCCTATAGATAAGAATGTTGTGGAATGCAGATGGGTATTCTCCATCAAACATAATCTAGACAGTTCCATAGAGAGATTGAAGATAAAATGATATATTCAGACATATGTGTTGATTTCTTTGAAACCTTCTCACCTATGGCTCGTCTTAATTCTATGAGGATACGTATATCTCTAGCTACCACCTTTGACTGGCCAATTTTTTAGCTCGATGTCAAAAATGCCTTCCTACATTGTGATCTACAAGAAGAAGTATACATGGAGAAACCTCCTGGATTTGTTGCTCAGGGGGACTGTCAGAAGGTGTGTAGGTTGAAGAAAGAAGTTTATGGGTTGAAGTAGTCTCCTTGATCTTGGTTTGAAAAGTTCAATACTATTGTGTTGCAAATGGGCTTCTCACATACTGTGACTGATCATTCCTTATTGTATTCTAGTTCCTATACTAAATCTATGGTTCTTGCTGTATATGTTGATGATATTGTTATCACTAGTAGTGATTCTGTAGGCATATCCAAGGTGAATGATGGAATGCAGAAGCACTTCCATACAAAAGATTTGGGGAAATTGAGATATTATGTAGGAATTAAAGTACTTCACTCTCATATAGGTACTAATTTGTCTCAAAGAAAATATGTAGTGGATCTACTTTGTGAAATAGGGATTACTGCATCCAAGCATGTGTCTACTCCTGTGGACTATCATGTAAGAGAAAATGCTGATGATACTAATTATTCAGATGCAGGGTATTATAGGAAGATCATTGGTAAGTTGATATATATGAAAGTGACTCGTCCTGACATTTCATTTGTGATAGGAGTGGTGAGTCAGTATATGAGCTCACCAAAGCAATCACATTGGACAACAATTTGTTGCATTTTGAGGTATCTGAATGGAGCTCTTGGAAAAGGGATCACACATTATAGACCTAAAACTCCTCCATCTGCTCTGGTTCTTACTGTCTATGCAGATGTAGATTGGGCTGGTATTCTGAATGATAGGAGGTCTACGTCTGGGTATTGTAGTTTTTGGAAAATCATCTTATCACCTGGAAGAGCAATAAGCAAAATGTTGTGGCTCATTCTAGCATGGAAGCTGAGTACAGAGCAATGGATCATGCTTGTTGTGAATTACAGCGGGTCCAATCCGTGCTTTCTTAATTGCAAATTCCTGTGATATCTGCTGTAGTGCTCAAATGCGATAATCAAGTAGCTATCTATATTTCCAAAAATCCAGTTTTCCATGAACACACTAAACATATAGAAGTTGGTTGTCATTCTATCAGAGATCAAATCAAGAATGGGAAAGTGGTGACTGCTCATGTCAGATTTGAAGACCAACTTGCTGATGTTCTTACAAAACCACTAGGTCCAGCAATGTTTCAGAGTCTTAGTTGCAAGCTTGGCATACATGATATGTACCCTCCAACTTGAGGGGGAGTGTTAGTATTAGTTGTTTTATATTCTAAATATTTCATTATGTCATTTATCTTTACTACTAGACTCTTATGTAAATTTCTCAATTGAATTATTATAAAAGGAGAGGTAGCATATTTATCCTCTCACACACTGTATTGCAACACCCTAATTATTTTTTTAAAATCCCAAAGGGTGGTAAATTGAGGCTGCAATTGAAATTTAGGGGATGTCATGTTTGACCACTTGGATCACTCTTTGTTTGCAAGCAAATCATCTATTATCAAGGATAAATAATATGTTTGATCACCATAAAATGTGAAACAATGTCTTCAAAGATTGGTTCAATTATCACCGTCGGAGGACTAAGAATAATGATGTCTCCAAGTCAGATTTAAGAATGAGATATGGAAATCATGATCTTGGTTATGTTTTTGGACTAACTAGTGTGTTGATAGATTTTAGGGATTTAATTGAATATGCTTAAACGTGCTTGGGTCAATTCATAGTTGCACTCATAGAAAAGATCTCTTTTTATTCAGTGATGTAGAAGAACATCATACATACTTCACGATTACTTTTAACATTGCTAATGTACATACTTAGCTAAGTGAATATGAGTTTTTCTTGACATGAATGCAATTGTTATTTGGAATGGGGTTATGTGTGGATGTGAAGAAGATTGACTCAGTCTTATTGTGAGTACAACTCAAAACACATATAATGATTCATAATATTCTCGCTCTAGTTGGTTTTGATAGATGAATCAAACTAGATTTTAGTTTGAGAGTTACACCATTGACTAATTTGCCTAAGAATGAATGCTCTTTTGTGTGGGACAACAATATATTAGAATACTTTTCAATGTAGCGCCTCTAGGAGACATTACTTGTGTGGAGAAGAGTGCATGTCTATACTAATCATGAGCGTCATAAATATATCTTTATATGGAAGAGTTGAACATGATCCAAGACCTTGGTTAGAGGTGGTAACTAATTATGGAAATATTATTAATTAGCATCCATGAAAGGTGTGGTTGACACTTCTAATAGAAAGTTATCATTTGTCTTTTTTGTGGATAATGCAAGTTGTTTATATAGCATGTGGTGAAGGGTGACACTGATACTTTTGAGATAGATGAACATTTAAACTGACACCCTCCATTAATATGACTATTAGCATAGCTCAAAATCAAAATGAGATCCAAGCAACATATCAAAGACGTGTAGAAGAAATATATGATGATACAAAATATATAGACAAATTTTAGAAAAAAAATAGAAGCCTTCCATGTGATCGATGATAGTACAATTTATTGTCAAAGCATGTGGTATGTCAGTTGCGATTTAAGGATAATGGTTTAGAGTAGGCACATTCTTGGATGTACGCTACATCTATTGCTACCAGTATGTATATGATTTTGAAGGAGTTATGATGTTTCTCAATGATAAAGGTGAAGTGGAAAAGTGAGTTCTTATATGTTCACTAAATTAACCTTTCTGCCCTGTCATATGCATTGTTTTTTATTAGACTTCATCATTCGATGAATCTTAGATTATATGTGATACTATGATTGGAAACTTAAGGTTTATTTGATTATATGCACTTTATTACATGATATCCTTGCTTGAACTGAATTAATTTTTGACTTCGATTAATTCATGACTGGACATTACCATTTTGATCTCAAATGTTGTATGGAAGCTAGGCCCTATTATCAAGCTACTATTCAGATCTCACTAAATTTTGACTGTCCTATAGTTGGCTATGAATTTCTAGTGATAAAGAAGAGGAATCTCATTTTCCTTTTATATTTTTCCTTTTTGATATCATTAGTCACATAAACAATCGGTAAACTAACTAGGATGATGATTGGGAGCCAATGGATATGCATCTTGTGGATCCCAATCCTATCCAATGGCAACCCATCAGCATCTACCTCCTAAAATTAATGGGAGGAGATAGTAAGGGAGTTCAATCGAGCTACCACCACTCAAATCCATTTTGGTCCATTCTATATCATCCTTTCTTTTCCTCTCTATCCTCTAACACCATTTCAAATCTATAATTGATGCTCTAGGTGGAGATGTGAACTCCCCTAATTTTCCCTTCTCACTCTAGTGAAGAAAGGATTAGAGAACCCTAGTCCTAGTTGTAAAAGGCATGAAATAACATTGTTGAGATCTCCCTTGACCAATCACAACCTCTCAGTTTCCAACTGATCCCCGAGCATGCCTGACTCTTTCTTCTATTTTAGTATTGCTTTGCAAATGGCATGAGCCCCAAATTGGGTTTCATCCTCCGAGGCTCTTCGGAGAGATCAATGCCATTGTTGACCCGTGAGTTAGGAAGAGTTCAAGTGGCCTCAAATTGATCCAAAATGTCCACTTCACCTCCATTCCCTTTTCTGTATATGGAAGATACACTGTCACGATTCAACCTCTATCTTGTATACTTCATGTAGTGAAGAGGGAGACTTATTGTAATCTGATATTGGTTAAGGTCAACTGGGTCGTGAGATTTAGCGACTGTCTTTTTTAATAAAAAATATTTCATTGTCGCTCTATCCAATTATAGGAGAAGTGTTATGATCGTAGAAAAACTTTATCCAATCGATCCTTTGGCCACATTTATTTCCTTAGTTTACTATATTGATAAGAAAAATGCAAGTAATCATTTAAGGAATGGTTTTAGAGGAAAATTCTAATTCATTTTTCACTAATATCTTGATTTAACTGTTCATCTCATTTGAACTATATAAATGACCTATCTTACTATAATATCTAGGAACCCTTCTTATTGCATGTACAATATCCATAATGATTATTGCTATCATAAATTAGACCTTGATGATTCATGATAATGATAATGCAAATTTTAATATAGAAATTCTTGATGATCTTAGGTTTGATTTATCCTATATGAACCGACTGTAAATCATTCATTTGACATTGTAATATGACATGGGATATGCTTATCCAAAATGTTGTTAATGATGATAACATCAAAAAATGATATGGGATATGCTAATCTAGAATGTTAATACTGATGCTATTGTTGAACATGATGAATGATTATATTTAGGATCATATTCAGATCTAATCACCTTATCCATGGTATTTTGAGGCCCATATTGACTCTCTACATCTAATATTGATCATGTATACATGTTTATATGCCAAGATTATTGACCTAGTCTTGACCCCCAATCTCCCAAGATCTACTCTTAATTGGAATATGAAATAAAAGTAAGCTTATTCTTCTATTGAATTAAACAATGACATTGTGTATATATTATATGTGTCTCTTGGACACAACTTGGCCTAGTTACTTGTTTGAGATAGATTGTACCATATCAAATAAGATTCTTATTTTCAATAATTATTTTGCAAACAATCGAACATAAATGTAATGTTCATTGTACTATTACCTGATATTGGCCTACAAAAAGGTGGAAACTTGATACTGATATTGATATTAAGTAAGGGCCTACCCCGTAGTCTTTGACATGTGGTAGAGTGGTCTACACAAATTGGGTTAGAAGGGTATATACAAACTATGAGTCTTTCCCTTCAACGATCACATTGTTGTGGTCAATTGGTTCTTGGATTCCTTCCCTCTCACCTTGTAAGGTGTAAGGTTGAGTGGTTCATTTTCTATAGCGTGCATGGCTGCTCTCCTTTTTGATGGCTTGTCTTCTCCCTCACTCCCATGTAGTGGTCAGCCTCCCGATGGAGTCTTCCTACCATATCAGGATGCCTATAGACGTCCCTCTTTTCCAGCAGCAAATATTATTCTCGGAAGTACAATGGAAAAAAAGTAATAGAGGATATAGTTTAGTTCACGATGAAATTTATCAGATACTGATATCATTCAATTACATTTTGTATTATAAGTCTTTCCAAGAAACAATATTTGACTTAAAATGTCTCTTGAATGTTTTTATAGCATATCATTGCATTTGTAATGTTTGCGTCTGGATTTTATTGGTTGAGGTAATAAAAGACATTAAAGACCGCTGCAATCTACTATGCATCGATTATCTGTTGAAACTGGACATGATACATCAAATCACGACTCCATGGGTATGATAATGAATAAAGGGAGGATGAATTGAGTGCTGACAGATTCCTAGATTGGTTCTCCATCTTGTGTCTTTTCCCCCATCATTCACATTTATATGTTTCATAATACATGCTTATTCCCAATAAATGATTTTATTAACAAATGCACCTATAAATGTTTTTCTTTCACATTTTCATGTACTTTGATCACTAATTGATGGAAGGGAGAGAAGGAGGTTGATCTTATAGCTTCCAAAACCATGTAGGATTCCAAAGTGAGGCTAAGAGCGCCCTCAATCAACCCCAAGTGACTAAGGATGTAATTGGAGAAAAAAGCACCATGGATGGCCAAATTCAAGATCAAAGTGTACAAGAAAGTCCTTAAAATGATCGTGGTACTTACCCATGGATATGCTAAAAGACCTCAAGTTACAATGGAATCTCAAGGACAAAGACATCAGAGACACAACATTCGTTCTAGGAAAAATGACTGTGGCAAGATGGAACTACCATAGTCATGTTAGTCAAAACAACTGTACTGGAAGTGCCATCACGATGACCATGGTCAGAGCCAAAAACAACTCCTTCATCCACCACGGTCATGCCCATTACCATAGTTCTTATACCTTCACCCCACCACGACGTGCCACCTACACTTCAAAATCCTAATATCCCCTAACATTTTTCCTCATCATGATCGTCTTCATTTACTAGGACCTTGTCATAGCCTACCCATTACGACAATGGTATCCATTGAGGACATGCTAACTCATCCCTATCGCTTCCCTTTACCATTAATCCCCACTTAACCATAGGCTACCTAGGCTACTATATTAACACTAGTGGCAAATGGGAGGTTCTCGAGGTTGCAATAGCTGGAGCTAAAGATGGGAGCTTCCTCATCCACATCCATGTTTCTATATTCTTCTCCTTCTTCTTTTGTTCTTCATTTGAGTGTGAGTAGCTAAGCCTCCTTGTTGGGATGTTTGGGGACAAAATATGTAACTTTTTTACCATGTTGGGAAATACATTTATGCATGATACTTTGACTTTGTTTCCAATGGCTATTTTATTACTTGTTCTCCCCCTTAGATGTTTTCCTCTTTTAGCCTCTTATTTCCTCTTATCTATACACCTTAGAAGGTTTCATAAGTCAATCACCATAGAAAGAGGTAAGGAGGGAGAACAAGCAATAACATGTCAATATGCACTTAGAAAAGAACATGTTAAGTGATTGGATGGTGGGTAATAGGAGGTGAAACATCCTTCTCCCACATCCCACACCACCCCTTTCCACTAGTTATATAAGGAGAATGACTCATTGAGATCTAGCTTGGATGATATAGACTAGGGTTTACCTGTCACTTGGTCAAATGAGCCTTGGAAGGTTGGATGGGAAGTGGTAGGGAATGGTTCCCCTATATTCTAGGATCAACTAACAGGGTAGGACTCCTAATATATATCATTCCTTATTTTTTGATTTAGTAGCTTAAATAGTGGATGTATGTGCTTGAATATGACCCTTATACATGGTTCATGGTTACATATCCCCCAAGAGGCCCACTATCCTTAGAAAAATGCAATTGCCTCCTTGCTAGTTAGTGCTAGTTAACTTAGCTCACTCTCTTGATCTCTAGTGTTAATTGAATAGTTAAAGGTAAACTACCTTTCTTAGCATTAAATAGGATTTCTATTGCTTAATTAGTGTTCATTATCTTCTTTTCTTAGCTAGTTAGACTTAGTTTCTTGCTTAACTTAGTCTAATTGCATGTTGATCCCTAGTTTATTCACACAGACACCATATTCAAACCCTAAAAACTACACTTTATACTAGAATCCTAGTACAAACAAACTAGCTCTAGTGCTCCTACTCTCTCGACCAAATATGACTTTGTACTTGCTTCTCATATACTACGGTATGAGAATGTGTGCTTGTGGATTGTTTATATCAATAGTGTGCCTCATTTGGGACTTTGTTAGCCTGATGTGTAATAAGCACATCAAACTTTCTAATGTCATTGTTGGGGATAGTGGTGCTTGGCCTAGCTAGTTTGTCCTACCTTGTCTTTTCTTTGGGCCCTCACTATTGGTATGGTTTAATATTTTTATTACTTTTGCATTTGAGGTTGATATTTTTTTTTCATTTATGCATGTGCATGTGATATTGCATGTTTGGTCTCCGACCGTCCTAGTTGAGCTCAAGAAGAGAAAGAAATGGCTGACCCAAATGGACCACACCCCTGCGTTGATAATGAAGACCCTAAAGCAGTAGGTGGCCAAAATCCACCTCCTAGACCTCTACAAGACTACTTCTTTATGTAAAACTACACATCCTCAGTTGTTGCATGGATTAGTGCAATGTCGGGACAAGCTTTCTGCATACCACTGACACTAGTTGTAGTTGCAATGTATCCTATATTCTATGTACCCGGGAAGTAAAATCTAGACCACCTTGTGGATTCCTTCATTGAGACATGTTCAACCTTTGACACTCTGGCTACCACTGATGGTGTCATTCACATGACCCTATTCCCATCCTCCTTGAAAGATAAATATAAAGTTCAACACAACTCAAGAATGGACATTATGACTTCAGAAGATATCAAAAATGACTTTCAAAAGAAGTTGTATTGTTTTGGTAAGTTGACAATCATGAGGATATCTATTTTGAACTTTGGTCAAATGAGCCATGAGAAATTTAATGATAGTTGGAAGGGGTCTTTGAAACTGCTTAGAGGTTTCCCCCATCATGAGATCCCACCGTGAAAATTGATGAAAGCCTTCGATTTTGATCTATCCCCATTGGGCCGTTGTTAGACTCATTGTGTGGTGGCACTTCCATGGAAAACCTTATGACTTGACCATTATATTAGTACTTGGCTGAAAACCAAAGACATGGAGATTCTAGTGAAATTAGTGAGTATGACATAAATTTTATTATATCTTCTATTGGGACTACACCTGCACCTTCCTATGACCATAACCCTCAATTGATGAAGGTTATGTGTAAATGAGTAATATGATGATGAACCAAGGTGGAGGTGCTACAATCAACTTGATACAAGCTACTGATAGTTTTGAAGAAGAAGTGAAGGCTATATAGTCCTTTGGGAACCACAACAACCAAGGTCAGATGTCCCAATCATACATTCCCAAGGGAAGAAACACCCTAATTTGTCATGGAAGCAACAGTGAAGAAGGACAAGTACACACAAGGAAACATTATGGCCAAAAACACAACTCAAGGTTTGAAGAAGAAGTTCTTGGTATGCTAAGGAGACGAGATTCACTGAAGAAAGATGTGTCCACTCATGGAAAAACTATTAATAGGGTTGGACAAAGGCAAGATCAGCTAGCCTTGACTCTTGCATACTGTGAGGAAGGGAGATTGCCTTCCCAAACCAAGGTGAACCCAAACAACGAAGTGAAAAAATGATAGCTGCCCAAAAACTCTATTGTGTCCATCATAAATGCAAGTACAACATGTACAACAGTTAAAGGTCTCCTAATCCATATGCTTCTCCACAATCATAAACACCTTTTAACTACCAATACCCTCCTCACATCAACAACCACCTCCTTAACAACCACCTCCACAAAAAACATACATCTTCCAACCTCCACCTCACAATCAACAACAACAAAGACCACCACCATCACCACCACAATCACAACAAGCTCCCCCTCCTCTTATGAGCAAGTAAATCCAATGACCATTTTGAGGAGTGGTAAAGTTCTCGAGCGGCACATAAGTAAAAGGGTAAATGATCACGTGAACCAAGGTTATGTTGATAATGTGGTGCTAAGTGTTGCTAATACTGAGAAATTATGTGATACCACATAATAACAAAATTATGTTGTGATTCTATCTATTGATTTTGTGATTCCAAGTGTTTTCCAGTTTTCCCTTCTATTCAAACTATGATAATGAGTGCTCCACCCATAATTTCAAGAGTTCCTCTTGTGATACTTCATGATGTTCCTATTGATTGAAGCAAGAAAAGTGGAAATGAGCCTCCATTCCCTGATGCTTTGGATGAACTCTCATACAAGAGGAGGTAGAAGCATATTGTTAATGTTTTTGAGGTCTCTAGACAAGGGAAGGTCATTATCCCATTGATTTATGCAATAAAGTGCAAACTTTCTTTGGGATATGTGTACTGTGACACTCATTGTTGCACAAAGTGAGATTACTCAAAACAAGCTTGAAATTATCACTAATAACCAAATTACCACAAAAAAAGGTAGATTAAAACCGATCACATAAAGGCATCTCAAGATGAATGCATCATATTTAAATCCATAGAATTTGTGTCACTTATATTTCATTCATGCCAAAAGATGTTACATATCATCATTTATTGGATGACAAGACACAACCTATTACATACGGTAACCTGTTCACGTATACAAATCATGTATGTACCTCCATGGTAGAAACCCAAAAACTCAATTTTATGTACAACATCTACAAAACACCCCCAAGGACCTAAGAGTATAGGGACGACACATAGGAATCTATTACTACACACTAGTTGCATGTCCATGATCCAATAGATGCAACTCCGCTTACAAACAACTTCAACAATAGAATCTCTATCTCAACATTCATGTCCACCTAAAAGATGTAGAAGCCCACGAGGTGAGACAAACGTCCCAACGAGAGATATAACTCTCTTCCAACATCTATTGAAGCATAAATAACTAAGCACATAGATAAAGTACTGAGCAAGTTGAGCAGATTCAACTAAATGATATGTATCTAACATATAAAGCATATTAAGCAAAACTAGACAGTTAACACCGAGGAGTAGAAAAATTAATACTTTAAGAAGGAATATGAATAACATGTATAACAATTGATTTCTCTTACCACATTATAATTCAAATAAATCAGTACAATGATAAGGCAAAGGGATCATCCAATGTTACAATTGACCCTAAGCAAAATATACTACACGACTGTGTTACATCTTTTATTATGCCATGAGGAGATGAGGTATACCACTAATGCTCCAACTGACCACTGCTAAGAAAAGTTAGTACCATATAACATCTAGGAGGATCTGGACTCCTATGATATCTCCACACCCTCAGTCAGTTCGAGTCTGCCACAGTGAAATATAGAGTCTAACTGCAAAAAAGCCTAGTCTGCCTTGGTATATAGGCACAACACTAGTGAAACTGAGTTACGACCACAACCACACTCCTACCTAGGTATGACCACAACCATCCTAAAAAAATATCATATTTATACATTGATCACATTATTGAGATACGACCTCAACCATTCTCCTTCCAGGGTATGACCACAACCAATCCTGCGAAATGCATATACTCAAAAGTATATGACTCCGAGCTTCCACTAAGGGAGAACCTTTTTCACCATCCAGCAAGTATTGACACTGAAGATGGATCTATAGCACATGTCAAACTACATGATTAATGTTCCACTTTATTAGTTATGCCAATTAAGTGCATTTTATCATCAGTAAAGTTACAACATACAAATCCAAAATAAACTCTACAAAGATAAGGGAAAGGTGTAACTCCAGAAGATATAAAACATATAAGGTATGAACTAGTCACATCATCATGACATGATACTGGTAGCACTACCATACCAGGCTATGACGATTATCACATCATTATGGGATATCAATCCCTTCATTATATCACTAGAGGATATCACCTCACAATAGGCATCAAGCCTTCACCAGGTCATAGGACCTATCACATCAATATGATCTCATAATGTCTCATCTATACTTATAGCCATCACCTTGTATCATATAATAATAACCATAGAATACACAAGACATAAAATTCATTTCACCTTCCAGGTTAGGGGTTCATAAATAAGAGTGAGAAAATATCATAATATGGTAACCAGTCCCAATGAGTCAAACAAGCACATCATATTTCCCAACATTAGGGTCAGTGTCATGTATAGCCGATTAGGGTTCCATATCATAAATCAATCACCAAACCCTAATTATCTCATATCCCATTTCCTTGGATCATGTTGGAATTAGAACGTCATTAAATAAACATGATTAGAGCATTATCTCAACAACACTAGGTATCAACACCACATACATGTGTATGTGTACCATATCATTATGTTATGCATGTGTTACGACCATGCACCATGTATATGTATCGACCACCCTAGCAAACATGTATCACGACCATAACCATCCAGGTGTCCCAACCTCAAGACTAGAACATGTGTCTCGACCACCACAAAAGTAGGTGTCCCAGCCATGCACAAAACAAGCATCTCGACCATGACCAAAACCCATATCTCGAACACAAAAAAACCAAGAGTCTTGACCACTACCAACTGGGTGTGTGGACCACCAACCAACATGGTGTCTCGACCACCAAAAATCCACATGTCTTGACAACAGAAGAGCATATCTCGACCAAGGAAAAACTGATAGTCACGACCAAAACCAAAGCATAGGTCTCGACCCAAAACCAACACAAAGGTGTCTCGACCAAAACATAAAGGAGGGCATGAGTGTCGACCAAGACAAAATGTAGACAACAAGAAAACCAATCATCACTATGCTCAAAACTCATATGGTCATGATCATCATCCCTATAACAAACACCATGAAGATGAACTAGTAAAACCACATAGGAGAGATAAAACCAAACTTCAACACATATAAGACTACTCAAAACTTCAAGGTAAACGTGTTGGCTGAAAATTTGGAATGGTGATAAAACCAGAACTCATGGTGCATGTAGGATCATCATCAAGATTAACCATCATCAACAAAATGGAAATCTCCATGTAAGGGACACCAAAACCTTGAAATTCGCGTTCAACATAAATCTTCAAGAAATCAACTAGGTGGAAGAAGATCAAGCATCAACCTCAAGGTAACCAACTCCAAACCTAAAAAAAAACAATGGTCGAACCAAAGCATGGTGATGAAACCAAGAATCATGTTGCATGTACCAAATCACCACATCCAACCCATAACAAGTCATACGCAAGAATTTAGGGTTTAAGAAAGAGAGTAATCTACATGCGAATACTTCAAAGTCTTAAACCTTATATCATGATAACTTTACTTAACATATTATCATAGAATCCATATATCAAAATAGAAGATTATCACGGCCAAAATAGAAGATAAATATCAAATAAAACCACCATCATCAAGGAGGAAAGCTTCCCATAAAACGGTCACCAAAAACTCTAAAACATGTACTATGGAAATCACTATGGAGAACCTCATGTAAGAGAGAGATAAACCCACGTTCAACAGCTACAAAATAGAGCCTAAAATCCATGTTACACTAAGGTCCACGAATATTATGCATGTGATCAAACCAAGACCAAAAGATAGGAGAAAACCATCCATTTCATCACCATCTCAAAATTTGGTACCTTAAATTAGGGTTTCAGATTCTAAATAAACCAAGCATAATAAACATCATCATTCAAGCTCTAGAACATGATATCATCAGCTAGCATGTTAGGAAAATGATTTAGAGAGAGAAATGGTAACATGCATGTAAAGAAAAGTGCAATAATAGAGGGGGTAGAGTATTATATAACCCACCTTAAGTGAAGGAACATGCTCTAAGCTCTCGATCACCAAGGAGGGAGATGAAGTTACACCAAAAGCTCAAGCCTCAACCATAAGAGAACCTCAAGAAGAAGAACATACCATAGTCAAACATAGCTCAAGAAAAGAGGGAAAGAAACCCTAGGCCAAACCAAAAGAAGAAAGAAGAAAGAGAAGAAAACTTCCTCACACTTGCAGCTTGTCAAAACATGGTCTACAACCCTTGTGATGAGGAGTTTCTCTCAAGATGACCACTAAGGATGATCCATGGTCTTATGTCCGAGAAAAAAGAAGAAGGTAGGTAGAGTTACAAAAGGAAAAACGTGATCAAGAATATATTATCACTTAGCAAGAAGAAAATTACCAAGAATCACCACAAGGAAGGTGATTGAGCTCAAGAACACCACATGCAAGGTTGCTCAACCACCAAAGCTCCAAGGCCATCCCTTCTTTGCTCCACCATTCTCCAAGGCCAGACACAAGCAAGAGGGATAAGAAGGAGGGCCGAAAGGTTCATCTACAAGGAGAAGAAAGAGGTTATATACTCAAGGAGGCGAGAAGTAAGGTGGAGATGATGTGTTAACACCTAAAGGCACCAAAGGGACACTTGTCCACAAAATAAACCAACATGCAACCACTATATGCATGCATGCATGGGATGGTGATACAAAAAATGTTGAGTATCAACCTCTTAAGGTCACCAACACATCAAGGGTTCGAGACAACATGACAACAACTTGTCTTGGTCGAGACAAAAGGTCACCAAGCACACAAGGTCGAGACACATGACAAGAAGACAACTGTGTCGACCCAACCCCACCAAGACCATCATGGTCGAGACAAAACCACCCAAGGAAGGTGTGTCAGTCAATACATATCCAAGACACCCGTCAAGGTCGAGACATGGGTCACTGCACTTCAACCAAGCTTGTATGGTCGACACCAAACCAAACCCTAGAAGCCCTAATCTCTTCTAGAGATGTCACCACTCATCCAAGGCCCAACCCAAGGTGACCCAAAGCATCAAACACTCTCTCATGATGAAAATAAAGAGAAGGTACACTATGGATGTGGAAAATTTCTATATGACCCTCCCAATTGGGTAAATTGCAATTTGACCCAAAATAAGCACATAAAGCACAAACATCATCCAAACAAATTCAAACTGGAAATTTGAGCTATCCACAAGCTCTAAAAGCATATCAAAGGATTAGAGAAAGGTTATAAGCATTCAATCAAGCTAAACAAATAGGGTTAGCCCAAAACACAGGTCAGGGGTCTTACAAGCCATAAACCCTTAACAAGGATTTCACTCGCGAAATCCTAAGAGAAAAGATATGTGTACATCCTACACATATCTTCCTCAAGCTACCACACAACCTCCTATACACCACGATGATGTCCCAAAACCTTGACCAAAGGGGTATTCATTTCCTTCAACTTCTTGATTCTCCCATCCATGATCAACACATGATCTACCACACATGGCACATCCTTATCTATCTCCCTCTCCTCTAGTTGTAAAGTCAACTCCATGTCTGGGTGACACTCTGCTAACATAAAAACATGAAACACTGGACACAACATAGGTAACTGAGGTGTAAAATCCACTTATAGGATTACAAGTCTCATACAAACATAACGTAGATTTATACCGTCTCTCAAATAGATTCCCAAGGTCTATATCATTCTCATAGACTATCCGTTTGTCATTGGCACATGTATCGGTCACAAGGTTCATGCACATTTTACTATCCCATCTTAGCTTGTTACATCACTACACATTCAATTACTACAACTTATTCATGTTTCAAATCTGTCCACTAACACGTTGTTGAGATGCATAGGTACTTAGAAGAGCAAACCTTTCCCAGAACCAACGTATTCATATTATCACCTCTTGAACAACTGTTCTATTTTGGTAATATACTTGTACCATCCTCTGACTCATGGAAGTCACCATGCTTCTGCTGCGCTACTTTGATATTCTGACTCAACGTAGATTTTTCTGGTGACTGTTATCAACAATCAAGCTAACAAGGACACCTTCGACTGTTCATTCCTTGGATGTAAGGAGACCAACTTGTCTCTTCAACTCTTATATCTCAGCTGGAATCATCCCATATAATGTTTGTATTATAGATTGGGTATTGATGACTAGATTGATCTCAATAAGTCAAACCCTTCAAGAGGCGAAACACCTAGAAACTTATCAATGAATACATCCTCAAAATTCCATACAACTAGAACTTCTTGGGTACTAGGACTCCCCGCCTTCGTGTCCATCACATGTGCCAAAATGCTTCACAGCCTTGCCTCATCATCTTCCCTACCACCATCACTATTAGCAGACACGTCAGGAGGATCTTCCTACCATCTTGGGAGATTCACAGAACAACATCATCCTTAAATGTAGTCATGTTGGATCTATAATCCAAGACCACCCAGTTCTATCCCAAGTATCCATCCAAGGATCACGTTGATACTGTGCATATCAAGTGGTATATAATTCACTTGAATGCTGCATTCCAAGAAACAAGTAACATAAGGGAACACACTTCCCTTGACACCACAACATTTTCCAGGGTTGCTAATAAGGGGTAGGGGTTACCAACTCTCTTTCATTATTATACAAATTTAAAACTTCATATGTGTCATTTTATTTTTTCACCTTGGTTTCCTTGCCATCGACATAGGAATTACCAAGATTAAAGCATTTCATTACTTCTTTTTGGTTATTTGTTCATCATTCTCATGTATGCTTTCTTGTTTTAATCATGTTTTCCAACCCCTCATCAAGAGGTAGACCATCATATTTCACATTTCCTTCATTAAATAAGGGTCACCTATCTTTAACTCTTTCATATGTAATGAAGGTTTTTATTTTAGAACTTCCTTATTCACATAGGATGGTCTGAGGTTATCTCAAATTCCACTTTATTAGTTTATCATTGTTCTCATTTTTCACCTCTTGTCATTCTTATCTCAGGAATTCTCTTCATCTTATATGGATTTTATACCTTGGCTTGCTTTATTAACACAGATTTATCCATATTTTGCTTTACATCCTTCCTAAAATTACATCTTCAAGGTCCTCTCATAGCTTATTTGTGTTCATGTTTAGGTTTTATGGTGCCATCTCTTTCTCTTATAACTATCAGACATTCAAGTTCTGATAAGTTACGATGTAGTTCTCTTCTTCTTTAGGACAAGATGTGGGTATTATGACCATGATTTCTGATTTGTTATGCTCTTTAGATTGTTTAAGAATGACTACTTGATCAGAGTAATCAGAAAGATAACAATCTAAGAGTTCCATACTTACCTCTTCTTCAATAGTTGAATACCTGGCTAGGGCACTCAAGTACTGAGATTAGGCAGTATGCACCATGTTTTATGTCATGTTCTCAAGTTAGACATCATCCTAGTCCTAAGTCCTAGTGTCCCTATAGACTCAGTGAATCTAGAGCTTTGATACCACCAAATGGGACACCCATTGCCAGACAAAGCAAGATTACTCAAAACAAGCACAGAATTATCACTAATAACCACATTACCACAAAATAGGGTAAATTAAAACCGATCAAATAAAGGCATCTCAAGTTGAATGCATCGTATTGAAATCCCAATAACTTGTGTCACTTATATTTCATTCATGCCAAAAGATGTTACATATCATCGTACACTAAATGACAAGCCACAACCTATTATGTATGGTAACATGTTCACGTATACAAAACATATATGTACCTCCATGACCCAAAAACTCATTTCGATGTACAACATCTATAAAACAGCCCCAATGACCTGAGAGTACATGGATGACACATAGGACTCTATAACTAGACACTAGCTGCATGTCCATGATCCAACAACTACAACTCCTCTTATAGATAACTTCAACACATGATCTCTATCTCAATGTTCACGTCCACCTAAATGATGTGGAAACCCACATGGTGAGACCAAACGTCCCAATGAGAGATATAACTCTCCGCCAACATCTATTAAAGCATAGATAACTAAGCACGTAGATAAAGTATCGAGAAGGTTGAGCAGATTCAACTAAATGATATGTATCTAACAAATAAAGCAGATTAATCAAAACTAAGCATCTATCACTGAGCAATAGAAAAATTAATACTTTAAGAAGGAATATTAAGAACATGTATAATAGTTGATTTCTCTTACCACATTATCATTCAATCAAACCAGTTCAAAGATAAGGAAAAGGGATCATCCAATGTTATTTGCATTTGACCTAAGCAAAATACACTACACGGCTGTGTTATGTCTTTTATGCCCTGAGGAGATGAGGTATATCACTCATGCTCCAACTGACCACTGCTAAGTCAAAATCAATTACATACAAGATCTAGGAGGATCCAAACTCCTATTATCTCTCCACACACTTGGTTAGCCAGAGTATGCCGTAGTGACATATAGAGTCCAACTGCAAAACAACATAGTTTGCATTGGTATATAGGCACAACACTAGTGAAATTGAGTTACGACTGCAACCACACTCCTGCTGAGGTATTACCACAACCATACTAAAAAAGATATCATATATACACACTGTATCACATTATTGTGGTACGTACTTGACCGTTCTCCTTCCAGAGTGTGACCACAACCAATCCTGTGAAATACATATACTCAAAAGTATATGAATCTGATCTTCCACTAAGAGAGAACCCGTTTCACCATCTAGCAAGTACTAACATTGAAGATGGATCTATGGCACATGTCAAACTACATGATTAAGGTTCCAATTGATTAGTTATGCCAAATAAGTGTCTTTTATCATCAATCAAGTTACAACGTAAAAATCCAAAACAAACTCTACAAATATAAGGGAAAGGTACAACTCAAGAAGATATAAAATGTATAAGGTATGAACTAGTCACATCATCACCACATGATACTGGTAGCACTTCCATACCAGGAAATCACCAATATCACATCACGGTGGGATATCAATCCCTTCATTATATCATAGAGGATATCACCTCAAAATAGGCATCAAGACTTCACTAGGTCATAGTACCTATCACATCAATATGCTCTCATAATGTCTCATTAAAACTTATAGCCATCATCCTGTATCATATAATCATCACCATATCATACACAATCCATGGCATTCATTTCTGTTTCCAGGTTATGGGTTCATAATCAAGAGAGAGAAAACATCATAATATGATAACCACTCCCAATGAGACAAGCAATAACATCACATTTCCCAACATTAGGGTTAGGGTTACATGCATAGCTGATTAGGGTTCCATATCATAAATCAATCACCAAACCCTAATGATGTCATCTCCCACTTCCTTGGAGCATGTTAGAATTAGAACGTCATTAAATAAACATGATTAGAGCAATATGTCAACAACACTAGGTATCAACATCATGTACATGTGTATGTGTACCATCTCATTATGTTATGCATGTGTTACAACCATGTAACATGTATATGAATCGACCACCCACACAAACTTGTGCCACGACCGTAAACCATCCAGGTGTCTTGACCTCAAGACTAGAACATGTGTCTCGACCACCACAAAAGCAGGTGTCTCGACTATGCATAAAATAAGCATCTCAACCATGACCAAAACCCATATCTCGACCACAACAAAACCAAGAGTCTCGACCACTACCAACTTAATGTGTCGACTACCAACCAACATGGTGTCTCGACCACCACAAAGCCACATGTTTCGACCACCACAAAGCCACATGTCTCGACCACACATGTGATGGAGTGGACTTTTGGAGTCCTTAATCATCCAATGACATAAGTGAAATCATAAGGTTGAATAATATTGAGAGTTCCAAGTGTTTTAGTAAAGTTGGAATGTTGATTGAGATTTATATAATGATTAAGATCTCTCCTTTTATGCCTTCTTGAGGAATTTAATTGAATGGTCTAATATATGAGTTTGGTCACCAAATTTGAGTAGAAGGTATATCGAGAGGTATAGAAGCTATGGTTAAAATTTTGTGTCATTTGGATGTTCCTAGAGGAAGTTATTTAGGATTGAAAGTGATGATAATGTATTTGAATTATAAGGTTTCATATTATAAGACTAGATCAAGTTTTTCTTGATTATGTCACGTACTTGGATCCTTGACTTAGCTTCCTAGCCAAGTTATAGCCTTGGATCTCAGATCCTATAGACTAGGTGTTTGAGAAAGAGTGGCCACAGATCATCTAAGTGGACGTTGGATGTTTTCTCTTGGATACCATCTCACGGTGGTGGAAGTCTCTCCTCCCTTGCAGTTATAGGATCAGGGACCTAGATCCCACTTTCTCGACGTGCTGCTCAAAGGTCGTGAGCGGATGTGACATCCTTGAATGAGTAGTTATCATCGGTTTGAGTAGTGCTCCATGATGACCTCTCACTTGATACACAAGCCACTAGGATCGAGAACTGCTCTTCTTCACCTCCCCATCAGTTCTTCCCCTCGCTTACCAGGCAAAGCAAGGCAACACCGTCTTCAGCTCTCAGCCCCTCCAGTGGTAGAATAGATGTGGAAGAAGGAACCTAAGAGAGGAACTGGAAGAGGAAGCCCGACAGGTGGAAAAGGAAGACCAGACGTAGAGGAGAATCCAGTGAGAAGATCGGGTACTGGCAGGGCCTGGAGCCAAGGCAATCACGGACAGAAGGCTGCAGTAGTGGTAGATCGACCCAGAGACCTTCCCCTGATCTACCGGTGGTAGGCTCGAGGAGTAATGGTTGCAACCCCACCCAAGCAACGATCGTGAGAAAGGAGGATCTGAGAAGAGCTAGGTGCATAGATCAGACCGTATCGATGGTGGAAATCACAGCAAAGATGGCGGCGGTTGGTGGCGGCACTCTCAGTAGGTGAACCTCATGGCGACGCTAACCAACAATGGGGACCTGAAAGGCTAGCGGCATGGAGAAGATCCAACGACGATGCTCGCATAGGCGGCGACCCTGACCTTGCCAGAGCAGAGCCCATCAGCGGCACCGAAGCCAGGCGGCGGCTTGGGTGGTGGTGCGGACTTGATGCGAGAGCAGGGAGAGAGAGAGACACAGGTCCAGCGTCAAATCCCAACCCAGCGGTAGCTACTGGCGCCCAACAGAAGCACAAGCTGTGGGTAGAGAACCTGGTCTCGTAAGATTCTCGCGCAGAACGTGACATGACCGTGGTTGCTTTCTCGTGAGCTAGAATGAGGAAAGAGAGGGACCCATCCGGGTTAGCAGATCTGTGGATTCACGGATCCAACCCTGGATCCAGACCGGGACCTAGCCTGGAAGAGCAGCGCAAGACACAGAGACACGTGGAGGCTCTCCATTGGTTGGAGAAAGGTATTTAATCCTAAATACTTAGATCTTGCATAATTCCTAGTAATTAGCTCGAGCATCAGAAAAATACACATAATATACCAAAATGTTTAGAAAAATGCGTAGAACAAGATGGAAGTAAAATATCAGGCTTTTGACGAACTAATATCAGAGTAATCATGTAAGATGTAAAATGGTCTTTTCATGCATAATAAATAATAAACAAAGACCTAAAATTATGGAAAAATGTCAGTAGATTCATAATTATGTTTATAATGCATATGATATCAGTTATGGTCATGTTGATGTACGAAATCATGTAATTTTCCTTAATATGGCTTATTAGGGCTAATAACCCTAATTAATATGCAATAAATACATATATGATCAATAAAGGATGAAATTTACAGAGTAAGCTCATATCAGTAATGTGAGGCTAATATGTAACTCGGATATCAGTTAGATTCATGGAATTAATATCATATGAAGAGAATCCTTAATACATGTGATGTAACCTTGATATGGTTAATGAAAGTGACATATTGTTAAATATGTTCACATAATAATGTGACACATGAGTATATCCGGTTGATGAACTATAATCTGGAATATGACATCAGTAGGATAAATCTAAGACAAGAATGCAGGTAATAGTGGAAATATCGTAATGAGATAAGGTAAACCCTAAAATGGATTAACTAGGGTTAAGATGATGAGAACCTGATGATCATATGTGATCTTATCTTTATCAGGTTTGACCAAGGATATAGTTGATATCAAGAATATATGGTGATTAGATTATCTCTTTGGAAGGTACACTATTACCTCTTACTAGGCTTATTATACAGTATGCTTGTGTTATATGTGTAGTAGAATACTTGGCATATGGTATTGGATGAAGTGATTGTTCTTGTATGATATCCTGCTTGATTTTCCATACTTATGGCTATGAACACATGAAATATAAGATATCTGATCCATCATATGATAGCACTAAACTCTTTGGTAGTACAGTGCATTGAAGTGATCTCAAACTCTTTGGTAGTAGATCACATGTGTTAGATCTCAAACTCTTTGGTAGTATATCACACGTAATATGATCTCAAACTCTTTGGTAGTAGACCATAAGGCCTAAAAACATCAAAGCCCTTGGGGGCAGATGTACGAGATATATGATGGAAATGTGCTTAAAATATGTGTGTTCTCTTTTGTTAATGAACATCTTTGTGCAAGTATATGATTTTCTTTTATTTCTTCTGTTACTGCCAAGTATTAGTTTTATCTTATTGCCAAGATATGATGAGAGGTATATAAAAGACACGTAGGCGTACTCAGTACAATATTCTTGAAATATTGTGTTGACGTGTACCGCATGTAATCTTTTGTTTAGGTTGTGGTTATGCTCTTGAAGATCCAGGATAGCTGAGAGTGGTGTAGCGAGCTGATGTACAGGTGGACCTGTTGTCTTAAGATCCTGTAGTTTAGTAGTAGTACATGTATATGTGTAGTTTGCTGTTCAATATGTAATATCAAATGTTGTAACAATTCATGTTGTAATTATATGTTGAATGGTGAACATGTGTGTATGGTTTTCTTATTGTTCATGTACATGTACTACTGATTGTTTCCTTCTGACTCCCTTGATTTTCTTTTTCTTAGCCTAGTGTGGGATGTTTAAATTGGGATTCTCACTGAGGTGAGGGTTTCAATTTGGCCGTCACACATCAGATTATGTTTTAGAAAATCCGGGGGTGTCACAGGTGGTATCAGAGCATGAACAATAGCAAAGCCTGACATTTTCTCATTATGCAACTCAAAACTAAAGAACCTTGAACCTTAATAATCTTTAGGGTTAGATTAGTCATATTTTAGAGACTAGATCTGACCTAGCCTCTAGGTTAGCACCTAGATGTCTGAGAACTAGGTCTAGACTGGTGCTTGTTGAGTAGAAAGTCCTTAGATGTCTTCCTTTCCTTGTAGTGCAGCGGTATGGGACGTTGCACTATTTGGAAATGACGTGCATCAAGGAAGAGAAACCCTAGACATATGGCGCTCATTGTCTAGAGTAGCTATGCTAGTCTACACCATTTTCTCACCCTTTTCACTAGTTTTCATGACACTGGACTCTCTACTATGTGTGGGACACTCATTTCTAGTTTTGGTTTTGATTCCAAACGAATCGAACCTCGATAGTTTTCTCTGACGCTTGTTTTATCGGAGAAAAACTATATAATATTTTATTATGTATATGTATTACAAAAATGTGTCCCCACACATGTACGAGTAGGAGGTGGTCATGGAACCTAAGTGAAAGTGAATGACATCAGTCTAGAAGAGAGAGTAGTTCTAGATTAGATGTTTAGAGCCTTGTTGATATATGTGATAGATGGAATAGATGAAATAAGTTTTGATGATATGATGTAAGTCTTATATAGATGATATAAGATAGTTGTGATGATATATGTTGTTTTCGAGGACTTAAGTTCAGTTTTGAGGGTTTGAGATAAGTTTTGATGATGCTAGTAACTAGGATTTTATGAGATAAGATATGTCTTAAGCTAAGACAAGGTTGTGAGTCAGCATGAGCCTCAATCTCTTTTACAAAGGAGGACCTCTAGTGTTAGGACCAGTTTTAGGGTTAACTCCAAAGTGAGTGAGACCCACAAGGAGAAGGTCAGAGAACCTAAACTCCAAGATATGAGAATTCTGAGATATGTGATATGATATGTCCTAAACTAGACTACTCATGAGTGAATGAGTTGTGTTGCTTTATGCATGATTCCTATAGTACTTTTGACCCTAGATGTCCTTGGGAGGACCAAACCCTAGAGACAGAGAGAGGCTGGTTATATGTGTATATGTGCACATGTGAATATGAATATGAGTACCTACTATCTGGGTGAGGGAGAGAGAGTCCCAAGACCCTGTAGGAGGCAACTGTGTTAGTTTTTGGACAGCCTCATGCTCAGGTTGGTGGTTCCATGTAGGACTCTAGTGGTGTATGTATAAGAGAGTTTTGGGTAAGCATGTTTCATGGGTAGAATACCTATAAAGAGGATGCCATACCATGTTTTGGTTTGTGCTTATGTGGCTAGAGCTTGTAAGGCTATCCCTAGTGCCAATGAGGTAATCTGAGAACCCTAGACGGAGAGGGAAGATATGGTTTATGCATATGAGATACTCATAGAGTTGAGTTAGCTCAGAGAGTCTGAGTATGGCCCTACCCCCATGTTATGGGTCAAGGAGAACCTCAGTTGGACTGGATAAAGTTTTGATATATGTTTAACAAGCCACTTGTATAAGTTTGTTAGCACAACCATGATATAATAATTGTAAGGATGCGATCTAATCTCGAGATGTGATATATGGACATGATATAATGTAAACCTAGAAATGGTTTAATAGATATCAAGGCATAAATGGTTAACCATATACATGAATAAAGATGATAACGTAATATGGTTGGTTAATCTTGTGATGAAATCACTAGTAAATGTATCAATTTATTACGAACAATGATATAAGATCATATGAATGAAACGTGTTACATGAGGTGTTAATGTTAGTGCCCATTAAAGATGAAAGATATAGTTTGTTAGTTAGCACAACATAACGTTTATGACACCTTGATATGATCTAGATGGATAAAGTGGGTTAATTATAGTTAACTCCCTCCTAAAAGGCATATGTTAATGTTGAAATTGTTCTAACAATTTTCTCAATAAGATGTTGATGAAACTTGACATATGGGATCACTTCAGTTATCTCCTTGAGAACATGGTAATATGATGCTAAATAGTAATGCATGAGTTAAGATAAGGAAGCAACCCCGATATATGAGATATGTAATGACATAACTAGAGTTTCTAAACCCTTGTTCGAGCCTTCTATGAAGTGATGTTTCACCCTAGATGTTTTAAAACCTCGTAATAGTGGTCTGGATATAGTTTTGGAGCTTTTGCTTGTGGATATGTTGCTTCTAGAAATGGTGACCTAGAAATAGTTGAAGTTCCGTGACGTAAGAAGATGATGCTTAATCCTGAGGATGGAATTTCTTTTAAGGTGTGTAGGATGTGATGGAGTGGACTTTTTTAGTCCTTAATCATCCAATGACATAAGTGAAATCATAAGGTTTAATAATATTGAGAGTTCCAAGTGTTTTAGTAAAGTTGGAATGTTGATTGAGATTTATATAATGATTAAGATCTCTCTTTTTATGCCTTCTTGAGGAATTTAATTGAATGGTCTAATAGATTAGTTTGGTCACCAAATTTGAGTAGAAGGTATCTCGAGAGGTATAGAAGCTATGGTTAAAATTTGGTGGCATTTGGATGTTCCCAGAGGAAGTTATTTAGGATTGAAAGTGATGATAATGTGTTTGAATTATAAGGTTTCATATTATAAGACTAGATCACGTTTTTCTTGATTATGTCACGTACTTGGATCCTTGACTTAGCTTCCTAGACAAGTTATAGCCTTGGATCTCAAATCCTATAGATGAGGTGTTTGAGAAAGAGTGGCCACAGATCATCTAATTGGACGTTGGATGTTTTCTCTTGGATACCATCTCACGGTGGTGGAAGTCTCTCCTCCCTTGCAGTTATAGGATCGGGGACCTAGATCCCACTTTCTCAACATGCTGCTCAAAGGTCGTGAGTGGATGCGACATCCTTGAATGAGTAGTTATCATCGGTTTGAGTAGTGCTCCATGATGACCTCTCACTTGATACACAAGCCACTAGGATCAAGAAATGCTCTTCTTCACCTCCCCATCAGTTCTTCCCCTCGCTTACCAGGCAAAGCAAGGCAACGCCATCTTCATCTCTCAGCCTCTCTAGTGGTAGAATAGATGTGGAAGAAGGAACCTAAGAGAGGGACTGGAAGAGGAAGCCCGACAGGTGGAAAAGGAAGACCAGACGTAGAGGAGAATCCAATGAGAAGATCGGGTACTGGCAGGGCCTGGAGCCAAGGCAATCACGGACAGAAGGCTGCAGTAGTGGTAGATCGACCCAGAGACCTTCCCCTGATCTACCGATGGTAGGCTCGAGGAGTAACAGTTGCAACCCTACCCAAGCAACGATCGTGAGAAAGGAGGATCCGAGAAGAGCTAGGTGCATAGATCAGACCGTGCCGATGGTGGAAATCACAGCAAAGATGGCGGCGGTTGGTGGCGACACTCTCAGTAGGTGAACCTCACGGCGACACTAACCAACAATGGGGACCTGAAAGGCTGGCGGCATGGAGCAGATCCAGTGACGATGCTCGCATAGGCGGTGACCCTGACCTTGCCAGAGCAGAGCCCATCAGCGACACCAAAGCCAGGCGGCGGCTTGGGCGGTGGTGCGGACTTGACGCGAGAGCATGGAGAGAGAGAGAGAGGCAGGTCCAGCGTCAAATCCCAACCCAGCGGCGGCTGCTGGCACCCAACAGAAGCACGGGCTGCGGGTAGAGAACCTGGCCACGTCGGATTCTCACGCAGAACGGGACACAACTGTGGTTGCTTTCTCGCGAGCTAGAACGAGGAAAGAGAGGGACCCATCTGGGTGAGCAGATCTGAGGATTCACGGATCCAACCCTGGATCCGGACCGGGACCTATCCTGGAAGAGCAGCGTAAGCCACAGAGACACGTGGCGGCTCTCCATTGGTCGGAGAAAGGTATTTAATCCTAAATACGTAGATCTTACATAATTCCTAGTAATTAGCTCGAGCATCAGAAAAATACATATAATATACCAAAATGTTTAGAAAAATGCATAAAATAAGATGGAAGTATAATATCAGGCTTTTGACGAACTAATATCAGAGTAATCATGTAAGTTGTAAAATGGTATTTTCATGCATAATAAATAATAAACAAAGACCTAAAATTATGGAAAATTGTCAGTAGATTCATAATTATGTTTATAATGCATATGATATCAGTTATGGTCATGTTGATGTACGAAATCATGTAATTTTCCTTAATATGGCTTATTAGGGCTAATAACCCTAATTAATATGCAATAAATACATATATGATCAATAAATGATGAAATTTACAGAGTAAGCTCATATCAGTAATGTGAGGCTAATATGTAACTCGAATATCAGTTAGATTCATGGAATTAATATTATATGAAGAGAATCCTTAATACATGTGATGTAACCTTGATATGGTTAATGAAAGTGACATATTGTTAAATATGTTCACATAATAATGTGACACATGAGTATATCCAGTTGATGAACTATAATATGGAATATGACATCAGTAGGATAAATCTAAGATAAGAATGCATGTAATAGTGGAAATATCGTAATGAGATAAGGTAAACCCTAAAATGGATTAACTAGGGTTAAGATGATGAGAACCTAATGATCATATGTGATCTTATCTTTATCAGGTTTGACCAAGGATATAGTTGATATCAAGAATATATGGTGGTTAGATTATCTCTTTGGAAGGTAAGCTATTACCTCTTACTTGGATTATTATACAATATGCTTGTGTTATATGTGTAGTAGAATACTTGGCATATGGTATTGGATGAAGTGATTGTTCTTGTATGATATCCTGCTTGATTTTCCATACTTATGGCTATGAACACATGAAATATAAGATATCTGATCCATCATATGATAGCACTAAACTCTTTGGTAGTACAGTGCATTGAAGTGATCTCAAACTCTTTGGTAGTAGATCACATGTGTTAGATCTCAAACTCTTTGGTAGTAGATCACACGTAATATGATCTCAAACTCTTTGGTAGTAGATCATAAGGCCTAAAAACATCAAAGCCCTTGGGGGAAGATGTACGAGATATATGATGGAAATGTGCTTAAAATATGTGTGTTCTCTTTTGTTAATGAACATCTTTGTGCAAGTATATGATTTTCTTTTATTTCTTCTATTACTGCCAAGTATTAGTTTTATCTTATTGCCAAGATATGATGAGAGGTATATAAAAGACACGTAGGCGTACTCAGTACAATATTCTTGAAATATTGTGCTGACGTGTACCGCATGTAATCGTTTGTTTAGGTTGTGGTTATGCTCTTGAAGATCCAGGATAGATGAGAGTGGTGTAGCGAGCTGATGTACAGGTGGACCTGTTGTCTTAAGATCCTGTAGTTTAGTAGTAGTACATGTATATGTATAGTTTTCTGTTCAATATGTAATATAAAATGTTGTAACAATTCATGTTGTAATTATATGTTGAATGGTGAACATGTGTGTATGGTTTTCTTATTGTTCATGTACATGTGCTACTGATTGTTTCCTTCTGACTCCCTTGATTTTCTTTTTCTTAGCCTAATGTGGGATGTTTAAATTGGGATTCTTGCTGAGGTGAGGGTTTCAATTTGGACGTCACACATCAGATTAAGTTTTAGAAAATCCGGGGACATCACAACACAATAACATGTCTTGACCAAGACAAAACTGAGAGTCACGACCATAACCAAAGCATAAGTCTCGACCAAAAACCAACACAAAGGTGTCTCGACCAAAACATCAAGGAGGGAATGAGTGTTGACTGAGACAAAGGTTGGACAATAGGAAAACCAAGTATCACTATGCTAAAAACTCATATGTTCATGATCACCATCCCTAGAACAAACACCATGAAGATCAACTAGTAAAACCACATAGGAGAGAGAAAACCAAACTTCAACACATATGAGACTACTCAAAACTTCAAGGTAAACATGTTGGATGAAAACTTGGAATGGTGATAAAACTAAAACTCATGGTGCATGTAGGATCATCATCAAGATTAACCGTCATCAACAAAATGGAAATCTCCATGCAACAGACACCAAAACCTTGAAATCTGAGTTCAACATAAATCTTCAAGAAACCAACTAGGTGGAAGAAGACCAAGCTTCAACCCTAAGGTAACCAACTCCAAACCTTAATAAAACACAATGGCCAAACCAAAACATGGTGATGAAACCAAGAATCATGTTGCATGTATCAAAATTACCACATCCAACCCATAACAAGTCAGATGCAAGAATTTAGGGTTTAAGAAAGAGAGTAATATATATGAGAATACTTCAAAGTATTAAACCTTAGATCATGATAACTTAACCTAACATATTATCAAAGAATTCAGAGATAAAAACAAAACATTATCACAACCAAAACAGAAGATAAAAATCCAAGAAAACCACCATCATCAAGGAGGAAAACTTCCCATAAAAACGATCAACAAAAACCCTAAAACATGTACTATGGAAATCTCCATGGAGAACCTCATGTAAGAGAGAGAGAGATAACCCACGTTCAACACCTCCAAAATAGAACCTAAAATCCATGTTACACTAAGGTCCACGTTATGCATGTGATCAAACCAATACCAAAAGATAGGAGAAAACCATCCATTTCATCACCATCTCAAAACCGAGTACCATAAATTAGGCTTTCAGATTCTAAATAAACCAAGCATAATGACCATAATCATTCAAGATCTAGAACATGATATCATCAGATAGCATGTTAGGAAGATGATTTATAGAGAGGATCAGTAACATGCATGTAAAGAAAAGTGCAATAATAGAGAGGGTAGAGTGCTATATAACCCGCCTTAAGTGAAGGAACAAACTCCAAGCTCTTGATAACCAAGGAGGGAGATGAAGTTCCACCAAAAGCTCAAACCTCAACAACAAGAGAACCTCAAGAAGAAGAAGACACCAATAGTCAAAGATAGTTCAAAAAAAGAGGGCAAGAAACCCTAGGCCTAACCAAAAAAGAAAGAAGAAAGAGAAGAAAACTTTCTCACACTAGGGTACCACCTTGTCAAAACATGGTCTACGACTCTTGTGATGAGGAGTGTCTCTCAAGATGACCACCAGATGATCCATGGTCTTATTCCTGAGAAAGAAGAAGAAGGGAGGTAGGGTTTCAAAGGGAAAAACGTGATCAAGAAGGTAGAATCACTTACCAAGAAGAGAAACCACCAAGAATCACCACAAGGAAGGTAATTGAGCTCAAGAACACCACATGCAAGGTTACTCGATCACCAAAGCTCCAAGGTCATCCTTCTTTGCTCCACCGTGCTACAAGGTTGGAGACAAGCAAGAGGGAGAAGGACGGCTGAAAGGTTCACCCACAAGGAGAAGAAATATGTTATATACTCAAGGAGGAGAGAAGTAAGGTGGATATGATGTGTTAACACCTAAAGGCATCAAAAGGACACTTGTCCACAAAAGAAACCAACATGAAACCACTATATGCATGCATGCAAAATATGGTGATGAAACCAATGTTGGGTATAAACCTCTTAGGGACACCAACACATCAAGGGGTCGAGACAAAACCAAAACAACTTGTCTAGGTCAAGACAACATGTCACCAAGCACACAAGGTCAAGACACACCACAAGAAGACAACGGCTCGAGCCAACCCCACCAAGACCATCATGGTCAATACAAACCACCCAAGGAAGGTGTCTTGATCGAGACACACCCAAGACACCCATCAAGGTCGAGACAAGGGTCGCTACACTTCAAGCAATCACATATAGTCGACACCAAACCAAACCCTAGAAGCCCTAATCTCTTCTAGAGATGTCAGCACTCATCCAAGGCCCAATCCAAGGTGCCCCAAAGCATCATAGTCTCTCTATTGATGCCAAGAAAGAGAAGGTACACTATGGATGTGGCAAATTGCAAGATGACCCTCCCAATTCGTTAAATTGCAATTTGACCCAAAACAAGCACATAAAGCACAAACATCATCCAAACAAATTCAAATTGGAAACTTAAGCTCTCCACAAGATCTAAAAGCATATTATAGGATTAGAGAAAGGTTATAAGCATTTAATCAAGCCAAACAAACATGGTTACCCAAAACACATGTCAGGGGTCTTACATGTACCTTTGAGAGACAAACAATGGGGAGAATGCCTAAGAAAGTGAAGCTCATAGAGAATCTAAGATCTACTTTGCAACATACCCTGTCCTTAAAGAAAAGGACCCTAGATAACCGCTTATTCCATGTCACATTGGTGGCTATCTCATTGAAAATTCCTTGATTGACTTGGGGTCTAGTGTGAGTATTATGCCTTATAGTGTTTATCTTGAACATGGCTTGGGTAAATTGATGTTGGAAAATTGTACTCTATATATATATATATATATATATATATATATATATATATATATAAGTTTCAAGGGTCATTGTGGATGATGTGATAGTAATGTTTGACATGGAAATGAAAATGATGTTCTTGACATACTTTGTTGTTCTTGATATGGATCCATAGGATAAAAATAATCCCATTATCTAGGGAAGACCCTTCTTGTAAATGCCTAAATAATGGCGGTCACTTCATGAAATTGATGTTGAGCCTCAACATATAGAATAACTCATTACTATAATATGAGAAGAAAGACAAGGCTGATGAAGAGAACTTTGAATATTCACATGATAATGGGTAGAAGAACATCTATTGAATTCCAATTATATGTCCAATTATTTTGATAATCTGGATTTGAAATTTGCAAATGGCTGACATATTGAAGGAACTCCACGTCTGACTAATGGAGAAAATATTTAGTGTTAGTGGGAGGCAACCCACATTGGCTTGCAAGATTTTGACCTCATACCTCACATTGATTTTGTTATACTTTTGTTTTATATCTCTAAGAAAGATACATATATATACCACACTTGATATTTTTGTTGTTTTTGATTCATCCTACAACATGAAAGTATGTTGAAGAATGATCCATGAAGCAGTAAAACAATGTAAGGATCCAAGATGAAAGAAATAAGTAGTTGAATTTGAATTGAAAATCTACATGATATTATCCACAAAAACCGTTCTTTTCACCATGATCTTGGTGAGATATGACCAAAATGGAAATTATCCACTTAATAATTGTGGCGATCCTAGGGACACCCCACTCAAGTGACATGGATCATCCCATCTTGATGCTTAGCCACCACAACTCTGTGATCATTTACCTGCTATCCTAAGCCTTTATTTCATGCTGAGAACAACATGATTTTGAGGCTTAGGGAGGTAGGACAATAATCCCATTTTATTTTTTTCCATTTTTACTTTTTTGGATGAGATGACCAATTGTTGGATTGACCCCCACACTATCCAATATCCATGTTTTGCATCTTGCACACTTGCATTTCATGTAGTTTATACTTGCATTTTTATGTAAGTTTACAAAAAAATTATCCTTCTTTCCATGCCATCTGTTTACATTGCATTTCATGTCATTTTTTGGATAATTTTGTGTGTGCTTAGATAGGATTTCCCTTCATAATTATTTCCCTCTTTGTAGACAGTTCTTGATGTGAATAGTGGCATTTGACACCATTTTTTCAAATATGCTCAAACTTGAGACATTTTCACCTAAAAGGTGATCTAGATTTAATATATACACCATTTTATTAATTTAATGACCCTGACACTTGCACTCATACCATTATAGGTGTACTTCTAGATGACCCCCATTTTTGACTTTATACACATATTGCAACTCTATTATTAACATTGGACAAATTGGTAGATTACAACCTTTCCAAGCCAAAAATGTTTAAGGTTTCTTGAAACCTCATCATATGATATGGCTTGTTATATTTAACAATTCATTAATGATTTTCAATGGATTATAAGGAGTGTTAGATTAATTTTCATGCATGAGGCCTTACATGAATATTCATGTTAATAACCGCTCTTTGGATCCACTATTTCCCCATCACTTCTTACCTCTCCACATCATGAGAAGATGCCAAAAAGAGCAGCTTGGGGTGGCCAAGATTCTTACTCCTACACATTCTCCAACCACCATAGGTCGTATCTACACAAGGGGCAAGGAAAAAACAAAGAAAAGTTAGAAAGTAAACAAAAGATGCACCTATGTAATAGGTACTAAATTAAGAAGATAAAAGATGAGTGCTCCTATGTAATAATACTCCAACTTTGTGGCCCATGATCCTTTATTCTAATTGCATTAATATTGGACAAGGAAAAATAAACCATACTCCTTCATACCCTTCACCTAGCCATATGGTTTACCAAGGGTTTTGTTAGGAACATGGGATCAAATGCATGTAAGTGAAGTGACATTCCTAATTTCCTTAGTTATTCTTAATATGAAATGGTTTAACTAGAGCTATATGATTACCATAATGCTTGATTTGGTGTTTGTGACCTATGCGTCAAATTTGTAAGCTTTGTTCCTTGATTGGAATAAGTTTCTAAAAGTAGAGAGGAGAGAATTCAAAAAATATATATTTATCAATTATGGAGTTTATCTAGTCAATAACTATCTACTTGAGTACAACTACCATTTCATTAGTGTTTTAAATTAAATAAAAGACTTCATAGGAGCATACTTGAAAACAATCATGTTTTAAGCTTGATCTAGTGATGGAGCCTTAGATTGGGTCACCATCTTGTGTCTTTTTTCCCATCGTTCACATCTAAATGTTTCACAATGCATGCTTATTATGTATAAATGGTTTTATTTGAAATGCATTTCTGGTTGTTTTTTTTGCATGTTTTAAAGTACCATGGTCATTAGTTGATGGAAGGGAGAGAAGGATGTTGATCTTAGAGAGGCCAAGAGCACCAATAGCCTATCCCAAGTGAAAGAATTAAATTGGAGAGAAAACCACTATGGATGGAAAAATTCAACATCAAAGTGCACAAGAAAGCCCTCAAAACGGCCTTGGTACTTCACCATGGACGTGCTACAAGACCTCAAATGACAATTGAATCCCAAAATATGCAATGACCAAGACATCAGATGCCCTACAACCATTTTAGGAAAACTGGTCGTGGCAAGCTGGAACCACCACAATTGTGTTAGCCAAAAATATTACGGTGGTATTCCCACCAAGACGACCGTGGCCAGGGCTACAACCAGCTCCTCCTCCATCACACATGACTATGGCAACCACCCATTCATTCTGATTTCACCATACCATGGCGTGCTACCTACACTTCAAAATCCCCATTTCCCCTAACATTTTACCACTTACACCATGACTGTGCCCTAGAATATCTACCATGACTATGAAACCCACCACTATCATGCTTCCCTCAAAGACTTATCGATTCCCACTACAAATTTTACCAATATATCCCAACTTAACCCTAGGCTTCCTAGGCCACTGTACAAACACTATTGGAAGTTGGGAGTCAAGGTTAGTTTTTGTTAGCTCCCCCTAGAACCCTTGGCCTCCACCTACCCTCTCCCACTTCCATTACTCCTCTCCTACCCCAAAAACCATATTTTTCTAGGGTTTTGGCCATTTCCATCCACTTTCCATGCCATATCACTCACTTGGAGGATGATCTTGAGGTTGTAGTAGATGGAGATGAAGATTGGAGCTTCCACACCCACGTCCATGGAGTTTATCTATTCTTATCCTTCTTCTTTTGTTCTTTATTTGACTATGAGTATCTAAGCCCCCTTGGTGGGATGTTTGAGGGCCAAAACATGTAGCTATGATACTATGTTTTTAAATATTTATGCATGATACTTTGATTTCATTACAATGGATATGTTATTTCTTGTTCTCCCTCCTTACTTCTTTCTAGGGTGATTGATGTATAAAAACACCTAAGGTGTATAGATAAGAGGTAATGAGTGACTAGAAGAGGAAAAACACCTAAGTTAAACTAGTGGATTCTTAGATACTTTTCCTCTTTTTCCACATATCCCTCTATCCCACTAATCCTAGGTGTGATATCTAAGTAGATACACCTTCTTCTCCATATGCACTTAGAAAAGAACATGTTAAGTGGTTGGATGATGGTAATAGGAGGTAAAATACCCTTCTCCTACACCCTCATACCTTCCCTATCATTAAGTGTATTATAAGAATTACTCCTAGAAACCTAGACATGGATGAAGAAGATTAGGATTTACCTATCCCTTAGCCAAATGAGCCTCATAAAGTTGGATGGGAAGTAGTAGGGACTAGTTCCCCGATTCAAAACCTACCACCCATTGTCAACTAATAAGTTGGGACTCCCAATCTACATCAGTCTTTGTTGTTTGGTTAGGGAACTTAATTGTTAATGTATGTTCATGAATATGATGCTTATACATGTTGAGGGTTTCATATCATTCAAACAACCTGCTACCCTCATTACTTGTCAAATCCCTAACTGTGTCCTTGTTAGTTTGTATTAGTTAACTTTTCTCACTCTCTTTCTCTATACTATTAATTAAATATGTTAAGAATCAATTTCCTTGCTTAGTGGTAACTAGGATTGCTATTTCTTATTTATTTTTCATTGTATTCTTTGCTTCTCTAGTTATACTCAATTGCTAGCTTAATTTGGTCTAATTTCTTGCCTTACTAATTGCACGTTCTTCCCTACTTTAATCAACCAAGCTCCACATTTATACCCTAAAAACCCTAGAATCCACAATAGGAACCTTGTACAAACAAACTTAGCTCTAGTGCACTCACTCTCTCTATGGAATACAACCCCATACTTTTCGCTCCTACACAATATCCTGAGCTTGTGTGCTTGGTGAATCCTTTGTAGTAAGAGTGTGCATCATTCAATAATTTGTTAGCCTGGTGTGCCACTCCAAGAAATAGAGCATAGTGGCATTATCAACCACTGAGGCTGAATACATTGCAACTGAGAGTTGTTGTGCCTAGGACCTATGGATGAAGCAAATGCTACAAGATTTTAACATTCTTTTTGATCCTTCTCCTATCAACTGCGATAATACTAGTATAATTAACTTGTCATATAATCCTATCTTGCATAATAGAGCTAAACATATAGAGGTTCATCATCATTTTCTTTGTGATCACATTGCCAAGAAGGATATCTATATCACGCATGTGGACACAAAAAATCAATTGGCGGACAATTTCACTAAACCTCTAGCTAGAGAGCTATTTAACTTTATTAGATCAAAATTGCTTATAATTGATTTGAATGAATCTGATATGCCTTCTAGCTAGTTGTCATCTATCCTATATGATTCATTTCTATTTTGATCATATTTACTTGCTAATATGCTAAAAATCCATTTTTTCATGTTCAATTTTCCTTTTTTTCTCTTGTTTTTGGGTATTTTTTGCAAACACATGTTTTACCACAAAACAGTACCCAATGATGAGTGATGTGTGCCTACATATGTTCAAAATATATAATGGACTTGAAAAATAAATTTAATTAGCACTCTAATGGCTATAAACTAGGTTTTGTATGTTTAGGTCAGGTTGACCATCGGCCGAGTTGCCAACTCGACCGATCAGAAGTTGAGAGAAAAGAGCCTATCGATCAAGTTTCTGGGTTCATAGAACTCGATCGATGGCTAGGATGGAGCAAACTTAAGATAGGTTTGGCCGGCTATTCTCCCTCTCATCTAGAGAAAAGTTGACCGATCCAACCTCTAGCTCCCTCAAGTTCTTAACCCTAGCCCTAACCTTCCTCTCCCTAGCCCTAGCTTGACCTAGCTTGACCTCCCTTGACCTTCCCCCTTGCTAACCTAAGTCGGTGGATGAGTTTTTGTGGCGAGTCTTTAGCTTTTTCTCTCCCTCCTTCCTCTCTTGTATGTCTCTATGGCATCCAATAGGAGGAAGAGAGACGCCCCAGCTAATACACCTTCATCTTCGTCCAACTCCCACTTGATTTCATTTGATGACACTCTTTTGGTCTCAAATGAGGCTGTAATTAGGTATAAGGAGCTCATTCCCTAAAATCCTTTCCCTTTTCATGCCCTATTTGAGCCTAGACCTAGAAGACAAGAGGTCATATATCAAGTAGCATAGTTGCTTAATGATTTCCATCTCTCTGCCTTGGGTGTTGAACGTGCGTGCTACCACAATTCCATCACTAGCACAAAAGTGATTCACAGATTCTATGCTAACTTGCGTTGGAATTATGACACCCTCATACCCCACCTAATACTCAAGTAGTCTTCACATCCATGATAGCTGGGAAGAAATTTCAAGTTTCTAAGGATACCCTAAATATTTTCTTTTCGAGTACTGAAGAAACTGACACCTGGCATAAGGACTAACCAGAGTATGTTGACTTGGTTTAGCCTGAGGCCTTGTACAAACAATATAATCTCAGTCTCCCTGATATTCATAGGTTCTTGAAGAAGCCTCAATTCCCATATAGGAAGAAGTGCACCCTTCCCTTGTCTGCCTTGGACCTCAAGAGACACATCCTCTCCCTCGTTGTTAACTGCGATATCCATCCCAAGAATAATCAAATTGAGATTGTAGAAAACACTACGGTGATCATGTATTGTCTTTTGGAGAACATCAGAGTCAAGTGGTCAAGATATATTCTCCACCATTTGACCTACTTTGACTTAGGCAAGAACACCCATGACACCCACCCTCCCTACCCAACCCTGATTTGTGGTCTATTCCAGCTTGCCACTGGAAAATATCTTTTCTACGACTTTCATTACAAACCTGATCGGAAAAGAGTTTGTATCAGTGAGACCACTCTTTAGAAGTCTATTCCTATCCTCTCTTCCACCACACTTGGTGCCTCTACCTCTGCCTCTACCTGAGAACCTCCACCACCTCAACATTCCCGACCTACCCATGTCTCGTTCCATGTGTCAAATGAAACCCTTATGGGATACATGATGCATCAATTGGCATACAACCTTCAGGCTCAGGAGAACCTACATCATGACCTATGTTCCATCATGTCCACCATGAACATGTCCTGTGCAAACATCTACCCAGCCTACCAACCCTACCTAGGAGGTGACTATGCATCCTTTGCATATGATCCCTTTTACCCTGACCCTCCACCTACATCTTCCACTACTACACCCTTTTCCGCCGGTGGATCTACCCCTGGTGTGCTGCCTCTACCTACTGGACCCTTGGTCACTTCTGCTTGCCAGCCTCGATAGTTTTTCTCCTTCCTTCCCATAGGCAAATGAGCTCCATGCTCTTGGTATGTCTTGGGAAGAGTAGAATGCCCATTGGCCCGGTCATGGTTTCAGTCCCTCTACTGATGAAGAGATGTCAGACCAGGCTGATGAGGAGGCCACTGATGCTGAAGAGGCTGTTGGCGATGATGAGGAGGATGGTGATGCTTCTAATGATGATGGCTCTGATGGCTTCACTGGTGACTCCAGTGATGAAGATGGTACTGCTACACCTTCATACATAGATGATGACTACGAGCCTGATGCTGAGGATGATGATGTTGTTGATATAGATATCTTAGATGTCTAGTTGTTCTTAGTTTTTAGTCTAGATGTTGATCATATATATCTTTTTAGGCTATTTTGTATTAGAAACATCTGGGCACATGTTCAGAGCTGTACTATTTTATCATCTTAACATTCATCATTTTTGCTTGTAGCTATTTTCTGAGAACTTGCTTTTTAGGTTGTAATCTTAATTCTCTACACACTTACGCTTTGATTTTCTATATCTTATGAGCTGGTGCCATGTTTTTACCATATTTTGATTATGACTTAGACTATTTGTTTCTTTCATCTCTCTTTGGTGTATGCTTTGAGATTGCATGTTGAGCCCGTATGCTTGGTTGTGCTTGGAGAAAACATATTTTAAGCTCTTCTACCCCCTTCCTTTTTGATAATGTCAAAAGGGGGAGAGAAATTCAATGTTTTGAAGCTCAACCATATTTTTTATTGCCTATGTGATCCTTTTCTTGCTCATTATATGCTTTATCATGTGACTTGCTAAATGACCATATAGTACATGTATGCCATGTTGCTTTGTGTTGATAGACTAACTATGCAGGTTAAAGTAAGAATAGATTGAGGGGGAGAAATTCACATTGTTCAAATCTTAAAAACCTTTACAATTCACAAGGCAAAGGTATAACTTCAATATCCTTTTCAATATGATTGAGGAATGGTTTGTCGTTGTCAAAAGGGGGAGTATGTTGACTTGCGATTTCAACATTTTCCATATTTTGATAATGACTTAACCATCCATTCCTATGTATCTAATATGTTTGTTCAAGAATGATTTCAAGCTTTAGGTACATGAAAAGGATCAAATCACACAAGCCCTAGCTTGTTCAAGTTCAAGTCAAATGCAATGCAAGTGTGCAATTTGAGAAATCACTCCAAATGACCTTAGATGATTTTTGTAATCACTTGTATTGATGATGTGACTTGTAACTAAGATGAGAAAAATATTAGGGACACTTAATTCCAAGGTTTAATTACTCAAAAGTCAATTTAGAAAATTTGTCACAGGCTGTTCATCGGTCGAGTTGGAAACTTGACCGATCCTATGATGGATTTTCTGAAAATGACCCATCAATTGAGTTGTACACTTACAGAACTCGACCGACAGACTCACTGACAAAATCTAATTTTATCTCATCGGCCAAGTTTCCCAAAAAAAACTCGACCGATAGTTTGAAAATTGGTTATCTTTTAGTTGATCGGTCGAGTTACCTTTATTGAAACCCGACCAAATGTATTGTACAAAAAATGTAGAAAAAGTTATTATAACCATTGGTGAGTTGTTTTGGGCAAAAATAGATCCGTTGCATCTTAGAAAATGGCTATATTTTGACCCTCAGTGATCCCAAACTCAAGGGAAGATTCCAACTATAAATAGGACCCCTTGGAGTTGATTCCAAGTTTGCTCATTCATGCTGTTCTAAGTCCTTGCTATAGTTGAGTGTGTTGCAACTCCTTGAGCCCCTTTCTTTCTCTAGTTTACACTTCATTTCATGATTATGAGTGAGATAGGCCTATTGTAAGAGAGCTACTTCATTGTGCTTGTAAAGCTCTCATCTACTCCATCTTCCCTACCCCTTTCCTCCATGAAGCAAAGTTGAAGCAAGCTACCCCGAGTGAAGGTGTAGCTATTTCTGTTCTTCTTCAAGGTTGAAGAAGAAGGGATGATCCTCTCTAGGTGAAGGAGAAGACAAAGACTGAAGATCCAAGAAGAGTGGAAAAGTCTTTAAAGGCCGGAGACTTATTCTAGAGTGGGTAAGACCTTGGAATAAGGCCGAAGACTCTTATAAAGTGGGTAAGTCTTTGGTAAGGTGGAATACTCTTTGTTCTTGTATGGGTAAGTCCTTTAGTGGTCATGCTTTGTAACTCTAATTGGCGAATCTATAGAGAAAAGTACTTGCAAAGTTCTAGAGGATGACCTCTCTAGGTAGTGGACTGACTCTCTCCTAGTTTGGAGAGTGGAACCACTCTACATGACCTTGTCAAATGCTTGCTATCAATTCCTCTTATTCTTGCTATGCTTGTTAGTTAGGACTTCAAATTGCACTTAAGCTATTGGTTTTAATTTGATATAATTTTAAGGTCTAATATATCTTGTGAGAATTTTAAATCTCTATTCAACCCCCCTCTAGAGCCCTAGATCCAACACCATGATTTTTTCCTTGCACCTTGCTCTTAAAATTGGTTATCTTTGATGCTCTCTGCCTAACTTGACATTTGACCACTACGGGTAGGTTGGGGTACTTATTGGGATCTCTTTAGGATCCTCCATGTGTGAAGAAACTTGAATATCCTTGTTTCTCTATCCCTTCTATCCAAAGAATGGTCAAAGTACCTAAAAAACATGCAAAGAACGTCTATAAGTGCATTTTCCAATGATATGTTTATTGAGGGAAACAACATGCATTCTATCATGCATAGATATGATAAAAGAGAATATTTACACAAGATGAGTCCCTAAATTGGGGATGCATCACCACACTAAACTTAAAATATACTTGTAATCAAGTATGCCCCAACTCAATCTCTCTTCAAATTAGTTCAAGTAGAAATGATGATAGTAATCACCCACATGAATCATGATAATTTAATTAGATATAGTGAATTCTTGATTACATACATACATTTCATATCTCTCTTATCCACCTTCATGGTTTAAATACAAACAAATCACCAATCACTTAGATTTCAAACATAGGAAATCACAATATATGCAAGTAACATGACATTCAAAAAGGCTCCGGGTAAACCATATCACTTTGTAAGATTCAACTCAAGCTTGTTAGATAAATGGCTTTCATATGCATGCATTCCTCTCAAAGTTCAATTCATGATTAGTGAACCACTTAACTTATGTTCGGTAGGTGGGCTAGGGTTGATTTTCCATAACCCAAATAGGCATAAAATTAGTATAAAGGGTTGTGAAAAGGAGTGTAGTGATATTACATAGGAGCAACCATCTTTTTTCTTTTCTTTTTCTTTTCTTGTGAGGATATTAAATAGAGCCATCCCTTATTTATTTTCTTCTCTTCTTCTTTGCTCCATGTGTAAGGAGGACATATGGTGATTGGAAGAAGTACATAGGTAAAGATATTGTCGCTTCCATTTCAAAGGGTGGCCAAGGACTTTTATGTGATCCTTAGCATCTTTGCATGGGGTGGAGAATAAGAAGTTATAGAAGAAATAATGAGTCAAAAAGGGGTCATTAGTGGTGGATTTTCACAAAAAGGGTCCTGAATGCGTACAATCTCTGCAAACTTCCTAATCATTGAAAAATTACAATGAAATGAGCAATTGTTCAACCATGTTCTCTTTCACAAACCATGACAAGCCCTAAGGATCTTGTGCTTTCTATGATTGCTTCTTACATTTAGTTCAGTTAGAGAGAGATGACACACATGTATGAAATCAAGCATGCAAGTATATAAAACAAATTAAATTGTGAAAGGTGAGTTGCATTCATCAAAGATCACAAAATTCAATTACAGCTCATCATGATAGAGTTTAAGCTCGAACACACCTTTGGGCAAAATGATCAAATTGGTCAGAATTGGCCAAAATGGTGCCATATTGCCTTAAAATCACATCCAAACCTACACTTAAAAGCAATAAACAAGTAGAGAGAATATCCTAGCTATAACACACAAGAAACTTCATACATGAAATGCAATGCATGAAATGAAAAAAAGAGTTAAAAATGAAAATTGATGCAAACATGCAATAAAGTAAATTTTATGCATTCATTCATGCAAAGAAAGCAAAATTTTAATCTAGGTAAAGGTGTTGCAATAATCAATCATAAGAAAATAGGGTGAAATAGGTGAAACTAGTATCAAAATATGAAAGATAAGATTACCAAAAAAATATGAAAGAGAATTAGGGAGTGTATCACCCTACCACCTCAAACATTGAATCATTCTATTCTTAGCATGACGCTAAAGTCTGAGTGATGGGGTAGAAGTGATTGTTGTTTTGGTGGCTCTAGTGGTCCTGTATGTGGTGGAGGATATTTGTAGCAATGTCCTTAATAATCTGCATGTGGAGGCCGGTATGCCTCCTGATATCCAGATAGGGCTCCCCAAAAATACTCCCCCCAATGGGGTTTCTATGAAGATGCACATGCTGGAAGAGGTACATGTGGTTTATATAATGGTGCATATGGTGATGATCTAACCACATGGATTTCTATGTCTATTGTATTCCCTCCAACCATGCATGGATTGAAGACCTATCATATGCATTTTTCGGAGGTGGTTGCACATCAAAATTATTCTCTCTAGATCTAATGAGGTGAGGTTGCTGAAGAGTGTGTGCTGCTCGGGGACATTTGTTTCTCCTTCTCCCTCAAGTAGATCTACAGGTGGTTCTATGAAGCCCTCTTTAGAATGATCCTCCTCCCAATATGCAATTTGCTATTTAAAATCTTCTATTGGTCCTACCTCACTAATCAGAACACTAGTGTGATATGGAATCTCTATGGTGATGCCAGGATACCCCGGGTTCATATAGTAGATAATCTTGTTATTGTGTCTCAAGATCATTGGGACCATGCAAAATAGTTCAAGTCAACATACATGGTTCCCATTGCCTTTGTAAGACCCTATAGATTGCAATCTAAGGCTCGGGAAATGACAGTAACTATTCACACATTTTGAAAGGATTTTTACTCTTGGAGGGGATTATTTTAAATGGTCAATATCATTGCCCCGAGTTTGAAATATTTCTCATTTATCAAAATGGTCAGTACATAAAAAATATTTTTAGGAGAAGAATCCTTGATTATAATACTAGAGGAAGACAGAGTTAGCCAAAACTTTTTAAATGTACCTCATGATGGGGTTGTGCAATCTACTTGTCTTGGACTTTTCCACTACAGAAATGTATAGTCTAGTGAGGTCTTTCTAGACCACTGAATAATTGTATCTCCCACTATTATCAAGTCTTCCCTCATGAAACTTTTTCTCTATCTATGGGATTGAGGCAAATTGTTTTTGATCTAGTAGGCCTTCAAAACATGTGTGGAATCATTCAAAATGAATTTTTATCACATCCTCACCTTGATAGTTGACCTTATCCAACAACCCACATAATTAATGGGTAGTCTCAATGTAGACCTCTTGGACCCTAATCAACACCTTGTAAAAACCTATTGGCTCTATATACATCTTGAATATGTAGTCCCTAGAGCTTGCATAATAGACATGCAATCATACCCCTCATGGGGATCACCCTCCTTGTAGTGAACTCATGGTTGAGAGGTGTAAGTGGTGGGACCCGAGAGGGGATCCACTTTTCACTAAATTGAGAGAATAAGCAATCTTAATTTAGATATAGAGGAAAGGAGGAATCAATTTATTTCTCAAATGATATAAATAACACAAATCTTAATAATCAATAAGCAACAAAAATTATTACATTGTTATAGGGTATTACATATACAATTACTCCTCACCAAAAAGGTGGTGTGACAAAATAAAAAAGTATACATCTAAAAACATGCAAGGCTAATTGTAGAGGGAAACCTGACCATTCCAAGCTATCCCCAAGGTTAAATCCCTGAACAAGGTCTTCTTGGGACCTTGTCCTCTAGTGGGATATGAAGGCCCAAAACTTCTTTAGAGTATCATACTCTAGAAGAATGGACCTATCCATCCCCTATAAAGACCTATTCTTCCTCTCTACAACCCCATTTTGTTGAGGTACTGACTAATGAAACATTTGGGAATTATATTGGGTTACAAGTATAAAAGGGGTGTTCACATTAAAAGACGGGGCTATGAACGTATATGTTAGTTATAAAAGAATTTATTAAAAGAATGAGTCATTAAAGTATAGTGGACCATCATAGAGTGTCTTGAAATTAATCAATGCATAACATGACAACTAAAACAACTGCATGCATATATCAAATAGACCAAATATCTAAAATAGGCCCATAACACCATTCGACTATGGCCTAATTTAAAATAAGAGTGGAAACACACTCCTCAAGCTGAATACGCATGATACAATATATAAATTGGTGTGCCCATGCACCACTACTCTAGATAAATAGTCTAACATCCAATGTATATAATTGAGAAGCGAGTCTGGTTGTTTAGTAATATTTCAATTTCCAAATAGCATGGCAAGTGGGGTCATAAACCCTATCTTAAAAGAAATCAAATAAGCATACAATGACTTTAGAATGTTCCAAATGGAAGAATAAGAATAATCAAATTAAGGACAATACACTTATTTTAGAAAGTTTGGAGTTATACTATATTAAAAGCCCAAACATAAATGGAGATTTGCATAGACCTAGTAATCATATCTAACAGTTAGCTTGACAAATTAACTTGGTCCCCAAACTCGAGTATTCACCTGACCTATGAACACATTTGGTATATTAGGCAAACTAAAGTAGATACTGTGTGTACATTGCTATTATAGCTTGCATATTTTTCTAACCATGTTTCAAATTATTTGAAGGTATATTAATTCTTTTAATATTATCAAGTGAGTAGATGATCCACAAGATATCTATTTTAGTCTGAAACCCACCTTTAGTTAGATAAGTCTAAACATGTCAACATTGTATATTTGTGTTTGTAATATGTATTACCCCAAGTTAGATCTCATAATACTATTCTCTCTCTATATACAACATATAGTTCAAGTTTACTCAACAAGGGTTGACTATGTTCATGTTATAATTTAGGTACGAATATGCTAGTAAGATCCATTTGTGTTTCTAATTATGCATGTTTGTACATCTACGATATTCAGTTCATATGTAGAAAACATTAGGGTGATGTTTAAACTAGGTTACATATTATCATGCCAAACATGTTCTTTTAATTTAATATTCTCATTACCACATGTGAACTATCATGAAAATATATAATATAAGCATACTATCTACTAATATTAACACTCTAATGTAGGTACTAATATAGTTAGTATTATGGTATCTGATCAAGAGGTCTAGTGATTATATTAGGATGGTGATATTATAAAAAACACCTATATTTTTTTTCTACATTCAAGTTAATATATTGGTATCATACCACTAAACTTATATGTTTCACATTCACTATCATTGATGCATTACTTTACGTATATGCTTCTATCATATTATTTTGATGTGTGGATGAACCTAATAATTCATGTTATGATCCTATAAAATACTCAAGATTACAATGTATAACCCTCATTTATCATATTAACCGAGTCCTTAACAGAATGAAACATTGAATATATCAACAACCATTAGTTTGATTTCCAGCCAATCCCCATTGGATCACTATTTCTGTGTTGAAACCCATGTGGGGGATCTGGACTGAATCCCATCATGGACGACATGGCCTAAGTTGTATGTGATTATGGTAGTGATGGTGGTAGAGATGATCATATTAGCCTTCTGGCGTGGTGCTCTAAAGGATGTAGTGATGTCTAGATGGTCATATCTTTTAGATAGGCATAGATCTGGGGTATTGCACGTTGGCTGCTTCTCTGACTAATGGTGGTGTGTGGTTATCATCCATAGAGTTGTAGGTTGGTTTTAGTAGTGAAGGAGGAGGTGGATATGTGGCCTGTTGGTGGTGATGCAAATTTAAACCATGGTAGTTGTAGGCTGCGATCTCCATCTGTGAGGATGATGGGTGGAGGATGAGGTAGTAGTGGTGGATGCTAGGGTTTTGGTGGAATCAAGAAAGGAGAGGGAGGAATAAATAGGGAGTGTGAGAGGATGAGAAAGTAGGTGACGTCCCTCTACTATAATGGTTTCTGTGGTTGAGGTTGATGATGATTAAACAACTAATGGAGGAAGTGCAGTTGCAAGGAGTTAAGGATATGAAATGGTTGGGATGTAACATTGGGACCTAACTATTATAGTTTCTTAATGATAAGACAATCCCAAGAAGACAAGAAGGTGGGTGTAAGGAAGTAAAAGGAGAGGGTTCAAGCACTGTTGATGACTGGATAACTTCTAAATGGTGGTGACAGATGAGGTGGTAGGATGGCCAAACAAGGAGGAAGATGACCAAAAATCTACCAATGAAGGCCATGGAAGGTTTGTGTCTTGTTGGGCATTCAAAATATCTTTTCTATCCATTGCAATAGGTGGCGATAGGTCCTTGAATTCCACAACAACTAGGCATAGAGAGATATACCAAAATATAGGGCTTGATCCGTGTAAATAGAGGGAAGGACAAGGAGAGAAGTGAGGGGGATAAAGAGGAAGATAATGAGAGAAGGGAAGAACTGATGCTATGACCATTTGCAATCCGCTGAAGCAAAGATGCGTTTATTGTGCCAAGGAGGAGGAAGCAGGCTTTACTTGGACAAAGGAAGTGTCTTATGTCATATTAATGTAAATATAGAAAATTTCATCTACATTGAAGCAAGAGTCTTCAATAAATTTATTTAAAGGACGAAGTAAGTTCTTCTGACATCAAAAGTTATGAGTAAGTTGTTTAAGGTGTGAGGAGTTCAAATTATAACTTAAATTTTGCCTTTTGAAAGAATTTGGCATTACATTTTTTCACTTATACTTCAAGTACTCATTGAATACATTTATTGCCTTTCTTAATCAATATTTGTATAATACTTTATTTATCTTAGTTTCTCTACATGTACTTATCCCATGAAAGTTCTAGAGTCCCAATTAAAGTGAAAACTCATTTAACTATGTATTTATATAATCAACCCTAAATAAATAGTTTATTATTTAGTTGATCCTAAAGCTTCATTTAAAAGGATATTTATCATCTTATTTTGATTTTAGATTCCAAATGCTTCTAATTAGATCAAAATTAGGGGAAATGAACTTAATGCTAGTCATAATTGGGATGGGACCTAAAAAATGGGAGGATTAATCTATGAGCCTAGATTTTAATGTGTTACAAGAGGTTTCACAAAACCCTTGTCTTGGCTCCTCTACCCAAAGTATCTCCCTCAAGTTATTTACTTAACACTTCCATTTTATCCTCCTCAACCTTGGATAACAAGTCCATTCATTCTTCCTCCACCTATTTGCTCTCTATACCTTCTCCTTGTTCCTCTTGATAGTCGTGTGACCTTAGACTTGCTTCGAAGTTAGGGGCACCATTTCAGTCATATCACCAACTTATTTTTCTTCAATTAACAACCTCCTCCTTGTAGGTTTCTGTATAGGATATGGTTCTGCTGAAGAGGTGGAAAATCTAATTGGAGTAGGCCACTGTCATGGAACCATTCTTACCCAAATCCCAATACCACTTCCTAGACAGTGGTAGAGGGATCAAAGCACCTGTCCTTGGGTGGCCCAATGGAAATTATAGATTGACATATACCATAAGAAAATAATATTCTCATTTCATTAATTCCAACCATAAAGTTTGCAAGTGGGATATGAAGGCAAAAAGACATGAAGGGTACATAAACATATACTAAAATATTTAGCTACTAGATCCCAAGAGCTTTAATATATCCCATAAAGTTTGTTTTTGAAGATTGATCAGAGTTTCTTGTGTCATTTCATTTTTGCAAAAGCAGATCTAGATGATTAGTCACCATAAACCTAAATTCAAGAAAATCAGACAAACAATATAAATACATTGATACACTTTTAAAATCAAAATGACATTTGAAATAATAAGAATATAATGATTGGAAAATGGTAATATAAACCATAAGAAACAAAACAAACATCAACAAAATTTTGATTGTTCAGAATCATTCATATTTAAATTATGAATTCCATTACACTCAAGAGGACATCGCCACTTAGACCAATGTCAGGGCTAACATCACACATGATACATCCAAGTGAGTCATGACTACTTGAGGTGTACCAATGTATCCTCCAAAAATGTGTCCTTACTGTAACAATATGGCCAAGTGCACTGACGCTTGTGACCTTATTTGAAGGCATGTGCAACAAGGTAAGTCGAGGCTTGCACCCTTATCCAATATGTAAGAAGGTGCAACAAGGTACATGAAAGCTTGCACCCTTACCCAAGTTACAAATAGGTGTAACAAGGTAAGTTGAGGTTTGTATAATGGATTAATACTTTACATTTTGAGTTTTATCAACTAAATATAAGAAACTCAAAACCCTATTCATAAGAACATTGTAGCTCAAACAAGTAGAGTAGGATAACCATATGACTCATACTTATAGTACACAACCAAACAATATCATAATCAAGGCCAATATGAGGATAAATCATAAATTTGATGCCTGAGTAAATCCTATAAAGATTATCAAGTCTTAGCATGTAAACAAGTAAAAATGCATCAAAAATAGGAATTTCACCATAAATGCATCACAATGACTAGGTAGGATGTTTAAGTCTTATTATTGAACTTTAGGTGTGGTATTCATCATGATCAATATTCCATATTTTTGATATTATCAAGACTAGCATCAAGATCCATACTTAGTTTGTAATAGGACTAATTCCTATATCACTATGGTCAACCCGTAAATTCTAGATTAGATTAAGATGTAGATTCCACAAAAGATTCCAAGGTATTCTATTTCAAAGCTTTATCATTAGTAGAGTCCATTATTACAAGATTCAATTTGATAATAAGAATAGGATTCCATTGATTTTTGTGAGCGAAAAGAGAGTCAAGATATCATCATGACTAGATCCAAGTTACAAGTATTCAAAAACTATCAAATAGGATAGATCTAAAGATATAGAATCATGATAATTATGTTAGATCAATTAAACATTGTCAAAAGTGAAACAAAGTAAGACTTGGGAACCACATGGAGTTTGGATGAGGAAAAAGGTTTTTCAAATAGTCCCATTATATTCCTGTTGATTTTTTGATGAAAATAAACTACTTATATACCTTATTTGGATCATCCTAGCATGATCTATGATTAAATTACAAAGGGAGTTTAATTTCTTAACATAAATCAAAATTTACCTTGACAGATGGTAATGGGTTGATGTTTAGACCCAGCCACACTACAACCCAGATATCTGACCCACTTCTAGCTTGATCCCTCTCCAGCGTGTCACTTGCCTCGACTAGTAGTTAGATGCAATCCACTATTTCCATAGAGGAATGGAGAATCATCAACTATCATCTTTTGAGAGAATGGTGGCACCTAGTGCAGCAGTCACGAGGGCAACATGGTGGCTATGGGTGGCACTATATATTTAGAGGAAAGAAAGAAAGGTAGAGGCCCTATTGCCTTAGAGAAGTAGCAAGGGAGGTGGTGATGCTTCTACACATCATATGATAAGAATGAAGAGAAGAAAAGAGTGTTGGGGTTTGTTAGTGGATGAAAAGAGACAATGGAGTTAGGGGAGTCGAGGAAATGACCAAGGGTGGTTTATATAGGGTCTGGTTGGCTAGATCTAGGGTTTGATTTTAGGGATTTTCTTGGAGAAAATGCCATGGCGGTGGCCAATTCCAAAATTGGAAACATGCCCATTTAAGGGACCAATAGTTTCTGACTGAAGCAAGGAATTTAATAGAGGAAGATTTGAGAAGAAGGTGGAGGGAGAAAAAAATAGAGCCTACTATAGTGTTAGCTTTCTAAACATGCACAAGGTTGAATACAATCTTACAATCATTGGCTCAGACATTCATGGCTCATCCAGGCCCATCAAATAAAGGGGAACACCCTATATTAGCAAACTTTAGTCAAGAAGTGAATGTGACACATTTAAATGACATCAATGATTAACTTGGTCAACTATAGTCTAGAATTTTAAAATCCATATCTTTTAGACTATCACTCTAAATGAATCAAAATATCAAAAATTTCTTCACATGTAAGTAATTATCACCCTAACCAAAAAGTTGACTAATATAATTTCATTAGACCTCTCAAATAAATTATTTACCATATATTTATTTAAAAAGGCATATTCTAGGTCAAAATGTAGATATTTTATAAAGAGATGTAGTAATGTTTAATGGAGTGAAATTTGGAACCAAGGTTTGAAATGTATCCTGGAACATTCACAATTTTTTTGGGATTCTTAGAATAAAGGTAAGTACAAGAATGATACAAAAGATAAACAATAATCATCACAGTGTATTTCTATGTACATAAAGCATAAATATGCATCAAATGCCCAATTAAGAGTCCCAAAAATTGTCAAATGATCAAAAAATGATAAAGTAAATTTCTTCAGTACAAAAAAGACACAAAGTACATTGTGAAATCAGTGGGTCAAAAATCCAGTTTATCACATCCTTCCCTCCTTAAAGGGAAATTTTTCCCAAAAATAAAAAAACAATCTCAAATACTTGGACTACCTAATCCATGCCATAACCTCAAAATTTATAGTCTTGTTGTAATAAAAAATTAATAATAAAATTATATTGATCAACTAGATGTAAAAAGAGCATATTTCGTTGATTGAATTCAATTCCAAGTCATATCTTTATATTGAGTAAGAATTAGGATCAAAAATTGAGATTATATGTCATGGATCAAAACATGTCATGACCTAAAAAAATTATGATTCAAGAGTCAAGATTCATGGATCAAAACATGTCATGACCTAAAAAAATTATGATTCAAGAGTCAAGATTCATGTATCAAATGTTTTTTGTCCAACCATTCCATATAGGGTATTATTTCCTATTTTAAACCCTAGGTAGATCATTCATCCAAAAATAATAATCTAGCACAATTAAGAGACATTGATGTCCATTCATAATCATGGATATTAAAGGTTGACGAATGACTATAACTAGGCCATTTTTTGGAAATTAACCCTTTAATCACAAAATACCATTCTCATCCTTATCGTTGAGTCAAATTTAAAGATCTGAGCTTTTTGTTCAAAGGTTAAAAATTTGGACGATGGTTTTGTAGGTCTAAAAGATATAGTTCATTATCTGAAGAGTAAGTCAAGATTCCATGCTATGAATGTGGGGAGTCGAGATTAAAATCATAGATCAATTACTCAAGTATGTATCATTTCTAGAAGACCATAATAGGTTCATAACAAGATTTGTAAACTTTACATAAATCAAGAGTAATTTTAACTAAGAGTCTATTTTTTTGGGGATCTTCTTTGATGTTGGGTGTGGGAACACCTGCCTGCTCTTTGTTAAAGTTATGTTTGGAAACACATGGAGGAGGTGGGTAGGGGCACTCCTTCCCAACATGCCCTTCCTTATTATAGAAGTGACAGAGCAAATTATGATGCCAACAAGGTCCATGGTGCCTAATTTCCCAGTTGAAACACCTCTTTGATTTTGTACCCTTCTAACTCTCAAGTTTTGGACCTTTCTTGAGTAGTTAAGATAGCCCTCTGATTCAATATAGTTCTCTATTTTTGTTCCTATTTCCATGGTGATGGGTCTAGATGAGGAGATAAATGCACTAAGGGTGATTTGGATTTCTCCAGGTGTAATAAATTATTTTGGGTTGCTAGGTTGCAAAAGTTTTCCATGAGGGATTTGCTTTGTTCTTTCAACTTTTCTAACTAAATAATTTTTCTATGTGGTTCCTCAACCTTTTCTTCCTTATTGGGTTCCCTTTCACATTTTTCTATTTCCTTATCATCCTTTGTACTAGAGGTATCCACTTCAACCTTGTCACTGTTTCAAGTTTGGGGATCCATCTGCAAGATATATTCAACTTCATTAGTTTCTCATAATGAAACCTGGATACTAGATATGGAAAACTTAGACCTTTTACGCAATTTTTGTGAATTAACTAGAATTTTAGTTTTTCCCATCATAGACTACCCATAATGAAGAGAACAATGTTCAAGTCTAGACACATCACCTAGGTAAATAAAAGATAGGAAGTTACCCTACTTCATTATGAAATGGTGGTTAGGGTATTCCTTAGAGAAAAAATGAGTTTATGGAAGAATCTATTGGGTTTCAAAAGAGAACCTTTTGGTTCATTTCTGCATCAACTGAAGCTAGATAGAACAGGGAACCTCAACCACCATTGCATGATGGATAGTATGTGATTATATTTAGAACCCTGAGCCTACACAACTCAAATTTTATCATTGTGGACTTTAGGGTTTCCTAGATTCAAGAGTTTGGAAAAATTATTTACTAAATGCATTATGAGAGTGTGTATGCTTTGATGACAATTGTCACAAAATTGTTCTTACCCTATACCAATCCCACTTCCTAGGCATTGATAGAGGGATTTAAGGCCTGTACATGGGTCGCCGAATGGAAGTAACACACAGACATATACTATAAGAAAATTATAATCTCATTTCATAAATTTGAACATACAATTTACAAGAGGGCCTCAAAGGCAAAGGTACATAAGCATAAACAAAATTCTAGCTACTAGATCCAAGAGCTTTATTAGATCCCAATCTAGCGATTGATCAGAGTTTCTTGAGTCATTTCATATTAGCAGAAGTAAATCTGGAAAATTAGTTATCATAAACCTAAATTCAAGAAAATATAACACAATCAATGCAAATACTTTGGCAGGCTTTGAAACTCAAAATGAAACTTACAACAATAAGAATATAAAAACCATGAGAAACAAAACAAGTATAAAAAAAGCTTAATTATTAAAAATAAATCATATTTTTGTTATAAATTCCATTATACTCAAGAGGAAATCACCACTAGGGCCAATATTAGGTCCAACATTTCGTAAGATGGGTCCAAGTGAGTCATGACTGCTTGAGGTGTACCAAGGTACCCTCCAAAAATGCCTTATCGTAACAATGTGGGTAGGTGCATTAATGCTTGTGCCCTTACCCAAAGTAAGGTACAACAAGGTAAGTCAATGATTGCGCCCTTACCCAATATGTAGGTAGGTGAAACAAGGTAAATGAATGGTTGTGCCCTTACCCCAAGTTATAGGCATGATGCAACAAGGAAGTCAAGGTTCGTATAATGGGTTTATACTTAATGTTTTGAGTTTTTTCAACTAAATATAAGAAATTTAGAACCCTATTCATAAGAGATTTGTATCTCAAACAAGTAGAGCAGACTATTCTTATGACTCGTACTTATAATACAAAACCAACAACATCATAAACAAGGTCAATATGAGGATAAAGCATACCTTGATGCTTGAGTAAATCCGTTCAAGATTGTTAAGTCCTGACATGTAAACAACTACACATGCATCAAAGATAGGAATTTCACCAAAAAGGGGTCACAATCACCATGTAGGGTTTTTGAGTTTTATTATTGAACTTTAGGCATGGTATTCATCATGATCAATATTTCATTTTTTTGAATTATCAAGACTAGTATCAAGATCCACACTTAGTTCATAATAGGACAAATACCTATATGATTTTTGTCAATGGGTCAACTCCATATTAGATTAAGATGTAGATTCCATAAAATATTCTACAGTATTCAATTTCAAAGCTTGACCATTAATAGAGTCCATTATCACAAAATTTTTATTTGATAACCATAACCGGATTTCATTGATTTTCATGAGAAAAAAGAGAGTCTAGATATCATCATGACTATATCCAAGTTGCAAGCATTCAAATTTTTTTGGATAGGATAGATCTAAAGATCTATAATCATAATCTTGATGTTAGATCAACTATTAACATTTTCAAAAGTGGAACAAAGTAAGACTTGGGATTTACAAAGAGTCAGGATGATAATCAGGTTATTCAAATTATCCCATTAGATTCCTCTAAAATTTTCTGTGAAATTCAAATACTTATTTGTCTTCATTGGATCATCCTAGCATGATCTATGGGATTAAGAGAGAAATATCCCCCCCTTTCCCACGCCTGTGGCGGAGGCCGAACGCCCGGGAGGGTGGTAAATCAAGGTGGCAACTGGGATTCGAACCTGGGTCCCTTCATGAGGAGACACCATGCTTGACCACTTGAGCCACTCCTTGTCGACATCCTAGCATGATCTATGATTAAATTGAAAATGGAGTTTGATTTCTTAAATTATTCAAAATTTTATATTGATAGATGGTAGTGGGCCGACATTTAGGCCCAGTCGCATTACATCCCAGAGATCTGACCCTCTCCTGGGTTGATCCCTCTCCATCATGTCACCTACCTTAACTAGTGCTTAGATGCGTTCCCCTATTTACATGGTGGAATAGAGAGACATCACCCAACAACTTGTGGGTGAGTAGTGGCACCTGGAGCATCTGTTCGAGAGAGAAAGGTTGGGGTGTGGGTGGCACCTATTGCCTCAGAGAAGCAACAAGTAGGTTGTGGCATTGTTGCAAATCAAAGTGAAGAATAAGCAGAAGAGAAGGGTGTTGGGGTTTTTTGGTGGTAAAAATGAACAATTGAGGTAGGGGAGTCAAAACAAAGACCAAGGGTTGTTTATATAGGGTCTTGTTGGCTAGATGCAGGGTTTGATTTTGGGGCTTTTCTTAGAAAAAAAGCCATGGTTGTGGCTACCTTCTGAAACTAGAAGCATGGAATGGAAACGAACCATTTAAAGTATCAATAGGTTCAAATCAAAGGGAGGAATTTAGTGGAGGAATATTCAAGAAGAGTGGAGGGGAGTCGTGGTGTGGAGAGAGGGAAAACAAAATTGGCTTTCATAAACATAAGCAAGATTGAAGACAAACTTGTGGTTGTTGGATCAGACATTCATCGCTCACCCATGCCCATCAACTAAAGGGGCATGCCCTAGATTTAGAAACTAGATTTGTGATTGAGTGTAACACATTTAAATGAAATCAATCAATAACTTGGTCAACTATACTCAAATTTAAAAATCCATATCTTTTAAACCGTAGATCTAAATGAATCCCAATTTTAGACATTTATTTACATACAAGTAATTATCATCCTAATTTAAAAGGAGAAAATAATATCTTTTGACCCCTCAAATAAATTATTTACCATATCTTTCCTTGAAAAGGCATATTCTAGTCAAAATGTAGATATTTTATAAAGAGATATAGTAATGTAAAAATGGAGTAGAGTTTGGAATTAAGGTTTGAAATATAGCCTATAACATCCATAAAAAGTTTTAGAGCCATAGGATAATGGTAATACAAGAATGGTCCAAAAGATAAACAATCAGTGTCAAGGTATATTTCTGTGGACACAAAGCATAAATATGCATCAAATGTCCAATTAATAGTCACACAAATTGTAAAATTATCCAAGGAAGATAAAGTGAAGTTATTGAGTACAAAAAAGGAAAAGTAGTAGATGGAGAAACCAATGGGTCAAAAATTCACATTTTCACATCCTATAAGTGAGCGTGAAGATGAAGCGGTTGCAACCATCTTGCTTCTTTTTTCTCTAATCAGAGCATCAACTTCCACATAATCGACAAGATATTCCATCTCTTGTTATTCTTCCTCCTCATCTTAATGGTTGTTGTAGCTTGGATTCAAGGTGTGGACTCTTGAGTAAGATCGAAGATGAGAGCCTCTAACCAAGGTAGAACGTGATATATAGCCCAAAGTGGAATTGGATGAAGACAAAGTGGGGTTGGAGGATGGTGTAGTGGTGTTTAAGGCTCTCTTTGTGTGAGATTTGGTGCCAATTATGTCTTGGATATCACCTTGTAGGCCCTTATTGTGGCATCCAACTCGCAAAAACAAAATTAACTTAAGCGGAAGCGAATTATTTGCAGCGGATTACTGAAAATTACTAAAAATTAAAACTTTTTGCAAAGAGATCCACACATAGGAAATATTTTCCATCAAGAACCATTGTATAACATTTACATTCTGGTTCAAACGTACATAACCTGTACCATCTATACTCAGAGACTACAACATCAGCTACCCTATAAACATTATATACAAACACCATAAAACCTCGAGGCATCAAGCCAAAACCTCAGATCAATTTATTAAAAACTCTAACTATAAACTCTGAGGACCTGAGAGTATAGACACGACACATATGACTTTCTAACTATATGACTTGACAATCAGGGTCTCCACCTGAGATCTCACTGCTGTCCAAACTATTGCTTTCCTTTTTCCTACAAAAGAGTATCTGCTTCTTTGTCCGCATCCACCTAAAAATGTTGGATCCCATGGGGGTGAGACAATAGTAAATTGCCCCAGCAGGAGATATAACTCTCCACCAAAACATTGTTATTGCAGTTTAAAGGTATGAAACTGGGCAGATGATACACATTTTAAAGCATTCTCAACTTTGAAAGCATTGCAGCTATTTATGATAGAGCAATATATCATCTATTCTTTTAATAAGGAATAGGAATGACATGTATATCATTTATACATCATATTAAACTTTTCTTGTGACACTCATCATCTAGTTATGTCACCCATGAAACACTCTTGTTCCATTCTGTTGGCCTTAGCCAACCTATTTAACAGATAAGGAGATATATCTACCATGTACTCATATATCAACAATACAGGCACTGGGTTGATACCTATCCTGTGTTACTATTACAAGCATTGGTCTATTACCAATCTTGTGTCATCAGTACAGGCATTTAGCCTCTGCCAGGTATTGGATTTCTTCCAAACCTAATTACCCTGCCAGTCATTGGACACTACCAATCTTGATTTCACAGCCAGACATTGGACTTTAGCCAACCCTGATTACAGGAATTACACCTCTTCCAGGTATTGGACTCCAACCAGACCTGATTACACAGCCATGCATTGGACTCTAACCAATCCTGATTTCACAGCCAGGCATTGGACTTTAACCAATCTTAATTACACAGCCAGGCATTGGACTTTCACCAATCTTGATTACACAACCAGGCATTGGACTTTAACCAATTCTGATTACACAACCAGGCATTGAACTTTAACCAATCCTGATTACATAGCTAGGCATTGGACTTTAACCAATCCTGATTACACAACCAGGCATTGGAATCTAACCAATCCTGATTACACAGCCAGGCATTGGACTCTAACCAATCTTGATTTCAGGCATTACACCTCTGCCAGGTATTGGACTTTAACCAATCCTGATTACATCCCATGTCTGTTTACACATCACTGGGCACCTTATTCTTTTTCTAACATTAAACTCTGGCCATGCCAATCATGCTCAATACATTCTTTATGTATTACAAGTATTCCTCTTTTCTCATCACATGTATAATCCAGATTCCATTATTATAATTGTATCCTTTTGTTATTATTATTATATTACTAAGTTCCCATTCCTTGGTTCATTATGAACATTATTATCTCTTATAAGAGACTTTTATAACCATCTTGTTACCTCTCAACTAATCTCATGGCTCACAAAGCCCTTAAAGCATCTTGTCACCTCTTACTAGGCAACATCTAACCATATGGATCACAAGGCCATTCACATCTTGTCACCTCTCTCTAGGTAACAACAACATATTCCCTCATATAATACAATAGTAGCACCACTATCCCCTCAATAGGGTTAGGGCTTACTTTTCACATCACATTAGGGTTTTTCATGTCCCAATACCCAATTTAGGGTTAGGGTTTTCCCATCTCACATTAGGCTTTCATATTTATCAAATCAACCTTAATACATTTCTCCACACCTCTAGGAGCATCCATTAACATCTTGAGTAAACAATCATGTTTATTACTCTTAACATTTTTCATTAAATGTTTATTAATGCAAGGTAGGAGTTCATTTCCCATCCTTATCATGATATGATTACATCATACTCATTAGTTTAGCTTAACCCCATTCTTAAGGTATATTAGCCTATACTTATCAAAGTATATCAAACTCATTACATTTCATTGTAACAATTGACATAACACACTTCATGTGTTTCTTATCCAAGTATATTGGCTTTGAGGTGCATCACAGTATATCGGCCCTGGAATGCTAAAAGTGATATCTATCACATCTTGATGTATCACTTTCCTCATCACTTCCAACTTTCTTGAGTTATCAACTTGTCTTGGATTAAGGAATTTCCCATCTTAATCCTTTCATCCACTAACCTATCACTCTTACCATGAAGTGAATAGGTCACAAATAAGAATGGTCCAACTATCTTTAATGATATGGACCCATTTCAGGTTAAGACATTGCTTGCTATAAGGTTATCTATAATTAATCACTTTAGGTATTTCTCTTATCAATGTATTAATCACCATTCCATTATTAGGATTAGGGTCTCTCATACCATCGCCCTTTATTAGGGTTTAGGGTTTCACATACTATCATACTTCATTAGGGTTAGGATTTCACATACCAACTCCCTTTATTAGGGATAGGATGGCATATATCATCACCCTTCATTTAGGATTTCTCATGGAATCAACCTCAATTAGGGTTTCCACTATGGTTACCCACAGCTTGGGTCTACTATTCATCTCCAATTAGGATTTTACATCTCATTTCCCTAAATTGGAGTTTCATATATCATTACCCTAGATTAGGGTTACATCCTCACCCTGGATTAGAGTTTCATTTAGAATTGCCCTCAAATAGGGTTAAAGTTCAATAGCCCCATCAATTAGGGTTTATGTTCATGATTAGGGTTTCATGATCTCTTTGCTTAAGAATCATACCCTTAATCACCTCATGAATCATATTCATGTATGAATTTCATGCTATCATCTTCTCAAATTGATTAAGTCATATCAACCCTTCAATCAAGTACATACAACTATGATTAACATAGAATACCACTTCATTGTTCTTATAAGCAATTAGGGTTCATCCCTTAATTGGCACTAATCACTTAGGTACTATTAGGATTTCAACCTTTGTACATTCATTGATTATCATTACTAATCATCATTAGATCAATGGATCATTCATCATCTTAATTCTCAAGAGATTCAATTACATTGGACCTCCAATACATAAGGTATCCAATTGAATTGACCAATTGGATCTTCAATTACAATAGGTGTCCAAGTGGATTAACCAATTGAATCCTCAATCAATCTTGACTACTTGAGCCCCAAACGGTCTTAGTCTTTCAAAGTTCAAACGGTTTGAAACCGTTTGGTAAAGGTGATGCTTGAGACCGTTTGCTAAAACAAGTACTTGAAACTGTTTGCTAAAGTACCTTTTTGAAACCGCATGGACTCAACCGGTTTGGGATCGTTTGGTCCCAAACGGTCTTAAGACCATTTGGACTCAAACGGTATTGAGACCGTTTGGTCCAAACCTCCTCAAAACCACATGGACCAAAGATGGTCTCAACTACTCCAATCGGTTTAAGGTTCTCAATGTTGATTCCATCAACTATTGTATTCATGTAACTAATCATCAATTGGACTTATCACCATACTTTGATTGAGTTAAGTAGGTCATCCTTCAACTGATTTGACTCTCAATTGACCCTCAATTGGTCATCAATTAGGGTTTGAATAAATTGGATTAGGGTTTGGAATCGATGATCCTTCAACATTAATCATTGTGTAACTAGTTACTTTAAAACTATTGGACCATCATCCAAATAGAACATGGCCTGACCCCAAACGGTCTTGAGGTCGTTTGGATGACCTCCAAACGGTCTTGAGACCGTTTTCCCATCTCGTCACTCAAATCCAAGTCATCCAATTAGGGTTTGGATCATTGGATTGATCACCAAACCAACATTTGATTGCACTTCAACTTAGTATCATTAGATCTTCAAACACCTAACCATAGTCAACCTTAGACCTCCAAACGGTCTTGGGTGACCCCCAAACGGCCTTGGGATCGTTTGTATGACCTCCAAACGGTCTTGAGACCGTTTGCCCATCATATCATCATCAACCATGTCATTCAATTAGGGTTTGGATCCTAGGATTGGTCACCAAATCAACACTTAATTGTATTTCAATTTGGTATCTTTGGACCTTCAAACACTTGACCAAACTTAACCCTAGACCTCAAAAAGGTCTTGGGTGACCCCCAAACGGTCAAGACCATTTGGGTGATCCCCAAACGGTTTTGAAACCATTTGGGTCAATCAACCCAAAGCATCAACTCATTCAATTGCAAAATCAGCACTTAGCCGATTAGGGTTTATACCATATGTTTGAATCTTCAAATACCTAACCATACTCAACCCTAGACCTCCAAATGGTCTTGGTTGACCTCCAAACGGTATTGAGACCGTTTGGGTGATTCCCAAACGGTTTTGAAACCGTTTGGGTCAATCAACCCAAGTTTCAAACTCAATCACTTATGAAATCAGCACTCAACCCGATTAGGGTTTAGGTGATTGTTGGACCTTCAACTCATGAACCAATTGGAGTTAATCAATAATAATTGATGGGTCATTAACCTAGATCATTATGAAAAAATCCCCAAATGGTCAAACCTGTTCGACATCACCAAGAGGTCTTAAACCGTTTGCTTCTATGCGGTTTAGTGAAACCATTTCATTCCAAACGGTTTGAAACCGTTTGCTCCCAAACGGTTTGTGAAACCGTTTGGACATTTTATTGAAACCGTTTGGTCTAGATATTTGTGGAGGTGTGTGCTTATGATGATGTAATCATCATCAATCTCTAGATCCACGAAACCTGCTGTGATTTCCATGGAAATTGCATCAATCAACCAAATCAATAATTGTAAATAGAGAAATGATCATTATTTGATGGGGAATTGAATGCAATAACAAAGTTAGGGTTTCAAGTTATAAAACCCACCTCCAATTGAGATCCAAAGCTCCAATCTCACGGAAAAAATGGTGGATGAAGCTCTTGCAACTCCCCCTAGGCTCGTCCTCAAGATTTTGGTTGAAATGATTGGCTAGGGTTGATGAGGAGATCGAAATAAGAAGAAATCAATGATTTATTTTCAATTTCCACCATGGAATCAAGGGGAAAAGAGGTCAAGAACCTTACCAACAGGTTGGGGTAGTTCTCCTCCTGTTATGATCTTCTATTGGGGTCGGCCAAGGCAAAGAAAGAAAGGAAATCCGAAAAGAAGTCCTTAAGTGAGTGGAAAAAGGGATATGTATAAGGAAATCCCAAGGAGAGAGAAAATGGGATTATTTCCTTTAATTACCAAAACAATTTCCACCAAATCCCCCTCCATTTCTTGGCCAAGAAGCCATCTTCATGTTCTTGCAAAACCTCTTCATTATACAAGAATAAAGGGAAAAGAAATTTAGCACCTTAACCTTTATAATATTAATATCCATTTTTGAGTGGAATTTCTTTTTCTTATAATAATGGTGAGTGGAATTTCACCTCCTTAGGATATGCTCGTGCCTTTTCAAGGCTTAATCTCGTCCACACACACATATGAATCCAACCATTTTAATTTTGGTTGAAGGCCCCTTCAATTATTGTATTTATTTTTGCATTAAATTGAATTAGGGTTCCAATTAGGCTTAAATCTTGATTATTTTAATATCAAGATTCTCTCTCCTCCAAATTAATTCAAATGAGACGCCCCTCTCATTTTATTTGTTCTAAATGATGTAAAGAAACATTAGGGACCTTATTGAAGTGGTAATTTGCATATTGAAGCTTAGGTTTTGGGTAAATTGCACTTTACACCAAAACTAGGTTTTAATGCACAAACATTGTCCAACAAGCTCTATCTTGGTGTCCAGGCTTGTGGAAACCATACCACTACATCATATTAATTCTTATGATGTATCAACATCAGAGAAACATATTATTATGTAACATTTGTATGTTATCCCCCTTAACTTGGGTAATTTGCACTTTAGTCCAAAATAAGCAAACATTGCTTCAACATTGTTCAAAAATGACCAAAATTGAAACATAAGTTCCTCATGAGCCCTAATTACTTTTCATAAGATAAGATTAATAATATAATCATCTTTATTTATTAAAACACCTAGGGTTAAAGCATAACCCAGGTCAGGGATGTTACAAATTATTCACCCCTCATAAGGATTTCGTCCCCGAAATCCCAGATAAAGGAAAATAGTTATTATTCATGCATCATATCATCATGTACTCACATAGCACCTCATTATTATGGAGACACCATAGAGTTTTGATCAATACAAAGTTATTACATACAAGTTTATCATGGAATGATTCACATGGAACATATACTCACATGTTCCTTAATTAATTCAACCTTTCTCATACAAGATTCACCATTATATTCTGTCATTCACTTGGGACTATAAGTCTTTTTATGCTTTAATTGTGTCACCTTACCTGATGATGCAGCACAAGCTTTCCTTATTACATGCACTAACTATCTCATTAGTTGTGCATTTTCTTACCATAAGAAGAGGTTACTTATCAACCAAGAACTTTTCTCAAAGATATCTTCAAATGTCATGTTTATGCAAAGCATAAACCCCTAACATGTGATGTTCATACTACATTAGGTAACTGGACTGATTTCACCGTTATCCCTTTCAGGCAACCATCATAAAATAGCCTGATATATCTCAGATATCAGAATTCCTTCCCTTGGTATTTACACATGTGTTGGTAACACATTACATCTTCATTTTCCTTTATAAGTTGATTTATGAGTAAATCCAATTCCTTCATATATCGATTAGAATGTGGTAGAAATATCCATGCCACATCTCCTTCTTCTTTAAACTCTAGAGATTGTTTTCAGAATGACTACTTGATCAGGGTAGTCAAAGAGACAACAATCTAGATATGTCACACTTACCTTGCCTTCAATAAATGAATACCTGGCCAGGGTATTCAAGAACTGAAATTAGGTAGTATGTATTTGTTTTATATTATGTTCCATATTCTTAACATCTCTTTAAATTCACTGCTTAGTATCTCAGATTTTCCCTGAGTGTTTTCTTTTATATCCTTTCCCTTTCTGCATTTAAAGAGAATTTTTAAACATATAGGAGAAAATTAAACTGAACATAAGTTTTCATTCTTCTTATCTCATCCTCACATCCTTAAAGGATTATGCAGATGAACTAAACAATAACTACCTTTCTTATAAAAGAAAATAGAAGGTAACTCAAAATAAAAAGTTCTATCTTGACAAGTCTTCCTTATTACAAGTTATCTAGTGTCTTGTCTGTTGAGTCACCTCATCGCTTTCTATTTGGACATTTCCACCTCAGATGTCCTCTCTGTCCACATCTATAGCAAGCTCGAAGCTTTTTAGGTGACTGCTGCTCAGGTGCACTATATTGTACTTGAGTCGGTACAACTAAAATCTTTGCTTGTTTAGTATCACTAATTCCTTGTTCTTGTGACTGTTTAGACTTCCTTTTAAGGTCTGTCTCATGTTTCTTTATCATAGACCCTTCTATCCTTCGAATTGATTCCACAAATGTGGCAAATCTCTCTCTACTTTCTAGGGTAGATGCCAGAATGGACATCTCAACATTCAATCCTTTCTGAAAACATCGAATCTTTTCCTCCTCAGTAGAAGCCATCTGAGGACAAAATCGTAAAAGTTCCGCGAACTTAACCTCATATTCACTTATTGACATGACTCCCTGTCGAATTTTCTCAAACTGTGAGATCTTTTCATCTAAATAAGTCCATGGAAAATACTTATTAATGAATTCTCGACAGAATTCCTCCCATCCAACCTCTTCATCATTCCTTTTTATTTCTTCCATAGTCCACCAATGTCCAACACTACCTTTCAGAAGGTACACAACATGTTTAACTTTGTCAGCATCCGGGATACTGAGGATCTTAAAGGCTTTTTCTAACTCAGAGAGCCAGCGATCAACATCTACTAGATCAGATGTTCCAACATATTCTATGGCTCCTACATGACGTAGTCGTTCAAAGGTCTTACTAGACCCATATCCCTCATTGGGAACTGGTGCCCTAGGTGTTGATGCTGGCATCCGGTCTGCTATATACCTCATTGTAGTCATAAGTTGCCCAAAAAGATTATGAACATCTAGGTTTCCTCTCATGTTTTCATCAACATGAGGATTTTCAGGCACTTGTTCCTCCCTTGACTGATCCCTTGCACCTCCCACTAGTGCAGCAACATTGCTCTCAACAACGTATTCTTCATGTCCTTCAGACATCTTTAAGTTATATATCTTCTTATGCATAAGAAGAAGACACTATAAGATACACTAAAGTACACTTAGAACATACTCGATACCTTAGTCCTATGTCTCCGTAGACTCAGCGAACCTAGAGCTCGGATGCCACTAAATTGTGGCATCCAACTTGTAAAAACAAAATTAACTTAAGCGGAAGCGAATTATTTGCAGCGGATTACTAAAAATCACTAAAAATTAAAACTTTTTGCAAAGAGATCCACACATAGGAAATATTTTCCATCAAGAAGCATTGTATAAAATTTACATTCTGGTTCAAACGTACATAACCTGTACCATCTATTCTCAGAGACTACAACATCAGCTTCCCTATAAACATTATATACAGACACCATAAAACCTCGAGGCATCAAGCTAAAACCTCAGATCGATTTATTAAAAACTCTAACTATAAACTCTGAGGACCTGAGAGTATAGAGACGACACATAGGACTTTCTAACTATATGACTTGACAATCAGGGTCTCCACTTGAGATCTCACTGTTGTCTAGGCTATTGCTTTCCTTTTTCCTGCAAAAGAGTATCTGCTTCTTTGTCTGCGTACACCTAAAAATGTTGGATCCCACGGGGGTTAGACAATTGTAAATTGCCCCAGCGGGAGATATAACTCTCTGCCAAAACATTGTTATTGCAATTTAAAGGTATGAAACTGGGCAGATGATAAGCATTTTAAAGCATTCTCAACTTTGAAAGCATTGTAACTATTTATGATAGAGCAATATATCATCTATTCTTTTAATAAGGAATAGGAATGACATGTATACCATTTATACATCATATTAAACTTTTCTTGTGACACTCATCATCTTGTTATGTCACCCACGAAACACTCTTGTTCCATTCTGTTGGCCTTAGCCAACCTGTTTAACAAATAAGGAGATATATCTACCATGTGCTCATATATCAACAATACAAGCACTGGGTTGATACCTATCCTGTGTTACTATTAAAGGCATTGGTCTATTACTAATCATGTGTCATAAGTATAGGCATTTAGCCTCTTCTAGGTATTGGATTTCTTCCAAACCTGATTACACCGCTAGGCATTGGACACTACCAATCCCGATTTCACAGCCAGGCATTTGACTTTAGCCAACCCTAATTATAGGCATTACACCTCTGCCATGTATTGGACTCTAACCAAACCTGATTACACAGCCAGACATTGGACTCTAACCAATCCTGATTTCACAGCCAGGCATTGGACTTTAACCAATCCTGATTACACAGCCAGACATTGGACTTTAACCAATCCTGATTACACAGCCAGACATTGGACTTTAATCAATCCTAATTACATAGCCAGACATTGGACTTTAACCAATCCTGATTATACAGCCAGGCATTGGACTTTAACCAATCCTGATTACACAGCCATGAATTGGACTCTAACCAATCCTGATTACACAGCCATGCATTAGACTCTAACCAATCCTGATTTCAGGCATTACACCTCTGCCAAGTATTGGACTTTAACCAATCCTGATTACATCCCATGTCTGTTTACACATCACTGGGCACCTTATTCTTTTTCTAACATTAAACTCTGGCCATGCCAATCATGCTCAATACATTCTTTATGTATTACAAGTATTCCTCTTTTCTCATCACATGTATAATCCAGATTCCATTATTATAATTGTATCATTTTGTTATTATTATTATATTACTAAGTTCCCATTCCTTAGTTCATTATGAACATTATTATCTCTTATAAGAGACTTTTATAACCATCTTGTTACCTCTCAACTAATCTCATGGCTCACAAAGACCTTAAAGCATCTTGTCACCTCTTACTAGGCAACATCTAACCATTTGGCTCATAAGGCCATTCACATCTTGTCACCTATCTCTAGGCAACAACAAAATATTCCCTCATATAATACAATAATAACACCACTATCCCCTCAATAGGGTTAGGACTTACTTTTCACATCACATTAGGGTTTTTCATGTCCCAATACCCAATTTAGGGTTAGGGTTTTCCCATCTCACATTAGGCTTTCATATTTATCAAATCAACCTTAATACATTGCTCCACACCTCTAGGAGCATCCATTAACATCTTGAGTAATCAATCATGTTTATTACACTTAACATTTTTCATTAAATGTTTATTAATGCAAGGTAGGAGTTCATTTCCCATCCTTATCATGATATAATTACATCACACTCATTAGTTTGGCTTAACCCCATTCTTAAGGTATATTAGCCTATACTTATCAAAGTATATCAAACTCATTACATTTCATTGTAAAAATTGACATAACACACTTCATGTGTTTCTTATCCAAGTATATTGGCTTTGAGGTGCATCATAGTATATCGACCCTGGAATGCTAAAAGTAATATCTATCACATCTTGATGTATCACTTTCCTCATCACTTCCAACTTTCTTGAGTTATCAACTTATCTTGGGTTAAGGAATTTCCCATCTTAATCCTTTCATCCACTAACATATCACTCTTACCAAGAAGTGCATAGGTCACACATAAGAATGGTCCAACTATCTTTAATGATATGGACCCATTTCAGGTTAAGGCATTGCTTTCTATAAGGTTATCTATAATTAATCACTTTAGGTATTTCTCTTATCAATGTATTAATCACCATTCCATTATTAGGATTAGGATCTCTCATACCATCGCCCTTTATTAGGGTTTAGGGTTTCACATTCTATCATACTTCATTAGGGTTAGGATTTCACATACCAACTCCCTTTATTAGGGATAGGATGGCATATAACATCACCCTTCATTTAGGATTTCTCATGGAATCAACCTCAATTAGGGTTTCCACAATGGTTACCTACAGCTTGGGTCTACTATTCATATCCAATTAGGGTTTTACATCTCATTTCCCTAAATTGGAGTTTCATATATCATTACCCTAGATTAGGGTTACATCCTCACCCTGGATTAGAGTTTCGCTTAGAATTACCCTCAATTAGGGTTAAAGTTCAATAGCCCTGTCAATTAGGGTTAATGTTCATGATTAGGGTTTCATGATCTCTTTGCTTAAGAATCATACCCTTAATCACCTCATGAATCATATTCATGTATGAATTTCATGCTATCATCTTCTCAACTTGATTAAGTCATATCAACCCTTCAATCAAGTACATACAACTATGATTAACATAGAGTACCACTTCATTGTTCCTATAAGCAATTAGGGTTCATCCCTTAATTGGCACTAATCACTTAGGAACTATTAGGATTTCAACCTTTGTACCTTCATTGATTATCATTACTAATCATCATTGGATCAATGGATCATTCATCATCTTAATTCTCAAGAGATTCAATTACATTGGACCTCCAATACATAAGGTATCCAATTGAATTGACCAATTGGATCTTCAATTACAATAGGTGTCCAAGCGGATTAACCAATTGAATCCTCAATCAATCTTGACTACTTGAGCCCCAAACGGTCTTAGTCTTTCAAAGTTCAAACGGTTTGAAACCGTTTGGTAAAGGTGGTGCTTGAGACCGTTTGCTGAAACAAGTACTTGAAACCGTTTGCTAAAGTACCTTTTTGAAACCACATGGACTCAACCGGTTTGGGATCATTTGGTCCCAAATGGTCTTGAGACCGTTTGGTACCAAACGGTCTTGAGACCATTAGGTCCAAACCTCCTCAAAACCGCATGGACCAAAGATGGTCTCCACTACTCCAATCGGTTTAGGGTTCTCAATGTTGATTCCATCAACTATTGGATTCATGTAACTAATCATCAATTGGACCTATCACCATACTTTGATTGAGTTAAGTAGGTCATCCTTAAACTGTTTTGACTCTCAATTGACCCTAAATTGGTCATCAATTAGGGTTTGAATCAATTGGATTAGGGTTTGGAATCGATGATCCTTCAACATTAATCACTGTGTAACTAGTTACTTTAAAACTATTGGACCATCATCCAAATTGAACATGACCTGACCCCAAACGGTCTTGAGGTCGTTTGGATGACCTCCAAACGGTCTTGAGACCGTTTTCCCATCTCATCACTCAAATCCAAGTCATCCAATTAGGGTTTGGATCATTGGATTAGGGTTTGGAATCGATGATCCTTCAACATTAATCACTGTGTAACTAGTTACTTTAAAACTATTAGACCATCATCCAAATTGAACATGACCTGACCCCAAACGGTCTTGAGGTCGTTTGGATGACCTCCAAACGGTCTTGAGACCGTTTTCCCATCTCATCACTCAAATCCAAGTCATCCAATTAGGGTTTGGATCATTGGATTGATCACCAAACCAGCATTTGATTGCACTTCAACTTAGTATCTTTAGATCTTCAAACACCTAACCATAATCAACCCTAGACCTCCAAACGGTATTGGGTGACCCCCAAACGGTCTTGGGATCGTTTGGATGACCTCAAAACGGTCTTGAGATTGTTTTCCCATCATATCATCATCAACCATGTCATTCAATTAGGGTTTGGATCCTAGGATTGGTCACCAAATCAGCACTTAATTGTATTTCAATTTGGTATCTTTGGACCTTCAAACACTTGACCAAACTTAACCCTAGACCTCCAAACGGTCTTGGGTGACCCCCAAACGGTCTTTAGACCGTTTGGGTGATCCCCAAATGGTTTTTAAAACCGTTTGGGTCAATCAACCCAAAGCATCAACTCATTCAATTGCAAAATCAGCACTTAGCCGATTAGGGTTTGTACCATATGTTTGAATCTTCAAATACCTAACCATACTCAACCCTAGACCTCCAAACGGTCTTGGTTGACCTCCAAACAGTCTTGAGACCGTTTGGGTGATTCCCAAACGGTTTTGAAACCGTTTGGGTCAATCAACCCAAGTTTTAAACTCAATCACTTATGAAATCAACACTCAACCCAATTAGGGTTTAGGTGATTATTGGACCTTCAACTCATAAACCAATTGGAGTTAATCAATAATAATTGATGGGTCATTAACCTAGATCATTATGAAAAAATCCCCAAATGGTCAATCCTGGTCAACATCACCAAAGGTCTTAAAATGTTTGCTTCTATGCGGTTTAGTGAAACTGTTTCATTCCAAACGGTTTGAAACCGTTTTCTCCCAAACGGTTTGTGAAACCGTTTGGACAATTGATTGAAACCGTTTGGTCTAGATATTTGGGGAGGTGTGTGCTTATGATGATGTCATCATCATCAAGCTCTAGCCCCACGAAACCTTCTGTGATTTCCATGGAAATTGCATCAATCAACCAAATCAATAATTGTAAATAGAGAAATGATCATTGTTTGATGGGGAAGTGAATGCAATAACAAAGTTAGGGTTTCAAGTTATAAAACCCGCCTCCAATTGAGCTCCAAAGCTCCAAGATCACGGAAACAATGGTGGATGAAGCTCTTGCAACTCCCCCTAGGCTCGTCCTTAAGATTTTGGTTAAAAAGATTGGCTAGGGTTGATGAGGAGATCGAAATAAGAAGAAACCAATGATTTATTTTCGATTTCCACCATGGAATCAAGGGGAAAAGAGGTCAAGAACCTTACCAACAGGTTGGGGTCGTCCTACTCCTGTTCCTGATCTTCTCTTGGGGTCGGCCAAGGCAAAGAAAGAAAGGAAATCCGAAAAGAAGTCCTTAAGTGAGTGGAAAAGGGGATATGTATAAGGAAATCCCAAGGAGAGAGAAAATGGGACTATTTCCTTTAATTCCCAAAATAATTTCCACCAAATCCCCCTCCATTTCTTGTACACGAAGCCATATTCATGTTCTTGCAAAACCTCTTAATTATCCAAGAATAAAGGGAAAAGAAATTAAGCACCTTAACCCTTATAATATTAATATCCATTTTTGAGTGGAATTTCTTTTTCTTATAATAATGGTGAGTGGAATTTCACCTCCTTAGGATATGCTCGTGCCTTTGCAAGGCTTAAGCTCGTTCACACAGACATATGAATCCAATCATTTTAATTTTGTTTGAAGGCCCCTTCAATTTTTTTAGTTATTTTTGCATTAATTTGAATTAGGGTTCCAATTAGGCTTAAATCTTGATTATTTTAATATCAAGATTCTCTCTCCTCCAACTTAATTCAAATGAGGCGCCCCTCTCATTTTATTTGCTCTAAATGATGTCAAGAAACATTAGGGACCTTATTGAAGTGGTAATTTCCATATTGAAGCTTAGGTTTTGGGTAAATTGCACTTTACACCAAAACTAGGTTTTAATGCACAGACATTGTCCAACAAGCTCTATCTTGGTGTCCAGGCTTGTGGAAACCATACCACTGCATCATATTCATTATTATGATGTATCAAAATCAAAGAAACATATTATTATGTAACATTTGTAAGTTAGACCCCTTAACTTGGGTAATTTGCACTTTAGTCCAAAATAAGCAAACATTGCTTCAACATTGTTCAAACAGGACCAAAATTGAAACATAAGTTCCTCATGAGCCCTAATTACTTTTCACAAGATAATATTAAGCATATAATCATCTTTATTGATTAAAAAACCTAGGGTTAAAGCATAACCCAGGTCAGGGATGTTACACTTATTCACGGTCTTAGTGGTCTTCTTCATTCAAACTAGGCTTTTGGTGGATATTTATGGGTGGAAACTTGCACAAATCTTGAAGATGAACATTTGGAGGAATGGATGTGCTTGGGGGTCCCCTAGGTCACCCCTTGCGTGGAGTGACCATTATGGATGCACACAAAGGAGGGGGTCTTAGTGGCCTCCCCCCAAAATTAGTTACTTAAGTGGTGGGCCCAGGATAGAAAAGATATTTTTCCATCACGTACGTACTTTCTTAATTCTAGAATGGCCATTTTGGACATCACAACCATGGTGGAGAGATGCCAAAATGGTCATTTTGGCTAGCATGGCCCTGGTGGCTGGCCCAAAACCCATAAATTCTACTATGATTTTGATGACTCTATAATGGACATTCTATGACAACATGGCCGTGTTGGCCACTTTTCTCATTTTTTTTCATATTCTTATCAAACACCATACCACATCGATTCTTTGATCCACATAAAATATTATCTACTTCTTTCCACTGATTTGAGCCTTCTTTCTCAATCTCTAAAATATTTTTCAGCCACACTTCAAAACTCAAACAAAAACTATTAAACACATTTGTGTGTATTTTTGGAAATTTGTAAAAATAACCAAAAAAAATTCCAAATCTAGGCGGGTTTCCTCCCACTAATGTTATATTTAACGACTTCAGTCAGGCTTCTTGTCCCTTCAGCTGATCAACCTCTCGAGAACATTGAAATGTCATTGCTATAACAAGTCTTATTTCCATGTGCATTCAAGAACACTTCTCCATCGAAGGAACCTTGTAACATACTAGATCTCAGACCCTACCCTGGAAGTTGGCATTTTGTAGCCAAACAAGGTTCAAGGTTAGACCTAAATAGATGCTTAGTATAACCCCAATGAGCTAATGCATGTATAGATCACCTTAATATAACCTAATGTTCTAACATTAATCTTAGGTTTATAATGGATACATAAAATATGCCACATAACTCATTTTGGTGGTAATATGAAGATAAGAAACTTAATTGGATGAATAATTTAGATAATGGGCCGTTAATAATCCATATGACATATCTCATAAAAATAAGTCTCAAAAGTGGAAACAAACTTCAAATTCAAAATATACATATCAAAATTAGCCTACATGTCAAATTTTATCTAATTTGGACAACCTTGAAATATTAACATAAATTTAGGAGAGAGAAAATGAGTAAAGGAATAAGTAATGAATAATGTGATTATATAACTTCAAAATATGGAAAATTCATATTCAACACATCAAAGATAACTTGTGGATGAAGTTTGGTCCAATTTGGATGTTGTTTGTGCAAGTTAGGCAATTTTAGGTACATTCTGGACTTTTCTACAATTTACCCAACTGGGAGGTTTTCTTTGCAAATTGTCACATGAATTATAATAATTATATGTTCCCTTACAATTCTAGAGTTTTTGAACCATAGGACACCTAGTTTCACCTTGTTTTGAAGGTGTTTCTTTTGAAGGGCATTTTAGGGATTACTCTCTTTATAAATGAGCTTATCTTTAAAAGCTATCAATAAATGGGGTTATTTATTTGTTTGAAGGATGGTGGGGATGGCCTAGTAGTCTCTAGGGAATTTTAGGACCGACTTTTGATATTCAAGAAGCTTTTATGAGCTGTCCTCTTGCATGGTCATGAAATCCCTAGGCTAAGGACACATGGAAACTCCATGGACACCTCATGCTTGACTTCTTCCTTATCCATAAAGGCATACATGTCCATAGGAAACCTTAGCATTGGACACATGAAAAATAACTTGACACCTCATGCTTGACTTCTTCCTTATTCATAAAGGCTTGCATGTCCATGGACACCCTTATACATGACACATGGAAAGTCTCATAGACACCTCATACTTGACCTCTTTCTTTATATAGCCATATATACCCTTTCCAACTCCCAATTTGAAAAATCTTGATCTCATTTATTTCCTATAGCTTAGAGAATCATTCCTACTATGTTTTTCCATGAATGTTCTGTCCCAAGGTAAAATGGGTGCCTACCTTGGTGAAGAAGGCCCCTATGGTTCCAAATTTCTCTATTTAGGATTTCTTAAGCTCCTCCTTGGTAGTTTTGACCAAAACTAGTAAGTATCCTCCTTTTATTCCATATTTTAATATTGTTAATCTTCCTTCCACCTTCTTCCAAGTCATAACCATGTCCTTCCATGGAGAAACCCCACCTAGAACCCATAAACACCTCATCTCCATGTTCTTTTGTTAGGGGTTTTCACCTCTGAAGTGGAGAAGGTGCTTCTTACTTAAGATAGGAGCTTTGTTGGAGAAACCAGCCTCTCTAAGCTTCAAAACCTTACTTATTGGACATGTACACCTTCCCTATAGGTTCTTTGGAGGCCTATGCTTGACTTGGACTGTTTAGACTCTGAAGTCGAGGTATGATGTATCCCATATTCTTCTATGTTGAGCAATTCACCTATTCTTATTCATTCTCTTTGTCATATGGACATTAGCCTACAACAATGTCTTTTCTTTTAAAAACCATGGTTCATGTTAACTACCTTTTTTGGTATTGATCATTTGATCATGGATATTCTTTTGAAATCTTATCTTATGCTTTGTTCATGATGGAACACTAAAAGATGACATGTGATGTCTTTTTCCCACTTATAAGGTGGATGTATATGTTGGTCACTAGAGTAGTGTAATTACATTGGTTTTTATGGCAAATGTGTTATTTACTGCTGAGCAGATGTGATATATCCTGCTCTTTTAGGATGGAAAGGAACCTCATACCCAGTTTAATATGTGTGATTCTTGGCCCATGCTTTATATATTTGGGAGATTGGAAGTATTCCTTTCTCTATCAGGTTTCAAATTTATGAGACTTGTCTGCCTTTGTGTTTATATTGTTCTAGATCTATGTTTGTCTCACATGCATGCATGTTGATTATATGGGGTGTGTGCCCTAATTCTTTACATGTACATGCGTGGTACAATCTTTATGTTTTATTAATGGCAAGTGTTCTTTTGTTATCATATTATTTCAATTACTTTTCTTTTAATACCCATTTGGGTGGTCCTTATCCTTACTATGGGAAGCCTTTTATATTTGTTGTCCTTTATTCCATATATTGCTCAATTTCCTATTTAGTATGCACATACCAGCCTTTACTGATGACATCTATTTTCTCTTCTTGGTGGGGTATGCTTCCAACCCTAGGTAAATGACTTGGATGATAAGGTATGAAGTATTGGACTAGCTTAAGGAGTTAAATCTTAGAGACAAAGTTGTTATGGTTTAGATTTACCTCTACTTAGGTCCTTATGTTGTATCATACATGTAAACCCTTATTGGATATTATGATGTACTTTTGTAATCTTTTGTGAAAACTGAATATAGTCATTATTTTTACTCCGCTGCTACACTTTGGTCTTTTGATATCATTAAAATAAATTTGGAAAAATGTATACCTATTCCAACATACCTTTGAGTTTGTTTGTAAGGGATGTTAATTCTTTAATTTTTTTTAGTAAGGGGGTGACCCCGCCTCCTTACAACATGGTATCAGAGCCCATAGTAGTCGGAATCTGACTATTTGAATTTTGTCTCACTAGTTAGAATACTAACCTTACCTTTAAGTGACATGTTTGCCATTGAGTTGATCAATAGATGATGAAGGGTTGATTTAGGATCCTATAGTTTCACATTAGAATAATAATTAATAGATCCCTAAATTACTTACAACTAAAAGATGCATAAGTAACTATAGTAACTTGAGGTGGTTTAGCTTGACCTTTAGGAAGCTACTAGGACATGAAGTTGAAAGCAAAGGTGTCTAGAATGGATCGGCGTTCGGGGGATGGCAAGATTTTCCTCTGCACCACTAGCTTGGTTTATGAGGACTCCCGAATCCATATGATACTGGCCTGGCCTGAGATGATATGAATTATTCAAAATAGCATACTTTTTGGAAATAGTAGCCTTATACATCTATATGATTTATCTTTAGGGACCCTAATATGTTGAACTAGTCTCCTAGGTGTAAAGATTTGTTTGAGTATGGAAGAGCAAGTTAACCCATAGTTCATAGTTAGTCTTTACAAGTTACATTTCTTTTTTTGCATGATGCTTATGTACTTAGATGTAAGGAAGTGTAGTTGAACCTTTTGTACCTAGATAATAGTTTTGACTTAATAAGATGAATCCTTTAAGGGGTGCTGAATAAGTTGTTTTCTTATACATGGATGTTTTGATTTCGAGGAAGAAATCCTTTTAAGGGGTGGTGTGCTGTAACATACTAGATCTCAGACCCTCCCCTGGAAGTTGACATTTTGGACTTAGCCAAACAAGGTTGAAGGTTAGACCTAAATAGATTCTTAGTATAACCCCAATGATCTAATGCATGTATAGATCACCTTAATATAACCTAATGTTCTAACATTAATCTTAGGTTTATAACGGATACATAAAATATGACACATAACTCATTTTGGTGGTAATATGAAGATAAGAAAATTAATTGGATGAATAATTTAGATAGTGGGATGTTAATGGGCCATATGGAATATCTCATAAAAATAAGTCTCAAAAGTGGAAATAAACTTAAATTTCAAAATCTACATATCAAAATTAGCCTACATGTCAAATTTTATCTAATTTAGGCCACCTTGAAATATCATGATAAGTTTAGGAGAGATAAAATGAGTAAAAGGCATAAGTAATGAATAATGTGATTATATAACGTCAAAATATGTAAAAAATGGCAAATTAATATTCAACACGTCAAATATTACTTGTGGATGAAGTTTGGTCCAATTTGGGATGTTGTTTGTGCAACTTATGCAATTTTAAGTACATTCTGGACTTTTATGCAATTTACCCAATTGGGAGGTTTTCTTTGCAAATTGTCACATGCATTATAATCCTTATATACTTACTTACCATTATCAAGTTTTTTAACCATAGGGCACCTAGTTGCACCTTGGTTTGAAGGTGTTTCTTTCCAAGGGCATTTTAGGGATTATTCCCTTTATAAATGAGCTTATCTTTAAAAGCTATCAACCAATGTGGTTATTTATTTGTTTGAAGGATGGTGGGGATGGCCTTGAAGTCTCTAGGAGCTTTTAGGACCGACTTTTTATATTCAAGAAGCCTCTATGATCTGTCCTCTTGCATGGCCATGAATTCCCTAGGCTAAGGACACATGGAAACTCCATTGATACATCATGCTTGACTTCTTCCTTATCCATAAAGGCTTGCATGTCCATAGGCACCCTTAGCACTGGACACATGGACGGTAACTTGAAATATCATGATTTAGTTCTTCCTTATCCATAAAGGCTTGCATGTTCATGGACATCCTTATACATGAGACATGGAAAGTCTCATAGACACCTCATACTTGACCTCTTTCTTTATATAGCCATATTGTGACGTCCCCGAATTTTCTAAAACTTAATCTGATGTCAGACGTCCAAATTGAAACCATCACCTCAGCAAGAATCCCAATTTAAACATCCCACACTAGGCTAAGAAAGAGAAAATCAGAGGAAGTCAAAAGGAACATACATCAGTAGCACATGTACATGAACAATAATAAAACCATACACACATGTTCACCATTCAACATATAATTACAACATGAATTGTTACAACATTTGATATTACATATTAAACAACAAACTTCTACATATACATGTACTACAACTAAACTACAGGATCTTAAGACAACATGTCCACCTGTACATCAGCTCGCTACACAACTCTCACTATCCTGGATCTTCAAGAGCATAACCACAACCTAAACAAAAGATTACATGCGGTACACGTCAACACAATATTTCAAGAATATTGTACTGAGTACGCCTACGTGTCTTTTATATACCTCTCATCATATCTTGGCAATAAGATAAAACTAATACTTGGCAGTAACAGAAGAATATAAGAAAAGCATATACTTGCACAAAGATATTCATTAACAAAAGAGAACACATATTTTAAGCTTATTTTCCATTATGTCTCAAGGCCTTTATGATCACTACCAAAGAGTTAGATCATTTGTACAAGGTGACCACTACCAAAGAGTTAGGTCAGACCACTACCAAAGAGTTAGGTCATATGTACAATGTGACCACTACCAAAGAGTTAGGTCACTTCCAAGCACACTACCAAAGAGTTAGTGCTTTCATATAATGGAACAGATATATGATGTTTGATGTGTTCATAGCAGTAATCATGGAAAATCATGCAACATATCATACAAGAACAATCATTTCATCCAATATCATATGCCAAGTATTTTACTACACATATAACACAAGCATATTGTATAATAAGCCAAGTAAGAGGTAATGGCGTATCTTAGATCAAGGCAAACCTAATCATCATATCCTCATGTCAACTATATCTTGGTCAAACCCCTGGTTAAGATAAGATCACATACGATCATCATGTTCTCATCTTATTATATCTCATCTTAACCCTAATTATGTCCATTAGGGTTTAGCTTATCTCATTATGATATTCTCATCATTACTTGTCTTATATCTTCATCCTTATGTGGGATTTATATTACTGATCTTATATTACAGATTAAGATACATAATCTGATCATTATCTTCCATAGCATTAATTAACCCTAGGTTACAACATTAACCTAGATTAGGGTTTTAAACCATGCATTAAAGGTCAACTTCATATAACATGAATTATATGCATCTAACTGATATCCGATTTACATCTTACCTTCAAATTACTGATATGAACTTACTCTGTAAATTTCACCATTTATTGAGCATGTATGCATTAATTGCATTGTAATTAGGATTAAAAGCCCTAATTAGACATATTAAGCAAATTACATGATTTCATGCATCAACCTGGACATATCTGACATCATATGCATTATAAACATGCATAAGGATTTACTGACATTTTATCATAATTTTATGTCATCATTTAATATTTATTACTCAAGAACTAAGCATTATACATATTACATGATATCACTGAGATTAATGCTTCAAAAGCCTGCTATTATAGTTCTATTGTGTTCTACTCATTTTTCTGAGAATTTTGGTACCTTATTTGTATTTTTCTGACATGTGAGCTAATTTCTATGAATTATATAAGATCTAGGCAATTATTGAACATTTACCTTTTTCAGCGAATCATGTCTCGCCACGTGGCTCTTTGGGTGGGGCGACCTCCAATTCTTGGATCACATTGAATCAGCCGATCCGCGTTGGTTTGGGGTTCGGTTCACTGACGGTTCGCAGTCTGGATTGATGCGGTTTGTGATTGGGCCGCTTGGTTCACTAGCTGGAGCAATTGGTCAGATCTTTACTTGCTCACAGACTCCCGCGATCAGGATTGTGGCTCTGTTCTTTTGTGAGCAGGTCCGCTGCCGCCTCGCTTCTCTATGGCGAGCGATTGATGGTGCGATGGTTCTCCTCACTAGCCCTTGAGACTGCGATACACTTCGAGGACATTTCACCAACCTCTCCGACCTCACTGGTCCTTGGATTCGCCTCCGGAGCTTCACAACCAGGAGCTCTCCGACCATGGTCGCCGCGACGATGGCGGGAAAGGGGGATATCGCCCCCAGGCATGGAAGGCGTCAGGGAGCTTTTGCAAAAGCAGCCCACGACCTTCTTCAACTCGAAGGCAACTCCATCAGAGGTGAGGAAGCCCGAAGCAGCTAACCCAAACCCCAGCTTGTCTCCGGCAAGGATGGGCTTCGTCAACCGACAACACAACCCAAACAGGCTCGAAAGCACCCTCAAAAGATTCTCCTAACCTCGGCCGTCCTTCTCCCTCTATTATCTTCCTCCAGCTTGGATGTACCTCATCTTGTTCCATCTCACACTGCCCGCGAACCCCATTGGAGAAGTATAGAAAGACGGGAGTTCGTTCTTCCTATTAGAGTGGCTGCAGATATCGTTTATGGGGTCTTCTCATTCCTCTATCCAAGCAAAGTACAACTGTCCACCTCACTTCCCCCTTCGATCCACAACCACGATGTATGGTGGCTGGGAACGTGCTGCCCCACTACCTTGCTCTAACCGCAAGGTAGGGGATGACACAGGGACCCTTCATCTCAAATCTGATGGTCTGAAATGGTCCTCCACATGAGCCTATCCGTGGCCCACTCAAAGCAGCCATAACTGTCACTTGATTAGATATCTATGTCTAGGATCTGGCCACACAGTTCATTCAAAAACCAAAAGGGAGCGCAACACATTTATCTTAAACTAGATGATCCAAACCTTGCTAATCAAATACATCAAAAGTACATTATTTCCTCATCTTTAAACCTAAATTACTCCCTCTAGGAGCATCCAAATACCACCAAATTTTAACCATAGCTTCCTCGCTACAAAAGGTACATTGTACATGAATTTGGTGCCAAAATTGAATTGTTAGAACATCCAATTAAATTCCCCAAGAAGGCATAAAAAGAGAGATCTTAATCGTTATATAAATCTCAATCAACATTCCAACTTTACTAAAAAATACTTGGAACTCTCATTATAACTCAAGATATGGATTCTAATATATTATTGGAGATTTATGGATTTCAAAAATCCACTCCATCACATCCTACACACCTTAAAAGAAATTTCGTCCTCGAAATTAAGCCAAAAAACCCACTTTGTCACATCATATATGTCTTAAAAGAACTTTCGTCCTCGAAAGTCAACCATACTCGTACTCCAAGGAAAACTACCATGTCTTCATCCACATGTGGGCACTCTTCTATGTGTATCATATCCGCAAAGGTTTCCTAGAACCATGTATCCAAAGCACTATTAGGGGGTTTACAACCATCTTGGGTGCACAAACACTCCATTCAGGGTTGAACTCAGGGTTTAGAAACTTAGGTTATGTCATGACATATCTCATATATCAGGGTTGCATCCTTATCTTACCCATGCATTATGGTTTCCAACATCATATTACCATGTTCAAAAGGAGTTAACCCAAGTTAACCCATACATCAAGGTGTCATCAACATTATGTTGTGCTAACTATCAAACTATATTTTTCATCTTTATTAAGCACTAAGATTAACACCTCATAAAACATGTTTCATTTATATGATCGTATTTCATTATTCATAATAAACTGTAACATTTATTGGTGATTTCATCACAAGATTAACCAACAGTTTCACATTATCATCATTATTCATGTATATGGTTAACCATTTATACCTTGATATCTATTAAACCATCTCTAGGTATTTCATCATATCATGTCTATATATCATATCTCAAGATTAGATCACATCCTTACATATATTTTATCATGGTTGTTCTAAAAAAACTTAGGTGAGTGGCTTCTTAAAACATATATCAAAACATTATCTAGTCCAATTGAGGTTCTCCTAACCCATATCATGAGGGTAGGGCCATACTCAGACTCTCTGAGCTAACTCGACTCTATGAGTAGCTCATATGCATATACTTTATCTTTCCTCTCGGTCTAGGATTCTCAGATTACCTCATTGACACTAGTGATCAACTTCACAAGCTTTAGCCACATAAGAAAAAACCAAAGCATGCTATGACATATTCTTCATAGGTTCTAACCATGAAACATCATACCCAAAGCTCTCTTATATACACCACTAGATTCATATGTGGGAAACCACCAACCCGAGCATGAGGCTTCACAGAAACTAACATAGCTACCTCCTCCAGGGTCTTGGGCTCTCTCCCTCACCCAGATGGCAGACACTCATATACATGTTCACATATGCACATATATAACCAGCCTCTCTCTATCTCTAGGGTTTGGTCCTCCCAAGGACATCTAGGGTTCAACAAGACTATAGGAATCATGCATAGAGCAACACAACTCATTCACTCAGGAGTAGTCTAGTTTAGGACATATCATATCACATATCTCAAAATTCTCATATCTTGGAGTTTAGGTTCTCTAACCTTCTCCCATTGGGTCTCACTCTCTCTGGAGTTAACCCTGAAACTGGTCCTAACACTAGAGGTCCTCCTTCGTAAAAGAGCTTGAGGCTCATGCTGACTCACAACATGTCTTAACTTAAGACATCTTATCCCGTAAAAGTCTAGTTACTTGCATCATCAAAACTTATCACAAATCCTCAAAACTGAATCTAAGTCCTCAAAGTCAAACAAAGATCATCATAAACCATCTTATATCATCTATATGAAACTTATATCATATCATCAAAACTTATATCCTCTATTCCATCTATCACATATGCCAAACAAGGCTCTAGACATCTAATCTACCACTATCTCTCTTCTAGACTGATGTCATTCACTTTCACTTAGGTTGCATGATCACCTCCAACTCGTACATGTGTGGGGACACATTTTTGTAATACATATACATAATAAAATATTATATAGTTTTTCTCCGATAAAACAAGCGTCAGAGAAAACTATCGAGGTTCGATCCATTTGGAATCAAAAACCAAATCCTGAAAATGAGTGTCCCACACATAGTAGAGAGTCCAGTGTCATGAAAACTAGTGAAAGGAGTGAGAACATGGTGTAGACTAGTGTAGCTACTCTAGACAACGTGCGCAATATGTCTAGGGTTTCTCTTCCTTTTATGCACGTCATTTCCAAATAGTGCAACGTCCCATACCGATGCACTACAAGGAAAGAACGACATCTAAGGACTTGCTACTCAACAAGCACCAGTCTAGACCTAGTTCTCGGACATCTAGGTGCTAACCTAGAGGCTAGGTCAGATCTAGTCTCTAAAAGATGACTAATCTAACCCTAAAAGATTATTAAGATCAAGGTTCTTTTGTTTTGAGTTGCATAATGAGAAAATGTCAGGCTTTGCTATTGTTCATGCTCTGATACCACCTGTGATGTCCCCGGATTTTCTAAAACTTAATCTGATGTGAGACGTCCAAACTGAAACCATCACCTCAGCGAGAATCCCAATTTAAACATCCCACACTAGGCTAAGAAAGAGAAAATCAAAGGAAGTCAAAAGGAACATACATCAGTAGCACATGTACATGAACAATAATAAAACCATACACACATGTTCACCATTCAACATATAATTACAACATGAATTGTTACAACATTTGATATTACATATTAAACAACAAACTTCTACATATACATGTACTACAACTAAACTACAGGATCTTAAGACAACATGTCCACCTGTACATCAGCTCGATACACAACTCTCACTATCCTGGATCTTCAAAAGCATAACCACAACCTAAAAAAAAGATTACATGCGGTACACATCAACACAATATTTCAAGAATATTGTACTGAGTACGCCTACGTGTCTTTTATATACCTCTCATCATATCTTGGCAATAAGATAAAACTAATACTTGGCAGTAACAGAAGAATATAAAAAAAGCATATACTTGCACAAAGATATTCATTAACAAAAGAGAACACATATTTTAAGCTTATTTTCCATTATATCTCAAGGCCATTATGATCACTACCAAAGAGTTAGATCATTTGTATAAGGTGACCACTACCAAAGAGTTAGGTCAGACCACTACCAAAGAGTTAGGTCAGACCACTACCAAAGAGTTAGGTCACTTCCAAGCACACTACCAAAGAGTTAGTGCTTTCATATAATGGAACAAATATATTGTGTTTGATGTGTTCATAGCAGTAATCATGGAAAATCATGAAACATATCATACAAGAACAATCATTTCATCCAATATCATATGCCAAGTATTTTACTACACATATAACACAAGCATATTGTATAATAAGCCAAGTAAGAGGTAATGGCATACCTTAGATCAAGATAAACCTAATCATCATATCCTCATGTCAACTATATCTTGGTCAAACCCCTGGTTAAGACAAGATCACATACGATCATCATGTTCTCATCTTATTATATCTCATCTTAACCCTAATTATGTCCATTAGGGTTTATCTTATCTCATTATGATATTCTCATCATTACTTGTCTTATATCTTCATCCTTATGTGGGATTTATATTACTGATCTTATATTACAGATTAAGATACATAATCTGATCATTATCTTGCATAGCATTAATTAACCCTAGGTTACAACATTAACCTAGATTAGGGTTTTAAACCATGTATTAAAGGTCAACTTCATATAACATGAATTATATGCATCTAACTAATATCCGATTTACATCTTACCTTCAGAATACTGATATGAACTTACTCTATAAATTTCACCATTTATTGAGCATGTATGCATTAATTGCATTGTATTTAGGATTAAAAGCCTTAATTAGACATATTAAGCAAATTACATGATTTTGTGCATCAACCTGGACATATCTGACATCAATTACATTATAAACATGCATAAGGATTTACTGACATTTTATCATAATTTTATGTCATCATTTAATATTTATTTCTCAAGAACTAAGCATTACACATATTACATGATATCACTGAGATTAATGCTTCAAAAGCCTGCTATTATAGTTCTATTGTGTTCTACTCATTGTTCTGAGAATTTTGGTACCTTATTTGTATTTTTCTGACATGTGAGCTAATTTCTATGAATTATATAAGATCTAGGCAATTATTGAACATTTACCTTTTTCAGGGAATCATGTCTCGCCACGTGGCTCTTTGGGTGGGGCGACCTCCAGTTCTTGGATCACATTGAATCGGCCGATCCGCGTTGGTTTGGGCTCGGTTCACTGACAGTTTGCAGTCTGGATTGATGTGGTTTGTGATTGGGCCGCTTGGTTCACTAGCTGGACCAATTGGTCCGATCTTTACTTGCTCACAGACTCCTGCAATCAGGATTGCGGCTCTGTTCTTTTGTGAGCAGGTCTGCCGTCGCCTCGCTTCTCTCTGTAGAGCGATTGATGGTGCGATGGTGCTCCTCACTAGCCCTTGAGACTGTGATACGCTTCGAGGACATTTCACCAACCTCCCCGATCTCATTGGTCCTTGGATTCGCCTCCAGAGCTTCACAACCAGGAGCTCGCCGGCCATGGTCGCCGCCACGACGGAGGGAAAGGGGGATATCGCCCCCAAGCATGGAAGGCGTCAGGGAGCTTTTGCAAAAGCAGCCCACGGCCTTCTTCAACTCGAAGGCAACTCCATCAGAGGTGAGGAAGCCCGAAGTAGCTAACCCGAACCCCAGCTTGTCTCCGGAAAGGATGGGCTGCGTCAGCCGACAGCACAACCCAAACAGGCTCGAAAGCACCCTCAGAAGATTCTCCTGACCTCGGCCATCCTTCTCCCTCTATTATCTTCCTCCAGCTTGGATGTACCTCATCTTGTTCCATCTCACACTGCCCACGAACCCCATTGGAGAAGTACAGAAAGACGGGAGTTCGTTCTTCCTATTGGAGTGGCTGCAGATATTGTTTATGGGGTCTTCTCATTCCTCTATCCAAGCAAAGTACAACTGTCCACCTCACTTCCCCCTTCGGTCCACAACCACGATGTATGGTGGCTGGGAACGTGCTGCCCCACTACCTTGCTCTAACCGCAAGGTAGGGGATGACACAGGGACCCTTCATCTCAAATCTGATGGTCTGAAATGGTCCTCCACATGAGCCTATCCGTGGCTCACTCAAAGCAGCCATAACTGTCGCTTGATTAGATATCTATGTCTAGGATCTGGCCACATAGTTCATTCAAAAACCAAAAGGGAGCGCAACACATTTAGCTTAAGCTAGATGATCCAAACCTTGCTAATCAAATACATCAAAAGTACATTATTTCCTCATCTTTAAGCCTAAATAACTCCCTCTAGGAGCATCCAAATACCACCAAATTTTAACCATAGCTTCCTCCCTACAAAAGGTACATTGTACATGAATTTGGTGCCAAAATTGAATTGTTAGAACATCCAATTGAATTCCCCAAGAAGGCATAAAAAGAGAGATATTAATCGTTATATAAATATCAATCAACATTCCAACTTTACTAAAAAATACTTGGAACTCTCATTATAACTCAAGATATGGATTCTAATATATTATTGGAGATTTATGGATTTCAAAAATCCACTCCATCACATCCTACACACCTTAAAAGAAATTTCGTCCTCAAAATTAAGCCAGAAAAGCCACTTTGTCACATCATATATGTCTTAAAAGAACTTTCGTCCTCGAAAGTCAACCATACTCGTACTCCAAGGAAAACTACCATGTCTTCATCCACATGTGGGCACTCTTCTATGTGTATCATATCCGCAAAGGTTGCCTAGAACCATGTATCCAAAGCACTATTAGGGGGTTTACAACCATCTTGGGTGCACAAACACTCCATTCAGGGTTGAACTCAGGGTTTAGAAACTTAGGTTATGTCATGACATATCTCATATATCAGGGTTGCATCCTTATCTTACCCATGCATTATGGTTTCCAACATCATATTACCATGTTCAAAAGGAGTTCACCCAAGTTAACCCATACATCAAGGTGTCATCAACATTATGTTGTGCTAACTATCAAACTATATTTTTCATCTTTATTAAGCACTAAGATTAACACCTCATATAACATGTTTCGTATTTCAATATTCATAATAAACTGTAACATTTATTGGTGATTTCATCACAAGATTAACCAACAGTTTCGCATTATCATCATTATTCATGTATATGGTTAACCATTTATACCTTGATATCTATTAAACCATCTCTAGGTATTTCATCATATCATGTATATATATCATATCTCAAGATTAGATCACATCCTTACATATATTTTATCATGGTTGTTCTAAAAAAACTTAGGTGAGTGGCTTCTTAAAACATATATCAAAACTTTATCTAGTCCAACTGAGGTTCTCCTAACCCATATCATGAGGGTAGGGCCATACTCAGACTCTCTGAGCTAACTCGACTCTATGAGTAGCTCGTATGCATATAATTTATCTTTCCACTCGGTCTAGGATTCTCGGATTACCTCATTGACACTAGTGATCAACTTCACAAGCTTTAGCCACATAAGCAAAAACCAAAGCATGCTATGACATATTCTTCTTAGGTTCTAACCATGAAACATCATACCCAAAGCTCTCTTATATACACCACTAGATTCCTATGTGGGAAACCACCAACCCGAGCATGAGTCTTCACAGAAACTAACATAGCTACCTCCTCCAGGGTCTTGGGCTCTCTCCCTCACCCAGATGGCAGACACTCATATACATGTTCACATATGCACATATATAACCAACCTCTCTCTATCTCTAGGGTTTGGTCCTCCCAAGGACATCTAGGGTTCAACAAGACTATAGGAATCATGCATAGAGCAACACAACTCATTCACTCAGGAGTAGTCTAGTTTAGGACATATCATATCACATATCTCAGAATTCTCATATCTTGGAGTTTAGGTTCTCGAACCTTCTCCCATTGGGTCTCACTCTCTCTGGAGTTAACCCCGAAACTGGTCCTAACACTAGAGGTCCTCCTTCATAAAAGAGCTTGAGGCTCATGTTGACTCACAACCTGTCTTAACTTAAGACATCTTATCCCGTAAAAGTCTAGTTACTTGCATCATCAAAACTTATCACAAATCCTCAAAACTGAATCTAAGTCCTCAAAGTCAAACAAAGATCATCATAAACCATCTTATATCATCTATATGAAACTTACATCATATCATCAAAACTTATATCCTCTATTCCATCTATCACATATGCCAAACAAGGCTCTAGACATCTAATCTAGAACTATCTCTCTTCTAGACTGATGTCATTCACTTTCACTTAGGTTGCATGATCACCTCCAACTCGTACATGTGTGGGGACACATTTTTGTAATACATATACATAATAAAATATTATATAGTTTTTCTCCGATAAAACAAGCGTCAGAGAAAACTATCGAGGTTCGATCCGTTTGGAATCAAAAACCAAATCTTGAAAATGAGTGTCCCACACATAGTAGAGAGTCCAGTGTCATGAAAACTAGTGAAAGGAGTGAGAACATGGTGTAGACTAGTGTAGCTACTCTAGACAACGTGCACAATATGTCTAGGGTTTCTCTTCCTTTTATGCACGTCATTTCCAAATAGTGCAACATCCCATACCGATGCACTACAAGGAAAGAACGACATCTAAGGACTTACTACTCAACAAGCACCGGTCTAGACCTAGTTCTCGGACATCTAGGTGCTACCCTAGAGGCTAGGTTAGATCTAGTATCTAAAAGACGACTAATCTAACCCTAAAAGATTATTAAGTTCAAGGTTCTTTTGTTTTGAGTTGCATAATGAGCAAATGTCGGGCTTTGCTATTGCTCATGCTCTGATACCACCTCTGACCTCCCCATATTTTCTAAAACTTAATCTGATGTGAGACGTCCAAATTGAAACCATCAACTCAGCGAGAATCCTAATTTAAACATCCCACACTAGGCTAAGAAAGAGAAAATCAGAGGAAGTCAAAAGGAACATACATCAGTAGCACATGTACATGAACAATAATAAAACCATACACACATGTTCACCATTCAACATATAATTACAACATGAATTGGTACAACATTTGATATTACATATTAAACAACAAACTTCTACATATACATGTATTACAACTAAACTACATGATCTTAAGACAACAGGTCCACCTGTACATCAGCTCGCTACACAACTCTCACTATCCTGGATCTTCAAGAGCATAACCACAACCTAAACAAAAGATTACATGCGGTACACGTCAACACAATATTTCAAGAATATTGTACTGAGTACGCCTACGTGTCTTTTATATACCTCTCATCATATCTTGGCAATAAGATAAAACTAATACTTGGCAGTAACAGAAGAATATAAGAAAAGCGTATACTTGCACAAAGATATTCATTAACAAAAGAGAACACCTATTTTAAGCTTATTTTCCATTATATCTCAAGGCCTTTATGATCACTACCAAAGAGTTAGATCATTTGTACAAGGTGACCACTACCAAAGAGTTAGGTCAGACCACTACCAAAGAGTTAGGTCATATGTACAATGTGACCACTACCAAAGAGTTAGGTCACTTCCAAGCACACTACCAAAGAGTTAGTGCTTTCATATAATGGAACATATATATTATGTTTGATTTGTTCATAGCAGTAATCATGGAAAATCATGCAACATATCATACAAGAACAATCATTTCATCCAATATCATATGCCAAGTATTTTACTACACATATAACACAAGCATATTGTATAATAAGCCAAGTAAGAGGTAATGGCGTACCTTAGATCAAGACAAACCTAATCATCATATCCTCATGTCAACTATATCTTGGTCAAACCCCTGGTTAAGACAAGATCACATACGATCATCAGGTTCTCATCTTATTATATCTCATCTTAACCCTAATTATGTCCATTAGGGTTTAGCTTATCTCATTATGATATTCTCATCATTACTTGTCTTATATATTCATCCTTATGTGGGATTTATATTACTGATCTTATATTACAGATTAAGATACATAATCTGATCATTATCTTGCATAGCATTAATTAACCCTAGGTTACAACATTAACCTAGATTAGGGTTTTAAACCATGTATTAAAGGTCAACTTCATATAACATGAATTATATGCATCTAACTGATATCCGATTTACATCTTACCTTCAGATTACTGATATGAACTTACTCTGTAAATTTCACCATTTATTGAGCATGTATGCATTAATTGCATTGTATTTAGGATTAAAAGCCCTAATTAGACATATTAAGAAAATTACATGATTTCGTGCATCAACCTGGACATATCTGACATCATATGCATTATAAACATGCATAAGGATTTACTGACATTTTATCATAATTTTATGTCATCATTTAATATTTATTACTCAAGAACTAAGCATTACACATATTACATGATATCACTGAGATTAATGCTTCAAAAGCCTGCTATTATAGTTCTATTGTGTTCTACTCATTTTTCTAAAAATTTTGGTACCTTATTTGTATTTTTCTGACATGTGAGCTAATTTCTATGAATTATATAAGATCTAGGCAATTATTGAACATTTACCTTTTTCAGCGAATCATGTCTCGCCACGTGGCTCTTTGGGTGGGGCGACCTCCAGTTCTTGGATCACATTGAATCGGCCGATCCGCATTGGTTTGCGATCGGTTCACTGATGGTTCGCAGTCTGGATTGATGTGGTTTGTGATTGGGCCGATTGGTTCACTAGCTGGACCAATTGGTCCGATCTTTACTTGCTCACAGACTCCCGCGATCAGGATTGCAGCTCTATTCTTTTGTGAGCAGGTCCGCCACCGCCTCGCTTCTCTCTGGCGAGCGATTGACGGTGCGATGGTGCTCCTCACTAGCCCTTGAGACTGCGATACGCTTCGAGGACATTTCACCAACCTCCCCGACCTCACTGGTCCTTGGATTCGCCTCCGGAGCTTCACAACCAGAAGCTCGCCGACCATGGTCGCCGCCACGACGGCGGGAAAGGGGGATATCGCCCCCAGGCATGGAAGGTGTCAGGGAGCTTTTGCAAAAGCAGCCCACGACCTTCTTCAACTTGAAGGCAACTCCATCAGAGGTGAGGAAGCCCGAAGCAACTAACCCAAACCCCAGCTTGTCTCCGGCAAGGATGGGCTTCGTCAACCGACAGCACAACCCAAACAGGCTCGAAAGCACCCTCAGAAGATTCTCCTGACGTCAGCCGTCCTTCTCCCTCTATTATCTTCCTCCAGCTTGGATGTACCTCATCTTGTTCCATCTCACACTGCCCGCGAACCCCATTGGAGAAGTACAGAAAGATGGGAGTTCGTTCTTCCTATTGGAGTGGCTGCAGATATCGTTTATGGGGTCTTCTCATTCCTCTATCCAAGCAAAGTACAACTGTCCACCTCACTTCCCCCTTTGGTCCACAACCACGATGTATGGTGGTTGGGAACGTGTTGCCCCACTACCTTGCTCTAACTGCAAGGTAGGGGATGACACAGGGACCCTTCATCTCAAATCTGATGTACTGAAATGGTCCTCCACATGAGCCTATCTGTGGCTCACTCAAAGCAGCCATAACTGTCGCTTGATTAGATATCTATGTCTAGGATCTGGCCACACAGTTCATTCAAAAACCAAAAGGGAGCGCAACACATTTAGCTTAAGCTAGATGATCCAAACCTTGCTAATCAAATACATCAAAAGTACATTATTTCCTCATCTTTTAACCTAAATAACTCCCTCTAGGAGAATCCAAATACCACCAAATTTTAACCATAGATTCCTCGCTACAAAAGGTACATTGTACATGAATTTGGTGCCAAAATTGAATTGTTAGAACATCCAATTAAATTCCCCAAGAAGGCATAAAAAGAGAGATCTTAATCGTTATATAAATCTCAATCAACATTCCAACTTTACTAAAAAATACTTGGAACTCTCATTATAACTCAAGATATGGATTCTAATATATTATTGGAGATTTATGGATTTCAAAAATCCACTCCATCACACATATCTACCCCTTCCCAACTCCCAATTTGGAAACTCTTTCTCTCGTTTATTTCCTATAGCTTAGAGAATCATTCCTACTCTATTTTTCCATGAAGGTTCTGTCCCATGGTAAAAGGAGGTGCCTACCTTGGTGAAGAAGGCTCCTAGGGTTCCAAATTTCTCTATTTAGGATTTGTTAAGCTCCTCCACTAGTACAAAAACGGTCTGTAGCGTTGGTTTTTTAAGCCTATAGCGTCACTTTTTAGCCGACACCTAAGTGGCCGTCGCTATAGAAATTGCTCTATAGCGTCGATTTTTTAACCCAAAAAAACCGACCTTGTATAGTAAAAACTGACCCTATAGGCCCTCAAAAACTAAACCCAAATGAGAAATGAATTTGTACCTGAACCCTATAACGTCGGTTTTTAATAAATAACCGACTCTAAAGATTATTTCTAAGGATAGTTTGTTACTAAATAACCGACTCTAAAAAACCTATAGCGTCAGTTTTCTTAAAAAACCGACCTTATAGGTGTCTTGGCCATTCCGTGTAGAACGGTCGTGCTGCATAAAACGGCCGTGTTGGGATGAGGTAGAATGGCCGTGCCGCCTAGCACAGACGTGTTGGTCTATATTAGCACGGACGTTCTATGCGGCACGACCTTTCTACCTCATCCCAATACGGCCGTTTTATGCAGAACGACCGTTCTACGCGGAACGACTAAGACACCTATAAGGTCGATTTTTTAAGAAAACCGACGCTATAGGGTCGATTTTTTTTTAAAATTTCTACAGAAACTGAACAAAACAAAACATAAGAACAAGAATAAGATATAGGAGAGGGGAGCATTGATGCTCAATCGTCACCATTCCAAACCACACATTCATAACAAAAATGATTCATATATGGAGTTGAGTACACATAGTCACATCATAATTTGCAAAATGATAGATTGCAAGTCTGAGATGATATTAAATGTCAGATACAAAAGTAAATATGAAAGAGTACTGAAACCATATACATACATATAATGTAATTGACATATTTATCCCAATGCTATATTGACTTCATTTAGAAAAGCATCTGACCTATTATAAACCGTTAAGCCATCAGTGCTACAGAATCAGGAAAGCATTACAAACCACGAAGGAAGCCTGGCCTATTATAACCAGGAGCTCTAGCACTAACAGGACCTCGGTTATCTGGAGAGGACCGCCACCGGGGTGTGTGAAGCTCAACGTCGACGCCGCAGTGAAAGGGGAGGAGGCTGCAGCGGCAGTCGTGGCTAGAGATGCCGGAGGCAATTGGCTAGGCGGTTGGGTAAGGAAAGCACAAGCAGGTTCGGTGGTTGCTGCTGAGTTGGCTGGAATCCTTTTAGCCTGTGAGCAAATCAAGAGCAGTAGCTGGACTCAGACGATCATTGAATCAGACAGCCTTCTAGCAATCAAGATGCTAAAGGAGGAAGAAGGAAAGTGGCCGAGTTGCTCACTGTGGACGACGAAGATTAAGGCGGAATTGCCAAACACTTCCAGTTTAGTTTTCTGTAGGAGAGAAGGCAATCATGTAGCTGACAAGCTAGCTAAAATGCACCTCAGAAGTAACCTGCATCAAACCTACTATGCCAGTCCACCGAACTGCATCATGAGTATGTATGCCTGCGACAAAAGATCTTGTAATAATGTCCAGATTACACATTAAATAAAGTTAGAGGAGTTTTACCAAAAAAAAAAAAGAAAAGCATCTGACCACTCTTCTCAAAATTCATTTAAGTCCTCACGTGTGTAAGGCTGAGTTGTAAAGATCTGTAACAGAAAATGCACATGCTAATATTTTATAAAAATGACTACAACTCACTTATAAATTTATGATGTTATTCTTTATTACCTGATCTATAGTCTGAATGTCATTTGATGCTTGTTTGACAATAACTTGCATATATTTCATTACATAGTACCCACAAGCCCAGCCATGATTTTGTATAGGACACTACAAATAACAAATTATACTTAATGTTAGTAACTACTATAAATAGAAGACTATAAGAGTTGACATATAAGAGTTGAAAATTAATACATATAAGACTAAGCAGTTGTCAAAGTAGCTACCTTGACATTTTTCAAAGTCAATGTCTTTAATTTTGTGGGTATTTGTCCTCTGCCTTCACGAAAAGCTTTTATACCCCTATCAATTAAACGATAGTTGGTAAAATAGAAATTCTAAACAGAAATATCATGTTGAAGCATTGACTATATTTATGCTTACGCCATAACTGGCAATTTCAGTTTGTGACCCCTTGTTGTTTTTCCCATTGGGTCAAGATAATAAAGAGTCATCAATTTTGGGACAATCACCACTAATTCCCAATGTCAAGATCTGAGTAAGAATAAAACAAACATTAAAATAAATACATTTGTTCATTATTAAAATTATATTGAATAATAATACTTACTGGACGTTAAAAGGAATTAGGATAATTTCCTTTCCCACAGTAGCAAAATATTTGAATGCATCAGAGAAGTACTCACTCACTTCCTCAATGTGTGTCTCCACCTGACTAGTGACCGAAGGAACTAAGAATCCAACATTCTTTATATCAAAGTTTGTGGCCTCGGTATATAAATGGCTGTTAAACATTTGTAATTATTTTCATATGTAGAAATAAGCTAAAAATGTGTATTGGAATTTTCTATATTGATAGATCCTTACCTTATCCATACTTCTAATATCGAAGTATTTAGCCAATCATAACGGAACAACTTTATAATATCATCAAGAAAAATATAATTGTCAAAGTCCCTCCCAGTTGCATCTTCTATTAAATTGATCAACATTTGTAGTCCAAAGCTTTGGTTGGCTAAGTATCGACACAAACATTTACATTTACTTCCCAACTCATCGAATGTGGATTCTGGAATAATAGATGGCTTGGGCATAGGAGGACAACTAGTTGAACTTTTACTTTTTGGTTTGCAAACCTGTTAATTAAATTACATACTTCTATTACATGAGTTCATATATGCAGTCAAATATGAAAAATATGGTAGAATTCAAGTATACCTTGTCATTGATAACCAAGTGTCTAGGCCAACCCACCATAGCATCCTCTGCTTCTTCAACTGTACTATATTCAGGATTAGGTATGGGTAGTGGTTTGTCCCCCATTCCGTCATACACAAGATGGATGGACACACAACAAATGTCATCAGTAATTTGTTGGCAATGCAATGTACCACCAAGGTTGTACACCTTGCCCGCTGCTACAATATTATATTCTGGAACCTCCACTACAAGTTTACGGTTCATACCAACCTAGATTGAAATAATATATGTTATATAAGAAGTAGTAGAACAGATTCCTGTTATAACTATATATATTATCATATATATATCATACTAATAACACAACATATAGAACAAAAACTTACTGCAGATTGTTGTGGTGGGTCATTGGGAGTGCTCCCATGACCTTCTACAACTGGAGCATGGCCAGCTTGTACCTCATCACTTGAGAGACACATGGTATGAATAGGTTGAGAAGGTTGAGTAGGCTGAAATGAAGACATTATTTCTTGTACTTTCTTTGCTACTAATGCTTCAACCTCCTCTTATGTAAGACCTCCTGCACGACCTCTTTTAGATTGCGAAGGGCCAAAATAAGACTTGAATCCTATGCCAGCTCCTAATCCCCTAACACGGCCAGGATGCTCCTTCGTACCAAGAGCAACTGATAGTTCATCCATGTGGCCATCTGGGATGAACTTTCCTTCCTTCCTTTGCTCGTGGAGATCAATCTATTCAAAGTTAATAAAATTATTAAATCACAATATCAATTAAATATAAATAAATCTAAGTTTGTGGGAGTTACTCTTTACTTAGTTGGGATAAACCTACCATCTTTTGTGCCACCTCCTTAGTTGCTGGGTTGACAATTTCACCTACTCGATTCTTTCTAGCATCAATCCATGTCAAGTGTCGGGGTGGATGCTCAACTTGAGTTGTACTAGATTCTTCTCTAGAAGAGGATTTCTTCTCTTATAGTTGGCGACGGAAGGCATAACCACCGGGCCCCAAGTGATGGTCATGCATATTTTTGGCCCGTCCTTCCTTTTGAGCCTGGTGGATAGCCTGATCATTTGAAATGAGATATTGCAATTCAGACTTGGCAAACATGTATAAAAAGATTCACCTCCTTAATTGTATAAAATTAAAGATTCATACAATACATTACAATCTTTATTACCTAAAACTCTTCCGATCTCCTAGATGCAACAAATGTTTCCCACACCTCAGGATCTATAAAAATATATACATCTGTTGCTTTCTTCTTTTGTTTAGGATTATCTATAAATTCCCTTGCGAGATATGTCTTAAAACCCCTCCATCGTACACCACAACGTTGTAGCACTCTTTTCTTGTGATCTTTTTCATTTAGATGAAAAACACCCTATACATACAAAATAAGTAATTAATAATGTTGTTTTGAAAAGCAATTAATTCCAAGAAAACTAAATTAGAATCAATAGATAAAAAAACATATTAAAATAATATCACTTCCACTCACAGATATATCTTTCCATATGAGGCCTTTTTTGGCATTAGGAACATCATGCCAATTTTCTATATCTATTGGCACCTTACTGCGTGCGGTCGCCCCTACGTAATGCTTGAAAGCACTAGCATGTTCCCCAACAGGTGCTCTTGTGATATCAAACTGGACTGGTAATTTTTCCCGTTTAGCCCTGAGCTCATGCAGCCTACGCATCAGTGTGGGACCTCTACTTTTCTTAGCATCACCACTACCATCCTCATGGTGCTCATGCTCATGCTCAGAATGTTCATCTTCACTCGCCATTTTAGAACCTGCAAGTATACACGATAAAAAAAAGTGATAATAAAAGCACAAGTGATAAGGTATACTAGCTTGAATGATAATATAAAATAAATAATTCAAAGAATACATGACTCTAGTATTGGTTGAGTTGTTAGTCAAGGAAAATTCCTTTAGCATGGTCTTGACATTTATAATATTCATCGGTGTTATCTTCAACATTTACACTTGGCAAACCAACTGAGAATGGACTGGAATCATCATACTTTTCATAGTATTCTTCTCCATTTATAGGATCTATAGTAAACTGTCTTTTTCCATGAAGAACGACAGGCCAATTTTTATTTGCCGGGTCATCAATATAGAATACTTGTTTTGCTTGGTCTGCCATGATGAATGGCTCATATTTCTCACCAATCTTTTCAAAATTCACCAATTTGAAACCCAACTCATCCACTAAAACTCCTTTGTTGTTGTCAACCCAATTACACCTAAAGATAGGAACTCGAAAATTTGTATAGTCCATTTCCCATATGTCCTCAATGACGCCGTAATATGACATCTCAGCTTCGTGTGGTCTTTTATCTTTGGCACTAGCAAAATACAACGAACAAGCTTGAACTGTGACCCCACTATTTTGAACTACACTACTTTCATCTTGACGCTTTGTGTAGTATGAAAATCTGTTTATGTCATAACCTTCATATGACATGACATCCATTTTTGGCTTAAAGGCGAGCCATTTTATGTTCTCAACAACATTATTTGGTGATTCACATAGTTGATTAAATACTTTCTCTTCAAACCACCTAATAAATGTTCTATTATGCTCTCTTGCAAGCCACATTGAACTAGATCGTGGATGATTTCTCTTGATAAGATCATTGTGTTATGTGATGTAGCTACTAACTTCATCGATGTTGTGTTAAATATACAAATGCACTTGTTCCCACAACTCACGATTGATTCCTTTCACTTGTCCTCCCAGAGTTCCTTTGCCATAATAAGATTCAGTGTGATGGGAATTTTTTAGAACGCTAGAAGTTTCATTACAATTCAAAAAATCATTGCAAAAGTCCATCACCTTCCTAGCCACGTAACCCTCAACAATACTCCCTTCAGGACGATAACGATTCCGAACATCACCTTTAAAAACACTCATGTAGCATTCAAATGGATACATCCAGTGTAAGAAAATTGGACCCAACATCTTCACCTCCCTTGTAATATGTACTACAAGATGAACCATGATATCAAAAAAATGAAGGAGGAAAGTACATTTCAAGCTGACACATGGTAACAATTACATCTTTCTGTAATTTATCAAGTGTATCAGGATGTATCACGTTGTTGCATATTTCATTGAAGAAGAAACAAAGTCTTGTGATTGCAAACCTTACATGCTTCGACAATATAGATCGAATAGACACAGGTAAAATTTGTTGCATTAAGGTGTGACAATCGTGAGATTTGAGACCTATCAGTTTCAGATCCTTCATTGATACCAATCTTTGAATATTAGAAGAGTATCTTTATGGAACCTTAATATTATACAAGCACTCACAGAAAGTCTTTTTCTCCTTCTTTGACAAAGTGTAACAAGTTGGTGGTAAATATGTGCGGCGACCCCTGATCTCCGCTGATAACTCTTTTCTTATACCCATTAATTCTAAATCTTTTCTAGATTTGATGCCATCTTTAGTCTTTCCTGGTATGTTCAATAGTGTACCGATGATGCTATCACAAATATTTTTTTCAACATGCATGACGTCAATGCAGTGTCTAATTGCCAAAGATCTCCAATAACAAAGATCCTAGAATATTGACCTCTTCTTATATAGAGATTTGTCACATGCGAGTGTATGACTACTTGAACTCTTTCCAAATTCATTAATAATATGTTTCACCCTATCATATACAACATTTCCTGGTATAGGTTTAGGAGCACTTCGTTCCTCAGTTGACCCATTAAAGGTTTTGCGTTGCCTTCGATAAGGATGCACTGGTGGGAGAAATCTCCTATGACCAAGATATACGATTTTACCACCATGTTTCAGTATGATTGAATCAGTATATTCCTCACAAATAGGACATGCTTTGTAACCTTTTATGCTATATCCAGACAAATTTCCATAAGCTGGAAAGTCATTAATCGTGCAAAACAACATAGCACGCAAACTGAAGGTCTCTTAACGTGAAGCATCATATGTCATAATACCTTCTTCCCATAGTTTCATTAGGTCATCTATTAGAGGTTGAAGGTAAACATCAATATCATTTCCAGGTTGCTTGGGCCCTGATATCAATATTGACAACATGACATACTTATTTTTCATACACAACCAAGGAGGAAGATTGTATATAACAATCATAACAGGCCACGTGCTATGTTGGCTGCTTAATGTACCATAGGGATTCATTCCATATGTACAGAGTCCAAGTCTTAAGTTTCTTGGTTCGTTACCAAATTGAGGGTATAATAAATCAATTTTCTTCCATTGTGGTGAATCAGATGCATGTCGTAGGACGCCATCATCATTGGCCTTTAACTCCCCATGCCAAGACAAAATTTTCACATCTTCTGTATTAGCAAATAAGCTTTGAAATCGTGGTATTATTGGTAGATACCACATCACCTTGACAGGAGAGACATTTTTAACCTTAGCTGAATTTGTGTTCTTATACCTTGACGCACCACATTTTGGACAATTTATTAAATTACTATAGTCCTTCTGAAACAACACACAATCATTTGGACATGCATGAATCTTCTTAGCCTCCATTCCCATTGGGCACATTATTTTCTTTGCTTGATATGTTGAAATTGGAAGCTCGTTGCCTTCAGGAAGAATTTCCTTTAACAAAGACAACAGTGAAGTGAAACTCTTATCGCCCCATCGGTTTTGAGCTTTAAGAGTATATAATCGCATCACACCACTCAACCTCATGAACTTAGTACAACCCTTATATAAAGGTTTTTCAGCATCATGGACTATGTTTGCAAATAAAGAAGGTGGATCAATGACATTGTCCCGACAACTACGTAGCATCTCATCAACCATATCATCTTGAATCGGTTCATCATTGAAATTATCATCATTATCTATATCTTCTATGCCACAACTATTAGTATCGACATTTTCTGATCCATTATTAATTTTCTCTCCATGCCAATACCATTCATTATAACCTTGTATGATCCCATTGCATATGACATGATCCTTAATTTCCTCAGCAATATCAACTTTCAAATTGTTACCACAATTTCTACATGGACAATAGAACCTATCTGTAGGTAGTTTCCTATGTTCCTCAACAAATATGATAAATTCATCAAGACCTTTAGCAAACTCTGGACTACAACAGTTCTTGATAGACATCCAACTTCGATCCATTTTCTATATCACATTAAAAATTAATTATAAAACTAAGCATTTAATATTGATACTAGAAGATGTAAGTTTTTATTGATAGGAAGTTAATTACTTTTATACTAAAGTGTACCACCTATCCCATTTTTGAATATGTAATCTCATTAGTAACTGTATAATGTATGTTTAGTTTTGAAGAAAATTTCAGCAACATTTCCCCTAAGTTCTCCAAGTACACCGATGTAAATGGTAAATAACCACTCACATATGTACCCAGAGAACAAATGAGGAAATACTATTAAATTTTCTTCAAAACTAAACATACATTATACAGTTACATCCTAGTGAGATAAAATATCCAAAAATAGTCCCAAATTGGGGACTATCCAAAATTTACTCCTATGAGTAAATTTTGAACGGGTTTCTAAGTTGATATATACATGCATAAATGTATTATTGTCTTATTTATATATTAAGTTAAACATCATGCATTCGATGATCTGAGACTACACAATGTCTACCCTCATATTTTTGGAATGTCTACCAAGTGCTACCATACATGTATTAAATATTTGAATCAAAATGAAGCCTAATGGCACATTGGGAGAGTGAGAATATTATACCTCACTTGAAGGCTGAAAAAGAAATATAAGTAAGTCAACAACACCTGCAACAACAAAAATGCACGATTCAATTCTCTTATAATGTAAGGCATTAGGGTCAATATACATCAATATTAGAGGAGCATAAAGATTTTAACAAATGCAGTTCAGCAACTCAGCCAACACGGCCGTGCTACCCAGCACGGCCGTGCTACCTAACAAATACATTTACTCAGCCACAACCACCATGGCTGTGCTACCCAGCACGGCCGTGCTACCAACCATGGCCGTGCTACCAACCACCACGACCGTGCGACCTAACAAATACATTCACTCAGTCACAACCAGCACGACCGTGCTACCCAGCACGGCAATGCTACCTAACAAATACATTCACACTGAACCTTTCCTCAATCGCGGCATGACAATAAGAAGAAAAATGGTCGTGGTTATGGCACGATCGTGCTACTACCACCAGCACCCATCGCTACCCACTGCCGACCCTAGCCCCAACCGCAGCACCCATCACCACCCACCGCCGGACCCCAACCCTGACCACTGCAGCCCCCACCAGCCCCGCCTCTCCTTTCCAACCGAGAAGGCTCTTCGACGGCGGCATAACACGTACAACCAAGAAGCTTACAACCGATTTTCGGTTAATAGAATGTACCTTGTGACCTTTAGTTGGCAGCGGCGGCACAACACGTACGGCTAGGCAGCGGCACAACATGGCTCAACGGTGGCGACACACGGCTCGACTCCTTGGATAGGGCGGCCACAACGGGTCGTTGGACACGACGATGGCGTCAGAAGGACACAAAGATGGGCTCCTTGGACACAACGACAGAGAAGGAGGGGGTCTCTAGCACCGTGATTTTGAGCAAAATGAAATGAAACAGAAGTCGATAGGGTCCTAGTCGCGTGTTTTTGATAACAACCTGATCTTTAGCGTCGGTTAACTTACAAAATCGACGCTAGAAGTCAGGTCTATAGGGTCAGTTATTCTAAAAAACTGACACTCAAGCCTAAGTGGTGCCCGAATTTTCGTAAACCATCTATAAGGTCAGTTACTTTAAAAAACCGACCCTAGAGGTCAGTATCTATAAGGTCGGTTATCCATAAAAACTGACCCTAGAGTTCCAAAGCGGTGCTCGCATTTTTGTTTGACCCTATAACATCGGTTATTGGAAAAAACTGACGCTATAGATCGACGCACGAAGCCAAAATCGCGTGAATGTTTTCTGCAGGAAACCTGTAAGGTCAGTTTTTATGATAAAACCGATGCAATAGTCTATTAGGTCAGTTATTCTAATAAAAATGACGTTATGGGCAACGACGTTACTGGCCAAAAATGTAGTAGTGCTCCTTGGTTATTTTGACCAAAACTGGTAAGTATCCTCCTTTCATTCCATATTTCCATGTTGTTAGTCTTCCTTCCACCTTCCTACAAGTAAGAACCATGGACTTCCATGGCGAAACCCCACCTAGAACCCATAAACACCTCATCTCCATGTTCTTTTATTAGGGTTTTTCACCTATGAAGTGGAGAAGGTGCTTCTTGCTCGAGATAGGAGCTTTGTTGGAGAAACCAACCTCTCTAATCTTCAGAACCTTACTTATTGGACCTATTCACCTTCCCTAGTGGTTTTTTGGAGGCCTAGGCTTGACTTGGACTATTTAGACTCTAAAGTTGAGGTATGATGTATCCCTTATTCTTCTATGTTAAGCAATTCACCTATGCTTACTCATTCTCTTTGTCCTATGGACATTAGCCTATACATAATGTATTTTCTTTTGAAAATCATAGTTCATGTGAAGTAATTTATTTGATATTGATCATGTGATCATGGATATTCTTTGGAACTCTTATCTTATGCTTTGTTCATGATGGAACTCTAAAAGACGACATGTGATGTCTTTTGCCCACTTATGAGGTGGAAGTATATGTTGGTCACTTATGTGGTGACTAGTTGTGACAAAGTGAAATTTAGCATTGTTATGAATTCAATACTCTTTTGACCTTTTCATGTTCACTCATGAACTCAAATCATTTTTCTTGGCTTCATAATCAATGCTGAGACTCAAATTCAAAATACAGTGACCAATGTGAATTTTATACACATTATAACACCACAAATTTGATTAATATCCCCTTGTCCAAAGAAAAAAATTGATCCATAAACTCCATATTATTTTACTCAAACATTTTATATATATTCTACACACTTTTTTGAAGGTGTGGTGCAAATTTGAGAAGAATTGGACATTCCTACGATTTTCTATGGATTATTGAAGTTAATGTGTTGAAAACTATATTTTTTTGTCTTTTATTTGACCTTTTTCCATGTTAGAAATCCAAGGCAAGGATCACGGCATGATCCTAGCCTGATCTAGTTACCATGGAGTCATCTCCTACCTCCTGCAATCAGCAGGGAGGTGTCTTTATGGCTAAGACTTGCAATCTCGCACCCTTAACCAAGATTCAAAGTTTTGAGTGAGCCAAAATGCTCCTCTCATGAATTCAAACTGAACAAAACCTAGTTTGAAGAGTGTTCATGCTATGTCCATCCACCAAAAAGAGTTCCTCACTCTCCCCTCTCCTTCCGGTGACCATGTCTGCTCCTCCAAGTCCTTTATCCCAAAACCTACCTCCCGACCCTATAAAAGGACCCATCGAGATCGGAACCTCCAACTACAACGCTATCCCCTAGTCCTTTCACACTCCACTGACCCCAATTGTCTCCAATATTTCTCTAATATTTTGTTGTTCCAAGTGGTGCCACCACCACAACTACCTTGGGGAATCCTGATCCTTGCACCTCTCCTCTTTCTCTGGCCCCCATCAAGTTTGCGAGGCTGAGACAAGCTCGACCGACACCTCGGCCGCCTCCCTTGCCCTCTCTTACTCCTGGACCTTCCCCACTCCAGTGAGCCCGCCTCCATACCTTCATGGCTCATGTGAGACCTATGCAGACGGTAGACAGACACCATAAACCGTCGGTCAAAGGGCTTGGACCCGGTCAGGTACAATCACAACTAAACCAATCCAAATGACCAGAGAACCTGATAGAACCAGGCTTGAACTGGACCAATGAGCAAGTGAACTTCTACTCACCATACACTAATGTGGAACAATCCTAAGCCATTCGTTGTGGATCCAACAACCCTCTATTTTTGCAAATAAGGTATTTTGCCTCCTCTTTGCTCAAAATTGCAATATATAGTCAGATCTTGTTTTAATCATAATAAATGCCGCATAGCTCCAAAAATTATGTATAAATAGTCAATTTTGATTAGAAAAATCCAATGAATTGTTTAAAAATACTTGTAAAGTCTGATGTAAAACTATTCTCACTGATATACCTAAATATTGATCTCTTGCTTATGCAAATGGTCTAAATGACTCTATTTGAGGTTAATCTTAACTAAACGGTAATTCTTGACTCTGATGTCTCTATTTGAGACTCTAAAAGCATACTTGACTTGTTAGTGAATCTAGATCTAAACTTTTGACTTATACAAATTTTAAATATTATTTCATGCCATAAAGTGATGACTAATCTTGATTCTGACTCTGGAATTGTCATATGGTGAATATAAGTGTACTATATCTTGTGACCTACCTGATCTAGAACCTTGAACTTATTTCCTTGATGAAGAACTAGAAACTTGAATTATGACTTGGATAATGATCTTAAATTAGGTTTAACACATATGATCCTAAAAAACCTAGGTAAGTCATTCACACTTGAATATATTATACACTTGAAATAATGTTGGACATATTGAAATATTGATTATAAGTGAATGGCCCAACCCTAAGGTTGACATAGAAAAAGTGTAACCCTAATATCGAATATTGAAACATGATTTTCAAATATCATGATCTTTACCCTTGATCCAAACATTGTGTTTTAGGATCCAACTCAAAGGGTCGACCTATTACTAGTTGATCTATACTCAAAATCCTCGGTGAAAGGTATGCTCTTATACCTCCTCTTTGGTTGTAATGAAGATAACTTCTATGTATCTCTTTCTTGTGTACTTGGCTATATACTTGGTTGAGTTATTGTTCCCTATTGATTAGGATTCTGTATTTCTTATATTATATTTTAAGACAAACTGGAAAACATAAATGACATGCCCATTATGACTGCCCGTATATCGATAATGATGATCATGATGTTGATAATGTTGATATTGAGTGCAAGCAACCCCTAATTTGGAGGTGGACTTGTACATTGACCTCCTATCTCCTATGGTGAGAAGGATCTTGTGACCTATCACGTTGGGGTAATAGAGTCACACAAAATATATAAGCATGCTTATTGATTATAGCATAATGGGAACTCGTAATAAAAAGTGAATTGTTTTGAAATAAACATCTTGTGGAATAAATGTTGGTTTTTCAAATTGATCATTATACTTTTGAAATATAAGTCCTACCAAGTACACTAATTTTGTTACAAACCATTTTACTTGTTTTTATATAGCGTACCGTGCAATTGCATTGACTTTGTGTCTTGATTTTCTTAATTTTAGGCAAGGATTGGAATCTTGACTATATTGCTTCCGCACTCATATACTCTAATGATAAGGATAAATTGAAAAAAAAACTCATATATTGGGTTAGTTGTTCTTTAAATATCCAATTTTTGAGTTATTATTTCCTATTATATATGCCAGTGTGATAGATCCTATCAGGCCACTCAACGATGAGTGCTTCAATCCCTTTACCACTGTCTAGACAGTGAGATTGGGTTGGGGTAAAAATAGTTCTGTGACACTATTTTATACATTCTAACTTATAATCTGACTATACTTTCTACTTGCCTCGACATTTAACATGTTATGTGATTTAGTAACACTAGTGTAGTGTAATTGCATTGGATTTTATGGCAGATGTGTTATTTTCTGTCGAGCAGATGTGATATTTCCTACTCTTTTGGGATGGAAAGGAATCTCATACCCAGGTCAAGATGTGTGATTCTTGGCCCATGTTTTATATATTTGGGAGATTGGCAATATTCCTTTCTCTATCAGGTTTCAAGTTTATGAGACTTGGCCGCCTTTGTGTTTATATTATTCTAGGGCTATGTTTATCTTACATGCATGCATGTTGATTTATGGGGCGTGTTCCCTAATTCTTTACATGTGCTTGTGTGGCACAATCTTTATGTTTTATTAATGGAAAGTGTTGTTTTATTATCATATGATTTCAATTTCTTTTCTCTGGGTGGTCCTTATCCTTTATATGGGAAGCCTTTTATATTTGTTGTCCTTTATTGGATATATTGCTCAATTTCCTATTTAGTATGCACATACCAACCTTTGCTGATGTCATCTATTTTCTCTTCTTGCTGGGGTATGCTTCCAACCCTAGGTAAAGGACTTGGATGACAAGACATGAAGTATTGTACTAGCTTAAGGAGTTAAAGCTTGGAGACAAAGTTGTCATGGTTTAGATTTCCATATACTTAGATCCTTATGTTGTATCATACATGTAAACCCTTATGGGATATTATGATGTACTTTTGTAATCTTTTGTGAAAATTGAATATAGTCATTATTTTTATTCCGCTGCTACACATTGGTCTTTTTCATACCATTATAATAAATTTGGAAAATGTATACCTATTCCAACATACCTTTGAGTGTGTTTGGAATGGATGTTAATTCTTCTAAATTTTTTAGCAAGGGGATGATCTCAGGTGATCCCACCTCCTTACAACATGGTATCAGAGTCCATAGTAGTCAGAATATGACTATTTCAATTTTGTCTCCCTAGTTAGAATACTCACCTTACCTTTAAGTGACATGTTTTCCCTAGAGTTGATCAATAGATGATGAAGGGTTAATTTAGGATCCTATATTTTCAAATTAGAATAATAATTAATAGATCCCTAAATTACTTACAACTAAAAGATGCATAAGTAACCATAGTAACTTGAGGTGGTTGAGCTTGGCCTTTAGGCAGCTACTAGGACATGAAGTTGAAAGCAAAGGTGTCTAGAAAGGATCAGGGTTCGGGGGCTGGCAAGATTTTCCTCTGCACCATGAGATTGGTTTACGAGGACTCCCAAATCCATATGATACTGGCCTGGCCTGAGCTAATATGAATTGTTCAAAATAGCATGATTTTTGGCAATAGTAGCCTTAAACATCGATATGATTTATCTTTAGGGAACCTAATATGTTGAACTAGTCTCCTAGGTGTAAAGACTTGTTTGAGAATGGACAAGAGCAAGTTAACCCATAGTTCATAGTTAGTCTTTACAAGTTACATTTTTTGCATGATGCTTATGTACTTAGATGTAAGGAAGTGTAGTTTAACCTTTTGGTGGGGATGGCCTAGAAGTCTCTAGGTGATTTTAGGACCTAATTTTGATCAAGAAGCCTCTATGAGCTGTCCCCTTGCATGGCCATGAAATCCCTAGGCTAAGGACACTCCATGGACACCTCATGCTTGACTTCTTCCTTATCCATAAAGGCTTGCATGTCCATAGGCACCCTTAGCATTGGACACATGGAAAGTAACTTGACACCTCGTGCTTGACTTCTTCCTTATCCATAAAGGCTTGCATGTCCATGGACACCCTTATACATGAGACATGGAAAGTCTCATAGACACCTCATACTTGACATCTTTCTTTATATAGCCATATCTACCCCTTCCCAACTCCCAATTTGAAAACTCTTTCTCTCCTTTATTTACTCTATCTTAGATAATCGTTCCTACTCTATTTTTCCATGAAGGTGTTGTCCCAAGGTAAAAGGAGGTGCCTACCTTGGTGAAGAAGGCTCCTAGGGTTCCAAATTTCTCTATTTAGGATTTCTTAAGCTCCTCCATGGTAATTTTAACCAAAACTAGTAAGTATCCTCCTTTCCTTCCCTATTTTCATGTTATTTGTCTTCCTTCAACCTTCCTCCAGGACATAACCATGGCCTTCCATAGAAAAACCCCACTTAGAACCCATAAACACCTCATCTCCATGTTCTTTTTTTAGGGGTTTTCACCTTTGAAGTGGAGAAGGTACTTCTTTCTCGAGATAGGAGCTTTGTTGAAAAAACCAGCCTCTCTAAGCTTTGAAACTTTACTTATTGGACCTGTCCACCTTCCCTAGAGGCTCTTTGGAGGCCTAGGCTTGACTTGGACTGTTTAGACTCTGATGTTGAGGTATGATGTATCCCCTATTCTTCTATGTTGAGAAAATCACCTATGCTTATTCATTCTCTTTGTCCTATGGACATTAGCCTATACACAATGTCTTTTCTTTTTAAATTCATGGTTCATGTGAACTATCTTATTTGATATTGATCATGGGATAATGTATATTCTTTTTAACTCTTATCTTATGCTTTGTTCACGATGGAACTCTAAAAGATGACATGTGATGTCTTTTGCCTACTTATGAGGTGGATGTATATGTTAGTCACTTATGTGGTGACTAGTTTATATATTTTGACTTATATTCTGATTATACTTTCTACTTGCCTCTACATTTAACATGCTATGTGATTTAGTAGCACTAGAGTAGTGTAATTGCATTGGTTTTTATGGCAGATGTGTTACTTGCTGCCGAGCAGATGTGATATTTCCTGCTCTTTTGGGATGGAAATGAACCTCATACACAGGACAAGATGTGTGATTCTTGGCCCATGTTTTATATATTTGGGAGATTGGCAGTATTCCTTTCTATATCAAGTTTCAAGTTTATGAGACTTGGCTGCCTAGGGGTGAGCATTTGGTCAATTCGGTCAGTTACGGTTAATTCAGTTCGGTTAAACAGTTAATTTGTGGTATGAGATTTTAACCATTAACCTAACCAAATTGAGTCAGTTAATTCAGTTATTGTCCAATCGGTTAATGGTTAATTCGGTCAGTTAATTTGGTTAACCAAATAAGACTTGTGTAATAATATTATTTGAAATACTCATATAAATTGGGACAATTGTTATAATATAGTAGTATTGTTGTAAATTTAATTCTATATAGCTCGTAAAAACTTGATTACTATATATATGGGAAAGTATTTTGAAATAAAAGTACAAATATATATGTATATATGCATGTGTAGGATATTATTTATGAATAAATTCTGACTATTCGGTTAACCAAATCAAAAATATCTTTAACCGTCAAATTAACCGTTTAACCGATTAATCGAAATAAATTAACCGAATTAACCAAATTGACCCAATAAAATTAACCATTTGGAATTAACCGTTTGGTTAATTAGTTATTAACCAAATTCTGCTCACCCCTATGGCTACCTTTGTGTTTATGTTGTTCTAGGGCTATGTTTATCTCACATGCATGTAGGTTGATTATATGGGTTGTGTGCCCTAATTCTTTACATGTGCTTGTATGTCACAATCTTTATGTTTTATTAATGGCAAGTGTTCTTTTGTTATCATATAATTTCAATTCCTTTTCTCTTAATACCCATTTGGGTGGTCCTTATCCTTTTTATAGGAAGCCTTTAATATTTGTTGTCCTTTATTCCATATATTGCTCAAATTCCTATTTCGTATGCACATACCAGCCTTTTTTTTCAACGCAAGCCAGAGGGTACTCTATTCATCCCACCCCTCTCTTGTGGGAAAAAAACCAACAATTACATCTCCTGCTTATAAAACGTAGGTATATCACCCCGACTCATGATTCAAGACAACATAAGGAATCTCACGTTTCTTAAGAGACGCCATACCTTTAATGAACTCCGGAATATCTCTCAAATCAGAGTTTATGAAAGTCTCATGTAAATTTTTTCCCCATCTTCCTATCTCCTTAGGAATTGAGTTGACCTTCTTGTGAACAACCTCTCCAGAAATGCTCAGACGCTCCATGTCATCTCTAAATTCTCTAACATAGGGGGTCGCCCTCCATGGTTCAGCCTCTCCTCTCCATAAGATGTTGTGATTTTTCCTATCATCGAGTTCTATCACCGATATATTAAGCATATGGTCTCTAACAATCATAAGACCCACTATGCACCCCTAGATGTATGCCAAATCAAACGTCTTCGTCTTCAACCAAGCCCTAAACACCAGGACGATGTTCACGGCGTGGTTTCTCACTATACCTGCCACCCATCTATGCTGACGCCCGTATGCATCCACACACAAACCAACAGTGATGTTCAGCTTGAGATTATGAACGTCGGGCGGTCTCCATCTAATAAGGCCAATCCTTTTGATTGTCAGCATGGGTTCCGAGATATTAAAGTGTTTCAGCCTCTGTGAGAAAATCAGATTATCAGGGGCGATAGAGAAAGTCTCCTTCTTAATCCTCCTGTTGATGTCATAGACTATGTTATTCCATTCATGCTCGTACGAGGACCTCCTTCCTTCGAATTTCATCTCGCATCACATACGCCATATGCAGCAGGGGATGTGAATAGCGATTCTCACCGCGATCCATTGCTCCAGTTTCGCCGATCTACCCATTGCACATACCAGCCTTTGCTGATGTCATCTATTTTCTCTTCTTATTGGGGTATGCTTCCAACCCTAGGTAATGGAATTGGATGATAAGGCATGAAGTATTGGACTAGCTTAAGGAGTTAAAGCTTGGAGACAAAGTTATTATGGTTTAGATTTCCCTCTACTTAGATCCTTATGTTGTATCATACATGTAAACCCTTATGGGATATTATGATGTACTTTTGTAATCTTTTGTGAAAATTGAATATGGTCATTATTTTTATTCCACTGCTACACTTTGGTCTTTTGCATACCATTATAATAAATTTGGAAAATGTATACCTATTCCAACATACCTTTGAGTGTGTTTGGAATGGATGTTAATTCTTCTAATTTTTTTTAGTAAGGGGGTGATCCCGCCTCCTTAAAACCTCCTCAATCAAAACCATGGTATCAAACTGTTGATTGGTCTTGTTAAGCCCAATGTCAAAAAATACTTCCGATCTTTGACCATTCACTATGAATTCCTTGTCACCTTCTTTTTCAAGAATCACAATATCTCCATATGGATAAACATGCTCGATTTAATAACGGCCTTCCCATATTGAACTTTGCTTTGGGGATAATTGCATTCTTGAGTTTTACATCCATGCCCATTGACCGGGATTAAATGCTTTTTTCTTTATCAACCTATCACTCAAGAACTTTACTCTGACTTTGTATCTCTTGGACATCTCATAGGCTTCATGCCTCATTTCTTCTAATTCATTAGGCTTGAGTTTTCTTCTGATCCTGGTAGTTTACAAGTCTCCATTTATCTCAAGGACCATAGTTCCTTATGTTGTACCACTACTTGCAAGTGGCAACTTTTACCATATATGAGCTTAAAAGAAGTAGTTTCAATTGGGGCTCTGAATGTAGTCATATAGGCCCATAAAGCCTCATTGAGGCAGAGTGACCAATCCTTATGGTATGATCTCACTGTCTTCTGAAGAATGAGCTTTATCTCTCAATTGTCTAACTCAGCTTGTCCACTTATTTGAGGATGGAAGGGAGTGTCTACATTATGGTTCAAACCATGTCTTTTCAATAAACTTCCAAATCTACTATGAATGAAGTGGCTTCCACCATCACTAATCACAACCCTTAGGACTCCAAAGTGGCTAAATATGTTAGACTTCACAAAATCACACACCACCTTATGGTCATTGGTCCTTGGAGAAATGGCTTCCACCCATTTATAAAAGTAACCTACATCCACCAAGATGTACACAAGACCAAAATAGAAAGGAAATGGGCCCATGAAATCAATGTCCCATACATCAAACACCTATACTACAAGAATGGGGAATAGAGGCATCATGTACCTCTTTGAGATTGTTCCCACCTTTTGGCACTTCAAATAAGCTTTGGGATAGTTGTGTGAATCTTTGAACAAGGTTGGACAAAAGAAGCCACATTGTAGAACTTTGGCATCCATCCTCTTTCCTCCAAAATGACCTCCGCATTTGCTAGTTGGTTACATGAAGAGTGCATTTTTTGGAATACATTTCTTTATGAGTTGGTCAGATCAATATTTGAAAAGATGAGGGTCATCCCAAATATAATTCTTCACTAGATAAAACAATCTCATTCTTTATTCCTTGGTCCATGTTCTTAGTACCCAAGAAATTGGCTTTGTGCTTATAACATGGCCTTAGGGTATAATTGAGAAATAGAAGCAGATCATGAGGCATTGCTTGCTTGATCTCATTCACTTCATCATAGGGTGATTTAATGCAAGGTAGATTATTGATTGCTAAATTTTCGACCCCTTGTTATCAACAATTTCAACATAAAACTATTCAAGGAGAAGGTTCCATCAAATCAATCTCGGCTTTGAATCTTTCTTTGACACCAAATACTTATGTGAAATACGATTCATGTAGATAATAAATTTGTTTTGACACACATAAGATCTAAACTTGTCCAACACAAATACTATAGCAAGCAGTTTCTTCTCTGTTGTTGTGTAGTTTCTTTGTGCTTCATCTAGGGGTTTTCCATCATAGTATGTGGTATCCAAACAATCCTTTGGCTGAGCAAAAACCCTACTACCATATCTGATGCATCATTCATGATCTCAAACAACAAAGAGAAGTCAGGGGGCTGCATAATAGGAGAAAAAGATAATTTGTGCTTTAGGTGATTGTAGACTTCTATGAATTTATCATTAAAATTGAACTCAACATCTTTCTCAAGTAAGTGGTGAAATGATCTAGATATGTTGCTAAAATCTTTGATGAAAGAATGATAGAAACTTGCATGCCCCAAGAAATAATAGACATCTCTTATGGTAGAAGGAATGATCAAGGTAGAAATGATTCCCACCTTGGCCTTATCAACTTTAATACTAACTTTTAATTCTCTACATCCAAGAACACTTCCCTCAAGAACCATGAAGTGACTTTCTCCCATGATAGAACCAAACATACTTACAAAATATTTCTAACATGATGGTGAGATGAGACAAACAATCATCAAAGGACTTCTCGAAGACCAAGAAATCAACCATGAACACTTCTAAAGATGAATCAAGCATGTCATCTAAATTGATGTCATGCATCTTTGGAAAGTGGAGGGTGCATTGAAAATCCTAAAATCACATTCTTCTATAAGTAAACATCCCTATTGGATAAGTGAATGTAGTCTTATCTTGATCAATTGGGTGCACTGCCACATGAAATATCCAAAATATCCATCGTATAAGCAACAAAATATTCGCCTGCTGATCCATCTAGAATTTGGTCAATGAATGGTAGAGGGAATGATACTTATTTGTATTGGCATTAAGCTTCCTATAATCTATACACATCCTCCACTTGGAATATTCTCTTACATGCATCAACTCTCCATATTCATTAGGTGCAACAACGATCCCACTCGTTTAGGCACAAAATTCAATAAGACTCACCCATGGGATATCATAAATGACATAGATGATGATGGAGTCAAGAAACTTTGCAACTTCTTGAGTGACAACCTCTTCCAATTTAGGATTCAACCTCCTTTTCATTTCACAACTTGGCCTTTCATCGTCCTCAAGATAGATTCTACGGGCATAAATGGAGGGATCAACACCTCTCAATTTAGTATTCGACCATCCAATGGTTTGAACATACTTTAAGGTAACACCCCCTTAAGAAAACATGTGTTAGTGGAAGAAACTCCCACATTTTCCATAACATGAGATACTTGTCCTAAAGAAATGTCACCGTTATGATGAACATTGCAAGTAAAGTAAACAATCACTAGTATTAAAATTGAATCATACCTTTCTTTAGAAGAAAGGTACTACAACTTTAGTTCTTTGAATATATGATCTAGCATTTAAACATGATTTAGAACATGAAGCAGATTCTAATCTAAGTGATTGGATCATCTAGATATATGGCACCCCACCAGGCAAGTCCTTGGGAAACTTTGATCTGTTCCTAGGATAATCTTCATATGACTCTATCATCAATGCTTCTCCTTACCCGTGGACATTGCACCCCCAACCATGCATCAAAAAATTTGTAAGTATAATTAAAAATATTATATATGAAAGAGAACATGTAAGATGAAAATAAAATTTAAAAGTTAAAAATTGAAAAATACACATTAAAATTAGATCATTTTTTATCTTGACCTATATAAGAATCCTTGGGTTTTCACATAAGTGCATCTTGTCTCATGCATTGAAGTGTCTCTTGGGTTGCACCAAAGTACCTCTTCTCTTATGCACTGAAGTTCCTCTTAGTTTGATCTGAGGAGCCTCTTAGTGAGGATCTCATATAATTTATTTTTTTATCATTCTTTTCTCTTAAAAACACTTAACTTGTCGTAGATCTTATTCTTAACTTTACTCTTAATGTGCATGATAGATGACACAATTACTTTTGACAATAAACATAACATTCAATTCATTATAGATCTATTAACTAGCAATATTCAAAAGCAATTGAAATGATATATAATACACCCACAACATTTCATGTACATTGTACATAGATGTATTAAAAAATCAATACTTCTGTTCAATGTACATGGACAACTTATAGATGCTAGAAGAAGTCTTGTCAATAATCCTGATGTGGATGGTAAATCCTAATGTTCTGCACTTAACATGCTTCAATTTAATATTTATTTTAATTATGATCTAAACCTAATTTATTCTCTCATAGAAAACATGAATAAGAAAACGGTAAATTGTTCTGAAGTAACATTTTCTAATTTATTGTGATATAGGGTAAACAATCTATCTAACAATATTATATGGCGCTAGTAGAGAAAGGGATACATAGGTCTTATATCATGTTCTTCCAAAAGTCTGAGGAAAGACATATATCACACATGTGCACACTATTAGAAAACTTTCAAATATATGCAGAAGAAGGGTAGTGGGACAGGAGATCCAAGAGAAGAAGTTTCCCGGCTGCTTTAAGTAGTGCTTTGCCAGTTGATCAGCTAGATTATTCCATTCCCTTTTGATGTGGACAACCATTGAAGCATTTGATTCATTGAGCAGTGTCTAGATGCTTTGTTAGAGAAGTGAATACTTGAGTGGGGTGTCCTAATGATGAGCCAACCATAGTACTGCATTTTGAGAATCAGTGAAGATGGGGCCGTTGGTGTTGTTTCAATAGAGATAGCACAGAGCCTCTAAGATTCCCATGAGTTCGCCTTCCATGGGGTTAGATCCTCTCAGCTTTGTGGATTTCCCAAAGATCCAGGACAATGCAACCCATAATGGGGTTAAATCCTATAAAAGGTGGTCAAAACGCCTAAAAATGTGGTCTTTGTGCACTTGAACAACCCATAAGTAATTCTAGAAAATATCAATGCAAGATAAAGTATTGCAGAAAAGAGTAAATCATAATTTTGACCCTCAAGTTGATATAATTCACCCAAAAAGTGTTAGGGCTCATGGCAAAGCGATGAGTCTTGCTCAGAAGGCCACTTCTACATAAAATACACTAGCCTTGCATCAAAATCTAACACTAGAGCAAAATCTGCATAAAAATCTACATACAATGTAGCTCTATATGCCCTACATCACAATGCTATCTAAGAAACTCAAGATAGTAGATACGCAGTTTGAGGAACAAGCTTGAGCAAGTATGAAACAAGATGGGTTTAAGTCCCTCGTAAATAGGAAATGCCCCCAAAATGGGTTGAAGTGCCTAAGTAACACCTATGAACGAAGTTAATCTGCCTACTTGTCAGTGTATTGCCTACTTTAGAGGCCAATGCTCCCCAAAATGGGGTTAATGCTCCAAAAAGTTGGTCAAAATGGCAAAAAATGGGGTTTATGCACCTATTTGTCAGTGTAGTGGAAATTTGAGGCTAGTTTACTGTTATGTGCCTAACTTATAGGCCAATGCATCCAAAAATGTAGTTAAAGCACCTAAAAATGGGATTAATGTGCCCACTTATCGAAGTAGTGCCTTTTTAGCCTAATTTACTACTTTGCACCTAATAAATAGGAAATGCACCTGAAAAAGGGTTGACATGCCTAAAAGTGGGTTAAAGCATCTAAGAATGTGGTTAATCTACCTACTTGTCAATGTAGTCCCTAATTCATCGGCCAATGCACACCAAAATGGGGTTAGATCGCCCAAAAGTGGTCTAAACGCCTAAAAATGGGATTTATGAACCTATTTGTCTATGTAGTGACATTTTGACCCTAATTTTGCTATTATGCACCTAATTTTTAGGCTAATGCTCCCTAAAATGTAACTAAAGTGACTAAAGTGGGGTTAATGCGCCCACTTATCAGTGTAGTCCCTTTTTAGCTAAATTTACTATTATGTGCCTAAAAATAGGAAATGCCCCTAAAAATGGGTTGAAGTGCCTAAAAGTGGGTTAAAATGCCTAATAATGGGTTAATCCACCTACTTGTCAGTGTAGTGCCTAATTTATAGGTTAATGCACCCCAAAATGGGGTTAAAGCATCTAAAAGTTGTTCTAAATACCTAAAAATGGGGTGTATCTGTCTATTTGTCAGTGTAGTGTCAATTTGAGCGTAAATTATTATTATGAACCTAATTTATAGGCCAATGCACCCAAAAATGCATTTAATGCGCCTAAAGCTAGGGTTAATACACCCACATGTCAGTGTAGTGTCATTTTTAGCCTAGTTTACTGTTATACATCTAATAAATAGGAAATGCACCCAAAAATGGGTTGAAGTTACTACAAGTGGGTTAGAGAACCTAGGTATAGAGTTAATGCACCTACTTGTTAGTGTACTACTTAATATATATGCCAATGCACCCCAAAATCAGGTTACAATGCCTAAAAATAGGTTAAAACGCCTACAAATGGGTTAAAACACCTAAAAATGGGGTTTATGCCTATTTGTCATAGTAATGGTAATTTTAACCTCATTTACTATTATGTGCCTAATTTATAGGCCAATGCACCGAAAAATAGGTTGAAGTGCCTAAAAGTGGGTTAAAGCGCCTAAGAATGTGGCTAATCTGCCTACTTGTCATTGTAGTGCCTAATTTATAGGCCCATGCGCCCCAAAATGGAGTTTAAGGCCCGAGCGTGGGTTAAAATGCCTAAAAGTGTGGTTTATGCACTTATTTGTTAGTGCAGTGGCAATTTGAGCCTAATTTACTTTTGTGTGCCTAATTTATAGGCCAATGTGCCCAAAAATGTAGTTAAAAAGTGTCTAAAAATGGGGTTAATGTGCCCACTTATCAGTGTAGTGCCTTTTTAGCCAAATTTAATACTATGTACCTAATAAATAGGAATTGCACCCAAAAATGGGTTGAAGTGCCTAAAAGTGGGTTACACCTAAGAATGGGGTTAATCCTCTTACTTGTTAGTGTACTGTCTAATTTATAGGCCAATGGATGCCAAAATAGAGTTAATGCTCCAAAAGTGGGTCAAAATGCCTAAAAATGTGGTTTATGCACCAATTTGCCAGTGTAGTGGCAATTTGAGCCTAGTTTACCATTATGTACCTAACTTATAGGCTAATGTGCCTAAAAATGCAGTTAAAGTGCCTAAAAATGGGGTGATTGCACCCACTTGTTAGTGTAGTGCATTTTTTAGCCTAATTTACTATTATGCGCATAATAAATAGAAAATGCACCCAAAAATGGGTTAAAGTGCCTAAAAGTGCGTTAAACACCTAAGAATGAGGTTAATCTGCCTACTTGTCAGTGTAGTGTCTAATTTATAGGCCAATGCACCCCAAAATGGGGTTAAATGCCTATTTGTCAGTGTAGCTGGTTTAGATGCCTAAAAATGGGGTTTATGCGCCTAATTGTCAGTGTAGTGGCAATTTGAGCCAAATTCACTATTATGCACCTAATAAATAGGAAATGTGCCTAAAATCAATTGAAGTGCCTAAAGTGGGTTAAAGAGCCTAAGAATGGGGTTAATCTGCCTACTTGTAAGTGTAGTGCCTAATTTATAGGCCAATGTAAACCAAAATTGAGTTAAAGTGCCCAAAAGTGGGTCTAAATGCCTAAAAATGGGGTTTATATGCCTATTTGTCTGTGTACCGGCAATTTTAACCCAATTTACTATTATGTGCCTAATTTATAGGCCAATGCGCCCAAAAATGCGGTTTGAAGTGGCTTAAATGGGCTTCATGCTCCCACTTGTTAATGTAGTGTGGTTTTTAGCCTAATTTACTATTATGCAATTAATAAAGAGGAAATGTGCCCAAAAAGTGGTTGAAGTGCATAAAAGTTGGTTAAAGAGACTAAGAATGGGTTTAATCCACCTACTTGTTAGTGTAGTGCCTCATTTATAGGCCAATGCACACCATAATGGTGTTAAAGCCCCCAAAAGGTGGTTAAAACTCCTAAATATATGGTCTCTGTGCACTTGAACAACCCATAAGTAATTCTTGAAAATATCAATTCAAGATAAAGTGTTGCAAAAAAAATAATAAGTCACAATTTTTGACCCACAAGGTGATGAAATTCACCCAAAAATGCATCAAGACTCATGGCATAGCCATGAGGCTTGTTCACAAGGCCGTTTCTGCATAAAAAAAACAATAGCCTTGCATCAAAATCTAATACTAGAGAAAAATTCACATAAAATTCTACATACAGTGTAGCTCTATATGTCATGCATCACAATGCTATGTAAGAAACTCAAGATAGTAGATATGCAATCCAAGGAACAAGCTTGAGCAAGTATGAAATAAGATTGGTTTAAATGCCTAATAAATAGGAAATGCACCCAAAATGGGTTGAAGTGCCTAAAAGTGGGTTACACCTAAGAATAGAGTTAATCCGCCTACTTGTCAGTGCATTGCCTACTTTATAGGCCAATGCACCCCAAAATGGGGTAATGCTCCAAAAAGTGGGTCAAAATGCCTAAAAATGGGGTTTATGTGCCTATTTGTCAACGTAGTGGAAATTTAAGCCTAGTTTACTATTATGTGCCTAACTTATAGGCCAATTCTCCCAAATGTATAGTTAAAGAACCTAAAGTGGGATTATTGCGCCCAATTGTCAGTGTAATGCCTTATTTAACCTAATTTACTATTATGCACCTAATAAATATGACATGCACCCAAAAATTGTAGAAGTACCTAAAAGTGGGTTAAAGCGTCTAAGAGTGGGGTTAATAAGCCTATTTGTCAATGTAGTGCCTAATTTATCGACCAATGCAGCTCAAAATGGGGTTAGATTGCCCAAACATGGTCTAAATGCCTAAAAATGGGGTTTATGCACATATTTGTATATGTAGTGGCAATTTGAGCCTAATTTAGCTATTATGCACCTAATTTATATGCCAATGCGCCCAAAAATGCAGTTGAAGTCACAAAAAATGGGGTTTATGCACCCCCTTTGCCAGTGTAGTGTATTTTTTAGCTGAATTTACTATTTTGCGCCTAAAAATAGGAAATGCATCTAAAAAATTGTTGAAGTGCCTAAAAGTGGGTTAAAGCGTGTAAGAATGGGTTAATCCACATACTTGTCAATGTAGTGCCTAATTTATGGGCCAATGCACCCCAAAATGGGGTTAAAGAGCCTAAAATTGTTGAAGTGCCTAAAAGTGGGTTAAAGCGTGTAAGAATGGGTTAATCCACATAATTGTCAAATGTAATGTTTCGAATATCAAACGAATGGATCTGGAGGAGTTTCGTTTAGTAGAAGAAGGTCTACAGCAAAATCCTTTAAATGAGGAGCTTATTTCTAAAGAGAAGGTGTTGCGTGCTCGTCTTGATGCTTTAGCAAAAGCAGAAGAATGTTTCTTCTATCAACGCAGTCGAACACTATGGATTAAAGACGCTGAACGAAACACTAAATTATATCAAGGAGCAGTCAAGAGGAAAATCATCAATGACTCTATTCGTGAGCTGATAAATGCTGATGGTGAAGTTCTACACACACATGATGATCTGGGAAAAGAAGTGGTGGATTTTTTCATAAATTTGTACAATGGAACAAGCTGCAGCAATACAGATCTACTGAGCAACCCTACCCGCATTCTAGGGATGAGGATAAACAAATCTTATGTGGTGACATTAGTGAAAAGGAGATCAAGGATTCTCTTTGGGCAATCGGGCTAGACAAAACCCCTGGACCAGATGGTTTCAATGCCCGATGGTTCTGGCATAATTGGCATATCATTGGGCAAGATTTGATTAAAGCTATTAGATGGCTGTTTGAAGGAGGTAGCATGGTCAGAGAATGCAATCATGCTTTCCTAGCTCTAATTCCGAAATCCAGTAATGCTTCTACCATGAGGGATTTCAGACCTATTGCATGTTGTGGTGTTCTCTACAAAGTCTGGTCGAAAATATTGGCTTCTAGGCTCAAATCTGTCCTGCCAAAGCTGGTCTCACACAATCAGGGTGCTTTTATACCGGGTAGAAACATCTCGGATTGCACACAACTGGCAAGAGAATTTCTGCACGCTTTTGGCATCAAGAGGTATAGAGCAAAAGTTTGCATCAAACTAGACATTTCGAAAGCTTTTGACCATGTATTTTGGGAATCGCTTTGGGTTATTCTTCATAAATTCAGATTATGTGATAGATGGATTCGTTGGATTAAAAATTGTGTCCAAACTTGCTCCTTTTTTGTATTAGTTAATGGCTTGCCTATGGGCCTATTCCAAAGTAATCGTGGTCTTAGACAAGGAGATTCTCTATCACCTCTTCTCTTCACACTTGTCATGGAGAAATTAACAATAGTGATCAATAATAAAGAAGCTCAAGGGGTTCTAAAACCTTATAAGATCAGAGGCACACCTGTTTTGAGTCATCTAATTTTTGCATATGACGTTCTTCTTTTCCTTGATGGTTCTATCAACTGTCTACAGGAAGTCAAGAATGCGTTGCAGATCTTTGGTGAGAGTACTTGCCTCTTTGTCAATCCAGGAAAATCCTCCATCTTCCTTTCCAAATCGTCTTCCAGCAACGCCAATTTGTATGCTCACATTTTGGAGATGACAGTACATGAACTCCCTTGCAAATACCTGGGGTTCCCTCTTACTTCTGGCATGGTCCTTGCACAAAATTATGGCATGTGCATTGATAGTATCTAAGGCATGGTTGATCGATGGCATTGATAGTATCCCTCGTTTGCGGGAAGGGTGTTATTGATTAAGTCCAATGTTACAGGTCTACTCACTTACTAGTGTATGCAAGGTCATATTCCAGGTGTGGTTCTGGAGAGGCTACAAATGATTACCAACCATTTCTTATGGGGTGAGTCTGCACACACCATCTCTTGGAGTAGAATGGCCTTACCACTCGAAGAAGGGGGTCTAGGAATCAAGCAGTTCAAAGACATTGCTCGATGGGCCCTATGGAAGAAAATTGATAAGTTCATCACCCATTCAGAATCGATTTGGTGCAGTTGGATGAGAAGACGATATGGTACTTCACTGGAAGGTCAAGGGGATATGCTTCAAGGATTCTCCTATACTTGGAAAAAGATGGTTGAGGAGTTCATACACTGCTCACATCTCTACTGTAGAACCAGTGATAGTGTACTCAAGAGAAAAGATGAAAAAATCAATTTCTGGGATGCAATGAGACCACGTGCTCCTCCTTGTGACATGGGTAAATTTCTTTGGCATAAATACAACATTCCGAGATGGGCAATGACCACTTACAAAGATCGAAAAAATGGACTGATTACTGCTGATAAGATCGGACAATGGAATCCAGACTGTCCTTCAGGCGGTGTCCTATGTGATGAACATGTGGAGTTGACCACTCATCTTTTCAAGGATTGCCCTTACATCAAATAGGTGGGGTATGTTCTTGATCCCAACTTCACAACTGATGACTGGAACCCATGGTCTAATCCGAGTACGATATCTGAAGACAACAATATTAGGGAATTCATGATTCTTGTACTATCTGTGATCAATTATTTCATTTGGAAAGAACGTAATAACAGAAGACATGGAGGAGTGATCCTAGCGTCATGGAAGTTGGCCCAGATCATAAGGAAAGCAATGCGCAATGTACTGTTTGCCCATGGTGCCTGGAGAGATTCATTGCCAAATGACATCATTCTCACTTGGGATGTACACTGAACGATTTCTGCATGGGTGGGGAGAGGAATAAGAGCTCTCGACCATCCCATGCTTCACTCTCTTTCAACCTGATTTAGTTGCATGTCCTGTTGGTTTCTGGCTACTCAATCTGAGTATGCATCTTGTAACTTGAGAAGCAATGCTCAATTGGCATTCTTTGATATCCTCTTCCATAAAACAAGAACAATGTGAACAGACCTAGTTTGGACACATACTCTTGGATAAGGGTTTAGGATTCGCTGGACCTTTAGGTCATTTTTGTAATGGTTTATCCTTTAAACCACTTGTATGTGCACTATGTGCAAGGGTTGGACAATTCGTCTTAACCTATTGGAATAAAATTACCCAAAAAATACCAAAAAAAGAGCCTAAAAGTGGGTCTAAACGCCTAAAAATGGGGTTTAACCACCTATTTATCAGTGTACAGTCAATTTGAGCCTAATTTATTGTTGTGAACCTAATTTATAGGCCAATGCTCCGAAAATTGCATTTAATGCACCTAAACATTGGGTTAATGCGCCCACTTGTCAGTGTAATCTTTTTTAGCATAATTTACTGTTATACACCTAATAAATAGGAAATACACCCAAAAATGGGCTGAAGTGCCTACAAGTGGGTTAGAGTGCCTAAGTATAGGGTTCATCTGCCTACTTGTCAGTGTACTGCTTAATATATAGGCCAATGCTCCCAAAAATTCAGCTACAGTGCCTAAAAATAGGTTAAAATGCCTAAAAGTGGGTTAAAACACCTAAAAATGGGGTTTATGTGCCTATTTGTCAGAGTAGTGGCAATTTCAACCTCATTTATTATTATGTGCCTAATTTATAGGCAAATGCACCCAGAAATAGGTTGATGTTCCTTATAGTGGGTTAAAGCTCCTAAGAATGTGTCTAATCTTCCTATTTGTCATTGTAGCGCCTAATTTATAAGCCCATGCGCCCCAAAATGGGGTTAAAGGCCTGAAAGTGGGTTAAAATGCCTAAAAGTGTGGTTTATGAACCTATTTTTAGTGTAGTGGCAATTTGAGACTAATTTAATGTTATGGGCCTTATTTAAAAAAAAACGTCTAAAAATGGGGTTAATGTGCCCACTTGACAGTGTAGTGCCTTTTTAGCCTAATTTAATATTAAGCACCTAATAAATAGGAAATGCACCCAAAAATGGGTTGAAGTGTCAAAAAGTGGGTTACACCTAAGAACGGGGTTAATCTGCCTATTTTTCAGTGTATTGCCTAATTTATAGGCGAATGCTCACCAAAATGGGTTTAATGCTCCAAAAAGTGGGTCAAAATGCCTAAAAATTGGGTTTGTGCACCTATTTGTCAGCATAGTGGCAATTTGAGCCTAGTTTACCAATTTGTGCCTAACTTATAGGCCAATTCTCCAAAAAATGTGGTTAATGCGCTTACTTGGTAGTGTAGTGCCTTTTTGAGCCTAATTTACTATTATGCACCTAATAAATAGGAAATGTGCTAAAAAATCAATTGAAGTGCCTAAAGTGGGTTAAAGCGCCTAAGAATGGGGTTAATGCACCCACTTGTCAGTATAGTGCTTTTTTAAAGCCTAATTTACTATTATGTGCCTAATAAATAGGAAATGCTCCCAAAAATGGGTTGAAATGCCTAAAAGTAGGTTAAACACCTAAAAATGGGGTTAATCCGCCTACTTGTCGGTGTAGTGTCTAATATTATAGTCCAATGCACCCCAAAATGGGGTTAAATGCCTCTTTGTCCAGTGTAGTTGGCCTAGATGCCTAAAATTGGGGTTTATGCACCTAATTGTTAATGTAGTGGCAATTTGAACCTAATTTTTATAGTTATGCACCTAATATATATACTAATTCTCCCAAAAAAGTGGTTAAAGTGCTTAAAAATGGGGTTAATGCACCCACTTGTCAGTGTAGTGCCTTTTTTAGCCTTATTTACTATTATGCACCTAATAAATAGGAAATGTGCCCAAAACTCAATTGAAGTGCCTAAAGTGGGTGATGCCTAAGAATGGGGTTAATTTGCTGACTTGTAAGTGTAGTGCCTAATTTATAGGCCAATGCACCCCAAAATTGAGTTAAATCCCCCAAAAGTGGGTCTAAATGTCTAAAAATGGGGTTTATACACCTATTTGTCAGTGTACCAACAATGTTATCCCAATTTACTATTATGTGCCTAATTTATAGGCCAATGCGCCCAACAATGCGGTTTGAAGTGGATTAAATGGGGTTGATGCTCCCATTTGTTAGTGTAGTGCATATTTTAGCCTAATTTATGTTTATGTGACTAATAAAGAAGAAATGTACCCAAAAATGGGTTGAAGTGAATAAAAGTTGGTTAAAGTGTCTAAGAATGGGTTTAATCCACATACTTATTAGTGTATTGCCTAATTTATAAGACAATGCACCCCATAATGGGGATAAAGCCTCCAAAAGGTGGTTAAAATGCCTAAAAATGTGGTCTATGTGCACTTGAACAACCCATAAGTAATTCTAGAAAATATCAATTCAAGATAAAGTGCTGTAGAAAAATAATATATCGCAATTTTGAGCATCAAGATGATGAAATTCACCCAAAAAGCGTCAGGCTCATGGAAAAGTGATGAGTCTTGTTCAGAAGGTCATTTCTGCATAAAAAATACTAGCCTTGCACCAAGATCTGATACTGGAGAAAAATTTGCATAAAATTCTACATACAATGTAGCTCTATATGTCCTGCATCGCAATCCTTTATAAGAAACTCAAGATAGTGGTTATACAATTCAAGGAACAAGCTTGAGCAAGTATGCAACAAGCTGGGTTTAAGTGCCTAATAATTAGGAAATGCACCCAAAATGGGTTGAAGTGGCCAAAAGTGGGTTACACCTAAGAATAGAGATAATCCACCTACTTGTTAGTGTATTGCCTACTTTATAGGCCAATGCACCCTAAAATGGGGTTAATGCTAAAAAAGTGGGTCAAAATGCCTAAAAATGGGATTTTTGCACCTATTTGTAGCATAGTTATAATTTGAGCCTAGTTTACTGTTATGTGCCTAACTTATAGGACAATGTGCCAAAAAATGTAGTTAAATCACCTCAAAATGGGATTAAATCGGTCTCTTATTAGTGTAGTGCCTTTTTAGCTTAATTTACTATTATGCACGTACTAAATAGGAAATTCACCCAAAAATGGGTTGAAGTGCCTAAAATTGGCTACAACATCTAAGAATTGGGTTAATACATCTACTTGTCAATGTAGTGCCTCATTTACAGGCCAATCTGCCCCAAAATGGGGTTAGAGCGCCCAATAGTGGTCTAAACGCCTAAAAATGGGGTTTATGCACCAATTTGTCTATGTAGTGGCAATTTGAGCCTAATTTTGATGTTATGCTCCTAATCATAGGCCAATGCGCCCAAAAATACATTTCAAGTGACTAAAAATGGGGTTATGCATCCACTTCTCAGTATAATATCTTTTTAGCTAAAATTACTATTATGTGCCTAAAAATAGGAAATGCACCTAAAATGGGTTGAAGTGCCAAAAAGTGCCTAAGAATGGTTTAATCTGCTTACTTGTCAGTGTAGTGCCTAATTTGTAGGCCAATGCACCCCAAAATGGGGTTAAAGCACCTAAAAGTGGGTCTAAATGTCTAAAAATGGTGTTTATATGCCTATTTGTCAGTGTAGTGTCAATTTGAGCCTAATTTACTGTTACAAACCTAATTTATAGGATGATGCACCCAAAAATGTATTTAATGTGCCTAAAATAAGGTTAATGTGCCCACTTGTCAGTGCAGTGTCTTTTTTAGCCTAATTTACTATTATACGCCTAATAAATAGGAAATACACCCAAAATGGGTTGGAATGCCTAAAAGTGGATTAGAGTGCCTAAGTATAGGGTTAACATGCCTACTTATCAATGTACTGCTTAACATGTATGCCAATGCACCCCAAAATTAGGCTACAATGCCTAAAAATGGGTTAAAATGCCTAAAAGTGGGTTATAGTGCCTAAGAATGCGGCTAATCTACCTACTTGTCAGTGTAGTGACTAATTTATAAGCCCCTGCGTCCCTAAATGGGGTTAAAGGTCTAAAAGTGGATTAAAAGGCCTAAAATGTGCTTTATGTGCCTATTTGTCATGTAGTGGCAATTTGAGCCTAATTTACTATTATACGCCTAATTTATAGGCCAATGTGCTCAAAAATGCGGTTAGAAAAAGTCTTAAAATGGGGTTAATGCGCCCACTTGTCAATGTAGTACCTTTTTAGCCTACTTTAATATTATGCACCTAATAAATAGAAAGTGCACCCAAAAATGGGTTTAAGTGCCTAAAAGTGGGTTACACCTAAGAACAGGGTCAATCCACCTACGTGTCAGTGTATTGCCTAATTTATAGGCCACTACGCACCAAAATGGGGTCAATGCTCCAAAAAGTGGGTCAAAATGCATAAAAATGGGGTTTATGCGCCTATTTGTCAGCGTAGTGGAAAATTGAGCCTAGTTTACCATTATGTGCCTCACATATAGGCCCATGCACCCAAAAATGTAGTTGAAGTGCCTAAATATGGGGTTAATGCGCCCCCTTGTTAGTGTAGTGCCTTTTTTAGCCTAATTTACTATTATGTGCCTAATAAACAGGACATGAGCCCAAAAATGGGTTGAAGTGCCTAAAAGTGGGTTATACACCTAAGAATGGGGCTAATTTGCCTAAATGTCAGCGTATTGTCTAATTTAAAGGCCAATGCACCCCAAAATGGGGTGAAATGTCTATTTGTTAGTGTTATTGGTCGAAACTCCTAAAAATGGGGTTTATGCGCCTAATTGTCAGTGTAGTGGCAATTTGTGCCTAATTTTTCTGTTATGCGCCTAATTTATAGGCCAATGCTTCCAAAAATGTGTTAAAGAGCCTAAAAATGGGGTTAATGCACCCACTTGTCTATGTAGTGCCTTTTTTAACCTAATTTACTATTATGCACCTAATAAACAGGAAATGTGCCCAAAATCAATTGAAATGCCTAAAGTGGGTTAAAGCGCCTATGAATGGGGTTAATTCGCCCTACTTGTAAGTGTAGTGCCTAATTTATAGACCAATGCACCCCAAAATTGAGTTCTAGCCCCCACAAATGGGTCTAAATGCCTAAAAATGGGGTTTATACGCCTATTTGTCTTTGTAGCGGCAATTTTAGCCCAATTTACTATTATGTGCCTAATTTATAGGCCAATGTACCCAAAAATACCATTTGAAGTGGCTTCTAATAACCTCCCATTTTGTGATGTTATCTTACTAGTTTTTCTTAATTTTCCATACTCTTTCTTAGATAAATTAGATAGAATACTTAACTTTCCACTTTATTATGAATATACCAATAAACTGACATTTCTCCTTTTCTTCTTACAGAAAACCCAAAAAAATTGCAAAAGCCCCAAACGGTCCCAAGACCGAATGAAGGCCAAACGGTCTCAAGATCGAATGAAGTCCAAACAGTCCCAAGACCGTATGAACCCAAACGGTCCCAAGACTAAATAAAGTCCAAACGATCCCAAGACTGAATAAAGTCCAAATGGTCCCAAGACCGAATAAAGGCCAAACGGTCTCAAGACTGAATGAAAGCCAAATGGTCTCAAGACCGAATGAAAGCCAAATGGTCCCAAGACTGTATGAAGCCAAATGGCCCCAAGACTGTATGAAGCCAAACAGTCCCAAGACCGTATGAAGGCCAAATGGCCCCAAGATCGTATGAAGTCCAAACGGTCTCCAAACCGTTAAAGACCCAAATGGTCCCAATACCGTTCAAGATTCCTTGGAAGACTATAAATAGTACCAAAGAAGTCCTCATTTGGCATCGAATTCTTGGACGTCCAGAGGCTGCCCCAATCATTCTAGAGTTTTTCATCCTTCATCCTTCGCCCCAAGGATTTCGGTCCAAGATCCACACTCCATCCTCAAGCTACTTCCTCTCTCATCGACATAGAAGGTGGGAAGTGAAGGATTCATCATCAAGGCAACCACGTGGTGTGAAGATAGTTTCTCTCTACTCCAAGGGGTCGACCTTCCTCCCTCCTACGTGGAGATGATGCTTTCCTTCTCTCTTCCTGCCTCCTTCTTTGTTCTTTCCATGAGTGAGTAGTCCCATACACTAGGGTGCGGGGAGTAACACTGCTACCCATATTTTCATTTCATGCATTATAATTCATGAGTTTGCAATAGAGAAATACTATCTTTTCAGTTCAACATCAATCGTTTAATGAATGCTAGTTGCTTGAGCACCAACTTGTGTTACCTATTATCTACTAGTGCGACTTGTCTATGTGTGTGCTTTTAGATTCGAATATTGATTACATGTTGATTCTTGATGTATGTAGTCACCATATATCTGTTTTGGTATCTAGAAATGTTTTTCAAGGAGTGGAGTAAACTCACCTCCATCGTTGTACTTTCATACTATGAAATGAAATCAGTTGACGTATGAAAGTACAACTTTGATAGGTCGAGGAACACACTTTGTGAAGGGAGTGATGCAAAGTAAGTGACCATTCATTCAAGGATGGATGGCATTGCAATACTCCCCCATTTCTCATAGTTAGTTATCTGAAAGGAAGATAAATCTACAAAGATACTAACTGTTTAGATTCTTATTGCAAGCCATGTGGTTATGATGTATGTTTTGATCCATGCATGTGGTGGTGAAACTCGATCACATCCTAGTGGTTTCCCAAATATCATTTACAACCTTAAGTTTACTTTCTTGTTATTTAGTTTACTTTGCACTTTAGTTTAATCAACAAATCTACTCTTCGATCTAAATATCACTTTAGTTTAATCAAAAAATCTACCAGACAGATGGCTGAAGAACAACGCCAAGCCGCCCTAGTAATGGAAAGAGTTAACATAGCTATAGCAGCTCAAAGAGCACAACTCATTGCTGATACGGGCGCTCAAGTCCAAGCTGAAGTTCGAGCTGAAGAGCAGGCCCACATCCAAGCTAAAAATGAAGCGGCCACAACAGTTGCTCAGTTGTTGGTAAGGAACAAGCAGCTTCAAGACTACGCTGTTCCTAAGAATTGAGGACAATCACCCAGATCAGACACCACTCATTAACACTCCTAACTTCGAGATTCGGACACAATGGATCCAAATCATGTAAGGAATCTCATTCTCTAGAAGCACTGGAGATGATTGCATGGACCATTTGAAGCGATTCAAGGCACTTTGCTGGTTGGTACCACAAGCTGGAGTCACTATGGATGCAATCATGCTCTGACTTTTCAACTTCACTCTGTCTGGAAAAGCATTAAGCTGGTACAACTCTTTAGATGGGGAGCCAATCACCACCTCGGCTCCCTTGGAAGAAAAATTCTTGGAGAAGTTCTTTCCTCCCTCATTGACTTACCAGATTAAAGGACAGATCAACCAGCTCCTTAAACTACCTGGAGAGTCACTAGCTGAATCATGGGAAAGATTTAAGGAACTTCTGAGAAAATGCCCACATCATGGAATCTCGCAAAATCAGCTCATAGAAACATTTTATAGAGAGGTAAGTGATGAAATAAAGAAGTTTTTGGATTCCTCATCTAGAGGAAACTTTATGAGACAGAATTATGAGGATGCCTGGAGGATCGTCACACTCGGAGATGAAAACCAATCCGATTGGGGAGGGTCATCCACAGGAGGAGTCCTAAAAGTTTGTAAGGCTGAAGAATCGATAGAAATGAAGGCCATTGCTGAAGCTTTGAAAACCATAGCTCATAAACAACAAGCCCTTGAAACATCATTTGGAGAATATGACAGAAAGAAGAGCTCACAAGTTCAACAAGTCAAAGCATCTATGGAGACTTGTGAATCCTGTCATGCATCAGACCACCCCACATTATCATGTGGTCTTTTATACGATGTGATGATGAATATGTAGACCCCACAACCGCAGTATGAACCAATCATCGAACATCCTGAGGATCAGCTGCCAGAGAAAGTTAATTCCATCCACACCATATCGGGACAAGCATACTATAAACCAGATCAACTGAGAAACCATCTCGGGTTTCAATATGGAAATCCTGCAGGGACTGCCAACCCGCAGCACTAGACACAAGGTGGGGTTTTAAATAGATCGCCACCTGGATTATAGAGCAATAATCGAAACCAGGGAAACTTTAAAGGTGGATTACAAAGATTTGTACAACCGAGAAACCCTTCTGCGTACTACCAATACACTCATCTGCCATGGCACCCACAATTGTAGCAACCTCATCCATAACAACCACAAATTCAACAACCCCAATTACCAGCACCTCAGAAGCAGTAACTGCAACAATATCAACAAATTACACAAAAGAATGCTCCACTTCTGCTAACGGATGAACTGTCCCTGATAAGGCAAATGCTGCAATCGCAACAAACCATGCTTGCCAACCAGCAAGCCCAACAAAAAGCTGTAGAAACCCAGTTGGCACAAATCACAGCTCAGTCAAAACCTCCGGTAGGGTCTTTCGCTGGTCAGCCAGAAATAAATCTGAGACATGATCAACGTAGACCAGAACAATTGAATGCAGTCACCACAAGGTTTGGTCATGTTCTTACCAAAGCTACCGAAGTTCTTCAAGAAGATGAAGATGCAGCTAAAATCATCCCAACTGAAAGCACAAATCAAGAGGTTGAAAAGGAGAAAGAAAAAGAACAAGTTCCCAAAGAACCAGAGGTCCTACCATACAAGCCCAGGATACCCTATCTAGGAAGATTTAAGGAGACCAGACTGGATTCTAGATTCCATAAATTCAAGGAAGTAATGAAGAAACTTTATGTTGATATTCTGTTCCTTGACGCTCTCTCCGAAATCCCAGCTTGGTCCAAATATATGAAGACCTTGTTATCAAAGAAACTCCTGAACCATCTAATGCACTGGAGAATGCTTTGATGAACCCAAAAATCGAATTATCAACCGAAGAACTAGTTCAACAATGCCTGCAATACCTAGAACAAGCTGAAGAAGTTCCAGAAGCTACCTTTGAGGAGTTGAAATCTGTCACCATTTTGGAAACTACAGAGGTACCCAAGACCCCTGAAATGAAAGCCCTACCTATTAGACTCAAACACGTCTTCTTATATGAAGAAAAACTATGTCCACTCATCATCAGTTCCACTTTGATAGATGACCAGGAAGAAAGACTTCTTGCTGAGCTAAGAAAGCACAAGAAAGCTATTGGGTATAAAATGACTGACCTAACAAGAATAAATCCAGCTCTGTGCATGCACATATTACCTATGGTAGAAGAGTTTAAACCATTGCGGGAACATCAGAGGAAACTAAACTCGAACCTCAAAGAGGTGGTTCGCCTCGAGGTCCTTAAACACCTAAAAGCTGGTATCGTCTATCTGATTTTCAATTCTCAATGGATTAGTCTGGTCCAAGTAGTCCCTAAAAAGGGGGTAACCACTATCGTTTTGAATGATAAAAATGAGCCAGTACCCACAAGGACTGTTACTGGATGGAGGATGTGTATTGATTATAGGAAACTGAACAAAGCAATAAGAAAAGATCACTTCCCTCTACCTTTCCTTGATGAAGTCCTTGAACGTCTGGCCCACCAAAACCTCTTTTGCTACCTTGACGGTTATTCAGGGCTTTATCAAATTCCAATACACCCAGAAGACCAAGAAAAGACCAACTTTACTTGCCCTTTTGGAACTTACTCCTTCAGAAGAATGCCTTTCGGGCTATGTAACGTGCCCACAACCTTCCAGAGGTGTATGTCTGCAATATTTTTAGGATTAAATGAGTCCATCATGTAAGTATTTGTGGATGACTTTTCAGTCTACGGAGTTTCTTTTGATAAGTGTCTACTTAACCTTGGGAAAGTATTACAAAGATGCGAGGAAACAAACCTGATCCTTATTTGGAAAAAATGTCACTTTATGGTGACAGAAGGTGTTGTCCTCGGGCATCAGGTAAGTGAAAGAGGGATCAAAGTGGACAAAGTAAAGATTGATGTCATTTCAAAACTGTCACTGCCAAAAGACATCAGAGGAGTGCGAGAATTTCAGGGCCATGTTGGATTTTATCGAAGATTTATTAAAGACTTCTCAAAAATAGCAAAGCCCATGACTTACCTGTTGACAAAAGATGCAAATTTCAAATTTGATCAAGAATGCTTACATAGCTTCATGACCCTAAAGAATGTTCTAGTCTCTTCACCTATATTTAGAGCACCTGATTGGTCACAACCCTTTGAAATAATGTGTGACGCTAGTGACTATGCTATAGGAGCAGTGCTAGGACAGCGAATAGACAAGAAGCCCTATGTGATATACTATGCATCAAAGATGCTCGATGAGGCCCAAAAGAATTATACAACATCCGAGAAAGAGTTCTTTCCCGTCATTTATGCCTTTGAGAAATTTTGTTCTTATCTAATCGTAGCAAAAGTCATAGTCTACACAGACCACTCCACAATTAAATATCTAATTCAGAAACAAGATGCAAAACCCAAACTTATCCGCTGGGTGTTGATGCTTTAAGAATTTGACTTTGAAATACAAGACAAAAGTGGGGTAGAAAATGCCATTGCTGATCACTTAAGTCACATCGAACCTCAGGATGATGAGAATATACCTATTCGAGACTCTCTACCCGACAACCAACTCATGAAAGTCATCACCGGATTTTGTTGGTATGCCAATATAGTAAACTACCTAGCTATAGGAATTATCCACCCTTCTACTTCCTACCACGATAGAAAGAAATTTCTTCATGACGTCAAGTGGTATTTTTGGGATGAACTGTACCTTTTCCGTTTATGCACAGACAGATTATTCCTTCGTTGCCTACCCGCAGAAGAATTTATCCCAGTTCTGGAACATTGTCATTCTGGCCCTACTGGGGGGCATATGAGTTCAAAGAAGACCGCTCTTAAAGTTCTACAATTAGGTTTCTTCTGGCCGAGGATAGCAAGGGATGCCCATGATTTTGTACAATCTTACAATAAATGTCAGCTTTCCGGTGGTATATCCAAACAGAATGAAATGCCTCTTACTTTGTGGAAGGAAATTGAACTTTTTGATGTATGGGGAGTAGACTACATGAGTCCATTTCCCCCATCTTATGGATTCTCCTATATACTGGTTGCTGTGGATTATGTTTCAAAATGGGTAGAAGATATACCCACCGTGTCTTGCGACTCTAAGCCAGTTTTCAAGATGTTCAAGGATATCATCTTCCCTAGATTCAGAGTTCCTAGAACAATCATATCAGACGGAGGATCTCATTTCTTGGAACGAAGCTTCGAAGCCCTCCTAAGAAAATATGGAGTTAAACATAAGGCCGCACACCAATCATCCACAGACAAGCGACCAAGTTGAAGTTTCAAACAGACAACTGAAAGCCATTTTAGAGAAGACGGTCAATAGACACCGCATAGACTGGTCAACCAAGCTCCCTGATGCTCTTTGGGCATACCGCACTGCTTACAAAACACCGATAGGAGTGACTCCGTTCTGTTTGGTATATGGGAAGTCATGCCATCTTCCAGTTGAGCTAGAACATAAGGCTTGGTGGGCCATTAAACAATTGAATTTTGATTTCAAAAGCACCGGCAAATACAGACAACTTCAATCACAAGAACTTGAGGAGCTCAAAATGTCAGCATACCAGAGTGCCAGGATCTACAAAGAGCAAACTAAGATGTGGCATGATGGTCACCTCAAAAGAAAAGATATCACTTTTGGAGACAAGGTCCTTCTTTTCAACTCCAGACTCAAAATGTTCCCCAGAAAACTTCGCACAAAGTGATCCGGGCCATTCACCATCAAGCACATCTACCCAAATGGAGCCGTCATCATTTTTGATGACAATGGAGGAGAAAAGACTGTTAATGGCCATAGACTGAAGAAATATTATACTCTAGCTGATTAAACTCCAAGATAAACTATTGAGATTCATGATCCCGCTGCATCGACCTGACCAAGCCAGAAATTTATCGAGCCAGTGACGTAAAACCAAAGCGCTACTTGGGAGGCAACCCAAGAACTGACTATCACCTTTTTAATCTATTTTATCTTGCTTAGTTTTGATAATTTTCTAGTTTCTTATTTGATTATTTCTTAGACCTATTTTTTTGTTCAGAAAATATAAATATTTACATAATCAACCAAAACAAATATAAAAATATAAAAATCAATAACCAAAAATAGTCTTACCCTAATGGTTTTGAAACTGTTTGGTCCTCACGGTCTCGAACCAATTTGGACTCAAACGGTCTTGAAACTGTTTGGTCCTTACAGTCTCAAAACCGTTTGGACTCAAACGGTCTCAAAACCATTTAGACTCAAACAGTCTTGAAACTGTTTGGTCCTTATGGTCTTGAAACCATTTGGACCCAAACTGTCCTAAGACCGTTTGCCTAATGAGAATTTGTACAGTCGCCCCTCCTTTTTCTATAAATACAACTCGAACCCCTCTCTTTTCTTTCCTTCGATTCCTAAATCTTCTCTCGCGCGAACCCTGTTCCATTCCTTCCAGTTTCTCTGCTCCCACACAACCTATTCACGCTCTCCGTTCACACTCTCTATTCACGCCGCTTCCTCGCTCTCTCGATTCCAAGCTCACTTCCACCATCTCCACGCACGCTCGCGCAAGCTTCTATGTCCTCTTCTCCATCGCTCTGTCTGCCGCAACCATCACCTCATCACAACAAGGTAGAGGATGCTCACAACCATCACCACCGCTACAATGTATCTTCTCTTCTTTTTACAATCACTTCTATCACCATTACTACCGCCGCTATCGCCACCGCTGACACCATCGCCTCCGACTCCATCGTCACCGACACCATTTTTGTCACCGCTGCCGCTTCACCTTCCTAATAGTTTCAACCCAAACGGTCATGCAACCGTTTGGACCCAAACGGTCGTGAAACTATTTGAAACCGTTTGGACCCAAACATTCATGAAACTGTTAACAAAAAAAGGTCTTGAAACTATTTGGACCCAAACAGTCGTGAAACCGTTTGGAGTGAAACCATTTGGACCCAAATAGTCGTAAAATCATTTGGAGTGAAACCGTTTTGACCCAAACGGTCTTGAAACCATTTGGACCCAAACGTTCTTGAAAATCATGATTTCACCCTTAACAGTTTCTTTCCTGATTTTTTTGTTTCAAAAATGTGAAGCTTACACAATGTTGCAATTCTTTGAACATTTATACCAAATTTCAATATTTTCTAACATATATGATTTCCTGTTCAAAATTACAGAATGGCCTCACCTGCAAGGGATGTCACATGAGCTGCTGAAGCCCCATTCTGGACCAGGGAGCAATTGTTGGAGCGCCGCTCAAAGCTTCAGCGCATCCTCGACATATGCAAAAAAACTAGAAAGACTCCATCAAAAGTTGACTTGCCCAAGATCATCCACGACCTTGAGCGAGTCAACAAATTTTTAGCAGAAGATCCTATCAAAGACATCAAAGAGATCTCCTCCACCAATGAAGGCTCGGAGTACACACCAAATTCTGAGGAGGAATCCCCAGTCACCAAGTCCAAGGGAAAAAGGAAGACCCATGAAGCTGCCAAGGGACAACCAACCAAGAAACGGGTGCGGAAGCAAGTCCGACTGTCTACCACAAGGGAACAAATCCTGGCAGGACACACCACCCCTATTGTTGCCACTCCTGCTACCACCACCGTAGAATCAACACCAGTTGATCCATATATCCAAAACCTACAAGCTGGTGATAATATATTGTGACCAGCAAAGTATGTCTGATCAAACATACTAAAAACAATGGGAATTTATGACAAAGTTCTCACCTTGCTTGATAATGCAAATCTTTCAAAACTCTACTTTGTTGTAGAAACTTCCTATGTTGATCCCATGATAGAGTTCATCATCTACCTCAATAAAGAAACTGTGGACACAAAAGATAAATTAAAGGATGGAGGTGACCGTAGGCTGGTAACCTCACTTTTTGGAAAAAAGGTCATCTTGACTGAGAATCTACTAAATGAAATCTTTATCGACAACCAAAAACAACTAAAGAAAGCTAAGGAGGCAGGCCTGGACCACTCCCAGTTCAACAGGCACACCTTCTAGAAGTCCTTAATAGGGCTTCTAAGCTACGAGGCAAAGACTTGTAAGGCCTCCAACATACATTCTGGCCTGGTGCGCACTCTGCACAAAATCATAACAGGCTTTCTATTTCCCAGGATAGAGAGTGGGAACATTATTATTTCAGACCTCTTTATCCTATGGTCCATTCTCAAAAGGGCATCCGGTCAACATAGGATGATATTTGATACATAAGCACACAACTTATGCCCTTAGAAAGGAAATCTGCATGGGTGGTCATGTAACATCAACTTTGAAATATCTTAAGATGGATAGACCACTTCCCAAGTGCACTGTGGTAAAGGGCGACATCCTAACAAATGAGTAGAGTCTAAAGAACTCATATATCATGAAGGAGAAGGATGCCAAACTTCATTACATCTTTTTCCCAACTATCAAAGCATCAAGGACATTGCTACCGCTTCCAGAACTGGCTGACTATGACAAAGAAAAGCTTCTCTTCACTAAAGAGGAGCTTGCCAACCTCCTAGCCTCGGTAAAAGAAAAAGAGAAAAAAGCAACGGCAAGGCAGACAGAGCATAGAGTCACTGCCCCAGCAACAAGGCCAAAGAAAATACCAGTGACACAACCTTCAAAACTACACATACAGAAACAAAAATAGTCGGGGACACCCACATCAAAGATCAACCCAGAGGCAGACCCACCACACAGTGCAGAGAACATAGTAAACCCAACACCAGAACCCTTCATCTTTGATCTGGATGTTGGACTTACCTCTAAAAACACCGCCACCACACTACCACCTTCCACCATTCCACCATCCACCACTCTTCCACCATTTTCCACAATAATGCCCACCACAATTTCTTTCTCCACAACCACAACTTCACCCGCATCTTTTGCCTCACTTATTTTCTCTTTGGGCATCCCATTCTCCACCTCGATGCCCGATATCACCTTCACTTCAACCACTTTCCCCTCAGCATTCTCGGTTCTGCCCGTTTCACCCGGGATGTCGCCACCATTCTCATCCACCACCACCCCGATACAGCCGGTGACTTCATCTACAGTCACCACACAATTCACGGGTCCATCAATAGTGTCTCTTTCGCAAGGCACTACCATTCTTCCACCCTGACCCCAACCATCTCACCCATCCATCTCTGGGGTCCCCTTTTCACAAGTCAGTGAGGAATTTGGACGACAATTTGATGCTATTCGAAGCCTCCTCACCGACCCCTCTAACATATTACACTCCATTTTTTCTTATGTGTAGGGACTTGCTACACATGTCTCCAAGATTGACGAATGGAACCACACCTTACCAGGCATCCTCTCAAGCATTCAACAACGGCAGCAAGCAGCGGCCCAGCAAATCGACCGCATCGACGACCGCTTAAAACACCTGCCAGAGTTGGTACTTGAGATGAAAGGCCAGCAAGAAGCGTTAGCCCAACAAGTCAACATGGTCTCTAAGCAAACTCAACCTTTGCCTGAGACCCTTCATGAGCTTCAGAAGCAACAAACTACCCTAATCACGTGCTTGGATGACATTAATAACAACCTCACACATCTCATCCACCGCCAAGAGGAGCACTCTAATGATGAACTCAATCATCTACGTGCACAAGTAATTGATCTCTCTTGGTCACTACGAATGGAAACAATCGGACAAGAAGCTTTATTTTCAACTCGTTCACAAAATCTTGAGAAAACATCAAGCGTATCACTTTTCGAAATGAGAAAGAAGGTCCAAGTATAACGAGAGAAATCGTACCGAAGCAAGATATAAAGATCTTAAAGAAAGTCATGGCACACTGCTTGAAACCCATGAGCACGTACAAGTGGCACTCAAATAATTACAAGGCATCCTTCGACAGTGCAAGAAAACATCGATCAAGAAAATAATAGATAAGGCAGCAGATGATGAAGAAGAAGAAAGTGAAGATGACGATGAGGATTCTGATTCCTTGGCTGACTCCAACGATGACATCTCCTCCTCATAAGATCAACCCGATGACCCAGGCAATGCTGGGGAGGGCATCAGCCGAGGGGTAGAACCTACAAAGAAGGGAAATAATAGAGACCACCAATTGAGTGGAAACAAAGATCCCAAGTCCCCCGATAATTATGACAATGTAACAATGTCATAAGGGGATCAATTCTTTAATTTCTCAGCTATGGGATCCCTGGGGGACGCTGCAAAAGATGCCACTTTTGCTGAGTTTCAACAATGCATAATGGAAACCAGCATTAGACCACCCACAACAACCATTCATCAACATTGCACTCCAGAGCAATCTACACCCCTCCCCCCAGAACAGGAGGAATCTGTCAGAGTGAGTCTCGACATAGATGATAGACTCGAGTCTGAATCTGACTCTGACAAAGATGAAGATCTGCCTCAATTTTTGGATGATAGCGAGCAGGCTTCACTTCCTCCACCACAAGACCTTCCCCCTCTACCACCTCTACCTTACAAGATGAAAGACTTGGACATAGTGGCCATCTCTACATTAGATGTTCATGACATCTTTATCCTGAACACTATTGTAGATGATGCCAAGAATGGGGGGGACATAATCTATAACAATATGAAAACAAAGCGCAAGTTGACACATGAAGACTTCCGTATTCTCCTTCGACCACAATCGGCGGTGAAGATGGTTATCTTTCGTGTCCTCCTTTCTAACACTATAGAGGAATTCCAGATCCCAAAGAAGTTGCAGCCTATTTTCAATGCTTCACCTGCTCTATTCGTATCCTTATTACACAAGGACTTACAGGCGAAGTCCATAGAGAGGCTACAAACTGATCTTACATGGAAGGCACACTACATCACAGTGCCCTTTAGAGTTTTCAAACACTGGCTGCTAATGATTGTCGACACTGAGGCCCACGATGCCAAGGTGTACAAATTCTGCACCAGTGAGCTAAAGGTCGGACAGATAAATTTTGCTAGTTTAGAAGCCAGGGAAGCATGATGCATTCCTTTCCGGCTTCTCAAAGTAATATGGGCTGCCTGCCCATCTCTTCAACATGGTTGGAACCAACCTTAGTTCCAAATCATCAACCCAACAGTCCAAACACTAGAAGGTTCAGGGGATTGCACTTTCTGTACAATAAGATTCATAGAAGCACTCAATAGACAAATCTCCTTTACCGAGTTAGCCACAGAGGATATGCACTCTTTACGGGGACGTTACACCATGGAGCTTATCTGCGACAAACGGTTCTTAAAGGACCCGACAATGGTGCAAGACGACATACCTTGATACCTTTTCTCTGCTATCCAATGTCCGCAAAAGTGTCCATACAAAACAATTCTAAAGGAGTTGGAGAAAAAGCAACAACAGACCGCCAAGGTCCCAGAACAATGCCAATGGGACCCTTATACTTTTGATATGGCGGATGACAAGGGGGACATCGATTTGTTAACATGTGCCATCATCAACAGATCATCCCAACAAATGGTGCCTCTATCTGCCATACAACCAATGTTTCTAAACTTTGACCTTGCTGCATGCAAAAGTCTTTCTGATAATGTACTCAAACTTATCATGTCTAGGCTATACGCAGAGAACGATGAGCTTGTTTTCCTAGAAGGAAATATTCTAATAATGGAAGATGCACTCAGTGAAACTGTACAAGTAAAAGGTTCTTTATCCATGGGCATGATGGCTGCCTACCAGTTTCTTCTAGCACAGGACCTGCCTACGGTGTATATGGCATCATCATACATGAAGGATGATTTACTTAGATCAAAGGACTTCGGAACCATGGAGGCCCTTATTTTGTATCTTCAACATACCAGTCTGAAGTTCATTATGTTTCCTTTTCTTCACTCTGAGCATTGGATGCTACTGGAAACAAACTTACATGAGGGAACTACAATCATTTACAATAGTTCCGACAACCAGTTTGATCCAAACCAAAAAGAGTATAATGTTACAGCAAAGACGCCCATGGAGGAAGTGGTGAAGGACTCTGCCAAACGACTACATGACCTTCTCAGCAAGCACACAAAGGTGTACAACAATAATCATTTTCACAACCCAACCTTCAACCACAAATGTCCTCAACAGATCAGAGTATCAAACGACTGTGGTTTCCACATCCTTTACTAGATGTATACCCTTACTGTCCTCAGTAAGCATGTGGAGGAAATGAAGGATGTGGATTATCACACTTTATGTGGAAAGTTTGCAGCTAATCTCCTATGTTTGTATGGAGCAAACAAGGGATTAACAGAACTGTGATACCCTTGACCATGTACTTCTCAACCTATAACCTTGACACTCTGAGGATAGAGTGGATAATAAGTTGGGGGGGGGTACACTGGGCAAGGGTGAGGTATTATATTCAAACCTTCTTCTTTGTACTCTTCCATGTTCTTTGTTTCTTTCACACAATTTTTTTTTGACACTTAGATTCTTTTGATAATTTCTTGGATAGAATAGCTTTTGTACATAAGACAACATTCTTTTTGGAAAAGGGACACCCCTAGCTAAGTTAGAGACAAAGTAGTCCTCACTTACATAAGTAGCATTTAGGCATCTAATGGTGAATTAATAAATCACATCCATACTCGAATTTCATGCTTTTGCTTCAATTCTACATCAGACTCTCCATAGGTTAACATTGTGGCCGAAACAAGCCAAACGCTCTCAAGGATGGGAGGGAACCAGGCGAAATCCAAATCAAGGAACCTCACAAGAAGACCACCAAGTACAAAACCGAAACAAATGCATGTCTGAAAACTCTAGGGAACAATTTTCTTCTTTTCAAAAAGAGGCTTGGTAGCCCAAATAAAATCCCTAAATATCCAATTCCTAAGCCGAAAAGCATATGAATAAAAGACAAAGTGTTGAATAAAAACATGAGAGTTGTACCCTTCATAAGGACCTATATGAAGAGACAATAAAGATCTTACCCGGCCAGTACATTCAACTTCCCTCACAAAGGCAGATGTGTCGTACCTGATAGTGAGATCCTAAGGCCTCCACATATATGAAAAAGCTAAAAAAGGTCTTGCCCGACCGGTACATACAGCTGCCCTCACAAAGGCAGATGTATCGCGCCCGGTAGTGAGACCCTAAAAGTTTAGATAAATCCTCCCCCCTTCGAAGGGGGAGTTACACAGTAGCCTTCAGCCAACCCTCAAACCTATCTTAGCTTCTGGTAGGATTTTCAAAGAAGTATAAAACTGCTTAGAGCCAAATACATGCATAGAATGCGATTAAGGAAAGGGTGGTCCCAACGCGAGTCACGCGATACAGAAGAAACCTGAGCTCCATGAAACTCTCGATACCCGAAAGAGTCAGTGCAAGTAGAAACCCCGATAAAACTCTGGGAGATCTCTGGTTTAGAACTGAAGCAAGAGTATGGAAATCTTCACTAAATAAAATCGCCTCGCCACTACATGCCTTATCTCAATCCAGCTTGAGGACAAGATAGACTCTAAGTTAGGGGGGGTGATAACCTCCCATTTTGTGATGTTATCTTACTAGTTTTTCTTAATTTTCCATACTCTTTCTTAGATAAATTAGATAGAATCCTTAACTTTCCACTTTATTATGAATATACCAATAAACTGACATTTCTCTTTTTCTTCTTACAAAAAAACCCAAACAAATTACAAAAGCCCCAAACGGTCCAAAGACCGTATGAACCCAAACGGTCTCAAGACCGAATGAAGGCCAAACAGTCTCAAGACCGAATGAAGTCTAAACGGTCCCAAGACCATATGAACCCAAATGGTCCCAAGACTGAATAAAGTCCAAACAGTCCCAAGACCGAATAAAGTCCAAATGGTCCCAAGACCGAATAAAGGCCAAATGGTCTCAAGACCGAATGAAAGTCAAATGGTCTCAAGATCAAATGAAAGCCAAATAGTCCCAAGACCGTATGAAGCCAAATGGCCCCAAGACTGTATGAAGCCAAACGGTCCCAAGACCATATGAAGGCCAAACCGTCCCAAGACCGTCTGAAGTCCAAACGGTCTCCAAACCGTTAAAGACCCAAACGGTCCCAAGACCGTTCAAGATTCCTTGGAAGCCTATAAATAGGACCAAAAGAGTCCTCATTTGGCATCGAATTCTTGGATGTCCAGAGGCTTCCCCAATCATTCTAGAGTTGTTCATCCTTCATCCTTCACCCCAAGGATTTCGGTCCAAGATCCACACTCCATCCTCAAGCTACTTCCTCTCTCATCGACATAGAAGGTGGGAAGTGAAGGATTCATCATCAAGGCAACCACATAGTGTGAAGATAGTTTCTCTCTACTCCAAGGGGCCGACCTTCCTCCCTCCTACGTGGAGATGATGCTTTCCTTCTCTCTTCCTGCCACCTTCTTTGTTCTTGCCATGAGCGAGTAGTCCCATACACTAGGGTGCAGGGAGTAGCCCTGATACCCATGTTTTCATTTCATGCATTGTAATTCATGAGTTTTCAATAGAGAAATACTATCTTTTCAGTTCAACATCAATCGTTTAATGAATGCTAGTTGCTTGATCAACAACTTGTGTTACCTATTTTCTACTAGTGTGAATTGTCTACATTTGTGCTTTTAGATTTGAATATCGATTACATGTTGGTTCTTGATGTATGTAGTCACCATATATCTGTTTCGGTATCTAGGAACATTTTTCAAGGAGTAGAGTAAACTCACCTCCATCATTGTACTTTCATACTATGAAATGGAATCAGTTGACGTATGAAAGTACAATTTTGATAGGTTGAGGAACACACTTTGCAAAGGGAGTGATGCAAAGTAAGTGACCATTCATTCGAGGATGGCTGACGTTGCAATACTCCCCCGTTTCTCGTAGTTAGTTATCTGAAAGGAAGATAAATCTACAAAGATACTAACTGTTTAGATTCTTATTGCAAGCCATGTGGTTATGATGTATGTTTTGATCCATGCGTAGTGGTGGTAAAACTCGATCACATCCTAGAGGTTTCCCAAATATCGTTTGCATCCTTAAGTTTACTTTCTTGTTATTTAGTTTACTTTGCACTTTAGTTTAATCAACAAATCAACTCTTCGATCTAAATATCAACTCTTAAGTGGATAAATAGAATTGTAATGTTTTCCATCTTGCTAACTCTTAACAAGACCGTTGTCTCGTGGATTCGACCCTCAACTGTACTACGATAAGACTTCCACGTACCTTAGCATACGCGGGTGGAGATCTTATTATAGCACACACAAGGCTAAAGTTATAGACTTACTATCTATAGGATTTTTAGTCGTGCACACAACTCCACATGAGTGGTGGCTCCACCAAAAGTTGGTGTTGTTGCCGGGGATAACAGAACATTTTATTTCCATTTATCAACTTGCTAGTTGATTAGGATTTTACACTTTACTTTAAGAATACTTCATATATTATTGATTTCATGATTTCTCCACATCATCTAAAGTGTGTTTCTTCTTCTATTTGGGTATAAAACATGTATGCAACCATCACATAATCTCAGATTCTCCCCTGAACCAGAGTATGACTCTAAGGTAGAACGAAGCTTCCACTGACGCATCAGACTCAACCGCCAACGAGCCAGACAAATGGCTGAAGGACAATGCCAAGCCACCCTAGTAATGAAAAGAGTTAACGCAGCTATAGCAGCTCAGAGAGCACAACTCAATGCTGATACACACACTCAAGTCCAAGCCGATGTTCGAGCTAAAGAGCAGGCCCACATCCGAGAAGAAAATGAAGCAGCCACAGTAGTTGTTCAGTTGTTGGTAAGGAACAAGAAGCTTCGAGACTACGCTGTTCCTAAGAATTTTGAGGACAATCACCCAGTTCAACCACCGCTCATTAACGCTCCTAACTTCGAGATTCAGACACAATGGATCCAAATCATGCAAGGCATCTCATTCTCTAGAAGCACTGGAGATGATTGCATGGACCATTTGAAGCGATTCAAGGAACTTTGTTGGTTGGTACCACAAGTTGGAGCCACTATGGATACAATCATGCTCTGACTTTTCAACTTCACTCTGTCTAGAAAAGCATTAAGCTAGTACAACTCTTTAGATGGGGAGCCAATCACCACCTGGGCTCCCTTGGAAGAAAAATTCTTAGAGAAGTTCTTTCCTCCCTCATTGACTTACCAGATTAGTTGACAGATCAACCACTTCCTTAAACTACCTGGAGAGTCACTAGCTGAATCATGGGAAAGATTTAAGGAACTTCTGAGAAAATGCCCACATCATGGAATCTCACAAAATCAGCTCATAGAAACATTTTATATAGGGGTAAGTGATGAAATAAAGAAGTTTTTGGATTCCTCATCTGGAGGAAACTTTATGAGACAGAATTATGAGGATGCCTAGAGGATCGTCACGCTCAGAGATGAAAACCAATCTAATTGGGGATGGTCATCCACAAGAGGAGTCCTAAACGTTTGTAAGGCTGAAGAATCAATAGAAATGAAGGCCATTGCTGAAACTTTGAAAACCATAGCTCATAAACAACAAGCCCTTGAAACATCGTTTGGAGAATACGACAGAAAGAAGAGCTCACAAGTTCAACAAGTCAAAGCATCTATCGAGACTTGTGAAGCATGTCATGCATCAGACCAACCCACATTATCATGTGGTCTTTTATACGATGTGATGATGAATATGCAGACCCCACAACCACAGTATGAACCAATCATCGAACATCCTGAGGATCAGCTGCCAGAGCAAGTTAATTCCATCCACACCATATCGAGACAAGCATACTATAACCCATATCAATTGAGAAACCATCCCGGGTTTCAATATGGAAATACTGTAGGGACTGCCAACCCGCAGCACCAGACACAAGGTGGGGTTTTAAATAGATTGCCACCTAGATTCCAGAGCAATAATCGATACCAGGGAAAGTTTAGAGGTGGATTGCAAATATTTGTATAACCAAGAAACCCTTCTGCGTACTACCAATACACTCATCTACCGTTGCACCCACAATTGTAGCAACCTCATCCACAACAACCACAAATTCAACAACCCCAATTACCAGCACCTCAGCAGCAACAATCGCAACAGTATCAAAAAATTACACAAAAGAATGCTCCACCTCTGCCAACAGTTGAACTGTCCCTAATAAGGCAAATGCTGCATCACAACAAACCATGCTTGCCAACCAACAAGCCTAATAAAAGGCTGTAGAAACCCAGTTGGCACAAATCGCAACTCAGTTAAAACCTCCGGTAGGCACTTTCGCTGGTAGCCAGAAATAAATCCGAGACATGATCAACGTAGACCAGAACAATTGAATGCAGTCACCACAAGGTTTGGTCGTGTTCTTACCGAAGCTACCAAAGTTCTTCAAGAAGATGAAGATGCATTTGAAATCATCCCAACTGAAAGTATAAATCAAGAGGTTGAAAAGGAGAAAGAAAAAGAACAAGTTCCCAAAGAACCAGAGGTCCCACCATACAAGCCCATGATACCCTATCTAGGAAGATTGAAGGAGACCAGACTCGATTCTAGATTCCAGAAATTCAAGGAAGCAATGAAGAAACTTTATGTTGATATTCCGTTCCTTGACGCTCTCTCCGAAATCCCAACTTGGTCCAACAATCTGAAGACCTTGTTATAAAATAAATATATGACTAAGGAACACAAAACTGTCAAATTAGCCCAGACTACTTCTGATATCATTCTCAACAAAATTTCGAAAAAATAGAAGGACCCTGGCTCCTTTGGCATCCAATGTTCTATCGGAAACACCTCTTGCAAAAAAGGATTGGCTGATTTGGGAGCTAGCATATCTATTATGCCATTTTCTATGTGTAAATGATTGGGGTTTACCGATTTGCTACCCACAACAATGACCATCCAGCTGGCTGATTCTACCATTACTGCACCTCTAGGAATCATTGAAGATATCATAGTAAGAGTGGGAAGGGACTCTTATGTCCCTTGTGATTTTGTTATTATGGATATAAAAGAAGATCTGAGATACCCGATAATATTGGGTAGACCCTTCCTTTCTACAACTAGAGCATTAATTGATGTCGAAGCTGGCACAATTACCTTAAGGCTGGGGAAGGAAACTGTTCAATTCAGGGTCTTTAACAGCCTAAAAAGTCCTAGCATCCACAAAGGCGTCTTTCTACTTGAGGCAGTTGATAAAATGTCTCAACTGAAGCAAGAAACTCCCGAACCATCTGATGCCCTGGAGAATGATTTGATGAACCCAAAATTCAAATTCTCAACTAAAGAACTAGTTCAACAATGCCTACAATACCTAGAACAAGCTGAAGAAGTTCCAGAAGCTACCTTTGAGGAGTTGAAATCTGTCAGCATTTTGGAAACTACAGAGGTACCCAAGACCCCTGAAATGAAAGCCCTACCTAGTGGAATCAAACACATCTTCTTATATGAAGAAAAACTATGTCCACTAATCATCAGTTCCACTTTGATAGATGACCAGGAAGAAAGACTTCTTGCTGAGCTAAGAAAGCACAAGAAAGCTATTGGGTATAAAATGACCAACCTAATAGGAATAAATCCAGCTCTGTGCATGCACAAATTACCTATGGTAGAAGAGTTTAAACCATCACGGGTACATCAGAGGAAACTAAACCCGAACCTCAAAGAGGTGGTTCGCCTCGAGGTCCTTAAACACCCAAAAGCTGGTATCGTCTATCTGATTTCCGATTCTCAATGGGTTAGTCTGGTCCAAGTGGTCCCTAAAAAGGGGGGAACCACTGTCGTTTTGAATGATAAAAATGAGCTAGTACCCACAAGGACTGTTACTGGATGGAGGATGTGTATCAATTATAGGAAACTAAACAAAGCAATAATAAAAGATCACTTCCCTCTACCTTTCCTTGATGAAGTCCTTAAACGTCTGGCCCACCAAAAATTCTTTTGCTACCTTGACAGTTATTCAGGGTTTTATCAAATTCCAATACACCCAGAAGACCAAGAAAAGACAAACTTTACTTGCCCTTTTGGAACTTACGCCTTCAGAAGGATGCCTTTCGGGCTATGTAATGTGCCTGTAACCTTCCAGAGGTGTATGTCCGCAATATTCACAGGATTAACTGAGTCCATCATGGAAGTATTTATGGATGACTTTTCAGTCGATGGAGATTCTTTTGATAACTGTCTACTTAACCTCGGGAAAGTATTACAAAGATGCGAGGAAACAAACCTGATCCTTAATTGGGAAAAATGTCACTTTATGGTGACAAAAGGTGTTGTTCTTGGGCATCAGGTAAGTGAAAGAGGGATCGAAGTGGACAAAGCAAAGATTGATGTCATTTCAAAACTGTCACCACCAAAAGACATCAGAGAAGTGCGAACATTTCTAGGCCATGCCAGATTTTATCGAAGATTTATTAAAGACTTCTCAAAAATAGCAAAGCCCATGACTTACCTGTTCATGAAAGATGCAGATTTCAATTTTGATCAAGAATGCTTACACAACCTCATGACCCTAAAGAATGCTATAGTCTCTGCACCTATACTGAGAGCACCTGATTGATCAAAACCCTTTGAAATAATGTGTGACGCCAGTGACTACGCTATAGGAGAAGTGCTAGGGCAGAGAATAGACAAGAAGCCCTATGTGATATACTTTGCATCAAAGACGCTCGTTGAGGCCCAAAAGAATCATACAACTACCAAAAAAGAGTTCTTGGTCATCATTTATGCCTTTGAGAAATTTCATTCTTATCTAATCGGATCAAAAGTCATAGTATACATAGACCACTCCACAATTAAATATCGAATTCAGAAAAAAGACACAAAACCCAGACTTATCCGCTGGGTGTTGATGCTTTAAGAATTTGACTTGGAAATAAAAGACAAAAGTGGGGTAGAAAATGTTGTTGCTAATCACTTAAGTCATATTGAGCCTCAGGATGATGACAATATACCTATTCGAGACTCTCTACCTGACGACCAACTCATGAAAGTCACCACTAGATTTCCTTGGTATGCCGATATAGTAAACTACCTAGCTATATGAATTATCCACCCTTCTGCTTCCTACCATGATAGAAAGAAATTTCTTCATGACGTCAAGCAATATTTTTGGGATGAACTGTACCTTTTCCGTTTATGCACATACAAATTATTCCTTCATTGCCTACCCGAAGAAGAAATTATCCCAGTTCTGGAACATTGTCATTATGGCCCTCCTGGGGGGCATATGAGTTCAAAGAAGACCACTCTTAAAGTTCTACAATCAGGTTTCTTCTGGCCGACGATAGCAAGGGATGCCCATGATTTTGTACAATCTTGCAATAAATGTCAGCTTTCCGGTGGTATATCCAAACGGAATGAAATGCCTCTTACTTTGTGGCAGGAAATTGAACTTTTTGATGTATGGGGAGTAGACTACATGGGTCCATTTCCCCCATCTTATGGATTCTCCTATATACTGGTTGTTGTGGATTACATTTCAAAATGGGTAGAAGATATACCCACTGTGTCTTGCGACTCTAAGCCAGTTATCAAGATGTTCAAGGATATCATCTTCCCTAGATTCGGAGTTCCGAGAACAATCATATCAGACAGAGGATCTCATTTCTTGGAACGAAGCTTCGAATCCCTCCTAAGAAAATATGGAGTTAAACATAAGGTCGCCACACCTTATCATCCACAGACAAGGAGCCAAGTTGAAGTTTCAAGTAGACAACTGAAAGCCATTTTAGAGAAGACGATTAATAGACACCACATAGACTGGTCCACCAAGCTTCCTGATGATCTTTGGGCATACCGCACTGCTTACAAAACACCAATAGGAATGACTCCATTCTATTTGGTATATGGGAAGTCATGCCATCTTCAAGTTGAACTAGAACATAAGGCTTGGTGGGCCATTAAACAATTGAATTTTGATTTCAAAAGCACTGGAAAATACAGACAACTTCAATCACATGAACTTGAGGAGCTCAGAATGTCAGCATACCAGAGTGCCATGATCTACAAAGAGAAAACTAAGATGTGGCATGATGGTCACCTCAAAAGAAAAGATATCACTGTCGGAGACAAGGTCCTTCTTTTCAACTCCAGACTCAAAATGTTCCCCGAAAAACTTCGCACAAAGTGATTCGGGCCATTCACCATCAAGCACATCTACCCAACTGGAGCCATTATCATTTTTGATGACAACGGAGGAGAAAGGATTGTTAATGGCTATAGAATGAAGAAATATTATACTCCAACTGATAAAACTCCAAGACAAACTATTAAGATTCATGATCCCACTGCATCGACCTGACCAAGCTAGAAATTCATCGAGCCAGCGACGTAAAACCAAAGTGCTACTTGGGAGGCAACCCAAGAACTGACTATCACCTTTTTAATCTATTTTATCTTGCTTAGTTTTGATAATTTTCTAGTTTCTTATTTGATTATTTCTTAGACCTGTCTTCTTTGTTAAGAAAATATAAAAAATTACATAATCATCCAAAACAAATATAAAAATATAAAAATCAATAACCAAAAATAGTCTTACCCTAACGGTTTTGAAACTGTTTGGTCCTCACGGTCTTGAAACCGTTTGGACTCAAACGGTCTTGAAACTGTTTGGTCCTTACAGTCTCAAAATCATTTGGACTCAAACGGTCTCGAAACCGTTTGGTCCTTACAATCTTGAAACCGTTTGGACCCAAACGGTCCCAAGACTGTTTGCCTAATGAGAATTTGTATAGTCGCCCCTCCTTTTTCTATAAATACAACTGGACCCCCTCCCTTTTCTTTCCTTCGATTCCTAAATCTTCTCTCACGCGAACCTTGTTCCATTCCTTCTAGTTTCTTCGCTCCCGCATGACCTGTTCACACTCTCCGTCCACACCACTTCCTCGCTCTCTCGATTCCAAGCTCACTTCCACCATCTCCACTCACGCTTGTGCAAGCTGCTCTGTCCTCTTCTCCGTCACTTTGTCCGCCGTGACCATCACCTCATCACAGCAAGGTAGAGGATGCTCTTCTTTTCCCGCTACAACATGTCTTATCTTTTTTTTACATTCGCTTCTATCACCATTACTGCCGCCGCTATCGCCACCGCCGACACCATCGCCACCGACGCCATCGTTGCCAACACAGTTTTTGTAGCCCCTGCCGCTTCACCTTCCTAACGGTTTGGACCCAAACGATCATGAAACCGTTTGGACCCAAACGATCATGAAACCGTTTGGACCCAAACGGTCATGAAACCGTTAACAAAAAAAAGGTCTTGAAACTATTTGGACCCAAACGGTTGTGAAACCGTTTGGAGTGAAACCATTTGGACCCAAACGATCTTGAGATCGTTTGGACCCAAACAGTCATAAAATTGTTGGGAGAGAAACCGTTTGGACCCAAATGGTTTTGAAAATCGTGATTTCACCCTAAACGATTTCTTTTCTAATTTTTTTTTGTTTCAAAACCGCAAATCTTACACAATGTTGCAATTCTTTCAACATTTATACCAAATTTCAATCTTTTCTGACATATATGATTTCCTGTTCAAAATTACAGAATGGCCTCACCTGCAAGGGATGTCACAGGAGCTGTTGAAGCCCCATTCTGGACCAGAGAGAAATTGTTGGATTGTCGCTCAAAGCTTCATCGCATCCTCAACATATGTGAAAAAACTAGAAAGACTCCATCAAAAGTTGACTTGGCCAAGGTCATCCACGACCTTGAGCGAGTCAACAAATATTTAGCAGAACATCCTATCAAAGACATAAAAGAGATCTCCTCGACCAATGAAGGCTCGGAGTACACACCAAATTCTAAGGAGGAATCCCCAGTCACCAAGTCCAAGGGCAAAAGGAAGACCCATGAAGCTACCAAGGGACATCCAACCAAGAAATGGGCACGTAAGCAAGTCCGACCGTCTACCGCAGGGGAACAAATCCTGGCAGGAAACTCCACCCCTACTGTTTCCACTCCTTCTACCACCACTGTAGAACCAACACCAGTTGATCTGTATATCCAAAACCTACAAGCTGGTGATAAGATACTACAACCAACAAAGTATGTCTGCTCAAACATGATACTAAAAAGAATGGGGATTTATAACAAAGTTCTCACCTTGCTTGATAATGTGAATCTTTCAAAACTCTACTTTGTCGTAGAAACTTCCTATGTTGAGCCCACAATAGAGTTCTTCACCTACCTCAACAAAGAAACCGTTGACGCAAAAGATATATTAAAGGATGGAGGTGACCACAGACTGGTAACCTCACTTCTTGGAAAAAAAGTTGTCTTGACTGAGAATCTACTAAATGAAATCTTTATCTACAACCAAGAACAGCTAAAGAAATCTAAGGAGGCAAGCCTGGACCACTCCCAGTTCAACAAACACACCTTCTAGAAGTCCTTGATAAGGCTTCCAAGCTACGAGGAAAAGGCTTGCAAGGCCTCCAACATACATTCCGGCCTGGTGCACACTCTGTACAAAATCATAACAAGCTTTCTATTTCCCAAGATAGAGAGTGGGAATGTTACTATTTCAAACCTCTTTATCCTATGGTCCATTCTCAAAAGGGCATCCGGTCAACATAGGATGACATTTGATACATAAGCACACAACTTATGCCCTTGGAAAGGAAATCTGCATGGGTGGTCATGTAACATTAATTCTGAAATATCTTAAGATGGACAGACCACTTCCCAAGTGCACTGTGATAAAGGGAGACATCCTAACAAATGAGTAGAGTCTAAAGAACTCATATATCATAAAAGAGAAGGATGCCAAACTTCATTACATCCTTTTCACAACTATCAAAGCATCAAGGACATTGCTACCACTTCCAGAACTGGTTGACTATGACAAATAAAAGCTTCTCTTCACTGAAGACGAGCTTGCCAACCTCCTAGCCTCGGTCAAAGAATAAGAGAAAAAAGCAACGACAGGGCAGATAGAGCATAGAGTCACTGCCCCAGCAACAAGGGCAAAGAAAATACCAATGACACAGCCTTCAAAACTACGCATACAGTAACAACAGTAGTTGGTGACGCCAACATCAAAGATCAACCCAGAGGTAGACCCACCACACAGTGCAGAGAACATAGTAAACCCAACAATAGAACCCTTCATCTTTGATCTGGATGTTGGGCTTACCTCTAAAAACACCATTACCAGACTACCACCTTCCACCATTCCGCCATCCACCACTCTTCCACCATTTTTCACAATAATGCCCACCACAATTTCTTTCTATACAACCACAACTTCACCCGCATCTTCCGTCTCACTCATTTTCTCTTCGGGCATCCCATTCTCCCCCTCGACGCCTGATCTCACCTTCACTTCAACCACTTTCCCCTCAACATTCTCAGTTCTTCCCTTTTCACCCGGGATGTCGCCACCATTCTCATCCACCACCACCCCGATACCACTGGTGACTCCATCTACAGTCACCACGCAATTCGTGGGTCCATCAATAATATCTCTTTCGCAAGGCACTACCACCCTTCCACCCCGACCCCAACCATCTCACCCATCCATCTCTGGGGTCCCCTTTTCACAAGTCGGTGAGGAATCCATACGATAATTTGACGCTATTCGAAGCCTCCTCACCGACCCCTCTAACATATTACACTCCATTTTTTCTTATGTGCAGGGACTTGCTACACATGTCTCCAAGATTCACGAATGGAACCACGCCTTACCAGACATCCTCTCAAGCATTCAACAATGGCAGGAAGTAGCGGCCCAACAATTCGACCACATCGCCGACTGCTTAAAACACCTACCAGAGTTGGTACTTGAGATGAAAGGCCAACTAGAAGCGTTAGCCCAGCAAGTCGACATGGTCTCTAAGAAAACTCAACCTTTTCTTGAGACCCTTCATGAGCTTAAGCAACAACAAACTGCCCTAAGCATGCGCTTGGATGACATCAATAGCAACCTCACACAGCTCATCCACCACCAAGAGGAACACTCTAATGATGAATTCAATCATCTACGTGCACAAGTAACTGATCTCTCAACACGACTCCTCTCTTCCGAAGCAAGATATACAGATATTAAATAAAGCCATGACGCACTGCTCGAAACCCATGAGCACGTGCAAGTGGCACTCGAAGAATTACAAGCCATCCATCGGTAGTGCAAGAAAACATCGATCAAGAAAATAACAGATAAGGCAGTGGATGATGATGAAGATGAAAGTGAAGATGACGATGAGGATTCTGATTCCTCAGCTGACTCCAACGATGACAACTCCTCCTTAGACGATCAACCCGACGACCCAGGAAATGCTGGGGAGGGCACCAGCCGAGGGGTAGAACCTACAAAGAAGGGAAATAATAGAGACCACCAAGAGGGTGGAAACAAAGATCCCAAGTCCCTCGATAATTATGACAATGTAACAATGTCATATGGGGATCAATTCTTTATTTTCTCAGATATGGGATCCCTGGGGGACGCTGCAAAAGACACCACTTTTGCTGAGTTTCAACAATGAATAATGGAAACCATCATTAACCCACCCACATCAGCCATTCATCAACATTGCGCTCCGGAGCAATCTGCACCCCTCCCCCCATAATAAGAGGAATCTGTCAGAGTGAGTCTCGACACAGATTTTAGACTCAAGTCTGAATATGACTCTATCAAAGATGAAGATTTGCCCCAATTTTTGGATGATAGCGAGCAGGCTTCACTTCCTCCACCACAAGACCTTCCCCCTCCATCACCTCTACCTCACAAGATGAAAGACTTGGACATGGTGGCCATCTGTACATTAGATGTTCATGACATCTTTATCCTGAACACTATTGTAGATGATGCCAAGAACGGGGGGGGGGGGACATAATCTATAACAATATGAAAAAAAGTGCAAGTTGACACGTGAAGACTTCCGTATTCTCCTTCAACCACAATCAACGGTGAAGATGGCTATCTTTCACATCCTCCTTGCTAACACTATAGAGGAATTCTAGAGCCCAAAGAAGTTGCATCCTATTTTCAACGCTTCATCTGCTCTATCCTTATCCTTATTACATAAGGACTTACAAGAAAAGTCCATAGAGCAGCTGTGAATTGGTCTTACATGGAAGGCACGCTACATCACAGTGCCCTTTAGAGTTTTCGAACACTGGCTGCTAATGATTGTGGACACTGAGGCCCGTGACGCCAAGGTGTACAACTTCTGTGGCAGTGAGCTAAAGGCCAGATAGATAAATTTTGCTGGTTTAGAAGCTGGGGAATCATGATGCATTCCTTTTCGACTTCTCAAAGTAATATGGGCTGCCTGCCCATCTCTTCAACATGGTTGGAACCAACCTTGGTTCCAAATCATCAACTGAACAGTAAAAATACTAGAAGGTTCAGGGGATTGCACTTTCTGTACAATAAGATTCATAGAAGCACACAATAGACAAATCCCTTTTACCGAGTTAGCCACATAGGATATGCACTCTTTACAGGGACGTTACACCATGGAGCTTATCTGTGACAGACGGTTCTTCAAGGACCCGACAATGGTAGAAGACGACGTACAAAAGCATCCATACAGAACAATTCTAAAGGAGTTGGAGAAAAAGCAACAATAGAATGCCAAGGTCCCAGAACAATGCCAATGGGACCCTTATACTTTCGATATGGAAGATGACAAGGGGGACATTGATTTGTTAACAGGGGCCACCATCAATAGATCATCCCAACAAATGGTGGCTCTATCTGCCATACAACCAATGTTTCCAAACTTTGACCTTGCTGCATGCAAGAGTCTTTCTAATAATGAACTCAAACTCATCATGTCTAGGCTATACGTAGAGAACGATGAGGTTGTTTTCTAAGAAGGAAATATTCTAATAATGGAAGATGCACTCCGTGAAACCACACAAGTAAAAGGTTCTTTATCCATGGGTATGATGGCTGCCTACCGATTTCTTCTAGCACGGGACCTACCTACGGTTTATATGGTGTCATCATACATGAAGGATGATTTACTCAGATCAAAGGACTTTAGAACCACGGAGGCCCTTATCTCATATCTTCAACATACGACTCTAAAGTTCATTATGTTTCCTTTTCTTCACTCTGAGCATTGGATGTTGATGGCAACAAACTTACATGAGGGAACTACAATCATTTTCACAGCCCAGCCTTCAACAACCATTGTCCCCAGCAGATCAAAGAATCAAATGACTGTGGTTTCCACATCCTTTACTGGATGTATACCCTTACTGTCCTCAGTAAGCGTGTGGAGGACATGAAGGATGTGGATTATCACTCTTTACGTGGAAAGTTTGTAGCTAATCTCCTACGTGTGTATGGAGCAAACAAGGGATTAATAGAACCATGATACCCTTGCCCATGTACTTCTCAACCTATCACCTTGACACTCTGAGGATAGAGTGGATGATAAGTTGGGGGGGGGTCACTGGGCAAGGGTGAGTATTATATTCAAACCTTCTTCTCTCTACTCTTCCATTTTCTTTGTTTCTTTCGCACAAATTTTTTTGACACTTAGATTCTTTTGATAATTTCTTGGATAGAATAGCTTTTGTACATAAGACAACATTCTTTTTGGAAAAGGGACACCCCTAGCTAAGTTAGAGACAAATTAGTCCTCACTTACATAAGTCGCATTTAGGTATGTAATGGCGAATTAATAAATCACATCCATACTCAATTTTCTTGCTTTTGCTTCAATTCTACATCAGACTCTCCATAGGTTAACATTGTGTCCGAAACAAGCCAAACACTCTCAAGGACGGGAGTGAACCAGGAAAAATCCAAATTAAGGAACCTCGCAAGCAGACCACCCAGTACAAAACCGAAACAAGTGCATGTCTGAAAACTCTAGGGAACAATTTTCTTCTTTTCAAAAAGAGGCTTGGTAGCCCAAATAAAATCCCTAAATACCCAATTCCTAAGCTGAAAAGCATATGAATAAAAGCCAAAGTGTTGAATAAAAACATGAGAGTTGTGCCATGCATAAGGACCTATATGAAGATCCAATAATGATCTTGCCCGACCGATACATTCAGCTGCCCTCACAAAGGTAGATGTGTCAAACCCGATAATGACATCCTAAGGCCTCCACATATATGAAAAAGCTGACAAAGGTCTTTCCCGGTCGGTACATTCAGCTACCCTCACAAAGGCAGATGTATCGTGCCTGGTAGCGAGACCCTAAAAGTTTAGATAAACCCTCCCCCTTCGAAGAGGGAGTTACACAGCAGCCTTCAACCAACCCTCATACCTATCTTAGCTTCTGGTAGGATTTTCAAAGAAGTATAAAACTGCTTAGAGCCAAATACATGCATAGAATGCGATTAAGGAAAGGGTGGCCCCAACACGAGTCACGTGATACATAAGAAACCTGAGCTCCATGCAACTCCCGATACCTGAAAGAGTCAGTGCAAGTAGAAACCCCGATAAAACTCTGGGAGATCTTTGGTTTAGAACTGAAGCAAGAGTATGGAAATCTTCACTGAATAAAATCGCTTCGCCACTACATGCCTTAGCTCTATCCATCTTGAGGACAAGCTAGCCTCTAAGTTAGGGGGGGTGATAACCTCCCATTTTGTGATGTTATCTTACTAGTTTTTCTTAATTTTCCATACTCTTTCTTAGATAAATTAGATAGAATCCTTAACTTTCCACTTTATTATGAATATACCAATAAACTGACATTTCTCCTTTTCTTCTTACAGAAAAACCCAAAAAAATTGCAAAAGCCCCAAACGGTCCAAAGAGCGTATGAACCCAAACGGTCTAAAGACCGAATGAAGGCCAAACGGTCTCAAGACCGAATAAAGGCCAAACGGTCTCAAGACCGAATGAAGGCCAAACGGTCTCAAGACCGAATGAAGTCCAAATGGTCCCAAGACCGTATGAACCCAAATGGTCCCAAGACCAAATAAAGTCCAAACAGTCCAAAGACCGAATAAAGTCCAAATGGTCCCAAGACCAAATAAAGGCCAAATGGTCTCAAGACCGAATGAAAGCCAAACAGTCTTAAGACAGAATGAAAGCCAAATGGTCCCAAGACCGTATGAAGCCAAACAACCCTAAGACCGTATGAAGGCCAAACGGTCCCAAGACCATATGAAGTCCAAACAGTCTCCAAACCATTAAAGACCCAAACGGTCCCAAGACCGTTCAAGATTCCTTGGAAGCCTATAAATAGGACCAAAAGAGTCCTCATTTGGCATCGAATTCTTGGATGCCCAGAGGTTGCCCCAATCATTCTAGAGTTGTTCATCCTTCATCCTTCACCCCAAGGATTTTGGTCCAAGATCCACACTCCATGCTCAAGCTACTTCCTCTCTCATCGACATAGAAGGTGGGAAGTGAAGGATTCATCATCAAGGCAACCACGCGGTGTGAAGATAGTTTCTCTCTACTCCAAGGGGTCGACCTTCCTCCATCCTATGTGGAGATGATGCTTTCCTTCTCTCTTCCCACCTCCTTCTTTGTTCTTGCCATGAGCGAGTAGTCCCATACACTAGGGTGCGAGGAGTAGCCCCGATACCCATGTTTTCATTTCATGCATTGTAATTCATTAGTTTGCAATAGAGAAATACTATCTTTTCAGTTCAACATCAATCGTTTAATGAATGCTAGTTGCTTGATCACCAACTTGTGTTACCTATTATCTACTAGTGCGAATTGTCTACGTTTGTGCTTTTAGATTTGAATATCGATTGCATGTTGGTTCTTGATGTATGTAGTCACCATATATCTATTTCGGTATCTAGGAACATTTTTCAAGGAGTGGAGTAAACTCACCTCCATCGTTGTACTTTCATACTATGAAATGGAATCAGTTGACGTATGAAAGTACAAAATTTGATAGGTCGAGGAACACACTTTGCGAAGGGAGTGATGCAAAGTAAGTGACCATTCGTTCAGGGATGGCTGGCGTTGCAATACTCCCATGTTTCTCGTAGTTAGTTATCCGAAAGGAAGCTAAATCTACAAAGATACTAATTGTTTAGATTCTTATTGCAAGCCATGTTGTTGTGATGTATGTTTTGATCCATGCGTAGTGGTTGTGAAACTCGTTCACATCCTAGTGGTTCCCAAATATCATTTGCAACATTAAGTTTACTTTCTTGTTATTTAGTTTACTTTGCACTTTAGTTTAATCAACAATTCAACTCTTCGATCTAAATATCAACTCTTAAGCAGATAAATAGAATTATTACATTTTCCATCTTGTTAACTCTTAACAAGACTGTTGTCTCGTGGATTCGACCCTCAACTGTACTACGATAAGAACTCCACGTACCTTAGCATATGAGGGTGGATATCTTATTATAGCACACACAAGGCTAAACATAGATACTTACTATCTCTAGGATTTTTAGTGGTGCACGCAAATCCATGTGAGTGGAGGCTCCATCAACTTCAAAGGGGTTAATGAATCCACTTGTTAGTGTAATGCATTTTTAGCCTAATTTACTTTATGTGACTAATAAAGAAGAAATGTGCCCAAAAATTGGTTGAAGTGCATAAAAGTGGGTTACAATGTATAAGAATGGGTTTAATCCACTTACTTGTTAGTGTAGTGCCTAATTTATAGGCCAATGCACCCCATAATGGGGTTAAATCCCCCAAAAGGTGGTTAAAAAGCCTAAAAATATGGTCTATGTGCACTTGAACAACCCATAAGTAATTCTAGGAAACATCAATGCAAGATAAACTATTGTAGAAAAATAATAAATTGCAATTTTGACCCTCAAGATGACAAAATTTTACCAAAAAGTGTCAGGGCTCGTGGCAAAGGTATGAGTCTTGCTCAGAAGGCCATTTCTGCTTAAAGAACTCTAGCCTTGCATCAAAATCTGACACTGGAGTAAAATTTGTATAAAATTGTACATAAAATGTAGCTCTATATGTCTTGCATCACAATGCTATGTAAGAAACTCAAGACAGTAGATATACAATTCAAGGAACAAGCTTGAGCAAATATGAAACAAGATGGGTTTAAGTGCCTAATAAATAGGAAATGCACCCAAAATGGGTTGAAGTGCCTAAAAGTGGGTTACACCTAAGAACAGAGTTAATCCACGTACTTGTTAGTGTATTGCCTACTTTATAGGCCAATGCTACCCAAAATGGGGTTAATGCTCCAAAACGTGGGTCAAAATGCCTAAAAGTGGGGTTGATGCACCTATTTGTTACCGTAGTGGCAACTTGAGCCTAGATTACTATTATGTACCTAACTTATAGGCCAGTGCACCCAACAATGCAGTTAAAGCACCTAAAAATGGGATTAATGTGCCCACTTGTCAGTGTAGTGCCTTTTTTAGCTTAATTTGCACATAATAAATAAGAAATGCACCCAAAAATGGGTCTAAGTGCCTTATATTGGGTTACAATGTGTAAGAATGGGGTTAATCTGTCTACATGTCAGTGTAGTGCCTAATTTATAGGCCAATGCACCCCAAAATGGGGTTAGAGCATCCTAAAGTGGTCTAAACGCCTAAAAATGGTGTTTTTGCACCTATTTGTCTATGTAGTGGCAATTTGAGCCTAATTTTGTTGTTATGCTCCTAATCTATAGTCCAATGCACCCAAAAATGTAGTTAAAGTGACTAAAAATGGGATTATGCGTCCACTTGTTAGTGTAGTGTAGTTTTTAGCTGAATTTACTATTATGTGCCTAAAAAAAGAAAATCCTCCAAAAATTAGGTTGAAGTGCCTGAAAGTGAGTTAAAGCACCTAAGAATGGGTTAATCCACCTACGTGTCACAATAGTGCCTAATTTATAGGCCAATGCACCCCACAATGGGGATAAAGTGCCTAAAAGTGGGTCTAAACGCCTAAAAATAGGGTTTATGAGCCTATTTGTTAGTGTACTGTCAATTCGAGCCTAATTTACTGTTATGAACCTAATTTATAAGCCAATGCACCCAGAATTGCATTTAATGCACCTAAAAATTAGGTTAATATGCCCACTTGTTAGTGTAGTGTCTTTTTTAGACTAATTTACTGTTATATGCCTAATAAATAGCAAATACACCAAAAAATGGTTTGAAGTGCCTACAAGTGGGTTAGAGTGCCAAAGTAGGGTTAATCTACCTACTTTTTAGTGTACTTCTTAATATATAGGCTAATGCACCCCAAAATCAGGCTACAATGCCTAAAAAATAGATTAAATACCTAAAGTGGGTTAAAACACCTAAAAATGGGGTTTATGCGCCTATTTGTCAGAGTAGTGGTAATTTTAACCTCATTTACTATTATGTGCCTTATTTATTGGCCAATGCACCCAAAAATGGGTTGATGTGCCTAAAAGTGGGTTAAAGTTCCTAAGAATGTGGCTAATATGCCTAGTTGTCAGTGTAGTGCCTAATTTATAGGCACATGCACCCCAAAATGGGGTCAAAGGCCTGAAAGTGGGTTAAACGCCTAAAAACGTGCTTTATGCACCTATTAGTCACTATAGTGGCAATTTGAGCCTAGTTTACTATTATGTGCCTAATTTATAGTTGGGATGGCAATCAAGTCTGGGTTGAGCGGGTCCTATTTTGGGTCAATTCGGGTCATATCAAATGTACTCAAGCTGAACCTGACCCAAAAATAATTTCAGGTCATACCTGCTTGACCCAAACCCAAAATTCATATTTGCGGGTCTGGCCCAATGAACCCGATGGACCTGAAAATATTATATTATATGAAAACCCCAAAAACCCAAAAATGCAAACCCAAAAAATCCAAAAACACAAACCTGAAAAACCCAAAAATTCAAACCCGTTAGACCTATAATTACTGTAGAATTTGCTAATTAATTATTGTTTAACAAGCAAAGACTTATATAAACTATCAAAAATTTATGTTTGTATGTGTTAAAAATTTATATTTCTAGAACATGGGAAAATATATATACATATGTAGATATAATTTGGGGTCAAGTAGGTTTTGCAGGTTGAGAATAGCAAACCCGGACCCGACCCACAAATAATTTTAGGTTTTTTGAGTTCTGGTCATTTTGGGTCGGGTCAAAAAAATCAAGACCCGAACCATCTTTAGTCGGGTCAGGTTGGGTCAGATCGAGCGGGTTGGGTCAGGTTTTGTCAACCCTAATTTATAGGCCAATGTGCCCAAAAATGTGGTTAAAAAGGCATCCAAAATGGGGTTAATGCACCCACTTGTCAGTGTAGTGCCTTTATAGACTAATTTAATATTATGCGCCTAATAAATAGGAAACACACCCAAAATTGGGTTGAAGTGCCTAAAAGTGGGTTACACCTATGAACGGGGTTAATCCACCTACTTGTTAGTATATTGCCTAATTTATACGCCAATGCGCGCCAAAATGGGTTAATGCTCCAAAAAGTGGGTCAAAATGCCTAAAAATGGGGTGTGTGCACATATTTGTCAGTGTAGTGGCAATTTGAGCCTAGTTTACCATTATCTACCTAACTTATAGGCCAATGTGCCCAAAAATGCAGTTAAAGCGCCTAAAAATGGGGTTAATGCGCCCACTTGTCAATGTAGTGCCTCTTTTAGCCTAATTTACTATTATGCACCTAATAAATAGGAAATGCGCCCAAAATGGGTTGAAGTGCCTAAAAGTGGGTTAAACACCTAAGAATGGGGTTAATTCGCCTACTTGTCAGTGTAGTGTCTAAATGCCTAAAATGGGGTTAAGCGCCTATTTGTTAGTGTAGTTGGTCTAAATGCCTAAAAATGGGGTTTATTCGCCTGATTGTCAGTGTAGTGGAAATTTGAGCCTAATTTACTATTATGCACGTAATTTATAGGCCAATGCTTCCAAAATGTGGTTAAATTGCCTAAAAATGGGGTTAATGCGCCCACTTGTTAGTGTAGTGCCTTTTTTAGCCTAATTTAATATTATGCGCATAATAAAAAGGAAATGTGCCGAAAAATTAATTGAAGTGCCTAAAGTGGGTTATAGCGCCTAAGAATGGGGTTAATCAACCTACTTGTAAGTGTAGTGCCTAATTTATAGGCCAATGCACCCTAAAATTGAGATAAAACGCCCAAAAGTAGGTCTAAATGCCTAAAAATGGGGTTTATAAGCCTATATGTCTGTGTGGTGGCAATTTCAGCCCAATTTACTACTATGTACCTAATTTATAGGGCAATGCACCCAAAAATGTGGATTGTAGTGGCTTATAAGGGGTTAATGTGCCCACTTATTAGTGTAGTGTGTTTTTTAGCTTAATTTACTATTATACGACTAATAAAGAGGATATATGCCCAAAAAGGGGTGAAGTGCATAAAAGTGGGTTGAAGTGTCTAAGAATGGGGTTAATCCGCCTAGTTGTTAGTGTAGTGCCTAATTTATAGGCCAATGCACCCCATAATGGGGTTAAATCCCCTAAAAAGTGGTTAAAATGCCAAAAAATGTGGTCTATGTGCACTTGAACAACCCATAAGTAATTCTAGAAAATATCAATGCAAGATAAAGTGTTGTAGAAAAACAATTAATCGCAATTTGTCCCTCAAGATGATGAAATTCACCCAAAAAGCATCAGGGCTCATGGTAAAGTGAGGAGTCTTGCTCAAAAGGTCTTTTATGCATAAAAACACTAGGCTTGCGTCAAAGTCTGACACTGGAGCAAAATATGCATAAAATTCTACATACAATGCATCTTTATATGTCCTGCATCACAACACTATGTAATAAAATCATGATAGTAGATACATAATTCAAGGAACAAGCTTGAGCAAGTATGAAACAAGATGGTAATAAGTGCCTAATAAATAGGAAATGCACCCAAAATGGGTTGAAGTGCCTAAAAATGGGTTATGCCTAAGAACAAAGTTAATTCACCTACTTGTTAGTGTGTTGCCTACTTTATAGGCCAATGAAATGGGGTTAATGCTCCAAAAAGTGGCTCAAAATGCCTAAAAATGGGGTTTATGCGCCTATTTGTGAGTGTAGTGGCAAATTGAGTATAGTTCACAGTTATGTGCCTAACTTATAGGCCAATGCACTCAAAAATGTAGTTAAAGCACTTAAAATGGGATTAATGTTCACACTTGTCAGTGTAGTTCCTTTTTTATCCTAATTTACTATTTTGCACCTAATAAATAGGACATGACCCATAAATGGAAGTGCTTAAAAGTGGGTTAAAGCGTCTAATAATGGGGTTAATTTGCCCACTTGTTAATGTAGTGCATAATTAATAGGATAATGGGGATGGCGAGTAGTAGCTTGGGTGGTCGCAGCACGGGGCCCCTCATGAAGGGTCTCGTGTTGAATCCCCCTAGTGATGTTGTTCGGAATTGTTTCTCCCATAGCGCAGCCGGCCTCTACACGACTTAATGGGCTACGCTCCTTACAGAATGGGGTTGAGCTCCCCAGGTTGGGCTCGATGCAAGCCTTACGAGTTTCCTGGGTTACAAAAAAAAGGATAATGGGGTTTATATACCTAATACTCTATGTAGTGGCAATTTGAGCCTAATTTTTCTATTATGCGCCTAATTTATAGGCCAATTGCACCCAAAAATGTAGTAAAGTGACTAAAATGGGGTTAATGCGCCCACTTGTCAGTGTAGTGCCTTTTATAGCTGAATTTACTACTATGCACCTAAAAAATAGGGAGTACACCTAAGAATGAAGTTCCTAAAAGTGGGTTAAAGAACCTAGGAATGGGTTAATACGCCTACTTGTCATTGTAGTGCATAATGTATAGGCCAATGCACCCCAAAATGAGGTTAAAGCTCCTAATAGTGGCTCTAAATGCCTAAAAATGGGGTTTATCTGCCTATTTATCAGTGTAGTGTCAATTTGAGCCTAATTTACTATTATGGACCTAATTTATAGGCCAACATGCCCAAAAATGCATGTAATGCGCCTAAAAACTGGGTTAATGTGCCCACTTGTTAGTGTAGTGTCTTTTTTTAGACTAATTTACTGTCATACGTCTAATAAATAGCAAATACACCCAAAAATGGTTGAATTGCCTACAAGTAGGTTAGATCACCTATGTATAGGGTTAATCCACATACTTGTCAGTGTACTGTCTAATATATAGACCAATGCACCCCAAAATCAGGCTATTATGCCTTAAAATTGGTTAAAATGCCTAAATGTGGGTTCAAACACCTAAAACTAGGGTTTATGCGCCTATTTGTCAGAGTAGTGGTAATTTTAACTTCATTCGCTATTATGTGCCTAATTTATTGGCAATGCACCCAAAAATGGGTTGAAGTGCCTAAAAGTGGGTTAAAGCATCAAAGAATGTGGATAATTTGCCCACTTGTCAGTGTAATGCCTAATTCATAGGCCCATGCGAACCAAAATGGGGTTAAAGACCTGAAAGTGTGTTAAAGAACCTACAATTGTGGTTTATGCACCTATTTGTCAGTGTAGCGACAATTTGAGCCTAATTTACTATTATGCACCTAATCTATAGGCCAACGTGCCCAAAATGCGGTTAAAAAGCATCTAAAAATGGGGTTAATACGCCCACTTGTCACTGTAGTGCCTTCTTAGCCTAATTTAATATTATGTGCCTAATAAATAGGAAATGCACCCAAAAATGGGTTGAAATGCCTAAAGTGGGTTACACCTAAGAACATGGTTAATCTACCTACTTGTCAATCTATTGCCTAATTTATAGGCCAATGCCCGCCACTATAGAGTTAATGCTCCAAAAAGTGGGTCAAAATTCCTAAAAATGGGGTTTATGCACCTATTTGTCAGCATCCTGGAAATTTGATCCTAGTTTATCATTGTATACCTAACTTATAGGCTAATGCACCCAAGATTGTAGTTAAAGTGCCTAAAAATGGGGTTAATGCGCCCATTTGTCATTATAGTGCCTTTTTAGCGTAATTTACTACTATGTGCCTAATAAATAGGAAATGCGCAAAAAATGGGTTAAAGAGCTTAAAAGTGGGTCAAACACCTAAGAATGGGGTTAATCCACCTACTTGTCAGTGTAGTGTCTAATTTATAGGCCAATGCACAAAAAATGGGGTTAAATGGCTACTTGTCAGTATAGTTGGTCTAAACACCTAAAAACGGGGTTTATGTGCCTAATTGTTAATGTAGTGGCAATTTGAGCCTAATTTTACTATTATGCACCTAAGAAGACATGAAGGGAGGAGTTCTTCACAAGTCTAGTACCCCGATTCAGGGGCTTGGACAATTGTGATAACTCAAATTTTAGGGTTTTGATAGCCAATCTAGTATTCAAGGACATAAATGGAATTTTGGTAACAAACTTGTAGAAAGTAGTTTAAATGATGATCTAACTTTGGTTAAATTTTCATTTGAGAAATGTTTTCCCCACACCAAGTTACTTAGATTTTGAAATTGCAATTTTATGACTCATGTGTGTATTGAAGACTATAGTCACATAGGGATATAGTGCATGTCGTGACCTTAATGTGTCACATGCCCTTTTATTGATCTAATGACTATTAGAGGAAATAATTTAAATGATAAAATTTTATTTTATTTTGTACCAAACTTTTCTGGCAGTTAGATTACATTATGAGGAATCCATGGTTTGAATATCATTAAAATCTAAGGTTTGTACTAGCAGATATAAAAGTTTGAAGGGTTTGCTTTTTAATTAAGATTTTCTGCCAAACCATAGTTGGTTCGTTATTTAAGAGTTTAGGGGTGAGACATTTATATGCCACCGTGACCCAGATTTAGGTGGCATATACACATCTATCACTCGACCACAGATCTAAGATCGAAGGGCAGATACATCATCCCCTACCTCCGAACTTCACGGGAGGAAGGGGCAACAGATCTATAGCTAGTAACCCACATCACCGCCCGAAACAAAGCCCTACCCTGCATTCCTTTTTAGCTCTTTAGATCCACAATTCCATGAACATTCTAACGAACCCTAATTGTTTTCTCTTGGTCACGGAATCAAGGTGCAAGGACCACCGTCTTTCCCAGCTTCTCCATCCTCCCTATAGGTGAGAGAGAGCATGAATAAGGTAATGGGAGACGAGGAGATATCAGGGGGATTAGGCATACAAAAGTATGACAAGGAGTACAGGAGTTGATTGAGGGCTTCTTCTTCTACTCCCCTGTGGCAGTTTCCAGGACCGCCGAAGCCATGGATGGCAGGAGAAGAGGTCCAACTGGGGGGAGAGATCCCCAAACCTCGAAGCCTAGTTTTATGGCCGGAATAGGTTTGTAGCTTCCCTGTTGAGGTTTTTTCATCTTCAAGAAAGATTAGGAGGCCTTGTTGACGATATCCCCAATCCTCCATTGCCCATCTTCTCCCCTTCCATGACGGACTGGAGGCTATGGGGAGCTGTGCCACCCCATCTAGCCGCACGGGCTCCAAGGAGCACAAAGAATCATTTAACAAATATAGGAGATAGCCATGAGGTCCCATGCTCGAACGATCCTTCACCGGAGTCTCCTCGCCTGGCGGTTGCGCTAGTCACAGAGAACATCGTTCTCATTTCGCAGAACAGGCAGATCGCATGAAGGGTGAGCCAACACTCCATCTCGTGAAAGCCAGATGAACCAGACGGGTCAGGCTGGACCACGCTGTTGGGTTACGCCCCACTGTGACGGTCATCTTGGTGCAATCAAGAGTGGCCACCCGGCAGAGGGACCCACAAGACCAGGTATATAGATGTTTAATTTACAGAAATATTTTTAAACATAGAAAATGCCTAATAAATAGCTGCATTAGCCAATAAATTCACTGAAAATACCTTTGGACTCTGAAAAATGTCTATTTTGTCATGAGACCCATAGATCAGACCCTTGAAGCAATATTATTATTGAGTTTTTTTTTATAAGATGATGCTTCATTTTTAGGTTGTTTGAGACACAATAAATGATATATGTTCTAAATAAATTCTTAGAAAATTCTTATAGATACTTAATAATTTTTAGAACCTGATTTAGACCCTGATCTAGCTTTTATTGCTCATTATTAGGTCTTTCCTCACTAATGACCAATTAGATGTTTATAAACTCATTTTAATTCCAGAAAATAGACCAATCGTTAGAAAATTATGAAAACTAAACCAGACCTAAATAATGACCTCCAGATTAGTATAAAAATATCAGAGACTTGTTCTAGGCTATTTGAGCCTAGGTTTGGCCTAAACCCTAACTTGGACCTAAAATACACACATTATGGTGAACCTTATATTAATGATGATTAATTTTTATTAATCAGGTGATGACCAGATTATCTAAGATGATCAAGGATAGCTATGAATATCTAAACTCAGGTACGTGGATATAATTATATGACTAGATTTGTTGGATGTTAAATATATGTACTTGTTTGCTTGTATTTGAAATACATTGTTGGATGTAGATGTATGTATATTGACAATTTTCCGCCTTGAACATAAAAGATCATAAATGAGGATAAATGAAATGTAGTTACTAGTGGTGCTCATTAAACTCCCTATTAGAGAGGGAAAGCTTTAATGTTGACTAGCACCTCCCTAGAGTACACGGTATACGGGGAGATCCCTAGAGTACAAGGTACACGGGGAAGGGCCCACCATTTATGTTTGTGCTAAGTCCACCATAGTAATGCATATTCATTCTAAATGTGGCTAATAACTTGGGATTACCTGATTTTCTGCCTTTAAGTAACGTTTTCTTTCTGTTTCTTCAATTTTGAATATATTATATGCCAGCATAGTATAGCTTTTAATTTCACGTACCAACTTTTGTTGATGATTTTGTTTCTCGTATTTTCTAGGTCCAGAGCTAGAATGGGATAAAAGAATAGGATGTGAGCCAGTTGTATAGGTTGTACCTATTGTCTAAGATCCTACTAGCATACATGTTCATAGACTTGTAAAATTCTCTTTCAATATACAATTGTAATTCTTGTTGTAATAATGTACATGTTGAATGTTGAGATGTGTTATGGTGTATGTATAGTTGTTTGTTCATGTATGTGTATTATGCTTCCGCATCGCTCTCTGATATGATTGCTAACGTTTTCGGATTTTGTCTTCTCATCTCCATGGGGTTTTGAGAAGGTGAAAATCCAGGGACATCACAGTTGGTATTAGAGCATGAACAATAGCTACACCTAATATTTGCTCACCATGAAACATATAAACTAAGCCTCACCTTTCACCTTAAATTGTAGAAACTTAGTTAGTTGTTCTATAGGAATAAGATTTGACTTAGCCTCTAGGTTAGAACCTAGATGTTCGAGAACTAGGTTTAAACAAGTGTCTGAAACCCTTTGCATATAGAGCTTATATGTATTGGGTAGCTACACTAGTCTACACCATGTTCTCACCATTTCACTAGGTTACATGGCACCATACTATCTACTGTGTGTTGGACACTCGAGTTTGCTGGTTTGGTTTTGTTTCCCAATCGGTTCGCACCTTGACAGTTTTCTCTGACGCCTTCTTTCTCGGAGAAAAACTATATAATATTTTATTAGATATATGTAAATATAAAAATGTGTCCCTCACACAGGAGAGTAGTGGGTGTTCATGCAATCTAAGTGAAAGGGAGTGACATCAGTCTAGAAGAGAGAGTAGTCTAGATTATATGTCTAGAGCCTTATCAAGATATGTGATACATAGAATAGAAGATAGAATGATAGTTGGCATAAGCATGGATGATTAAGATAAGTTTGATACTGATGATATATGTTTTGTTATATTGGTTCAAGATGAATATGAGTTATGATCCATTGCAAAGAAATATGAGTTAAGTCTTGATACTGAAAGTATGTAGGTTTTCTTACTTAAGATGAGCTAAGTTTAAGATAAAGTCGAATATGCATGAGCCTCAAGCTCTTTTACAAAGGAGGACCTCTAGTGTTAGGACAAGATACATGGTGAACTCCATAGAGGGTGAGACCCACAAGGAGAGGGTCATAGGACCTATCCTACAATATATGAAAAATATGAGATATATGTGAAAAGATGTGTGCTAAGATGGGTTACTCCTGAGTAGATGAGTTGAGTCCTTTTGCATGATTTAATCCTATATGGAAGAGTTGGGTTTAAAAAAAATGGGTAGGTGACTCATAATGAAAAGCCAATCCTTTTATTTGAGTTAGGTCCTAGTTTGAGTGACATATGTTTATGAATCTCATCATTAGCTGCAAGTGAGGTGATATATGAACTGTGGTTACGAGAGTAAAATGCTTTGTGCATAAGATACTCATAAATATTGTTCCTTCCCCTTCTCTTTCTTAATATATGATGTTAGAAACCTCACTTGAGCTACATAGATGATTATACATGAGGAGTCACTCACAGAAGCTTGACCTATTCTATATTCCCTTCCTATGTCATACATGTAATATCCAAGTTTGAAATCATGATAAGATTGACTTAGTATATTCTCTTTCCCTTCATATCATACATGAGACATATAAATCTGAAATCATGATCTTGAAATAAAGATATCTTTGAACCATAGATTAGATGACCACAAAATAGTTCTTAACCTTAATCCTTCTAAATCTAAGCCTCCAGTTTGGCAATAACTCAAACATAATAGGGTGAAGCCCTAATATTAAAGCATGTGACGTAAGACCTTCTAAAATAAGGCAACCCTAGTATGATGTAATCATATAACATATTAATTATGTTAAGATTGAAAATGTTAGTAAATAATGTCATGAAATCTTGACATCACCTAACGTGAGCTTCTAGGGTGAAAGACGAAACATGAGTAGTACCTTCTTAAATATATATCGATGAATAAAACCCTTATCCTTAAGGGACAATGATGATGTAAATCCTGAAATATAAGATTGTCAGTTATGACTAAACCATTAAATGATGCTTCAATTAAACAAAAATGTTACTCTTCAACCTATATAAGGTGGGTTGCGTACACCCTAGTTGACCTAGAACATAAGATGTCGACATGGGATACATATAGAAATATGAGAACCTTGGTAGCCAGAAGTGGTGACCTATATGAAGTTGGGCACTTTCATATCACCTTAAGCATGGCATTAGTTGAATTTCGAGGATGAAATTTCATATAAGGTGGGGTGAATGTGATAGCTCGAATTTTAGGGTTTTGATAGCCAATCTAGTATTCGAGGACATAAATGGAGTTTTGGTAACAAACTTGTAGAAAGTAGTTTAAATGATTATCTAACTTTGGTTAAATTTTCATTTGAGAAATGTTTTCCCCACACCAAGTTACTTAGATTTTGAAATTTCAATTTTATGACTCATGTATGTATCGAAGACTATAGTCACATAGGGATATAGTGCATGTCATGACCTTAATGTGTCACATGCCCTTTTCTTGATCTAATGACTATTAGAGGAAATAATTTAAATGATCAAATTTTATTTTATTTTGTACCAAACTTTTCTGGCAGTTAGATTACATTATGAGGAATCCATGGTTCGAATTTCATTAAAATCTAAGGTTTGTACTAGCAGATATAAAAGTTTGAAGGGTTTGCTTCTTAATTAAGATTTTCTGCCAAACCATAGTTGGTTCGTTATTTAAGAGTTTAGGGGTGAGACATTTATATGCCACCGTGACCCAGATTTAGGTGGCATATACACATCTATCACTCGACCACAGATCGAAGATCGAAGGGCAGATACATCATCCCCTACCTCTGAACTTCACGGGAGGAAGGGGCAACAGATCTATAGCTAGTAACCCACATCACCGCCCAAAACAAAGCCCTACCATGCATTCCTTTTTAGCTCTTTAGATCCGCAATTCCATGAACATTCCAATGAACCCTAATTGGTTTCTCTTGGTCTCAGAATCAAGGTGCGAGGACCACCGTCTTTCCCAGCTTCTCCATCCTCCCTACAGGTGAGAGAGAGAGCATGAATAAGGTAATGGGAGACGAGGAGATATCAGGGGGATTAGGCATAGAAAAGTATGACAAGGAGTATAGGAGTTGATTGAGGGCTTCTTCTTCTACTCCCCCTATGGAGGTTTCTAGGACCACAGAAGCCATGGATGGAAGAAGAAGAAGTCCAGCTGGGGGGAGAGATCCCCAAACCTCGAAGCCTAGTTTGATGGCCGGAATAGGTTCGTAGCTTCCCTGTCGAGGTTTTTACATCTTCAAGCAAGATTAGGAGGCCTTGTTGACGATATCCCCAATCCTCCATTGCCCATCTTCTCCCCTTCCATGATGGACTGGAGGCCTATGGCGAGCTGGGCCACCCCATCTAGCCGCACGGGCTCCAAGGAGCACGAAGAATCATTTAATAGATATAGGAGATAGCCATGAGGTCCCATGCTCGAACGATCCTTCACCGGAGTTTCCTCGCCTAGCGGCTGCGCTAGTCACAGAGAACATCATTCTCATTTTGCAGAATAGGCAGATCGCCCCACTGTGATGGTCATCCTGGTGAGCCTACACTCAATCTCGTGAAAGCCAGATGAACCAGATGGGTCAGGCTGGACCAAGCTGTTGGGTTACGCCCCACTGTGATGGTCATCCTGGTGCAATCAAGAGTGGCCACCCGACAGTGGGACCCACAAGACCAGGTATGTAGATGTTTAATTTACAGAAATACTTTTAAAAATAGAAAATGCCTAATAAATAGCTGCATTGGCCAATAAATTCACCGAAAATACCTCTGGACTCTGAAAAATGTCTATTTTGTCATGAGACCCATAGATCAGACCCTTGAAGCAATATTATTGTTGAGTTTCTATTTATAAGATGATGCTTCATTTTAGGTTGTTTGAGACACAATAAATGATATCTGTTCTAAATAAAATCTTAGAAAATTCTTATAGATACTTAATAATTTTTAGAACCTTATTTAAACCCTAATCTAGATTTTATTGCTCATTATTAGGTCTTTCCTCACTAATGACCAATTAGATGTTTATAAACTCATTTTAATTCTAGAAAATAGACCAATCGTCAGAAAATTATGAAAACTAAACCAGACCTAAATAATGACCTCTAGATTAGTATAAAAATATCAGAGACATGTTCTAGGCTATTTGAGCCTAGGTTTGGCCTAAAACCTAACTTGGACCTAAAATACACACATTATGGTGAACCTTATATTAATGATGATTAATTGTTATTAATCAGGTGATGACCAGATTGTCTAAAATGATCAAGGATGGCTATGAATATCTAAACTCAGGTACGTGGATATAATTATATGACTAGATTTGTTGGATGTTAAATATATGTACTTGCTTGCTTGTATTTGAAATACATTGTTGGATGTAGATGTATGTATATTGACAATTTTCCGCCTTGAACATAAAAGAACATAAATGAGGATAAATGAAATGTAATTACTAGTGGTGCTCATTAAACTCCCTATTAGAGAGGGAAAGCTTTAATGTTGACTAGCACCTCCCTAGAGTACATGGTATACGGGGAGATCCCTAGAGTACAAGGTACACGGGGAAGGGCCCACCATTTATGTTTGTGCTAAGTCCACCATAGTAATGCATATTCATTCTAAATGTGGCTAATAACTTGGGATTACCTGATTTTCTGCCTTTAAGTAACATTTTCTTTCTCTTTCTTCAATTTTGAGTATATTATATGCCAGCATAGTATAGCTTTTAATTCCACGTACCAACTTTTTTTGATGATTTTGTTTCTCGTATTTTCTAGGTCCAGAGCTAGAATGGGATAAAATAATAGTATGTAAGCAAGTTGTATAGGTTGTACCTATTGTCTAAGATCCTGCTAGCATACATGTTCATAAACTTGTAAAATTCTCTTTCAATATACAATTGTAATTCTTGTTGTAATAATGTACATGTTGAATGCGGAGATGTGTTATGGTGTATGTATAGTTGTTTGTTCATGTATGCATATTATGCTTCTGCATCGCTCTCTGATATGATTGCTAACGTTTTCGGATTTTGTCTTCTCATATCCATGGGGTTTTGAGAAGGTGAAAATCCAGGGATGTCACAAAAATACTCCAAAAAATTTGGTTAAGTGCTTAAAAATGGGGTTAATGCACCCACTTGTCAGTGCAGTTCCTTTTTAGCCAAATTTACTATTATGCACCTAATAATTTGGAAATGTGCCCAAAATGCAATTGAAGTGCCTAAAGTGGGTTAAAGCACCTAAGAATTGGGTTAATCCTCCTACGTGTAAGTGCAGTGCTAATTTGTAGGGCAATGCACCCCAAAATTGAGTTAAAGCACCCAAAAGTGGGTATAAATGCCTAAAAATGGGGTTTATACGCCTATTTGGCTGTGTAGTTGCAATTTCAGCTCAATTTACGGTTATGTGCCTAATTTATAGGCCAATGCGCCAAAAAATGCAGTTTGGAGTGGCTTAAATGGGGTCAATGTGCCCACTTGTTAGTGTAGTGTGTTTTTACCCTAATTTACTATTATGCGACTAATAAAGAGGAAATGTACGCAAAATGGGTTGAAATGCATAAAAGTGGGTTAATGCATCTAAGATTGGGGTTAATTTGCCTACTTATTAGTGTAGTGCCTAATTTATAGGCCAATGCACACCATAATGGGGTTAATGCCCCCAAAAGGTGGTTAAAATGACTAAAAATGTGGTCTATTTGCACTTGAACAACCCATAAGTAATTCTAGAAAATATCAATGCAAGATAAAGTGCTGCAAAAAAAATAATAAATCACAATTTTGACCCTCAAGATTATGGAATTCACCCAAAAAGCATCAGGGGTCATGTCATAGCAATGAGTCTTGCTCAGGAGGCCATTTTTACGTAAAAAACACTAGGCTTGCATTAAAATCAGACATTGGAGCAAAATTTGCATTAAATTCTACATATAATGTAGCTTTATATGTGTTGCATCACAATGCTATATAAGAAACTCACGATAGTAGATACACAATTCAAGGAACAAGCTTGCGCAAGTATGAAACAAGATGGTTTTAAGTGCCTAATAAATAGGAAATGCAACCAAAATGGGTTGAAGTGCCTAAAAGTGGGTTACACCTAAGAACGGAGTTAATCCACCTACTTGTCAGTGTATTGCCTACTTTATAGGCCAATGCACCCCAAAATGGGGTTAATGCTCCAAAAAGTGGGTCAAAATGCCTAAACGTGGGGTTTATGTGCATATTTGTCACCATAGAAGCAATTAATTTGAGCCTAGTTTACTATTCTGTGCCTAACTTATATGCCAATGCACCCAAAGATGCACTTAAAGTGTCTGAAAATGAGATTAATGCACCCACTTGTTAGTGTAGTGCCTTTTAAAGCCTAATTTACTATTATGCACCTAATAAATAGGAAATGCATCCAAAAATGGGTTGAAGTGCCTAAAAGTGGGTTAAAGCATCTAAGAATGGGGGTTAATTCGCCTGCTTGTCAATGTAGTACATAATTTATAGGCCAATGCACCCCAAAATGGGGTTAGAGCACCCAAAAGTGGTCTAAACGCCTCAAAATGGGGTTTATGCACCTCTTTAGCTATGTAGTGGAAATTTAAGCCTAATTTGGTTGTTATGCAACTAATTTATAGGCCAATGCACCCAAAAATGCAATTAAAGTGACTAAAAATGGGGTTAATGCACACACTTGTCAATGAATTGCCTTTTTAGCCAAATTTACTATTATGCACCTAAAAATGGGTTGAAGTGCCTAAAAGTTGGTTAATGCACCTAAAAATGGGTTAATCCACTAACTTATCAATGTAGTGCCTAATTTTTAGGCCAATGCACCCCAAAATGGGGTTAAAGCGCCTAAAAATGGGTCTAAATGCCTAAAAATGGGGTTTATCCACCTATTTGTCAGTGTAGTGTCAGTTTGAGACTAATTTATTGTTATGAACCTAATTTATAGGCCAATGCACCCAAAAATGCATATAATGCCCCGAAATGTTGGGTTAATGTGCCAACTTGTTAGTGTAGTGTCTCTTTTAGCCTAATTTCCTATCGTACGCCTAATAAATAGGAAGTACACCCAAAAATGGGTTGAAGTGACTACAAGTGGGTTAGAGCACCTAATTATAGGGTTAATCCACCTACTTGTTAGTGTATTGCTTAATATATAGGCTAATGCACCCCAAAATTGGGCTGTAGTGCCTAGAAATGGGTTAAAATGCCTAAGTATGGGTTAAAACACCTAAAAATGGGGTTTATACGCCTATTTGTTATAGAAGTCGTAATTTTAACATCATTTACTATTATGTGGCTAATTTATAGGCTAATGCGCCCAAACAAGGGTTGAAGTCCCTAAAAGTGGGTTAAAGTGCCTAAGAATGTTGTTAATCTACCTACTTCTCACTGTAGTGCCTAATTTATAGGCCCATGCGCCCCAAAATGGGGTTAAAGGCCTGAAAGTGGAAACTTGAAACTAATTTACTATTATGCGCCTAGCTTATAGGCCAATGTGCCCAAAATGCAGTTAAAAAGCGTCTACAAATGGGGTTAATGCGCCCACTTATCAGTGTAGTGCCTTTTCATCCTAATTTAATATTATACACCTAATAAAAAAGAAATGCACCCAAAAATGGATTGAAGTGCCTAAAAGTGGGTTACACCTAAGAATAGGGTTAATCTGCCTACTTGTCAATGTATCGCCGAATTTATAGGCCAATGCACGCCAAATTGGGTTACTTTTCCAAAACATGGGTCAAAATGCCTAAAACCATCAAAACCAAACCCGGAACAAGGCTCATTATATCCGACCACCGGAGAACCTTATTCAAGTAGTCAACAAAGAATGTAATGGCAGTAGTACTGCCATGTTTATTTCTAGCTTTGCATCTGTTAATTGTAATAATTCGTTTGATAAGCTCGTAAGAGGAGGGCGAGATGAATAAGATGGCATCCTGACTTCCCCCACCCCCCCCCAAAAAGGCCCAAAAATGGGGTTTATGCGCCTATTTGTCAGTATAATGGCAATTTCTTTTTATCACTAAGTGTGGGACAAGTATAGTGGCAATTTGAGCCTAAATTACCATTGTGTGCCTAACTTACTGGCCAATGCACCCAATAATGCAGTTAAAGCACCTAAAATGGGGTTAATGCACCCCACTTGTCAGTGTAGTGCCTTCTTTAGTCTAATTTACTATTATACATTTAATAAACTAAAAATGCACCCAAAAATGGGCTGAGGTGCTTAAAAGTGGGTTAAACACCTAATTTATAAGACAATGCACCCCAAAATGGGGTTAAACGCCTATTTGTCATTGTAGTTGGTCTAAACACCTAAAAATGGGGTTTTGATGCACCTATTTGTCAGTGTAGTGGCAATTTGAGATAATTTTACTATTGTGCACCTAATTTTTAGGCCAATTCTCCCAAAAATGTGGTTAAAGTGCCTAAAAATGGGGTTAATGCGCGCACTTGTCAGGGTAGTTCCTTTTTAGCCTAATTTACTATTATGCACCTAATATATAGGAAATGAGACCAATAATCAATTGAAGTGCCTAAAGTGGGTTAAAGTGCCTAAGAATGGGGTTAATTTGCCTACTTATAAGCGTGGTGCCTAATTTATAGGCCAATGCACCCAAAACAGAGTTAAAGTGCCCAAAAGTGGGTCTACATGTCCAAAAATGGGGTTTATATGCCTATTTATCTCTGTAGTGGCAACTTCAGCCCAATTTACTGTTATTTGCCTAATTTTATAGGCCAATGTGCCAAAAAATGAGGTTTGAAGTGTCTTAAATGGGGTTAGTGTGCCCACTTGTTAGTGTAGTGTGTTTATTAGCCTAATTTACTAATATGCGACTAATAAAGAGGAAATATGCCCAAAAATGGGTTGAAGTGCATAACAATGGGTTAAAGTGTCTAAGAATGGGGTTAATACACCTACTTGTTAGTGTAGTGCCTAATTTATAGGCCAATGCACCCCATAATGGGGTTAAAGCCCCCAAAAGGTGGTTAAAATGCCTAAAAATGTGGTCTATCTGCACTTGAACAACACATAAGTAATTCTAGAAATATCGAAGTAGGATAAAGTGCTATAGAAGAATAATAAATCACAATTTTGACTGCCAAGATGAAAAAACTCACCCAAAAAGTGTCAGGGCTCATGGCATAGAGATGAGTCTTGCTCAGAAGGTCATTCCTATTTACTTGAGAGTTATACATTTCCCATATTTTGATAATGACTTAACCATTCCATTCCTATGTATCTAATATGTTTGTTCAATGTAAATTTTAGGCTTTAGGTACATGAAAAGGATAAATTTACACAAGCCCTAGCTTGTTCAAGTTCAAGTCAAAAGTAATGCAAGTGTGTGTTTTGGGAAATCACTCCAAATGAACTTAGATGATTTTTGTAATCACTTGTATTAATGATATGACTTGTAACTAAGATGAGAAAAAATTAGGGACACTTAATTTCTACGTTTGATCACACAAATGTTGATTAAGAAAATTTGTCACAGGCTGTTTATCGATTGAGTTTGAAACTCGACCTATCCAGTGATGGATTTTCTGGAGAGACCAATCAGTCAAGTTGCACACTGTAACACATGTGCCCACTGCCTAAGGCTCTAGTAGGGTTTTAGGAATGACGACTGCCCCACAGACCACCACTAGCCTTAACTGCAAACTTTGTCCTCACTCAAACGCATGCCAGGATCTACTTTCCGACTGGTCACCCATCCTAGTAGTACTCCAAGTTGAGCATGCTTAACTATTGAGTTCTTTAGTGATGGGCTTCCGTAAAAGGAGGTGCACCTTGGTGATATGGGTAGTCCAATCATTCCTTTTAAAATCATTCTATCCAAGGCCTTAAATCCTAGGATGTTACAATCTCCCCCACTTAAACTCTTGATGACCTCATCAAGGCTCAACTATATGGCCTCATAATATTGCCCCATTTCAGTGTAGACCTAGAATGACCCATGGACACCCAACTCCCGATTACAGAATACTAGCGCAAGGGTGGCTACATCACCATGTATAGCCCTTTCTGACTTTCCTGGACCGCACGGCTCAAGACTGGCATGCCACATGCCCATGTGAGCCCCACCTACTGGAGGGGTTATGGCTCTGATACCATTTGTAATGCATGTGCCCACTACCCAAGGATCTAGTAGGGTTTTAGGAATGACAACTGCCCCATAGACCACCACTAGCCATAACTGTGCACTTGGTCCTCACTCAAACACACGCCAGGATCAACTTCTCAGTTGGTCACCCATCCTAGTAGTACTCCAAGTTGAGCATGCTTATCTATGGAGTTCTTTAGTGATGGGCTTCCAGAAAAGGAGGTGCACCTTGGTGATATGAGTAGTCGAATCATTCCTTTTAAGATCATTCTATCCAAGGCCTCAAGTCCTAGGATGTTATACACACTCACAGAAATTGACCGATGGATCAACTAAGAAAAACTGATTTTGACTCATCGGTTGAGTTTACCATAACAAATTTGATCGAAAGTTTGAAAATTAGCTTTGTCTCTTAATGGATCAGTCGAGTTATCTTTATTGAAACTCGATGAAATGTAATGTACAGAAAATGTAGAAAAAGTGATTATAACTATTGGTGACGTATTTTGAACGAGAATAGATCCATTGTAAGTTGGAAAATGGCTATATTTCTCCCTTAAGTGATCCCACACTCATAGGAACACCCCCAGATGTAAATAGGACCCCTTGGAGTTCATTCCAAGTTTTCTCATTCATGCTATTCTAAGTCCTTGCTATAGTTAAGTGTGTTGCAACTCCTTGAGCCCCTTTCTCTCTCTCATTTACATAGAATTTAGTGATTATGAGAGAGTTAGGCCAGTTGTAAGAGAGCTACCTTCATGTGCTTGTAAATCTCTCATTCCATTCCATCTTCCCTACCCCCTTTCTCAAAGAAGAAAAGGTTGAAGCAAGCTACTTCGAGTGAAGTTGAAGATGTTGTTCTTCTTCTTCAAGGTTGAAGAAGAGGTGAAGATCTTCTCCAGGTGAAGGAGAAGGGCAAGGCCAAGATTCAAGAAGAGTGGGAAAATTCCTTCAAGTCCAAAGACTTGATGCAAGTGTGGGTAAGTCCTTGTTGAATGCTGAAGACATCTAGATCAAGTGGGTAAGTCCTTGTGTATGTGGAAGTCTCTTATCTTGAATAGGTAAGTCCTTGGATGTATGGTGGTCTCCGTGTATCTCTTATGAATGAATATAAGTATACACGGACTGGAAAGTCATATAGGTTGACCTCTCTAGGTAGTGGATTGACTCTCTCCTAGTTTGGAGAGTGGAACCACTCTAAACCACCTTGTCCAAGAGTATGTTTCAATTTCTATGATCCTTGCTATGCTTGCTTAGTTAGGACTTCAAATTGCAGTTAACCTATTGGTTTTAATTGATATAATTTAAAGGTCTAACTTATCTTATGAGAATTGTGAAGCTCTATTCACCCTCCTCTAGAGACCTAGATCCAATAAGTGGTATTAGATCCAAGGATATTCTCCAATAATCTCCCACGAGAGGAGAAGATGGGCATCAACCTACTTGATTCACTCAACCTAGAGGGAGGCTTCTCCATGCATCCTCCATTCGTCGATGACACCAACTTCCTCTATTGGAAGAGCCGTATGTAATTCTACATTTAAGGCATGAACTTTGATATGTGTAAGGTGATGGTCACACCATATAAGGATCCAACCAAATATGTTTAAATATGGAATGAAGTTGTACTTAAAGAAACCCAGCTCAATGCCAAAGCTATAAGCATCATCTATGCAACCTTTACACCAACAAAGTTCAATCGCATTTCATCATGGGATATTACCTATGAGATTTGAGATAAATTTTACATCACCTATGAGGGGACAAAGCAAGTCAAGGAGGCCAACCTATATATTTTGAATAGCCTTCTAGAGAACTTTAGAATGGGCAAGAAAGAAGGGATTGTGAAGATGTACTCTAGGCTCAATGTGATCATTAATGGCCTAGCTGCTTTGGGAAACACTTTGGATTAATGTGTAATCAACTCTATGATCTTGAGGACTCTACCAAAGAAATGGGAGTCAAAGGTGACCTCTATTAAAGAAGTGAGGAGCCTTGGTGACATCCCAACCGAAGAGCTCATTGGCAACCTCCAAGCCCATGAGCCAAGGCTTGACAAGAAAGAGGAAGAAGCCAAGAAAGAAGAGAAGGAAACTGATAAGATCAAAGATAGTGCTTTCAAAGCACAAGTGGAGGCAGTCATCCTTCAGCAAAAACTTCTTGTTGGACATCTCCCTCCTCCTCTAGTGAGCATTAAGACAACTACACCAAGGACAAGTACTTTAAGGGAAAGCAATCCTCCTCCTCTACTCCTAGATGCTACAAGTGTGGATAGAAGAGACACTAAAAGAGTGAATGTTCTAAATCAAGAAAGACACACCACAAAGCAACTCCAAGAAGGAGGAAGAGTACAACAAGGAGAGAAAGTATAAGAGGAAGGAAAAGAAGGAGAAAAGACAAAAGAATACAACTCATGCAGCTTGAAAGGAATCATCCTCAAGTGGATCTAGATCCTAAGAAGATGGAGAGTGCCACCTTGCACTCATGACCTCTACTAGTGAAGAAATTTGTGAGGTAAGTGAGGTAAGCTTGCATGAGTTATCTAAGGAAGATCTTATTGATATGTTTGTTTCTATCCGTTCTTCTTTTGCTAAGTGTAAATCTAGAAGAAAAAGGTTAGGAAAAATTATTGATGATTTGTATAATAAACTTGAAAATTTTGAGCTAAATGAGAAAAATCATCTTGACAACATTGATAATTTACAAGGCCAATATCTTGGTCTTGAGCTATAATACAATGGAGTTCAAGTAGAGATTGGTGTCTACCTTAAGAACATTGAAACTCTTAAGGGAGATAACCAAAAGTGCCTAAATGAGCTCGAAATTCTTAAAATTGAAAATGTAGAATTTAAGGTTATTTTTTATGCTCGTAGGGATGAGAGGGATGCTTATCTTAAGGAGATTCAAGTGCTTAAATATGAAAATGCTAGGTTTCTTGGTCAGGTTAATGATTTATCTTCTAGACCTATCTTGTCTAGTAATGATATTGCTTCTGTGTCTCTTAAGAAAGGTTCTTATTTAACTAAAGCCCTCTATTTGGAGGCTGACCTTGTTCATGCTAGAGATGATATTTCTAGTTTGTCTTATACTATCATATCTTAATGATGACAATCATATACTTAGAGAATCTGTGCAGAAATTCCTCAAATGGAAAAACTCCCTTAATGAAATATTTGACCATTCTACCAAACAAAGTGGTACTAGTGGTTTGGGATTTGTAGGGTGAGAACCTAAGGGCAAGAACAAAGCCAAAAATAAGAAAAAGAGTAAGGAAACCTCCTTTTTCACTGGAGAGTCTTCTGACACTAAGGACCCTATGATTTTTTCTCATTGCAAGTATGATGATCATTACTATACTTATTGTCCTTACAAGCCCAAGGGGACCAACCCAAAGATGAAAGGGTCTCCAAGCTAACTCTAGATTTCAAAGTTTGAGTTGGGAACTGACACTCTCTTTTCTTGTAGGAAGAAGGAAGATGGAGTGTTGATAGTGGCTGCAATAAGCATATGACAGGTGATATATTCCATTTCAACAACTTCACTAAAAATAAAGGAGGTTTGATTACCTTTGGGGACAACAAGAAAGGTAAGGTTAAAGGTGAGGGTGATGTAGGTGAATCCTTATATATAAAAAATGTTCTTTTTGTGGATGGCCTACATCACAATTTAATAAGTGTAAGTCAATTATGTGATAATGGTTACCTTGTGCTATTTACTTTTTTGAATGCTTGATTCTAGATTCTGTCACCTATCAAGTTATATATAAGGGAACTAGAAGTGGTAATATTTATGTAATTGTGTTTGAGTCTATTAAGCCTATTGTTGGTAGATGCCTAGCAATCAACTCGAATGATATCTCTCTTTGGCATCATCAACTTGGTCATGTAAATATGAATCGATTGAAGAATTTTACCAAAAAGGAATTGGTGAAGGGTCTTCCCAAGTTGGATTTTGAAAAGGATGAGGAATGCCAACCTTATACCCAAGGAAAGAAAACTAAGTCCTCTTTCAAATCCAAAGGATTCCTTAGTACTAAGATAGCTCTTGAACTTCTTCACATTGATCTATTTGGACCAATGAGAACTCAATCGCTTTGTGGTTCCAAATATTGCCTTGTTATTGTCGATGATTTCTCTAGATATACTTGGACCTTCTTTCTCATTTTCAAGAGTGATACGGTTGATGTTTTCTCAACTTTTTGTAAATGATCTGAGAATGAAGCTTCTTGTCAGATCGTTTCCATCTGTAGTGATCATGGGGGAGAATTTGAAAATGATGTTTTTGAACATTTTTGTCAAGAATCTGGATATGCACATAACTTCTCTTCACCTCAAACACCTCAATAAAATGGGGTTGTAAAAAGGAATAATAGGTCACTATAGGAGATGGCTAGGACCATGCTTTAAGAGTATGACACTCCAAAGAAGTTTTGGGCCGAAGCCATTAGTACCTCATGTTTTGTGCAAAATTGGGTTCTTACACACCCTTATTTAAAGAAAAACCCCTATGAGATATGGCATGGTAGAAAAACCTCTATCAAGTATTTTCATATTTTCATATGTCCTAGTTTTGTTTTGAATACAAAGGATTCTCTCGATAAGGTTGATCTGGAATCTTACAAGGCTTTCTTATTTGGTTACAACACTACTAGCAAGGCTTATAGGGTGTTTAATATTGATATTGCTAAAGTAGAAGAATATATAAATGTTAAGTTTATTGAGACTAACCCGTCTATTCCCAAAGATATTATTCCAAATGATGATGTTTCTAGTGAGGTAATTCCTATTCTAAAAGAACGCAACATCACCCAAAAGGGAAAATTAGATAGTCTCTCAAGAAGAAGAGAAAGATGAAGAGAAGAAGGATCTAACTCCCTTATTTGCAAAGAACAATCCAAAAGAGGTGATTTTATGTGATCCATTTGAAAGGGTGAAGACACAGACTGCATTCAACAAATAACAAGCAAACAATACCTTCATCTCACAACTCGATCCTAAGAATGTCAATGAAGCTTTTGGGGATGATGAGTGGGTCCTAGCTATGCAAGAAGAGTTCGAGCAATTTGAAAAGAACAAAGTCTGGAACCTAGTGCCATGACCAAGTAATAGAAAGATCATTGGCACCAAGTGGGTCTATCACAACAAGCTAGATGAAAGTGGAAAAGTGGTAAGGAACAAGGAAAGGTTAGTGGCTCTAGGCTACAATCAGCAGGAAGGTATAGATTTTGATAAAACATTTGCACCTGTAGCTAGACTTGAGTCCATTCGTATGTTGTGTGGCTTTGATAGTTACAAAAACTTTCTTCTTTATCAAATGGATGTTAAGAGTGTGTTTTTGAATGGTACTGTTGAGGAGGAAGTGTATGTTTCACAACCCTTGGACTTTGAACATGATAGTTTACCAAACCATGTTTATTTGTTACAAAAAGTTCTCTATGGACTCAAACAAGAACCTAGATCTTGGTATGATAAATTAAAGAACTTTTTGTTAGATCATTGGTATATCATGGACAAAGTAGATTTTACCTTACTTCCAAAGCACACTTCTAACAATTTTCTTATTATTCATATATTTTGATGGTATCATTTTTGGCAGTACTAACCTTGATCTTTGCAAAGAATTTAGTGATCTTATGCAGACTGAATATGCGATGAGTATGAAGGGTGAGCTCACATTCTTCCTTAGATTTCAAATCAAGCAAACTAAAGATGGGAACTTCATCAACCAAGGCAAGTTCACAAGTGAGCTACTTAAGCACTTTGGGATGGAGAACACCAAGCCGATGGACACACCCATGTCAAACACCACCAAACTTGACAAAGATAAAGAAGGTGAGAAGGTAGATGAGAAGCTCTAAAGAGGGTATGATCAGAAGTCTACTTTACATAACTTCCTCTAGACTTGATATTATGTTTAGTGTTGGCTTGTGTGCTTTTTTGGAAAATTTGTTGGCTTGTGTGCTTGTTTTCAATCAAATCCTAAGAAATCACATCTTATAGATGTTAAGAGGATTTTAAGGTACTTATCCAAAACCCTAAATTTTGGACTATGGTATCCCAAGTCAAAGGACTTTACTCTTATAGCTTATAGTGATATGGATTACGTAGGATGCTTGATTGATAGAAAGTGCACACGTGGCACTTGATTTCTCCTATGACCATTCTTGGTGTCTTGATTCTCTAAGAAATAGAGCACAGTGGCACTATCAACCACTGAGGCTGAATACATTGCATTCGAGAGTTGTTGTGCCCAGGTCCTATGGATGAAGCAAATGCTTCAAGACTTTAACATTCATTTTGATGCTTCTCCTATCTTTTGTGATAATACTAGTGCAATTAACTTGTCATATAATCCTATATTGCATAGTAGAGCTATGCATATAGAGGTTATCCATCATTTTCTTCATGAACACATTGCCAAAAAGGATATCTATATCATGCATGTGGACACAAAAAATCAGTTGGCAGACATTTTCACTAAACCACTAACTCGACCGATCAGAGGTCGAGAGATTTTTTAAAGAGCCTATCAGTTGAGTTTATGAGTCACATAACTCGACAGATGGTTGGGTTGGATCAAACATAAGTTAGGTTCGGCCGACTTTTCTCCCTATCAACTAGAGAAAAATCGATCGATCCAACCTCTAGCTCCCTCAAGATCTCAACCCTAGCCCCGACCCTCCTTTCCTTAGACTAGTTCAACCTAGATCGACCTCCCTTGACCTCTTTCCCATCAACCCTAGGTGTGTGGATGGGTTTTGGTGGTGTTTCTCTTGTTTTTTCTCTCTTCATCCTCTCCACTTTGTCTCCATGGCGTACAAACAGAGAAAGTGGGTGGCACCAACTGGAGCACCATCTTCGTCCTCCAACTTGCGTCTCATACCCTTTGACGATGCATTCTTTGTCTCCAATGAGGCTCTAAATAGGTACAATGAGCTCCTTCCTAGGAATCCTTTTCCATTCCATGCCCTTTTTGAGCCATCCCCACATAGACAAAGAATCATCGAGCAAGTAGCCAAGTTGCTATACAACCACCATCTCTCTACGTTCTGTGTCAAACACTTGTGCTACAACAATTCTATCACTAGCATAAAAGTCATTCAAGATTTCTATGCTAACCTGTAATGGAATTATGACACACTCATACCACCACCCAATACTCAAGTACTCCCCACTTACATGATTATTGGGAATAAATTACAAGTCTCTGAGGATACCTGAACATCTTCTTTTTGGTTTACTAAGGCGACTGACACTTGGAGGAAGGACTACCCCAAGTATTTTGACTTAATTGAATTCGAGACCTTCTACAAGAAGTATGCTCTCACTCTCCTGAATATTCATAAATACTTGAAGAAGCCTGAGTTCCCCTATAGGAAGAAGTGTAACCTTCCCTCCTTTGCTTTAGAACTCAAGAACTGTATACTTGCCCTAGTTGTTAACTGCAATATTCATCCTAAGAAAAATCAGACTAAAATTGCAGAAAACACTGCGGTAATTATGTACTGTCTCTTGAAGAACATCGGAGTCAAGTGATCTTGACATATTCTCCATCACATGACCTACTTTGACTCTGGTAAGAACACCCGTGGCACCCACCCACCCTACCCAGCCCTAATCTGTGGTCTTTTTCAGCTTGCCACTAGCAAATCTCTTTTCCATGGCCTTCACTACAAACCAACCCAGAAAGGAGTTTGCATCAGTGAGACCACACTTCAGAAGTTTGTGTCTATCCCTTCCTCTACCACACCTAGATCCTCTACCTCTGCCTCCACATGTGAACCTCCACCACCTTAGCCTTCCTGACCTGCCCGTGCCTCTTTTCATGTATCCAATGAAACCCTCATGGGCTACATGATGATAAACAGGCATATAACCTTCAGGTTCAGGAGCACTTGCATCAAGATATTTGTGCCATATTGTAAAACATGAACCTATCCTATGCACGCCCTTATCCTACCTATCAGTCCTACCCAAGAGGTAACTATGCATCTTATGCATATGATCATTTTTACCCAGCCCCTCCACCTTCTGCTTCCACTGCTACACCCTCTATTGCTGGTGGATCTACCCCTGGAGTGTTTTCACTTCCTGCTAGCCCTTTGGCCACCCTTCCTGCTGGTCTCAACTCTTCTTCTCCCACCTTTCCACAAGACAATGAGCTTCATGCTCTTGGCATGTCTTGGGATGAGAAGAATGCCCATTGGCTCGGTCGTGGTTGTGGTTCACTTGCTGATGAGGAAATGCCAAACCAGGCTGATGAGGAAGTTGCTTCTGCTGACAATGAGGAGGATTCTGAGGATGAGGATGGTGATGATGGTTCTGGTGGCTCTGGTGATGAAGGTGATGTTGCAGTCTCTACTTCACCTTTAGACGAAGATGATGACTATGAGCCTGAAGCTTCTAATGTTGATGTCGATGTTGATGATGTGGACATAAATGACCTAGATGTTTAGATTTTCTATTTTTTAGTCTAGATGTTGATCATATATATCTTTCTAGGCTATTACGTATTTAAAACATCTTGCACATTTTCTGATTTGTACTATTTTATCATCATGTTTTCATCATTTTGGCCTGTAGTTGTTTCTGATGACATGCTTTCTGGGTTGTAATCTTAATCGTATGTACACTTACTCTTTGATTTACTATATCTCATGAGTTGATGCCATGTTTAACATATTTTTATTATGCCTTAGATTGTTTGTTTCTCTTGTCTCTGTTTGTTGTATGTTTTGAGTTTGCATGTTGTCGATGTATGTTTGGTTGTGCTTGGAGAAGATCTATTTTTGTGCTCTTCTACCCCCTTCCTTTTTGACAATGTCAAAAGGGGGAGAGAAGCTCAATGTTTTGAAGCTCATCCATATTGTTTTATTTCCTATGTGATCCTTTTCTTGTTCATTATATGACTTATCATGTGACTTGATAAAGGATGATATAGTATATATGTCATATTGCTTTGTGCATATAGACTAACTATGTAGGTAAGAGTAAGCATATATTGAGGGGGAGAAATTCAAATTGTTCAAAATATGAATCCCCCTGCAATTCACAAGGCAAAGGTATAATTTTAATTTTCATTTTCAATATGATCAAGGAATGGTTTGTCATTATCAATATGGGGGAGAATGTTGACTTGAGAGTTATACATTGCCCATATTTTGATAATGCCATAATCATTCCATTCCTATGCATATAATATGTTTATTCAAGATTGATTTCAAACCTTTAGATACATGAAAAGGATCAATTTACACAAGCCCTAGCTTGTTCAAGTTCAAGTCAAAAGCAATGCAAGTGTGAATTTTGGAAAATCACACCAAATGACCTTAGATGATGTTTTTCATCGTTGATGATATGACTTTTAACTAAGATGAGAAAAAATTAGGGATACTTAACTCCAACGATTGATCACTCAAATATTGATTTAGAAAATTTGTCACACACTGTTTATCGGTCAAGTTGGAAACTCGACCGATCTAGTGATGGATATTCTGGAGAGACCAATCAGTCAAGTTGCACACTCATAGAACTTGACTGATCGATCAACTAAGAAAAATTGATTTTGACTCATCGATCGAGTTTACCAGAACAAACTCGACCGATAGTTTGAAAATTGGCTTCGTCTCTTAGTGGATCAGTCGAGTAATCTTTATTGAAACTTGACTGAATGTACTGTAGAAAAAATGTAGAAAAAGTGATTATAACCATTGATAAGTTGTTTTGAGTGAGAACAGATCCATTGCAATTTGGAAAATGGTTGTATTTCACCCTTAAGTGATCCCACACTCAAGGGAACACCCCCAGCTATAAATAGGATCCCTTGAAGTTCATTCCAAGTTTGCTCATTCATGCTATTCTATGTCCTTGCTATAGTTGAGTGTGTTGAAACTCCTTGTGCCCCTTTCTCTCTCTCATTTACATAGCATTTCATGATTATGGGTGAGTTAGGCCATAGCATTTCATGATTATGGGTGAGTTAGGCCAGTTGTAAGAGAGATACCTTCATGTTCTTGTAAAGCTCTCATTCCATTCCATCTTCCCTACCCCCTTTCTCAAAGAAGAAAAGGTTGAAGCAAGTTACTCTGAGTGAAGGTGAAGTTGTTGTTGTTCTTCTTCAAGGTTGAAGAAGAGGTGATGATCTTCTCCAGGTGAAGGAGAAGGTCAAGGCCAAGATTCAAGAAGAGTGGGAAAATTCCTTCAAGGCCAAAGACTTGATGCAAATGTGGGTAAGTCCTAATTGACAGTTGAAGACATCTTGATCAAGTGGGTAAGTCCTAGTGTAGGTGGAGGACTCTTGTCTTGAATAGGAAAGTCCTCAGATGTATGGTGGTCTCCTTGTATCTCTTTTGAATGAATAAAAGTATACATCGATTGCAAAGTCCCAGAGGTTGGCCTCTCTAGGTAGTGGATTGACTCTCTCCTAGTTTGGAGAGTGGAACCACTCTAAACCACCTTATCCAAGTGCATGTTTAATTTCTCTCATCCTTGCTATGCTTTCTTAGTTAGGACTTCAAATTTCTCTTAAGCTATTGGTTTTGATTGATACAATTTGAATTTATAACTTATCTTGTGAGAATTTTGAATCTCTATTCAACCCCCTCCTCTAGAGCCCTATATCCAAAAGTTTCTACATAAAACACTAGTCTTGCATCAAAATCTGACACTGGAGAAAAATCTACATAAAATTTTACATACAATGTAGCTCTATATGTCCTGCATCACAATATTATGTAAGAAACTCAAGATAGTAGATACCCAATTCAAGGAAAAATCTTGAGCATGTATGAAACAAGATGGATATAAGTACCTAATAAATAGGAAATGCACCCAAAATGGGTTGAAGTGCCAAAAAGTCAATTACACCTAAGAACGCAGTTAATCCGCCTACTTATCAGTGTATTTCCTACTATATAGGCCAATGTCCCCCAAAATGGGGTTAAAGCTCCAAAAAGTGGATCAAAATGCCTACAAATGGGGTTTGTGTGCCTATTTGTCAGTGTAGTGGCAATTTGAGCCTAGTTTACTGTAATGTGCCTAACTTATAGGCCAATGCATCGAAAATGCATTTAAAGCACCTAAAAATGGGATTAATGCACTCACTTGATAGTCTAGTGCCATTTTAGCCTAATTTATAATTATGGACTTAATAAATAGAAAATGCACCCAAAAATAGGTTGAAGTGCCCAAAAGTGGGCTAAAGCATCTATGAATGAGGTTAATCTACCTACTTGTCAATGTAGTGCCTAATTTATAAGCCAATGAGCCTGAAATTGGCATTAGAGCACCCAAAAGTGGTCTAAACGCCTAAAGATGGGGCTTATCCACCTATTTGTCTATGTCATGGCAATTTGAGCCTAATTTTATGTGCATAATTTATCGGCCAATGCGCCCAAAAATTCAGTTAAAGTGACTAAAAATGGGGTTAATGCACCCACTTGTCAGTGTAGTGGATTTTTTAGCTGAATTTACTATTATGTACCTAAAAAAAGGGAATGCCCCTAAAAATGGGTTGAAGTGCATTAAAGCAGGTTAAAGTGCCTAAGAATGGGTTAATCTGCCTCTTGTCAGTGTAGTGCCTCATTTATAGGTCAATGTACCCCAAAATGGGGTTAAAGTGCCTAAAAGTGGGTCTAAATGCCTAAAAATGGGGTTTATTGGCCTATTTGTCAGTGTAGTGTCAATTTGAGCCTAATTTACTATTATGCACCTAATTTATAGGCCAGTGCACCCAAAAATGCATTTAATGCGCCTAAAAATTGGGTTAATACCCACTTGTCAGTGTAGTGTCATTTTTAGCCTAATTTAATGTCATACACCTAATAAATAGGGAATACACCCAAAAATGGGTTGAAGTGCCTAAAAGTGGGTTAGAGAGCCTAGTATAGGGTTAATCTGACTACTTGTTGGTGTACTGCTTTATATATAAGCCAATGCACCCCAAAATCTGGCTACAATGTCTAAAAATGGGTTAAAATGCCTAAAAGTGGGTGAAAACACCTAAAAATGGGGTTTATGTGCCTATTTATCAAAGTAGTGGTAATTTAATCTCATTTACTATTATGTACCTAATTTATAGGCCAACGCACCCAAAAATGGGTTGAGGTGCCTAAAAGTGGGTTAAAGCGCCTAAGAATGTGGTTAATCTGCCTACTTGTCACTGTAGTGCCTAATTTATAGGGCCATGCACCCCAAAATGGGGATAAAGTCCTGAAAGTGGGTTAAAATGCCTAAAAATGGGGTTTGTGCGCTTCTTTGTCACTGTAGTGGCAATTCGATCCTAATTTACTGTTATGTGCCTAATTTATAGGCTAATGTGCCCAAAAATGCGGTTAAAAAGCATCTAAAAATGGGGTTAATGCACCCACTTGTCTGTGTAGTGCCTTTTTATCCTAATTTAATATTATGTACCTAATAAATAGGAAATGTACCCAAAAATGGGTTGAAGTGCCTAAGTGTGGGGTTAATCTGCCTACTTTCTAGTGTATTTCCTAATTTATTAGCCACTTTGCACCAAAATGGGGTTAATGCTCCAAAAAGTGGGTCAAAATGCCTAAAAATGGGGGTTACACGCCTATTTGTCATCGTAGTGGCAATTTGAGCCTATTTTACCATTATGTGCCTAACTTATAGGCCAATGTGCCCAAAAATACAGTTAGAGTGCCTAAAAATGGGGTGAATGCACCCACTTGTCAGTGTAGTGCCTTTTTTAGCCTAATTTACTATTATGTACCTAATAATCAAGAAATGTTCCCAAAAATGGGTTGAAGTGCCTAAAAGTGGGTTAAAAACCTAAGAATGGGGTTAATCTACCTACTTGTTAGTGTAGTTTCTAATTTATAGGCCAATGCGCCTTAAAATGGGGTTAAAACTCTATTTGTTAGTGTAGTTGGTCTAAACACCTAAAAATGGGGTTTATGTGCCTATTTGTTAGTGTAGTGGTAATTTGAGCCTAATTTTATTATTGTGCACCTAATTTATAGGCCAATGCTCCAAAAAATGTGGTTAAAGAGCCTAAAAATGGGGTTAATGCGCCCACTTGTTAGTGTAGTGCCTTTTTAGCCTAATTTATAGTTATGCACCTAATGAACATGAAGTGTACCCAAAAATCAATTAAAGTGCCTAAAGTTGGTTAAAGCGCCTAAGAATGGGGTTAATCCATTTACTTATAATTGTAGTGCCAATTTATAGGCAAATGCACCCCAAAATTGAGTTTAAGCGGCCAAAAGTGGGTCTAAATGCCTAAAAATGTGGTTTATACACCTATTTGTCTGTGTGGTGGCAATTTCAGCCCAATTTACTGTTATGTGCCTAATTTATAGGCCAACGCACCCAAAATGAGGGTTGAAGTGGCTTAAATGGGGTTAATGTGCCCACTTGTTAGTGTAGCGTGTTTTTAGCCTAATTTAGTATTATGCGACTAATAAAGAGGAAATGTGTCAAAAAATGGGTTGAAGTGCATAAAAGTGGGTTAAAATGTTTAAGAATGGGGTTAATCCACCTACTTGTTAGTGTAGTGCCTAATTTATAGGCCAGTGCACCTCGTAATGGGGTTAAAGCCTCAAAAGGTGGTTAAAATGCCTAAAAAAGTGGTCTATGTGCACTTGAACAACCCTAAAGTAATTCTAGAAAATATCAATGCAAGATAAAGTGATGTAGAAAAACAATAAATCACAATTTTGACCCTAAAGATGATGGAATCCACCCAAAAAGCATCAGGGCTCATGGTAAAGTGATGAGTCTTGCCGAAAGGTCATTTCTACATTACAAAACTAGTCATGCATCAAAATCTGACATTGGAGAAAAATCTACATAAAATTCTACATATAATGTATATCTATATTTCCTGCATGACAATGCTATGTATAAAACTCAAGATAGTAGATACACAATTCAAGGAACAAGCTTGAGAAAGTATGAAACAAGATGGGTTTAAGTGCCTAATAAATAGGAAATTCACCCAAAATGGGTTGAAGTACCTAAAAGTGGGTTACACCTAAGAACAAAGTTAATCTGACTACTTGTTAGTGTATTGCCTACTTCAGAGGCCAATGCACCCCAAAATGGGGTTAATTCTCCAAAAAGTGGGTCAAAATGCCTACAAATGGGGTTTATGCGCCTATTTGTCAATGTAGTGGCAATTTGAGCCAATTTTACTGTTATGTTCCTAACTTATACGCCAATGCGCCCATAAATGTAGTTAAAGCACCTAAAAATGGTATTAATGTGTCCACTTGTCAGTGTAGTGCCTTTTTTAGCCTAATTTACTATTATGCGAGTAATAAATAGGGAATGCACCCAAAAATGGACGAAGTGCCTAAAAGTGGGTTACACCTAAGAACGGGGTTAATCTGCCTACTTCTCAGTGTATTGCCCAATTTATAGGCCAATGCACACCAAAATGGGGTTAATGCTCCAAAAAGTGGGTCAAAATGCCACAAAATGGGGTTTATGCCCCTATTTATCAGCGTAGTGGCAAGTTGAGCCTAATTTACGAATATATGTGTAACTTATAGGTCAACACGTCAAAAAATGCAGTTAAAGTGCCTAAAATGGGGTTAATGCACCCACTTGTCAATGTAGTGCTTTTTTGCCTAATTTACTATTATGCACCTAATAAATTGGAAATGCATTAAAAAATGGGTTGAAGTGCCTAAAAGTGGGTTAAACACCTAAGAATGGGGTTAGCCCACCTACTTGTCAGTGTAATGTCTAATTTATAGGCCAATGCGCCCCAAAATGGGGTTAAATGCCTAATTGTTAGTTTAGTTAGTCTAAGCACCTAAAAATGGGGTTTTGGTGCCTATTCGTCAGTGTAGTGGCAATTTGAGCATAATTTTACTGTTATGGACCTAATTTTTAAGCCAATGCCCCCAAAAATGTGGTTAAATTGCCTAAAAATGGGGTTAATGCGCCCACTTGTCTGGGTAGTGCCTTTTTTAGCCTAATTTATTATTATGCACCTATTAAATATGAAATGTTCCCAAAAATCAATTGAAGTGCCTAAAGTGGGTTAAAGTGCCTAAGAATGGAGTTAATCCACCTACTTGTAAGTGCAGTGCCTAATTTATAGGCCAATGCACCCCAAATCGAGTTAAACCGTCCAAAAGTGGGTCTAAGTGCCTAAAAATGGGGTTTATACACCTATTTGTCCGTGTAGTGGCAATTTCAGCCCAATTTACTATTATGTGCCTAATTTTATAGGCTAGTGCACCCAAAAATGTAGTTTGAAGTGGCTTAAATGGGGTTAATGTGCTCACTTGTTAGTGTAGTCTATTTTTTTAGCCTAATTTACTACTATGTGACTAATAAAGAGGAAATGTGCTAAAAAATGGGTTGAAGTGCGTAAAAGTGGGTTAAAGCGTCAAAGAATGGGGTTAATTTGCCTACTGGTTAGTGTAGTGCCTAATTTATAAGACAACACACCCCATAATGGGGTTAAAGCCCCCAAAAGGTTGTTAAAATGCCTAAAAATGTGGTCTATGTGCACTTGAACAACCCATAAGTAATTCTAGAAATATAAATGCAAGATAAAGTGTTGTACAATAACAACAAATGACAATTTTGACCCTCAAGATGACAAAATTCACCCAAAAAACATCAGGGCTCATGACATTGCGACGAGTCTTGCTTAAAAGGTCATTTCAGCATAAAAAACACTAGCCTTGTGTCAAAATCTGACACTGGAGCAAAATATGCATAAAATTTAAAATACAATGCAGTTCTTTATATCCTGCATCACAATGCTATGTAAGAAACTCAAGATAGTAGATACAAAATTCAAGGAGCAAGCTTGAGCAAGTATAAAATAAGATGGGTTTAAGTCTCTAATAAATAGGAAATGCACCCAAATGGGTTGAAGTGCCTAAAAGTGGGTTACACCTAAGAACGGAGTTAATCTGCCTACTTGTTAGTGTATTGCGTACTTTATAGGCCAATGCACCCCAAAATGGGGTTAATGCTCCAAAAAGTGGGTCAAAAAGCCTAAAAATGGGTTTTATTCACCTATTTGTCAGCGTAGTGGCAATTTGAGCCTAGTTTACTGTTATGTGCCTAACTTACAGGTCAATGCACCCAAAAATGCAGTTAAAGCACCTAAAAATGGGATTAATACCCCCACTTGTCACTGTTGTGCCTCTTTTAGCCTAAATTACTATTATGCACCTAATAAATAGGAAATACACCGAAAAATAGGTGGAAGTGCCTAAAAGAGGGTTAAAGCATCTAAGAATGGGGTTAATCTGCTTACTTGTCAATGTTGTGCCTAATCTATAGGCCAATGTGCCCCAAATTGGGGTTAGAGCGCCCAAAAGTGGTCTAAATGCCTAAAAATGGGACTTATGCACTTATTTGTCAATGTAGTGGCAATTTGAGCCTAATTTTGTTATTATGCTCCTAATTTATAGGCCAATGCACCCAAAAATGCAGTTAAAGTGACTAAAAATGGGGTTAATGCACCCACTTGTCAGTATGGTGCCTTTTTTAGCTGAATTTACTATTATGTGCCTAAAAAATAGGATATGCACCTAAAAATGTGTTGAAGTGCCTAAAATTGGGTTAAAGCACATAAGAATGGTTAATCCACCTACTTGTCAGTGTAGTGCCTCATTTATAGGCCAATGCACCCCAAAATGGGGTTAAAGCGCCTAAAAGTGGGTATAAATGCCTAAAAATGGGGTTTATTAGCTAATATGTCAGTGTAGTGTCAATTTGAGTCTAATTCACTATTATGCACCTAATTTACAGGACAATGAATACAAAAATGCATTTAATGCGTCTAAAAATTGGGTTTATGTGCCAACTTGTCAGTGTAGTGTCTTTTATAGCCTAATTAACTTTAATACACCTAATAAATAGGAAATACACCCAAAAGTGAGTTGAAGTGCCTACAAGTGGGTTAGAGCACCTAAGTATACACTTAATCCACCTACTTGTCAGTGTATTGCTTAATATATAGGCCAATGCACCCCAAAATTGGGATACTATACCTAAAAATGGGTTAATACGCCTAAAAGTGGGTTAAAACACCTAAAAATGGGGTTTATGCACCTATTTGTCAGAGTAGTGGTAATTTAACCTCATTTACTATTATGTGCCAAATTTATAGGCCAATACGCCCAAAAATGGGTTGAAGTGCCTAAAAGTGGGTTAAAGTGCCTAATTTTTGGGCCCATGTGCCCCAATATAGGGTTAAAGGCTTGAAAGTGGGTTAAAATGCCAAAAAATGGGGTTTATGCGCATATTTTTTTAGTGTAGTTGCAGGTTGATCCTAATTTACTATTATGCGCCTAATTTATACACCAATGGGACCAAAAATGCGGTTAAAAAAGCGTCTAAAAATGGGGTTAATGTGCCCACTTGTCAGTGTAGTGCTTTATTATCCAAATTTAAACTTGAGCCTAATAAATAGGAAATGCACCAAAAAATGGGTTGAAGTGCCTAAAAGTGGGTTACACCTAAGAACGAGATTAATCTGCCTACTTGTCATGTATTGCCTAATTTATAGGCAAATGCGTCGCAAAATGGGGTTAATGCTCAGAAAAGTGGGTGAAAATGCCTAAAAATGGGGTTATGTGCCTATTTGTCACTGTAGTGGAATTTGAGCCTAGTTTACCATTATGTGCCTAACTTAGGCCAATGCGCCCATAAATGTAGTTAAAGCACCTAAAAATGGGGTTAATGCACCAATCTTCCAGTGTAGTGCCTTTTTAGCCTAATTTACTATTATGTGCCTAACAAATAGGAAGTGTTCCCAAAAATGGGTTGAAGTGCCTAAAAGTGGGTGAAACACCTAAGAATGGGGTCAATCCGCCTACTTGTTAGTGTAATGTCTAATTTACAGGCCAATGCACCCCAAAATGGGGTTAAACACCTATTTGTCAGTGTAGTTGGTCTAAACGCCTAAAAATGGGGTTTTTGTGCCTATTTGTCAGTGTAGTGGCAATTTGAGCCTAATTTTACTATTATGCACCTAATTTACACACCTATGCTCCCAAAAATGTGGTTGAAGTGCTTAAAATGGGGTTAATGCTCCCACTTGTCAGTGTAGTGCTATTTTGAGCCTAATTTACTATTATACACCTAATAAATAGGAAATGTGCCCAAAAATCAATTAACATTCCTAAAGTGGGTTAAAGCACCTAAGAATGGGGCTAATCCACCTACTTGTAAGTGTAGTGCTGAATTTATAGGCTAATGCACCTTGAAATTGAGTTAAAGTGCCCAAAAGTGGGTCTAAATGCCTAAAAATGGGGTTTATATGCTTATTTGTCTGTGTCGTGGAAAATTTCAGCCCAATTTATTGTTATATGCCTCATTTATAGGCCAATGCACCCAAAAATGTGGTGAAGTTGATTAAATGGGGTTAATGTGCCCACTTGTGAGTGTAGTGTGTTTTTTAGCCTAGTTTACTATTATGCAACTAATAAAGAGGAAATGTTCCCAAAAATGGGTTGAAGTGCGTAAAAGTGGGTTAAAGTGTCTAAGAATGTGGTTATTCTACCTACTTGTTAGTGCAGTGCCTAATTTATAAGCCAATTGTAACGACCACGCTTCCCAGTAACCCCCAATCAAGGGAGACCAAAAGGTCAGAGCCTCTATCTCAAAATTTAGGATCAATGGTTTGACAATTTAATCAAAAATAATTATCAAATTCTATTAAGACTAAACTTGAAAGCTGGAATAAAATAAAACTTTTGCATACCTTATTTAGGATCTAAGACTTCTATCTATAGACGAAATCTATCTATATAATCCTCCTTTGGATTACTTAACTTTATCTTCATAGATTCTGCTTTACTATTTGTCCAATTTTAGATAATTCCTAAAATGCCAACAAACAAAATGTTAGTCAGCATAAATGAATATGTCGGTATGTGGGGACAAACAAAACATTGCAGGTAATTTCTAACAACATAATCACAACAAATAGTTGTTAACAATGCAAGATTACATTTTCTGTATGACTCCTCAATCACTTTTACCACCTCTGAGATACCCTCTCTAGGGTTAAGTCCTTGCAAGTGACTTTAAGGCTACCTTATCCATCCTGAGCTTGGTACCTGGGGTCACCTCTCTAGGTTCCCTGTGGTCTTCCCTCCAGGGCTTGACCACCTTGACCTTCCCTCTAGGGCTTGGTCCAATATCTTACATCCAGAGGGGTATGTAGGTTCGAGCGAGTCAAACACATGTATACTTTGTGATAATCATATATTAACTTTAAGCATTACAATAATGAAACATCCAAGCAGTTTAATTTCATTGCAATCGATAAATCCTCGAGAAATGCTAGAAAACATAATGTGTGTACTCATAATTAACCACATACCTAATTTATAGATTTCATAGTAAATAAGCACAATACATTCAATCAGGCAATCCAATCCAAGCAAGCAATTCAACCATACTAACACATAATCCTGAAAAGAATACATAATGTTTTACTACATACTTATCATGAATCTACTTTATTGACTTGGATTCACTTTCTAGGGTTTCTAATCTAAATTAGAGTTTCATTTGGGTTCCTTTAGATCTATTTACAGCTTTCCTCTTTTACCCCCACAAAACCCTAAAACAACATATCTAGATGCAAAACCCTAGTTATTCAACTTAATCATATTAGAGCCTTGTTATCATCTACTAGGCTTGAGATCATCCTAATATCATCTTTTATTCAAAGGATTTCAAAGTTCATTTCATTAGAAACCATTAACACCTAGATTAGGGTTAATAAGCACATTAAAGTACATTAGCATATCCAAACCCTAAATTAAGCTATTAAGCATATGGATCATCTACTTATACACTCAAAGCATCCTTTTTATTAACAACAACTTAATTCGCTCATAGACCATCCATACGAATATTCTCAATTTCATTAATCATCAAATTAGAGTTTCTTACTCATGAAAGCATTAAATATGGTAACTTTAGGTAATTTTCGAAATATGACCAGATTCAGGATCTAAATCTATTTTTTTGAATTCCTAGCATTTTTCTGATCAAAAACCATATATTATTTGCCTAGTTATGAGTGATGGTTTATTTACTACATTATTTGCAAGTTAAATACTAAGAGATGAATCATAGGCTGACACGTCACTCTAGTGCATATTTTGTTTAACAGTGGGCCGGCTAAAAAAAGAGTCATTTTACCTTTTTTCCCTTATGGGTAATGTGAAGCCCAGGGGTGCTCATGTCTTTTCACTCCTATTTACCCCCAACCTCACGATCGCCTGGTCGCAGCGACGTCCGCCACACGTGGGCCGCTGTTCTTCAGGGTGTTGGCATCACGAGGCAGCAAGAGGGTGGTTGCACCTCTACAGATCCCCGTTAGACCCAGCCCAGCCTTTGACATGGTGTTCTTAGATAGGAGATGGGGGAGACAACCTTTCTCCACTCCACCCGCTCCAGCGAGCTCTACTCTATGGCCAACCAACTTGACTGTTTCCCCTGGCCTCCTGGGTCTGCAGCCGGTGGCGAGTTGCACTTGCTAAGAGATCATCTTGCCCTTTAATTGCCCTCGATCGAAACTTCTACTCTCATCTTTATCCTATACGCCAACGTGCACCAGACAGGACCATGGTAGCGCTTGTCCTCGACCGCCTTGGAGCCTTCCCTCAGGTTCGCCAGCGGCGTCCATGCCAGAAACACCCAATCACTTGCCATCTTGCAGGGGGGTTGGGTCTCGGTTGAAGAGCGGTGTCCCCATGATGTTCCCTTATATAACTAGCGTAATACTTTCCAGAATTTAGAGGAGACGACAAATGAGGAGAGGGAGATATGGGTGACTATTCTAAGATTCATTTCCCCCCTCTTATACACAGAGTAATGGGATGATTTCATGGGGAAGGGTTTAAGTAGGTTATTAAAAATGTTCCCCATTCAAACTCTGATATCTACATACGGTAGATAATGTTAGTAACTTTCCACAATTGAGAACTTGTTTCTCGGTAATAACTCTCCCCTAAAGGGTACTATCAAATTTCTAAAGGCCATTATGGCAGTACATCAACATGTGGCACACATTAGATAGTCGATCATTAATATATTTGGGAAAACTCCTAGATTATTCTTTGTTTCTCTCTCCTATTCTTTTATTTTATTTTATCTGGATTCCTTTTACCATTAGAATCCTTGTGGATTCAAAATATCATCCATGATGATTCCATTATCCATATTTCCACATATTTCTTATCTTTTCCTCCTTAAATTAAATTTCCTTCTTAATAATGCATTATTTGAGTTCTTCTTTTTCTTTTAAACATATTGGACTCATTAACATATTATGATCCACGAAAACACATTTACAAGGAAATATTGCAAGGAAATCCATTCACTACACATAAATCATACAATTTCCATAATCATACATTTATTGGGGAAATTGCATTTCCAACCATATGAACCCAAAAATTGGGGTTGTAACACCAATGCACCCCATAATGGGGTTAAAGCCCCCAAAAGGTGGTTAAAATGCCTAAAATGTGGTCTATGTGCACTTGACCAACCCATAAGTAATTCTAGAAAATATCAATGCAAGATAAAAGTGTTGCAGCAAAATAATAAATAACAATTTTGAACCTCAAGATGATGGAATTCACCCAAAAAGCATCAGGGCTCATCGCACAACAATGATTCTTGCTCAAAAAGGTCATTTCTTCATAAAAACATACTAGTCGTGCATAAAAATCTAACACTGGAGAAACATCTACATAAAATTCTACATATAATATAAATCTATATGTCATGTATCACAATGCTATATAAGAAACTCAAGATAGTAGATATACAATACAAGGAACAAGATTGAGCAAGTATGAAACAAGATGGGTTTAAGTGCATAACAAATAGGAAATGCACCCAAAATGGGTTGAAGTGCCTAAAAGTGAGTTCCACCTAAGAATGGAGTTAATCCTCCTACTTGTTAGTGTATTGCCTAATTTATAGGACAATGCGCCCCAAAGTGGGGTTAATGCTCCAAAAAGTGGGTCAAAATGCCTAAAAATGGGGTTTATGCGCCTACTTTGTTAGTGTAGTGGCAATTTGGGCCTATTTTGCTGTTATGTGCCTAACTTATAGGCCAATGTGTCCAAAAATGCAGATAAAGCACCTAAAATGGAATTAATGTGCCCAATTGTAAGTGTAGTGCCTTTATTAGCCTAATTTACTATTACCTTCCTTATAAATAGGAAATGCACCCAAAAATGGGTTGAAATGCCTAAAGTGGGTTAAAGCATCTTAGAATGGGGTCAATCTGCATATTTGTCAAAGTAGTGCCTAATTTATAGGTCAATACGCCCCAAAATGGGGTCAGAGCACCCAAAAGTGGTCTAAATGCCTAAAATTGGTGATTACACACCTATTTGTCTATGTAGTGGCAATTTGATACTAATTTTGTTGTTATGATCCTAATTTATGATCCATAAGCCCAAAAATGCAGTTAAAGTGACTAAGAATGGGGTTAATGCACCCACTTGTCAATGTAGTGCCTTTTTTAACGAATTTATTATTATGCACCTAAAAATAGGAAATGCGCCTAGAAATGGGTTGAAGTTCCTAAAAGTGGGTTGAAGAGCCTAAAAATGGGTTAATCCACCTATTTGTCAGTGTAGTGCCTAATCTATAGGCCTATGCACCCCAAAACGGGTTTAAAGTGCCTAAAAGTGGGTCTAAACGCCTAAAAATTGGGTTTATCCGCCTATTTGTTAGTGTAGTGTCAATTTGTGCCTAATTTACTATTATACACATAATTTATAGGCCAATGTGCGCAAAAATGCATTTAATGTGCCTAAAAATTAGGTTAATGTGCCCACTTGTTAGTGTAGTGTCTTTTTAGCCTATTTTAATATCATATGCTTAATAAATAGGAAATAAACCAAAAAATGGGTTGAAGTGCCAACAAGTGGGTTAGAGCGCCTAAGTATAGGGTTAATTTACCTACTTGTTAGTGTACTACTTCATTTATAGGATAATGCACCCCAAAACCAGGCTACAATGCCTAAAATGGGTTAAAACGGCTAAAAGTGGGCTAAAACACCTAAAAATGGGTATGTGCACCTAATTGTCAGAGTAGTGGTAATTTTAACCTCATTTACTATTATGTGCCTAATTTATAGGCCAATGCGCCCAAAAATGGGTTGAAGTGCCTAAAAGTGGGTTAAAGCACCTAAGAATGCAGTTAATCTGCCTACTTGTCAGTGTAGTGCCTATTTTATAGGCCCATGCACCCCAAAATGAGGTTTAAGGCCTGAAAGAGGGTTAAAATGCCTAAAAATGGGGTTTATGCACCTATTTGTTAGTGTAGTGGCAATTTGAGGCTAATTCAATGTTATGCGCCTAATTTATAAACCAATGTGCCCAAAAATGTGGTTAAAAAGCGTCTAAAATGGGATTAATGTACTCCCTTGCTAGTGAAGTGACTTTTTAGCCTAAATTCAAATTATACACCCAATAAATAGGAAATGCACCCAAAAATGGGTTGAAATGCCTAAAAGTGGGTTACACCTAAGAATGGGTTTGATCCACCTACTTGTCATCGTATTGCCTAATTAATAGGCCAATGCGTGCCAAAATGAGGTTAATGCTCAAAAAGTGGGTGAAAATGCCTAAAATGGGGTTTATGCGCCTATTTGTCAGCGTAGTGGCAATTTGAGCCTAGTTTACAATTATGTGCCTAAATTATAGGTCAATGTGCCCAAAAATATAGTTAAAGTGCCTAAAAATGGTGTTAATGCACCCACTTGTCAGTGTAGTGCCATTTAAAGCCCAATTTACTATTAAGCACCTAATAAACATGAAATGCATGCAAAAATGGGTTGAAGTGCCTAAAAGTGGGTTAAACACCTAAGAATGGGGTTAATCCACCTACTAGTTAGTGTAGTGACTAATTTATTGGCCAATGTGCCCCAAAATAGGGTTAAATGCCTATTTGTCAGTGTAGTTGGTCTAAACGCCTAAAAATGGGGTTTATGTGCCTATTTGTTAGTGTATTGGCAATTTGAGCCTCATTTTACTGTTATGCAACTAATTTATAGGCCAATGCTCCCAAAAATCTTATTAAAGTGCCTTAAAATGGGGTTAATGCGCCCACTTGGCAGTGTAGTGCTTTTTTTAGCCTAATTTACTATTTTGCACCTAACAAATATGAAATTTGCCAAAAAATCAATTGAACTGCCTAAAGTGGGTTAAAGCACCTACGAATGGGGTTAATCCACCTACTTGTAAGTATAGTGATTAATTTATAGGACAATGCACCCCAAAATTGAGTTAAAGCCCCCAAAAGTTGGTCTGAATGCCTAAAAATGGGGTTTATATGCCTTTTTGTCTGTGTACTGACAATTTCAGCCCAATTTACTATTATGTGCCTAATTTATAGGCTAATGCAACCAAAAATATGGGTTTAAGTGCCTTATATGGGTTTAATGTTCCCACTTGTTAGTGTAGTGCATTTTTTAGCCTAATTTACTATTATGCGACTAATAAAGAGGAAATGTGCCCAAAAATGGGTTGAAGTGCATAAAAGTGGGTTAAAGCATCTAACAATGGAATTAATCTATTTGTTAGTGTAGTGCCTAATTTATTGGCAAATCCACCCCATAATGGGGTTAAAGCCCCCAAAAGGTGGTTAAAATGCCTAAAAATGTGTTCAATGTGTACTTGAACAACCCATAAGTAATTCTAGAAAATATCAATGCAAGATAAAGTGCTGCATAAAAATAACAAATCACAATTTTGACTGTTAAGATGATGAAATTCATCTAAAATCCATTAGGGCTCATGGTAAAGTGATGAGTCTTGCTTAGAAGGCCATTTTTGCATAAAAAACACTACCCTTGTGTTAAGATCTGACACTAGAGCAAAATCTGCATAAAACTCTACATACAATGTAGCTCTATATGTCATGTATCACAATGCTATGTAAGAAACTCAAGATTGTAGATACGCAATTCAAGGACCAAACATGAGAAAGTATGAAATAAGTTGGGTTTACATGCCTAATAAATAGGAAATGCACCCAAAATAAGTTGAAGTACCTCAAAGTGAATTACACCTAAGAACAGAGTTAGTCTGTATACTTGTTAGTGTATTGCCTACTTTATAGGCCAATTCTCCCAAAAAAGGGGTTAATGCTCCATAAAGTGGGTCAAAATGCCTAAAAATGGGGTTTATCTATTTGTCTGCTTAGTGGCAATTTGCACCTAGTTTACTCTTATGTGCCTAACTTATGCACCAATGTGCCCAAAAATGTAGTTAAAGAACCTAAAAATGGGATTAATGCACCCTTTTGTCACTGTAGTGCCTTTTTAGCCTAATATACTATTATGCACCTAATGAATAGGAAATGCACCCAAAAACGGGTTGAAATGCCTAAAAGTGGGTTAAAGAGTCTAGGAAAGGGGTTAATCCACCTACTTGTCAATGTAGTGCCTAATTTATAGGTCAATGCATCCCAAAATGGGGTTAGAGCGCCCAAAAGTGGTCTAAACATCTAAAAATGGGGTTTATGCACCTATTTGTCTATGTAGTGGCAATTTAAGCCTAATTTTGTTGTTATGCAGCTAATTTATAGGCCAATGTGCCCAAAAATAAAGTTAAAGTGATTTAAAATGGGGTTAAAGCACCCACTTGTTAGTGTAGTGCCTTTCTTAGCTAACTTTACTATTATGAGCCTAAAATTAGGAAATGTGCATAAAAATGGGTTGAAGTGCCTAAAAGTGGGTTAAGGAACCTAAGAATGGGTTAATCTACCTACTTATCAATGTAATGCCTAATTTATAGGCCAATGCACATCAAAATGTGGTTATAGCACCTAAAAGTGGATCTAAACGCCTAAAATGGGGTTTATCTACCTATTTCTCAGTGTAGTGTCAATTTGAGCCTAATTTACTTATATGCACCTAATTTATAGGCCAATGCACCCAAAAATGCATTTAATGCTCCTAAAAATTGGGTCAATGCACTCACTTGTCAATGTAGTGTCTTTTTAACATAATTTACTATTATATGCCTAATAAATAGGAAATACACCTAAAAATGGGTTGAAGTGCCTACAAAAGGGTTAGAGTGCCTAAGTATAGAGTTAATCCACCTATTTGTCAGTGTAGTGCTTAATATATAGACCAATGCACCCCAAAATTGGGCTACAATGCCTAAAAATGGGTTAAAACACCTAAAAATGGGGTTTATGCACCTATTTGTCAAAGTAGTGGTAATTTTAATCTCATTTATTATTATGTGCCAAATTTGTAGGCCAATGCACCCAAAAATGGGTTGAAGTGCTAAAAGTGGGTTAAAGAGCCTAAGAATGCAGTTAATCTGCCTACTTATCACTATAGTGCCTAATTTATAGGCCCATGCGCCCCAAAATGGGGTTAAAGACCTAAAAGTGGGTTAAATTGCCTAAAAATGAGGTATATGCTCCTGTTTGTCAGTGTATAGGCAAATTGAGCCTAAGATTACTATTATGCGCCTAATTTATAGGCCAATGTACCCAAAATGTGAATAAAAAGTGTCTAAAAATGGGGTTAATGCCCCCACTTGCCAATGTAGTGCCTTTTAACCTAATTTAATATTATGCACCTAATAAATAGGAAATGCACCCAAAATGGGTTGAAGTGCCTAAAAGTGGGTTACACATAAGAACGAGGTTAATCTGCCTACTTGTCAGTGTATTGCCTAATTTATAGACCAATTCCCACCCAAATGGGGTTAATGCTCCAAAAAGTGGGTCAAAATGCCTAAAAATGGGGTTTATGAACCTATTTGTCAACATAGTGGCAATTTGATGCTACTTTACCATTATGTGCCTAACTTATAAGCCAATGCACCCAAAAATGCAGTTAAAGCACCTAAAAATGGGATTAATGTGCCCACTTGTTAGTGTAGTGCCTTTTTTAGCCTAATTTACTATTATGTGCCTAATAAATAGGAAATGTGCCCAAAATTTGGTTTATGTGCCTAAAAGTGGGTTAAACACCTAATAATGGGGTTAATCTGCCTACTTGTCAGTGTAGTGCCTAATTTATAGGCCAAGGTTGTTGGTATGTATGCCCATACAGCCATTTCGAGCAATTGCATGGAGTGGATGTTAATTAATCAATTAATACAATTAATTTGTTAATTAATTAATTCCAAAATATTATAATTAATCCACATGTGTTTTAATTAATGCAATCTTTATATTTACCAAAGGGTTTAGGAAACCTTGATTCCTTTCATATCCTATTTAAAGGGGCTTGACGTCCTATGTCTTTACAAGATATTGAGAGAGGCTTTTTAGTTTACGCTCACATACATAAACCCTAGCCGTCACCATCCTTAGGAGAGAAAGGAGAGCACCACGATGCTAGCATATCATCGCACAGAGGCTACTCCTTCTTGCTGGCTTAGGAAGCATGACGTGGAGTTCCAATCCGTGTGGATGAAGTAGAGATGCAGACGTTGAAACGCCAAGATTCAGATGACGTCAACGACCATCCATACGCACTACGAGCGGCGTAGATCACCACACAGGAGGAGCTCTACCAGATCTTCTCACTACATGCTCAGAGGATGGGAGAGAAGTACTATCCTTGTAAGCTGGGAGTGTTGCACACCATCTTACAGTGGGACGTCGCCAGACTTGCTGAACGACAAGGTATATCTCGCGAACACTCTTTCTGAATATGCTGTTGTCAATGATATCCTATTGCGGGTTGTGTGGAAATCTGTTTTATTCTATTGATTCCTCCGTGCATGTTTTTTTACACAAAACCCAACAGTGGTATCAGAGCAACGTCAATCTACATCGTATCTGGATTCAATTCGATATGATTAAATCAATGTGTACTATTTTCTGTGGTTGCATATGATGTGAACTTAAAATTGTTAATGTGCATATGTAAACCTAATTCCAAACATGATGCAGGCTTCTTTTTTTGAAGTGCCTAAAAGTGGGTTACACCTATGAACAGAGTTAATCCGCCTACTTGTCAGTGTATTGCCTACTTTATACGCCAATGCACCCCAATATGGGGTTAATGCTCTAAAACGTGGGTCAAAATGCCTAAAATTGGGGTTTATGTGTCTATTTGACATCGTAGTGGAAATTTGAGCCTAGTTTACTTTTATGTGCCTAACTTATAGGCTAATGTGCCAAAAAATGTAGTTAAAGCACCTAAAAATGGGATTAATACGCTCATTTATCAATGTAGTGCCTTTTTATCCTAATTTACTATTATTCACCAAATAAATAGGAAATACACCCAAAAATGGGTTGAAGTGCCTAAAAGTGGGTTAAAGCATCTAGAATGGGTTTAATCCGCCTACTTGTCAATGTAGTTCCTAATTTACAGGAAAATGCACCCCAAAATGGGGGTTAGAGCGACCAAAAGTAGTCTAAAAGCCTAAAAATGGGTTTATGCACCTATTTGTCTTTGTAGTGGAAATTTGAGCCTAATTTTGCTATTATGTGCCTAATTTATGGGCCAATGTGCCCAAAAATGCAGTTAAAGTGACTAAAAATGGGGTTAGTGCACCCACTTGTCAGTGTAGTGCATTTTTAGCTCAATTTACTATTATGCGACTAAAAATTAGGAAATGTTCTACAAATGGGTTGAAGTGCCTAATTGTGGGTTAAGGCACCTAAGAATGGGTTAATCTACCTACTTGTCAGTGTAGTGCCTAACTTATAGCCAATGCACCCCAAAATGGGGTTAAAGCACCTAAAAGTGGATCTAAACACCTAAAAATGGGGCTTATCCACCTATTTATTAGTGTAGTGTCAATTTGAGTCTAATTTACTATTACTCACCTACACCCACAAATACATTTAATGCGCCTAAAAAATGGATTAATGCACCCACTTGTCAGTGTAGTGTCTTTTTTAGCCTAATTTATTGTTATATGCCTAATAAATAGGAAATACACCCAAAAATTTGTTGAAGTGCCTACAAGTGGGTCAGAGAACCTAAGTACATGGTTTATCTGCCTACTTGTTAGTGTACTACTTAATATATAGGCCACTGCACGCTAAAACTGGGCTATAGTTCCTAAAAATGGGTTTAAATGCCTAAAAGTGGGTCAAAACACCTAAAATTGGGGTTTTTGTGCCTATTTTTCAGAGTAGTGGTAATGATAACCTCATTCACTATTATGTGCCTAATTTATAGGCCAATGCACCAAAAATGGATCGAAGTGCTTAAAAGTAGGTTAAAGAGCCTAAGAATGTGGTTAATCTGCCTACTTGTTAGTGTAGTGTCTAATTTATAGGCCCATGCACTCCAAAATGGGGTTAAAGACCTAAAAGTGGATTGAAATGCCTAAAAATAGGGTTTATGTGCCTATTTGTCAGTGTAGTGGAAACTTGAACCTGATTTACTGTTATGCGCCCCATTTAAAGGCCAATATACAGTTAAAAAGCGTCTAAAATAGGGGTTAATGCGCCCACTTGTCAGTGTAGTGCCTTTTTAGCCTCATTTAATATTATGTGCCTATTAAATAGGAAATGCACCCAAAAATGGGTTGGAGTGCCACAAGTTTTATACACCTAAGAACGAGTTTAATCCACCTACTTATTAGTGTATTTCCTAATTTAGAGACCAATGGGGGCCAAAATGGGGTTAATGCTCCAAAAACTAATTCAAAATGCCTAAAAATGGGGTTTATGTGCCTATTTGTCAGCATAGTGGCAATTTGATCATAGTTTTTCATTATGTGCCTAACTTATAGGCCAATCGCCCAAAAATGTAGTTAAAGCACCTAAAAATGGGGTTAATGCGCCCACTTGTTAGTGTAGTGTATTTTTTTAACCTAATTTACTATTATGCACCTAATAAATAGGAAACGCACCCAAAAATGGGTTGAAGTGCCTAAAAGTAGGTTAAACACCTAAGAATGGGGTTTATCTGCCTACTTGTCAGTGTAGTGTCTAATTAATAGGCCAATGTGCCCCAAAATGGGGTTAAACACTTATTTGTTAGTGTAGTTGGTCTAAATGCCTAAAAATGGGGTTTGTGTGCCTATTTGCCAGCGTAGTGGCAATTTGAGCCTAATTTTACTATTATGCACCTAATTTATATGCTAATGCTCCCAAAAATGTTGTTAAAGTGCCTAAAAATGGGGTTAATGTGCCCACTTGTTAGTGTAGTGCCTTTTTAGCCTAATTTACAGTTATGCACCTAATAAACATGAAGTGTGCCCAAAAATCAGTTGAAGTGCCTAAAGTGGGTTAAAGCGCCTAAGAATGGGGTTAATCCATTTACTTGTAAGTGTAGTGCCAATTTATAGGCCAATGTACCCCAAAATTGAGTTAAAGCAACCAAAAGTGGGTCTAAATGCCTAAAATGTGGTTTATACAGCTATTTGACTTTGTAGTGGCAATTGCAGCCCAATTTACTGTTATGTGCCTAATTTATAGGCCAATGCACCCAAGAATGTGGTTTGGAGTGGCTTAAATGGGGATAATTCGCCCACTTGTTAGTGTAGTGCGTTTTTAGCTCAATTTATTATTATGCGATTAATAAAGAGGAAATGTGCCCAAAATGGGTCGAAATGCATAAGTGTGTTAGAGCATCTAAGAATGGGTTAATCTACCTACTTGTTTGTGTAGTGCCTAATTTATAGGCCAATGCACCCCATAATGGGGTTAAAGCCCCCAAAAGGTGGTTAAAAAGCCTAAAAATGTGGTCTATGTGCACTTGAACAACCCATAAGCATTTCTAACAAATATCATTGTAAGATAAAGTGCTACATGAAAACTATAAATCACAATTTTGACCCTCAAGATGATGGAATTCACCCAAAAAGCATCAAGGCTCTTGGCAATGCGATGAGTCTTGCTCAGAAGGTCATTTCTGCATAAAAAACACTAGCCTTGCATCAAAATCTGACACTGGAGCAAAATCTACATAAAATTCTACATACAATGTAGCTCTATATGTCATGCATCACAATGCTATGAAAGAAACTCAAGATAGTAGATATGCAATTCAAGGAACAAGCTTAAGCAAGTATGAATCAAGATGGATTTTAGTGCCTAATAAATAGGAAATGCACCCAAAATGGGTTAAAGTGCCTAAAAGTGGGTTACACCTAAGAACATAGTTAATCTGCTTACTTGTCACTGTATTACCTAGTTTATAGGACAATGCACCCCAAAATGAGGTTAATGCTTAAAAAAGTGGGTAAAAATGCCTAAAAATGGGGTTTATGTACCTATTTATCAGCGTAGTGGAAATTTGAGCCTAGTTTACTGTTATGTTCCTAAATTATAGGTCATTGCGCCCAAAAATGCATTTAAAGCACCTAAAAATGTGTATGTTTTCCTCCAATGATTTGTGGGTTTGGAAACATTGTCTTTACCATAGGGATGTCGTTATTAGACATATCTCCTTCTCTGTTGGTAATGGTAATTTGATCAGAATCTGGAGGGACCCCTAGTTCAAAGGGGTTATTTGGATGACTCTCTGGGAGCTGGTTCTATTATGAGAAGCAGTATTGGGAAGGATGCTAACCTTAGTTGCATTTTCTTTGATGGAGAATGGATTGTTTCTAATTCTAGCCATGTTAATGCCATTATCTATTTCACTTAGAATGTTGTTAAACCTGATCATATGAAGGATGATTTGCTATTGCTGAAGGGTAATGAGATTCATAAGGTGAAGTAATAAGGCCTGTGGCTCCTATTCCGTTCTGGTCTGACTAGTTATGGAAATCTAAATACTTGAGAAGGCATATTGTCTATGGTTGGAGGTGCTTTTTAGACAAGCTTCTTAAACTAGATCACATGCATAGTCGTGGTTTTCAATTTCCTTCAAGATGTGTTCTCTATGAGGCTGAAGCTGAAGATATGATGCACATACTTTTTGGTTGTGAATATGCACTGCAATTATGGAGAGAAGCTTTGGGAGAGATGTATCTCCCTTGGATGCCCTCTTCCTTTGTTGATGTTTGTTCTTTTATGGTGATGAAGTACAATGTCATAGTTTTGGTTGTATTCCATGCATTATGGGATGAAAGAAACTAGAGAATTTTTTTAGATAGAAGGTTATGTGTAGATAGGAGATGGAGGATTTTGAGAAGGATATAGATGTCCTTCTTGTATAGTTTTTTTTCTCTTATCATTTTTTTCTGGTTTTTCACTTGAGCTTTGCTCATTTTTTTGTACATATTTTACAAAATTTATAAAAAGGGGTAACACGCTTTTCTGATTAAAAAAATCACATAAAAATGGGATTAATGCACCCACTTGTAAGTGTAGTGCCTTTTTTAGCCTAATTTACTATTATGCACCTAATAAATAGGAAATAGACCCAAAAACGGGTTGAAGTGCCTAAAAGCGGGTTAAAGCATCTAAGAATGGAGTTGATCTACCTACTTGTCAATGTAGTGCCTAATTTATAGGCCAATACACCCCAAAGAGGGGTTCAAGCCCCCAAAAGTCATCTAAATGCCTAAAAATGGGGTTTATGCACCTATTTATCTATGTAGTGGAAATTTGAGCCTACTTTTGTTGTTATGCACCTAAATTATAGGCCAATGCACCCAAAATGCAGTAAAAGTGACTAAAAATGGGGTTAAATGTGCCAACTTGTCACTGTAATGCCTTTTTTAGTTAAATTTACTACTATGTGCCTAAAAAATAGGAAATGCACCTAAAATGGGTTGACGTTACTAAAATTGGTTTAAAGAGCCTAAGATTGGATTAATTGACCTACTTGTTAGTGTAGTGCCTATTTTATATCCCAATGCACCCCGAAATGGGGTTAAAGCACCTAATAGTGGGTCTATATGCCTAAAAATGGGGTTTATCTGCCTATTTTTTAGTGTAGTGTCTATTTGAGACAAGTTTACTATTACGTACCTTATTAATAGGCCAATGCGCCCAAAAATGCATTTAATGCACCTTAAAATTGGGTTAATAATCCCACTTGTCAGTGTCGTGTCTTTTTTAGCCTAACTTACTATTATACGCCTAATAAATAGGAAATACACCCAAAATGGGTTGAAGTGTCTACAAGTGTGTAAGAGCACCTAAGTATAGGGTTAATCTGCCTACTTGTCAGTGTACTTAATGTATAGGCCAACACACCCCCAAATCAGGCTACAGTGCCTAAACATGGGTTAAAATGCCTAAAAGTGGGTTAAAACACCTAAAAATGGGGTTTATGTGCCTATTTGTTGGAGTAGTGGTAATTTTAACCTCATTTACTATTATGTGCCTAATTTATAGGCCAATGCACCCAAAAATGGGTTGAAGTGCCTAAAAGTGGGTTAAAGCGCCTAAGAATGTGGTTAATATACCTACTTCTAAGTGTAGTGCCTAATTTATAGGCCCATGCGCTCCAAAATGGGGTTAAAGTCTGAAAAGTGGGTTAAAACACCTAAAATGGGGTTAAAGTCTGAAAACTGGGTTAAAACACCTAAAATGGAGTTTATGCACCTATTTGTCAGTTTTGTGGAAATTTGAGCCTAATTTACTATTATGCGCCTAATTTATAGGCCAATGTGCCCAAAAATGCGGTTAAAAAGCATCTATAATTAGGTTAATGCGCCCACTTATTAGTGTAGTTCCTTTTTAGCCTAATTTAGTATTAAGCACCTAATCAATAGGAAATGCACCCAAAAATGGGTTGAAGTGCCTAAAAGTGGCTTACAACTAAAAATGGGGTTAATCCACCTACTTGTCAGTATATTACCTAATTTATAGGCCAATGCAAGCCAAAATGGTGTTAATGCTCCAAAAAAAGTGGGTTAAAATGCCTAAAAATAGGGCTTATGCACCTATTTCTTAGCATAGTGGCAATTTGAGGCTAGTTTACCATGATGTGCCTAACTTATAGGCCAATGCACCTAAAAATGCAGTTCAAGCGCCTAAAAATGGGGATAATGCACCCACTAGTCAGTGTAGTGTCTTTTTTAGCCTAATATACTATTCTACGCCTAATAAAAAGGAAATGCATCCAAAAAATGGGTTGAAGTGCTTAAAAGTGGTTTAAGCACTTTAAGAATGGGGTTAATCTGCTTACTTGTCAGTGTAGTGTCTAATTTATAGGCCAATGCACCCCAAAATGGGGTTAAACAACTATTTGTCAGTGTAGTTGGTCAAAACACCTTAAAATGGGGTTTATGCACCTATTTCTCATTATAGTGGCAATTTGAGACTAATTTTATTGTTATGCACCTAATTTATAGACCAATGCTCCAAAAAATGTGGTTAAAGTGTCTAAAAATGGGGTTAATGCGTCCACTTGTTAGTGTAGTGCCTTTTTAGCCTAATTTACTATTATGCACCTAATTAATAGGAAATGTAACAAAAAATCAATTGAAGTGCCTAAAGTGGGTTAAAGTGCCTAAGCATGGGGTTAATCTGCCTACTTGTAACTGTAGTGCCAAATTTATAGGGCAATGCACCCCAAAATTGAGTTAAGGTGCCCAAACGTGGTTCTAAATGCCTAAAAATGGGGTTTCTATGCCTATTTGTCTGTGTAGTGGCAATTTCAGCCCAATTTACTATTACTAGCCTAATTTATAGGCCAATGCACCCAAAAATATGGGTTGAAGTGGCTTAATTGGGGTTAATGTGCCCACTTGTTAGTGTTGTGCATTTTTATCCTAATTTACTATTATGCGATTAATAAAAAGGAATTGTGCCCAAAAATGGATTGAAGTACATAAAAGTGGGTTAAAGTGTCTAAGAATTGGGTTAATTTGCCTACTTATTAGTGTAGTGCCTAATTTATAGGCCAATACACCCCATAATGGGGTTAAAGCCCCCAAACGGTGGTTGAAACGCCTAAAAACGTGGTCTATGTTGATGAATGCATATTCATCATGATTTCAGTCGCCATCTTGAGCACAATTTTGCTTAATACATTCACTTTTATTTCTTGAAACCCCATGATAACCAATTTTACTCAATTCACTGGATTGTTATTAACTTGTGATTATATTTGTGGGTTTTATGCAGATTGAATGGAACCATTGGTTGCAGACCCACTTTCACTCAAGACCCTCTCAGCCTTAGTCTTGACCAATCGATCCTGACCATGTGGCCTGACCATTCAGTTTGCTCAACCGGTCTTGACCATTTAGTCTTGCCCCAAAACCGTGCATCTCCTAACACTTTCCGATAAAAAATCAATGGCTCATATGCATCCAACCATTCGGTCTTGCCTTACCTCTCCTCATTGTTTGGGCCCTCACCTCTTCACATGGTCTCAAGACCATGTGGGGGTTGCATCGGTATCAAGACCGATTAACCCCCTCCTTTCAAAACAACATGGACAGCTTAGTGTTTCACCTCTGCCTTCCCTTCCTCCATCGTTCACCTTCCCCACCATGCCAACCTACTGCCACTGCATCACCATGCTCATCGTTCCTGATCTATCACTCCTTCCCCATAACGACAACCACCTGCAATGCTCCCATAAGCGATCTCCACCTGCTCCCATCACGCCTTCGTCCTCTTCCTTCCCCTCTTCCACTCACCACCTCCACGATGACCTACATTTGCCGTCGTCCCTTCTCTCCCATCACTGTGACTGGCCTCCACCATCACCGAGACCGCAGATACTAAAACTGTAAGGACTGAGAGCAAGGCAAAACCGAATAGAGGCAAGACCGATTGGCTAGGAAGCCAAGACTGAGAAGGCCAGAAACTGCGAGACCCCACAAGATCGAGAACGTGAAACCGAGAGGCAAAGACCGTGAGAAAGCCAAAACCATGTGAGGCAGAAGACCATGAAGAGGCCAAAGAGTCGAAACTGGTTGGATGCTTGAAGGCCGAAGACCGAGAGGACTCTACAAACTGGTTGGATGACATGAGACGTAAGACCGATCGTGAAGAGCGCTAAATGTGAACACCGATTGGAGGTGACTAGGGCAAAATATCATGAAAGCAACAAGACTGAGAGAAGCCTCTCGGTTTCCCAAACCAAGAAGGTTGTGAACAGTTTCAAAACAGTTTAGTACAGATATTCCAAAATCATTAAGGACTCCAGTAGAATCTATAAATAGGACCTAAAGGGACCTCACAAAGCATCGGATCCGAGACACTGCCAGGCTTCCTGAACACAGGCTTGACCCTTGGAAAGGGGTCTCGATCAATCACTCCTCTCCACGATCTATCAACGTGCATCCACACTACATACCCATCCAAAGTCTGCTCCTCCTACTGTGAGCAAGAACGACGAGAAGAGAAGGAAGGTGGAGAGAGAAGGCATGCCCCATCTGTCACGGTGACCCTCGCTCCTCATCCAAATCTACTCCGATACGGTGTAGAAGACAACATCATCTTCACTGAGCTGTGACACTCTTCTGCACCATGCTCATGGCAGAATTCCCTCTCTATTGTTCTTTTTGTTTCTCGTGTCATGAGTGAGTAGTTTCATTTTGCTGGGTGGGGACTTTCCCCACTTCCCATGCTTATATGACTTTTCATTAAACATTCCATGGCATTCATATAGTTTTTCATTTCATTGTTAATCGTCGATGTGTGCTTGTGGATTGATCACCTGCTTGCATTTATCTTGTTCGTTCCTATGTTGCGAGAACTTCAATATGTAGGATTTGAATGTCAATTAATGCCGTTGACTCCCTGATGAGAAATTAGATGGGATTCCATGAGGTTGTAAGTGCATGATCCATGAAGGGACAAGCCATCTATCCTACTGTGATGCTTCTGTGTGCCTAACACCCGCATGGGGGTCCGTTGCTTCAATTGGATATCTGTATCTTTAGAGTCGTAAGTGCGTGATCCGGATGGCGACGAGAAATCTAATGCCTATGGTGATTCTTATGCAAACCTGATGTCTGTATGGAGGGTTTACAGCAGCTCTATTTGGATAGTTAGATCTTGCCTGGATGTTAGTGATTGGATGTGTTTGCATGTGCGGTGGTGGTGAAGCCCGAGACCACCCCAGTGATCCCCATCATTTATATATATTCAACTTTATTTCTGCTCTTTACTTTCTTGCACTTAGTTTAATTACACTCAAACCAACCCTTTGTTATAAATATTAGTCTTATTTGAGTTAGACTCGACTAGAAATAATTATTAAAAATGTTGTCCCTTGGGATTCGATCCTTAACTATACTGCGATAAGACTCGTCCACTTGTGAGTGGTATTATTGTACAAATTTTGGTTAAAAACTCTGGTATTTCAACCTCGAGATGAGTGAGATAATAAACCATGTCAAATTCTGGCATCATTGCCGGGGACAACAGAATCAGTTAATCAAATCTAGTTCCATTAATGCTAATCTAGGTTTTTGCTTTTTCTTTTGATACTATTGATCATTCACTTGAGTTCAGTTCTACTCCATCCATCTTACTTCTAAAAGATCTTTCCATCCAAGGTACCCCCAAAGACTAGTTTATGCACCGCTTGAATAGTCCCAAACTCACTACTAGCTTTGATCCTAAGATAGATTAGACCTTTCATCGTCAGAATAGAGAGAACCAAGCAAGTATGGCTCAAGAGGAAGAAATAGCCTGAAGGGTAGATCAATCCCTTAATGCACAAAGAGATAGGCTTATGCAAGAAGCCAGAGCTACAGTTCAAGAAGAAATCCAAGTAGCACAAGCTACAATGCAAGCAGTAGAATTGCAGAAGGACCTTAGCGAGTTCTCAATCCCTAAATCTATTGGCATTCATCACCCAGTGCAACCTCCTCCTATCAACGCTCCAAACTTCGAGATCCGGGCACATTGGATCACCTTGCTTCAAAACAACCCATTCTATGGTAAGTAAGGAGAAGATAGCCAGGAGCACATTCTGAGGTTTATTGATCTATGTGCTATGACAAAGCAAAATGGAGTATCTAACGATGCCATTTGACTCCGTCTCTTCAAATATTCTCTTACTGATAGAGCTATAAGTTGGTACAACTCCCTGCAATGCGAACCCATCACCCCTTGGGAACAACTTCAAAATGTTTTTCTAAAAAAGTTCTATCCTCCTTCTCTCACCTATGAAATCAGGGGAAAAATAACACAATTCACTCAGGCCCCTGGAGAATCTCTTACTGAAGCATGGAAAAGATACAAAGAGCTTCTACGCAAGTTTCCACACCATGGAATCCCTAAGAATTAGCTCATTGAAATCTTCTATAAGGGTGTGGACGATGATATCAAAAAATTATTGGACTTCTCATCTGGAGGAAACTTCATGCGTTAGAGTTATGACAATGCATGGAAGGTTGTCACCCTTGGAGATGAAAATCAAGCTAATTGGGGTAGATCTGTAGGCAAAGGAGTGTTGAAGGTAGCTATGGCTGAAGCTATTCCTGATTACAAGTCTATCGCTGAATCCCTCAAGCTCTTAGTTGCCAAGAAAGACCATCTCGAATCGTCTCTTGCTTCCTATGAAATAAGATGCTCACCCCCTCAACAACAAGAACAGATCAAGTCACCTTCACTGTTCTATGAAGCGTGTAAAGGCACTGATCAATCTACATTAGCCTGCAATGTCCTCTACGATGTTGTTCTAAGCAACGCCTGTGGCCTAGGAGATGATGGTCAAATGGAAAACCTTAATGCTGTCAATAACATCCCTGGTCAGGGATATTACAATTTGAATCAAAATAGGAGCCATCCTAGTTTTCAATATGGAAATCCTTCAAGAGCGAAAAACTCCCAGAAACTTGGTTCAAACAACCAACAATGAGTTCCGCTGGGATTCCAGTACAACCAACAAAAAACTTCATAAATGAAGGAAATTTTAGAGGTAACTTCCCGAACAGGAACTACAATAGTTATCAGAACAATTCTCAGTTCCAGAACCCCAACCAAGTCCCTTACCAGAACCAACAACAAGGACAACAAGTCAGCCCCATCTCCCCTGACGACAAGCTGATGGCATTGAGAAGATGCTACTATCACAGCAGACTATGATATCTAACCAGCAAGCCCATCAGAAGGCTATTGAATCTCAACTATCTCAACTTGCAGCCAGCATGAAGCCACCTACTGGAGCCTTTGCTCGCCAATCAGAGAACAATCCTAAACACCCAGAGCAACTGAAGGCTATCACCACCAGGTCTGGAAAAGATTATTCTGATCCTCCTGTCAAGACACCTGTGATTATTACAAATGAGGATGACTTTGTGATTGACCAAGACTCTACAACACTTGAGTCTCAACCAAAATGGGTAGTGACTGCTGATAAGGTAGATGAGGAAAATTTTGAAGAACCTTATGTTGCAGAAATAGAAACACCAAAACCATTTGTGCTAGTATACAAGCCTCGTCCCCCTTTTCCTGCTCGTTTAAAGCAAACCAAGCTTGATACTCATTTCAAAAAATTCAAGGAAGCTATGCAGAAGCTTCATGTTGATATACCCTTTTTAGATGCGTTGGCTGAGATACCAGCCTAGACAAAGTACTTGAAGTCACTTCTCACAAGAAAATATATAACTGAAGAATATGAGACAGTCAAGTTAGTAACAACCACTTTAGACATCATCTAGAGTAAGATGCCGAAAAAGCAGAAAGATCCAGGATCTTTTGAGATCTCTTGCCATATCGGTGATATCACCTATAAGAAGGGATTGGATGATCTTGGTGCTAGCATTTCCATCATGCCACTTAGACTTTGCAAAAGGCTAAGATTTTCTAAGCTTATCCCAACTGGCATGACCATACAACTTGCAGATAACACTGTAACTCTACCCTTGGGAATTATTGAGGATGTACCTGTCAAGGTAGGCAAAGACTCCTATGTTCCGTGTGAATTTGTCATCATGGACATAAAAGAAGACACCAGATACCCTCTCATAATTGGCTGTCGGTTCCTTGCCACTGTAAGAGCTCTGATTGATGTTGAAGTAGGAACCTTGCTCCTTCAACTAGGTAAAGAAACTCTTGAGTTTAAAGTTTTTGAAAGTATGTGAAGACCAAGCATGCAAGAAGAAGTCTACTTGATTGACTGCATAGAGCAGATGTCACTCCTCAAGCAAGAGAATTATGAACAAGAAGATCCTTTAGGAGTGGCTCTAACTGATCCAAATGCAGATAGTTCAGTTGACAAACAAGTGACAAATTGTGTTCTCTACCTTGACACTGCTGAAAAAGACCCTGCAGCCAAATTTGAGGAACTCAAGGCTGTGAATGCTACTGAAGAACCGTGTGAGAAACCAGAAGCCCCTGAAATGAAGCCCCTACCTGAGGGATTGAAATATGTGTTTCTAGATGACCTCAAAGTCTGCCCAGTCATCTCAAATTCAGATCTAATGACAGAACAAGAAGATAAACTACTAACAGAATTAAAGAAAAGAAGAAAAGCCATCGGCTATAAGATGAGTGATCTCACCGGGGTCAGTCAAGCGTTGTGCATGCACAAAATCCCCATGATGGAAGACCACAAGCCGATTGTTGAACGCCAAAGGAAGCTCAATCCGAATATGAAAGAAGTTGTCTGCCTTGAAGTCATTAAATTGCTCACAACAGGTATTATCTATCCGATCTCTGATTCACCATGGGTAAGTCCTCTGCATGTTGTCCCGAAGAAGGGTGGAACTACCGTGATACAAAATGAAAACAATGAACTCATCCCCACTCAAACAATCACTGGGTGGAGGATGTGTATCGATTATAGGAAGTTGAACAAGGCGACACGTAAGGATGTTTTCCCGATGCCTTTTCTTGATCAAGTCTTAGAGCAGTTGGCTCACCAAGAATATTTCTACTATCTTGATGGTTACTCTAGATTCTATCAAATTCATATACATCCAGATGACCAAGAGAAAATAACTTTTACTTGCCCGTTTGGAACATATGCCTTTAGAAGGATTCCGTTCGGCCTTTGTAATGTGCCTGCAACTTTCCAACATTGCATGGCATCTATATTCACTGGTCTCACTGAAACTATCATGGAAATTTTTATGGATGATTTTTTTGTATATGGAGATTCATACAACTCATGCCAGAAGCACCCCTCCCTTGTCCTCAAACGGTGTGAAGAAGCACATCTCGTATTAAACTAGGAGAAGTGTCACTTTATGGTAAAAGAAGACATTGTCCTTGGTCATAGAGTCAGCAGTAGAGGGATCGAAGTAGACAAAGCAAAAATCAAAGTGATTTCCAAACTTGGTATCCCAAAAAATGTAAGAGAGGCCCATGCATTCCTAGGTCATGTAGGCTTTTACAGACGGTTTATAAAGGATTTCTCCAAGATAACCAAGCTGATGATGAAATTGTTGCTAAAGGACACTAATTTCCATTTTGACGAAGAATGTGTGAAGAGTTTCAATAATCTGAAACATTTCCTTACAACAACACCCATCATCAGAGCTCCTGATTGGGATTTCCCATTTGAAATTATGTGTGATGCCAGTGATTACACTGTGGGTGTTGTTTTAGGCCAATGTATAGAGAAGAAATATTATGTGATCTACTATGCATCAAAGACCCTCGACGAAGCTCAAAGAAACTATGCTACCACTGAGAAGGAACTCCTCACAGTCATGTATGCCTTTGACAAGTTCATATCCTACCTCATTGGTTCTAAAGTCATTATCTACACAGATCATGTCGCTATCTGTTACCTCCTGGCAAAGAAAGATGCAAAACCGAGGTTGATTAGATGGATTCTCCTCTTGCAAGAATTTGATCTGGAGATAAGAGATAAGAAAAGTACAAAGAATGTTGTGGCAGACCACCTCAGTCGTATCTACACTCTGGAAACTGAGAAGATACCGATTAATGATTCTCTTCCAGACGACCAACACATGAAAGTCTTAGAATCTACCCCTTGGTACTCAGACTATGTGAACTACCTTGCCGCTGGTGTCATCCACCCTAAATGCACCAGAAATGCATTGAAGAAATCCATGCATGATGTGAAGCAGTATCATTGGGGTGAGTCGTACCTCTTCAAGCTCTGTGTTGATAGTCTCTACAGATGTTGTATCACTGAGGAAGAAGCCTAAATTATTTTACAGCAATGTCACTCAGGCCCAGTTGGAGGCCATATGAGTTCTAAGAAAACTACTTTGAAGGTTTTGCAATGTGGTTTCTTTTGGCCAACCATATCCAAGGATTCCTACAAATTTGTTCTATCATGAGACAAATGCCAGAGAATGGGTAACATAACAAAAAGAGATGAGATGCCACTTAAGTTGTAGCAAGAAGTTGAGATTTTTGATGTCTGGGGAGTGGAATACATGAGTCCATTCCCATCCTCACACAGATTTTCCTACATCCTAGTTGCGGTGGATTACGTCTCAAAATGGCTTGAGTCCATACCAACCATAACTAGCGATTCCAAACCAGTTATCAAGATGTTCAAAGATATCATTTTCCCCTAATTTGGAGTCACACGCACAATGATATCCGACGAAGATTCTCATTTTCTGGAAAGAAGCTTTGATGCTTTGCTGAGGAAATATGGTGTAACACCCAAGGTAGCTTCCTCCTACCATCCCCAAACAAGTGGACAAGTAGAGGTTTCTAACCGTCAACTCAAGGCTATCTTGGAAAAGACAGTAGGCCGCAACTGAAAAGATTGGTCAGTGAAAATCAATGACTCCTTGTAGGCCTACCGAACTACTTTTAAGACTCCTCTTGGAACTACACTATTTCGATTAATCTATGGAAAGGCATGCCACTTGGCTATAGAACTCGAACACAAAGCATGGTGGGAAATCAAACAGCTACATTTTGACATTAAGAAAGCTAGCAAAGCTAGGATTCTATAACTTCAAGAGATGGATGAACTTCGGATGATAGATTATGAGAATGCACGAATCTACAAAGAACGCACAAAGCTTTGGCATGATGGTCATTTGAAAAGAAAGGACATACAAGTGGGAGACCAAGTTCTACTGTTCAACTCAAGACTGAGGTTATTCCCAGGGAAACTCCGTTCGTGCTGGTCTGTACCTTACATTGTCAAGAGCATCTACCCACATGGTGCTTTCTCATTATGGAGTGAAAAGTCAGGCGAATTTGTGGCCAATGGTCAATGCTTGAAGAGATATTTCACCTCAGCTGACATAGGCACTGAAGTAATGATGGATCTTACCAATCCAACGTATCCACTAGAAAATTGAAAGATTCACGGTGAACCATCGACATAAAACAAAGGTGCTTGTCAGGAGGCAATCCGATCAATAATTTTGTTTTTACTTTTAATTTTGAATTAGAAATGGTCCTTAATTTTGTTTTTACTTTCTAAGAAAATTTTGCAATGAACAGATATCGCATCGCACGATGCTATCTTAAGTTTTGATTAGTCTTCATTTTTGAGATTTTCAGATGGAGTACGTGCGCTGATTGGAATGCAACCACATCTGATGGACCAACTGGCATGAATTTTCCCCTCCACCTTGGATTTAGAGTTTGATCGGGATGATAAAATTTCTAAGTTTGGGGTGGAGGGTGGGTGGTATGTACTTTACTTTCCACCCACACCCATCTATTTCAGACTTAAGATTTCATCGTTGCATTTTTTATCAAAATTTTCAAAAATTTTAAGAAATTGTATAGAAACTTGATGAAGTTTTGACACTTTCAGTTTCAATAAAAGCCATTACCTAGCTGGCTAGTTTCTCTATCTATGCCTTTTGAATCATTATACCCTCCTTATTCGAAGCAAATCCTTAAGAGAGCCATTTTCTGAAACTAGCCTATTGATTGAAATCATGTTATGAAGCTTATGAATCCTAACATCATGATCCTTCTACAAAAATGGAAAGTGTCTGTCGAACTGATAGGGATCAAAAATGTCGTTATTCCTAACTAACAAGTGGAACAATAACATGGAATCCCCACCGGATCCTCATCAAGTCATTATTTGAGCAGAGTACGATAAAGAGAACGACCCGCTGCACTGAATTGTAAATCAAGTTGCATTCTGATCTGAACTCTCTTCTACACTTATTCTATCATCTTTTACCCCTTCGTCCATAAAAAAGAAACAAAAATAGCCAAAATAGTACCAAACCCTAAGTTCAGGGTGCCACGCCACCTCCCTCTATATCCGCTTCTTCCATACCCCTCGATTTAATAGGGGCGTACTACCAAGAAAAGATGTCGATGTGCGCATAAAAAATGCAATCTAAAGTCGAATTGTCACACCCCAATCTCGCATTACCCACAAATGACGAGATTAAGGCGCGACAGAGGGATTACACACAAGCCAAACCACTCAAAGCTTTTAAAACATTTTAAAGACATTAAAAGTTAACCTGATTTATGCTGTAAACTAAAACTAAACAAACTGCGGAAGCATTTTTATTAAACTGACTAGTAATATGAACAGAGTCTACATCATATTACATTGTCTAACATAAAATGAAGCATAACAGTTAATTGACATCTTTATACACATTCTCTCTCACCCACACCTTGTCCCAAAGATCGAGGGGAAAGGACTAAGAGACCTCTAACTAGACTAACTACAAACCTTCTAAAGACTAAGCGTTAGGATGAACCGATTCTTCCGATTCCTGTTGCTGATGCTGACCTGAAAATGTTTGAGTAGAGGGATGAGCCAACTCGCTCAGTGAATAGAATTTCATTTAGCTATCACTAAACAACTCATCAGGTTTATAAAATCTAAATAAAACATGAATACAGTACAAGCAGGGCAGTTCAAATGACATAGCAGATTACAAAATATAATCGCATTTCTATGCAACAACAGATAATTTAAACCAATAAACAATTATAGAGAATTGGCATAGAAGTTCAAATCTCTTAACATATTAAATTTACTGCGATCCAATGTGATTCATATTTATTTTTATTATGCCCTAATCATATGCAGTGTACTCTGCATATAAAGATCCGTAGCGAACTACGATCCCACCGTACAAGACTTAGCGACACACCCGGGAAATGCTAAGTCTGACGCCAGCCCTGCTCTGCCACATGACCCCAGGCTCATCGGCCTTCAGGCTCATCGGCCTCACTGCACTACATCGAGTGCTCTGAACTCCTCCTCTAACCTGAGTACATAGGCTCAGGAGGTCTGGGTTACCACCGTGACATCGCACGCGTTGTTGTTGAATAACCCCTATTTACTCCAGTGCCACTGTGACATCGCACGCGTTGTTGTTGAACACTGTCTTTCCATCCTCGTGCCACCGTGACATCGCACACTTTGATGTTGGATACGAGTTTCACCCCTAAGAAGCAGACCTGTCAAAGGGGTTCTACGGTGTTAGGACACCTAAGTCTATTAACTGATTAACATATAACCCTTTAAAACAAGAAAATCACATTCCATACTTACTGCACATTCTGAACATTACTTGAAACACATATATAACATTTGTCATCCTTAAACATGATTCAGTATCATTTATCTAGTTTCCATGCTAAATATCCATTTTTAAATCAACAAATACATTGCAACCATAATACAGTAAATTTCATCATTTTCATTAAGCATATTACGTATTTCAAGTTCCAATGAATCTATCGTACTCTATTGTATGTGCTACACAGATTAGGAGTTATACCAACTGATACTGAAGCAATATATACAATGAAATCAAGTTCGATAGTGATAAATAAATGAAATACTACTCACCCACTTCGGTGTGTTCGTATCCACCGAAAACATCCACAAACACGCCTAATTCTGCTTTTCTACAACTTTGCACCCCGTGCAACTGATTTGCACCCTGTGCAACTGATCTGCACCCTGTGCAACTGATCTGCATGCCGTGCAACTGATCTGCACCCCGTGCAACTGATCTGCACGCCATGCAAACTGGCCAACTTTCTATCCTATTTTTCTGTAACTTTGCACGCCGTGCAAACTGATTTGCACGCCGTGCAACCTGTGCAGAAATGGGAAACTCATTGAAGATGAACTCGATTAAAGATGAATCAAGGACTAACAACTACTGGTTTGTGCTTACGAACCTCGGACGAACTCAAGGACACCGCTATCTTAGTGTTTCCTGGGCAAATCTGCCCCTAGCCAGACCTGCTGCTGCAAGCAGCTCTACTTCGCACGTACAGGTTGGAATTGAGCTCAGTTGGGTGCTGATTGAGGACTAGGGCTGTTGGTTTATTGTCTGGACCTCAAGGATGAAGTCGGGGTAGCTATTCCGCGCTGCTTGCTCACCTAATCGAGCTCCCGTCCGAGCCAAAGCAGCTGGCCGCAGCTGCAAAAAGGGGGCGCCGCCCCTGCTATTTGGAGCACCGGTGAGCGCAGCAAGGCAGGAAGCGCGGATTTGAGATCCTTGCTCGAAGTCGAACTCGGTGGCGGGCATTTTCGAGGTGCTAGCATGCCCTAGGGCTCCTGGCCAAAGCCGTGCAGCGGCTGCGGTACTACTGGCCGACCCTGCTGCTAGGGCGGGCTGTTGTTAGGGCGTTGCTAGAGGATGAAGGAGGGCGGAGGTGGGAGAAAGAAGGAAGCAAGGCGCCCAGCACCTCAGCTCAAAGAAGCCCTAGATCTGCCCCGCCCTCTGCCAAATGCTGCTGTGTGCCGCTTGCGATGGTACTGTTCTATCGGCCGACTCAAGAAGAAGGGATAAGCGAGAGAGGGTAAAAAAAAAGAAAAATAAAATTATAAAGCATGTTTTGGAGAATTTGCAACTTAGGTCCAAGAAAACCAAAAAGGTTGTAACGTTTGCCTCGAATGTCCGATTCGAATGATTTCTCTTGCAACTTTTCAAGCACGGGATTCTCTACAACTGGAGGCATCAAAATCATGCTAATTAACTAGTAACACATGAGCAAAACACTAATTGCATCAGTCAGTACTTAACTCAACTCAATTAACTTAACAATCATCATTACTATTATCATTAATTACCTCAAATGATTCAATCTCAACTATTGATTCACGACGTCGCTTATCTTGATTAACCATGATTTTTAATAATATACTCAACACTAATCAAGGTGTTTCATACAAATTGAGGTATTTATTGGCTAACCTCAACGTGGGTCATAACAATCTCCCTCCCTTATAAGAATTTCGTCCCGAAATTCCTAAAAGAGAAAAGAAAACTTATTATGCATATCTGACTCAAGCTCCCACGTGGCTTCCTCTAGTTATGATTCCTCCATATAATTTTCACTAACGGTATATCACGATTCTTGAGTTTCTGGATCCACTGATCAACTATCTGTATTGGTCCCTCAACATGGGACACATCTGATCTGATCCCAGATCAAACCACAATACATTGTCTTTGTAGAACTGTTATAACAGTATCTCAATTTATGGTAATTACCGAGAAATTATCACACTATACATGCAGACAACTAAAATTCTTAAATAAACAGAATGCATGTCAATTTGGTACTAAAATAAAATCATGAAATTTAACTGTTAAACATCATCACATCTCATAATGAAAATTGATATCAAAATACTTGATTCATCGTACACCCTATCCTTAGGGTTTCATTTGCCTTATTCATTCATCACATGCCAACACCCTACTCTTAGGGTTATCTCATTCACTAGTCACATGGCAACACCCTACTCTTAGGGTTTCCGTTATCTCATCTGTTTGATTGCAGTTCAAATCACAATACGGTATCATTCTAGAACTGGCAGAGCAGTATATTCAAAATCATTGTAATTACTGAGTAATCTTTATATCATGCATGCAGACAGATTAAAAATTCATAAATATTCCAAACTCAAATCAATTTTGGCACATACATACTGAATTCATGTAATTGAACATCCTATTACACCAATAAGAGTAATTTACTCCACTTATAAGAAACCATCTGTAATATTTATCAATTATCTGAAATTTCTCGAAGTACGTGCATATTAACCCAAATCCTGGTTTATGCATCACGTAACTCAATTAAGAGTTATTTACGTATCATACACAAATATTTAATAGTACATGAGAATTCCTAATAATATCTCAGAGAAATGTGCCAATTCATGTAAATGTTAGGTCACACACATTAACATAACAGGAAGCATGCAACTAGGTTTATTTGCATATTTTAATGCTATCGTACTTTCTTGAAATCATGCATCTAATGGTTTACCAAATATGTATTGCCTGGGTTTATATTCAAACCGAACCATTATCAGTTGTGTATTTCTAACTCAACATTCACACTAAGCAAACTCTATAAGACTTAAATGTTCTTCCCAACTTCCACTGAAAAGCAAAACACATGCTCTTAGCATGTACTCAAGAGTCTGAATGGTTCTCTCAGACTAACCATCTGTCTGCGGGTGGAAAGGTTGTATCGAATCTTAACTTTGTGCCCGAAGCATGATGCAACTGTTTCTGCAACCTAGATGTGAACTTAGGATCTCAATATGATATGATTGAAACTGGATTACCAGGCAACCTAACTATTTCATCCATGTATATCTTGGTCAAGTTTCGAGACATCAAAGGTTGACTTAATATGAAGAAAGTGAGCAGACTAAATTAGTCTATCCACAATCTTTCACATCGAGTCATAACCTCTAGGTGTCCAGGGCAACCCTATCACAAAATCCATTGCGATATGTTCCCATTCCCCTACTAGTATAGGAAAAGATTACAAGGTAGCTGTAGATTTCTAGGGTTCAGCCTTAACCTACTGGCACACACTACTTCTAACCACGTACTCAGCTACATCCTTCTGTATATCTGACTACCAGTACAATTACTTGAGATTCATATACATTTTAGTGTTCCCTGAATGCATAGCATACATCGATGCATGCACTTCCATAAGAATCTTTTCTTTCAACTCACTATCTCGAGGTACACACAACACGTCATGCTAATACAACACCTTATCATCTTAAAAACTTAAACTCTGGTCTCTTTTCCTCCTATCATGTCATGCATAGTCTGGTTTAACTCACTATCACCCTATTGCAGTTCCTTGATCTGATCATAAGAAGTAGGCTTGACTTGTATCTGTACAATCAAACCACTTTGTGTTGTCACCCCTAAGTCTAAGTTCAACTTCTACATTTCTACTAACAGGTCTCTATTGAAACCTGCCATAGAGAATGCATTAATTGTTGAACTTGACTTTCTGCTAAAAGCATCAGCCACCACATTCTCTTTACCAGGGTGATAATCTATTGTCACATCATAAAGATGGTGACACCATATCTTAAAAACATGAACTTCATCAGCTATCTTCCGATCATATATCGGGTAATACTCCGATTTCAATGCTACTTTCTTATAGTTACATTTCAAGTTTATGTCTCACACTTTTTTCTAAGTCATTTCATGTTGTTCATGTACCGTTCAGATTAGCTACCTATAAACCCTAGATCACTATCACTGCCAGATTACTTTACATAGAACAAATCTCAAGGTCTTATTTTACATAGATACTAGTATTCAAGTTTAAATCACTAGCGACATCCCTTGAACTAATTCAACTCTAATCATTCTAGGGTTTGATCCTTATCAATAACATAGTGTTATTGTGTGCGGGTGTGGTCGATCATAAAGATCAATTTGAGCTGCTTGGGTCAATTGCATATTAACCCAACACTCAACTTTAATTATATTCGCTGAAAATTCAGTTTTCACAATAGTTTTCTGTAATTCGTTTATTAAATAGCTAACTAAAGCTCCAAAAATTCTGGAAATTTTATATGTTATACCTAATGAAGTTTCAGACCTCCAGTAAAAATTTGAGATCATTTCTAATTACCAATAAATAATTAAAAATCAAACAGTGCACTTCTATATTGCAGTCTGCAGCAGATTCGGTCGAGTTGTAAACTCGGCCGACACCCTCACTGTAGAGAACAAAAGTCATCCAAAAATTACGCCAATATAGTAGAGTGTCTAAAATTGTGTTTTTCAAGCACAGTTAAAATTTGAGATCAATTGGATATACAAATAAAAAGATAAAATTCAATTACCACACTGCTATATCATTCTGAAAATGTGATCGGTCGAGTTTGAAACTCAGCCGATAAATAAGTCAGAATATACTTCAAAAATTCTGATATTTTCCAATGTTGTTTACATTTTATATATCCAAATTTGAGCTAAATCAAAGTTACACATAAAATACCAAAAATCATTTACAGAGACACTTTACTTATCAAATTTTGTGTTTATGTATCATCAAAACCCTATTTTGGGCCGATTAGGGTCTATGCTTCTCAAACCCTAAATCTCAAGACAAAAGAACGTTTAGACTTCTTATCATAGTTAAAACATCCTAGTGTATATACATTCTCACTATGTTACGGGTCTAAATCATCCAGAGTCTATTCTTATTTTACTGTTAATAGGAGTCATTAGATCCCAATAACGCCTCCTGCCAGCCGGACCAGGCCGAACCTGTAGTCCTGAAGCCAAGAGCTACTCGAGATTAATCAACCCCTATTAATCTTAAACATGTGGAAAGAATATCCACTTAGGGAAAACTCATTTAAACATAATTTCGGGTCTACATTAGTACAAAGAAAACAAACACTAAACAATTCACTTCATGACACAACAATATAAAAGAATCTTATTTGCTTTACAAACTGAAAATTCTGATATTATGCATATAAAAGCATTTCTAGTGATCTTTAAATCAAATAAGCAATAATAGACAAGATTTGAATCGCATCTTATATGTAATCTCTTATTTCTACATTAATTTCTTATCTCATAACCCTAAGATTTCTAGGGTTTCTCTCTAGCCAATCCTTCCTCTGCATACCTGGCCAGGGCATCCAGAGAAGAACAGACAGAGTAGCTTGATACTGGTCAATCTAAGTATTCAGACACCTGGCCAGGGTATCTAAACACTCAGACCTTCCAGAGCTAAAACACATCATTTATTATTCGCCTTACTTATAACTTTATCCCTTGACCTTAATGATTCTTAACGACTCAACTTAAACTCTTTACTTGGTTCTCGTGACCACATCCTTTTCCTGCCATCTATAATAGTATAACAGAACACTTCCTGTTAGAAAATTACAGACAGAAGAAAAACTCTTAAACCTTAATCCTATTGGTCTCTTATCATCCCCTGACCTTGACTTAGAGTATTCATATACTCAACCTATGCTCTGATACCAAAGCTGTCACACCCCAATCTCGCATTACCCACAAATCACGAGATTAAGGCGCGACGGAGGGATTACACACAAGCCAAACCACTCAAAGCTTTTAAAACATTTTAAAGACATTAAAAGTTAACCTGATTTATGCTGTAAACTAAAACTAAACAAACTGCGGAAGCATTTTTATTAAACTGACTAGCAATATGAACAGAGTCTACAACATATTACATTGTCTAACATAAAATGAAGCATAACAGTTAATTGACATCTTTATACACATTCTCTCTCACCCACACCTTGTCCCAAAGATCAAGGGGAAAGGACTAAGAGACCTCTAACTAGACTAACTACAAACCTTCTAAAGACTAAGTGTTAGGATGAAACGATTCTTCTGATTCCTGTTGCTGATGCTGACCTGAAAATGTTTGAGTAGAGGGATGAGCCTACTCGCTCAGTGAATAGCATTTCATTTAGCTATCACTAAACAACTCGTCAGGTTTATAAAATCTAAATAAAACATAAATACAGTACAAGCAGGGCAGTTCAAATGACATAGCAGATTACAGAATATAATCGCATTTCTATGCAACAACAGATAATTTAAACCAATAAACAATTATAGAGAATTGGCATAGAAGTTCAAATCTCTTAACATATTAAATTTACTGCGATCCTATGTGATTCATATTTATTTTTATTATGCCCTAATCATATGCAGTGTATTCTGCATATAAAGATCCGTAGCGAACTACGATCCCACCGTACAAGACTTAGCGACACACCCGGGAAATGCTAAGTCTGACGCCAGCCTTGCTCTGCCACAGGACCCCAGGCTCATCGGCCTTCAGGCTCATCGGCCTCACTGCACTACATCGAGTGCTCTGAACTCCTCCTCTAACCTGAGTACACAGGCTCAGGAGGTCTGGGTTACCACCGTGACATCGCACACGTTGTTGTTGAATAACCCCTATTTACTCCAGTGCCACCGTGACATCGCACGCGTTGTTGTTGAACACTGTCTTTCCATCCTCGTGCCACCGTGACATCGCACGCTTTGATGTTGGACACGAGTTTCACCCCTAAGAAGCAGACCTGTCAAAGGGGTTCTACGGTGTTAGGGCACCTAAGTCTATTAACTGATTAACATATAACCCTTTAAAACAAGAAAATCACATTCCATACTTACTGCACATTCTGAACATTACTTGAAACACATATATAACATTTGTCATCCTTAAACATGATTCAGTATCATTTATATAGTTTCCATGCTAAATATTCATTTTTAAATCAACAAATACATTGCAACCATAATACAGGAAATTTCATCATTTTCATTAAGCATATTACGTATTTCAAGTTCCAATGAATCTATCGTACTCTATTGTATGTGCTACACAGATTAGGAGTTATACCAACTGATACTGAAGCAATATATACAATGAAATCAAGTTCGATAGTGATAAATAAATGAAATACTACTCACCCACTTTGGTGTGTTCGTATCCACCGAAAACATCCACAAACACGCCTAATTCTGCTTTTCTGCAACTTTGCACCCCGTGCAACTGATTTGCACCCCGTGCAACTGATCTTCACCCCGTGCAACTAATCTGCACCCCGTGCAACTGATCTGCATGCTGTGCAAACTGGCCGACTTTCTATCCTATTTTTCTGTAACTTTGCACGCCGTGCAAACTGATTTGCACGCCGTGCAACCTGTGCAGAAACGGGAAACTCATTGAATATGAACTCGATTAAAGCCGAATCAAGGACTAACAACTACTAGTTTGTGCTTACGAACCTCGAACGAACTCAAGGACACTGCTATCTTAGTGTTTCCTGGGCAAATCTGCCCCTAGCCAGACCTGCTGCTGCAAGCAGCTCTACTTCGCACGTACAGGTTGGAATTGAGCTCAGTTGGGTGCTGATTGAGGACTAGGGCTGTTGGTTTATTGTCTGGACCTCAAGGATGAAGTCGGGGTAGCTATTCCGCGCTGCTTGCTCACCTAATCGAGCTCCCGACCGAGCCAAAGCAGCTAGCCGCAGCTGCAAAAAGGGGGCGCCGCCCCTGCTATTTGGAGCACCGGTGAGCGCAGCAAGACAGGAAGCGCGGATTTGATATCCTTGCTCGAAGTCGAACTCGGTGGCGGGAATTTTCGAGGTGCTAGCATACCCTAGGGCTCCTGGCCAGAGCCGTGCAGTGGCTGCGGTACTACTGGACGACCCTGCTGCTAGGGCGGGCTATTGTTAGGGTTTTGCTAGAGGATGAAGGAGGGCGGAGGTGGGAGAAAGAAGGAAGCAAGGCGCCCAACACCTCAGCTCAAAGAAGCCCTAGATCTGCCCCGCCATCGCCCTCTGCCAAACGCTGCTGTGCGCCGCTTGCGATGGTACTGTTCTATCGGCCGACTCAAGAAGAAGGGATAAGCGAGAGAGGCTAAAAAAAAGAAAAACAAAATTATAAAGCAAGTTTTGGAGAATTTGCAACTTAGGTCCAAGAAAACCAAAAAGGTTGTAACTTTTTCCTCGAATGTCCGATTCGAATGATTTCTCTTGCAACTTTTCAAGCACGGGATTCTCTACAACTGGAGGCATCAAAATCATGCTAATTAACTAGTAACACATGATCAAAACACTAATTGCATCAGTCAGTACTTAACTCAACTCAATTAACTTAACAATCATCATTACTATTATCATTAATTACCTCAAATGATTCAATCTCAACTATTGATTCACGACGTCGCTTATCTTGATTAATCATGATATTTAATAATATACTCAACACTAATCAAGGTGTTTCATACAAATTGAGGTATTTACTGGCTAACCTCAACGTGGGTCATAACACGAATAGAGGAGAGATTCACACAAAAAAAGTGGAATCAATGTAATTACAACCATATAATAAATCTCGAGTCGAATAGAGGAGAGATATACAACTTCCCTCCAACCACCCTTCACTCCCTTTTCTACCTAAAGTCACAATGAATGTCTCCCCTATCTTGAAAAACACCAGTGTTAGATCAGGTGCACACTTGTGGTTCTGCGGGTGTCTCTGGACTCTTACGAAACTCTTAGAAATGCTTGTTGCTGGAAAAAGTGAGGAGGAAGTGATGTTGGAAAACAAACTTAGTAATGAAGATATGATAAGATGTGTTCAGTGATCTCAGGAAGTTGAGATGCTTAGTCATACTGAGTAGAAAGGAAACAATCGTGATGTGAAGAGGAGGCAATCACATGATTTGAAAGTATTCATTTGGCAACTGTTTCAGATTTTGTGTTACTCGAGGACAAGCAACGTTTAAGTTCGGGGTGTTTTGATGAATGCATATTCGTCATGATTTCAGTCGCCATCTTGAGCCCATTTTTCGTTAATACATTCACTTTTATTTTTTGAAACCCCATGATAACCAATTTTGCTCATTTCACTGGATTGTTATTAACTTGTGATTATATTTTTGGTTTTTTTGCAGATTGAATGGAACCATTGGTTGTAGACCCACCTTCACTCAAGACCCTCTCAGCCTTATTCTTGACCAATCGGTCCTGACCAAGCGGCCTGACCATTCAGTTTGCTCAATCGGTCTTGACCATTCGGTCTTGCCCCAAAACCGTGCATCTCCTGACACCTTCCAATCGAGAATCAACGGCTCATATGCATCCAACCATTCGGTCTTGCCTTACCTCTCCTCACGGTTTGGGGCCTCACCTCTTCACACAGTCTCAAGACCATGTGGGGGTTGCATCGGTCTCAAGACCGATTGACCCCCCCTCCTTTTGAAACTGCATGGATGGCTCAGTGTTTCACCTCTGCCTTCCCTTCCTCCACTATTCACCTTTCCCACCATGCCGACCTACTGCCACTGCATCACCACACTCATCATTCCTGATCAGGCACTCCTTCCCCATCATAAAGGCCACATGCAATGCTCCCATGAGCGATCTCCACCTGCTCCCATCACACCTCCATCCTCTTCCTTCCCCTCTTCCTATCACCGCCTCCACAATGACCTACACTTGCCGTCCTCCCTTCTCTTCCATCACCGCGACTGGCCTCTACCATCGCCGAGACCGCAGACACTGAAACTGTGAGGATCGAGAGCAAGGTGAAACCAAATAGAGGCAAGACCGATTGGCCGAGAAGCCAAGACCGAGAAGGACGAAAACCATGAGACCCCACAAGATTGAGAACATGGAACTGAGAGGCAAAGACCGTGAGAAAGCCAAAACACTATGAGGTGGAAGACCGCAAAGAGGCCAAAGAGCTAAAACTGGTTGGACGCCTGAAGGCCGAAGACCGAGAGGACTCTGCAAATCGGTTGGATGGAGAGAGGTGCAAGACCAATCGTGAAGAGCGCTGACTGTGAAGACCGATTGGAGGTGACTAGGGCACAAGATCGTGAAAGCAGCAAGACCGAGAGAAGCCTCTCAGTTTCTCAAACCAAGAAGGCTATAAATGGTTTCAAAATTGTTTAGTACAGATATTCCAAAACCTTTGAGGACTCCAATAGAATCTATAAATAGGACCTAAAGGGTCCTCACAAAGCATCGGATCTGAGATGCTGCCAGGCTACCTGAACATGAGCTCGACCCCTAGAAAGGGATTCTGATTCATCACTCCTCTCCATGAACTATCAATGTGCATCCACACCACATACGCATCCAAAGGCTGCTCCTCCTACTATGAGCAAGAACGATGATAAGAGAAGGAAGGTGATTAGAGAAGGCCTACCCTGTCTGTTGTAGTGACCCTCACTCCTCATCCAGATCTACTTCGACACAGCGTAGAAGACCTCATCATCTTCATGAGATGCGACACTCTTCTACACCATGCTCATGGCAAAACCTTCCATCTCTATTGTTCTTTTTGTTTCTCGCATCATGAGTGAGTAGTTTCATTTCACTGGGGTGTGGGGACTAGCCCCACTGCCCATGCGTATATGTCTTTTCATTAAATATTCCATGACATGTATATAGCTTTTCATTTCATTGTTAATCGTCGATGTGTGCTTGTGGATTGATCACCTTCTTACATTTATCTTGTTTGTTCCTATGTTGCGAGAACTTCAATATGTAGGATTTGAATGTCGATTAATGCGGTTGACTCCTTGATGAGAAATAGGATGGGATTCCCTGAGGTCATAAGTGCGTGATCCATGAGGGGACGAGCCATCTATCCTATGATGACGCTTCTGTGTTCCTAATGCCCGCATGGGGGCCCTGCTGCTTCAGTTGGATATCTATATCTTCAGAGTTGTAAGTGTGTGATCTGGATGGCGACGAGAAATCTGATGCCTATGGTGATGCTTACGCGAACCTAACTTCCATATGGAGGGTTTGCAGCAGCTCTATTTGGATAGTTAGATCTTTCCTGGATGTTAGTGATTGGATGTGTTTGCATGTGCGGTGGTGGTGAAACCCGAGACCACCCCAGTGATCCCCATCATTTATATAGATTCAACTTTATTTATTCTCTTTACTTTCTTGCACTTAGTTTAATTACAGTTGAAGCAACCCTTTGTTCTAAATATTAGTCTTATTTGAGCTAAACTCGACTGGCAACGATTCTTAAAAATGTTGTCCCTTGGGATTCGGTCCTTAACTATACTACGATAAGACCTGTCCGCTTGCGGGTGGTATTATTGCACAAGTTTTGGTTAAAAACTCTGGGATTTCAACCCTGAGTGAATTTGTTAGTGTGATAATAAACCACATCATATGTGCACTTGAACAACCCATAAGTAATTCTAGAAATTATTAATGCAAGATAAAGTGCTGTAGAAAAATAATAAATTGGAATTTTGACCCTCAAAATGACATAATTCACCCAAAAAGTGTCGGGGCTCATGGAAAAATGACGTGTCTTGCTCAAAAGGTCATTTCTGCATAAAAAACACTAGCCTTACGTCAAAAACTGACACTGGATCAAAATCTACATAAAATTCTACAAACAATGTAGCTCTATATGTCCAGAATCACAATGATATGTAAGAATTCAAGATAGTAGATACACAATTCAAGGAACAAGCTTGAGCAAGTATGAAATAAGACGAGTTTAAGGGCCTAATAAATAGGAAATGTACCCAAAACTGGTTAAAATGCCTAAACGTGGGTTACACTTAAGAACAGAGTTAATCCACCTACTTGTCAGTGTATTGCCTACTTTATAGGCCAATGCACCCCAAAACGGGGTTAATGCTCCAAAAAGTGGGTCAAATGCCTAAAAATGGGGTGTATGCACCTATTTATCAGTGTAGTGGCAATTTGAGACTAGTTTTCTATTATGTGCCTAACTTATAGGCCAATGCGCCCAAAAATGCATATAAAGCACCTAAAATGGGATTAATGTGCCCACTTGTAAGTGCAATACTTTTTAACCTAATTTACTATTATGTGCCTAATAAATAGGAAATGCACCCAAAATGGGTTGAAGTGCCTAAAGTGGGTTTAATCATCTTAGAATGGGGTCAATCTGCCTACTTGTCAATGTAGTGCGTAATTTATAGGCCAATGCGCCCCAAAATGGGGTTAGAGTGCCCAAAAGTGGTCTTAACACCTAAAAATGGGGTTTATGCCCCTGTGTATTTATATAATTGAAATTTGAGCCTAATTTTGTTGTTATGTGCCTAATTTATGTGCCAATGTGCCCAAAAATGCAGTTGAAGTGACTAAAATTGAGGTTAATTCACCAACTTTTCAGTGTAGTGCATTTTTAACCGAATTTATTATTATGCACCTAAAAAAAAGGAAATGTGCCTAGAAATGGGTTGAAGTCCCTAAAAGTGAGTTAAAGAACCTATGAATGGGTTAATCGCTCTATTTGTCTGTGTAGTGTCTTTTTAGCCTAATTTACTGTCATACGCTTAATAAATAGGAAATACACCAAAAATATGGGTTAAAGTGCCTACAAGTGGGTTAGATCACCTAAGTATAGGGTTAATCTACCTACTTGTTAGTGTACTACTTTATATATAGTCCAATGCACCCCAAAATCGGGCTATAGTGCATAAAGATGGGTTAAAACGCCTAAAAGTGGGTTAAAACACCTAAAAATGGGGTTTGTACGCCTATTTGTCAGATTAGTGGTAATTTTAACCTCATTTACTATTATGTGCCTAATTGAAAGGTCAATGTGCCCAAAAATGGGTTCAAGTGCCTAAAAGTGGGTTAAAGTGCCTAAGAATGTCCTTAATCTGCCTACTTGTCAGTGTAATGACTAATTATAGGCCCATGCACCCTAAAATGGGGTTAAAGGCCTGAAAGTGGGTTAAAATGCCTAAAAATGGGGTCTATGCACCTAATTGTCAGTGTAGTGACAATTTGAGCCTAATTTACTGTTATGTGGCAAATTTATAGGACAATGTGCCCAAAAATGCAGTTCAAAATGTCTTAAAATGGGGTTAATGCGCCCACTTATCAATGTAGTGCCCTTTTAGCCTAATTTAATATTATGTGCCTAATAAATAGGAAATGCACCCAAAAATGGGTTGAAGTGCCTAAAAGTGGGTTACACCTAAGAACGGAGTTAATCTGCCTACTTGTCAGTGTAATGCCTAATTTATAGGCCAATGCGTGCCAAAATGGGGTTAATGCTATAAAATGTTGGTCAAAATGCCAAAAAATGGGGTTTATGCGCCTATTTGTCAGCGTAGTGGCAATTTGAGCCCATTTTACCATTATGTGCCTAACTTATAGGCCAATGCACCCAAAAATGCAATTAAAGTTCCTAAAAATGGGGTTAATGTGCTCACTTGTCAGTGTAGTGCCCTTTTTAGCCTAATTTACTATTATGCGCCTAATAAATAGAAAATGCACTCAAAAATGGGTTGAAGTGCCTAAAGGTGGGTTAAACACCTAAGAATGGGGTTAATCTTCCTACTTGTCAATGTAGTGTCTAATTAATAGACCAATGCGCCCCAAAATGGGGTTAAACGCCTATTTGTCAATGCAGTTGGTCTAAATGCCCAAAAATGGGGTTGAAGTACCTATTTGTCAGTGTAGTGCTAATTTGAGCCTAATTTTACTATTATGCACCTAATTCATAGGCCAATGCTCCTAAAAATGTGGTTAAAGTGCCTGAAAATGGGGTTAGTGCGCCCACTTGTTAGTGTAGTGCCTTTTTGAGCCTAATAACCTAATAAATAGGAAATCTGGCCAAAAATCAATTGAAGTGGCTAAAGTGGGTTAAAGTGCCTAAGAATGGGGTTAATCTGCCTGCTTGTAATTGTAGTGCCTAATTAATAGGACAAAGCACACCAAAATTGAGTTAAAGCGCCCAAAAGTGGGTCTAAATGCCTAGAAATGGAGTTTATATGCCTATTTGTCTGTGTAGTGGCAATTTCAACCCAATTTACTGCTATGTGCCTAATTTATAGGCTAATGCACCAAAAAATGCAGTTTGAAGTGCCTTAAATGGGGTTAATGCGCCCACTTGTTATGTAGTGCGTTTTCTTAGCCTAATTTACTATTATGTGACTAATAAAGAGGAAATGTGCGCAAAATGGGTCAAAGTGGATAAAAGTGGGTAAATCACGTAAGAAAGGGGTTAATTCACCAACTTGTTAGTGTAGTGCCTAATTTATAGGCCAATGCACCCCATAATGGGGTTAAAGCCCCCAAAAGATGGTTAAAACACCTAAAAACGTGATCTATGTGCACTTGAACAACCCATAAGTAATTCTAGAAAATATCGATGTAAGATAAAGTGCTACAGAAAAATAATAAATCACAATTTTGACCCATGAGATGATGAAATTAACCTAGAAAGCGTCAAGGCTCATGGAAAAATGATGAGTCTTTCTCATAAGGTCATTTTTGCATAAAAACACTAGCCTTGCGTCAAAAACTGACAATGCTATGTAAGAAACTCAAGTTAGTAGATACACAATTCAAGGAACAAACTTGAGCAAGTATGAAACAAGATGGGTTTAAGTGCCTAATAAATAGGAAATGCACCCAAAATGGGTTGAAGTGCATAAACGTGGATTAATGCTCCAAAAAGTGGGTCAAAGTGCCTAAAAATGGGGTTTATGCGCCTATTTGTCAACGTAGTGGCAATTTCAGCCTAATTTAATGATTTGTGTCTCACTTATAGGCCAATGTGCCCAAAAATGCAGTTAAAGTTCATAAAATGGGATTAATGCACCCACTTGTTAGTGTAGTACCTTTTTTAGCCTAATTTACTATTATGCACCTAATGAATAGGAAATTCACCCAAAAATGGATTGAAGTTCCTAAAAGTGGGTTAAAGTGTCTAAGAATGGGGTTAATCCACCTACTTCTCAATGTAGTGCCTAATTTATAGGTCAATGAACTCCAAAATGGGGTTAGAGCGCCCAAAAGTTGTCTAAATGCCTAAAAATGGGGTTTATGCACTTATTTGTCTATGTATTAGCAATTTGAGCCTAAGTTTTCTATTATGCACCTAATTTATAGGCCAATGCACCCAAAAATAGAGTTAAAGTGACTAGAAATGGGCTTTATGCACCCACTTCTCAGTGTAGTGCCTTTTTTAACTGAATTTACTATTATGCACCTAAAAATAGGAAATGTGCCTAAAAATGGGTTGAAGTGCCTAACGCCTAAGAATGGGTTAATCTACTTACTTGTCAGTGTAGTGCTGAATTTTTATAGGCCAATGCACCCCAAAATGGGGTTAAAATGCCTAAAAGTGGAATGGGATTAATGTACCTAAAAGTGGGTCTAAATGCCAAAAATGGGGTTTATCTGCCTATTTGTTAGTGTAGTGTAAATTTGAGCCTAACTTACTATTTTGCACCTAATTTATAGGCCAATGCACTAAAAATTCATTTAACACGCCTTAAAATTGGGTTAATGAGCCCACTTATCAGTGCAGTGTCATTTTTAGCCTAATTTACTGTCATATGCCTAATAAATAGGAAAAACACAAAAAAATGGGTTAAAGTGCCTATAAGTGGTCTAGATCTCCCAAGTATAGGCTTAATACGCCTACTTGTTAGTGTACTGATTAATATATAGGCCATTTCACCCCAAGTATAGGGTTAATACGCCTACAATGCCTAAAAATAACTTAAAATGCCTAAAAGTGGGTTAAAACACCTAAAAATGGGGTTTATGTGCCTATTTGTTAGAGTAGTGGTAATTTTAACCTCATTTACTATTATGTGCCTAATTTATAGGCCAATGCAGCCAAAAATGGGTTGAAGTGCCTAAAAGTGGGTTAAAGCGCTTAAGAATGTGGTTAATCTACCTAATTGTCAATGTAGTACCTATGCACCCGAAAATGGGGTTAAAGGCCTGAAAGTGGGTCAAAATGCCTAGAAATGGGGTTTATGCGCCTATTTGTGAGTGTAGTGGCAATTTGAGCCTAATTTATTGTTATGTGCCTAATTTATATGCCAATGTGCTAAAAATGCAGTAAAAAAAGCGTCTCAAAATGGGTTTAATGTGCCCACTTGTCAGTGTAGTGCCTTTTTGGCCTAATTTAATACTATGCACCAATAAATAGGAAATGCACCCACAAATGGGTTGAAGTTCCTAAAAGTGGGTTACACCTAAGAATGGTGTAAATCTACCTACTTGTTAGTGTATTTCCTAATATATAGACCAATGCACTCCAATATGGTGTTAATGCTCCAAAAAAGGGTCAAAATGCCTGAAAATGGGGTCTATGCACCTATTTATCAGTGTAGTGGCAAGCCTCGTTTACCATTACGTGCCTAACTTATAGGTGAATGCACCCAATAATACAGTTAAAGCACCTAAAAATGGTGCTAATGTCCCCACTTGTCAGTGTAGTGCCTTCTTGAGCCTAGTTTACTATTATGGACCTAATAAATAGGAAATGCACCCAAAATTTGGTTGAAGTGCCTAAAAGTGGGTTAAACACCTAACAATGGGGTTAATCCACCTACTTGTTAGTGTAGTGTCTAATTTATAAGTGAATGCACCCCAAAATGGGGTTAGAGCGCCCAAAAGTGATCTAAATGCCTAAAAATGGGGTTTGTGAACCTGTTTGTCTAAGTAGTGGCAATTTAAGCCTAATTTTGCTATTATGCACCTAATTTATAGGCCAATGCGCCTAGAAATGCAGTTAAAGTGACTAAAAATGTGGTTAGTGCACCCACTTGTTAGTGTAGTGCATTTTTTTGGGTGAATTTACTATTATGTGACTAAAAAATAGGAAATGTGCCTACAAATGGGTTGAAGTGCCTAAAAGTGGGTTAAAGCACCTAAGAATGGGTTAATCTACCTACTTGTTAGTGTAGTGCCTACTTTATAGGCCAATGCACCCCAAAATGGGGTTAAATCACCTAAAAGTGGGTCTAAACGCTTTAAAATGGGGTTTATTTGCCTATTTGTCAATGTAGTGTCAATTTGAGTCTGATTTACTGTTATGCATCTAATTTTATAGGCCAATGCGCCCAAAAATGCATTTAATGTGCCAAAAAATTGGATTAAAGCACCCACTTGTCAGTGTTGTATCTTTTGTAGCCTAATTTATTGTTTTATGCCTAATACATAGGAAATACACCCAAAAATGGGTTGAAGTGCCTACAAGTGGGTTAGAGCGCCTAAGTACAAGGTTAATCCACCTACTTTTCAATGCACTTCTTAATATATAGGCCAATGCACCCTACAATTGGGCTACAATGCATAAAAATGGATTAAAATGCCTAAAAGCAAGCCAAAACACATAAAATTGGGGTTTATGCACCTATTTGTCAGAGTAGTGGTAATGTTAACCTCATTCACTATTATGTGCCTAATTTCTTGGCCAATGTGCCCACAAATGGGTTGAAGTGCCTTAAAGTGGATTAAAGTGCCTAAGAATGTGGTAAATCTACCTACTTGTCAGTGTAGTGCCTAATTTATAGGACCATGCGCTCCAAAATGGGGTTAAAGGCCTGAAAGTGGGTTAAAATGGCTAAAATTGGGGTCATGCACCTATTTGTCAGTGTAGTGGCAATTTGAGTCAAATTTACTGTTATGTGCCTAATTTATAGGCTAATGTGCCCAAAAATGCAGTTAAAAAAGCGTCTGAAAATGGGATTAATGCGCCAACTTGTCAGTGTAGTGCATTTTTAGTATAATTTAACATTATATGCCTAATAAATAGGAAATGCACCCAAAAATGGGTTGACGTGCCTAAAAGTGGGTTATACCTAAGAACTGGGTTAATCTGCCTACTTGTTAGTGTATTGCTTAATTCAAAGACCAATGCATGCTATAATGGGGTTAGTGCTCCAAAAAGTGGGTGAAAATACCTAAAAATGGGGTTTATGTGCCTATTTGTCAGCGTAGTAGCAATTTGATCCTAGTTTACCATTATGTGCCTAACGTATAGGCCAAACGCCAAAAATGAAGTTAAAGAGCCTAAAAATGGGGTTAATGCACCCACTTGTTAGTGTAGTGCCTTTTTTTAGCCTAATTTAATATTATGCACCTAATAAATAGGAAATGCGCTCAAAATGGGTTGAAGTACCAAAAAGTGGGTTAAACACGTAAGAATGGGGTCAATCCGCCTACTTGTCAGTGTCGTGTCTAATTTATAGGCCAATGTGCCCCAAAATGGGGTTTAACACCTATTTGTCTGTGTAGTTGGTCTAAATGCCTAAAAATGGGGCTTGTACGCCAATTTCTCAGTGTATTGGCAATTTGAGCCTTATTTCACTATTATGCACCTAATTTATAGGTCGATGCTCCCAAAAATGTGTTTGAAGTACCTACAAATGGGGTTAATGCGCCCACTTATCAGTGCAATGCCTTTTTTAGCCTAATTTAGCATTATGCACCTACTAAAATGGAAGTGTGCCCAAAAATCAATTGAAGTGCCTAAAGTGGGTAAAGCTCCTAAGAATGGGGTTAATCTGCCTACTTGTAAGTGTAGTGCCAATATGTAGACCAATGCATCCCAAAACTGAGTTAAAGCGTCCAAAAGTGGGTCTAAATACCTAAAACTGAGTTAAAGCGTCCAAAAGGCCCAATTTACTATTATGTGCCTAATTTATAGGCCAATGCGCCCAAAAATGCGGGTTGAAGTGGCTTAAATGGGGTTAATGGGCCCACTTGTTAGTGTAGTGAATTTTTAGCCTAATTTACTATTATGCGATTAATAAAGAGGAAATGGGCCCAAAATGGGTTGAAGTGCATAAAAGTGTGTTAAAATGTCTAAGAATGGGGTTAATTCACCTGCTTGTTAGTGTAGTGCCTAATTTATAGGACAATGCACCCCATAATGGGGGTAAAATCCCCCAAAACGTGGTTAAAATGCCTAAAAGTGTGGTCTATGTGCACTTGAACAACCCATAAGTAATTCTAGAAAATATCATTGTAAGATAAAGTGTTGTAGAAAAATAATAAATCATAATTTTGACCCTCAAGATGATGGAATACACCCAAAAAGTGTCAAGGCTCTTGGAAAAGTGATGAATCTTGCTCAGAAGGTCGTTTCTGCATAAAAAACACTAGCCTTGCGTCAAAATCTGACACTAGAGAAAAATTTATAGAAATTCTACATACAATGTAGTTCTATATGTCCTGTATCACAATGCTATGTAAGAAACTCAAGATAGTAGATACACAATTCAAGCAAAAAGCTTGAGCAAGTATGAAACGACATAGATTTAAGTGTCTAATAAATAGGAATTGCACCCAAAAAGGGTTGAAGTGCCTAAAATTTGGTTACACCTAAGAGCGGAGTTAATCTGCCTACTTGTTAGTGTATTGCCTACTTTATCGGCCAATGCACACCAAAATGGGGTATTGCTTAAAAAAGTGGGTCAAAAAGTCTAAAAATGGGGTTTATATGCCTATTTGTCAGCGTAGTGGAAATTTGAGACTAGTTTACTATTATGTGCCTAAATTATAGCCCAATGCACCCAAAAATACAGTTAAAGTGCCTAAAATGTGTAGGATTGCCTCCAATTATTAGTGGGTTTGGAGACACTATCTTTACCATAAGCATTTTGTTATTAGAAATATCCCCTTCTCTGTTGGTAATGGTAATTTGATCAAAATATGGAGAGATCCCTAGTTTAAGGGGGGTTATTTGGATGACTCTTAAGGAGCAGATGCTATTATGAGAAGCAATACTGGGAAGTATGCTAACCTTAGTTGCATTTTCTCTAATGTAAAATGGATTGTTTCCAATTCTAGGCATGTCAATGCCATTATCTATTTCATTCAAAATGTTGTTAAACCTTATCATATGAAGGATGATTTGATGTTGCTGAAGGGTAAGGAGATTCATAAGGTTAAGGATGCATGGGAAGTAATAAGGCCCATGGCTCTTGTTCATTCTGGTCTGACAGGTTATGGAAATTTGAAGCCTCCAGAAGGCATATTGTCTATGGTTGGAGGTGCTTTTTGGGCAAGCTTCTTACACTGGATCACATGCATAGTCGTGGTTTTCAATTTCATTCAAGTGTGCCCTCTGTGAGGCTGAAGTTAAAGATCTGATGCACATACTTTTTGGTTGTGAATATGCACTATAGTTATGGAGAGAAGATTTACAAGAGATGTATCTACCTCAGATTCCCTCTTCCTTTGTTCATGTTTGTTCTTTTATGGTGATGAAGTATAAAGTCACAATTTGGTTTATATTCCATGGATTATGGGATGAAAGAAACTTGAGATTTTTTTTAAATAGAAGGTTATGTGCAGATAGGAGATGGAGGATTTTGAGAAAGGATATAGATGTCCTTCTTGTGTAGTTTTTTTTCTTTTGTCCTTTTTTTCTGGTTTTTTGCTTGATCTTTGCTCATTTTCCTGTACATATTTTACAGTATAAAAAGGGGTAACATGATTTTTTGATAAAAAAGCACCTAAAAATGGTATTATGCACCCACTTATCAGTGTATTGCCTTTTTTAGTCTAATTTACTATTATGTGCATAATAAATAGGAAATACACCCCAAAAAGGGTTGAAGTGCCTAAAAGTGGGTTAAAGGGTCTAAGAATGGAGTTAATCCGCTCACTTGTCAATGTAGTGCCTAATTTGTAGGCCAATGCACCTCAAAAATGGGTTAAAGCACCCAAAAGTGGTCTAAAGACCTAAAAATGGGGTTTATGCACCTATTTGTCTATGCAGTGGTAATTTGAGCCTAATTTTGCTCTTATGCGCCTAATTTATAGTCCAATGTGCCCAAAAATGTAGTTAAAGTGACTAAAAATGGGGTTAATGTGCCCACTTGTCACTATAGTGCCTTTTTTAGCTGAGCTTACTATTATGCACCTAAAAAATAGGAAATGCACCTTAAAATGGGTTCAAGTGCCTAAAATTGGGTTAAAGCGCCTAAGAATAGGTTAATTCACCTACTTTTCAGTACAATGCCTAATTTATAGTCCAATGCACCCATTATTGGGTTAAAGCGCCTGAAAGTGGGTCTAAATGCCTAAAATGGGGTCTATCTACCTATTTTTTTAGTGTAGTGTCTATTTGAGCCTAGTTTACTGTTATGCACCTAATTTATAGTCCAATGCACCCAAAAATGCATTTAATGGGCCTAAAAAATTGGTTCATGCACCCACTTGTCAGTGTTGTGTCTTTTTTAGCCTAATTTACTGTCATACGCCTAATAGATGGGAAATACACCCAAAAATGGGTTGAAGTGGACACAAGTGTGTTAGAGTGCCTAAGTATAGGGTTAATCTGCCAACTTGTTAGTGTACTTCTTAAAATATAGGTCAATGTACCCCAAAATTGGGCTATAGTTCCTAAAATGGGTTAAACAGCCTAAAAGTGGGTTAAAACACCTAAAAATGGGGTTTATTCACCTATTTGTCAGAGTAGTGGTAATTTTAACCTCATTTACTATTATGTGCCTAATTTATAGGCCAATGCACCCAAAAATGGGTTGAAGTGCCTAAAAGTGGGTTAAAGCACCTAAGAATGCAGTTAATCTGCCTACTTGTCAGTGTAGTGCCTAATTTATAGGCCCATTTACTCCAAAATGAGGTTAAAGGCCTGAAAGTGGGTTAAAATGCCTAAAATTGGGGTTTATGCGCCTATTTGTCAGTGAAGTGGCAATTTGAGCCTAATTTATTGTTATGTGCCTAATTTATAGGCCAATGTACCCAAAAATGCGGTTAAAAAGCATATAAAAATGGGGTTAATACGCCCACTTGTCAGTGTAGTGCCTTTTTAGCCAAATTTAATATTATGCACCTAATAAATAGGAAATGCACCCAGAAATGGGTTGAAGTGCCTAAAATTGGGTTAAATCTAAGAACGGGGTTAATCTTCCTACTTGTCAGTGTATTGCCTAATTTATAGGCCAATGTGCGCCAAATGGGGTTAGTGTCCAAAAAGTGGGTCAAACTACCTAAAAATGGGGTTTATGTGCCTATTTGTCAGCGTAGTGATAATTTGAGCCTAGTTTACCATTATGTGCCTAACCTATAAGCCAATGCACCCCAAAAAGTAGTTAAAGCACCTAAAAATGGGGTTAATGTGCCCACTTGTGAGTGGAGTGCCTTTTTAGCCTAATTTACTATCATGCACCTAGCAAATAAGAAATGTGCCCCAATATGGGTTTTAGTGGCAAAAAGAGCATTAAAAACCTAAGAATGGGGTTAATATGCCTACTTGTCAGTGCAATGTCTAATTTATAAGCCAATGCACCAAAAATGGGGTTAAGCGCTTATTCGTCAGTTTAGTTAGTCTAAATGCCAAAAAATGGGGTTTATGCGCCTATTTGTCAGTGTAATGGCAATTTGAACCTAATTTTATTGGTATGCACCTAATTTATAGTCCAATGCTCCCAAAAATGTGGTTAAAGTGCCTAAAGATGGGGTTAATGTGCCCACTTGTCAGTGTAGTGCCTTTTTTAGCCTAATTTACTATTATGTACCTAATAAATAGGAAATGTGCTAAAAAATCAATTGAAGTGCCAAAAGTTGGTTAAAGCACCTAAGAATGGGGTCAATCTCCTACTTGTAAGTGTAATGTCTAATTTATAGGCCAATGCACCCCACAATTGAGTTAAAGCACCCAAAAGTGGGTCTAAATGCCTAAAAATGGGGTTTAAATGCCTATTTATCGGTGTAGTAGCAATTTCAGCCCAATTTACTATTATGCGCTCAATTTATAGGCCAATGCACCCAAAAATATGGTTTGAAGTGGCTTAAATGGGATTAATGCGACCACTTGTTAGTGTAGTGCAATTTTAGCCTAATTCACTGTTATGCGATTAATAAAAAGGAAATGTGCCTAAAAATGGGTTGAAGTGCATAAAAGTGGGTTAAAGCGTCTAAGCCTGGGGTTAATCCACCTACTTGTTAGTGGCTAATTTATAGGCCAATGCACCCCATAATGGCGTTAAAGCCCCCCAAAAGGTGGTTAAAATGCCTAAAAATGTGGTATATATGCACTTTAACAACCCATAAGTAATTCTAGAAAATGTTAATTAAAGATAAAGTATTGTAGAAAAACAATAAATCACAATTTTGACCCTCAAGATGACGAAATTCACCCAAAAAGCATAAGGGACCATGGCATAGTGATGAGTCTTACTCAGAAGGTCATTTATACATTAAAAAAGGACTAGCCTTACGTCAAAATGTGACAATGGAGCAAAATTTGCATAAAATTTTACATACAATGTAGCTCTATATGTCCTGCATCACAATGCTATCTAAGAAACTCAAGATAGTAGATACACAATTCAAGGAACAAGCATGAGCTAGTGTGAAACAAGATGTGTTTAAGTGCCTAATAAATAGGAAGTGCACCCAAAATGGGTTGAAGTGCCAAAAAGTGGATTACACCAAAGAACGGAGTTAATCTGCCTACTTGTAAATGTATTGCCTACTTTATAGGCCAATGCGCCCCAAAATGGGGTTAATACTCCAAAAAGTAGGTCAAAAAGCCAAAAAATGGGGTTTATGATCCTATTTCTCAGCGTAGTGGCAATTCGAGCCTAGTTTACTGTTATGTGCCTAACTTAAAGGCCAATGTGCCCAAAAATTCAGTTAAAGCACCTTAAAATGGGATTAATGCGCCCACTTGTCACTGTAGTGCCTTCTTTAGCCTAATTTATTATTATGTGCTTAATACATTGGAAATGCACCCAAAAATCAGTTGAAGTGCCTAAAAGTGGGTTAAAGCGTCTAAGAATGTGGTTAATCTTCCTACTTATCAATGTAGTGCCTAATTTATAGGCCAATTTACCCCAAAATGGGGTTAGAGCACCCAAAAATGGGCTAAATGCCTAAAAATGGGGTTTATGCACCTATTTGTCTATGTAGTCGCAATATGAGCCTAATTTTGCTGTTATGCACCTAATTTATAGGCCAATGCACCCAAAAATGCAGTTATAGTGACTAAAAATGGGGTTAATGCACCACCCACTTGTCAATGCAGTGCCTTTTTTAGTTGAATTTACTATTATGTGCCTAAAAATAGTAAATGCACCTAAAAATGGGTTAAGTGCCTAAAAGTGGGTTAAAGCATCTGAGATTGAGTTAATCCTCCTACTTGTCAGTGTAGTGCTTAATTTATCAGCCAATGCACCCCAAAATGTGGTTAAAGCGCCTAAAATTGGGTCTAAATGCCTAAAAACGGGGTTTATCTGTCTATTTGTCAATGTAGTGTCAATTTGAGCCTAATTTACTATTATGAACCTAATTTATAGGCCAATGCACCCAAAAGTTCATTTCATGCACTGAAATTGGGTTAATGCACCCACTTGTCAGTGTAGTGTCTTTTTTAGCCTAATTTACTATTATACACCTAATAAATAGGAAATACACCTAAAATGGGTTGAAGTGCCTACAAGTGGGTTAGAGAGCCTATGTATAGGGTTAATCCACCTACTTGTCAATATACTGCTTTATATATAGGTAATGCACCCCAAAGTTGGGATATAATGCCTAAAATGGGTTAAAATGCCTAAAAGGGGGTTGAAACACCTAGAAATGGGGTTTATGCACCTATTTGTCAAAGTAGAGGTACTTTTAACCTCATTTACTATTATGTGCCTAATTTATAGGGCAATGCACCCAAAAATGCGTAGAAGTGCCTAAAAGTCGGTTGAAGCACCTAAGAATGGGGCTAATCTGCCTACTTGTCAGTGTAGTGCCTAATTTATAGGCCCATGCACCCCAAAATGGGGTTAAAGACCTAAATGTGGGTTAAAACCTAAAAATGGGGTTTATGTGCCTATTTGTCAGTGTAGCGGCAATTTCAGCCTAATTTACTATTGTGCACCAAATTTATAGGCCAATGTGCCCAAAATGCAGTTAAAAAGAATCTAAAAATGGGTCAATGCACCCACTTGTCTGTATAGTGCCTTTTTAGCCTAATTTGATATTATTCACATAATAAAATGAAAATGCACCCAAAAATTGGTTGAAGTGCCTAAATGTGGGTTACACCTAAAAACAGGGTTAATCTGCCTACTTGTTAGTGTGTTGCCTAATTTATATGCCAATGCGCGCCAAGGTTAATGCCCAAAAAATGGGTCAAAATGAATAAAAATGGGGTTTATGCACCTATTTGTCAACGTAGTGGGAATTTGAGGCTATTTACCATTATGTGCTTAACTTATTGGCCAATGTGCCCAAAAATGTAGTTCAAGTGCCTAAAAATGGGGTTAATGCGCCCGCTCGCCAGTATAGTGTCTTTTTAGCCTAATTTACTATTATGCGACTAATAAATAGGAAATGCACCCAAAAATGGGTTGAAGTGCCTAAAAGTGGGTCAAACACCTAAGAATCAGGTTAATCTGCCTACTTGTCAGTGTAGTGTCTAACTTATTGGACAATGTGCCCCAAAATGTGATTAAGAACCTATTAGTCAGTGTAGTTGGTCTAAACGCCTAAAAATGGGGTTTATGCATCTATTTGTGAGTGTAGTGGAAATTTGAGCCTAATTTTATTGTTATGTACCTAATTTATAGGCCAATGCTCCCAAAATTGTGGTTAAAGTGCCTAAAATGGGGTTAGTGCGTTCACTTGTCAGTGTAGTGCCTTTTTTAGCCTAATTTACTATTATGCACCTAATAAATAGGAAATGCGCCAAAAAATCAATTGAAGTGCCTAAAGTGGGTAAAAGTGCCTAAGAATGGGGTTAATCTGCCTACTTGTAAGTGGCATGCCTAATTTATAGGACAATGCACCCCAAAATTGAGTTTAAGCACCTAAAAGTTGGTCTAAATGCCTAAAAATGGGGTTTACACACCTATTAGTCTATGTAGTGGCAATGTCATACCAATTTACTGTTATTTGCCTAATTTATAGGCCAATGCACCCAAAAATGTAGTTTTAAGTGACTTAAATGAGATTAACACTCCCATTTGTTAGTGTAGTGATTTTTAAGCTAATTTACTATTATGCAACTAATAAAGAGGAAATCTACCCAAAAATGGGTTGAAGTGCATACAAGTGGGTTAAAACATCTAAGAATGGGGTTAAGCTACCTACTTGTTAGTGTAGTTCCTAATTTATAGGCCAATCCACCCCATAATGGGGTTAAAGCCCCCCAAAAGGTGGTTAAAACGCCTAAAAATGTGGTCTATGTGCACTTGAAAAACCCATAAGTAATTCTAGAAAATATCAATGCAACATAAAGTGTTGCAGAGTAACAATAAGTCACAATTTGACCATCAATATGATGAAATTCACCCAAAAAGTGTTAGCGCTCATTGCAAAGTGACGTGTCTTGTTCAGAAGGTGGTTTCTGCATAAAAAACACTAACCTTGTGTCAAAATCTGACACTGGAGCAAAATTTGTATAAAAATCTACATACAATGTAGCTCTATATGTCCTGCATCACAATGCTATGTAAGAAACTCAAGATAGTAGATATGTAATTCAAGGAACAAGAATGAGCAAGTATGAAACAAGATGGGTTTAAGTGCCTAATAAATAGGAAATGCACCCAAAATGGGTTGAAGTATCTAAAAGTGGGTTACACCTAAGAACGGAGTTAATCTACCTACTTGTCAATGTATTACCTACTTTATAGGCTAATGCACCCCAAAATGGGGTTAATGCTACAAAAAGTTGATCAAAATACCTAAAAATGGTGTTTATGCACCTATTTGTTAGTGTAGTGGCAATTTGAGCCTAGTTTACTATTATGTGCCTAACTTGTAGGCCAATGCACCCAAAAATGCTTTTAAAGCACCTAAACATGGGATTAATGTGCCCACTTGTTAGTGTAGTGCCTTATTGGCCTAATTTACTATTATATGCCTAATACATAGGAAATGCACCCCAAAATAGGTTGAAGTACCTAAAAGTGCGTTAAAGCATCTAAAAATGGGGTTAATCCTCCTACTTGTCAATGTAGTGCCTAATTTATAGGACAATGCATCCCAAAATGAGGTGAGAGCACCCAAAAGTGGTCTAAACACCTAAAAATGGGGTTTATGCACCTAATTGTCTATGTAGTGGCAATTTGAGCCTAATTTTGCTAGTATGCACCTAATTTATAGGCCAATGCGCCCGAAAATGCAGTTAAAGTGACTAAAAATGGTGTTAATACACCCACTTGTCAGTGTAGTGCCTTCTTTAGTTGAATTTACTATTATGCACATAAAAAATAGGAAATGCACCTTAAAATGGGTTGAAGTGCCTAAAAGGGGGTTAAAGTGCCTAGAAATGGGTAATCTGAATACTTGTTAGTGTAGTGCCTAATTTATAGGCCAATGCACCCCAAAATGGGGTTAAAGTGCATAAAATTGGGTCTAAATGCCTAAAAATGGGGTTTATCTACCTATTTGTCAATGTGGTGTCAATTTGAGCCTAATTTACTATTATAAACCTAATTTATAAGCCAATGCACCCAAAAATGCATTGAATGCGCCTAAAAATTGGATTAATGCACCCACTTGTTAGTGTAATTTCTTTTTTAGACTAATTCATAGTTATATGCCTAATAAATAGGAAATACACCCAAAAATGGGTTGAAGTGCCTACAAGTGGGCTAGAGCGCCAAAGTATTGGGTAATCCACCTACTTGTCAGTATACTGTTTAATATATAGGCCAATGCAATCCAAAATTGGGCTATAGTGCTTAAACATGGGTTAAAATGCCTAAAAGTGCATTAAAACAACTAAACATGGGATTTGTGTGCCTATTTGTCAAAGTAGTGGTAATTTTAACCTCATTTACTATTTTTTGCCTAATTTATATGCCAATGCCCCCAAAAATGGGTTAAAAGTGCCTAAAAGTGGTTTAAAGCACCTAAGAATGTGGTTAATCTGCCTAGTTGTCAGTGTAGTGCCCAATTTATAGGCCCATGTGCCCCAAAATGGGGTTAAAGGCCTGAAAGAGGGTTAAAACAACTAAAATGGGATTTATGTGCCTATTTGTCAGTATAGTGGCAATTTGAGCCTAATTTATTGATATGCTCCTAATTTATAGGCCAATGTGCCAAAAAATGTAGTTAAAAAGTGTCTAATAATGGGGTTAATGCGCCCACTTGTCTGTGTAGTGCCTTTTTAGCGTAATAATATCATGTGCCTAGTAAATAGGAAATGCACCCAAAAATGGGTTGAAGTGCCTAAAAGTGTGTTAAATCTTAGAACGGGGATAATCCACCTACTTGTTGGTGTATTGCCTAATTTATAGGCCAATGCATGCCAGAATGGGGTTAATTCTCCAAAAAGTGGGTCAAAATGCCTAAAAATTGGGTTTATGGGCTTTTTTTCAACATAGTGGAAATTTGAGCCTAGTTTACCATTATGTACCTAACTTATAGGCCAATGTGTCCAAAAATGCATTTAAAGCACCCAAAATTGGAGTTAATCCGCCCACTTGTCACTGTAGTGCCTTTTTTAGATTAATTTACTATTATGCACATAATAAATAGGAAATGTACCCAAAAATGGGTTGAAGTGCCTAAAAGTTGGTTAAACACCTAAGAATGGGGTTAATCTGCCTACTTATCGGTGTAGCATCTAATTTATAAGCCAGTGCGACCCAAAATGGGGTTAAACACCTATTTGTCACTGTAGTTGATCTAAACGCCTAAAAATGGGGTTTATGTGCCTATTCGTTAGTGTAGTCGCAATTTGAGCCTAATTTTACTATTATGCACCTAATTTATAGGCCAATGCTCCTAAATATGTGGTTAAAGTGCCTAAAAATTGGGTTAATGTGCCCACTTGTTAGTGTAGTGCCTTTTTTAGCCTAATTTACTATTATGCACATAAAAAATAGGAAATGTGCTAAAAAATCAATTGAAGTGCCTAAATTGGGTTAAAGCGCCTAAGAAAGGGGTTAATCTGCCTAGATGTAAGTGTAGTACATAATTTATAGGACAATGCACCCCAAAATTAAGTTAAAGCTCCCAAAAGTGGGTCTAAATGCCTAAAAATGGGGTTTATATGCCTATTTATTTGTGTAGTGGCAATTTCAGCCCAATTTACTATTATGTGCCTAATTTATAGGCCCATGCGTCCAAAAATGCAGTTTGAATTGGCTTAAATGGGGTTAATGTCCCCACTTGTTAGTGTAGTGCGTTTTTAGCCAAATTTACGATTATATGAATAATATAGAGGAAATGTGCCCAAAAATGAGTTGAAATGCATAAACATGGGTTAAGGCATTTAAGAATGGGGTTAAATCGCCTACTTGTTAGTATAGTGCCTAATTTATAGGCCAATTCACCCCAAAATAGGATTAAAGCCCCCAAAAGGTGGTTAAAACACATAAAAACCTGGTGTATGTGCACTTGAACAACCCATAAGTAATTATAGAAAATATCAATGAAAAATAAAGTGTTGCAGAAAAATAATAAATCACAATTTTGACCCTCAAGATGATATAATTCACCCAAAAAGTGTCAGGGCTTATGGAAAAGTGATGAGTCTTGCTCAAAAGGTTGTTTCTACATAAAAAACACTAGCCTTGCATCAAAATTTGACGCTAGAGCAAAATCTGCATAAAATTCTACATACTATTAGCATTATATGTCTTGCATCACAATGCTATGTAAGAAACTCAAGATAGTAGATATGTAATTCAAGGAACAAGCTTGAGCAAGTATGAAACAACATGGGTTAAGTGCCTAATAAATAGGAAATGCGCCCAAAATAGGTTGAAGTGCCTACAAGTGGGTTACACCAAAGAATGGAGTTAATCCACCTACTTGTTAGTGTATTGCCTACTTTATAGGCTAATGTGCCCCAAAATGGGGTTAATGCTCCAAAAAGTAGGTCAAATACCTAAAAATTGGGTTTATGCACCTATTTGTCAGCGTAGTGGCAATTTGAGCCTAGTTTACTATTATGTGCCCACCTTATAGGCCAATTCGCCCAAAAATGTAGTTAAAGCACCTAAAAATGGGATTAATGCACCCACTTGTCAATGTAGTGTAATTTTTAGCCTAATTTACTATTATGCACCATATAAATAGGAAATGCACCCAAAAATGGGTTGAAGTGCCTAAAAGTGGGTTAAAACGTCTAAGAATGGGGTCAATCCACCTACTTATCAATGTCGTGCCTAATTTATAGGCCAATGAGCCCCAAACTGGGGTTAGAGCACCCAAAAGTGGTCTAAACGCCTAAAAATGGGGTTCATGCACCTATTTGTCTATGTAGTAGCAATTTGAGCCTATTTTTTTTATTTTGCGCCTAATATATAGGCAATGTGCCCAAAAATGTAGTTCAACTAACTAAAAATGTGGTTAATGTGTTCACTTATTAGTGTTGTGTCGTATTTAGTTGAATTTACTATTATGCACCTAAAACATAGGAAATGCACCTAAAATGGGTTGAGGTGCCTAAAAGTTGGTTAAAGCACCTAAGAATGGGTAATCCACCTACTTGTCAGTGTTGTGCCTAATTTATAGTCAATGCACCCCAAAATGAGGTTAAAGTGCTTAAAAGTGGATCGAAATGCCTAAAAATGGGGTTTATCTGTCTATTTGTCACTGTAGTGCCAATTTGAGCCTAATCTACTATTTCACACCTTATTTATTGGCCAATGCACCCAAAAATGCATTTAATGCACCTTAAATTGGGTTAATGCTCCCACTTGTTAGTGCAGTGTCTTTTTTAACCTAATTTACTATTATATGCCTAATAAATTGGAAATACACCCAAAAAGAGTTGAAGTGCTGACAAGTGGGCTAGAGAGCCTAAGTATAGGGTTAATCCACCTACTTGTTAGTGTATTGCCTAATATATAGGCCAATGCACCCCATAATCGGGCTACAATGCCTAAAAATGGGTTAAAACGCCTAAAAGTGGGTTAAAACACCTAAAAATGGGGCTTATGCGTCTATTTGTTAGAGTAGTGGTAATTTTAACCTCATTTACAATTAGGTACCTTATTTATACCAAAAATGGGTTGAGTTCCTAAAAGTAAGTTAAAGCACCTAAGAATGCAGCTAATATGTCTACTTGTCTATGTAGTGCCTAATTTATAGTCCCATGCACCCCAAAATGAGGTTAAAGACCCGAAACTGGGTTAAAATGCCTAAAAATGGGGTTTATGAGAGTATTTGTTCGTGTAGTGGCAATTTGAGCCTAATTTACTATTATGTGCCTAATTTATTGGCCTGTGTTCCAAAAAATGTGGCAAAAAAGTGTCAAAATATGGGGCTAATGTGCGCACTTGTCAGTGTAGTGCCTTTTTAGCCTTATTTAATATTATGTGCCTAATAAATAGGAAATGCACCCAAAATGGGTTAAAATGCCTAAAAGTGGGTTACACCTAGGAACGGGGTTAATCCACCTACTTTCTAGTGTATTGCTTAATTTCTATGCCGTTGCGAGCCAACATGGGGTTAATGCTCCAAAAAGTGGGTCAAAATGCCTAAAAATGCAGTTTATGTGCCTATTTGTTAGGTAGTGGCAATTTGAGCCTACTTTACCAATATGTGCCTAACTTATAGGCTAATGCACCCAAAAATGCAGTTAAAGTGCCTAAAAATGGGGTTAATGCTCCCACTTGTAAGTGTAGTACCTTTTTTAGCCTAATTTACTATTACGCTCCTATTAAACAAAAAATGCAAACAAAAATGGGTTCAAGTTCCTAAAAGTGGCTTAAACACCTATGAATGGGGTAAATCCCCTACTTATCAATGTAGTGTCTAATTTATAGGCCAATGCACCCAAAAATGGCATTAAATGCCTATTTGTCAGTGTAGTTGGTCTAAAAGTTTAAAAATGGGGTTTATGCACCTAATTGTCAGTGTTGTGGCAATTTGAGCCTAATTTTACTATTATGCACCTCATTTATAGGCCAATGCAACCAAAATTCTGGTTAAAGTGCCTAAAAATGGGGTTAATGCACCCACTTGTCACTGTAGTGCCTTTTTTAGCGTAATTTACTATTATGTACCTAATAAACATGAAATGTGCCCAAAAATCAATTGAAGTGCACAAAGTGGGTTAAAGTGCCTAAGAATGGGGTTATTACTCATACTTGTAAGTGGTGTGCCTAATTTATAGGCCAACGCACCCCAAAATGGAGTTAAAGCGCCCAAAAGAAGTTCTAAATGCCTAAAAATGGGGTATTTATATGTGTAGTGGCAATTTTAGCCCAATTTACTATTATGTGTCTAATTTATAAGCCAATGCTCCCAAAAATGTGGTTTGAAGTAGATTAAATGGGGTTAATGCACCCACTTGTTAGTGTAGTGTGTTTTTTTGCCAAATTTACTATTATGAGACTAATAAAGAAGAAATGTGCCCATCCGAAGTAGGATTTAAAAAAAATGCATTGAGTGAACAAAGACTGGAGCGGCAAGGTCTGGCGATGAAACGAGCGACTAGGGTTTGCGGCTCTCGAGCGTGGCGGCTAGCTTGGGGGAGGGGTTCTGGCTGCCTTTGTGCACCGGCTGCTCCCCCTGGGCTTTCTCTTCGCCTGGGTTGCGTGGATCCGTGGTCAAGTGGTAAGTTGTGGTCGGCTCGACTCACTCTCCCTTTTCTCCAGCGGTGTCAGCTTTTGGTCCCGAAGGTCTGTTTCTCGACGGCGCTGCACGGAAGGGGAGACGACTATGGCACAGGGGACGCTGAGGTGCCCCTCGACTTCCCCCTTTGCTTCTACTGTCGACCGTTCATTCATAGCCTTTCTACCTGCTGGTCTCTCACAACCCAAGCTTCCCCCCTCTTCTTCCTTTCTGTTCTTTATCAGTCTCTGTTTCTTTCTGTTCGGTGTTCGTAGGTTTTAGTTGGTGGTGACAGTTTATCTGCCTTTGTTTCTCGCCACTTGTCAGCGTTTATCTATCTGTGCTTATGTTACGACCTCTCTTTGGGAGAGTGATGAGTTCTCTAGCCATGGCTGGGACTCCTTTTTGCTCTGGTTTGATCTTATTACTTGGTTTTATGGCATTGTTTGTGTTGATATACAATGAGAACACCGTCTTAGTCCAACCCATGTACCACTACTCAATGCTCAAGTTGAAGGAGTTCTTCAAGGAAAGTTGCTTATGTCAGCCTCAGGGAAGAAGAATCAAGGCAGAAATGTTCCACTCTCGTTCCAATATGAGTTGTAGTGATTTTGGTTTACTGGATTTGATATTTGTGTGTTCTGGTTGTATCTTTCTCCCCAATTGTAGATGTTGTATGGCTAACAAGTAATGAATCGGAACAGTTGCTCTAAAAAAAAGTGTGCCCAAAAATGGGTTGAAGTGCATACAAGTGGGTTAAAGTGTTTAAGAATGGGGTTAATCTGCCTACATGTTAATGTAGTGCCTAATTTATAGGACAATGCACTTCATACTGGGGTTAAAGTCCCCAAAAGGTGGTTAAAACGTCGAAAGTGTGTTATACGTGCACTTGAACAACCCATAAGTAATTTTAGAAAATATCAATGCAAGACAATGTGCTGAAGAAAAATAATAAATCACAATTTTGACCCTCAAGATGAAGGAATTCATCCAAAAAGCATTGGGGCTCATGGCAAAGCGAAGAGTCTTGCTCAGAAGGCAGTTTCTACATTAAAAAACACTAGCCATGCGTCAAACTCTGACATTGGAGCAAAATTTGCATAGAATTATACATACAATGTAGCTCCATATGTCCTGCATTACAATGCTATGTAAGAAACTCAAGATAGTAGATACGCAATTCAAGGAACAAGCTTGAGCAAGGATGAAACAAGATGGGTTTAAGTTGCTAATAAATAGGAAATGCACCTAAAATTGGTTAAAGTGCCTAAAAATGGGTTAAACCTAAGAACGAAGTTAATCCACCTACATGTTAATGTAATACCTAATTCATAGGCCAATGTGCCCAAAATGTAGTTAAGCACCTAAAAATGGGGTTAATGGACCCACTTGTCAGTGTAGTGCCTTTTTTAGCCTAATTTACTATTATGCGCCTAATAAATAGGAAATGCACTCAAAAATGGGTTGAAGTGCCTAAAAGTGGGTCAAACACCTAAGAATGTGGTTAAAGTGCCTATAAATGAGGTTAATATGCCCACTTGTCAGTGTAGTGCCGTTTTTAGCCTAATTTAGTATTATGCACCTAATAAATAGGAAATGTGCCCAAAAATCAATTGAAGTGCCTAAAGTGGGTTAAAGTGCCTAAGAATGTGGTTGATTTGCGTACTTGTAAGTGTAGTGCCTAATTTATAGGCCAATGCACCCCTAAATTGAGTTAAAGCGCCCAAAAGTGGGTCGAAATATCTAAAAAAGGGGTTTATATGCCTAGTTATCTGTGTATTGGCAATTTCAACTCAATTTACTATTTTGTGCCTAATTTATAGGCGAATGCGCCAAAAAATGCAGTTTGAAGTGGCTTAAATGGGGCTAATGTGCCCACTTGTTATTGTAGCACTTTTTTAGCCTAATTTACTATTATGTGACTAATAAAGAGAAAATGTGCCCAAAAATGGGTTGAAGTGCTTAAATGTGGGTTAAGCGTCTAAGAATGGGGTGAATTCGCCTACTTGTTAGTGCAGTGCCTAATTTATAGGCCAACGCACCCCATAATTGGGTTAAAGCCCCCAAAAGGTCGTTCAAACACCTAAAAATGTGGTCAATGTGAACTGAACAACCCATAAGTACTTTTAGAAAATATCAATTCAGGATAAAGTGCCGCAGAAAATAGTAAGTCACAATTTTGACCCTCAAGATGACGAAATTCATCCAAAAAGCATCAGGGCTCACGGCAAAGCGACGAGTCTTGCTCAGGATCTCGTTTCGGCATAAAAAAAGACTAGCCATGCGTCAAAATCTGACATTGGAGCAACATATGCATATAATTCTACATACAATGTAGCTCTGTATGTCCTGTATCAAAATGTTATGTAAGAAACTCAAGATAGTAGATACGCAATTCAAGGAATAAGATTGAGTAAGTATGAAACAAGATGCGTCTAAGTGCCTAATAAATAGGAATGCACCCAAAATGGGTTGAAGTGCCTAAAAGTGGGTTACAACTAAGAATAGAGTTAACCCACCTACTTGTTAGTGTATTGCCTACTTTATAGGCCAATGCACCCCAAAATGGGGTCAATGCTCCAAAAAGTGGGTCAAAGTGCCTAAAAATGGGGTTCATGCGCCTATTTGTTAGACCAGTGGCAATTTGAGCCTCATATACCGTTATGTGCCCAACTTATAGGCCAATGCGCCCAAAAATGCAATTAAAGCACCTAAAAATGGGATTAATGCGCTCATTTGTTAGTGTAGTGCCTTTTTTAGACTAATTTACTATTGTGCCTAATAAATAGGAAGTGCACCCAAAAATGGGTTGAAGTGCCCCAAAGTGGGTTAAAGCGTCTAAGAATGGGGTTAATCCGCCTACTTGTCAATGTAGTGCCTAATTTAGGGCCAATGCGCCCCAAAATGGGGATTGAGCACCCAAAAGTGCTTTAAATGCCTAAAAATAGGATTTATGCACCTATTTGTATATGAAGTGGAAATTTGAGCCTAATTTTGATGTTATGTGCCTAATTTATAGTCCAATGCATCCAAAAATGTAGTTAAAGTGATTAAAAATAGGGTTAATGCACCATTTTGTTAGTGTTGTGCCTTTTTAGTTGAATTTACTATTATGCACCTAAAAAATATGAAATGTGTCTAAACAAATAGGTAGAAGTGCCTAAAAGTGGGTTAAAGCACCTAAGAATCGGTTAATGTGCCTACTTGTTAGTGTAGTGCCAATTTTTTAGACCAATGCACCCCAAAATGGGGTTAAAGCACTTAAAAGTGGTCTAAACACCTAAAAACAAGGTTTATCTGCCTATTTGTCAGTGTAGTGTCAATTGGAGCCTAATTTACTATTATGAACCTAATTTATAGGCCAATGTGCCCAAAAATGCATTTAATATGCCTAAAAATTGGGTTAATGTGCCCACTTGTCACTGTAGTGTCTTTTTTAGCCTAATTTACTGTTATATGCCCAAAAAATAGGAACTACAACCAAAAATGGGTTCAAGTGCATACTAGTGGGTTAGTGCGCCTAAGTATAGGGTTAAGCTACCTACTTATCAGTATACTATTAATATATCGGCCAATGCACCCCAAAATCGAGCTATAGTGCCTAAAAATGGGTTAAAACGCCTAAAAGTGGGGTGTATGCACCTATTTGTCAGAGTGGTGGAAATTTTAACCTCATTTACTATTATGTGCCTAATTTATAGAATAATGTGCCCAAAAATTGGTTGAAGTTCCTAAAAGTGGGTTAAAGTGCCTAAGAATGTGGCTAATCTTCCTACTTGTCAGTGTAGTGCCTAATCTATTGGCCCATGCGCCCCAGAATGGGGTTAAAGGCCTGAAAGTGGGTCAAAATGCCTAAAAATGGGGGTTTATGCAACTATTTGTTAGTGTAATGGCAATTTAAGCCTAATTTACTATTATGTGCCTAATTTATAGGCCAATGTGCCCAAAAATGCAGTTAAAAAGCATCTAAAAATGAGGTTAATGCCCCCACTTGTCAGTGTTGTGCATTTTAAGCTAATTTAATATTATGCACCTAATAAATAGGAAATGCACCCAAAAATGGGTTGAAGTGCCTAAAAGTGGGTTACACATAAGAACGGGGTTAATCTGCCTACTTGTCAGTGTATTGACTAATTTATAGGCCAATGCGTGCCAAAATGGGGTTAATGCTCCAAAAAGTGGGTCAAAATGCCTAATAATGGGGTTTATGCACCTACTTGTCAGCTTAGTGGTAATTTGAGCCTAGTTTAGCATTATGTGCCTAACTTATAAAGAAATGCATCCAAAAATGCAATTATAGAACCTAAAAATGGAGTTAATGTGCCCATTTATCAATCTAGTGCCTTTTTAGCCTAATTTACTGTTATGCACCAAAGAAAGAGGAAATGCACCCAAAAATGTGTTGAAGTGAATAAAAGTGGGTTAAAAACCTAAGAATGAGGTTAATACACCTACTTGTCAGTGTAGTTTCTAACTTATAATCAAATGCACCCCCAAAATGGGGTTAAATGACTATTTGTCAGTGTAGTTGGTCTAAACACATAAAAATGGGGTGTATGTGCCTAATTGTCCACGTAGTGGCAATTTGAGCCTAATTTTACTGTTATGCACCTCATATATAGGTCAATGATCATAAAATATGGTTAAAGTGCCTAAAAATGGGGTTAATGCGCCCACTTGTTAGTGTAGCACCTTTTTTAGCCTAATTCACTACTATGCACATAATAAATAGAAAATGTTCCATAAAATCAATTGAAGTGCCTAAAGTGGGTTAAAGTGCATAAGAATAGGGTTAATCTGTCTACTTGTAAGTGTAGTGCCTAATTTATAAGCTAATTGTAACGACCCCGCCTCCCGGTAACCCCCAATTAAGGGAGACCTAAAGGACATAGCCGTTATTCAATTAACAGGATCAAAGGTTCGACAAATAATCAATAATAATTATGAAATTCTACTACTAAATTGAAAACTGGTATAAAATAAAACTTTGCTTACCTTTGAAAACTTTGGAAATCTATCTATCCAGAGCTTGAATTATCCTATCTAATCCTCCTTGCACTTTATTTCTTATTTCCACAATGTGTCACTTTACTATTTGTTCTTTCAATTGTTGTTCCTAAAACGCCGACAAACAAAACGTCGGTCAATATATCGAAATATACTAGTATGTGGGAACAACCAAAAACTTGAAAATATGGCTAACAATTTAATAATCACAATCAAATTAATTAACAAGCCAATTTACACTTTTCATTATGACATTCTCCACCGCTTTTGCCCTAACCCTGGCATACCCACCTTAGGGTTTCCTTTGCCAATGACTTAAGGCCACCTTCTCAATCTTGATCTTGGTGCCTGGGGTCACCACTCATGGTGCCCACTAGTCATGCAATATCATAGGCCACCTTCTCGTTCTCGAGCTTGGTGCCTGGGGTCACCACTCAAGGTGTCCATTGGTCTACCCATATGGGAATGACCTTTGGCATCATCCATCAGGGTGGCATGTAGGTGCGAGAATACATAATTCTATTTTTAATGTGATAATCATAGTGACTTTATGATTTTGCAAGTATGAACATCCAACAGATAATTTGCATTCAATGCGATTAACCGTCCAGAAAATCCTCGGGAAACTAAGGCGGTTATCCATAATTAACCACATACCTGTTAAGCAGATTGAATGCAGAAATAACCAATCAAGAATTCAAGCAAGTATGCACAGGGTGGTCCTGAAAAGACATCCAATATTCTCTATCATGGATATGGTATACAAATCTAATAGACCTAATGTGCCCTAGGTTTACTAGCCCTTTTTAGGGTTTTGAGTATAATTAGGGTTTCACTTCCTTTTTATTACTTTTACCTCACTTTTATCAAATATCCATCAAACCCTAATTATCTTGTCTTATTTTCCATTAAGGTCCTTAAGATCAAGTTTGGACCACGAAAACCCCAATTATTCATCTATTCATCACAAAAGATGTTAAGGTTATCCTTTAATAATATTTAATCTTATTTCTGGATTAATAACACTATTATCTATCAATTAAGTCCATCAAGCCTCTTTTCATTAAAGCTACTATTTTAATCCTTTTAATCCATGGCAAACTCATTATAAGCATTTATCATCGATTCATAGTTCATTATGATTGAATCCACATGTGAACTCTATTTATCATTAATTCCATCTTGATTCATTCAAAAACCCTAATTACTACATTTAGGGTATATATCCACAAATTAGGAACATTAATACTCTAATAGCTTAGATTCAACATATTTCAACTCCAATCATCAAATTGATCAATTAAAGCCATTAATAATCTCATTCACTAAAATTAGGGTTTCAAGGCCCATTAATGCTTATTTATATGCATGAACTTGTAAATCAAACCAATTACGTGTAAGATTCATCTTTTTCAAACTTAATGTATCTCTTTGATCATTAACAAGTTAATACCAAATCTAATCATCCATTAAACCCTATGAATCACATTAATTATATCAAATACGATTTCTTAATCATATTTACATTAAAGTTAATAACTTTCATTAATTTTCGAATTGTAATCAGAATTAAGCTTCAACTATATTTTAATGGACTCTCCTTGATTTTCTGAGCAACTTTCATGTATAAAGTGCATCTATCCGAGCTACGGTTGAGGAGATATGAATTTAACAAGAATCACTTACTTTGGACCAATAGAAGGATGCCACGTAGGCCTTGCCATGCAACGATGCTTGGTTGCTTGGGAAACATTTCAAAAAGACTAAAATGCCCTTGGTTAAGTGGATTGCTTCTTTAGAACGTGGAGGGCAGAAATGTCCAAAGGATCTTTCCTTTCTTCTTCCTCCAGCAGCTCGATAGCTGCCGCCCTAGCCGTCACGTGCAGGGCATCTCGAGCCTGCCTCCTCCTCTCTGGGGCCCACAAACCTCCGCTGATGGCTGCCTAAGCTCCCCTGGCCCTAGGCACACCTAGAGCACTGCCCAAGTCACGGTTTAACCGGCTAGTGCATGAGCAATGGTCCTTCCAAGAACGACCGTTGTTGCAGCCTCGTAGCTGCACTTGCGTGAAGTCAGGGGTCGATGGGCGGTATCCAAATGGCCCTAGGTGGTTGTGGAGGTCTCCTGCCTCAAGCAAGACCACCAAGCACACCCACGTTGCTCCAGGGTTAGGTCCATACCCTTGTTTAGGGTTTACACGTAAGGAAGAAGGAAAAGAGCATGGGATCTTTCTCCCTCTCTCTCGGACTCGAACTAGGGCTTTACCCCTTTATATAGGGTGGGGTATGAAGCCCTAAGGCGTGCCTCATGAGGACTCAAGTCCCATCTCGAAAGGAAACACACTTTCCTTGGTTGGGAAGCAACCATCTCTCTCTCTCTTCATTAACTTTTATTTCCTTGATATTCCTTGTTGCATGGATATTTAGGAATTCGATATTCCTCTCCCTTATCCTCTTTAATCTTGTCTTTTAATTCATTGGCCTCGAAATTATATTCTCCTCAAGTAGGAAAATATTCCTTCTTAAGAAAACAACATAATTCCATTAATTATGTATTCCCATTATCCTTATTTTGCAATTTTGGTATTTTCTCTTTCTTTCCTCTTTATTGGGACTCCTTGGATCCCAAGAAACTCTATTATTTTGAAATCCTTTTTATTGGATACTCATTATCCTTCTAGATGCATCTAAATGCATTATTCTTCATTATCATGTATATTTCTTATTAAAATATTTCTTTTTGAGGATTTCTCTTTATTTCTCTTTTATTTTTCCTCATTGGTATTCCTTTTATCAGTAGGAATCCTTGGAATACGAAATTCCACCAAGAAGAACTCAATTATACCTCTTTTCACTTGTTTTCCACATTTTATCATTATTTTCAATTTCTTTCTTAATAAAGAAATACTTTATTAATCTTTTCTTTTCTTATTGCTTTCCTTTGCAACTTTGGACTCCTTGGAACCCAAGGAACCCATGTGGCACGAAATCCAACTTTGGATTAAGTTCTTTACCTTCTAGAGGTTTCCACATCTTACTTTTCTCGATTTCTTAATTAATTGAATTTCCTTGATATTGGGCCCAATAGCCAATAAAGCCCACAATACAATCATCAAGGCTATTGTAAATGAAATTACATCATTATTTGTCCAATATGAGAGTTTTCATTTCTCATCAGATGAACCCAAAATTGGGGTTGTAACATCCTTCCCCTCTTATAGGATTTTTTCCCTCAAAATTCCACCAAGCAAACAAACAATTCAGGATAAGCCTTTCATGTGTCCATCATGGCTCCCATGTGGTCTTACCCTTTTCCATGGTGCTCCCCAAGAACCTTTATCATCTCATAATCTTCCATATGAGATCTTTCTTACCTTGGTATATCGTACCCCCATAGGTGACTCGGGACATTTCAGCCTCTCAAAAAGCTAAATAGGTTCAGGGCTCAGCACATGGCTTGGGTACCTCACATAGTGATCTAGATCGAACTCATGGAACATCTCTATTCATCGCGTTATCCTGAGGGGTAAACACAACCATCTCCACCGATCCATTTCAAATGGACCCATATATCGGGGACTCAGCTTTCTCAGCTGTAGCTTAGAGGGGTCGTATTTTCACATCACATATTCTCCCATAGTGAACTGCATGTCAGTCTGCTTTGCATCAGCTTGTGACTCACGTCACCACTGGGCTCTCTCTTGGCCATTTCACGATCACAACGACTTCATCTACACACACTATGGTTCTTTTATGACCTTTGTGAGGCCTCCTTCACCAACATCATCTTAATGAAGTGGTGACCGACACGACCTCTCTATAAGACTTCTTGCATCCCAATAAAGGCTATGGTGGTTAACATCACATCTTTAAGAACTATCTCTAGGTATCACCCTGAATGAGAACACATGCTCTCATCAGACCTTCTAGTCTGGATCATACTATCCATTAGTATGGGGTGATAAACTGTGCTATCATCGAGTTCTTCATGTATCCACTTCCCCCTCATGGAAGTGGACCTTGGTCATACCCAAGAACTTTTGAACTCTCATCATGGTGTGGTTGTACCATCTTTCTCTCTTAAGTAGTTCAACCGGATCTGTCCGGTGACAATATTCTTCCTTTCTCATGTCATCAAGGTAAGGCAATCTACCATAACCCATATTGCACCTTGACCCTCCTTGGGCCAGGGGAGACTTACCACAACATCCATAGTGATGAACTCCCATTCCCTTTCGAGGACTCTTTATACTTTATATCTATGCACTGGGTTACTGGTGTTCGTCCTTCACCTCCTATCATTCATGGAAACATACCACATGCAACTTCACCTTAGACATTCAAAATACTACTGTCACTTACTATCTTTGTAGTACCCAGGCGTATCATGATCTCCTGCATCGTTATGATTCCTCAAGCTTGATACCTTGGAAACCCTAAACCATTCTAATCAGGGTTTCATCACATTCCCTTCCAGAGAAGTGCATCTGAGGCTCTAAACCATCCTTTCGTTATGTCGAGGATTTAGACTGGCTAACCAAACAATCACTAATCTTGTCCAACAGCTCTCGTTATATCAGAGTGTTAGCCAAACTTATCTATTTTTCTCAACTTAAGGTTAGCCTAACAACCTCAGCTTCTTCTAGCTTCCAACTAATCTAAGCAGCTATATCTCAACCCGAACATTCACTACCACTTCTTACCCTTAGGTGTTAGGTATTGTTGAGAACATACACCTCCATGTATCCTACTTATTATCTCATCTCAAAATCTAAGGCTATCTTCATCAAGAACACTTTGAGATCATCCTCATGGTGGTCAAACTCAACCTTGGTTAACTTGCAAATTCCACATAGCTCCTGATAAAACATCCTCTTAAGCTGACTACACTAATTCTCTTAGTGTTTGTAAACCATCCATGTATCATACACTCCACCAAGGTATGTTATCAGCTCTGTCCTCATACCTCATAGCAACGTTCCAACCCGCATCATCTTTTATCCTTGGTGTATGGCATGCATATTGTCCCATCTCTACCTCCCAAAACAAGAGGAAATAAGCATTTGGCGGCTGTACAAACACAAAGTTCTTCCTATTCCAAGAGTAGAGATGATACATCCCACATCGCCAGTACACCTTCAATTCTAAGTTGAAACGTGCAACTCATGTCTCTACATCACAAATATCATGATATCAAAGTTGCTTCCATGGAAAACTGGTTTCGAACTTACTTGGGTTTACACACAATCCTTGGTCATCTCCTCTAGGTCTATAGGGTGCCGACACTTTTGGGGTCATCCCTCTTCCCTTATGCATCCAGAGAGTGCCCTACTCATCTGCCCTTTGGGTCCCATGAGTTCATGAAGGTGATCAATCTCCTAACCCATGGCCCTCAGACAAAGATAGATGTTACCTCCCGACCCTATGGTCATGTGCAACTAGGGAATTAGGCAACTCCTACTTCCATCGGTCTTATCCCTACCTGACCCTAGGATAGACTTAGGATTCTCTTATAGTACATGTTCAACTCAGAACCTTACCCAAGCATTCATCATATCTCTTCCTGCATTCTTGGGTTGTCTTTCATCCTTTCTCAGGGATCATGGCGACCCGCCTTCCTTGGTCAGACCCCATATCAGTTACTACCAGAGTAACACATCCACGTGCACATAGAGATGGTTATCTATGGGTCTACATGTTCAATCTCATGCCATGTACTTTTCACTTAGCTTTTCAAGGTCCTATGAAACCTCTTGAGGTTGCCACAAACCCACAAAACTGGTAAACTCCCTACCAAAGGGTCCCTCTCCCAGGATAGGGGGAAACTACACCTTGATAACAAAGGTCACAAGCGTCCTTATGGTTTACCCTCACATGAGCATGTCTAACCCAACAGCTACTAAAGCACAAGTTGACCACCTATTAAACCATGCTAGGTCATACTTGTTCTCTTTCCTCAACATTAGACCAACTTAGTTGCGAGGGGTTCATTACACTTACCCTTAACTTAAGGGGTTTCTTTCTCCTCTACACATGCTCGAAGCTATAAAGACTCAAATCTTATCATGAGCATCAGATACCATGCTTCCCCTCTTAGTCCTAGGAACCCTAGGTTCACCTTCGGGTGTCCAACTGCATGCTCAATCTCTTAACCAAGAATAAAACATGTCCAAGATATGTCATGTACATCCATGATCCTTCTACTTGAGCAACACTTCGGAGTTGAGTCCTCTTCCAGGACAACCAACTAGGTATAAAGCCTCACAACTACTTACGCAAACCTCCTCAGGGTCTAAAGCACTCTTTATCTCATCCAGCTGGTGATCACTTATACCATAGGTACATAGGTACTAGAAGCATCACCCTTCTTCTAAGGTTTGGTTCTTATAAAGGAAACTAAGATATCATCAACCTCCAGGGATCATGCATGAGGCAACCTCTATCATCCACTTAGGTCACATCATCCTCGACTCCCCACTGTTCCTCATACTCGGAGTGTTAGTCCTCCAACCTTCTTGCCAGGGTCCTGCTCTCTCCATGAAGGATTGAGCTCATAGGTGTACCTCTACGCGGGTGAAGCCTATGCTCAACTTATGTTTTCTCATGATTATCCATATATTTTTATGCTTATCTCATAAGCCATCCATCGTGCCCTTCTGGCCAGGGTTTCATCCTACTATCAGCACTACTGACATACTCTGGGTGTATGTTATCCCCTACTTGCATAAGCACATAGAGTTTCTATAGGTTCTTTTCTAACCTCATCCATGGAGGAGCTATCCTTCACTCAAACATGCACGACCCCTTCCAGGGTTGGATCGCCAAAGGTACTAGGTCATCTAACCTCTTATGGCATCCCAAAGGCACGTCCAACCAAACACTTGGTCAACCATGACATCCAACTCCTCATGTCATCTCTCTCCCTAACCTTCACTTAGGGTTAGGGTTAACATCATCCTCAAAGGATGTGATAGGTCTCTACTTTTAATGGAGGTGTCTACCTCCAAGACTAACTCTCTCTACTCATCCTCCTGACAAGGAGGTCTAGCCTCAGGTCTATCCTGAGGACCATGACAACTCACGTCATACGACCTAAGCATTTATCTATTCTTTAGTTTGCGCTTATTCTTTTAAGCTTATGTCCATGACATCTTATTTACATGATTTTTATTAATTGGGTGGAGGATTCCTTAGACCTTATTTACCTTACCCATACCTCAAGAGGGTGAGGTGAAGAGAGGAAACCCTAATCCTTAAGGTCCTTAACAGAATTTGAGTTGAGAAGGGATGAACAAGATGAGAGAGTCCTAAAGGTATCTTATTTCGAGTCATATCCTAAGACATCGGCCAGGCAGTCACACAATTTGGGAGTCCTCGTATTCTGACTAGCGGTGCGGAGGAAAATATTGCCAGCCCCCGAAAGTGATCCTTTTCTAGACACCTCAGTCTTTCAGACACTCCTCTAATAACTCCCTCCGTTCTATGGAATTTGTAAAATTTAACAATTATTAATGATTAGATGAGGAACCTACGCTCTGATACCAATTGTAACGACCCCGCCTCCCGGTAACCCCCAATTAAGGGAGACTTGAAGGACAGAGCCATTATTCAATTAACATGATCAAAGGTTCGACAAATAATCAATAATAATTATGAAATTCTACCACTAAATAGAAAACTGGTATAAAATAAAACTTTGCTTACCTTTGAAAACTTTGGAAATCTATCTATCCAGAGCTTGAATTATCCTATCTAATCCTCCTTGCACTTTATTTCTTATTTCCACAATGTGTCACTTTACTATTTGTTCTTTCAATTGTTGTTCCTAAAACACCGACAAACAAAATGTCGGTCAGTATATCAAAATATACTGGTATGTGGGAACAACCAAAAACTTGCAAATATGGCTAACAATTTAATAATCACAATCAAATTAATTAACAAGCCAATTTACACTTTTCATTATGACATTCTCCACCGCTTTTGCCCTAAACCTGGCATACCCACCTTAGGGTTTCCTTTGCCAATGAATTAAGGCCACCTTCTCAATCCCGAGCTTGGTGCCTGGGGCCCACCACTCATGGTGCCCACTAGTCATGCAATATCATAGGCCACCTTCTCATTCCCGAGCTTGGTGCCTGGGGTCACCACTCAAGGTGTCCATTGGTCTACCCATCTGGGCATGACCTTTGGCATCATCCATCAGGGTGGCATGTAGGTGCGAGAATACATACTTCTATTTTTAATGTGATAATCATAGTGATTTTATGATTTTGCAAGCATGAACATCCAATAGATAATTTGCATTCAATGCGATTCACCGTCCGGAAAATCCTGGGGAAACTAAGGCTATTATGCATAATTAACCACATACCTGTTAAGCAGATTGAATGCAGAAATAACCAATCAAGAATTCAAGCAAGTATGCACAGGTTGGTCCTGAAAAGACATCCAATATTCTCTATCATGGATATGGTATACAAATCTTATAGACCTAACGTGTCCTAGGTTTACTAGCCCTTTTTAGAATTTTGAGTATAATTAGGGTGTCACTTCCTTTTTATTACTTTTACCTTACTTTTATCAAATATCCATCAAACCCTAATTATCTTGTCTTATTTTCCATTAAGGTCCTTAAGATCAGGTTTGGACCACGAAAACCCCAATTATTCATCTATTCATCACAAAAGATGTTAAGGTTATCCTTTAACAATATTTAATCTTATTTTCAGATTAACAACACTATTATCTATCAATTAAGTCCATCAAGCCTCTTTTCATTAAAGCTACTATTTTAATTCTTTTTAATCCATGGCAAACTCATTATAAGAATTTATCATCGATTCATTGTTCATTATGATTGAATCCACATGTGAACTCTGTTTATCATTAATTCCATCTTGATTCATTCAAAAACCCTAATTACTACATTTAGGGTATTTATCCACAAATTAGGAACTTTAATACTCTAATAGCTTAGATTCAACATATTTCAACTCCAATCATCAAATTGATCAATTAAAGCCATTAATAATCTCATTCACTAAAATTAGGGTTTCAAGGCCCATTAATGCTTATTTATATGCATGAACTTCTAATTCAAACCAATTACGTGTAAGATTCATCTTTTTCAAACTTAATGTATCTCTTTGATCATTAACAGGTTAATACCAACTCTAATCATCCATTAAACCCTACGAATCACATTAATTATATCAAAATAGGATTTTTTAATCATCTTTACATTAAAGTTAATAACTTTCATTACTTTTTGAATTGCAATCAGAATTAAGCTTCAACTATATTTTAATGGATTCTCCTCGATTTTCTGAGCAACTTTCATGTATAAAGCGCATCTATCCGAGCTACGGTTGAGGATATATGAATTTAACAAGAATCACTTACTTTGGACCAATAGAAGGCTGCCACGTAGGCCTTGCCATGCAACGATGCTTGGTTGCTTGGGAAACATTTTGAAAAGACTGAAATGCCCTTGGTTAAGTGGATTGCTTCTTTAGAACGTGGAGGGAAGAAACGTCCAAAGGGTCTTTCCTTTCTTCTTCCTCCAGCGGCTCGACAGCTGCCGCCCTAGCCGCCGCGTGCAGGGCTTCTCGAGCCTGCCTCCTCCTCTCTGGGGCGCACAGACCTCCGCCGATGGCCGCCTAAGCTCCCCTGGCCCTAGGTTCACCTAGAGCACTGCCCAGGTCGCGGTTTAACCGGCTAGTGCACGAGCAATGGTGCTTCTAAGAACGACCGTCGTTGCACCCTCGTAGCTGCAGCTGCGTGAAGTCAGGGGTCGATGGGCGGTATCCAAACGGCCCTAGGTGGTCGTGGAGGTCTCCTGCCTCAAGCAAGACCACCAAGCACACCCACATTGCTCCAGGGTTAGGTCCATACCCTTGTTTAGGGTTTACACGTAAGGAAGAAGGAAAAGAGTGTGGGATCTTTCTCCCTCTCTCTCGGACTCGAACTAGGGCTTTACCCCTTTATATAGGGTGGGGTATGAAGCCCTAAGGCGTGCCTCATGAGGACTCAAGTCCCATATCAAAAGGAAACACACTTTCCTTAGTTGGGAAGCAACCATCTCTCTCTCTCTCTTCATTAACTTTTATTTCCTTGATATTCCTTATTTGAATGGATATTTAGGAATTCGATATTCCTCTCCCTTATGCTCTTTAATCTTGTCTTTTAATTCATTGGCCTCGAAATTATATTCTCCTCAAGTAGGAAAATACTCCTTAAGAAAACCACATAATTCCATTAATTATGTATTCCCATTATCCTTATTTTGCAATTTTGGTATTTTCTCTTTCTTTCCTCTTTATTGGGACTCCTTGGATCCCAAGAAACTCTATTATTTCAAAATCCTTTTTATTGGATACTCATTATCCCTCTAGATGCATCTAAATGCATTATTCTTCATTACCATGTATATTTCTTATTAAAATATTTCTTTTTGAGGATTTCTCTTTATTTCTCTTTTATTTTTCCTCATTGGTATTCCTTTTATCAGTAGGAATCCTTGGAATACGAAATTCCACCAAGAAGAACTCAATTATACCTCTGTTCACTTGTTTTCCACATTTTATCATTATTTTCAATTTCTTTCTTAATAAAGAAATACTTTATTAATCTTTTCTTTTTTTATTGCTTTCCTTTGCAACTTTGGACTCCTTGGAACCCAAGGAAGCCATGTGGCACGAAATCCAACTTTGGATTAAGTTCTTTACCTTCTAGAGGTTTCCACATCTTACTTTTCTCAATTTCTTAATTAATTGAATTTCCTTGATATTGGGCCCAATAGCCAATAAAGCCCACAATACAATCATCAAGGCTATTGTAAACGAAATTACATCATTATTTGTCCAATATGAGAGTTTTCATTTCTCATCAGATGAACCCAAAATTGGGGTTGTAACACTAATGCACCCCAAAATTGAGTTAAAGCACCCAAACGTGGGTTTAAATGCCTAAAAATGGGGTTTATACGCATATTTGTCTATGTAGTGGCAATTTTAGCCCATTTTACTGTTATGTGCCTAATTTATAGGCCAATGCACCCAAAAATGTAGTTTGAATTGGCTTAAATGGGGTTAATGCACCCACTTGTTAGTGTAGTGCATTTTTTAGCCTAATTTACTATTATACGACTAATAAAGAGGAAATGTGCCCAAAAATGGGTTGAAGTGCATAAAAGTGGGTTAAAACGTCTAAGAATGGGGTTAATCTGATACTTGTTAGTGTAGTGCCTAATTTATAGGTCAATGCACCCCATGATAGAGTTAAAGCTTCCAAAAGGTGGTTAAAATTCTTAAAAATGTGGTGTATGTGCACTTGAACAACCCATAAGTAATTATAGAAAATATCAATGCAAGATAAAGTGTTATAGAAAAATAATAAATCACAATTTTGACCCTCAAGGTGATGGGATTCACCCAAAAAGCATCAGTGTTCATGGGAAAGTGATGAGTCTTGCTCAGAAGATCGTTTCTCATAAAAAAACACTAGCCTTGCATCAAAATATGACACTAGAGCAAAATCTGCATAGAATTCTGCATACAATGTAGGTCCATATGTCTTGCATCACAATGTTATGTAAGAAAATCAAGATAGTAGATACGCAATTCAAGAAACAAGCTTGAGAAAGTATGAAATAAGATGGGTTTAAGTGCCTAAAAATAGGAAAAGCACCAAAATGGGTTGAAGCGCTTAAATGTGGGTTACATCTAAGAATGGAGTTAATCTGCCTACTTGTCAGTGTATTGCCTACTTTATAGGCCAATGCACCCCAAAATGGGATTAATACTACAAAAAGTGGGTCAAAATACCTAAAGTGGGGTTTGTGCACCTATTTGTCAGTGTAGTGGCAATTTGATCCTAGTTTAGTGTTATGTTCCTAACTAATAGCTCAATGCGCCCAAAAATGCAGTTAAAGCACCTAAAATTGGGATAAATGCACCCACTTGTCAGTGTAGTGCCTTTTTTAGCCTAATTTACTAATATGCACCTAATAAATAGGAAATGCATTCAAAAATGGGTTGAAGTGCCTAAAAGTGGGTTAAATCATCTAAGAATGGGGTTAATCTGCCTACTTGCCAATGTTGTGCCTAATTTATAGACCAATGCACCCCAAAATGGGGTTTGAGTGCCCAAAAATGGCCTAAATACCTAAATATGGGGTTTATGCTCCTATTTGTCTATGTGTGGCAATTTGAGCCTAATTTTACTATTATACGCCTAAATTACAGGCTAATGCGCCAAATAATGCAGTTAAAGAGACTAAAATTGGGGTTAAGTACCTGCTTGCTAGTTTAATGCCTTTTTAGCTGAATTTACTATTATGCTCCTAAAATTCTGAATTGTGACTAAAAATGGTTGAGGTTCTTAAAAGTGGGTTAAAGTGCCTTAGAAGAGGTTGATCCGCGTATTTGTAAGTGTAGTACCTAATTTACAGGCCAATGCACCCAAAAATGGGGTTAAAGTGCCTAAAAGTGGGTCTAAATGCCTAAAAATGGGGTTTATCTGCTTATTTGTAAGTGTAGTGTAAATTTGAGCCTAATTTATTGTTTTGAACCTAATTTATAGGCCAATGCACCCAAAAATGAATTAAATGTGCCTAAAAATGGGTTAATGCGCCCACTTGCCAGCGTAGTGTCTTTTTTAGCCTAATTTATTATTATACACCTAATAAATAGGAAATACACCCAAAATTATTTTGAAGTGCCTACAAGTAGGTTAGAGTGCCTAAGTATAGGGTTAATCTACCTACTATCAATGTACTGCTTATTATGTAGGCCAATGCACCCCAAAATCGGGCTACAGTGCCTAAAATGGGTTAAAATGCCTTAAAGTGGGGTATATGCACCTATTTGTCAGAGTAGTGGAAATTTTAACCTCATTTACTATTATGTGCCTAATTTATAGGCTAATGCACCCAAAAATGAGTTGAAGTGCCTAAAAGTAGATTAAAGTGCCTAAGATTGTGGCGAATCTGCCTACTTGTCAGTGTAGTGGCTAATTTATAGGCCCTTGTGCCCTAATATGGGGTTAAAGTCCTAAAAGTGGGTCAAAACGCCTAAAAATAGGGTTTATGCACCTATTTGTCAGTGTAGTGGCAATTTGAGTGGAATTTACTATTATGTGGCTAATTTATAGGCTAATGTGCCCAAAAATGAGGTTTAAAAACCTTCTAAAAATGGGGTTAATGCGCCCACTTGTCAGTGTAGTGCCTTTTTAGCCTAATTTAATATTATGCACCTAATAAATAGGAAATACACCAAAAAATGGGTTGAAGTGCCTAAAAGTGGGTTACACCTAAGAACGAGGATAATCCACCAACTTGTTAGTGTATTGCCTAATTTTTAGCCCAATGCGTGCCAAAATGGGTTAATGCTCCAAAACGTGAGCCAAAATTATTTATGTGCCTATTTTTTAGTGCAGTGGCAATTTGATCCTAGTTTACCATTATGTTCCTAACTTATAGGCCAATGCCCCCAAAAATGCAGTTCAAGTTCCTAAAAATGGTTTGATGCGCCCACTTATCAGTGTAGTGCCTTTTAAAGCCTAATTTACTATTATGTGCCAAATAAATAGGAAATGTTCCCAAAAATGGGTTGAAGTGCCTAAAAGTGGGTTAAACATCTAAGAACGGGGTTAATCTTCCCACTTCTCAGTGTATTGCCTAATTTATAGGCCAATGCGCCCCAAAATGGGGTTAAATACCTATTTGTCAGTGTAGTTGGTCTAAACACCTAAAAATGGTGTTTATGTGCCTAATTGTCAGTTTAGTGGGAATTTGAGCCTAATTTTACTGTTATGCATCTCATTTATAGGCCAATGCACCCCAAAATGTGGTTATAGTGCCTAAAAATGGGGTTAATGTGCCCAGTTATTAGTGTAGTGCCTTTTTATCCAAATTTACTATTATGCACCTAATAAATAGGAAATGTGCCCAAAAATCAATTGTAGTGCCTAAAGTGGGTTAAAGTGCCTAGGAATGGGGTTAATCTGCCTACTTGTAAGTGTAGTGCCTAATTCATAGGCCAATGCACCCCAAAATTGAGTTGAAGTGCCCAAAAGTGGGTCTAAATGCCTAAAAATGGGTTTATACACCTATTTATCTGTGTAGTGGCAATTTCAACGCATTTTGTTGTTATTTGCCTAATTTATAGGCCAATGCGCCAAAAATGCAGTTTGAAGTCGCTTAAATGGGGTTAATGCACCCAATTGTTAGTGTAGTGTGGTTTTAGCCTAATTTACTATTATGCGACTAAAAGAGGAAAAGTGCCGAAAAATGGGTTGAAGTGCATAAAAATGGGTTAAAGCATCTAAGATTGGGGTTAATCCACCTGCTTTTTAGTGTAGTGCCTAATTTATAGGCCAATGCACCCCATAATGGGGTTAAAGCCCCTAAAATGTGGTTAAAATGCCTAAAAGTGTGGTCTAATGTGCACTTGAACAACCCATAAGTAATTCTAGAAAATATTAATGCAAGATAAAGTGCACCCTCAAGATGACAGAATTCACACATAAAGCGACATGGCTCATGGAAAAGCGATGAGTCTTGCTCAGAATGTCATTTCTGCATTAAAAAATAGCATTGCGTCAAAATCTGACATTGGAGCAAAATCTGCATAAAATTCTATATACAATGTTGCACCATATGCCTTGCATCACACTGCTATGTAAAAAACTCAAGATAGTAGATACACAATTTAAGGAACAAGCTTGAGCAACTATGAAACAAGAAGGTTTTAAGTGCCTAATAAATAGGAAATGCACCCAACATGGGTTGAAGTGCCTAATAAATAGGAAATGCACCCAAAATGGGTTGAAGTGCCTAAAAGTGGTTTACACCTAAGAACAGAGTTAATCCGCCTACTTTTCTGTGTATGGCTTACTTTATAGGCCAAAAGCACCCCAAAATGGGGTTAATGCTCCAAAAAGTGGGTCAAAATGCCTAAAAATTGGGTATATGTGCCTATTTATTTTGCGTCCACTTGTCAATGTAGTGCACTTCAACCCTAAAAATTGGGTATATATGCCAAAATGGGTTGAAGTGCCTTTTTTGCCTAATTTACTATTATGCACCTAATGAATATGAAATGCACCCAAAAATGGGTTGAAGTGCCTAAAACTGGGTTAAACACCTAAGAATTGGGTTAATCCACCTACTTATCTATATAGTGTCTAATTTATAGGTGAATGCGCCCCAAAATAGGGTTAAACACCTATTTTTCAGTGTAGTTGGTCTAAACGCCTAAAAATGGGGTTTATGCATGTAATTGTCAATGTAGTTGCAATTTGAACCTAATTTTACTGTTATGCATCTCATTTATAGGCCAATGCTCCCAAAAAAGTGGTTGAAGTGCCTTAAAATGGGGTTAATGTGCCCACTTGTCAGTGTAGTGTGTTTTTAGCCAAATTTACTATTATGCACCTAATAGATAGGAAATGTGTCCAAAATCAATTGAAGCACTAAAGTGGGTTAAAGTGCCTATGAATGGGGTAATCTTCCTACTTGTAAGTATAATGCCTAATTTATAGGCCAATGCATCCCAAAATTGAGTTAAAGCACCCAAAAGTGGGTCTAGATGCCTAAAAATAGGGTTTACACACATATTTGTCTGTGTAGTGGCAATTTCATCCCATTTTACTGTTATTTTCCTAATTTATAAGGTAATGCACCCAAAAATGCAATTTGAAGTGGCTTAAATGGGGTTAGTGCGCCCACTAGTTAGTGTAGTGCATTTTTTTGCCTACTTTACTATTATGCGGCTAATAAAGAGGAAATGTGCCAAAAAATGGGTTGAAGTACATAAAAGTGGGTTAAAGTGTCTAAGAATGGGTTGATCCACCTATTTGTTAGTGTAGTGCCTAATTTATAGGCCAATGCACTCCATAATGGGGTTTAAATCCCCAAAAGGTGGTTGAAACACCTAAAAATGTGGTCTATGTGCACTTGAACAACCCATAAGTAATTCTATAAATTGTCAAAGCAAGATAAACTAACAAACAAAAAAATAGATCACAATTTTGACCCTCAAGATGAAGGAATTCACCCAAAAGGTGTTAGGGCTCATGGCAAAGTGACGAGTCTTGCTCAGAAGGCTGTTTTTGCATAAAGACATTAGCCTTGTGTCAAAATCTGACACTGGAGCAAAATCTGCATAAAATTCTACATACAATGTAGCTCTATATGTCCTGCATCACAATGCTATGTAAGAAACTCAAGATAGTAGATATGTAATTCAAGGAACAAGCTTGAGAAAGTATGAAACAAGATGGGTTTAAGTGCCCAATAAATAGGAAATGCACCCAAAATGGATTGAAGTGCCTAAAAGTGGGCTACACCTAAGAATGGAGTTAATCTTCTTACTTGTCAGTGTATTGCCTACTTTATAGGCCAATGCACCCTAAAATGGGGTTAATGCTCCAAAAAGTGGGTGGAAATTTGTAAAAACTAGGTTTATGCACCTATTTGTTAGCATAGTGGCAATTTGAGCCTAGTTTACTATTATGTGCCTCACTTAAAGGCCAATGCGCCGAAAAATGCAGTAAAAGCACCTAAAAATGGGATTAATGTGCCCACTTGTCAATGTGGTGCCTTTTTAGCCTAGTTTACTGTTACTCGCCTAATAAATAGGTAATGCACCCAAAAATAGGTTGAAGTACCTAAAAGTGGGTTAAAGCATCTAAGAATGGTGTTAATCTACCTACTTGTGTGTGTAGTGTCTCATTTATAGGCCAATGCGCTCCAAAATGGGGTTAAATGCCTATTTTTAAGTGTAATTGGTCTAAATGCCTAAAGATGGGGTCTATGCACCTAATTGTCGATGTAGTGGCATTTTGAGCCTAATTGTATTGTTATGCACCTCATTTATTGGCCAATGCTCCCAAAAATGTGGTTAAAATGCCTAAAAATTGGGTTAATGCAGCCACTTGTTAGTGTAATGCCTTTTTAGCCTAATTTACTATCATGCACCTAATAAATAAGAAATGTGCCCAAAAAATAATGGAAGTGCCTAAAGTGGGTTAAAGCACCTAATAATGGGGTTAATCTGCCTACTTGTAAGTGTAGTGCCTAATTATAGGCCAATGCACCCCAAAATTGAGTTAAAGCGCCCAAAAGTGGGACTAAATGCCTAAAGATGAGGTTTGTATGCCCATTTGTCTATGTAGTGGCAATTTTATCCCAATTTATTGTTACATGCCTAATTTATAGGCCAATGCACCAAAACCTGTGATTTGAAGTGGCTTAAATGGGGTTAATGCGCCCACTTGTTAGTGTAGTGCGTTTTTAGCCTAATTTACTATTATGCGACTAATAAAGAGGAAAAGTGCCAAAAATGGGTTGAAGTGCATAAAAGTGGGTTAAAGCGTCTAAGAATGGGGTTAATCCTCAAATTTGTTAGTGTACTGCCTAATTTATAGGCTAATGCACCCCATAATGGAGTTAGAGCCCCCAAAAGGTGGTTAAAATGCCTAAAAATGTGGTCTATGTGCACTTGAACAACCCATAAGTAATTCTAGAAAATATCATTGCAAGATAAACTACTACAGAAAAATATTAAATCATAATTTTGACCCTCAAAATGACGGAATTCACCCAAAAAGTGTCAGGCCTCATGGAAAAGTGAAGAGTCTTGCTCAGTAGATCGATTTTGCATAAAAAAATTAGCCTTGCGTCAAAATCTGACACTGGAGCAAAATCTGCATAAAATTTTACATACAATGTAGCTCTATATGTTCTACATCACAATGCTATATAAGAAAATCAAGATAGTAGATACATAATTCAAGGAACAAGCTTGAGCAAGTATGAAACAAGATGGTTTTAAGTGCCTAATAAATAGGAAATGCACCCAAAATGGGTTGAAGTGCCTAAAAGTGGGTTACACCTAAGAATAGAGTTAATCTACCTACTTTATAGGCCAATGTGCTACAAAATGGGGTTAATGCTCCAAAAAGTGGGTCAAAATTCCTAAAATGGGGTTTATGCACCTATTTGTTAGCGTAGTGGCAATTTGAGCCTAGTTTACTTTTATGTACCTAACTTATAGGCCGATGTACCCAAGGATGGAGTTAAAGCACCTAAAATTGGGATTAATATGCCCACTTGTCAGTGTAGTGCCTTTTTTAGACTAAGTTACTATTATGCACCTAATAAATTGAAAATGCACCCAAAATGGTTGATGTGCCTAAAAATGGTTTAAAGCATCTTAGAATGGGGTTAATCCGCCTACTTGTCAATGTAGTGCCTAATTTATAGGCCAATGTGCCTCAAAATGGTGTTAGAGCATCCAAAAGTGGTCTAAATGCCTAAAAATGGGGTTAGAGCACCCAAAAGTGGTCTAAATGCCTAAAAATGGGGTTTATGCACTTATTTGTCTATGTAGTGGTAATTTGAACCTAATTTTGTTGTTATGCGCCTAATTTATAGGCCAATGTGCCAAAAATTGTAGTTAAAGTGATTGAAAACGGGGTTAATGCCCCAACTTGTTACTATCGTGCCTTTTTAACTGAATTTACTATTATGCACCTACAAATGGGTTGAAGTTCCTAAAAGTGGGTTCAAGTAGTTAAGAATGGGTTAATCTACCTACTTGTAAATGTCATGCCCAATTTATAGGCAATGCACCCCAAAATGGGGTTACAATGCCTAAAAGTGGGTCTAAACGCCTAAAAATGGGGTTTATCCACCTATTTGCCAGTTTAGTGTCAATTTGAGCCTAATTTAATGTTATGAACCTAATTTAAAGGCCACTATGCCCAAAAATGCATTTAATGTGCCTAAATATTGGGTTAATGTGCCCACTTGTCATTGTAGTGTCTTTTTTAGCCTAATTTACTATTATATGCCTAATGAATAGGAAGTACACCCAAAAATGGGTTGAATTTCCTACAAGTGGGTTAGAGCACCTAAGTATAGGGTTATTCTGCCTACTTATCAGTGTATTTCTTGCGATATAGGCCAATGCATCCCAAAATTGGGCTATAATGCCTAAAAATCGGTCAAAACGCCGAAAAGTGGGTTAAAAACCTAAAAATGGGGTTTAGGTGCCTATTTGTTAGTGTAGTGGTAATTTTGACATCAATTACTATTATGTTCCTAATTTATAGGCCAATGCACTCAAAGATGGGTTGAAGTGCCTAAAAGTGGGTTAAAGCGCCTAAGAATTCTGCTAATCTACCTACTTGTTAGTGTAGTGCCTAATTTATAGGCCCATGCTCCCCAAAGTGGGTCAAAATGCATAAAAATGGGGTTTATGCGCCATTTGTCAGTTTAGTGGCAATTTGATCCTAATTTACTGTTGTGCCCTAATTTATAGGCCAATGTGGCCAAAAATGTGGTTTATGTGCCTATTTCTCAGCGTAGTGGCAATTTGAGACTAGTTTACCATATGTGCCTAACTTACAGACCAATGATCCCAAAAATGCAGCTAAAGTGCCTAAAAATTGGGTTAATGTGCCCATTTGTTAGTGTAGTGCCTTTTTTAGCCTAATTTACTATTATGCGACTAATAAATAGAAAATGCACCCAAAGAATGGGTTGATGCCCCTAAAAGTAAGTTAAACACCTAAGAATTGGTTTAATCCACCTACTTGTCAGTGTAGTGTCTAATTTATAGGCCAATCCACCCCAAAATGGGGTTAAATGCCTATTTGTCAGTGTAGTTGGTCAGAATGCCTAAAATTGGGTTTATGCACCTAATTGTCAGTGTAGTGGCAATTTGAGCCAAATTTTACTGTTATGCACCTCATTTATAGGCCAATGCTCCTAAAAATATGGTTGAAGTGCCTAAAAATGGGGTTTATGCTCCTATTTGTCAGCGTAGTGGCAATTTAAGCCTAGTTTACTATTATGTGCCTAACTTATAGGCCAAGGCACCCAAAAATGCAGTTAAAGCACCTAAAAAATGGGATTAATGCACCCACTTATCATTATAGTGCCGTTTTTAGTCGAATTTACTATTATGCATCTAATAAATAGGAAATGCATCCAAAATTGAATTGAAGTGCCTAAAAGTGCATTAAAGCATCTAAGAATGGGGTTAATCCACCTACTTGTCAATGCAGTGCCTAGTTTGTAGGCCAATGCACCCCAAAATGGGGTTGGAGCACCCAAAAGTGGTCTAAACGCATAAATATTGGGTTTATGTACCTATTTGTCTATGTAGTGGAAATTTGTGCCTAATTTTTCTATTATGCACCTAATTTATAGGCCAATGCACCCAAAAATTCAGTTAAAGTGACTAAAAATGGGGTTAATGCGACCACTTGTCAGTGTAGTGCCTTTTTTAGCTAAATTTGCTACTATGCGCCTAAAAAATAGGAAATGCATCTAAAAATGGGTTGAAGAGCCTAAAAGTGGGTTAAAGTGTCTAAGAATGGGCTAATCCGACTACTTGTCAGTGTAGTACCTAATTTATATGCAAATGCACCCCAAATTGGGGTTAAAGCGCCTCAAAATGTTGGTCTAAATGCTTAAAAATGGGCATTATCCGCCTATTTTCCAGTGTCATGTCAAATTGAGCCTAATTTGCAGTTATGAGCCTAATTTATATGCTAATGCACCCAAAAATGCATCTCATGTGGCTAAAAATTTGGTTCATGTAACCACTTGTTCGTGTAGTGTCTTTTTAGCCTAATTTACTATTATACACATAATAAATCAGAAATACACTCAAAATGGGCTAAAGTTCCTAAAAGTGGGTTAGAGTGCCTAATATTGGATTAAAGCGCCTAAAAGTGGGTTTATGCACCTATTTGTCAGAGCAGTGGTAATTCTAACCTCATTTACTATTATGTGCCTAATTTATGGGCCAATGGGCCTAAAAATGGGAGTTCCTAAAAGTGGTTAAAGCGCCTAAGAATGTGCTAATCTATCTACTTGTCAGTGTAGTGCCTAATTTATAGGCCCATGCATCCCAAAATGGGGTTAAAGGCCTGAAAGTGGGTTAAAACACCTAAAAATGGGGTTTGTGCACCTACTTGTCAGTGTAGTGGAAATTGGAGCCTAATTTATTATTATTCCCCTAATTTATAGGTCAATCTGCCAAAAAATGTGGTTAAAAAGCATCTAAAAATGGGGTTAATGCACCACCCACTTGTCAGTGTACTACCTTTTTAGCATAATTTCATATTATGCAGCTAATAAATAGGAAATACACCCAAAATTGGGTTGATATGCCTCAAAGTGGGTTACACCTAAGAACAAGGTTAATCTGCCTACTTGTCAGTGTATTTCCTAATTTATAGGCCAATGCACGCCAACATGGGGTTAATGCTCCAAAAAGTGGGTCAAAATGCCTAAAAATGGGGTTTATGCACCTATTTGTCAGTGTAGTGGCAATATGAGCCCAGTTTACCATATAGGCCTAACATATAGGTCAATGCACCCCAAAATGCAGTTAAAGTGCCTAAAATTGGGGTTATTGCACCCACCTGTCAATGTAGTGCCTTTTTTAGCCTAATTTACTATTAGGCACCTAATAAATTGGAAATGCACCCAAAAATGGGTTGAAGTGCGTAAAAGTGGGTTAAACACCTAAGAATGAGGTTAATTTTCCTACTTGTTAGTGTATTGTCTAATTTATAGGCCAATGTGTAACATACCAAAACTTTGACATATTCTCTTTTTGGCCTTCTCCCAATATTTTCGTATCATTTCTATCCTTTTTTGCCTTGATGCTTAAATTGTGGAATTTATAGTGGTTTGGTGAAAATTTGTTCAATAATTATACCAATGGAAGGGTTTATGCACAAATAACTTAGTGAAATCTTATTTAAGGATCTAAAATGTAAAATCACCACTTCAGTAGAACAATGGTTTATTAGTTTGTGCTAGAAGTGTAAGGCCCTAAACCTTCACTAATGTATTAAACAAGCTTAATTACCATAATTAAGTGCTCTAAACCTTAATCAAACATTTTATGTGATTTGAAAACATAAAATGAGCCTATGTTTCAAATTTGGTTTGATTTGGATGTTGTTTGTGCAAGTTATGCAATTTTAGGTACATTTTGGACTTTTATGCAATTTACCCAATTGGGAGGTTTTATTTACAAATTATCACCTGAATTTTAATCCTTAGATATTCCCTTACCATTATCAAGATTTTGAACCATGGAACATGTAGTTGCACCTTGGTTTGAATGTATTACTTTCCAAGGGCATTATAGGGATTACCCTCTTTATAAATGTGCTTATCTTTAAAAGCTATCAACCAATGGGGTTATTTCTTTGTTTGAAGGATAGTGGGGATGGCCTATAAGGAAATAGGGGCTTTTAGGACCGGTATTTGATATACAAGCAGAGTCTATGAGATATCCTCTTGCATGTCCATGAAGCCCTAGCCCAAGGACACATGGAAAGTCCCATAGACACCTCATTCTTACCCCTTCTTTATAAAGTGATGCCTACCCCTTCCCACCTCCCAATCCAAGAATAAATCCTCTCCTTCTCTTTCCCACAGCTTAGAGCATCGTCCCTTATATGTTTGGGCATAAATTTGTTGTCCCAAGGTAAAAGAAAGTGCCTACCTTGGTGAACAAGGCTCCTAGGGTTCCAAATTTCTCCATTTAGGATTTCTTAAGCTCCTCCTTGGTGATTTTGACCAAAACTAGTAAGAATCCTCCTTTTCTTCCCTATTTTCATGCTATTAGTATTCCTCCCACATTCTTCCAATTTGGAACCATGACCTTCCATGGTAAAACTCCACCTAGAACCCTAATACATCTCATCTCCATGCTCTTTTGCTAGGGTTTGCACCTCTCAAGTGGAGAAGGTGATCTTTGCTCAAGAAAGGAGCTTGGATTGGAGCAACCAGACCTTCTAATATCAGGATCCTTTCTGTTTGGACATTCTTACCTTCCTAGAGGAAAGTTTTGTTAACCCCCTTCTCATATATTGCTTAGTACATGCTTAAAACTCATGCTTCTATGTTTAAAATCGATGATTTCCATCTCTTTTTACCATGTTCTTCTAAAGTTTTGGTTTCTTGCTATTTTACCTTCTCTAGAAGCTCTAGTTTGGTTACCTATGCAATTTAAAACCTGATCTTGGGTTAAATTGTGTTATCTCCCTCTCCCTCTCTCTTCAATTATCTCGATCAGTTTGATGATGTGGCAATTTCCTATTGGTCAATATTGAAAAATTCATATCTTCTAATTCACTTATCCAAATTTGACAAATAAATATGTTTTGGAATTGGAAAATTAATCTCTATATATAAAATATTTTCAAGGTATGATTTCATGGTTTGATGAAGAGTGATTTTTGTAAAATGAGTTTGATGCATAAAATCCATAAAATTACATCTTAATCATCATAACTCCACAACCAACATAAAATATGTTTTCTTGATTAGGAAAACTTAATAAGTTTATTGGTGATGTTTTAAGAGTCTAAATTAGAGTTTTTTTTTTTATAAAAAAGTCTAAAATTAGGGTTTCTATACATTAATGTGCACTATGTACTCTAATACATGTTTATACATTGAAAATAGGCAAAGTGGAACGTGGACTCAATTAAAGTGGTGAAAGTTAGTAATTGATATCAGTAAGAGAGATATGTGAAATCCCTCTTTATGTATGTGCAATCCATGTTTATGTATGTGAATTCCTTACACCCTATGTTGGGATAATTGCAGACAAATCCTATATTTCCCTAATGAGGCTTAAATGAACCCTAAATCATCTAATCTTGAATCCTAATGTTGTTCATGCCTCAAATCAGATTATAATTTCTTCTTGTTTGGGTCTTATACCTCAATGCCATGCTTATTGAATATTATGACTACTCTATCCATGATTACTTTTCTAGCATGTAGATTTATGTTCTATTTAATTTAAAGTAGCGGTACTTATGTACAACCACTCATAGAGGGCATGTATTTAATCGCCCTAGGGAATGTTTTTATTCTCCCCTATATAATTGTGTAGGTGACTAGGAATGTATTATTCTCCCCTCACCTATAGGTTAGAGTTACGGTAGGTGCCTCAACCCTACTTAGTTAGGTAGACATAATTATCTTACATGTAAATCCTTTTTAATATAATTAGTTAGATATTCCCTTACCAGTAATGAGATTTTAAACCATTGGAGAACCTAGTTTCACCTTAGTTTGATGGTATTTCTTTCCAAGGGCATTATAGGGATTATCCTCTTTATAAAGGTGCTTATCTTTAAAAGCTATCAACCAATGAGGCTATTTCTTCCTTGAAAAATGGTGGGGATGGCCTAGAAGGATCTGTGGGCTCTTAGGACCGAATTTTGATATCCAATAAGAGTCCATGAGCTGTCCTCTTGCATGACCATCAAGCCCTAGGCTAAAGACACATGGAAAGTCCCTTAAGACACCTCATGCTTCACCTCTTTCTTTATATAGCCATGCATACCCCTTCCCAACTCACAATTTGAAAACTCTTGCTCTCCTTTTCTTTCCTCTAACTTAGATAATAGTTCCTTCTGTATTTGTTGACAAAGTTTCTGTCCCAAGGTAATAGAGGGAGCCTACCTTGGTGAAGAAGGCTCCTAGGGTTTCCAAATTGCTCTATTAGGGTTTCTAAAGCTCCTCGTTGGTGAATTCAACCAAAAATAGTAAGTTGCCTCCCTTCCTTCCCCATTTTCATACTGTTAGTCTTCCTTACACCATATTACAAGTCGTAACCATGGAATTCCATGGTGAAACCCCACCTAGAACCCTAAAATACCTCATCTCTATGCTCTTTTGCTATGGTTTATCACCTCTAAGTTGAGAAGGTGATCTTTGTCCAAGAAAGGAGCTAGGCTTGGAGCAACCAGACCTTCTAAGCTCGGATCCTTACTGTTTGGACCTTCTTATCTTCCCTAGAGGCGAGTTTCATAACCCACTTCTCATATATTGCTTGCTACATGCTTAAAATCCATGCATCTATGTTTAAAATCGATGATTTTCATCTCTATTTACCATGTTCATCTAGGGTTTTGGTTTCTTACCAGTTTACCTTCTCTAGAAGATCTAGTTTGGATAAATATTAATCTAAAACCATGATATTAGGTTGAATGGTGTTTTCCCTCCCTCTCTCTCTCTCTCTCTTCTTATCTCGTTTGGTTTGATGATGTGTCAGTTTCTGATTGGCCAAATTTCAATAATGCATAACTTTTGATTCCTTTGTCCAAAAACTAAAGTAAAATACATCTTGAACTCAGAAAAACATTTTATTTTCAATAATAATATTTCCAAGTATTGGTTTTCAGTCAATGGTGGTTTTATAGAAAATGATTTAATCACTTAAAATCACCAAAAATACACTCTAATCATCGTAACTCCAAAATATGCAAAATTGTATGTTTTCTTAATCAAAAGAACCTAACTAAGTCTATGGTGATGTTTTCATAGTCTAAATCGGGATTTTTCTATAAAAAAGTAAAAATATAGGTTTTCTCTACCTTAATGCATATATATCATTCTAATACATGTATACGAATTGAAAATAGGAAAAATTGATCATGGACTTAATCAAGTGATGAAAGTGGGTAATATGAATGATAATGAAAGGTATGTGCTATGTATGTACAATCCCTCATTATGCATGTGCATTTACACCTTAAGTTGGGAATAATTTTGCCTTAACCTATTTTTCTATAATGAGGCTTTATTAAACCCTATTTCATATACTCTTGAATCTTTTTCTATACTTGCCTCATAAATCAGTTTTGGAACATTATTCTTGGGTCTTGACACCCCACTACCATGCTTATTGATTCATATGATTATTCTTGCCATGACAACTTTTTCTAGCATGTGGATTTATGTTCTATTTAACTTAAAGTAGCAGTACTTATGTACAACCACCCACAGAGGGCATGTAAATAATCGCCATGGGGAATGTCTTATTCTCCCCATAATATATGGCTTAGTACTTTTATTTTTGTTGCTATTGACATTTTATAATGTATTTGGTGCATGCTTATTTACTTGGGATATTATATGTGCATCCCTTAATATCTTTTGTCTTTCTAAAAGGATGGATGTTTTGTACTTCCTTTAAATTTTAGTAAGGAGGTGATCTCGCCTCTTCACACAATGCGCCCCAAAGTGGGGTTAAACACCTATTTGTTAGTGTAGTTGGTCTAAAAGCCTAAACTTGGGGTTCATGCACCTAATTGTCAATGTAGTGGTAATTTGAGCCTAATCTTACTGTTATGCACCTCATTTGTAGTCTAATGCTCCCACAAATGTGGTTAAAGTGTCTAAAAATGGAGTTAATGCGCCCACTTGTCAGTGTAGTGACTTTTTGAGCCTAATTTACTATTATGCACCTAATAAATAGGAAATATGCCCAAAAATCAATTGAAGTGCCTAAAGTTGGTTAAAGTTCCTAAGAATGGGAAGTCTGCCTGCTTGGAAGTGTAGTGTCTAATATATAGGCCAATGTACCCAAAAATTGAGCTAAAGCACCCAAAAGTGGGTCCAAATGCCTAAAAATGGGGTTTAAATGCCAATGTCTGTGTAGTGGCAATTTCAACCCAATTTATTGTTATGTGCCTAATTTATAAGTCAATGCGCCCAAAAATGCAGCTTGAAGTGGCTAAAATGGGGTTAATGCCCCCACTTGTTAGTGTAGTGCGTTTTTTAGCCTAATTTACTATTATGCAACTGATAAAGAGGAAATGTGCCCAAAATGGGCTAAAGTGAATAAAAGTGGGTTAAAGCATCTAAGAATGGGTCAATCTGCCTACATCTTAGTGTATTGCCTAATTTATAGGCCAATGCACCCCATAATGGGGTTTAAGCCCCCCAAAGGTGGTTAAAATGCCTAAAAAATGTGGTCTATGTGCACTTGAACAACCCATATGTAATTTTAGAAAAATATCAATGCAAGGTAAAGTGTTGCAGAAAAAATCTAAATCACAATTTTGACCCTTAAGATGATGGAATTCACTCAAAAAGCGTCAGGGCTCATGTCAATGTGATGAGTCTAGCTCAGAAGGTTGTTTCTCCATAAAAAAACACTAGCCTTGGAGCAAGATCTACATAAAATTGTACATACAATGTAGCTCTATATGTCTTGTATCACAATGTTATATAAGAAACTCAAGACAGTAGATACACAATTCAAAGAACAAGCTTGAGAAAGTATGAAACAAGATGGGTTTAAGTGCCAAATAAATAGGAAATGCACCCAAAATGGGTTGAAGTGCCTAAAAGTGGATTACACCTAAGAACAGAATTAATCCACCTACTTGTCAGTGTATTGCCTACTTTATAGGCCAATGAGCCTCAAAATGGGGTTAATGCTCCAAAAAGTGGACCAAAATGCCTAAAATAGGGTTTATGTGCCTATTTGTCAGTGTAGTGGCAATTTGAGCTTAGTTTACTGTTATGTTCCTAACTTATAGGCCATTGTGCCAAAAAAAGCAGTCAAAGCACCTAAAAATGGGATTAATGTGCACACTTGTCAGTGTATTGACTTTTTAGCCAAATTTATTATTATGCTCCTAATAAATGGGAAATGTACCCAAAAATGGGTTGAAGTGCCTAAAAATGGGCTAAAGCATCTAAGAATGGGGTTAATCTTCCTACTTGTCAATGTAGTGCCTAATTTATTGGCCAATGCGCCCCAAAATGGGGTTAGAGCGCCCAAAAGTGGTCTAAACACCTAAAAATTGGGTTGATGCTTGTATTTATCTATGTAGTGGCAATTGGAGCCTAATTTTGTTAAATGCACCTAATTGATAGGCCAATGCACCCAAAAATGTAGTTAAAGTGACTGAAAATAAGGTTAATATGTCCACTTGTCAGTGTGGTGCATTTTTTGCTGAATTTACTACTATGCACCTAAAAAATAGGAAATGCACCTAAAAATGGGTTCAAGTGCCTAAAAGTGGGTTAATGCACATAAAAATTAGTTAATCTGCCTACTTGTCAATGTAGTGCCTAATTTATAGGCCAACACACCCCAAAATGAGGTTAAAGTTCCTAAAAGTGGTTCTAAACGCCTAAAAATGGGGTTTATCCATCTATTTGTTAGTGTAGTGTCAATTTGAGCCTAATTTACTATTATGAACCTAATTTATAGGCCAATGCACCCAAAAATACATTTAATGTGCATAAATATTGGGTTAATGTGCCCACTTGTCAGTGTAGCGTCTTTTTTAGCCTAATTTACTGTTATTCGCCTAATAAATAAGAAATACACCCAAAAATGGGTTGAAGTGTCTACAAGTGGGTTAGAGTGCCTAAGTATAGGGTTAATCTACCTACTTGTCAGTGTACAAGTTAATATATAGGCCAATACACCCCAAAATTAGGCTACAATGCCTAAAAATGGGTTTAAACACCTAAAAGTGGGTAAAAACACCTAGAAATGGGGTTTATACACCTATTTGTCAGAGTAGTTGTAATTTTAACCTCATTTACAATAGTGAGCCTAATTTATAGGCCTATGTGTCCAAAAATGGCACAAAGTGCCTAAAAGTGGGTTAAAGTGCCTAAGAATGCGACTAATCTGCCTACTTCTTAGTGTAGTGCCTAATTTATAGGCCCATGCACCAAAATAGGGTTAAAGGCTTGGAAGTGAGATAAATTGCCTAAAAATGGGGTTTATATATATATTTGTTAGTGTAGTGGAAATTTGAGCCTAATTTACCATTATGCACCTAATTTATAGGCCAATGTGCCCAAAAATGTGGTTAAAAAGCGTCTAAAAATTGGGTTAATGTGCCCACTTGTGAGTGTAGTGCCTTTTTAGCCTAATTTGATATTATGAGGATACTAAATAGTGAATGAACCCAAAAATGGGTTGAGGTGCCTAAAAGTGGGTTACACCTAAGAATTAATCCAGCTACTTGTTAGTGTATTGCCTAATTTATAGACAGTGCATGCCAAAATGGGGTCAATGCTCTAACAAGTGGGTAACAATGCCTAAAAATGGGGTTTATGTGCATTATTGTTAGCATAGTGGAAATTTGAGCCTCGTTTACCATTATGTGCCTAACTTATAGGCCAATTCACCCAAAAATATAGTTAAATCATCTAAAAATAAGGTTAATGTGCCCACTTATCAGTGTAGTGCCTTTTTTAGCCTAATTTACTATTATGCACCTAATATATAGGAAATGCACCCAAAAACAGTTTGAAGCCCCTAAAAGTGGGTTAAACTCCTTCGAATGGGATTAATCCTCCTACTTGTCAGTGTAGTGTCTAATTTATAGGCCAATGCGCCCCAAAATGGGGTTAAATGCCTATTTGTCAGGGTAGTTGGTCTAAATGCCTAAAAATGGGGTTTATGCACCTAATTGTTAGTGCAGTGGCAATTTGAGCCTAATTTTACTATTATGCACCTCATTTATAGGACAATGCTCACAAAAATGTGGTTAAGGTGCCTAAAAATGAGGTTTATGCACCTATTTGTCAGCGTAGTGGCAATTTAAGCCTAATTTACTATTATGTGCCTAACTTATAGGACAATGTGCCCAAAAATGCAATTAAAGCACCTAAAAATTATATTAATGCACCCACTTGTAAGTGTAGTGCCTTTTTAGCCTAATTTACTATTATGCACCTAATATATACAAAATGCACCCAAAAATGGGTTGAAGTGCCTAAAAGTGGGTTAAAGAATCTAAAAGTGGGTTAAAGCATCAATGTAGTGCCTAAAAGTGGGTTAAAGCATCAATGTAGTGCCTAATTTATAGGCAAATGCACCCCAAAATGAGGTTGAGGCATCCAAAAGTGGTCTAAACGCCTAAAATTGGGGTTTATGCACCTATTTGTCTATTTCGTGGAAATTTGAGCCTAATTTTGTTGTCATGTGCCTAATTTATAGGCCAATGCGCCCAAAATGCAATTAAACTAACTAAAAATCGGGTGAATGCGCCACTTGTCACTATAGTGCCTTTTTTAGCTGAATTTACTATATTATGCTCCTAAAAGTAGGAAATGCACCTAAAAATGGGTTGAAGTGCCTAAAAGTGGGTTAAAGTGCCTAAGAATGGGTTATCCACCTACTTGTTAGTGTACTACCTAATTTTTAGGCCAATGCACCCCAAATGGGGTTAAAGCGCCTAAAAGTGGGTCTAAACGCCTAAAAATGAGGTTTATCTGCCTATTTGTCAGTGTAGTGTCAATTTGAGCCTAATTTACTTTGATGAACCTAACTTATAGGCCAATATGCCCAAAAATTCATTCAATGTCCCTAACAATTGGGTTAATGCACCCACTTGTTAGTGTACTATCTTTTTTAGCCTGATATATTGTTATACGCCTAATAAATATGAAATATACCCAAAAATGGGTTGAAGTGCCTACAAGTGGGTTACAGTACTTAAGTATAGGGTTAATCTGCCTACTTGTCAGTGTAATGCTTCATATATAGGCCAATGCACTCCAAAATCAGGCAATGATGCCTAAAAATGAGTTAAAAGGCCAAAAAGTGGGTTAAAACGCCTAAAATGGGGTTTATGCGCCTATTTGTCAGAGTAGTGGTAATTTTAACCTCATTTACTATTATGTGCTTAATTTATAGGTCAATGTGCCCATAAAAGGGTTGAAATGCCTAAAAGTGGGTTAAAGCACCTAAGAATGTAGTTAATCTGCCTACTTGTCATTGTAGTGCATAATTTATTAGCCAATGCACCCCAAAATGGGGTTCAAGGCATGAAAGTTGGTTAAAATGCCTAAAAATGAAATTTATGTGCCTATTTGTCAGTGTAGTGGCAATTGGAGCCTAATTTACTGTTATGCACCTAATTTATAGGCTAATTTGCCTAAAAATGTGGTTAAAAAGCATCTAAAATGGGGTTAATGCGCCCACTTGTCAGTGTAGTGTCTTTTTTAGCCTAATTTACTATTATGTTCCCAATAAATAGGAAATGTGCCCAATAAAAAGGAAACGTGCCCAAAAATGGGTTGAAGTGCCTAAAAGTTAGTTAAACACCTAGGAATGGGGTTAATCTGCCTACTTATCATTATAGTGTCTAATTTATGGGCCAATGCACCCCCAAAATGGGGTAAACACCTATTTGTTAGTGTAGTTAGTCTAAATGCCTAAAAATGGGGTTTATGCACCTAATTATCACTGTAGTGGCAATTTGAGCCTAATTTTACTATTTTGCATCCCATTTATAGGCCAATGCATCCAAAAATGTGGTCAAATTGCCTAAAAATGGGGTTAATGAGCCCACTTGTCAGTGTAGTGCCTTTTTTAGCCTAATTTACTATTATTCACGTAATAAATAGGAAATGTGCCCAAAAATTAATTGTAGTGCCTAAAGTCTATTAAAGCACCTAAGAATGGGATAATCTGCCTACTTGTAAGTGTAGTGCCTAATTAATAGGCCAACACACTCCAAAATTGAGTTAAAGTGCCCAAAAGTGGGTCTAAATGCCTAAAAATGGGGTTTATATGCCTATTTGTGTGTGTAGTTGCAGTTTTAACCAAATTTACTATTATGTGCCTAATTTATAGGCCAATGCACCCAAAAATGCAATTTGAAGTGGCTTAAATGGGGCTAATGCTCCCACTTCTTAGTGTAGTGCATTTTTAGCCTAATTTTCTATTATGACACTAATATAGAGGAAATGTGCCCAGAAATGGATTGAAGTGCTTAAAAGTGGGTTATAACGTCTAAGAATGGGGTTAATCTACCTACTTATTAATGTAGTGCCTAATTTATAGGCCAATGCACCCCAAAATGGGGTTCAACCCCCCAAAAGGTGGATAAAATGCCTAAAAATGTGGTCTATGTGCACTTGAACAACCCATAAGTAATTCTAGAAAATATCAATGCAAGATAATGTGCCGCAAAATCACTAGTGCATTGCATCAAAATCTGACACTGGAGCAAAATCTGCATAAAATCCTACTTACAATGTAGCTTTATATGTCCTACGTAATAATACTATGTAAGAAAATCAAGATAATAGATACGCAATTCAAGGAACAAGCTTGAGCAAGTATGAACCAAGATGGGTTTAAGTGCCTAATAAATAGGAAATGCACTAAAAAAATGGTTGAAGTGCCTAAAAGTGGGTTACACCTAAGAACATAGTTCATCCACCTACTTGTCAGTGTATTGCCTACTTTATAGGCCAATGCGCCACAAAATGGGGTTAATGCTCCAAAAAGTGGGTCAAATATGCCTAAAAATGGGATTTATACACATATTTGCCAACGTAGTAGCAATTTGAGCCTAGTTTACTATTATGTGCCTAACTTATAGACCAATGCGCCCAAAAATGCATTTAAAGCACCTAAAAATGGGATTCATGTGCCCCATTGTCAGTGTAGTGCCTTTTTTAGCCTAATTTACTATAATGCGTCGAATAAATACGAAATGCACCCAAAAATAGGTTGAAGTGCCTAAAAGTTGGTTAAAGCATCTAAGAATGGGGTTATTCTGTCTACTTGTCAATGTAGTGCCTAATTTATGGGCCAATGCACCCCAAAATGGGGTTAGAGCGTCCAAAAATGTTCTAAATGCCTAAAATGGGGTTTATGCACCTATTGGTCTATGTAGTTGCAATTTGAACCTAAGTTTTCTATTATTCACCTAATTTATAGGCCAATACAACCAAAAATGGTGTTAACGTGACTTAAAATGGGGTTAATGCGCTCACTTGTTAGTGCAGCACCTTTTTTAGCTGAATTTACTATTATGCACCTAAAAAAAGGAAATGCACCTAAAAATGGGTTGAAGTGCCTAAAAGTTGGTTAAACAGTCTAAGAATGGGTTAATCCACCTACTTGTCAGTGTAGTGCCTAAATTATAGGCCAATGCACCCCAAAATGGGGTTAAAGCACCTAAAAGTGGGTTTAAACTCCTAAAAATGGGGGTTATCTGCTTATTTGTTAGTGTAGTATCAATTTGAGCCTAATTTATTGTCACAAACGTAATTTATAGGCCAATGCACCCAAAAATGCATTTAATGTGCCTAAAAATTGGTTTAATGTGCCAATTTGTTAGTGTAGTGCCTTTTTTAGCCTAATTTACTGTTATACACCTAATAAATAGGAAAGACACTCAAAATGGGTTGTAATGCCTATAAGTGGGTTAGAGCGCCTAAATATAGGGTTAATCCACCAACTTGTTAGTGTACAACTTAATATATATGCATGTGCACCTCAAAATCGGGCTACAATGCCTAATAATGCATTAAATGCCTAAAAGTGGGTTAAAACACCTAAAAATGGGGTTTATGCGCCTATTTGTCAGAGTAGGGATAGTTTTAGTCTCATTTACTATTATGTGGCTAATTTATAGGCCAATGTGCCCAAAAATGGGTTGAAGTGCCTAAAAGTGGGTTAAAGCACCTAAGAATGTGGCTAATCTACCTACTTGTCATTGTGGTGCCTAATTTATAGGCCCATGTGCCCCAAAATGGGGTCAAAGGCCTGAAAGTGGGTTATAACACCTAAAAATGGGGTTTATGCACCTATTTGTAAGTGTAGTGGCAATTTGAGCCTAATTTACTACTATGCACCTAATTTATAGGCCAATGTGCCAAAAAATAAGGTTAAAATTTTGTCTAAAAATGTGGTTAATGTGTCCACTTGTCAATATAGTGACTTTTTAGCCTAATTTAATATTATGCACCTAATAAATAGGAAATGCACCCAAAAATGAGTTGAAGTGCCTAAAAGTGGGTTACACATGAGAATAGGGTTAATCGACCTACTTGTCAGTGTATTTCATAATTGATAGGCCAATGCGCGCCAAAATGGGGTGAATGCTCCAAAAAGTGGGTCAAAATGCCTAAAAATGGTGTTTATGCACCTATTTGTCAACAAAGTGGCAATTTGACCCTAGTTTATATTATGTGCCTAACTTATAGGCCAATGCGCCCAAAAATGTAGTTAAAGTGCCTAAAAATGGGTTTCATGCGCCCACTTGTCAGTGTAGTGCCTTTTTTAGGCTAATTTACTATTATGCACCTAATATAGAGGATATGCACCTAAAAATGGGTTGAAGTGCCTAAAATAGGTGAAACACCTAAGAATGGGGTTAATCCGCCTACTTGTCAATGCAGTGTCTAATTTATAGGCCAATGCACCCCAAAATGGGGTTAAACACCTATTTTTTGGTGTAGTTGGTCTAAATGCCTAAAAATGGGTTTTATGCACCTAATTGTTAGTGTAGTGTCAATTTGAGCCTAATTTTACTATTATGCACCTTGTTTATAGGCCAACACTCCCAAAATGTGGTTTAAGTGCCTAAAAATGGGGTTAATGCATCCACTTGTGATGGGTAGTGCATTTTTTAGCCTAATTTACTATTACGCACCTAATAAATAGTAAATGTGCCCAAAAATCAATTGAAGTGACTAAAGTGGGTTAAAGAACCTTAGAATGGGGTAATCTACACACTTATAAGTGTAGTGCCAAATTTATAGGCCAATGCACCCTAAAATTGTGTTAAAGCCCCCAAAGTCTAAATGCATAAAAATGGTGTTTCTATGCCTATTTGTCTATGTAGTTGCAATTTCAGCCCAATTTACTGCTATGTGCCTAATTTAGAGGCCAATGCGCCCAAAAATGCGGTTTGAAGGGGATTAAATGGGGTTAATAAGCCCACTTGTTAGTGAAGTGTGCTTTTTAGCCAAATTTACTATCATGCGACTAATAAAGAAGAAATGTGCCCAAAAATGGGTTTAAGTGCATAAAAGGGGGTTAAAGCATCTAAGAATAGGGTTAATCCACCTACTTGTTAGTGTAGTGCCTAATTTAAAGGCCAATGCACTCCATAATGGGGTTAAAGTGCCCAAAAGGTGGTTACAATGCCTAAAAAGTGGTCTATGTGCACTTGAACAACCCATAAGTAATTCCAAAAAATATCAATGCAAGATAAAACATTGAAAAATAATAATAAATCGCAATTTTGACCCTCAAGATGATAGAATTTACCCAAAAAGAATTAGGGCTCATGGCAAAGTGATGAGTCTTTCTTAGAAGGATGTTTCTAAATAAAAACACTAGCCTTGCATAAAATCTGACACTGGAGCAAAATCTGCACAAAATTCTACATATAATGTAGTTGTATATGTCATGCATCACAATGCTATGTAAGAAACTCAAGATAGTATATACAAAATTCAAGGAATAACCCTGAGTAAGTACGAAACAAGATGGGTTTAAGTGCCTAATAAATAGGAAATGCACCCAAAATAGGTTGAAGTACCTAAAAGTGGGTTACACCTATGAACGGATTTAATCCGACTACTTGTCAGTGTAATGCCTACTTTATAGGCCAATGCACCCCAAAATGGGTTTAATGCTCCAAAAAGTGGGTCAAAATGCCTAAAAATGGAGTTTATGCACCTATTTGTCTGCATAATGTAAATCTGATCCTAGTTTACTAATATGTTCTTAACTTATAGACCAATGCTCCCAAAAATGCAGTTAAAGCACCTTAAAATGGGATTAATGCGCCCACTTGTTAGTGTAGTGCCTTTTAAGCCTAATTTACTATAATGTTCCTAATAAATAGGAAATGCACCCAAAAAGGGGTTGAAGTGCCTAAAAGTGGGTTAAAGCATCTAAGAATGGGGTTAATCTGCCTACTTATTAATGTAGAGCCTAATTTATAGGCCAATGCGCCCCAAAATGGGGTTAGAGCACCAAAATTGGTCTAAATGCCTAAAAATGGGGTTTATGCACCGATTTGTCTATGTACTAGAAATTTGAGCCTAATTTGGTTGTTATGTGCCTAACTTAGAAGCCAATGCGCCCAAAAATGTAGTAAAAATGACTAAAAATGGGGTTAATGCGCCCACGTGTCATTGTAGTGCCTTTTTAGCTGAATTTACTATTATGTATATAAAAAATAGGAAATGTGCCTAAAAATGGGTTATATTGCCTAAAAGTGGGTTAAAGTGCCTAAGAATGAGTTAATTTGTCTACTTGTTAGTGTAGTGACAAAATTATAGTCCAATGCACCCCAAAATGGGGCTAAAGCGCCTAAAAGTGTGTCTAAATGCCTAAAAATGGGGTTTATCCACCTATTTGTTAGTGTAGTGTCAATTTGAGCCTTATTTAATGTTATGAATTCAATTTATAGGCCAATGTGCCCAAAAATGCATTTAATATGCCTAAAAATAGGGTTAATGCGCCGACTTGTCAATGTAGTGTCTTTTTTAGCCTAATTTACTTTTATACGCTTAATAAATAGGATATACACCGATAAATAGTTGAAGTGCCTGTAAGTGGGTTAGAGTAGCTAAGTATAGGGTTAATCTACCTTCTTGCCAGTGTACTACTTAATATATAGGTGAATGCATCCTAAAATTAGGCTACAATGCCTAAAATTGGGTTAAAACGCCTAAAAGTGGGTTAAAATATCTAAAAATGTGGTTTATGTGCCTATTTGTCATAGTAGTGTTAATGTTAACCTTGTTTACTATTATGTGCCTAATTTATAATACAATGCACCCTATAATGGGTTGAAGTGCCTAAAAGGGAGTTAAAGTGCCTAAGAATGCGGCTAATCTGCCTACTTGTCAGTGTAGTGCCTCATCTATAGGCCAATGCGCCCCAAAATGGGGTTAAAGGAATGAAAGTGGTTTTAAATGGCTAAAAATGTGGTTTATACACCTGTTAGTATGTGTTGTGGCAATTTAAGCCTAATTTACTGCTATGTGCCTAATTTATAGGCCAATGTGCCCAAAAATGCGGTTAATAAGCATCTAAAAATGGGGTTAATGTGCCCACTTGTCAGTGCAGTACCTTTTTAGCCTAATTTAATATTATGCACCTAATAAATAGGAAATGCACCCAAAAATGGGTTGAAGTGCCTAAAAGTGGGTTACACCTAAGAATGGAGTTAATCTACCTACTTGTTAGTGTATTGCCTAATTTATAGGTCAATACACACCAAAATGGAGTTCATGCTCCAAAAAGTGGGTCAAAATGCCTAAAATGGGGATTATGCACCTAATTGTCAGCTTAGTAGCAATTTGAGCATAGTATACCATTATGTGCCTAACTTATAGTCTAATGCACCCAAAATGTAGTTAAAGCTTAAAAAAATGGAGTTAATGTGCCCACTTTCACTGTGGTGCCTTTTTTAGCCTAATTTACTATTATGCGCCTAATAAGTAGGAAATGTGCCCAAAAATGGGTTGAAATGTCTAAAAGTGGGTTAAACACCTAAGAATGGGGTTAGTCCGCCTAATTGTCAGTGTAGTGTCTAATTTATAGACCAATGCTCCCCAAAATGGGGTAAAAGGCATATTTGTCAATGTAGTTGGTCTAAACGCCTAAAAATGGGGTTTATGCGCCTATTTGTTAGTGTAGCAGAAATTTGAGCCTAATTTTACTGTTATGCACCTCATTTATAGGCCAATGCTCCCAAAAATGTGCTTAAAGTGACTAAAAATGGGTTAATATGCCCACTTGCCACTGTAGTGCCTTTTTTAGTCTAATTTACTATTATACACCTGATAAACACGAAATGTGCCCAAAAATCAATTGAGGTGCCTAAAATAGGTTAAAGCACCTAAGAATGGGGTAATCCGTCTACTTGCAAGTGTAGTTCTGATTTATAGGCCAATGTACCCCAAAATTGAGTTAAAGCGCCCCAAAGTGGGTCTAAATGCCTAAAAATGGGGTTTACACACCTATTTGTCTGTGTAGCAACAATTTCAACTCAATTTACTATTATGTGCCTAATTTATAGGCCAATGCACCAAAAATGCGATTGAAGTGGCTTAAATGAGGTTAATGTGCCCACATGTTAGTGTAGTGCATTTTTAGCCTAATTTACTATTATGCGACTAATAAAGAGGAAATGTGCCCAAAAATGGGTTGAAGTGCATAAAAGTGGGACAAAGTGTCAAAGAATGGGGTTAATCCATCTACATTTTAGTGTAGTACCTAATTTATAGGCCAATGCACCCCATAATGGGGGTAAAGCCCCCAAAAGGTGGTTAAAATGTCTAAAAATGTAGTCTATGTGCACTTGATCAACCCATAAGTAATTCTAGAAAATATCAATGCAAGATAAAGTGTTGTAGAAAAACAAAAAATTGTAGTGTTGACCCTCAAGATGATGGAATTCATTCAAAAAGTGTCAGGGATCATGGAAAAGCAATGAGTATTGCTCAGAAGACCGTTTTTTCATAAAAACACTATCCTTGCGTCAAACTCTGACACTGCAGCAAAATTTGCATAAAATTCTACAAACAATCTAGCTCTATGTGTCCTGCATCACAAGGCTATGTAAGAAACTCAAGATAGTAGATATATAATTCAAGTAACAAGCTTGAGTAAGTATGAAACAAGATGGGTTTAAGTGAAAAATAAATAGGAAATGCACCCAAAATGGTTTGAAGTTCCTAAATGTGGGTTACACCTAAGAACATAGTTAATTTTCCTACTTGTTAGTGTATTGCCTACTTTATAGGCGAATGCACCCCAAAATGGGGTTAATGCTCCAAAAAGTTGGTCAAAATGCCTAAAAATAGGGTTTATGCGCCTATTTGCCAACGTAATGGTAATTTGACCTAGTTTACTATTATGTGCCCAACTTATAGGCCAATGCGACCAAAAATGGAGTTAAAGAACCTAAAAATGAGATTAATAAGCCCACTTGTCAGTGTAGTGCATTTTTTAGCTATATTTACTATTATGCACCTAATAAATAGGAAATGCGTCCAATAACACATTTAAGTGCCTAATAGTGGGTTAAAGAAATTAAGAATGGTGTTAATCTGCCTAATTGTCAATGTAGTGCTTAATTTATAGGCCAATGTTCCAAAAATGGGGTAAGAGTTCCCAAAAGTGGTCTAAACATCTAGAAATGTGGTTTATGCACCTATTTGTCTATTTAGTGTCAATTTGAGCCAAATGTTGTTGTTATCGGTTAATTTATAGGCCAATGCCCCCAAAATTTAGTTAAAGTTACTAAAAATGGGGTTAATGTACCCACTTGTCAGTGTAGTGCCTTTTTTAGCCTAATTTACTATTATATGCCTAATAAATAGGAAATACACCCAAAAATGGGTTGAAGTGCCAACAAGTGGGTTAGAGCACCTAAGTATAGGGTTTATCTACCTACTTGTCAGTGTACTACTTAATATATAGGCCAATGCATTCCAAAATTGGGCTACAATGCCTAAAAATGGGTTAAAAGACCTAAAATGGGTTAAAACACCTAAAATTGGATTTATGTGCCTATTTGTCAGAGTAGTGATCTTTTTAACCTTATTTACTGTTGTGTGCCTAATTTATAATCCAATGCACCCAAAAATGGGTTGAAGTGCCTAAATGTGGGTTAAAGCACCTAAGAATGTGGCTAATCTGCGTACTTGTTAGTGTAGTGCCTAATTTATAGGCTCATGCTCCCCAAATGGGTTTAAAGGCCTAAAATTAGGTTAAAACGCCTAAAACTATGTTTTATGGGCCTATTTGTCAACGTAGTCACAATTTGCGCCTAATTTACTATTATATGCCTAATTTATAGGCTAATGTACCCAAAAATGTGGTTAAAAGTGTCTAAAATGGGGTTAATGCACCCACTTGTCTGTGTAGTGCCTTTTTAGCCTAATTTATTATTATGCACCTAATATATAGAAAATGCACCCAAAATGGGTTGAAGTGCCTAAAAGTGGGTTACACCTAAGAACGGGGTTAATCCACCTACTTGTCAGTGTATTGCCTTATTTATAGGCCAATACGAGACAAAATGGGGTTAATGCTCCAAAAAGTGGGTCAAAATGCCTAAAATTGGGTTTCTGCACCAATTTGTCAGCATAGTGTCAATTTGAGGCAATTTTACCATTATGTGTCTAACTTATAGGCCAACGTGCCCAAAAATACAATTAAAGCGCCTAAAAATGGGGTTAATGAGCCCTCTTGTCAGTGTAGTGCCTTTTTAGCTTAATTTGCTATTATGCGCCAAATAAATAGGAAATGCACCCAAAAATGGGTTGAAGTGCCTAAAAGTGGATTAAACACCTAATAGTGGGGTTAACCTGCCTACTTGTCTGTGTAGCATCTAATTTATAGGCCAATGCGCCCCAAAATGGGGTTAAATGCCTATTTGTTAGTGTAATTGGTCTAAACGCCTAAAAATGGGGTTTATGTGCCTAATTGTTAGTGTAGTGGTAATTTGAGCCTAATGTTAATGTTAGAACCTCATTTATATGCCAATGCTCCCAAAAATGTTGTTAAAGTGCCTTAAAATGGGGTTAATGCACCCACTTGTAAGTGTAGTGCCTTTTTCAGCCTAATGTACTATTATGCTCCTAAAATAGGAAATGTACCCAAAAATCAATTGAAGTGCCTAAAATTGGGTTACACCTAAGAATGGAGTTAATCCATCTACTTGTTAGTGTATTGCCTAATTTATAGGCCAATACGCACCAAAATGGAGTTCATGCTCCAAAACGTGGGTCAAAATGCCTAAAATTGGGTGTATGCACCTATTTGTCAGCTTTGTGGCAATTTGAGCCTAGTATACCATTATGTGCCTAACTTATAGTCTAATGCGCCCAAAAATGTAGTTAAAGCTTAAAAAAATGGGGTTAATGTGCCCACTTTCAGTGTAGTGCATTTTAGCCTAATTTACTATTATGCACCTAATAAGTAGGAAATGTGCCCAAAAATGGGTTGAAATGCCTAAAAGTTGGTTAAACACCTAAGAATGGGGTTAGTCTGCCTAATTATCAGTGTGGTGTCTAATTTATAGACCAATGCTCCCAAAATGGAGTAAGAGGCCTATTTGTCAGTGTAGTTGGTCTAAACGCCTAAAAATGGGGTTTATGCGCCTAATTGTTAGTGTAGCGGCAATTTGAACCTAATTTTAATGTTATGCACCTCATTTATAGGCCAATGCTCCCAAAATTGTGATTAAAGTGCCTAAAAATGGGTTAATGTGCCCACTTTCCAGTGTAGTGCCTTTTTAGCCTAATTTACTATTATACACCTGATAAACACGAAATGTGCCCAAAAATCAATTGAAGTGCCTAAAGTGGGTAAAAACACCTAAGAATGGGGCAATCCGTCTACTTGCAAGTGTAGTGTCTGATTTATAGGCCAATGTACCCCAAAATTGAGTCAAAGCGCCCCAAAGTGGGTCTAAATGCCTATAAATGGGGTTTACACACCTATTTGTCTGTATAGCAACAATTTCAACCCAATTTACTATTATGTGCCTAATTTATAGACCAATGCACCAAAAATGCGATTTGAAGTGGCTTAAATGGGGTTAATGTGCCCACATGTTAGTGTAGTGCATTTTTATCCTAATTTACTATTATAAGACTAATAAAGAGGAAATGTGCCCAAAATGGGTTGAAGTGCATAAAAGTGGGCCAAAGTGTCAAATAATGGGGTTAATCCGCCTACATATTAGTGTAGTACCTAATTTATAGGTCAATGCACTCCATAATGGGGTTAAAGCCCCCAAAAGGTGGTTAAAATGCCTAAAAATGTGGTCTATGTGCACTTGAACAACCCATAAGTAATTCTAGAAAATATCAATGCAAGATAAAGTGTTGTAGAAAAACAATAAATTGTAGTGTTGAGCCTCAAGATGATGGAATTCATCCAAAAAGTGTCAGGTATCATGGCAAAGCAATGAGTCTTGCTCAGAAGATTGTTTTTGCATAAAAACACTATCCTTGCATCAAAATCCGACACTGGAGCAAAATTTGCATAAAATTCTACAAACAATCTAGCTCTATGTGTCCTGCATCACAAGGCTATGTAAGAAACTCAAGATAATAGATATGCAATTCAAGGAACAAGCTTGAGCAAGTATGAAACAAGATGTGTTTAAGTGACAAATAAATAGGAAATGCACCCAAAATGGTTTGAAGTGCCTAAAAGTGGGTTACACCTAAGAACATAGTTAATTTTCCTACTTGTTAATGTATTGCCTACTTTATAGGCCAATGCACCCCAAAATGGGGTTAATGCTCCAAAAAGTTGGTCAAAATGCCTAAAAATAGGGTTTATGCACCTATTTGCTAGCGTAATGGTAATTTGACCTAGTTTACTATTATGTGCCCAACTTATAGGCCAATGCAACAAAAAATGCAGTTAAAGAACCTAAAAATGGGATTAATAAGCCCACTTGTCAGTGTAGTGCCTTTTTTAGCTTTATTTACTATTATGCACCTAATAAATAGGAAATGCACCCAATAACACATTTAAGTGCCTAATAGTGGGTTAAAGCGTTTAAGAATGGTGTTAATCTGCCTAATTGTCAATGTAGTGCTTAATTTATAGGCCAATGTGCCAAAAATGGGGTTAGAGTGCCCAAAAGTGGTCTAAACGTCTAGAAATGTGGTTTATGCACCTATTTGTCTATTTAGTGTCAATTTGAGCCAAATTTTGTTGTTATCTGGCTAATTTATAGGCCAATGCCCCCAAAATTTAGTTAAAGTGACTAAAAATGGGGTTAATGTACCCACTTGTCAGTGTAGTGCCTTTTTTAGCCTAATTTACTATTAAATGCCTAATAAATAGGAAATACACCTCTAAAATGGGTTGAAGTGCCAACAAGTGGGTTAGAGAGCCTAAGTATAGGGTTTATCTACCTACTTGTCAGTGTACTGCTTAATATATAGGCCAATGCATTCCAAAATTGGGCTACAATGCCTAAAAATGGGTTAAAAGACCTAAAATGGGTTAAAACACCTAAAAGTGGATTTATGTGCCTATTTGTCAGAGTAGTGATCTTTTTAACCTTATTTACTGTTGTGTGCCTAATTTATAATCCAATGCACCCAAAAATGGGTTGAAGTGCCTAAATGTGGGTTAAAGCACCTTAGAATGTGGCTAATCTGCGTACTTGTTAGTGTAGTGCCTAATTTATAGGCTCATGCTCCCCAAATGGGTTTAAAGGCCTGAAAGTAGGTTAAAATGCCTACAATTGTGTTTTATGGGCCTATTTGTCAGCATAGTCACAATTTGAGCCTAATTTATTGTTATGTGCCTAATTTATAGCTAATGTGCCCAAAAATGCGGTTAAAAGTGTCTAAAAATGGGGTTAATGCACCCACTTGTCTGTGTAGTGCCTTTTTAGCCTAATTTAATATTATGCATCTAATATATAGGAAATGCACCCAAAAATGGGTCGAAGTGCCTAAAAGTGGATTACACCTAAGAATGGGGTTAATCTGCCTACTTGTCAGTGTATTGCCTTATTTATAGGCCAATACGGGCCAAAATGAGGTTAATGCTCCAAAAAGTGGGTCAAAATGCCTAAAAATGGGGTTTGTGCACCAATTTGTCAGCATAGTGTCAATTTGAGGCAAGTTTATCGTTATGTGTCTAACTTATAGGCCAATGTGCCCAAAAATACAGTTAAAGCGCCTAAAAATGGGGTTAATTAGCCCTCTTGTCAATGTAGTGCCTTTTTAGCTTAATTTACTATTATGCACCAAATAAATAGGAAATGCACCAAAAAATGGGTTGATGTGCCTAAAAGTGGATTAAACACCTAACAGTGGGGTTAACCCTCCTACTTGTCTGTGTAGCATCTAGTTTATAGGCCAATGCACCCCAAAATGGGGTTAAATGCCTATTTGTTAGTGCAATTGGTCTAAATGCCTAAAAATGGGGTTTATGTGCCTAATTGTTAGTGTAGTGGTAATTTGAGCCTAATGTTACTGTTAGCACCTCATTTATACGCCAATGCTCCCAAAAATGTTGTTAAAGTGCCTTAAAATGGGGTTAATGCACCCACTTGTAAGTGTAGTGCCTTTTTTAACCTAATGACTATTATGCACCTAAAATAGGAAATGTGCCCAAAAATCAGTTGAAGTGCCTAAAGTGGGTTAAAGTGCCTAAGAATGGGGTAATCCTCCTACTTGTAATTGTAGTACCTAATTTATATGCCAATTCACCCAAAAGTTGAGTTAAATTGCCCAAAAGTGGGTCTAAATGCCTAAAAATGGGGTCTATATGCCTATTTGTATGTGTAGTGGCAATTTCAGGTCAATTTACTATTATTTGCATAGTTTATAGGCCAATGCGCCAAAAATGCGATTTGAAGTGTCTTAAATGGGGTTAATGTGCCCACATGTTAGTGTTGTGCGTTTTTAGCCTAATTTACTATTATGCGACTAAAAAAGAGGAAATGTGCCCAAAAATGGGTTGAAGTGCATAAAAGTGGGTTAAAGCTTCTAAGAATGGGGTTCATTCGCCTACTTATTAGTGGAGTGCCTAATTTATAGGCCAATGCACCTCATAATGGGGTTAAAGCCCCCAAAAGGTGGTTAAAATGCCTAAAAATGTGGTATATGTGCACTTGAACAACCCATAAGTAATTTTAGAAAATATCAATGTAAGATAAAGTGTTGTAGAAAAATAATAAATCATAATGTTGACCCTCAAGATGATGGAATGCTCCCAAAAATCATAAGGGCTCATGGCAAGGCAATGAGTCTTGCTCAGATGGTCATTTCTACATAAAAACACTAGCCTTGTGTAAAATTCTGACACAAGAGCAAAATCTGCATAAAATTCTACGTACAATGTAGCTCTATATGTCCTACATCACAATGCTATGCAAGAAACTCAAGATAGTAGATACACCATTCAAGAAACAAACTTGTGCAACCATGAAACAAGATGGGTTTAAGTGCCTAATAAATAGGAAATGTACCCAAAAAGAGTTCAAGTGCCTAAAATTTGGTTACACCTAAGAACGGAGTTAATCCGCCTACTTGTCAGTGTATTGCCTACTTTATCGGCCAATGCACCCCAAAATGGGGGTAATGCTTTAAAAAGTGGGTCAAAAAGTCTAAAAATGGGGTTTATACGCCTATTTGTCAGCGTAGTGGAAATTTGAGCCTATTTTACTGTTATGTGCCTAAATTATAGCCTAATGCACCCAAAAATGCAGTTAAAGAACCTAAAAATGTGTAGGATTGCCTCCAATTCTTTGTGGGTTTGGAGACACTGTCTTTACCATAGGCATGTTGTTATTAGAAATATATCCTTCTCTATTGGTAATGGTAATTTGATCAGAATCTGGAGGGACCCCTAGTTTAAGGGGGATTATTTGGATGATTCTTAAGGAGATGGTGCTATTATGAGAAGCAATATTGGGAAGTATGCTAAACTTAGTTGCATTTTCTCTAATGCAGAATGGATTGTTTCCAATTCTAGGCATGTTAATGCCATTATCTATTTCATTCAAAATGTTGTTAAACCTGATCATATAAAGAAAGATTTGATGTTGCTGAAGTGTAAGGAGATTCATAAGGTTAAGGATGCATGGGAAGTAATAAGGGACATTGTGGTGAATCATTCGAATAAAACATTATTAATTAAGTGGAAGCTATTATTAACAGCAGATTACTAAAAATCACAAAAAATTAAAACCTTTTTCAAAGAGATCCAAACACAGGAAAACTCTTTCATCAAGAACCACTATATTTCATTTACATCCTGGTTCATAAGTACATATCTTGTACCCTTCCTTCTCGAGGATTAAAAACATCAACTGCTCTTTTTAAAACTATTCATAAGCATCATGAGAACCTCGAGACATCAAGCCAAAATCTTGGATTGATTCATTCAAAGCACTAACTACTAACTACTAACTACTAACTACTAACTCTGAGGACCTGAGAGTACAGAGACGACACATAGGACTTTCTATACAAAAATATGACATCTAGAGTCTCCACCTGGAGTATTACAGTTGTCCCTGTTGTTGTTGCTGCTCTCCCCCTGCTATGGGGTTTTTTCCTCTTTTTCTGCGTTTACCTAAAAATTTGGATCCCATGGGGGTGAGACAATTGAAAATTGTCCCAGCAAGAGATATAACTCTCTTCCAGAAACATTATTATTGCAGATAAATAGTAATAAACTGAGCAGGAGTTTTTTTATATTAACAAGAGTATTAATCATTATATGAACATAATAAGATAATCTCCTTTCTTAAGAAGAACACTGCATCTACCCATGGTAGACTTGTACATCATCTATCTACTTTGCAAGGAATGTAAGGAATCATAAATATATCATCTATCAACTAAAGATGCATAAAGAGATGTAACATCAGCCAATGATTTTCGTATTCAATCCTTAAGCATATATGCTATACGACTGATTACATTTTACAGTCACACTTATGCCCTGAGGAGATGAGGTATACTGCTCATACTCCAACCGACCACTACAAAGTTGAAATCGGTGCCATACAAGGTCAATGGAAGAGCCGAACTCCAAGACCTCAACCTTCTCACTCAGTATGAGATTCCATGCAGGACATCTTGTGTCTCTACTAAATAGCTTTTCAAGGTATACTGGCAAGTTCGCTATAGAGTTATAGCTCATAGCATATACTCTATTTAGGATATGGCCCGTAGCCAATGCCTGGTATTATGGAGTTATGGCCCGTAGCCATACTCTTTTTGGGATATGGTTCGTAACCATTCCTGTGCATAGGATATGTCCCGTAGTCATTCCTATGAGGTGTCAGGATATATTCACCCATTACCCCCACATATTAAAAAATATGCGACTTCCGGGTTATGCCGCGGAGCAAACCGTTTCACCATTCAGCAAATTCTGACGCTGATGGATCTATGGCCATGGCACTACATGATGAGATTTCACTTGATTAATTAAGTGTATTACCATATTATTTTATCATCAAACAAGTTTCCAAACATCAGTTATTTTAACAATTGCTACAAAGAATATGTAATACTTTCATCAAGTACTGTTCAAACCTTTAATAAAGCATTGGGATCTCAATCCCTCATCTCATCAGGAGCATTCTCATCCTTTCAGAAACTCATCATCATGATTATAGAAAATGGGTATTCAAACCCTCAGTACATCAAGGAACACTTGTTACCACTTATAAGGTAACTAATACCTTCAGGTCATCTGACCAAGGTAAACATGATACTTGCTACACAAGCATCTCACATGGCTCACAAATCCCATTTCATCTCTTGTTACCTCTCACTAAGCAACAAAGCATGTTATGGCTCACAAGGCCATTAAACATCTTGTCACCTCTCACTAGGCAACAACTATTCTCATGGTTACCTACATGATAACAATTATATCAATTATATATCAGTACTATGTATTGTAAGAGTAGCATCACTATTCCCTTATTTAGGGTTAGGATTTCTCTTACATATCACCACCCTTCATTAGGGTTAAGGTTTTCCATTATTAACCATTTAGGTTCTCAAGATCATATTATTAATGATCAAGCCCTAATTCATTGCTCCACACAGCTAGGAGCCAACATTGATAATATAAATATTCAATCATACTCATCTTTTATCAATAATTGAATTATCAACACAAGATATGAGTTCCTTTCTCATATTTGCCAAAATATGATTACATCACACTTTATTAACTTGGCTTAACCTTTTCTTAAGGTATGTCAGCCTACACTTATCAAAGTGCATTTCATCTCAATGTATCAATTGACATGGCACACTTCATGTGTTACTCATCCAATATATTGGATTTAGAATACTTCAAGGTGAATCAATCTTGAGGTGTTGGATGTGATATCTATCATGTCTTGATGTATCACTTCCCTCATCACCTTTATCTTAAATTCATCAACTTATCTTATATTAGGGTATCTCCTATCCTAATACTCCATGCACCAGTTCATCACATTTATCATGTAATGCATTGGTCACAGGTCACTTATTTGAGATATGCAACCATTGTAAATGATATGGACTCATCTTGAGTTAAGGAATTATTGATATAAAGATATCCATTATCATCCTCTTTTAGGTGTTTCACTTATCAATATATTAGTCACTATTCCTTTATTAGGAATAAGGTTTTCCATCTTTATAAATTAGATTTCACATAACATCTCCTCATATATGGGTTTCACATAGCATTACCTGAAATTAGGGTTTCTCAATTCAACCCAAATTTAGGGTTATGGTTTATCATCATATTGCCCAAGATTAGGGTTTCATGCTTTATAACCCAAAATTAGGGCTTCACATACCTTTACCCTATATCATGATTAGGATTTCATATTAGGGTTTCATATAGCATTGTATAGCATCACCCTGGGATTAGAGTTCACATCATATCTCTGTATTAGGGTTTCACTTGGCATCACCCTTTATTAGGGTTTCACATAACTTCACCCTTAATTAGGGTTTCACATAACATCACCCTTAATTAGGATTTCATGAAACATCCTTCTAAATTAGGGTTTTTCATTATATTACCCTATATTGGGATTTCTCACATCATCCTCCTAGATTAGGGTTGGACCATTACCCTAAATTAGGGTTTCACCTAGCATTGCCCTAAATTAGGGTTAGGGATCATCATCCTTCTCGATTAGGGTTTCATGGTCTCTTTATTAAGGATCATTCCCTAATTGCATATTCTATTCATGTTGAGAGTATTGAGATTTGTCCAATACATGATTATTATGCATGTATGTATTCCTCTCTCTCTCTCATCCTTTCTAGGATGTTGATTACTTCAAGCTTGATTAGATTAGGTTAACCTTTCATTCAAGTACACACATTTAGGGTTAGCAAAGTCTATTGAGATATTGCTTCCATAAGCATCAAAGGTTAACCACTCTAAAGGTACTAATCATCTAAGTACTTTAGAGGTACAACCACTGGATTTAACTTGGATATATGCTATTTAACAATCAAAGGATTAATTGATCTTTCATCACATTAGGTCTTCAACCGGTTTTGGTTGTATTGAACCTCCAAATAGTCTTGAGGTACTTGACCTCCATTCGGTCTTTAGGTGCTTGACCTTCATTCGGTCTTGAGGTGCTAGACCTCCATTTGGTCTTGAGGTGCTTGATCTCCATTCGGTCCACTCTCCCAAATGGTCAACATGACCAAATGGTTTTGAAGATCAAATTACCCATTCGATCTTGATCAACTTTACCCATTCGATCTTGATTGATTTTACCCATTCGGTCTTGATCACTTTTACCCATTCAGTCTTGAATGATTTTACCCATTCGGACTTAATCAATTTTATCCATTCGGTCTTGATTGGTTTTACCCATTCGGCCTTGATCAATTCCATCAATTAAGGATTCAATCAATTCAATCGATTAGGGCTTGCAATCGGTGGATCATTCATACATGGAACCTTTAAAATCAAATCAATTGGTATCATTGGATCATCATCTAACCACATCAACATTGATCCTCCAAACGGTTTGAGACCTTTTGATCTCAAATGGTCTTGAGACCGTTTACTCCCAAACGGTCTTGAGACCGTTTGGTTTCAATCGATCTTGAAACTGATTGGTTTCAAATGTTGAAATTGTTTGGTCATGTACTTTGTTGAGGTGTGTGCTTAAGATGACATCATCATATTCAAGATCCAGACCTTTGAAATCAGTTATGATTCTTATGGTGATTTCAACAATTGATCAAAAGAAAATCAAGAGAGAACAAAGGTTCAACATATAATGAATAAATTGCAAGCAATAATGACATTTAAGGGTTCAAGTTATATAACCCACCTTCAAAGATGAATCCAAGCTTCAAACTTAAAATCCTTAATGGTGAATGAATCTCTCTCAACTATCCAAGGCCTGTTCTCAAGTCCTTGAGTGAAATGAATGGCTAAGGTTGAAGATTGAATGAAGAAAAGAAGAAATTCAACATTGAATTTCAATTTCCACCATGAAATCAAGGTTGAAGATGACTATGGAGCTTACATACAGGTTGGAGCACGTCCTCCTGTTGATACTAAGCTCCCTTGTGCATGGCCAAAGCAAGGAAAGAAAAAGGGATCGAAAAAGCCTTTCATATGGGTTGAAAATGGGATGTATATAAGGGAATTCCAATGAGAGAGAAAGTGATAATAAAATCCTTTAATCCCCAAAATTGGTGCCACATACTCCCCTCAATCCCTTGAATACGAATCCATCTCCCCCACCTTGTAATTCCTCTTCATTATCCATGAATTAAAGAAAAACAAATTAAGCACCTTAACCATTATAATAATAATATCCAAAATTGATTAGATATTACTTTTTAGTTAACTAATGTGAGTGGGCTCTCCACTCACTTTAGATATTTCGTGGCCTTTGCAAGGCACAAGGACGTTCACACTTATGCAAATTCAACCATATCATTTTTGGTTGAAGGATACTTCCATTAATATATTTATTTTTGCATTAAATTGAATTAGGGTTTCAATTATTCTTAAATCTTGATTATTTTAATATCAAGATTCTCTCTCCTCCAAAGAGATTCAAATGAGACGCCCCTCTGATTTTCTTGTCTCTAATTAATATCAAGAAACATTAGGGACTCTCTAGAAGTGGTATTTTGCATATTGAACCCTAGGTTTTGGGTAAATTGCACATTACACCAAAACTAGGTTTTAATGCACAAACATTGCTTAAGAAGCTCTTTCTTGGTGCTCAGGCTTTACAAGCCATACCTCTGCATCATTCTCATTCTTATGATGATTCAACACTTGAGGAACATTTTATCATGTAAAATTTGCAAGTTAACCCCTCAACTTGGGTAATTTGCACTTTAGTCCAAAACAAATAAAACATTGTTTCAACATTATTCAAATAAGACCAAAATTGAAACATAAGTTCCTCTTGAGTCATAATTACTTTTCAAAGAATAAAGACAAGAATATAAATGACTTAATTAAGCAAAACCTCTAGGGTTAATCCTTAACCCAGGCCAGGGATGTTACAACCATGGCTCTTGTTCCATTCTGGTATGACAGGTTATGGAAATCTAAAGCCTCGAGAAGGCATATTGTATGTGGTTGGAGGTGCTTTTTGGGCAAGCTTCTTACACTGGATCACATGCATAGTCATGGTTTTCAATTTCCTTCAAGTGTGCCCTCTGTGAGGCTGAAGTTAAAGATCTGATGCACATACTTTTTGGTTGTGAATATGCACTATAGTTATGGAGAGAAGATTTACAAGAGATGTATCTACCTCGGATTCCCTCTTCCTTTGTTCATGTTTGTTCTTTTATGGTGATGAAGTATAAAGTCACAATTTGGTTTATATTCCATGGATTATGGGATGAAAGAAACTTGAGAATTTTTTTAAATAGAAGGTTATGTGCAGATAGGAGATGGAGGATTTTGAGAAAGGATATAGATGTCCTTCTTGTGTAGTTTTTTTTCTCTTGTCCTTTTTTTTGGTTTTTTTCTTGATCATTGCTCATTTTCCTCTACATATTTTACAAAATTTATAAAAGGGGTAACATGCTTTTTTGATAAAAAAAAAAGCACCTAAAAATGGTATTATGCACCCACTTATCAGTGTATTGCCTTTTTTAGCCTAATTTACTATTATGCACATAATAAATAGGAAATGCACCCCAAAAAGGGTTGAAGTGCCTAAAAGTGGGTTAAAGAGTCTAAGAATGGAGTTAATCTACTCACTTGTCAATGTAGTGCCTAATTTGTAGGCCAATGCACCCCAAAAATGGGTTAAAGCACCCAAAAGTGGTCTAAACACCTAAAAATGGGGTTTATGCACCTATTTGTCTATGCAGTGATAATTTGAGCCTAATTTTGCTCTTATGCGCCTAATTTATAGTCTAATGCGCCCAAAAATGTAGTTAAAGGGACTAAAAATGGGGTTAATGTGCCCACTTGTCACTGTAGTGCCTTTTTTAGCTGAACTTACTATTATGTACCTAAAAAATAGGAAATGCACCTTAAAATTGGTTGAAGTGCCTAAAATTGGGTTAAAGCACCTAAAAATAGGTTAATTCACCTACTTGTCCGTGCAGTGCCTAATTTTATAGGCCAAAGCACCCCAAATTAGGTTAAAGCGCATGAAAGTGGGTCTAAATGTCTAAAATGGGGTCTATCTGCCTATTTTTTAGTGTAGTGTCTACTTGAGCCTAGTTTACTGTTATGCACCTAATTTATAGGCCAATGCACCCAAAAATGCATTTAATGGGCCTAAAAATTTGGTTAATACACCCACTTGTCAGTGTAGTGTCTTTTTTATCCTAATTTATTGTCATACGCCTAATAAATAGGAAATACACCCAAAAATGGGTTGAAGTAGCCACAAGTGTATTAGAGTGCCTAAGTATAGGGTTAATCTGCCAACTTGTCAGTATACTTCTTAAAATATAGGCCAATGCACCCCAAAATTGGGCTATAGTTCCTAAAATGGGTTAAACGGCCTAAAAGTGGGTTAAAACACCTAAAAATGGGGTTTATTCACCTATTTGTCAGAGTAATGGTAATTTTAACCTCATTTACTATTATGTGCCTAATTTATAGGCCAATGCACCCAAAAATGGGTTGAAGTGCCTAAAAGTGGGTTAAAGCACCTAAGAATGCAGTCAATCTACCTACTTGTCAGTGTAGTGCCTAATTTATAGGCCCATTTGCTCCAAAATGGGGTTAAAGGCCTGAAAGTGGGTTAAAACACCTAAAATTGGGGTTTATGCGCCTATTTATCAGTGTAGTGGCAATTTGAGCCTAATTTATTACTATGTGCCTAATTTATAGGCCAATGTACCCAAAAATGTAGTTAAAAAGCATCTAAAAATGGGGTTAATGCACCCACTTGTCAGTGTAGTGCCTTTTTAGCCTAATTTAATATTATGCACCTAATAAATAGGAAATGCACCTAGAAATGGGTTGAAGTGCCTAAAAGTGGGTTAAATCTAAGAACGGGATTAATCTTCCTACTTGTTAGTGTATTGCCTAATTTATAGGCCAATGTGCGCCAAAGGGGGTTAGTGTGCAAAAAGTGAGTCAAAATGCCTAAAAATGGGGTTTGTGTGCCTATTTGTCAGCGTAGTGGCAATTTGAGCCTAGTTTACCATTATGTGCCTAACCTATAGGCCAATGCACCCAAAAAAGTAGCTAAAGCACCTAAAAATGGGGTTAATGTGCCCACTTGTGAGTGGAGTGCCTTTTTAGCCTAATTTACTATTATGCACCTAGCAAAAAGGAAATGTGCCCCAATATGGATTGCAGTGGAAAAAAGAGCATTAAAAAGCTAAGAATGGGGTTAATCTACCTACTTGTCAGTGCAATGTCTAATTTATAAGCCAATGCACCCAAAAAGGGATTAATCACTTATTTGTTAGTGTAGTTTGTCTAAATGCCTAAAAATGGGGTTTATGCGCCTATTTGTCAGTGTAGTGGCAATTTGAACCTAATTTTATTGTTATGCACCTTATTTATAGGTCGATGCTCCCAAAAATGTGGTTAAAGTGCCTAAAAATTGGGTTAATGTGCCCACTTGTCAGTGTAGTGCCTTTTTTAGCCTAATTTACTATTATGCACCTAATAAATAGGAAATGTGCTCGAAAATCAATTGAAATGCCAAAAGTTGGTTAAAGAACCTAAGAATGGGGTCAATCTCCTACTTGTAAGTGTAATGTCTAATGTATAGGTCAATGCACCCCGCAATTGAGTTAAAGCACCCAAAGTGGGTCTAAATGCCTAAAATGGGGTTTATATGCCTATTTATCTGTGTAGTGGCAATTTCAGCCCAATTTACTATTATGCACTCAATGTATAGGCCAATGCACCCAAAAATCTGGTTTGAAGTGGCTTAAATGGGATTAATGCGCCCACTTATTAGTGTAGTGCAATTTTAGCCTAATTCACTATTATGCGATTAATAAAAAGGAAATGTGCCTAAAAATGGGTTGAAGTGCATAAAAGTGGGCTAAAGCGTCTAAGCATGGGGTTAATCCGCCTACTTGTTAGTGGCTAATTTATAGGCCAATGCCCCCCATAATGGGGTTAAAGCCCCCCAAAAGGTGGTTAAAATGCCTAAAAATGTGGTATATATGCACTTAGATAACCCATAAGTAATTCTAGAAAATATTAATTAAAGATAAAGTGTTGTAGAAAAACAATAAATCATAATTTTGACCTTCAAGATGACGGAATTCACCCAAAAAACGTAAGGGATCATGGCATAGTGATGAGTCTTACTCAGAAGGTCATTTATACATTAAAAATGGACTAGCCTTGCGTCAAAATGTGACAATGGAGCAAAACTTGCATAAAATTCTACATACAATGTAGCTCTATATGTCTTGCATCACAATGCTATTTAAGAAACTCAAGATAGTAGATACACAATTCAAGTAACAAGCATGAGCAAGTATGAAACAAGATGAGTATAAGTGCCTAATAAATAGGAAGTGCACCCAAAATGGGTTGAAGTACCTAAAAGTGGATTCACCAAAGAACATAGTTAACCTACCTACTTGTAAGTGTATTGCCTATTTTACAGGCCAATGCGCCCCAAAATGGGGTTAATACTCCAAAAAGTCGGTCAAAAGGACTAAAAATGGGGTTTATGATCCTATTTGTCAACGTAGTGGCAATTTGAGCCTAGTTTAATGTTATGTGCCTAACTTAAAGGCCAATGTGCCCAAAAATTCAGTTAAAGCACCTTAAAATGGGATTAATGCACCCACTTGTCAGTGTAGTGCCTTCGTTAGCCTAATTTACTATTATGTGCCTAATACATAGGAAATGCACCCAAAAATAGGTTGAAGTGCCTAAAAGTGGGTTAAAGAGTCTAAGAATGTTGTTAATCTTCCTACTTATCAATGTAGCGCCTAATTTATAGGCCAATTTGCCCCAAAATAGGGTTAGAGCACCCAAAAATGGCCTAAATGCCTAAAAATAGGGTTTATGCACCTATTTGTCTATGTAGTGGAAATATGAGCCTAATTTCGCTGTTATTCGCCTAATTTATAGGCCAATGCACCCAAAAATGCAGTTATAGTGACTAAAAAAGGGGTTAATGCACCCACTTGTCAATGCAGTGCCTTCTTTAGTTGAATTTACTATTATGCACCTAAAAATAGTAAATGCACATAAAAATGGGTTAAGTGCCTAAAAGTGGGTTAAAGCATCTGAGAATGGGTTAATCTGCCTACTTGTCAGTGTAGTGCTTAATTTATCAGCCAATGCACCCCAAAATGTGGTTAAAGCACCTAAAATTGGGTCTAAATGCCAAAAAATGGGGTTTATCTGCCTATTTGTCAATGTAGTGTCAATTTGAGCCTAATTTACTATTATGAGCCTAATTTATAGGCCAATGCACCCAAAAGTGCATTTCATGCACCTGAAATTGGGTTAATGCACCCACTTGTCAGTGTAGTGTCTTTTTTAGCCTAATTTACTGTTAAACACCTAATAAATAGAAAATACACCCACAAATGGGTTGAAGTGCCTACAAGTGGGTTAGAGAGCCTATGTATAGGGTTAATCTACCTACTTGTCAGTATACTAGTTAATATATAGGTAATGCACCCCAAAATTGGGATATAATGCCTAAAAATGGGTTAAAACGCCTAAAAGGGGGTTGAAACACCTAGAAATGGGGTTTATGCACCTATTTGTCAAACTAGAGGTACTTTTAACCTCGTTTACTATTATGTGCCTAATTTATAGGACAATGCACCCAAAATTTGTAGAAGTTCCTAAAAGTCGGTTGAAGCACCTAAGAATGGGGCTAATCTGCCTACTTTTTAGTGTAGTGCCTAATTTATAGGCCCATGCACCCCAAAATGGGGTTAAAGGCCTAAAAGTGGGTTAAAAAACCTTAAAATGGGGTTTATGCACCTATTTGTCAGTGTAGTGGCAATTTGAGCCTAATTTACTATTGTGAGCCAAATTTATAGGCAATGTGCCGAAAATGCGATTAAAAAGCGTCTAAAAATGGGTTAATGCGCCCACTTGTCAGTTGAGTGCATTTTTAGCCTAATTTGATATTATTCACATAATAAAATGAAAATGCACCCAAAAATTGGTTGAAGTGCCTAAATGTGGGTTACACCTAAAACAAGATTAATCTGCCTACTTGTTAGTGTGTTGCCTAATTTATAGGCCAATGCGCGCCAAGGTTAATGCTCCAAAAAGTGGGTCAAAATGACTAAAAATGGGGTTTATGCACCTATTTGTCAGTGTAGTGGGAATTTGAGGCTAGTTTACCATTATGTGCTTAACTTATTGGCCAATGTGCCCAAAAATGTAGTTCAAGTGCCTAAAAATGGGGTTAATGCACCCGCTTGTCAATGTAGTGTCTTTTTAGCCTAATTTACTATTATGCCACTAATAAATAGGAAATGCACCCCAAAATGGGTTGAAGTGCCTAAAATCAGGTTAATCTTCCTACTTTTTAGTGTAGTGTCTAACTTATAAGACAATGCATCCCAAAATGGGATTAAGCACCTATTAGTTAGTGTAGTTGGTCTAAATGCCTAAAAATGGGGTTTATGCACCTATTTGTAAGTGTAGTGGAAATTTGAGACTAATTTTATTGTTGTGCACCTAATTTATAGGCCGATTCTCCCAAAACTGTGGTTAAAGTGCCTAAAATGGGGTTAGTGAGTTCACTTGTCAGTGTAGTGCCTTTTTTAGCCTAATTTACTATTATGCACCTAATAAATAGGAAATGCGCCAAAAAATCAATTGAAGTGCCTAAAGTGGGTAAAAGTGCTTAAGAATGGGGTTAATCTGCCTACGTGTAAGTGTCATGCCTAATTTATAGGACAATGCACCCCAAAATTGAGTTTAAGTGACAAAAAGTTGGTCTAAATGCCTAAAAATGGGGTTTATATGCCTATTAGTCTGTGTAGTGGCAATGCCATCACAATTTACTATTATTTGCCTAATTTATAGGCCAGTGCGCCCAAAAAAATGCAGTTTGAAGTGCCTTAAATGAGATTAATGCTCCAATTTGTTAGTGTAGTGCTTTTTTAAACTAATTTACTATTATGCAACTAATAAAGAGGAAATCTACCCAAAATGGGTTGAAGTGCATACAAGTGGGTTAAAGCATCTAAGAATGGGGTTAATCTGCCTACTTGTCAGTGTAGTTCCTAATTTATAGTCCAATCCACCCCATAATGCGGTTAAAGCCCCCAAAAGGTTGTTAAAATGCCTAAAAATGTGGTCTATATGCACTTGAAAAATCCATAAGTGATTCTAGAAAATATCAATGCAACATAAAGAGTTGCAGAGTAACAATAAGTCATAATTTGACCATCAAGATGATGAAATTCACCTGAAAAGTGTTAGCGCTCATTCCAAAGTGACGTGTCTTGTTCAGAAGGTGGTTTTTGCATAAAAAACACTAACCTTGTGTCAAAATCTGACACTGGAACAAAATCTATATAAAATTCTACATACAATGTAGCTCTATATGTCCTGCATCACAATGCTATGTAAGAAACTCAAGATAGTAGATATGTAATTCAAGGAACAAGAACGAGCAACTATGAAACAAGATGGGTTTAAGTGCCTAATAAATAGGAAATGCACCCAAAATGGGTTGAAGTGCCTAAAAGTGGGTTACACCTAAGAACGGAGCTAATCTACCTACTTGTCAGTGTATTACCTACTTTATAGGCTAATGCGCCCCACAATGGGGTTAATGCGACAAAAAGTTGATCAAAATACCTAAAAATGGGGTTGATGCACCTATTTGTTAGTGTAGTGGCAATTTGAGCCTACTTTACTATTATGTGCCTAACTTGTAGGCCAATGCACCCAAAAATGCATTTAAAGCACCTAAACATGGGATTAATGTGCCCACTTGTTAGTGTAGTGCCTTATTGGCCTAATTTACTATTACGATCCTAATACATAGGAAATGCACCCAAAAATAGGTTGAAGTGCCTAAAATTGCGTCAAAGCATCTAAAAATGGGATTAATCCTCCTACTTGTCAATGTAGTGCCTAATTTATAGGCCAATGCATCCCAAAATGAGGTGAGAGCACCCAAAAGTGGTCCAAACACCTAAAAATGGGGTTTATGCACCTAATTTATCTATGCAGTGGCAATTTGAGCCTAATTTTGCTAGTATGCGCCTAATTTATAGGCCAATGTGCCCGAAAATGTAGTTAAAGTGACTAAAAATGGTGTTAATGCACCCACTTGTTAGTGTAGTGCCTTCTTTAGTTGAATTTACTATTCTGCACCTAAAAATAGGAAATCCACCTTAAAATGGGTTGAAGTGCCTAAAAGAGGGTTTAAAGTGCCTAGAAATGGGTAATCTGACTATTTGTTAGTGTAGTGCCTAATTTATAGGCCAATGCACCCCAAAATGGGGTTTATCTACCTATTTGTCAATGTAGTGTCAATTTGAGCCTAATTTACTATTATAAACCTAATTTATAAGCCAATGCACCCAAAAATGCATTGAATGCGCCTAAAAATTGGATTAATGTGCCCAGTTGTAAGTGTAGTGTCTTTTTTAACCTAATTCACTGTTATATGCCTAATAAATAGGAAATACACCCAAAAATGGGTCAAAGTGCCTACAAGTGGGCTAGAGCGCCTAAGTATTGGGTTAATCCACCTACTTGTCAGTGTGCTACTTAATATATAGGCCAATGCAACCCAAAATTGGGCTACAATGCCTAAACATGGGTTAAAATGCCTAAAAGTGGGTTAAAACAACTAAAAATGGGATTTGTGTGCCTATTTGTCAAAGTAGTGGTAATTTTAATCTCATTTACTATTTTTTGCCTAATGTATAGGCCAATGCACCCAAAAATGGGTTGAAATGCCTAAAAGTGGTTTAAAGCACCTAAGAATGTGGTTAATCTGCCTAGTTGTCAGTGTAGTGCCCAATTTATAGGCCCATGTGCCCCAAAATGGAGTTAAAGGCATGAAAGAGGTTTAAACCAACTAAAAATGGGGTTTATGTGCCTGTTTGTCAGTGTAGTGGCAATTTGAGCCTAATTTATTGATATGTGCCTAATTTATAGTCCAATGTGCCCAAAAATGTAGTTAAAAAGTGTCTAATAATGGGGTTAATGTGCCCACTTGTCTGTGTAGTGCCTTTTTAGCACAATAATATCATGAGCCTAGTAAATAGGAAATGCACCCAAAAATGGGTTGAAGTGCCTAAAAGTGTGTTAAATCTTAGAACGGGGTTAATCCGCCTACTTGTCAGTGTATTGCCTAATTTATAGGCCAATGCGTGCCAGAATGGGGTTAATGCTAAAAAAAGTGGGTCAAAATGCCTAAAAATTGGATTTATGGGCCTTTTTTCAGCATCGTGGCAATTTGAGCCTAGTTTACCATTATGTACCTAACTTATAGGCCAATGCGTCCAAAAATGCATTTAAAGAGCCCAAAAATGGAGTTCATCCGTCCACTTGTTAGTAGTGCCTTTTTTAGATTAATTTACAATTATGCACATAATAAATATGAATTGTGCCCAAAAATGAGTTGAAGTGCCTAAAAGTGGGTTAAACGCCTAAGAATGGGGTTAACCTGCCTACTTATCAGTGTAGCGTCTAATTTATAAGCCAGTGCAACCCAAAATGGGGTTAAACACCTATTTGTCACTGTAGTTGGTCTAAACGCCTAAAAATGGGGTTTATGTGCCTACTCGTCAGTGTATTGGCAATTTGAGCCTAATTTTACTATTATGCACCTAATTTATAGGCCAATTCTCCCAAATTTGTGGTTAAAGTGCCTAAAAATTGGGTTAATGTGCCCACTTGTTAGTGTAGTGCCTTTTTTAACGTAATTTACTATTATGCACATAAAAAATAGGAAATGTGCTAAAAAATCAATTGAAGTGCCTAAAGTGAGTTAAAGCGCCTAAGAAAGGGGTTAATCCACCTACATGTAAGTGTAGTACGTAAATTAAGTTTTTTTTTTAAAGGAAAGGGTCAATATCATTAATGGAAAGCCATATGGCATCTACAAGATAGCAATCTCACACCAGAGATCCAAACATAACTTCGTTTAGGAACCAACATAGCACACAAGCTCAGATTGGGAGGCGGTAGGTAAATTACTTGCACGATCCCTCTTGGTTGACGCTGTCCAAAGCAGCCATTGACGAGAGAATCCTTCAATCTACACGAGCCCATGGGAATGCCGTAAAAGGAGTAAGTAGCATCAACGGCAGAGAACACCATCACATACACACCAAAGACCCACCACCACAAACAGAAGCTCGACCACCAGCGGACAGACAGAGACCAACAAAACTAAACTACATACAACCAAAGAAAGGCTAAAGATAAGGAAACACAGACTAGAAGAAAGGTAGAGGACACTACCTACAGACAGACAACACACATAGGAAAAGAGACACACAGGTAAGGGGCACAAACAAGGAAACAGACGGACAAGCAGCCAAAATCCAAACAGGTGCAAACACAAGGAAAAAGGAGGTCCTAGGCGGGTGAAAGGTGGGGGGTAGAGGCACAGGGAACCCCACCACCACTCCCATCCACTGCGACACCACCCGCCCAGCTCAAGTAGCAGCTTGAGGAGGCGAGAGTGTGTAGCAGGACGGCAACACCAACCCAAGATGACCCCTCGCTTGACTCCTTAACCTGTAACACGCACCCAGGGACCCCAAGCCCGTCGGCCGTCCATGGAAGAAACCCCAACCAAACAGAACAAAACAGGAAGAGGCAAACTAAGGGAAAAAAATAGAGGAAAAGGGAAAAAAAGGGGTACTCGACCCCCAGGGAGCCGCCATCCGGAGGGCCGAACACCCACAATCTGCCGCCCACGCACAGAACCACCGGGATGAGAGCAACTCACCTAGGTCCCCAAGCGCCACCACCACAGCCCCAAGGGCCAACACGCAGCGCTGCTCAGAAGGACAGGCGTGGGAGGAAAACCAGCATGGAGCCTCCAGCCGACGATTCACACTGGGAAGGTCAAGGACGGAGAAGACCCAGGGGGAGAAGGAAAGAAAAGTTGTGCACCGAGGCAGCCTCCTCCCCCCCGAGCAGGGTCGGTGATGGGTGAAACCTAGGTCGCCTTTGCGATCGCGAGAGAGAGCAGGGTCCGTGGGTGCGTGGTGCCCTTGATTCATTTTTAGTACGTAAATTAAGTTAAAGCACCCAAAAGTGGGTCTAAATGCCTAAAAATGGGGTTTATATGCCAATTTGTTTGTGTAGTGGCAATTTCATCCCAATTTACTATTATATGCCTAATTTATAGGCCAATGCACCCAAAAATGCGGTTTGAATTGGCTTAAATGGGGTTAATGTACCCACTTGTTAGTGTAGTGTGTTTTAGCCAAATTTACTATTATGTGAATAATATAGAGGAAATGTGCCCAAAAATGGGTTGAAGTGCATAAATGTGGGTTAAGGCATCTACGAATGGGGTTAAATCGCCAACTTGTTAGTATAGTGCCTAATTTATAGGCCAATTCACCCCATAATAGGATTAAAGCCCCCAAAAGGTGGTTAAAATGCATAAAAACTTAGTGTATGTGCACTTGAACAACCCATAAGTAATTCTAGAAAATATCAATGCAAAATAAAGTGCTGCAGAAAAATAATAAATCATAATTTTGACCCTCAAGATGACAGAATTCACCCAAAAAGTGTCAGGGCTTTTGGAAAAGTGATGAGTCTTGCTCAGAAGGTTATTTCTGCATTAAAAAACACTAGCCTTGCATCAAAATCTTGCATTGGAGCAAAATCTGCATAAAATTCTACATACTATTAGCATTATATGTCTTGCATCACAATGCTATGTAAGAAACTCAAGATAGTAGATACGTAATTCAAGGAACACACTTGAGAAAGTATGAAACAACATGGGTTAAGTGCCTAATAAATAGGAAATGCACCCAAAATGGGTTGAAGTGCCTACAAGTGGGTTACACCAAAGAATGGAGTTAATCTGCCTACTTGTGAGTGTATTGCCTACTTTATAGGCAAATGCACCCCAAAATGGGGTAATGCTCCAAAAAGTAGGTCAAAATACCTAAAAATGGGGTTTATGCACCTATTTGTCAGCGTAGTGGCAATTTGAGCCTAGTTTACTATTATGTGCCCACCTTATAGGCCAATGCACACACAAATGTAGTTCAAAAACCTAAAAATGGGATTAATGCACCCACTTGTCAATGTAGTGCCATTTTTAGCCTAATTTACTATTATGCACCATATAAATAGGAAATGCACCCAAAAATGGGTTGAAGTGCCTAAAAGTGGGTTAAAATGTCTAAGAATGGGGTCAATCCACCTACTTGTCAATGTAGTGCCTAATTTATAGGCCAATGAGCCCCAAAATGGGGTTAGAGCGCCCAAAAGTGGTCTAAACGCCTAAAAATGGGGTTTATGTGCCTATTTGTCTATGTAGCAGCAATTTGAGCCATTTTTTTTTGTTTTGCGCCTAATATATAGGCAATGTGCCCAAAAATGTAGTTCAACTAACTAAAAATGTGGTTAATGCATTCACTTGTTAGTGTTGTGTCATATTTAGTTGAATTTACTATTATGCACCTAAAACATAGGAAATGCACTTGAAAATGGGTTGAGGTGCCTAAAAGTTGGTTAAAGCACCTAAGAATGGGTAATCCACCTACGTGTCAGTGTTGTGCCTAATTTATAGTCAATGCACCCCAAAATGAGGTTAAAGTGCCTAAAAGTGGGTCGAAATGCCTGAAAATGGGGTTTATCCGTCTATTTGTCAGTGTAGTGCCAATTTGAGCCTAATATACTATTTTACACCTTATTTATTAGCCAATGCACCCAAAAATGCATTTAATGCACCTAAAATTGGGTTAATGCACCCACTTGTTAGGGTAGTGTCTTTTTTATCCTAATTTACTATTATACGCCTAATAAATAGGAAATACGACTAAAAAGGGTTGAAGTGCCGACAAGTGGGCTAGAAAACCTAAGTATGGGGTGACCGGCCTAAATCGCGCGTCCTAAAATTGGAGGCGGATTTGAAGTAGTCGGACTTTTACATTTATAACCTGAAACCTTCTAGGCCCCACAACATTGTTTACGGGGTTGAAGTAGATATATGGGGTCGAACACAGGGACAAGGGTGGTAGTGTTGAGAACACTGAATCGACACGTTACACTCTGGAAAGGGTAAAGAGATGAAAAGTCCCCCAAGGGAGCAGCAGGATAAGACCGATAAAACAAAAGAAATCTATCTCCAACTGGAGTTACGAGGAAAAATTAAGGTTTTAAGCATTTATCAGTTTTTAGGGATTTTTGTGCAACGAAAACAGAGAGATAATACTAGCGCTAAAGCAAGGTACGAAGGAGAAAACTATGGTAAAACAAGCGGCAGTAGAAACATCATGTACCCCTCCTGTCGAAGCGGGTACCTCTAACCAAGCATCAATACCCCTCTCGAGGTTGTTGGGCTTAAGTTAGAGTGGAAAGGTTACTAAAGCAACTCTAATTTCGGGCACTCTCGCACTCCAAAATCAGACCAAACACTAGAGCCGCAAAACCTCTCTCGAGGATGCTGCAATGGGAAAACATGATTCGGTAGCTAATCGAAGCGCGATCCAAGCATACAAGCTAGAGTTCAGATGTTAACCATAGCAATCATCCGACAAAGGTAACAAACATAAAGTAGTAGGTGATTAAAACTCTTCTATTTCCATAAACAAATAAAGGTCTGATTACATTGCATAAGTAAAAGAAGTAAATGACTGAAATAAAAAAGATAAACGTCACCTTCTTGATTTAAAAGGACTACAAATAGCAGCAGACTCTCCAGCCTGATACCGGGCAGGACCTTTCCCGATACACCCGTGTCGGGTGGCACACCCTCTCGGGCGACACACTCACGACGGGTGGATGTATCATGTGGGGCGCCCTGGCCCGATATGATCATGTTGGGCGGCACCCTCTCGGGCGACACGCCGTGACCGGCGATGCGTATTGGGGTTTGGTATCGTGCCGGGTTAGAGTGTTGCTTCCAGGTATCGGCCACTCCTATCGGGTATCCTTTGTCGGTCGATATCGGCCTGTAGCGGCGCCCAGGACGGCCCTAAGTGAACCATTCCCTCTCTCTCGGGATGGGGAAGTGCTCACCTAGAATCGCCCAGCACAACCTCTCAGGAACGACACACTAGCTCCTAGATGCTTTCCTCAGTCAGCTCTCCAGGGTTCCGAACTGTCTTTTTGGCTTCCTGTAGCTACTATTTATAGGCAGCAGTTGGAAGAAGTTATGGTGCTCTGGACGCCACGTGTCCTTCCTCAGCTCTTATTATCGCGCGAGGCGGTGGATGGCCGATATCAGTATCGCCCGACACAAGGATTTCGGCTGTCGGTCATTATGACGAGTGGCGCCTGCCGGTGGGTGGCCTGTATCGCGCGACACGCTTTAGTTGTCATAGCGAGCCTGGCTCCCTACCGGGTAAAAGGCGTATCGCCCGTTAGTTCCTTCCTGCGCGGCATACTCATGTCGTGCGTCGGTGTTTTGTGCTACTCTGTCAGGTAGTGAGCGTATCGGGCGGCTGGTGGAAAGGCCGATTCAAGTGGAACACGTTTGTGGGCCGGGATGGGCCTTATTGCTGATAAATGAGTCAAAAATAGAGGAAAACTCTACAAAAGATGGAAATATTGAGTTAAGAGTGTAGCGTGGCTTGTTTTTGCAAAAGTATATATATAAGAGAGGAAAATAGTTTAAAAGGGAAGTTTTGATCACGAAATAAGGGCCAAAAACATCACAAAATTTGGTGTTATCAACTCCCCCAAACTTAGCATTTTGATTGTCCTCAATCAATATTTAAACTTTATTTTGTGATGCTTCTTCTTGACCGATGTAGTTTTCAGTCCATGAGTTAAGACAAGTATTGAGATGTCTCACAGAGAATGCGGCCCGACCACGAACAACAGACTTTATTTCTCTTGCCTTATTATTTCAGCAAAAAATTTCTCTACAGCTGCGGCGAGACTTTGGTGCATGATTCCGAAGTTAGCTTTCACACCAAACAGCTTTAGGGGCAGAAAGTTGTGTGTTGGATAGGCTAAGGCTTTTTGGGTTTTTCTTGTTTCCCATTAGTCCATCCAGGTACGGGTCCGTTAACGGGAAAGTGGTCCTTGCAGTCCAAGCCAGTTGGCTTTAGAGTAGTGATTTCACATCCTACGTACCACTGCCCCAGATCTACCATGCCTAAAGATGGGTACTTTTGGAAAACAAGTGTGTACATATATTTTTTTTCTTTCTTTTCATTTGGCACAACTCTCACGCTTTTATTCACTCTCATAAGGCTGCTTTCTCTTTTTGGGATTTTTATTGGGTAAGGGAAAATAAGAGGAATTTTTGCTGTTTGGGCAGCTTTTTCCTTCTCCATACTCGTCTCTTAGCTGTTCCGAGATTATTATTTTTCAAAATTTTTGGCGTGGAAATTCGTAGTCTTTTGTTGTTTGAGGTTGTATTGTCAGAAAGTCATAACAAAATTTGCATCTCCTTGGGCACATAGAAAATAGACTGGCAAGAAGTCGTATCAGGTTTTTATTATATAGTATCTTTTTACATATCAGGTTTTCAAAATTTTTGTATGAGCATGCATATGTATATGTACACATGATATAGAAGAAAAACAAAAGAACAAAAAGGTGGTCTGAAAATTTTTCAATTTTTGTACCTCCCTCACTGGTACATGGTACCCCCCCAAACTTACTCCACACTCTGTCCCAGAGCTGTGAAGTGGATAAGGTAGGGTAATGTTAACCCAGTGAGGGTTAGCTGGTGAGCGTGCCTGTGCCAGATAGAAGCTCCCACACATATTCTCCTCGTTTGTTGTGGTAATCGATGTGGTGGAGCTGGTCAGGCGTCGCTTCATTCGATATCCATTCCAACATGAAGATGTCGCAGTCATTGGATAAGGGAATCTGTTGTGGACTGCGGTGGTAGAACTGAAGCTCGTGCCATTTGGATGTTGTTGTGTCTAGGAATGGTTGTATCAGTGCCACCACATCCTCGTAGTATTTTCGTACTAGGCGCTCGAGGGAGGTCAACGCTGTTGATGTACACTGCACCGGATGGTCATTGTTGTTGTCCGAGCTGTTGTAAAAGATTCCTGCTCATTGGAGAGTGTACACCATCAGCAGCGTCTAGTGGTTGTAGTGCAGGATGGGTAGGAAGATAGTCTGTGGAACCCTGCTCTCCAACTCTGCTAGAAATTCTTGCTTTGCTCCTGTTTCATCGGCAAGGCAGATATCGTTGAACAACATTGGATGAGCTATGTATGCGTGTTCAAACCTTGGCTGTAGTGTTTGGATGTAAGCGGCCGCCACTGATACAGACAAGCATCCTCCTTCTTTTATCATGTCCCTTAAGTCATCAACCGGGACTATGACATTGCCTGCCTCGTAGATGACATCTTCCGGGGTAGAATCAGCTAACTTCAGAAGAATTTCATTGACCTACTCCTGCGTGAGTGTAGCGCATGAGAAGTGGTCGAACCTGTTGATCAGTTCTTATGATGTTTTAGGCGAAGCAGGGTCTTCGAATCAGTGCACTTCCCACAGGATCTTTAACTGCTTGCCTACCCCGTACATGTCTTTTTCCATCTCAGCCTCCTCCGGAGTGTTGTTGGGCTGTGAAGATTCGTCGTCGTGGTCGTTGTCCAACAGCCTCTCAGGTACCCCTGCATCTCGGAAATAGCACCTGTCTTTGATCAGCAGCAGAGTGTATATGCTCCTGAGTTGGTAAAAGTTTTGACCCTGGAGGTGCCTCATGTTTCCAAATATGTTGAGCAACTCCATGGTGTGCAAAATGATAAAGGCGATGTTTCTGCTTCCCTCTTCGGCTTGGATGGGGAAGTCTCAGATAGAAAAGAAGTTCCAAACACCGCTGTGACATTTGACTCCTTTCTTGATGGCTCGTAGAAGACGTAACAGTAGAATCCTTAGGTGTTTGTCCTCTAGGCGACTGAAAATAAGCCCAGAGCGTGGCACCTCATTGCTGCTGTAGCTAAATAGCTGGATGTCGTGGTTCCTGAGGTCTGCCACGCAAAGGAACCACACGTTGCGGTGCTTGTATGGGGCCAACACAAGGTTTGTGTTATGCTCTTCAATGTGCCGCAGCATGTTGTCCACCGCAATGGAGTCTGGTACTCCCAATATCATCCTTCTTGACAAGGTCGGGGTGGCATTGTATACTATCTTCCGACCTGTCCTGGTGCTGATATTCTCTATTATTGCACCTTCAAGGACCCTAAATAGCTTTTTATCGATGATGTCTGGCGAGCGTAACATGCTTCGGAGTGCTCCCCATCGTATAGAGAAGTAGGCGTCGCTCCAGGCGACGTCTTCTTCATCTGCCTGCGACCTTAGGACCTTGTTTAGCAATTTCTGGTCTCGGATCGTCAGGTAGCCGATGGCGCTTCTGTCGAAGTCAGCCATCTCGAAGGAGGGTATCTCTGACAGTGCAGAGAACGCATCTACCATCGAGTGTCTTTCTCTGGGGGGTGTCTTTCATTTGCGGCACAAACGTCTCCCCCCTCTCCATCTGATTCATCAAAAGAGTCCTCCCAGCTGCTGATGTCTTCGTTATCATCTTCAGCCTCGTCGAGGGGGACTGAGGGAGTTGTCTCATTTAGACTGTAAGAGCTCGCCTGTCCTGTTGGAGCTCCATCGGCTGATCTTTGTGGCGTCCCTTCCTCGAGCATTGTGGATGGCCCGCTGGAGGTGGAAGAGGATGATGATCTCGAGGAGGCCATCGACGAAGGTGAGGAGCTAGAGCCAGGGGGCGACGGAGACCTTCTCGGCTGCCTTCGGCGCGGATGGTCGTCTCCCCAGTTCAGCCTCTCCTCGATCACGTCGAGGCATTGTAGGGTCTGCTGAAGCGTGCCGTTTAGAGCCTCTAGTTGGTCGGGAAGGCCAACTAGAGTTAGCAGTTCCCTTTCCTGGCTATCCAACCTCTGCTGGAAAAATGAAAACTTGCAGGTGAAAGAAGTAAATGTAGTTGAGTGGCTTTCTGTTACCTCTCGCAAGTAGTCGAATTCGTGCCCCAGCATTTTCCCGAGTGACAGAGGGGTTCCTACAGATCTCCCTCTCGTCCCCGCAATACCTCTCTCGTGCGAGGGTCTACCTGACGAGGTAGAACCTATCTCGATCGTCCGCAAGGCGGACGCTGCTGGACAAGGCGTCGGCACCCTTGCGGTCATAACTGTCTCGCCTTCTTGTCGTGATTGAGATGGTCGTGGTGTGGGTGGATGCTGCTCCACCTCTACGTTGTCATCAATCTCGTCAGCAGCCGCTATAGGGGACACCGGCGACGGTGTCGGTGTTAGCTGTGCGGATCCGAGCTCCATCTCTAGGATCTCGGAAAACACCCCATCATCAGTGTTCGGCTGTACTTCTTCGTCTGCCTCTAAAGGCACGATAGAAATTTCGGGGGCGGCGGTCGTCTCTTCCACGGAAGCTCTCGTCATTGTATCGGCGACTTCTACGATCGCCGGTTCTTTTCCAGCCACGATAGGTGTTTTCATTATCGTGGCTGGTATGATAGGAGCTACGACAGCTCTATCAGCTGCTGTCGTTAGTGGCTCTGGATTGGCAGCTGGCTCGGCAAAAGTCGTTGATGCTTTGTCCTGCCTTGGGCCAAGAGGAGTTGGTTCTCCTCTCGTAGCCGCCCTCTCCTGAATTCTTGTGGTGGTGGTGTAAGCGGAGTCTACCGCCATAGCTTCTATTTCTGTTGCGGTGAAGACCAGCTTTTCTGCGTCGTAGGTGGTGCAGCAAGGGAGCGGGAGGAGGGTGTTTGTTCTTGCAAACTTGTAGAAATAGCACCTTCCCTCCTTCTTTATAATGTTGCCCCTCATGAGGTATTTCAGGTCGATCAGCTCATCACCCCTTGTCCTCGAAAGAGTGCGCGGCTCCTTTGGGTACCCAATCCCAGCCGCGATCAGGTTGATGATGCCACCCATGCAGTAATCCTTGGTGGCGTCCTTTATTGGGTGTAGCCTATTCAGCAAAAACCACCCCAGGTTGATCACTCTTCCCTCCATCATGTGCCACATGACGTGGAGTTCTTCGGTGTAAATATTGCTGGACTCGTTCTTGTTGAACAGCAGGCATGCCACCAGCTTGTGCACTATTCTCCAAAAACATGAGTGCACTGCCGCCACCTTGCTTCCCAACTTAAATGATGACTCGCCGGTCAGCCTATTCCAGAGCTCCACAGGATTGAACTCGTCTCCTTCAGTTATCCTTTCACCATTATTTAACAGCTTCTCCTCCTCCTCGCTGGAAGAGAAGATCTTGTTGAGCAGCTTTTCGGAGATGGAGTGCTCCAAATTGTACAGCCGTGCTTGCAGTTTGTCTGCTCCGCCATATTCTTCAATTTCCTCAGCAGTATTCTTCACTCGGAGGAGAGACGACATGAACTCCCTCGTGCGTTTGGTGTAAGAGGCAGAACGGTTGAGGCAGATCTTCCTCAGTCCTGTTGCGGCTAGGATGCTCTCCAATCTTCCAAAAATACCCAGCTACATGAAAGAAGACTGGTGGCAGAATCTGCTCGGCCTGTAGAGCTTGGTTGCCAGTTCTGCATACCGGCGTCCATGTTTGTCATCTCTCGGCACGAACCTTACTGGCGTGTGATCCAGGGGTTCTTCCACTGCTGTTAGGGCTGTTGCTGAGGCCGCCACTTCTCCCGTTCTTGTTCTTTTTTCAGCGGTTGATGGCCCAACCGCCTCGGGATTCGGGCACTTCTGCCTGATTGTTGTCGATTCAGTTGCGGCTTCAGTGTTGATCCTTCTACCGTGTTCGTCAACTCGAATGACGGTCTGCTTTGTACGGGTCATGTCTGTTAGCATTAAACAAGTTTATTAATCAATTAAGCGCCGATATTAGGTAAGCAGAACTAAAAATTGATACCGGTGTTAAAAGGGAAAAACTGAAAGCACGATAAAATTCGGCCCGATACAAAATTACCCGCCACCACTGTATCGGGCGTTACAAGGCTTTCATAGATGTAGGCTTGTGCCCGATATGAGATCTGGGTATCGTCTGTTACGTCAAAAGAACAACTTAGGCGATATAGAGAGAACTGCGTGTTAGGCTCGTTGTCCGGCATGGGTATGTCAGACGATATGGTCATGATATAACAAAAATCCCCGATGGGACCTTCCTGACAAAACAACATGTCCCACGTCAACAAAGCAAACGAGATGGCACAAGGATGGGTGATACGGTTATCGCTCGATATGGCGTATCGGGCGAGCGCGTGCTAAAGGTGTGTCGTGCGATACACCTTTCGGGCGATACAAGGAAACTCAGCTAAAGTCGTTAGTCCGATAAGCTAAGCGCGATAGGAAGGTCGTGTCGGGCTAGCCAGGATGAAACGGCTGTCGGGCTGTACCTTTGCTATTTTCTTAGGTTTTCTGCACGACACGAGAGCAGAAAAGGGAAGCGTAGCACGAGAGCTAACGAAGGAAATCTCAGCACAATACGGGTAGGTGAAACAGTAAAGGCAGTAGCCCGACATGATAAAACCTGTGCGCTATATATAGCGATCTCAGTCGGGGGTAAAACGGGTAATTCCGGGACACGCGTCGGCCGCTGGGATAAGTCATTCCCGAAACGGGTAGTCCATCCGTCGACACAAGGGTAATTACTTATCTTGCACAATACTTGTGCCCGCCGCCCAGGCATGTCATCCTTCACGGCCGTTACGATGCCCAAAATACCATCGCCCGATATGAGTGCGTTCAGAGCGCCGGTTGAGCTGCTGCCTGACACAAAAACTTCAGAACAAAATCAAGGTGAAAAACTTAAAAACAAAGTGGAGAAAAGGTGGTTGATGAGTAAAACATCATTGGCCAAGGTTAAGATCCTGGCCTTAGAAAGTATTACCCATCACGGTCCATGAAACAGAGCGATGGCCCATAAAACAAAAGAGTCAGCGCACGTGGCGCATGTGCTGACTCGGGACTTATTATAGTCCAAATGTTTGTAATGTTTGTTTTGCAGGAAAGTAAATAACATCCTATTCTAGGAAAAATAAAAAGCTCGGGCTACCTCCCGAGGAGTGCTGGAGTTTGTTTCGCCAGCTCAACCGCTTCAGGTTCTTAGCTTTCAGCTTTCAGCATCATCCTTGTCTTTCAACTCGATCTGGTTCTTTCCTGATCACAACCCTGCCTTTTTGGCAGTTTCAGTGTTGGAAGGAATTTTTCTCGATAGATTCTTGATCAGTTCGGCCATATGAGCTAATTGCTGATCAATCTGGCGTTGATGTGTCTGCATATCTGCCATCTGGACCTGCAATGAGTTCAGAACACCTGAATTTGAAAGTGCACTCTGCGCTAACTGGTTATTGATTGTGTCCTGTCTTTTAACAAAATCAAACAATTATCCGACCACATCTGATTGGCTTGAAACCTTATCATGTCCCTGCTCTTTGGCTGATCCTTGGTATTTAACTTGCCCCTAGAAGTTTCCTTTGTTCGATTGGAAGGAGGTGTTTTTGGTGTACTGACTTGGTCCTCCCCTCTTCTCGAAAGCTTGAGGCGGCTTAGTGGAGCTATGCAGCTGATGTGAGTTCTCAGCTGCATCCTTGTTGCCATAACTAAAGCTGGGGTGGTCCGGTCTTTTGAAATTTACAAAAGAGACATTCTCAGTCTCTTCGGCCTCAGATTCAGTATCACTTGATGCGTTTGGTCGGGTGTAGATGCAATTATCTACCCCATGTCCCCCTTCTCCACATGTTACACACTTCATTACCTTTTCAACCTGCTTCTTCCCTTTTCCGCCAGATTCTTTAAGCTATTTTACATCTGTTGCTATCCTCTGGATTTGAGAAGTAATCGTCTCCAGAGACTTGGATTCAAAAGATGGTCCTTCACCAGCCTTCTTAGCTTGTCCCCTGTCAGATCTATCATAGTCAGTGCCGGCTTGCAGCTCGGCCATGTTTTTGATGATCCTTTCGGACTTGCTTGGCTTCTTTCCTAGGAAGTCACTTCCTCCTGCTGCATTCAGTGAAACTCTTTCCTCGGGGGTTAAACCGTTATAGAAGGTGGTGACCAAGAAACCTTTCCTGTAATTGTGATGAGGGCAGTCCCTCTGATATTCTTGATATCTTTCCCAGGCGTCGTGGAGGTTCTCGTTCGGCTTTTGCATGAAGGAAGTTATCCTTTGTCTATTCCTCACGGTCTTCTCAGTTGGATAGAACTTGTTCACAAAGGCATCTGCCAGTGCTCCCCAACCATTCAGGGCTTGGTGGGGCAGCCCCAGATACCATGATAGAGCCTTATCTTCCAAGGAGAAGATGAATCCCTTGCAGTAGATTACTTCCTGGGGAACCCCCCACATCTTAATGGTGTCGCAGATATTTTTGAAAGCATCCAAGTGGTGATAGGGGTGGTTGTTCTTAGAATTTCCTCTAAAGCTTTTATTTTGAATCATGGAGATTACCGATGGCTTGAGCTCGAAATTGGTGGTGTTGAATCGTGGAATGATGATAGGGAATCGGGAATTGTTAGCCTTTGTGGAGGCTAACTCCCTCAGAGTCTTTTCTTCTTCTTCTGAATCATCGCTGTCGCTGCTTTCCTGGTGTTGTTCCTGATGGTTGTGGTTCCTCCTATGCCTTTGGTGATGACGGCGTCTATGCTAATGATGATCTTCCTCGAACTGCTCCATTTATGGATCTTCAGACTGATCATTGCCGTCGTAGCGGTCGTTATCTTCGGGTGGGGGCGCGTGAGGTCTAGCCCTCCCTTGGCGTTCTCCTTCAGAAAGGGGTTGTTCAACACGCAGCGGCATGTTTGATTTTATTGGTGTTCAATCGAACAGAATGCCTTTCTTCAGAGTACCTGAGCATCGTGTAACATTCAAGTTAGAAAATCTATTATTAATAATACGAGCTATTCATTTCAGGCAAAGAATAATAAAAATGATAAAAAGAAAAAAGAGAGTGATGTCAAGCTCATTTCTAAGCTTGAGGCACTGGAGTGTAGTTAGTGGATTCGGGTTCGTCAATAGTACCGTTTTGCCTTGTCCCTGGCAACGGCGCCAAAAAGTCGACCGGCCTAAATCGTCCGTCCTAAAATTGGAGGCGGATTTGAAGTAGTCAGACTTTTACATTTATAACCTGAAACCTTCTAGGCCCCCGCAACTTTGTTTACGGGGTCGAAGTAGATATACGGGGTCGAACACAGGGACAAGGGTGGTAGTGTTGAGAACACCGAATCGACATGTTACACTCTGGCAAGGGTAAAGAGATGAAAAGTCCCCCAAGGGAGCAACATGATAAGACCGATAAAACAAAATAAATCTATCTCCAACTGGAGTTACGAGGAAAAATTAAGGTTTTAAGCATTTATCAGTTTTTAGGAATTTTTGTGCAACGGAAACAGAGAGATAATACTAGCGCTAAAGCAAGGTACGAAGGAGAAAACTACGGTAAAACAAGCAGCAACAGAAACATCTTGTACCCCTCCTGTCGAAGCGGGTACCTCTAACCAAGCATCAACACCCCTCTCGAGGTTGCGGGGCTTAAGTTAGAGTGGAAAGGTTACTAAAGCAACTCCGATTCCGGGCACTCTCACACTCCAGAATCAGACCAAACACTAGAGCTGCAACACCTCTCTCGAGGATGCTGCAACGGGAAAACACGATTCAGTAGCTAATCGAAGCGCGATCCAAGCATACAAGCTAGAGTTCAGATGTTAACCATAGCAATCATCCAACAAAGGTACCAAACATAAAGTAGCAGGTGATTAAAACTCTTCTATTTCCATAAACAAATAAAGGTTTGATTACATTGCATAAGTAAAAGAAGTAAATGACTAAAATAACAACGATAAACCTCGCCTTCTAGATTTAGAAGGACGACAGACAGCAGCAGACTCTCCAGCCCGATACCAGGCAGGAGCCTTGCCTGATACACCCGTGTCGGGCGGTACACCCTCTCGGGCGACACGCTCACGACGGGTGGATGTATCGTGCGGGGCGCCCTAGCCCGATACGATCATGTCGGGCGACACGCCGGTACCGGCAATGCGTATCGTGGTTCGGTACCGGCAATGCGTATCGTGGTTCGGTATCATGTCGGGTTAGAGTGTTGCTTCCAGGTATCGGCCACTCCTGTCGGGTATCCTTTGTCGGCTGATATCGGCCTACAACGGCGCCCAGGACGGCCCTAAGTGAACCATTCCCTCCCTCTCGGGATGGGGAAGTGCTCACCTAGAATCGTCCGGCACAACCTCTCAGGCACGACACACTAGCTCCTAGATGCTTTCCTCAGTCAACTCTCTGGGGTTCTGAACTGTCTTTTTGGCTTCCTGTAGCTGCTATTTATAGGCAGCGGTTGGAAGAAGTTATGGTGCTCCGAACGCCACGTGTCCTTCCTCAGCTCTTATTATCGCGTGAGGCGGTGGATGGCCGATATCAATATCGCCCGGCACAAGGATGTCGGTTGTCGGTCATTATGACGAGTGGCACCTGCCGGTGGGTGGCATGTATCGCGCGACACGCTTCAGTTGTCGTAGCGAGCCCGGCTCCCTATCGGGTAAAAGGTGTATCGTCCGTTAGTTCCTTCCTGCACGGCATCCTCATGTCGTGTGTCGGTGTTTTGTGCTACTCTGTCGGGTAGTGAGCGTATCGGGTGGCTGGTGGAAAGGCCGATGCAGGTGGAACACGTTTGTGGGCCGGGACGGGCCTTATTGCTGATAAATGAGTCAAAAATGGAGGAAAACTCTACAAAAGATGGAAATATTGAGTTAAGAGCGTAGTGTGGCTTGTTTTCGCAAAAGTATATATAAAAAGAGAGGAAAATAGTTTAAAAGGGCAGTTTTGATAACGAAATAAGGGCCAAAAACATTACAAAATCGGGTGTTATCATACGGTTAATCCACCTACTTGTTAGTGTATTGCCTAATATATAGGCCAATGCACCCCATAATCGGGCTACAATGCCTAAAAATGGGTTAAAACACCTAAAAGTGGGTTAAAACACCTAAAAATGGGGCTTATGCGCCTATTTGTTAGAGTAGTGGTAATTTTAACCTCATTTACTATTAGGTACCTTATTTATACAAAAAATGGGTTGAGTTCCTAAAAGTAAGTTAAAGCACCTAAGAATGCAGCTAATATGTCTACTTGACTGTGTAGTGCCTAATTTAAAGTCCCATGCGCCCCAAAATGGGGTTAAAGACCTAAAAGTGGGTTAAAATGCCGAAAAATGGGGTTTATGAGAGTATTTGTCTGTGTAGTGGCAATTTGAGACTAATTTACTGTTATGTGCCTAATTTATAGGCCTGTGTTCCCAAAAATGCGGTTAAAGAGCGTCAAAAAATGGGGCTAATGTCCCCACTTTTCAGTGTAGTGCCTTTTTAGCCTTATTTAATATTATGCGCCTAATAAATAGGAAATGCACCCAAAATGAGTTAAAGTGCCTAAAAGTGGGTTACACCTAGGAACGGGGTTAATCCACCAACTTATTTTTTGGTGACCGAGAGAACCCACTCTGGGCGAGCCCGACATGGTAAACTCTCTAGGCATGAGAGAGAGTGGTCCGGTCACCCCCTCCCGCGCCTAATTAGCATGGATTGCCATTCGCAAAGTGCCTTCAGTGAGGTTCGAACATGGGTCCTTCATTGGGACTTACCGAGCTCTTACCACCTGGGCTACTATGGCCGGACTTTAATCCACCAACTAGTCAGTGTACTGCCTAATTTATATGTCGTTGTGAGCCAACATGGGGTTAATGCTCCAAAAAGTGGGTCAAAATGCCTAAAAATGCAGTTTATGTGCCTATTTGTCAGGTAGTGGCAATTTGAGCCTACTTTACCAATATGTGCCTAACTTATAGGCTACTGCACCCAAAAATGCAGTTAAAGTGCCTAAAAATGGGGTTAATGCTCCCACTTGTAAGTGTAGTGCTTTTTTATCCTAATTTACTATTATGCTCCTATTAAACAAAAAAATGCACAAAAAATGGGTTCAAGTTCCTAAAAGTGGCTTAAACAACTATGAATGGGGTAAATCCCCTACTTATCAAGGTAGTGTCTAATTTATAGGCCAATGCACCCCAAAATGGGGTTAAATGCCTATTTGTTAGTGTAGTTGGTCTAAAAGTTTAAAAATGGGGTTTATGCACCTAATTGCCAGTGTTGTGGCTATTTGAGCCTAATTTTACTATTATGCATCTCATTTATAGGCCAATGCAACCAAAATTGTGGTTAAAGTGCCTAAAAATGGGGCTAATGTGCCCACTTGTCACTATAGTGCCTTTTTTAGCATAATTTACTATTATGTACCTAATAAACATGAAATGTTCCCAAAAATCAATTGAAGTGCACAAAGTGGGTTAAAGCACCTAAGAATGGGGTTATTACTCATACTTGTAAGTGGTGTGCCTAATTTATAGGCCAATGCACCCCAAAATGGAGTTAAAACGCCCAAAAGAAGTTCTAAATGCCTAAAAATGGGGTATTTGCATGTGTAGAGGCAATTTTAGCCCAATTTATCGTTATGTGCCTAATTTATAAGCCAATGCTCCCAAAAATGTGGTTTGAAGTGGATTAAATGGGGCTAATGTACCCACTTTTTAGTTTAGTGCATTTTTTGCCAAATTTACTATTATGAGACTAATAAAGAAGAAATGTGCCCAAAAATGGGTTGAAGTGCATAAAAATGGGTTAAAGCATCAAAGAATGGGGTTAATCTACCTACAAGTTAATGTAGTTCCTAATTTATAGGCCAATGCACCCCATACTGGGGTTAAAGCCCCAAAAGGTCATTTAAACACCTAAAAATATGGTCTATGTGCACTTGAACAACCCATAAGTAATTTTAGAAAATATTAATTCAAGATAAAGTGTTGCATAAAAATAGTTCATAATTTTGACCCTCAAGATGACAAAATTCATCCAAAAAGCATCAGGGCTCACCGCAAAGTGACGAGTCTTGCTCAGGATGTCGTTTCTACATAAAAAAAGACTAGCCATGTGTCAAAATCTGACACTAGAGCAAAATCTGCATAGAATTCTACATACAAAGTAGCTTTGTATGTCCTGCATCAAAATGTTATGTAAGAAACTCAAGATAGTAGATACGCAATTCAAGGAATAAGATTGAGTAAGTATGAAACAAGATGGGTCTAAGTGTCTAATAATTAGGAAATACACCCAAAAATGGGTTGAAGGGCCTAAAAGTGGGTTACACCTAAGAACGGGGTTAATCTTCCTACTTGTCAGTGTATTGACTAATTTATAGGCCAATGTGTGCCAAAATGGGATTAATGCTCCAAAAAGTGGGTCAAAATGCCTAATAATGGGGTCTATGTGTCTATTTGTCAGCTTAGTGGCAATTTGAGCCTAGTTTACCATTATGTGCCTAACTTATAGAGAAATGCATCCAAAAATGCATTTATAGAACCTAAAAAAGGATTTAATGTGCCCATTTATCAATGTAGTGCCTTTTTAGCCTAATTTACTATTATGCACCAAATAAATAGGAAATGCACTCAAAAATGTGTTGAAGTGACTAAAAGTGGGTTAAAAACCTAAGAATGAGGTTAATACACCTACTTGTCAATGTAGTTTCTAACTTATAATCAACTGCTCCCCAAAATGGGGTTAAATGACTATTTGTCAGTGTAGTTGGTCTAAACACCTAAAAATGGGGTTTACGCACCTAATTGTCAATGTAGTGGCAATTTGAGCCTAATTTTACAGTTATGGACCTCATATATAGGCCAATGATCACAAAATGTGGTTAAAGTGCCTAAAAATGGGGTTAATGCACCCACTTGTTAGTGTAGCGCCTTTTTTATCTTAATTCACTACTATGCACCTAATAAATAGAAAATGTTCCCTAAAATCAATTGAAGTGCCTAAAGTGGGCTAAAGTGCATAAGAATGGGGTCAATCTGCCTACTTGTAAGTGTAGTGCCTAATTTATAGGCTAATTCACCCCAAAATTGAGTTAAAACACCCAAAAGTGGCTCTAAATGCCTAAAAATGGGGTTTATATGCCTATTTGTCTATGTAGAGGCAATTTTAGCCCATTTTACTGTTATGTGCCTAATTTATAGGCCAATGCACCAACCAATGTAGTTTGAATTGGCTTAAATGGGGTTAATGCACCCACTTGTTAGTGTAGTGCATTTTTAGCCTAATTTACTATTATACGACTAATAAAGAGTAAATGTGCCCAAAAATGGGTTGAAGTGCATAAAAGTGGGTGAAAACGTCTGAGAATGGGGTTAATCCGCCTACTTGTTAGTGTAGTGCCTAATTTATAGGTAAATGTACCCCCATGATAGAGTTAAAGCCCCCAAAAGGTGGTTAAAATGCTTAAAAATGTGGTGTATGTGCACTTGAACAACCCATAAGTAATTATAGAAAATATCAATGCAAGAAGAAGTGTTGTAGAAAAATAATAAATCACAATTTTGACCCTCAAGATGATGGGATTCACCCAAAAAGCATCAATGTTCATGGGAAAGTGATGAGTCTTGCTCAGAAGACCGTTTCTCATAAAAAAAACACTAGCCTTGCATCAAAATATGACACTAGAGCAAAATCTGCATAGAATTCTATATACAATGTAGGTCCATATGTCCTACATCATAATGTTATGTAAGAAAATCAAGATAGTAGATACGTAATTCAAGAAACAAGCTTGAGAAAGTATGAAATAAGATTGGTTTAAGTGCCTAAAAATAGGAAATGCACCAAAATGGCTTGAAGTGTTTAAATGTGGTTTACATCTAAGAATGGAGTTAATCTGCCTACTTGTCAGTGTATTTCCTACTTTATAGGCCAATGCACCCCAAAATGGAATTAATGCTCCAAAAATTCGGTCAAAATGCCTAAAGTGGGGTTTATGCACCTATTTATCAGTGTAGTGGCAATTTGAGCCTAGTTTAGTGTTATGTTCCTAACTAATAGCTCAATGCGCCCAAAAATCCAGTTAAAGCACCTAAAAATGGGATTAATGCACCCACTTGTCAGTGTAGTGCCTTTTTGTAGCCTAATTTACTAATATGCACCTAACAAATAGGAAATGCACCCAAAAATGGGTTGAAGTGCCTAAAAGTGGGATAAAGCATCCAGGAATGGGGTTAAACTGCCTACTTGCCAATGTAGTGCCTAATTTATAGACCAATGCACCCCAAAATGGGGTTTGAGCGCCCAAAAATGGTCTAAATGCCTAAATATGGGGTTTATGCTCCTATTTGTCTATGTGTGGCAATTTGAGACTAATTTTACAATTATATGCCTAATTTATAGGCTAATGCGCCAAATAATGCAGTTAAAGAGACTAAAAATGGGGTTAAGTACCTGCTTGTTAGTTTAATGCTTTTTTAGCTGAATTTACTATTATGCTCCTAAAATTCAGAATCGTGACTAAAAATGGTTGAGGTGCTTAAAAGTGGGTTAAAGTGCCTAAGAAGAGGTTGATCCGCCTATTTGTAAGTGTAGTACCTAATTTACAGGCCAATGCACCCAAAAATGGGGTTAAAGTGCCTAAAAGTGGGTCTAAATGCCTAAAAATGGGGTTTATCTGCTTATTTGTAAGTGTAGTGTAAATTTGAGCCTAATTTATTGTTATGAACCTAATTTATAGGCCAATGCACCCAAAATTGAATTAAATGCACCTAAAAATGGGTTAATGTGCCCACTTGTCCGTGTAGTGTCTTTTTTAGCCTAATTTACTGTTATACGCCTAACAAATAGGAAATACACCCAAAAATATTTTGAAGTGCCTACAAGTGGGTTAGAGTGCTTAAGTATAGGGTTAATCTATCTACTGTCAGTGTACTACTTATTATATAGGCCAATGCACCGCAAAATCGGGCTACAATCCCTAAAAATGGGTTAAAATGCCTTAAAGTGGGGTATATGCGCCAATTTGTTTGAGTGGTGGAAATTTTAACCTCATTTACTATTATGTGCCTAATTTATAGGCTAATGCACCCAAGAATGGGTTGAAGTGCCTAAAAGTATATTAAAGCGCCTAAGATTGCGGCCAATCTACCTACTTGTCAGTGTAGTGGTTAATTTATAGGCCCTTGCGCCCAAAAATGGGGTTAAAGTCCCGAAAGTGGGTCAAAACGCCTAAAAATGGGGTTTATGCACCTATTTGTTAGTGTAGTGGCAATTTGAGCCGAATTTACCATTATGTGGCTAATTTATAGGCCAATGTGCCCAAAAATGAGGTTTAAAAAGCGTCTACAAATGGGGTTAATGCGCCCACTTGTCAGTGTAGTGCCTTTTTAGCCTAATTTAATATTATGCACCTAATAAATAGGAAATACACCAAAAAATGGGTTGAAGTGCCTAAAAGTGGGTTACACCTAAGAACGGGGTTAATCCACCTACTTGTTAGTGTATTGCCTAATGTTTAGCCCAATGCGCACCAAAATTGGTTAATGCTCCAAAAAGTGAGCCGAAATTGTTAATGTGCCTATTTTTTAGTGCAGTGGCAATTTGAGACTAGTTTACCATTATGTTCCTAACTTATAGGCCAATGCGCCCAAAAATGCAGTTCAAGTTCCTAAAAATGATTTAATGCACCCACTTGTCAGTGTAGTGCCTTTTTTAGCCTAATTTATTATTATGTGCTAGATAAATAGGAAATGTGCCCAAAAATGGGTTGAAGTGCCTAAAAGTGGGTTAAACATCTAAGAACAGGGTTAATCTGCCCACTTGTTAGTGTATTGCCTAATTTATAGGCCAATGCGCCCCAAAATGGGACTAAATACCTATTTATCAGTGTAGTTGGTCTAAACACCTAAAAATGGTGTTATGTGCCTAATTGTCAGTTTAGTGGGAATTTGAGCCTAATTTTACTATTATGCATCTCATTTATAGGCCAATGCACCCCAAAATGTGGTTATAGTGCCTTAAAATGGGGTTAATGTGCCCAGTTATTAGTGTAGTGCCTTTTTACCCAAATTTACTATTATGCACCTAATAAATAGGAAATGTGCCCAAAAATCAATTGTAGTGCCTAAAGTGGGTTAAAGCGACTAGGAATGGGGTTCATTTGCCTACTTGTAAATGTAGTGCCTAATTTATAGGCCAGTGCACCCCAAAATTGAGTTGAAGCGCCCAAAAGTGGGTCTAAATGCCTAAAAATGGGTTTATACGCCTATTTATCTGTGTAGTGGCAATTTCAGCACATTTTGTTGTTATTTGCCTACTTTATAGGCCAATGCGCCAAAAATGCAGTTTGAAGTCGCTGAAATGGGGTTAATGTGCCCAATTGTTAGTGTAGTGTGTTTTTAGCCTAATTTATTATTATGCAGCTAAAAGATGAAAAGTGCCCAAAATGGGTTGAAGTGCATAAAATTGGGTTAAAGCATCTAAGAATGGGGTTAATCCACCTACTTGTTAGTGTAGTGCCTAATTTATAGGATAATGCTCCCCACAATGGTGTTAAAGCCCCCAAAAGGTGGTTAAAATGCCTAAAAGTGTGGTCTAATGTGCACTTGAACAACCCATAAGTAATTCTAGAAAATATCAATGCAAGATAAAGTGCACCCTCAAGATGACAGAACTCACACATAGAGCATCATGGCTCACGGAAAAGCGACAAGTCTTGCTCAGAATGTCGTTTCTACATAAAAAAAAAATTAGCCTTGCATCAAAATCTAACATTGGAGCAAAATCTGCATAAAATTCTATATACAATGATGCACTATATGTCTTGCATCACACTGCCATGTAAAAAACTCAAGATAGTAGATACGCAATTTAAGGAACAAGCTTGAGCAAGTGGTTTTAAGTGCCTAATAAATAGGAAATGCACCCAAAATGGGTTGAAGTGCCTAAAATTGGTTTACACCTAAGAACAAAGTTAATCTTCCTACTTGTTTGTGTATTGCTTACTTTATAGGCCAAAAGCACCCCAAAATGGGGTTAATGCTCCAAAAAGTGGGTCAAAATGCCTAAAAAATGGGTATATGTGCCTATTTGTTAGCGTAGTGGCAATTTGAGCCTAGCTTAGTGTTATGTGCCTAACTTGTAGGCCAATGCACCCAAAAATGCAGTTAAAGCACCTAGAAATGGGATTGATGCATCCACTTGTCAGTGTAGTGCCTTTTTTAGCCTAATTTACTATTATACACCTAATAAATAGGAAATGCTCCCAAAAATGGGTTGAAGTGTTTAAAAGTGGGTTAAAGCTTCTAATAATGGGGTTAATCTACCTACTTGTCAATGTAGTGCCTAATTTATAGGCCGATGCGCCCCAAAATTGGGTTAGAATGCCCAAAAGTGGTCTAAATGCCTAAAATGGTTTTGTGCATCTATTTGTCTATGTAGTGGCAATTGGAGCCTAATTTTGCTGTTATGCACCTAATTTTTAGGCCAATGCGCCCAAAGATGCAGTTAAAGTGACTAAATATGGGGTTAATGGGTACTTGTCAGTGTAGTGCCTTTTTTAGCTGAATTTACTATTATGTGCCTAAAAATAGGAAATGTGCCTAAAAATGGGTTGAAGTTCCTAAAAGAGGGTTAAAGTTCCTAAGAATGGGTTATCCGCCTACTTGTCAGTGAAGTGCCTAATTTATAGGCCAATACACCCCAAAATGGGGTCAAAGAGCCTAAAAGTGGGTCTAAACACCTAATAATGGGGTTTATCCACCTATTTGTCTGTGTGGTGCAATTTACGCCTAATTTACTATTATGAACCTAATTTATAGGCCAACACGCCCAAAAATGCATTTAATGCACCTAAAAATTGGGTTAATGTGACCACTTGTCAATGTAGTGTCTTTTTTAGCCTAATTTATTGTTATATGCCTAATAAATAGGAAATACACCCAAAAATGGGTTAAAGTGCCTACAAGTGGGTTAGAGCACCGAAGTATAGGGTTCATATTCCACTTATTAGTGTACTGCTTAATATGTAGACCAATACACCCCAAAATCGGGCTACACTGCCTAAAACTGGGTTAAAATGTCTAAAAGTGGGTTAAAACACCTAAAAATGGGGTTTATGCGCCAATTTGTCTAAGTAGTGGTAATTTTAACCTCATTTACTATTATGTGCCTAATTTATTGGCCAATGCACCCCAAAATGGGTTGAAGTGCCTAAAAGTGGGTCAAAGAGCCTAAGAATGTGACTAATCTGCCTACTTATCGGTGTTGTGGCAAATTTATAGGCCCATGCACCCCAAAATGGGGTTAAAGGCTTGAAAGTGGGTTAAAACACCTAAAAATGGGATTTATGAGCCTATTTGTCAGTGTAGTGGTAATTTGAGCCTAATAAACTATTATATGACTAATTTATAGGCTAATGTGCCTGGAAATGTGATAAAAAAGTATTTAAAAATGGGGTTGTGCCAACTTGTCATTGTAGTGCCTTTCAGCCTAATTTAATATTATGTGTGTAATAAATAGGAAATGCACCCAAAAATGGGTTGAAGTGCCTAAAATTTGGTTACTCCTAAGAGAGGGGTTAATCCACCTACTTGTTAGTGTATTGCCTAATTTATTGGCCAATGTGAGCCAAAATGGGGCTAATGCTCCAAAAAGTGGGTCAAAATGCCTAAAATTACGGTTTATGCGCCTATTTGACAGCGTAGTGGCAATTTGAGCCTAGTTTACCATTATGTGCCTAACTTATATGCCAATGCACCCAAAAATGTAGTCAAAGTGCCTAAAATGGGTTAATGTGACCACTTGTCAGTGTAGTGCCTTTTATCACCTAATTTACTATTATTGTGACGAAAGACCCCAAACAGTGGATAATGATTAAATGCAAAAGAAAACATTAGCAACAGATTACTGAAAATCACTAAAAATTTAAACCATTTACAAAGAGATCCAGTTCCAGGAAACTCTTATAATCAGAACCAAAACATTATATATATACATTCTAGTCCACAAAGTACATACCATGTACCTTCTTTTCTCGAGGATTACATACAACAGTTGCTCTGTTTAATCTACACATAAGCAACATAAAACCTCGAGGCATTCAATGCCAAAATCTCAGATCGAATCATAAAAGCACTAACTACTAACTCCAAGGACCTGAGAGTACAGAGACGACACATAGGACTCATATCTACAAGACACAACATTCAGTATCTTCACCTGAGATATCATTGTAGTCCCTGATGCTGTTGTCCTTCCCCTGCTGTAGGGTTCTTGTCTCCTCATCCATGTCCACCTAAAAATGTTGGATTCCACGGGGGTGAGACAATTGAAATTGTCCCAACAAGAGATATAAATCTCCTCCAAAAACATTATTATTGCAAATAAATAGTAATAAACTAAGCAAAGGAATTTCTATTGAACAACATGATTCAATCATTATTAAGCAGAATAGAGCAATATCAGCTTTTTAAAGCATTACAGCTATGAATGATACAACAATAACTCATCTGTTCATTTTAATGAGGAATATGAAGAACATGTATAATGTCTATCCATTTAGGATACCATAAGCAATGTAATGAACAACCAACGATTTCCGTAATTCATCCTTAAGAAAATATGCTACACGGATAATTACATTTTACAATCACACTTATGCCCTGAGGAGTTGAGGTATACCGCTCATACTCCAACTAACCACTACGACGTAAAGTATTGGTTCCATACATAGGTCAATGGAAAAGTCGGACTCCATGACCTTATCTCTCTCGGTCAGTACGAGACCATATGCAGGACATCGAGTGTCACTGCTAAATATCTTTCCAGGGTATACTGGCAACTTCTCTATAGAGTTATAGCCCGTAGCATATACTCTCTTCAGGATATGGCCCGTAGCCAATGCCTCGTATTGTGGAGTTATGGCCCATAGCCATACTCTTATTGGGATATGGTCCATAACCATTCATGTGCATAGGATATGGCCCGCAGTCATCCCTATGAGGCGTAAGGATATATTCACCCATTACCCCCACATATTCAAAAATATGCATTACAGGAGTTCTTGTAGGAAAACCTATTTTACCATCACCAACTACTAACGATGATGGATCTATGGACAGGGTTGTACATTATAATATTCCACTTGATTAGTTAAGTACTTTACCATATTCTTTTAACATCAATTAAGATTTCAAGCAGGAATTATTATAACAAATGCTATAAAGAAACATATAATGCTTTTATCAAGTGCTTGTCAAAACTTTATAAAACATGGGGATCTCAATTCCTGATCTCATTATTGGGATTCTACATCCCTCAACAATATCATCATCATGTTTACTGGATTTGGGTATTCAAACCCTTGGTTCATCACTGAACATGGTTACCACTTATCAGGTAACTATTGCCTCTAGGTCATCTGACCAAGGTATTCATAATACTTGTTACACAAGCTTTTCACATAGTTCACTAGGCATAATCCACTTCTTGTCACCTCTCACTAGGAAACAATTAAAATAATGGCTCACAAAGGGTTAAGGCATAATCCACTTCTTGTCACCTCTCACTAGCAAAACTCCAAGGGTTAAGGCATAACCCAAGTCAGGGAAGTTACAATTATCCACCCCTAACAGGGATTTCGTCCCCGAAATCTTCAAGAGAAAAGAGAAGGGTACTTCCTCCTCATCTCTTCCTCCAGCTCCCACATAGCTTCTTCAATGCCATGATGATGCCAGAGAACTTTCACAAGCATTATGTCTTTCTTTTTCAACTTTTTGATCCTCCTGTCAAGAATCAACACCGATCCTTCCACATAAGATATATCTTCATTTAACCCTACCTCCACAGGTTGCAAAACTAACTCTGTGTCAGGGTGACACTTCCTTAGCATGGATATATGGAATATTAGATGCAATATGTGTAGTTCAGGTGGAAAATCCAACTTATAGGTTACCTTTCCAATCCGTTCAGTGATTGGATAAGGCCCCATAAATCAAGGAGCTAACTTACCCTTCTTCCCAAATCTAAGAACACCTTTCCAAGGTGAGACTTTGAGATATACTTTGTCTCCAACTTGGAATTCTAAAGGTCTTCATCGTTTATCAGCATATGACTTCTGTCTGTCCTGTGTAGCCTTTAACTGTTTTGTATTACTTTAATCTTCTCAGTTGTCTGTTGCACTAATTTAGGACCCAAAAGTTGATATTCTCCTGTTTCATACCAGCATAATGGAGATCTATAATGTCTACCATATAATGCTTCATATGGTGCCATATCAATATTGTGTTGATAACTATTATTATAAGTGAATTCTATTAAGCTCAAGTGTATATCCCAACTTCCTACAAACTGAAGGACACATGCCCTAAGCAAGTCCTCCAAAGTTTGTATGGTCCTCTCATATTGTCCATCTGTCTGTGGGTGAAAGGCAGTACTAAATCTTAATTGTGTACCCAAAGCTTTATGTAATCGTTCCCAAAAATGACTCGTGAACTGGGGACCTCTATAAGAAACAATTGTAGTTGGAACCCCGTGTAAATGCACTATCTCATCTATATAGATTTGTGCAAGTTTCTGAGTAGTATAGGTTGTTTTGATAGGAATAAAATGTGTTGATTTAGTCAACCTATCAACTATCACCCAAACGAAATCATGACTTTTGGATGTTCTTGGCAAACCAACCACAAAGTCCATGGTCATGTGATCCCATTTCCACTGTGGTATAGGTAAGGGTTGCATTGTTCCTGCAGGATTCTGATGTTCAGCTTTAACCTACTGACACATTGGACACCGCATAATGAACTCAGCTACATCTTTCTTCAAACCATGCCACCAATACATATCTTTCAAGTTATGATACATTTTGGTGCTCCCTGGATGCATTGCATACATAGATGAGTGAGCTTCTTCCAAGACTAACTTCCTTAATTCATTGGCATGAGGTACTACCATCCTACCCTGGTAACAGACTACCTCATCAGCTGACTCATGAAAACCTTCCCATTTCTCACTACCATACTCTGACCTAATCTGCTGAATCATAATATCAGCTTGTTGTGCCTCTTTGAATTGTTGTTTCAGAGTATGTTTTATATGCATCTCAGCTAACAGTCCAGCTAACAAGGATAATTTAAGTTGTACATTGTTTTTCCTCAAAGAGACAAACATGTCTCGTTTAAAGAACACTAAAGAGTTCAACTGTGCTTTGTCTATGATTGGTGATGATGATTTTCTACTTAGTGTATCAGCCACTACATTAGCCTTTCCTATATGATAATCAATTGTACAATCCTAGTCCTTGATTAACTCCATCCAGCGGCATTGTCTCATAGTCAACTCATGTTGTGAAAAGATGTATTTTAGGTTCTTATGGTCTGTAAAAATCTGGAATGTCTCTCCATAGAGATAATGTCTCCAGATTTTCAAAGCATGAACCACTGCTGCTAATTCTAGATCATGTGTTGGATAATTTTCCTCATGTTTCTTAAGCTATCGAGAAGCAAAAGAAATCACTTGTTATCCTGCATCAACACACATCCTAGACCATTCTTAGAAGCATCATAGAAAATAATATACCACTCCCTTGCCCAGGTAACACTAACACAGGTGCACTTGTTAACCCTTCTTTCAACAACTGGAAAGAATGTTGACACTTGTCATTCCAAACAAAAGGAACCTCCTTCCTGGTCAACTTGGTTAGGGGTAATTCTACAGAACTGAAGTTCTTAATGAACCTCCTATAGTATCCTGCCACTCCTAGAAAACCTGTATCTCCATTGGTGTCTTTGGTCGTTCCCACTCCAAGACAGATTCTACCCTTTTAGGATCAACACGGATACTTGAGACAGATATTGCGTGTCCAAGAAAAGACACTTCTGATAACCAAAACTCACACTTGCTAAACTTAGTGTATAGCTTGTGCTTTCTCAGGTAAATTCAGGGCCTGACAGAGGTGTTGCTCATGCTGTTGAGCATCTCTACTATAAACCAGGATGTTATCTATAAAGACTACTATGAATTGATCAAGGAATGGTCAGAAGATTCTGTTCATGAGTTCCATAAATGTAGTTGGTGCATTAGTTAGTCCAAACGACATAAGTATGAACTCATAGTGACCATACCTTGTTTTTGAAGACTGATTTAGGTAAGTCACCTTCCTTGATACGTAACTGATGATATCCTAACCTCAGATCTATTTTAGAAAAGATAGTTGCACCATACAACTGGTCAAACAAGTCATCTATCCTTGGAAGAGGATATTTGTTCTTTGTGGCTACTTTGTTTAGTTGTCTATAGTCGATGCATAATCGCATAGACCCGTATTTCTTTTTAACAAAGAGAACCGGAGCACCCCATGGTGAAGTACTCAGTCGAATAAAACCCTTTTCAAGAAACTCCTGCAACTGTTTCTTGAGTTCTGCCATCTCAACAAGTGCCATTCTATAAGGTGTTTGAGCTATTGGTTGTGTACCCGGAATTAGATTAATCTCAAAATCAATCTCTCAGTGTGGAGGAACACCTAGAAGTTCCTCAAGAAACACATCCTCAAACTCCCTAACAATCGGGACTTCAGAAAGATTAGGACTCTCTATTATGGTATCTACCACATGTGCCAAGAATGTGAAGCATCCTTGTCTCATCAACTTCTCAGCTACCATATCTGACACTAGATAGGTTGGAAGAATCTTTCTATCCCCCTGAAAGATCCATGTAACACCATTATCTGTGAACATAGCCTTCTTGGAACCACAATCCAAGACAACCTTATACTTTTCTAGGGTGTCCATCCCAAGGATTATGTCAAACCCATGCATCTCAAGTGGTATAAGATCCACCTGAATGCTATGTTCTGAAAAAGAAAGCACACAGGGAGAACATACCTCCTGTAACACTGCAGATCCGACTAATTGAGTTTCTAATGACATATTATCTACCCTATGATTGACAGTCATATTGCAGTCATGAATTACTTCTCGAGTGATAAAGGAATGTGTAGCACCAAGATCAATTAAAATAGATACAAAGTAGGATGAAGACATATCAGAATGAAATAATTTCATCTGTCCTATCACAACTCGTGGATTAACCACTGCCTCAGGCTGATTCATTGCATAGAATCTTGTCGTTGCTGGTTGTCGACCACTTGCCCTATTGTTGGATGTAGATGAGCCAGCTTGGGACACCTGTCCACGTCCTTGAGTGCCACTAGAAAGCTATTTCCTCTGATGACCTTGTTGACTCTGCCTCGGTGGTTGGGTTACCACTGTGTTTCCAACTGGACAATCCCTTGCTAGATGTCCTACTTGTCTACACTGGTGACAGGTTCTATTCTCTTGGTATGGTCTAGAAGGTCCAGTCACTGATGTTGATGTTGTACTGAGGGATCTATTTGGAGGAAAACTATGGCCCCTACCCCTACCTGACGTCCACTGCGTCTAAGTATTGAACCTTGGTGGTGTTGTTGGTGCAGAAAACCTTGGTTTCTTAAAACTTTCAGACCTCTATCCTTGGAACTGGGTATATGCTTTCTTACTATTGGCCTGACACTTCTCAGTCATGGACCTTTCTATCCACCTAACTGACTCCACAAAGGTGACAAACCTCTCTCTATTCTCTAGAGAAGACACTAGTGTGGTTAAATCAACATCCAAACCCTTCTCAAAATGCTGAATCCTCTCCTCATCTATAGCAGCCATATGCGGACAGAACCGTAGAAGCTCCATGAATTTAGCTTCATACTCACTAATATTCAGTGGTCCTTGCCTTATCTGCACAAACTGGGAAATCTTCTCATCTAGGTAAGTCTTGGGAAAACATCTACTATCGTATTCACGTCGGAATTCTTCCCATCTGACTTCAACACCTGGCCTTTTTCCTTCTTCTATGGCCCATCAACGACCAGCACTCTCCTTTAATAGGTACACAGCATGTCTAACCTTCTCAGCTTCTGGGATATTAAGAATTCCGAAGGGCTTTTCTAGCTCAATCAACCACATGTCTGCGTCTTTTGGGTCAGTTGTACCAGCATAATCAGTGGCTCCTACTCGTCGAAGTCATTCAAAAGTCTTACCAGCTCCATGTCCCTCATTGTGAGCTGGTGCCCTAGGTGCAGGTGGTGGCATCCTGTATGCCATATGTGTCATAGTTGCCATAAACTGCCCAAATAGATTATGGAAAGCTGGGTTTTCCAGTGCAACTTGGTTAAGCTAAGGATGTTTAGGTATTGGTTCTTCCCTATCATGATCCCTTGCACCTCTTTCTGGTGCAGAAACACTGCTTTCAGTAGCATGTTCTTCGTGTGATCCAGCCATCTTCAAGCTTTACTTCTTCTCCTGAGAGCAGAAGTCACTATCAGATAAACTAGAAGACACTAGAACAGACTCAATGACCCTAATCCTATGTCTCTGTAGACTCAGCGAACCTAGAGCTCTGATACCACTAAACTGTGACGACAGACCCCAAACAGCGAATAATGATTAAATGTGGAAGAAAACATTAGCAGCGGATTACTGAAAATCACTAAAAATTTAAACCATTTTCAAAGAGATCCAGTTCCAAGAAACTCTTATAATCAGAACCAAAACATTATATATATACATTCTAGTCCATAAAGTACATACCATGTACCTTTTTTCTCGAGGATTACATACAACAGTTGCTCTGTTTAATCTACACATAAGAAACATAAAACCTCGAGGCATTCAATGACAAAATCTCAGATCGAATCATAAAAGCACTAGCTACTGACTCCAAGGACCTGAGAATACAGAGACGACACATAGGACTCATATCTAAAAGACATGACAGTCAGTATCTCCACCTGAGATTTCATTGTTGTCCCTGATGATGTTATCCTTCCCCTGCTATACGGTTCCTGTCTCCTCATCCACGTCCACCTAAAAATGTTGGATTCCACGGGGGTGAGACAATTGAAATTATCCCAGAGAGAGATATAACTCTCTGCCAGAAACATTATTATTGCAGATAAACAACAATAAACTAAGCAGAGGAATTTCTATTGAACAACAAGATTCAATCATTATTAAGCAGAATAGAGCAATATCATCTTTTTAAAGCATTACAGCTATGAATGATTAAGCAGTAAGTCATATGTTCATTTTAATGAGGAATATGAAGAACATGTATAATATCTATCCATTTAGGATACCATAAGCAATGTAATCAACAACCAACTATTTCCATAATTTTTCCTTAAGCAAATACGCTACACGGCTGATTACATTTTACAATCACACTTATGCCCTGAGGAGTTGAGGTATACCGCTCATACTCCAACCGACCACGATGGCGTAAAGCATCGGTTCCATACATAGGTCAATGGAAGAGTCAAACTCCATGACCTCATCTGTCTTGGACCGTACGAGACCATATGCAGGACATCGAGTGTCACTGTTAAATAGATTTCCATGGTATACTGGCAACTTCACCATAGAGTTATAGCTCGTAGCATATACTCTCTTCAAGATATGGCCCGTAGCCAATGCCTGGTTTTGCAGAGTTATGGCCCATAGCCATACTCTTATTGGGATAAGGTCCATAACCATTCATGTGCATAGGATATGGCCCGTAGTCATCCCTATGAGGCATAAGGATATATTCATCCATTACCCCCACATATTCAAAAATATGCATTCCAGGAGTTCCTGTAGGAAAACCTATTTTACCATCACCAACTACTGATGATGATAGATCTATGGACAGGGCTCTACATGATAATATTCCACTTGATTAGTTAAGTACATTACCATATTCTTTTAACATCAATCAAGATTTCAAGCAGGAATTATTATAACAAATGCTACAAAGAAACATGTAATGCTTTTATCAAGTGCTTGTCAAAACTTTATAAAACATGGGGATCTCAATTCCTGATCTCATTACTAGGATTCCACATCCCTCAAAAATATCATCATCATCTTTACTGGATCTGGGTATTCAAACCCTTGGTTCATCACTGAACATGGTTACCACTTATCAGGTAACTATTGCCTCTAGGTGATATGACCAAGGTATTCATAATACTTGTTACACAAGCATTTCACATAGTTCACTAGGCATATTCAACTTCTTTTCACCTCTCACTAGGCAACAATTAAAATAATGGCTCACAAAGTCCATTAACATCATGACTCATATCTGGTTACACTCATCATCTCATAAAACATGCATGGTTAGTATACTTGATAACAACCATATCAATTACATATCAGCATTATGAAATACAAAGATAACATCACTATTCCCTCATTAAAGTTAGAGTTTCTCATCTTTATCATTTAAGGTTTCACATAGCATCACCTTGTATTAGGGTTTCACATAGCATCACCCTATATTAGGGTTTCACATAGCATCACCTTGTATTAGGGTTTCACATAGCATCACCCTATATTAGGGTTTCACATAGCATCACCCTATATTAGGGTTTCACATAACATCACCTTGTATTAGGGTTTCACATAGCATCACCCTATATTAGGGTTTCACATAGCATCACCTTGTATTAGGGTTTCACATAGCATCACCCTATATTAGTGTTTCACATAGCATCACCTTGTATTAGGGTTTCACATAGCATCACCCTATATTAGGGTTTCTCAACCCATTACTCAAAATTAGAGTTAGGGTTTCTCATTATATCTCCAATGATTAGGGTTTTATGATTACCTCATTAATCAAAACCCTAAATCAGTGCTTCCACATATCTTGGAGCACATAGCATTATTAAAATATTAAATCATACTTATCATTGCCCCATGTACTAGGAACACACATCACCAACATACCTTATTCAATTGACTTAACCTTTCACTAAGTACATGTACCTATGCTTATCATAGTGCATTGCATTTATTACTTTCATAGGCATCAAGTGATAATCATTCTAATTATACTAATCACTTAAGTATTTTAGAGGTACTTCCATTGAAATCATCATTGAGATACTCTTTAACCACTTATGGGACTATTAGTATTTACATAGTTTGAATCAATTAGACCTTCAACCGGTCTTGGACCAATTAACCCTTCAAATGGTCTTGAGGTGCTTGACCTCCAAATAGTCTTGAAGTCGTTGACCTTCAAACGGTCTTGACCTCAACATCCATAAACGATCTGAAAACCATTAGACCCAAAATGGTCTTACCCTAAATCTTCCAAACGGTCTTGAAGATTGTTCAACCCTAAATGGTTTGAGATTGTTTTATTTGAATATTATTTAACTCCAAATGGTTTGAGACCATTTAGTCCTCAAACGGTCTGAGACTGTTTGGTTAAATCATCTTGAAAACTGTTTAACCCTAAATTAGGGTTTTGTTCCTCAATTAATTTAGGGCTTTGAATTCAATTGAGCTAGGGTTCTGAAATTAATTGAATTTGATTTGTTTGAAAATATTAGGTCATGAGACCAGTCAATCCTTAAACCTATTGAAATCATTTAGTCTCTAACGGTTTGAAACCCTTTTCCCTCCAATCGGTTTTGAAACTGTTTGGTCACCAAACAGTTTGAAACCGATTGGTCTAAAATGGTTTGAAAACTGTTTGATCAACACAAAGCAAAACCATTTTCTCATGATATTTCTTGAGGTGTGTGCTAAGATGATGTCATCATCATCAAGCTTCAGACCTCTGATTTCTATTGCCATATATATGAAAAATTCAGCAACTATTCAAGAAGAAATAAAGGATCAACATATGATGAGAAATTGAAATCAATAACAACATCAATGGGTTCAAGTTATATAACCCACCTTCAAAGTAGCTTCAAAGCTTCAAGATTCTCATCTTTAATGGTGAATGAAGCTCCTTCAACTATCCAAGGCTCATTTCCAACTTTTTTTATGCAAAGGAATAGCCGAGGTTGAGCATTGGATGGAGAAAAGAAGAAAATCAATGTTGAAATCCGATTTCAACCATCAATTCAAGGTTGAAGATGATCATGGAGCTTACCTTCAGCTTGAGAAACGTTTTCCTATTGCTCCTAAGCTCCTTGGTCATCGTCCAAAGAAAAGAAAGAAAGTGTGTTGCAAAATAGCCTTTCAAGTAGGGAGAAAATCAAGTATATGTAGTTGATTTTCTAGGAGAGAGAAAGTAGAAGGAATTTCATCCATTTTCTTGCCACATGCCCCCTCCCTTCCTTAATTCCGAAGCCAACATACTTTCCTTCAAAAACTTTTCGTTTATCCTTGAATTAAAAGCAACCACTTTAAGCAACTTAATTAATATAATACTATTATCCATTTTTAGTGGACATTACTTTTTAATTAACAAATGTGAGTGAATTTCTTCACCTCCTTAGGATATTTCGGTGCAACTCAAGGAATTTGGACGTCCTGGCATTATAGGATTTCAACCACAGAATTTTTAGTTGATGGGCACTTCAATTAATATATATAGTTTTGCTACAAAATAAATTAGGGTTTCAATTATGCTTAAATCTTGATTATTTTATCATCAAGATTATCTCTCCTCAAAAGTAATTAAAACAAGACGCCCCTTTCTTTTTATCTTCTCCAAATAATACCAAAAAACAGTAGGGACATTCTTGAAGTGGTATTTTACATATCCAACCCTAGGTTTTGAGTAATTTGCAAATTACACCAAAACTAGCATTCAATGCACAAACATTATTCAAACAAGCTCATTTTTGGAACTTAGGCTTGTGGAAGCCATACCTCAGCCTCATTCTCATTATTATGATGCTCTAACACTTGAGGAACATTTATCATGTAACATTTGCAAGTTTACCCCTTAAATTAGGTAAATTGCACTTTAGTTCAAAACAAGCAAATATTGTTTCAACATTATTCAAATAGGACCAAAATTGAAACATAAGCTCTCCTTTAGTCTTAATTACTTTTCAAAAGATAAAGATGAGAATCTAAATAACTTACTTAAGCATAATTCCCAGGGTTAAGGCATAACCCAGGCTAGGGATGTTACAATTATGCACCTAATGAATAGGAAATGCACCCAAAAATGGGTTGAAGTGCCTAAAAGTGGGTTAAACACCTAAGAATTGGGTTAATCCACCTACTTGTCTATGTAGTGTCTAATTTATAGGTGAATGTGCCCCAAATAGGGTTAAACACCTATCTTTAAGTGTAGTTGGTCTAAATGCCTAAAAATGGGGTTTATGCATGTAATTGTCAATGTAGTTGCAATTTGAACCTAATTTTACTGTTATGCACCTCATTTATAGGCCAATGCTCCCAAAAATGTGGTTAAAGTGCCTAAAAATGGGGTTAATGTGCCCACTTATCAGTGTAGTGTGTTTTTTAGCCAAATTTACTATTATGCGCCTAATAAATAGGAAATGTGTCCAAAATCAATTGAAGCACTAAAGTGGGTTAAAGCGCCTATGAATGGGGCAATCTTCCTACTTGTAAGTATAATGCCTAATTTATAGGCCAATGCACCCCAAAATTGAGTTAAAGCACCCAAAAGTGGATCTAAATGCCTAAAAATAGGGTTTATACACCTATTTGTCTATGTAGTGGCAATTTCATCCCATTTTACTGTTATTTTCCTAATTTATAGGGTAATGCTCCCAAAAATGTAGTTTGAAGTGGCTTAAATGGGGTTAATGTACCCACTAGTTAGTGTATTGCATTGTTTAGCCTACTTTACTATTATGCGACTAATAAAGAGGAAATGTGCCCAAAAATGGGTTGAAGTACATAAAAGTGGGTTAAAGTGTCTAAGAATGGGTTGATCCACCTTTTTGTTAGTGTAGTGCCTAATTTATAGGCCAATGCACCCCATAATGGGGATTAAACCCCCAAAAGGTGGTTAAAACACCTAAAAAATGTGGTCTATGTGCACTTGAACAACCCATAAGTAATTCTAGAAATTGTCAAAGCAAGATAAACTAATGAAGAAAAACAATAGATCACAATTTTGACACTCAAGATGTAGGAATTCACCCAAAAGGCGTTAGGGCTCATGACAAAGTGATGAGTCTTGCTCAGAAGGCCATTTTTGCATAAAGACATTAGCCTTGTGTCAAAATCTGACACTAGAGAAAAACCTACATAAATTTCTACATACAATGTAGCTCTATATGTCCTTCATCACAATGCTATGTAAGAAACTCAAGATAGTAGATACGTAATTCAAGGAACAAGCTTGATCAAGTATGAAATAAGATGGGTTTAAGTGCCTAATAAATAGGAAATGCACCCAAAATGGATTGAAGTGCCTAAAAGTGGGCTACATCTAAGAATGGAGTTGATCCACTTACTTGGCAGTGTATTGCCTATTTTATAGGCCAATGCACCCTAAAATGGGGTTAATGCTCAAAAAAGTGGGTGAAAATTTGTAAAAACTAGGTTTATGCGCCTATTTGTTAGCATAGTGGCAATGTGAGCCTAGTTTACTATTATGTGCCTCACCTAAAGGCCAATGTGCTGAAAAATGCAGTAAAAGCACCTAAAAATGGGATTAATGTGTCCACTTGTCAATGTGGTGCCTTTTTAGCCTAGTTTACTATTACTCACCTAATAAATAGGTAATGCACCCAAAAATAGGTTGAAATGCCTAAAAGTGGGTTAAAGTGTCTAAGAATGGAGTTAATCTACCTACTTGTGAGTGTAGTGTCTAATTGATAGGCCAATGCACTCCAAAATGGGGTTAAATGCCAATTTTCAATGTAATTGGTCCAAATGCCTAAAGATGGGGTCTATGCACCTAATTGTCGATGTAGTGGAATTTTGAGCCTAATTTTACTATTATGCACCTCATTTATTAGCCAATGCTCCCAAAAATGTGGTTAAAGTGCCTAAAAATTGGGTTAATGCAACCACTTGTTAGTGTAATGCCCTTTTTAGCCTAATTTACTATCATGCACCTAATAAATAAGAAATGCGTCCAAAAATTAATTGAAGTGCTTAAAGTGGGTTAAAGCACCTAATAATGGGGTTAATCTGCCTACTTGTAAGTGTAGTGCCTAATTATAGGCCAATGCACCCCAAAATTGAGTTAAAGCACCCAAAAGTGGGACTAAATTCCTAAAGATGAGGTTTGTATGCCCATTTGTCTATGTAGTGGCAATTTCAGCCCAATTTATTATTACATGCCTAATTTATAGACCAATGCACCAAAAACTGTGATTTGAAGTGGCTTAAATGGGGTTAATGCGCCCACTTGTTAGTGTAGTGTGTTTTTAGCCTAATTTGCTATTATGTGACTAATAAAGAGGAAAAGTGCCCAAAATGGGTTGAAGTGCATAAAAGTGGGTTAAAGCGTCTAAGAATGGGGTTAATCCTCCTTTTTGTTAGTGTACTACCTAATTTATAGGCTAATGCACCCCATAATGGGGTTAAAACGCCTAAAAATGTGGTCTATGTGCACTTGAACAACCCATAAGTAATTCTAGAAAATATCATTGCAAGATAAACTACTACAAAAAAATAATAAATCATAATTTTGACCCTCAAAATGATAGAATTCACCCAAAAAGTGTCAGGGCTCATGGAAAAGTGAAGAGTCTTACTCAGTAGGTTGATTTTGCATAAAAATATTAGCCTTGCATAAAAATCTGACACTGGAGCAAAATGTACATAAAACTCTACATACAATGTAGCTCTATATATTCTACATCACAATGCTATATAAGAAACTCAATATAGTAGATACATAATTCAAGGAACAAGCTTGAGCAAGTATGAAACAAGATGGTTTTAAGTGCCTAATAAATAGGAAATGCACCCAAAATGGGTTGAAGTGCCTAAAAGTGGGTTACACCTAAGAATAGAGTTAATCTACCTACTTGTCAGTGTATTGCCTACTTTATAGGCCAATGTGCTACAAAATGGGGTTAATGCTCAAAAAAGTGGGTCAAAATTCCTAAAATGGGGTTTATGCACCTATTTGTCAATGTAGTGGAAATTTGAGCCTAGTTTATTTTTATGTACCTAACTTATAGGCCAATGCGCCCAAGAATGGAGTTAAAGCACCTGAAAATGGGATTAATGCACCCACTTATCAGTGTAGTGCCTTTTTTAGACTAAGTTACTATTATGCACCTAATAAATTGAAAATGCACCCAAAAATGGTTGATGTGCCTAAAAATGGGTTAAAGAATCTTAGAATGGGGTTAATCCACCTACTTGCAATGTAGTGCCTAATTTATAGGCCAATGCTCCTCAAAATGGGGTTAGAGCGCCCAAAAGTGGTCTGAATGCCTAAAAATGAGGTTAGAACACCCAAAAGTGGTCTAAATGCCTAAAAATGGGGTTTATGCACCTATTTTTCTATGTAGTGGCAATTTGAGCCTAATTTTGTTGTTATGTGCCAAATATATAGGCCAATGTGCTCAAAAATGTAGTTAAAGTGATTGAAAATGGGGTTAATGCCCCCACTTGTTACTATCGTGCCTTTTTAACTGAATTTACTATTATGCGGCTAAAAATGGGTTGAAGTTCCTAAAAGTGGGTTCAAGTAGTTAAGAATGGGTTAATCTGACTACTTGTCAATGTCATGTCCAATTTATAGGCAATGCACCCCAAAATGGGGTTACAACGCCTAAAAGTGGGTCTAAACGCCTAAAAATGGGGTTTATCTGCCTATTTGCCAGTGTAGTGTCAATTTGAGCGTAATTTAATGTTATGAACCTAATTTAAAGGCCAATGTGCCCAAAAATGCATTTAATGTGCCTAAATATTGGGTTAATGTGCCCACTTGTCATTATAGTGTCTTTTTAGCCTAATTTATTGTTATATGCCTAATGAATAGGAAATACACCCAAAAATGGGTTGAATTTCCTACAAGTGGGTTAGAGCACCTAAGTATAGGGTTATTCTGCCTACTTATCAGTGTATTGCTTTCTATACAGTCCAATGCATCCCAAAATCGGGCTATAATGCCTAAAATGGGTCAAAATGCCTAAAAGTGGGTAAAAAACCAAAAAATGGGGTTTGTGTGCCTATTTGTCAGTGTAGTGGTAATTTTAACATCAATTACTATTATGTTCCTAATTTATAGGCCAATGCACTCAAAGATGGTTTGAAGTGCCTAAAAGTGGGTTAAAGCACCTAAGAATGCTGCTAATCTACCTACTTGTTAGTGTAGTGCCTAATTTATAGGCCCATGCTCCCCAAAGTGGGTCAAAATGCATAAAAATGGGGTTTATGCGCCATTTGTCAGTTTAGTGGAAATTTGTGCCTAATTTACTATTACGCCCTAATTTATAGGCCAATGTGCCCAAAAATGCGGTTTATGTCCCTTTTTGTCAGCGTAGTGGTAATTTGAGACTAGTTTACCATATGTGCCTAACTTACAGGCCTATGATCCCAAAAATATAGTTAAAGTGCCTAAAAATTGGGTTAATGTGCCCATTTGTTAGTGTAGTGCCTTTTTTAGCCGAATTTACTATTATGCAACAAATAAATAGAAAATGTGCCCAAAGAATGGGTTGATGCCCCTAAAAGTAAGTTAAACACCTAAGAACTAGGTTAATCCACCTACTTGTCAGTGTAGTGTCTAATTTATAGGCCAATGTGCCCCAAAATGGGGTTAAATGCCTATTTGTCAGTGTAGTTGGTCTGAATGCCTAAAATTGGGTTTATGTGCCTAATTGTTAGTGTAGTGGCAATTTGACCCAAATTTTACTGTTATGCACCTCATTTATAGGCTAATGCTCCTAAAAATGTGGTTGAAGTGCCTAAAAATGGGGTTTATGCTCCTATTTGTCAGCGTAGTGGCAATTTAAGCCTAGTTTACTGTTATGTGCCTAACTTATAGGCCAAAGCACCCAAAAATGCAGTTAAATCACCTAAAAAATGGGATTAATGCACCCACTTATCAGTATAGTGCATTTTTAGTCGAATTTACTATTATGCACCTAGTAAATAGGAAATGCACCCAAAAATGAATGGAAGTGCCTAAAAGTGGGTTAAAGCATCTAAGAATGGGGTTAATCCACCTATTTGTTAATGTAGTGCCTAATTTATAGGCCAATGCAACCCAAAATGGGGTTGGAGCACCCAAAAGTGGTCTAAACGCATAAAGATTGGGTTTATGTACCTATTTATCTATGTAGTGGAAACTTCAGCCTAATTTTGCTATTATGCACCTAATTTATAGGCCAATGCACCCAAAAATTTAGTTAAAGTGACTAAAAAAGGGGTTAATGCGACCACTTGTCAGTGTAGTGCCTTTTTTAGCTAAATTTACTATTATGCGCCTAAAAAATAGGAAATGCATCTAAAAATGGGTTGAAGAGCCTAAAAGTGGGTTAAAGCATCTAAGAATGGGTTAATCCGACTACTTGTCAGTGTAGTACCTAATTTATATGCCAATGCACCACAAATTGGGGTTAAAGCACCTCAAAATGTTGGTCTAAACGCCTAAAAATGGGCATTATCCGCCTATTTTCCAATGTCATGTCAATTTGAGCCTAATTTGTAGTTATGAGCCTAATTTATATGCCAATGCACCCAAAAATGCATCTCATGCAGCTAAAAATTGGGTTCATGTAACCACTTGTTCGTGTAGTGTCTTTTTAGCCTAATTTACTGTTATACGCATAATAAATTAGAAATACACTCAAAATTGGGCTAAAGTGCCTACAAGTGGGTTAGAGCGCCTAACTATTGGATTAATCCACCTACTTGTCATGTACTGCTTAATATATTGGCCAATGCACCGCAAAATTGGGCTACAATGCCTAAAAATGAGTTAAAATGTCTAAAAGTGGGTTAAAATGCCTAAAAGTGGGTTAAAATGCCTAAAAATGGGGTTTATGCACCTATTTGTCATAGTAGTGGTAATTCTAACCTCATTTACTATTATGTGCCTAATTTATGGGCCAATGGGCCTAAAAATGGGTTAAAGTTCCTAAAAGTGGTTAAAGCGCCTAAGAATGTGCTAATCTACCTACTTGTCAGTGTAGTGCCTAATTTATAGGCCCATGCATCTCAAAATGGGGTTAAAGGCCTGAAAGTGGGTTAAAACACCTGAAAATGGGGTTTATGCACCTACTTATCAGTGTAGTGGAAATTGGAGCCTAATTTAGTATTATGCCCCTAATTTATAGGTCAATGTGCCAAAAAATGTGGTTAAAAAGCATCTAAAAATGGGGTTAATGCGCCCACTTGTTAGTGTACTACCTTTTTAGCACAATTTCATATTATGCACCTAATAAATAGGAAATACACCCAAAAATGGGTTGATATGCCTCAAAGTGGGTTACACCTAAGAACAAGGTTAATCTACCTACTTGTTAGTGTATTGCCTAATTTATAGGCCAATGCACACCAAAATGGGGTTAATGCTCCAAAAAGTGGGTCAAATGCCTAAAAATGGGGTTTATACACCTATTTGTTAGTGTAGTGGCAATTTGAGCCCAGTTTACCATATAGGCCTAACTTATAGGCCAATGCGCCCAAAAATGCAGTTAAAGCGCCTACAATTGGGGTTATTGCACCCACTTGTCAGTGTAATGCCTTTTTGAGCCTAATTTACTAAAATGCACCTAATAAATTGGAAATGCACCCACAAATGGGTTGAAGTGCCTAAAAGTGGGTTAAACACCTAAGAATGAGGTTAATCTGCCTACTTGTTAGTGTATTGTCTAATTTATAGGCCAATGTGTAGCATACCGAAACTTTGACATGTTCTCTTTTTGGCCCTTTCCCAATATTTTCGTATCATTTCTATCCTTTTTGGCTTTGATGCTTAAATTGTGGAATTTATAGTGGTTTGGTGAAAATTTGTTCAATAATTATACCAATGGAAGGCTTTATGCACAAATACCTCGGTGAAATCTTATTTAAGGATCTAAAATGTAAAATTACCACTTCAGTAGAACAATGGTTTATTAATTTGTGCTAGAAGTGCAAGGCCCTAAACCTTCATTAATGTATTAAATAAGCTTAATTACCATAATTAAGTTCTCTAAACCTTAATCAAACTTTTTTATGTGATTTGAAAATATAAAATGAGCCTAAGTTTCAAATTTGGTTCGATTTGGATGTTGTTTGTGCAAGTTATGCAATTTTAGGTACATTCTGGACTTTTAAGCAATTTACCTAATTGGGAGGTTTTCTTTGCAAATTATCACCTACATTTTAATCTGTAGATATTCCCTTACCATTCTTGAGATTTTGAACCATGGAACACGTAGTTGCACCTTGGTTTGAATGTGTTACTTTCCAAGGGCATTATAGGGACTACCCTCTTTATAAATGTGCTTATCTTTAAAAGCTATCAACCAATGGGGTTATTTCTTTATTTGAAGGATAGTGGGGATTGCCTAGAAGGCTCCAGGGGCTTTTAGGACTGACCTTTGATATACAAGAAGAGTCTATGAGCTGTCCTCTTGCATGGCCACGAAGCCCTAGCTTAAGGACACATGGAAAGTCCCATAGACACCTCATTCTTACCCCTTCTTTATAAAGTGATGCCTACCCCTTCCCACCTCCCAATCCAAGAATCAATCCTCTCCTTCTCTTTCCCACAGCTTAGAGAATCGTCCCTTATATGTTTGACCATAAATTTGTTGTCCCAAGGTAAAAGAGAGTGCCTACCTTGGTGAAGAAGGCTCTTAGGGTTCCAAATTTCTCTATTTAGGATTTCTTAAGCTCCTCCTTGGTGATTTTGACCAAAACTAGTAAGAATCCTCCTTTCCTTCCCTATTTTAAATTTGTTATTATTCCTCCCACATTCTTACAGTTTGTAACCATGACCTTCCATGGTAAAACTCCACCTAGAACCCTAATACATCTCATCTCCATGCTCTTTTGCTAGGGTTTGCACCTCTAAAGTGGAGAAGGTGATCTTTGCTCAAGAAAGGAGCTTGGCTTGGAGCAAACAGACCTTCTAATCTTAAGATCTTTCTGTTTGGACATTCTTACCTTCCTAGAGGCAAGTTTTTTTAACCCCCTTCTCATATATTTCTTAGTACATGCTTAAAACTCATGCTTCTATGTTTAAAATTGATGATTTCCATCTCTTTCTACCATGTTCTTCTAGGGTTTTGGTTTCTTTCTATTTTACCTTCTATAGAAGCTCTAGTTTAGTTACCTATGCAATTTCAAACCTGATCTTGGGTCAAATGGTGTTTTCTCCCTCTCCCTCTCTCTTCAATTATCTCAATTAGTTTGATGATGTGGCAATTTCCAATTGGTCAGTATTGAAAAATTCATATCTTCTAATTCACTTATCCAAATTTGACAAATATATATGTTTTGGAATTGGAAAATTAATCTCTATATATAAAAATATTTTCAAGGTCTGATTTCATGGTTTGACGAAGGGTGATTTTTGTAAAATGAATTTGATGCATAAAATCCATAAAAATTACATCTTAATCATCATAACTCCACAATCAACATAAAAATATGTTTTCTTGATTAGGAAAACTTAATAAGTTTATTGGTGATGTTTTAAGAGTCTAAATCAGAGTTTTTTCTAAAGAAAGTCTAAAATTAGGGTTTCTATACATTAATGTGCACTATGTACTTTAATACATGCTAATACATTGAAAATAGGCAAAGTGGAACTTGGACTCAATTAAAGTGGTGAAAGTTAGTAATTGATATCAGTAAGAGAGGTATGTTCAATCCCTCTTTATGTATGTGCAATCCATATTTATGTATGTGCATTCCTTACACCCTATGTTGGGATAATTGCAGCCAAATCCTATATTTCCCTAATGAGGCTTAAATGAACCCTAAATCTTCTATTCTTGAATCCTAATGTTGTTCATGCCTCAAATCAGATTATAATTTCTTCTTGTTTGGGTCTTATACCCCAATGCCAAGCTTATTGAATATTATGACTACTCTCGCCATGATTACTTTTCTATCTTGTAGATTTATGTTCTATTTAATTTAAAGTAGCGGTACTTATGTACAACCACTCATAGAGGGCATGTATTTAATCGCCCTGGGGAATGTTTTTATTCTCCCCTATATAATTGTGTAGGTGACTGGGAATGTCTTATTCTCCCCTCACCTATAGGTTATAGGTCTGGTAGGTGCCTCAACCCTACTTAGTTAGGTAGACATAATTATCTTACATGCAAATCCTTTTTAATATAATTGTTAATGGCAAGTTTCTTTTGAATATAGACTCATACTCTTGTTATCTTCATCTTATAATGAACCCTAGCCTGTTCTTATTTGCTTTACTTATCTTGTTATCCTAGACTAGTTTTGTGACACATACCTTGTTTTCTTTTCTTTGCTAGGTTCTTTCCCAACCACCCAGGTGCTGGTGCTGAGCAAGGAGAAGGACAAGTTTGAAGGAAGTCATCCCAAGAGTACATCTCAAGCTATCTCAAAGGATGTCTAGGTCGCTATAGCTAGATCCTTTTCTGTTATCTTTTTCTTTTGGGAGCAAACATGTAACAAACATAGAAAGCCATGTAATTGCTTAGTACTTTTATTTTTGTTGCTATTGACATTTTATAATGTATCTGGTGCATGCTTATTTACTTGGGATATTATACGTGCATCCCTCAATATCTTTTGTCTTTCTAAAAAGATGGATGTTTTGTACTTCCTTTAAATTTTAGTAAGGAGGTGATCTCGCCTCTTCACACAATGTGCCCCAAAATGGGGTTAAACACCTATTTGTCAGTGTAGTTGGTCTAAAAGCCTAAACTTGGGGTTCATGCACCTAATTGTCAATGTAGTGGTAATTTGAGCCTAATCTTACTGTTATGCACCTCATTTAGAGTCCAATGCTCCCACAAATGTGGTTAAAGTGTCTAAAAATGGGGTTAATGCGCCCACTTGTCAGTGTAGTGACTTTTTGAGCCTAATTTACTATTATGCACCTAATAAATAGGAAATGTGCCCAAAAATCAATTGAAGTGCCTAAAGTTGGTTAAAGTGCCTAAGAATGGGAAGTCCGCCTGCTTAGAAGTGTAGTGTCTAATATATAGGCCAATGCACCCAAAAATCGAGCTAAAGTGACCAAAAGTGGGTCCAAATGCCTAAAAATGGGGTTTAAATGCCTATTTATTTATGTAGTGGCAATTTCATCCCAATTTACTGTTATGTGCCTAATTTATAAGTCAATGCGCCCAAAAATTCGGTTTGATGTGGCATAAATGGGGCTAATGCCCCCACTTGTTAGAGTAGTGCATTTTTTAGCCTAATTTACTATTATGCAACTGATAAAGAGGAAATGTGCCAAAAATGGGATGAAGTGAATAAAAGTGGGTTAAAGCATCTAAGAATGGGTCAATCTGCCTACATCTTAGTGTATTGCCTAATTTATAGCCCAACGCACCCCATAATGGGGTTTAAGCACCCCAAAGGTGGTTAAAACGCCTAAAAATGTGGTCTACGTGCACTTGAACAACCCATATGTAATTCTAGAAAAATATCAATGCAAGGTAAAGTGTTGTAGAAAAAATCTAAATCACAATGTTTACCCTTAAGATGATGGAATTCACCCAAAAAGCGTCAGGGCTCATGGAAATGCGATGAGTCTAGCTCAGAAGGTTGTTTCTCCATAAAAAACACTAGCCTTGTGTCAAAATCTAACATTGGAGAAAAATCTACATAAAATTATACATACAATGTAGCTCTATATGTCCTACGTCACAATGTTATGTAAGAAACTCAAGACAGTAGATACGCAATTCAAAGAACAAGCTTGAGAAAATATGAAACAAGATGGGTTTAAGTGCCAAATAAATAGGAAATGCACCCAAAACGGGTTGAAGTGCCTAAAAGTGGATTACACCTAAGAACAGAATTAATCCACCTACTTGTCAATGTATTACCTACTTTATAGGCCAATGAGCAACAAAATAGGGTTGATGCTCCAAAAAGTGGGCCAAAATGCCTAAAAAAGGGTTTATGAGCCTATTTGTCAGTGTAGTGGAAATTTGAGCTTAGTTTACTGTTATGTTTCTAACTTATAGGCCATTGTGCCAAAAATGCAGTTAAAGCACCTAAAAATGGGATTAATGTGCCCACTTGTCAGTGTATTGACTTTTTAGCCAAATTTATTATTATGCTCCTAATAAATAGGAAATGTACCCAAAAATGGGTTGAAGTGCCTAAAATGGGCTAAAGCGTCTAAGAATGGGGTTAATCTTCCTACTTGTCAATGTAGTGCCTAATTTATTGGCCAATGCGCCCCAAAATGGGGTTAGAGTGCCCAAAAGTGGTCTAAACACCTAAAAATTGGGTTGATGCTCATATTTGTCTATGTAGTGGCAATTGGAGCCTAATTTTGTTAAATGCACCTAATTTATAGGCCAATACGCCCAAAAATGTAGTTAAAGTGACTAAAAATAAGGTTAATATGTCCACTTGTCAGTGTCGTGCATTTTTTGCTGAATTTATTATTATGCACCTAAAAATAGGAAATGCACCTAAAATGGGTTGAAGTGCCTAAAAGTGGGTTAATGTGAATAAAAATTAGTTAATATGCCTACTTGTCAATGTAGTGCCTAATTTATAGGCCAACGCACCCCAAAATGAGGTTAAAGTGCCTAAAAGTCGGTCTAAACGCCTAAAAATGGGGTTTATCCATCTATTTGTTAGTGTAGTGTCAATTTGTGCCTAATTTACTATTATGAACCTAATTTTTAGGCCAATGCACCCAAAAATACATTTAATGCGCATAAATATTGGGTTAATGTGCCCACTTGTCAGTGTAGTGTCTTTTTAGCCTAATTTACAGTTATACACCTAATAAATAGGAAATACACCCAAAAATGGGTTGAAGTGCCTACAAGTGGGTTAGAGAGCCGAAGTATAGGGTTAATGTACCTACTTGTTAGTGTGTTGGTTAATATATAGGCCAATACACCCCAAAATTAGGCTACAGTGCCTAAAAATGGGTTAAAACGCCTAGAAGTGGGTAAAAACACCTAGAAATGGGGTTTATACACCTATTTGTCAGAGTAGTGGTAATTTTAACCTCATTTACAGTAGTGAGCCTAATTTATAGGCCTATCTGTCCAAAAATGGCATGAAGTGCCTAAAAGTGGGTTAAAGTGCCTAAGAATGCGGCTAATCTGCCTACTTCTCAATGTAGTGCCTAATTTATAGGCCCATGCACCGCAAAATAGGGTTAAAGACCTGAAAGTGAAATAAATTTCCTAAAAATGGGGTTTATGTGCCTATTTGTCAGTGTAGTGGAAATTTGAGCCTAATTTACCATTATGAACCTAATTTATAGGCCAATGTGCCCAAAAATGTGGTTAAAAAGCATCAAAAAATTGGGTTAATATGCCCACTTGTCAGTGTAGTGCCTTTTTAGCCTAATTTGATATTATGTGGATACTAAATAGTGAATGAACCCAAAAATCAGTTGAAGTGCCTAAAAGTGAGTTACACCTAAGAATTAATCCAGCTACTTGTTAGTGTATTGCCTAATTTATAGGCCAGTGTGCGCCAAAATGGGGTCAATGCTCAAACAAGTGGGTCAAAATGCCTAAAAATGGGGTTTATGTGCATTTTTATTAGCGTAGTGGAAATTTGAGCCTAGTTTACCATTATGTGCCTAATTATAGGCCAATTCACCCAAAAATACAGTTAAAGCATCTAAAAATAAGGTTAATGTGCCCACTATTCAGTGTAGTGCCTTTTTTAGCCTAATTTACTATTATTCACCTAATAAATAGGAAATGGACCCAAAAATGGTTTTAAGTCCCTAAAAGTGGGTTAAACTCCTTAGAATGGGGTTAATCCTCCTACTTGTCAGTGTAGTGTCTAATTTATAGGCCAATGCACCCCAAAATGGGGTTAAATGCCAATTTGTCAGCGTAGTTGGTCTAAATGCCTAAAAATGGTGTTTACGCACCTAATTGTTAGTGCAGTGGCAATTTGAGCCTAATTTTACTATTATGCACCTCATTTATAGGCCAATGCTCACAAAAATGTTGTTAAGGTGCCTAAAATGGGGTATATGCACCTATTTCAACGTAGTAGCAATTTAAGCCTAGTTTACTGTTATGTGCCTAACTTATAGGACAATGTGCCCAAAAATGCAGTTAAAGCACCTAAAAAATTATATTAATACACCCACTTGTAAGTGTAGTGCCTTTTTAGCCTAATTTACTACTATGTGCCTAATATATACGAAATGCACACAAAAACGGGTTGAAGTGCCTAAAAGTGGGTTAAAGCATCTAAGAATGGGGTTAATTTGCCTGCTTGTCAATGTAGTGCCTAATTTATAGGCCAATGCACTCCAAAATGAGGTTGAGGCACCCAAAAGTGGTCTAAATGCCTAAAAGTGGGATTTATGCACCTATTTGTCTATTTAGTGGCAATTTGAGCCTAATTTTGTTGTTATGTGCCTACTTTATAGGCCAATGTGCACAAAATGCAATTAAAGTGACTAAAAATCGGGTGAATGTGCCACTTGTCACTATAGTGCCTTTTTTCCCCGAATTTACTATTATGCTCCTAAAATAGGAAATGTGCCTGAAAATGGGTTGAAGTGCCTAAAAGTGGGTTAAAGTGCCTAAGGGATACTCATTGTACAAGAAAAGAAAAAAGGAAAGAAATGATGAGGCCTCTAGGGTTTGGGAGAGGTGGCGGCAGAGGGGGAAGAGGAGGCATTGGTGGGCGGGGGCAAGGGAGGCTTGCCCGTCCTCCGGATGATGACCCAAACACAACAGATGGAAGTGACGAACCTTTGACTGACGGCACAGAAACCTTACAACCCGACACGGATGTGGAGATGCAGCGATCGCCGCCCCCTCGGCCTTCCTTTAAGGAAGCGACGAGTAGAGGACTCGGACCGCACCTTCTGAACCCGGTATCGTCGGATACACTGAAAATTGAAGATATCATGATAGACTATGCAGGTACTCTGCCCTCCTTCACCGTCAGGTCGGACGTCCTCTCCCCGCTACTCGAACCGTGGTGGAATGTGGTGATCGTCAAGGCCCTCAGCTTAAACATAGGGTATCACGCTCTGGTAAACCGGATCCAGAGCCTCTGGGGGTTATCGGAACGCTACAGAGTCATTGATCTTGAACACGGTTACTATATCATCCAGCTTGCGAGTGAATCTGAGTTCATCAAGGTCATGACTGGAGGGCCTTACACTATCTTCGGCAATTACTTATCGATCCAATCCTGGTATCCCGAGTTCTGACTATCGAACCAAATTCCAAGGAAAATCGTGGTGTGGGCAAGGATCCTGGATCTGCCGATTCACCTATACCAGAATAGGCTGCTAGAGAGCATCAGAAATACCATTAGGAGGACTATCAGGATTGACGATAATACTATCCAGGGGAACAGGGGGAAGTTCGCGAGGATGGCCGTCGAAGTCGACACATCACGTCTGCTTCTACCAGGATTCATGCTCAACGGGGAGCATCTGTGCCTTGAATATGAAAACCTACCCCAGTTGTGTATGCGTTGCAGAAGACTAGGCCATGTGGAGGCGGAGTGCATTATCATTGAGGTGGGTGTATCATCAAGCAAACAGACTCCGTCCTACTCACCATTGATTCATGCAAAGAAACCAGAGCGGAAGGCAGTCCCGCCAAGGAAAGACGGCGCCACTACCACAGGCAACCAGGCCAAGGCAAAGTCGCCGGAGGAATCCAGTAAGGAGATTCCCCAGGATGATGAGGGCGAGTGGCTTCCTGGGGTTAGCCGACACCAACGGAAAAGAGCGGAGAAAAAGAAGCAAGATGCCCAAACACCTAAGAACGTCGGCCCACAGAACACCTTCATCAACCTAGTAGACGATGAAGTGGCCCAAGGAAGACCCATCGCGATCAATCCAACCGAACCCTTCCAGTTTGGGGCGGGTGACCCAAGCTCCTTGTCGCCACTCCACCTCGGTCCCAAGTTGACTGGAGGACACATTGTAACTCTATGTAGCAGACGGATCATTGTGCAGGCCCCATCTAGGACGCCTGAAGGAATTCACAAGAAAGGGAGGCTTGTCCAGTAATTGGCTAGCTCATCCTCGACAGCAAAAAAAGCTATAGACTTTAACAACCCGGGAGGGGAGACAGATTCACCAGATCTAGAAGTCCAAGAAGAGTAAATCGGATTGCGGGCGGCAATCGTCTAACCCTCTCACCCTCTTCCTGTCTCAATGAACATCATCACTTTCAATATCCAAGGAGCACGCTATGACGATAAAATCCGCTACGTCAGAGAACTCAGAAGAACCCATAGACTCCATCTTATGGTTATCATCGAGCCCCATTGTAGTGGTGTGGTCACTGACGGCATCATCAAAAGGCTAGGCTTTCCTCCCTCTCACCGCGTCGAAGCAAGGGGTTTCTCAGGAGGCAGCTGGCTCCTGTGGGACGACGCAAGATGCAATGTCGAGATTCTCCTGAACCACCGCCAATTCATCCACTGTCGGCTAAATGGCAACTTCTTTTTCACTTCCATCTATGACAGTCCTCAACTAACGATGAGGAAATGGCTATGGCAACATCTTGTCTCCATCCTCCTGCCCCAAGGTGCGCCATGGCTGGCCGCGGGCGACTTTAACATGATGCTCAGTCGAACAGAGAAGATAGGTAGCGACTTCTTCGATTCTGCCTCATCCTCTTTGTTCCATGAGTGCCTCCACGTCACTGGACTAGAAGACTTGGGCGTAGCAGGACAACTCTTCACTTTCCAGAGAGGCATGATCTGCGAAAGGATCGACAGAGCCATTGCCAACGAGGCATGGCTTTCCCACCTCCCGAACACCAAGATCCAGGTGCTCCCCCGAGTCACCTCGGATCACAACCCTATCCTTATTACAACTGGGCCAAGTGGCACCAATGACCCCAATAGAACGATCACTACTGCTAGTTTCAGAACCAGAGCTAGCTGGTTCATGGACGAGGACTTCACTGCTTGTGTTAAGTCGGGTTGGGACTCTACGGTCTCCTTCTCTGAATCCCTCCCACAATTCCAAAAGGTCGCATCTAGATGGAACCGTAACTCCACAAGAACCAAGCACAGAGAGAAGGCTGCGACGCTCCGTGAGGTGGACCAACTACAAAGAAGGCATGATCAAAATTCTCACAACCACATTGCCACCCGTGTTGTGGACCTCCAGGAGAGGTACCACCGCATCCTGCTCACTGAAGAAGCATATTGGCAGCAAAAGGCACACATTAACTGGCTACAACACAGCGACCGGAACACGAGATTCTTACAGTCCTTTGTTCGGGCTAGAAGGCACCATAACAAGATTTACTGCCTCAAGAATGACGAGGGATAGTGGATTACAGACCCAACCTTACTGCGGGCTCATATCCAATCCTTTTTCATCAAATTGCTTACTATGCCTTCACCTATATCTACTGCACATGCTAACAGTTATGCAGGTGTCTTTCTGTTGATACCAGAAGCCACGTTCCGGATGCTAGAAGATGTTCCCACTGCAAATGAGGTTTGCAACATCATTTTCTCGATGGCACCCTCGAAGGCGCCTGGACCTGACGGAATCACGGCAGACTTTCTGCAACATAGCTGGTCCCTTGTTGGGCCTTCAGTCGTGCGCACCGTCCAGCACGCCTTCATAACTGCGACGGTGGACCCTTTGCTTGCGAACTCCCACATGGTGTTGCTGCCAAAGATCAAGTCACCATAGACTTGTGGAGATCTCAGACCGATATCTCTCAACAACGTGGTGTTCAAGGCCATTTCTAAAATCATCGTTGAACGTATCAAGCCTTTGCTAGATGATTGGATTTCACCGTGCCAATAGAGTTTTATCCTGGGACGTAAGATCACCAACAACATCCTGTTGGTACAGGAGGTTATTCACTCTATGAAGATTAAAAAAGGAGCGAAAGGTTGGATGGCCATTAAACTCGACCTATCCAAAGCCTTCGACAGGATGAACTGGTCCTTTATTCAGAGCACTCTATCTAAGGTGGGCCTTCCTGTATGTCTGATTCAGCTCATCATGTCCATCATCCAATTGGGGGAATCATCCATCCTTTGGGAAGGCGTTCCCATGGAACCCTTCAAAACAGTGCAAGGGGTAAGGCAAGGAGACCCGTTGAGTCCCTACCTCTTTGTTCTTTGCCTAGAACGTCTCATCCAGATGATCCACCGTAGTTCTGATAGTGGCACTTGGAAACCAGTGGTCCTTACCAGAGGAGGCTCGCCTCTCACGCATGTATGCTTTGCGGATGATATCATCCTCCTGGCTGAAGCATCGTCTGCACAAGCCAACAATATCAAGACAATCCTGAAATCATTCTCCCTAGCTTCCGGGCAGGTGGTGTCAAGGGAAAAATCACGATGCTTCTTCTCTACAAATGTCAACCAACCAGACAGACGTTGCATCAGTAGGAAATTTGGCTTCCATGTGACAAACGACCTAGGCAAATGCCTGGGAGTTCCGATTCTCCACAAGAGGACCAATAAGTCCACGCACTCAAGCATCCTTGATGCAATCTGGGGCAGGATGAATAGCTGGACTGTCCAGCATCTCTCGCTCGTCGGTCGTGTCTGCCTAGCTAAAGAAACCTTGCAATCCATTCCCACATATACAATGCAGATGGCAATGCTCTCGCCTACCCTTTGTGATGACATAAATAGCCATATTCGTCGGTTCATTTGGCAAGGCTCAGGTGACCAAAAGAAGTTGTCCCTAGTTTCCTGGAAGAAAATATCATCGAATAAAGATCTTGGCGGCTTAGGGATCAAAGACACCTGTGATTAGAACGCATCCTTGCTGCTTAAAAATGTTTGGTCATATCTAAATGATCCAAACAAACTTTGGGTTAAGATTCTGAAGGAAAAATACAAGGGAAGAGGTTTTACGGCCAAAAACTCTCATTCTGCTATTTGGCATTTCATCACCCTCAACCTACCTTTGCTCCAAAGCACGTGCCCCAAGTCAATTGCCAATGGAGTTGACACAAGAGTATGGCATGACAATTGGTTAGCAGGAGAGGATGTCCTTACCCTAGCACCCAACCATATTGTTCCGACAGAGATCGCCGATCTCCAGGTCTCTTCGATGTGCCTTGACAACGGCGAGTGGGATTGGGATTTTATCTAGGCCCACCTACCTTCAAGCACTTGGGACATCCTCCGCATGCTCCCTCCGCTGGATAATGCAGCTGGAGCTTACACCTTCATCTGGCCCCACGAATCAAGCGGGAACCTGACTGCTAGGTCTGCGTACCGGTGGTTACGCAGGAACAAAGAGCTGAGTGTCCCTGGCGCCTGGGCCTCTATCTGGACGGCGCAACTTCCTGAAAGGATCAAGACCTTCCTGTGGCTCCTCCAGCACCGAGCCTTGCTCACGAACGTCGAAAAGTGTCGTCGCCACATCATGGTCACCAGTGTCTGCCCAAGATGCCATGCTAGTGACGAAACCATAATCCATTGCCTTAGACATTGTCCGAGGAGCACTTCCATCTGGAAGGCCCTCCAACCTGCCTCTGACTTCTTCCTTGAAGATGAAGAACTATGGCTGGACAAAATTGTCAAAGGTGAGCATGACAGTCTTCACCCAACCACACAACATGTCGCATCTTGGCATCTGTGGACCATTCACAACATGGAGGTTCATGGGGGTAGTATCACTCCCACTCCACCTACGGTACGCTTCATTCAATTATGGTCGGAGACAGTGCAGAAGCTTCCACTCCTGTGGCACCCTACTTCTGGGGCAACCCCCACTCTAGTCCGGCGTCACTCACGACCACTGCCTTACGAATACATCATCCTCACCGATGTTGCCTACACTCCATCTCCGACAAGATCCAGCTACGGCTGTGTGGCCCTACGCCCCGACAGGAACATCCTCCTGGGAAGAGGTTGCCTAACCAAGGCCGGTTATGTGACAGAAGTTGAAATCCTAGCAATCACGCAAGCTGCCGCTCTTGCCAAATCCCAAGGCTGGTCCAATGTGCTTATCATCTCTGACTCTACTTCGGCCATCCAAACAATGTCTGCCAATAAGTGTGCTCAGGCCCGCCTCCAGGCTCACCACCGTCATGGAAGAAACTCACCCTCAGCAATCCCTCGTATTATATCTGCATAGTCCTCGAGATTTCATCACAATTGCTGACACAACTGCCAAGCTCGTACTCAAAAACAACCAAAGAGTAGAGTTCACACAATGGCCCCCATGGCTTGCGTGTAATGGGCCTTTAGACATGTCTTTCATCTCCGCTTTGTATTCAGTCTCCGATTAATTGAAGTAATTTTCTTCAAAAAAAAGTGCCTAAGAATGGGTTATCCGCCTACTTGTTAGTGCACTACCTAATTTTTAGGCCAATGCACCCCAAATGGGGTTAAAGCGCCTAAAAGTGGGTCTAAACGCCGAAAAATGAGGTTTATCCACCTATTTGTCAGCATAGTGTCAATTTGAGCCAAATTTACTTTGATGAACCTAACTTATAGGCCAATGCACCCAAAAATGCATTCAATGTCCCTAAAAATTGGGTTAATGCCCCCACTTGTTAGTGTACTATCTTTTTTAGCCTGATATATTGTTATATGCCTAATAAATATGAAATATACCCAAAAATGGGTTGAAGTGCCTACAAGTGGGCTAGAGTACCTAAGTATAGGGTTAATCCACCTACTTGTCAGTGTAATGCTTAATATATAGGCCAATGCACCCCAAAATCGGGCAATGATGCCTAAAAATGAGTTAAAAGACCAAAAAGTGGGTTAAAATGCCTAAAAATGGGGTTTATGTGCCTATTTGTCGAAATAGTGGTAATTTTAACCTCATTTATTATTATTTGCCTAATTTATAGGTTAATGCGCCCATAAAAGGGATGAAATGCCTAAAAGTGGGTTAAAGCGCCTAAGAATGCAGCTAATCTAACTACTTGTCAGTGTAGTGCCTAATTTATAAGCCCATGCATCCCAAAATGAGGTTCAAGGCCTGAAAGTGGGTTAAAATGCCTAAAAATGAAATTTATGTGCCTATTTGTCAGTGTAGTGGCAATTTGAGCCTAATTTACTGTTATGTGCCTAAATTATAGGCCAATTTGCCCAAAAATGTGGTTAAAAAACGTCTAAAATGGGGTTAATGTGCCCACTTGTCAATGTAGTGTCTTTTTTAGCCTAATTTACTATTATGTGCCCAATAAATAGGAAATGTGCCCAAAAATGGGTTGAAGTGCCTAAAAGTTGGTTAAACACCTAAGAATGGGGTTAATCTGTCTACTTGTCAGTGTAGTGTCTAATTTATGGGCCAATGCACCCCCAAAATGGGGTAAACACCTATTTGTTAGTGTAGTTGGTCTAAATGCCTAAACTGGGGTTTATGCACCTACTTTGTCAGTGTAGTGGCAATTTGAGCCTAATTTTACTGTTATGCATCCCATTTATAGGCCAATGCATCCAAAAATGTGGTCAAATTGTCTAAAAATGGGGTTAATGAGCCCACTTGTCAGTGTAGTGCCTTTTTTAGCCTAATTTACTATTATTCACCAAATAAATAGGAAATGTGCCCAAAAATTCATTATAGTGCCTAAAGTCTATTAAAGTGCCTACGAATGGGCTAATATGCCTACTTGTAAGTGTAGTGCCTAATTTATAGGTGAACGCACTCCAAAATTGAGTTAAAGTGCCCAAAAGAGGGTCTAAATGCCTAAAAATGGGGTTTATATGCCTATTTGTCTGTGTAGTTGTAGTTTTAACCAAATTTACTATTATGTGCCTAATTTATAAGACAATGCACCCAAAAATGCAATTGGAAGTGGCTTAAATGGGGTTAATGCTCCCACTTCTTATTGTAGTGCATTTTTAGCCTAATTTTCTATTATGACACTAATATAGAGGAAATGTGCCCAAAAATGGGTTGAAGTGCTTAAAAGTGGGTTAAAGCATCTAAGAATGGGGTTAATCTACCTACTTGTTAGTGTAGTGCCTAATTTATAGGCCAATGCACCCCATAATGGATTTCAACCCCCCAAAAGGTGGTAAAATGCCTAAAAATGTGGTCTATGTGCACGTGAACAACCCATAAATAATACAAGATAATCTGCTGCAAAATCACTAGCCTTGCATAAAAATCTAACACTGGAGCAAAATCTGCATAAAATCCTACTTACAATGTAGCTTTATATGTCCTACATAATAATAATATGTAAGAAAATCAAGATAGTAGATATGCAATTCAAGGAACAAGCTTGAGCAAGTATGAAACAAGATGGGTTTAAGTGCCAAATAAAGAGGAAATGCATTGAAAAATGGTTGAAGTGCCTAAAAGTGGGTTACACCTAAGAACATAGTTAATCTACCTACATGTCAGTGTATTGCCTACTTTATAGGCCAATACGCCACAAAATGGGGTTAATGCTTCAAATAGTGGGTCAAATATGCCTAAAAATGGGATTTATGCACCTATTTGCCAACGTAGTAGAAATTTGAGCCTAGTTTATTGTTATGTGCCTAACTTATAGGCCAATGCACCCAAAAATGCATTTAAAGCACCTAAAAACGGGATTCATGTGCCCCATTGTCAGTGTAGCCTTTTTTAGCCTCATTTACTATAATGCGTCGAATAAATAGGAAATGCACCTAAAAATAGGTTGAAGTGCCTAAAAGTTGGTTAAAGCATCTAAGAATGGGGTTAATCTGTCTACTTGTTAATGTAGTGCCTAATTTATGGGCCAATGTGCCCCAAAATGGGGTTAGAGCGCCCAAAAGTGTTCTAAATGCCTAAAAATGGGGTTTATGCACCTATTGGTATATGTAGTGGCAATTGGAACCTAAGTTTTCTGTTATGCGCCTAATTTATAGGCCAATACACCCAAAAATGTTGTTAACATGACTTGAAATGGGGTTAATGCGCTCACTTGTCAGTGCAGTGCCTTTTTTAGCTGAATTTACTATTATGCACCTAAAAAATAGGAAATGCACCTAAAAATGGGTTGAAGTGCCTAAAAGTGGGTTAAACAGTCTAAGAATGGGTTAATCCACCTACATGTCAATGTAGTGCCTAAATTATAGGCCAATGCACCCCAAATTGGGGTTGAAGCGCCTAAAAGTGGGTCTAAACTCCTAAAAATGGGGTTAGCCGCTTATTTGTTAATGTAGTGTCAATTTGAGCCTAATTTATTGTCATGAACCTAATTTATAGGCCAATGCACACAAAAATGCATTTAATGTGCCTAAAAATTGGTTTAATGTGCCCATTTGTCAGTGTAGTGTCTTTTTTAGCCTAATTTACTGTTATAGACCTAATAAATACGAAATACACTCAAAATGGGTTGAAATGCCTATAAGTGGGTTAGAGCACCTTAGTATAGGGTTAATCCACCTACTTGTTAGTGTACTACTTAAAATATAGGCCAGTGCACCCCAAAATTGGGCTACAATGCCTAACAATGCATTAAACACCTAAAAGTGGGTTAAAACACCTAAAAATGGGGTTTATGCGCCTATTTGTCAGAGTAGGGGTATTTTAGTCTCATTTACTATTATGTGGCTAATTTATAGGCCAATGTGCCCAAAAATGGGTTGAAGTGCCTAAAAGTGGGTTAAACCACCTAAGAATGTGGCTAATCTACCTACTTGTTAGTGTAGTGCCTAATTTATAGGCCCATTTGCCCCAAAATGGGGTTAAAGGCCTGAAAGTGGGTTATAACACCTAAAAATGGGGTTTATGCACCTATTTGTAAGTGTAGTGGCAATTTGAGCCTAATTTACTATTATGCGCCTAATTTATAGGCTAATGTGCCAAAAAATAAGGTTAAAAAAGTGTCTAAAAATGTGGTTAATGCACCCACTTGTTAGTGTAGTGATTTTTTAGCCTAATTTAATATTATGCACCTAATAAATAGGAAATGCACCCAAAAATGGGTTGAAGTGCCTAAAAGTGGGTTACACCTGAGAACGGGGTTAATCGACCTACTTGTGAGTGTATTGTGTAATTATAGGCCAATGCATTTTTTGGTGTAGTTGGTCTAAATGCCTATAAATGGGTTTTATGCACCTAATTGTTAGTGTAGTGTCAATTTGAGCCTAATTTTACTATTATGCACCTCGTTTATAGGCCAACTCTCCCAAAAATGTGGTTTAAGTGCCTAAAATGGGGTTAATGCACCCACTTGTGATGGGTAGTGCCTTTTTTAGCCTAATTTACTATTATGCGCCTAATAAATAGTAAATGTGTGCAAAAATCAATTGAAGTGCCTAAAGTGGGTTAAAGCACCTTAGAATGAGGTAATCTACACACATATAAGTGTAGTGCCTAATTTATAGGCCAATGCACCCCAAACTTTTGTTAAAGCCCTCAAAGTCTAAATGCATAAAAATGGTGTTTCTATGCCTATTTGTCTGTGTAGTTGCAATTTTAGCCCAATTTACTGCTATGTGCCTAATTTAGAGACCAATGCGCCCAAAAATGCGGTTTGAAGGGGATTAAATGGGGTTAATACGCCCACTTGTTAGTGTAGTGCGCTTTTTAGCCAAATTTACTATTATGCGACTAATAAAGAAGAAATGTTCCCAAAAATGGGTTGAAGTTCATAAAAGGGGGTTAAAGCATCTAAGAATTGGGTTAATCCACCTACTTGTTAGTGTAGTGCCTAATTTAAATGCCAGTGCACCCCATAATGGGGTTAAAGTGCCCAAAAGGTGGTTAAAATGCCTAAAAAGTGGTCTATGTGCACTTGAACAACCCATAAGTAATTCAAAAAATATCAATGCAAGATAAAACATTGTAAAAAAATAATAAATCACAATTTAGACCCTCAAGATGATGGAATTTACCCAAAAAGCGTCAGGGATCATGGCAAAGTGATGAGTCTTTCTTAGAAGGTTGTTTATGAATAAAAACACTAGCCATGCATAAAAATCTGACACTGCAGCAAAATTTGCACAAAATTCTACATATAATGTAGATGTATATGTCCAGCATCACAATGCTATGTAAGAAACTCAAGATAGTATATACACAATTAAAGGAACAACCCTGAGTAAGTACAAAACAAGATAGGTTTAAGTGCATAATAAATAGGAAATGCACCCAAAATAGGTTGAAGTGTCTAAAAGTGGGTTATACCTAAGAACGGATTTAATCTGCCTACTTGTCAGTGTAATGCCTACTTTATAGGCCAATGCGCCCCAAAATGGGTTTAATGCTCTAAGAAGTGGGTCAAAATGCCTAAAAATGGAGTTTATGTGCCTATTTGTCAGTGTAGTGGTAATCTGATCCTAGTTTACTGTTATGTTCCTAACTTTTAGGCCAATGCTCCCAAAAATGTAGTTAAAGCACCTTAAAATGGGATTAATGCGACCACTTGTTAGTGTAGTGCCTTTTTAGCCTAATTTACTATTATGTTCCTAATAAATAGGAAGTGCACCCAAAAAAGGGTTGAAGTGCCAAAAAGTGGGTTAAAGCGTCTAAGAATGGGGTTAATCTGCCTACTTATCAATGTAGAGCCTAATTTATAGGCCAATGCGCCCCAAAATGGGGTTAGAGCACCAAAACTGGTCTAAATGCCTAAAAATGGGGTTTATGCCTATTTGTCTATGTACTAGCAATTTGATCCTAATTTGGTTGTTATGCACCTAATTTATAAGCCAATGCGCCCAAAAATGCAGTAAAAATGACTAAAAATGGGGTTAATGCACCCACATGTCATTGTAGTACCTTTTTAGCTGAATTTACTATTATGTACATAAAAAATAGGAAATGTGCCTAAAAATAGGTTATAGTGCCTAAAAGTGGGTTAAATTGCCTAAGAATGAGTTAATCTGTCTACTTTGTTAGTGTAGTGCCAAAATTATAGTCCAATGCACCCTAAAATGGGGCTAAAGCGCCTAAAAGTGGGTCTAAACGCCTAAAATGGGTTTTATCCACCTATTTGTCAGTGTAGTGTCAATTTGAGCCTAATTTAATGTTATGAATGCCATAAATAGGCCAATGTGCCCAAAAATGCATTTAATACACCTAAAAATTGGGTTAATGTGCCCACTTGTCAATGTAGTGTCTTTTTTAGCCTAATTTACTTTTATACACTTAAGAAATAGGATATACACCCAAAAATAGTTGAAGTAACTATAAGTGGGTTAGAGCAGCTAAGTACAAGGTTAATTTGCCTACTTGCCAATGTACTGCTTAATATATAGGCGAATGCACCCCAAAATTAGGCTATAGTGCCTAAAATTGGGTTAAAACGCCTAAAAGTGGGTTAAAATATCTAAAAATGCGGTTTATGTGCCTATTTGTCATAGTAGTGTTAATTTTAACCTTGTTTACTATTATTTGCCTAATTTATAGGACAATGCACCCAAAAATGGGTTGAAGTGCCTAAAAGTGAGTTAAAGTGCCTAAGAATGCAGCTAAATTGCCCACTTGTCAGTGTAGTGACTAATCTATAGGCCAATGCACCCCAAAATGGGGTTAAAGGACTGAAAATGGTTTAAAATGCCTAAAAATGTGGTTTATGCACCTGTCTATTTGTGTAGTGGAAATTTGAGCCTAATTTACTGCTATGTGCCTAATTTATAGGCCAATGTGCCCAAAAATGTGGTTAATAAGCATCTAAAAATGGGGTTAATGCGCCCACTTGTCAATGTAGTACCTTTTTAGCCTAATTTAATATTATGCACCTAATAAATAGGAAATGCACCCAAAAATGGGTTGAAGTGCCTAAAAGTGGGTTACGCCTAAGAATGGAGTTAATCCTCCTACTTGTTAGTGCATTGCCTAATTTAAAGGCCCATATGCACCAAAATGGAGTTCATGCTCCAAAAAGTGGGTCAAAATGCCTAAAATGGGGTTTATGCACCTATTTGTCAGCTTAGTGGCAATTTGAGCCTAGTTTACCATTATGTGCCTAACTTATAGTCTAATGCGCCCAAAAATGTAGTTAAAGCTTAAAAAAATGGGGTTAATGTGCCCACCTGTCAGTGTAGTGCCTTTTTAGCCTAATTTACTATTATGCACCTAATAAGTAGGAGATGTGCCCAAAAATGGGTTGAAATGCCTAAAAGTGGGTTAAACACCTAAGAATGGGGTTAGTCTGCCTTATTGTCAGTGTAGTATCTAATTTATAGACCAATGCTCCCCAAAATGGGGCAAAAGGACTATTTGTCAGTGTAGTCGGTCTAAACGCCTAAAAATGGTGTTTATGCGCCTAATTGTTAGTGTAGCGGCAATTTGAGCCTAATTTTACTGTTATGAACCTCATTTATAGGCCAATGCTCCCAAACATGTGGTTAAAGTGACTAAAAATGGGTTAATGTGCCCACATGCTACTGTAGTGCCTTTTTAGCCTAATTTACTATTATACACCTGATAAACATAAAATGTGCCCAAAAATCAATTGAAGTGCCTAAAGTGGGTTAAAGAACCTAAGAATGGGGTAATCCGCCTACTTGCAAGTGTAGTGTCTGATTTATAGGCCAATGTACCCCATAATTGAGTTAAAGCGCTCCAAAGTGGGTCTAAATGCCTAAAAATGGGGTTTATACACCTATTTGTCTTTGTAGCAACAATTTCAACCCAATTTACAGTTATGTGCCTAATTTATAGGCCAATGCACCAAAAATGCGATTTGAAGCGGCTTAAATGGGGTTAATGTGCCCACATGTTAGTGTAGTGCATTTTTAGCCTAATTTACTATTATGCAACTAATAAAGAGGAAATGTGCTTAAAAATGGGTTGAAGTGCATAAAAGTGGGTCAAAGTGTCAAAGAATGGGGTTAATCTACCTACATTTTAGTGTAGTGCCTAATTTATAGTCCAATGCACCCCATAATGGGGTTAAAGCCCCTAAAAGGTGGTTAAAATGCCTAAAAATGTGGTCAATGTGCACTTGAACAACCCATAAGTAATTCTAGAAAATATCAATGCAAGATAAAGTGTTGTAGAAAAATAATAAATTGTAGTGTTGACCCTCAAGATGATGGAATTCATCCAAAAAGTGCCAGGGATCATGGAAAAGCAATGAGTCTTGCTCAGAAGACCATTTTTGCATAAAAACACTATCCTTGTGTCAAAATATGACATTGGAGCAAAATCTACATAAAATTCTACAAACAATCTAGCTCTGTGTCCTGCATCACAAGGCTATGTAAGAAACTCAAGATAATAGATATGATATGCAATTCAAGGAACAAGTTTGAGCAAGTATGAAACAAATGGGTTTAAATGACAAATAAATAGGAAATGCACCCAAAATGGTTTAAAGTGCCTAAAAGTGGGTTACACCTAACAACATAGTTAATTTGCCTACTTGTTAGTGTATTGCCTACTTTATAGGCCAATGCACCCCAAAATGGGGTTAATGCTCCAAAAAGTTGGTCAAAATGCCTAAAAATAGGGTTTATGTTCCTATTTGCCAGAGTAATGGTAATTTGAGCCTAGTTTACTATTATGTGCCCAACTCATAGGCCAATGCGGCCAAAAATGCAGTTAAAGCACCTAAAAATGGGATTAATAAGCCCACTTGTCAGTGTAGTGCCTTTTTTAGCTTTATTTACTATTATGCACCTAATAAATAGGAAATCCACCCAATAGTAGATTTAAGTGTCTAATAGTGGGTTAAAGCATTTAAGAATGGTGTTAATCTTCCTAATTGTCAATGTAGTGCTTAATTTATAGGCCAATGTACCAAAAATGGGGTTAGAGTGCCCAAAAGTGGTCTAAACGTCTAGAAATGTGGTTTATGCACCTATTTGTCTATTTAGTGTCAATTTGAGACAAATTTTGTTGTTATGTGGTTAATTTATAGGCCAATGCCTCTAAAATGTAGTTAAAGTGACTAAAAATGGGGTTAATATACCCACTTGTCAGTGTAGTGCCTTTTTTAGCCTAATTTACTATTATACGCCTAATAAATAGGAAATACACCCAAAAATAAGTTGAAGTGCCAACAAGTGGGTTAGAGTGCCTAAGTATAGGGTTTATCTACCTAGTTGTCAGTGTACTTCTTAATATATAGGCCAATGCATTCCAAAATTGGGTTACACTGCCTAAAAACGGGTTAAAAGACCTAAAATGGGTTAAAACACCTAAAATTGGATTTATGTGCCTATTTGTCAGAGTAGTGATCATTTTAACCACATTTACTATTATGTGCCTAATTTATAATCCCATGCACCCAAAAATGGGTTGAAGTGCCTAAATGTGGGTTAAAGCGCCTAAGAATGTGGCTAATCTACGTACTTGTTAGTGTAGTGCCTAATTTATAGGCTCATGCTCCCCAAATGGGTTTGAAGGCCTGAAAGTAGGTTAAAATGCCTAAAACTGTGTTTTATGGGCCTATTTGTCAGTGTAGTCACAATTTGAGCCTAATTTACTGTTATGTGCCTAATTTATAGGCTAATGTGCCAAAAAATACGATTAAAAGTGTCTAAAAATGGGGTTAATGCACCCACTTGTCTGTGTAGTGCCTTTTTAGCCTAATTTAATATTATACACCTCATATATAGGAAATGCACCCAAAAATGGGTTGAAGTGCCTAAAAGTGGGTTACACCTAAGAACGGGGTTAATCTGCCTACTTGTCAGTGTATTGCCTTATTTATAGGCCAATACGGGGCAAAATGGGCATAGTGTCAATTTGAGGCAAGTTTACCATTATGTGTCTAACTTATAGGCCAATGTGCCCAAAAATACAGTTAAATCGCCTAAAAATGGGGTTAATGAGCCCTCTTATCAGTGTAGTGCCTTTTTAGCCTAATTTACTATTATGCACCAAATAAATAGGAAATGCACCCAAAAATGGGTTGAAGTGCCTAAAAGTGGATTAAACACCTAACAGTGGGGTTAACCCGCCTACTTGTCTGTGTAGCATCTAATTTATAGGCCAATGCACCCCAAAATGGGGTTAAACGCCTATTTGTTAGTGTAATTGGTCTAAACGCCTAAAATGGGGTTTATGTGCCTAATTGTTAGTGTAGTGGTAATTTGAGCGTAATGTTAATGTTAGCACCTCATTTATACGCCAATGCTCCCAAAAATGTTATTAAAGTGCCTTAAAATGGGGTTAATGCACCCACTTGTAAGTGTAGTGCCTTTTTTAGCCTAATTTACTATTATGCACCTAAAATAGGAAATGTGCCCAAAAATCAATTGAAGTGCCTAAAGTGGCTTAAAGTGCCTAAGAATGGGGTAATCCTCATACTTGTAAGTGTAGTGCCTAATTTATATGCCAATTCACCCCAAAGTTGAGCTAAATTGCCCAAAAGTGGATCTAAATGCCTAAAAATGGGGTTTGTATGCCTATTTATATGTGTAGTGGCAATTTCAGCCCAATTTACTATTATGTGCCTAATTTATAGGCCAATGCGCCAAAAATGTGATTTGAAGTGGCTTAAATGGGGTTAATGTGCCCACATGTTAGTGTAGTGCATTTTTAGACTAATTTACTATTATGCGACTTATAAAGAGGAAATGTGCCCAAAAATGGGTTGAAGTGCATAAAAGTGGGTTAAAGCATCTAAGAATGGGGTTCATTCGCCTACTTCTTAGTGTAGTGCCTAATTTATAGGCCAATGCACCTCATAATGGGGTTAAAGCCCCCAAAAGGTGGTTAAAATGCCTAAAAATGTGGTATATGTGCACTTGAACAACCCATAAGTAATTCTAGAAAATATCAATGTAAGATAAAGTGTTGTAGAAAAATAATAAATCATAATGTTTGACCCTCAAGATGATGGAATTCTCCCAAAAATCATAAGGGCTCATGGCAAGGCAATGAGTCTTGCTCAGAAGGTCATTTCTACATAAAAACACTAGCCTTGCGTCAAAATCTGACACAAGAGCAAAATCTGCATAAAATTCTACGTACAATGTAGCTCTATATGTCATGCATCACAATGCTATGTAAGAAACTCAAGATAGTAGATACACCATTCAAGAAACAAACTTGTGCAGCTATAAAACAAGATGGGTTTAAGTGCCTAATAAATAGGAAATGCACCAAAAATGGGTTGAGGTGCCTAAACGTGGGTTACAGCTAAGAACGGATTTAATCCGCCTACTTGTCAGTCTATTGCCAACTTTATAGGCCAATGAGCCCAAAAATTGGGTTAATGATCCAAAAAGTGGGTCAAAATGCTTGAAAATGGGGTTTATGTGCCTATTTGTCAGCGTAGTGGCAATTAAAGCCTAGTTTACTATTATGTGCCTAACTTATTGGTCAATGCGCTCAAAAATGCAGTTAAAACACCTAAATATGGGATTAATGCGCCCACTTATCAGTGTAGTGTCTTTTTTAGGCTAATTTACTATTATGCACCTAGTAAATAGGAAATGCACCCAAAAATAGGTTGAAATGCTTAAAAGTGGGTTAAAGCACCTAAGAATGGGTTAATCCTCCTACGTGTTAGTGTAATGCCTAATTTATAGGCCAATGCACCCCAAAATAGGGTTAAAACACCCAAAAGTTGGTCTAAACGCATAAAAATGGGGTTTATCAGCCTATTTGTCAGTGTAGTGTCAATTTGATCCTAATTTACTAGTATGAACCTAATTTATAGGCCAATGCTCCAAAAAATGCATCAAATGTGCCTCAAAATTGGGATAATGCGTCCACTTGTCAGTGTAGTTTCTTTTTTAGCCTAATTTACTGTTATATGCCTAATAAATAGGAAATACAACCAAAAATGGGTTGAAGTGCCTACAAGTGGGTTACAGTGCCTAAGTATAGGGTTAATCTACCTACTTGTCAGTATATTACTTAATATATAGGCCAATACACCCCAAATCAAGCTACAGTGCCTAAAATGGGTTGAAATGCCTAAAAGTGGGTTAAAACACCTAAAAATGGGGTTTATGTACCTATTTGTCAGAGTAGTGGTAAGTTTAACCTCATTTACTGTTATGTGCATAATGTTAAGCCAATGCACCCAAAAATGGTTTGAATTGCCTAAAATGGGTTAAAGTGCCTAAGAATGCGGCAAATCTTGCTACTTGTCAGTGTAGTGCCTATTTTATAGGTCCATGCACCCCAAAATGGAGTTTAAGGCCTGAAAGTGGGTTAACACACCTAAAAATGTTGTGTAATTTCCTATTTATCAGTATAGTGTCAATTTGAGCCCAATTTACTATTATGCACCTAATCTATAAGCCAATGTGCCCAAAAATGCAGTTAAAAAAGCGTCTAAAAATGAGGTTAATGTGCCCACTTGTCAATGTAGTGTCTTTTTAGCCTAATTTAATATTATATGCCTAATAAATAGGAAATGCCCCAAAAAATGGGTTTAAGTGCCTAAAAGCGGGTTGCACCTAAGAACGGGGTTAATCCACCTACTTATTAGTGTATTGCCTGATTTATAGGCCAATGCGCACCAAAAGGGGGTTAATGCTTCAAAAAGTGGGTCAAGTTGCCTAAAAATGGGGTTTATGAGCCGATTTGCCTGTGTAGTGGCAATGTCAGCCTAGTTTACCATTATGTGCCTAATTTATAAGCCAATGCACCTAAAATGTAGTTAAAGTGACTAAAAATGGGGTTATTACGCCCACTTGTCAGTGTAGTGCCTTTTTTAACTGAATTTACTTGTATGCACCTAAAAAATAGGAAATGTGCTTAAAAGGGGTTGAAGTGCCTAAAAGTGGCTTAAAGAACCTATGAACGGTTTAATCTGCCTACATGTCTGTGTAGTGCCTATTTTATAGGCCATTGCACACCAAAATGGGGTTAAAGCGCCTAAAAGTGGGTCTAAATGCCTAAAAATGGGGGTTATCTGCTTATTTGTTAGTGTAGTGTCAATATGAGCCTAATTTACTATTATGAACCTAATTCATAGTCCAATGCACCTAAAAATGCATTTAATGTGCCTAAAAATTGGGTTAATGCTCCCACTTGTTAGTGTAGTGTCTTTTTTAGCCTAATTTAATGTTATACACCTAACAAATAGAAAAATACATCCAAAAATGGGTTGAAGTGTCTACAAGTGGGTTAAATCCCAAAGTATAGGGTTAATATGCGTACTTGTAAGTGTACTACTTAATATATAGGACAATGCACCCCAAAATCCGGCTATAATGCCTAAAAATGGGTTAAAACGCCTAAAAGTGGATTAAAACACCTAAAAATGGGGTTTATGCACCTATTTGTCAAAGTAGTAGTAATCTTAACCTCATTTACTATTATATGCCTAATTTATAAGCCAATGCACACAAAAATGGGCTGAAGTTCTTAAAAGTGGGTTAAAGAGCCTAAGAATATAACTAATATGCCTACTTATGAGTGTAGTGCCTAATTTATAGGCCCATGCACCCCAAAATGGGGTTAAAGGTGTGAAAGTGGGTCAAAATGCCTAAAAATGTGCTTTATGTGCCTATTTGTCAGTGTAGTGGCAATTTGAGCCTAATTTACTATTATACACCTAATTTATAGGCCAATGTGCCCTAAAATGTGGTTAAAAGTGTCTAAAAATGGGGTTAATGCGCCCTGTTTTCAGTGTAGTGCCTTTTCAGCCTAATTTAATATTATGTGGCTAATAAAGAATTACACATACTTTTCAGTTTATTGCCTTCTTTAGCCTAATTTACTATTATGTGGCTAATATATAGGAAATGCGCCAAAAATGGGTTGAAGTGCCTAAAAGTGGGTTAAAGCGCCTAAGAATGGGGTAAATCTGTCTACTTCTTAGTGTATTGCCTAGTATATATGCCAATGCATCCCAAAATGGGGTAAAAGCACCTAAAAGTGGGTCAAAATGCCTAAAAATGGGGTTTATGTGCCTATTTGTAGTTTTGTGAAATTTGATACTAATTTACTATTATGTGCTTAATAAATAGGAAATGCGCCCAAAATTGGGTTGAAGTGCCTAATAGTGGGTTAAAGTGCCTAAGATTAGGGTTAATCTTCATGTTTTCAGAGTAGTGCCTAATTTATATGTGAATGCGTCCAAAAATGCAGTTAAAGCACCCACAGATGTCATTAAATCGCCTAAAAATGGGGTTATTGCACCCAATTGTTAGTGTAGTGCCTTTTAAGCCTAATTTACTGTTATGCACCTAATAATAAGGAATTGTACCCGATAATGCATTGAAGTACCAAAAGGTGGGTTAAAGCACCTAAGGTGTCAGTGTAGTGCCTGATTTATAGGCCAATGTGCCCAAAAATGGGGTTAAACCTGCTAATAGTTGGTAAAAAGCTGAAAAATGGGGTTTATGTGCCTATTTGTCAGTGTAGTGGCAATTTTAGATTAATTTATTGTTATGCACCTAATTTATAGGCAAATGCATCCAAAATGCAGCTAAATTACCTAAAATGAGGATAATGTGTCCATTGTCAGTGTAGTGCCTTTTCAGCCAAATTTACTATTATGCGCCAAATAAACAAGAAATGTGCCAAAAAATGGGTTGAAGTGCCTAAAACTGGTTTAAAGCGCCTAAGGATAGGGTTACTTAGCTACTTATGTATTGCATAGGCTTTATATGCTAAATGCACCCCAAAATTGGGGAATAGTGCCTTAAAGTGTGTCAAAATGCCTAAAAATGGGGTTTATGCGCCTATTTGTAGTGTAGTGGCAATTTGAGCCTAATTTACTATTATGTGCCTAATAAATAGGAAAGGTGCCCAAAATTGGATTCAAGTGCCTAATAGTGGGTTAAAGTGCCTAAGAATAGGGTTAATCTGCCAACTTTTCAGTGTAGTGCCTAATTTATAGGCCAATGCAGTTAAAGCGCCCACGAATGTTGTTTAAGCGCCTAAAAATGGGGTTAATGCGCCCAATTGTTAGTGTAGTGCCTTTTTTAGCCTAAACTACTATTATGCACCTAATAACTAGGAAATGCACCCAATAATGGATTGAAGTGCCAAAAGATGGGTTAAAGAACCTACGATGTCAGTGTATTGCCTTTTAAAGTCTTGTTTACTATTATTTGCCTAATAAATAGGAAATACGTCCCAAAATGGGTTGAAATGCGTAAAAGTGGTTTTAAGCACCTAAGAATGGGGTCAATATGCCTACTTGTTAGTGTAGTGCCTAATTTAGAGGTGTAAGCGCTCCAAAATGTGGTTAAAGTACCTAAAAGTAGCCTAAAATGGGGTTTATGTGCCTATTTATCAATGTAGTGAAAATTGTAGCCTAATTTACAATTATGTGCCTAATTTATTAGCTAGTGCACCAACAATTGCGGCTAAATGCCTCAAAATGTGGTTAATGCACCCACTTATCAGTGTAGTGCCTTTTTTAGTCTAGAACACTATTATGCACCTAATAAACATGAAATTTGCCCAAAAATGGGTTGAAGGGCCTAAATGTGGGTTAATGCTCCTAAGAATGGGGTTAATGTGACTACTTGTCAGCATAGTGCCTAATTTATTGGCCAATGTGCCCAAAAATGGGATCAAACACCAAAAGTGGGTTAAAACGACTAATAATGGGGTTGATGCACCTATTTGTCATTGTTGTAGCAATTTGAACCTAATTTACAAATGTGTGCCGAATTTATAGGACAATGTGCCCACAAAATGTGGCTAATGCACCCCCTTGTTAGTTTAGTGCCTTCTTTAGCCTAATTTACTATTATTTGGCTAATATATTGGAAATGCATAAAAAATGGGTTGACGTGCCTAAAAGTGGGTTAAAGTGCCTAAGAATGGGGTTAATCCGCCTACTTGTTAGTGTATTTCCTAGTATATATGCTAATGTGCCCCAAAATGGGGTAAAAGCACCTAAAAGTGGGTCAAAATGCCTAAAGATGGTGTTTATGTGCCTAATTGCAGTGCTAATTTACTATTATTTGTTTTCTAACAGAAGACACCAAGATGGTTAGACACTCGGTTTGTTAGCGAGAGGTCCCAGGATCAAGCCCAGGCCACGGGACGAATAGAATGGCCAATTTAAAAAAAATTACTATTATGTGTTTAAAAAATAGGCAATGCGCCCAAAATTGGGTTGAAGTGCCTAATAGTGGGTTAAAGTGCCTAAGATTAGGGTTAATATACCTGCTTGTCAGTGTAGTGCATAATTTATATGCGAATGCGCCCAAAAATGCAGTTAAAGAGCCCACAAATGTCATTAAATTGCCTAAAAATGGGGTTAATGCACCCAATTGTTAGTGTAGTGCCTTTTAAGCCTAATTTACTATTATGCACCTAATAATTAGGAATTGTTCCCAATAATGCATTGAAGTGCCAAAAGGTGGGTTAAAGGGCCTAAGGTGCTAGTGTAGTGCCTGATTTACAGCCAATGCTCCCCAAAATGGGGTTGAACCTGCTAAAAGTTGGTAAAAATGCCTAAAATTGAGGTTTATGTGCCTATATGTCAGTGTAGTGGAAATGTTACACTAATTTATTGTTATGTGCCTAATTTATTGGCAAATGCACATAAAATGTGGATAAATGTCCTAAAAATGAGGTTATTTAGTCCACTTGTCAGTGTAGTGCCTTTTTAGCCAAATTTATTATGATGCCCCAAATAAACAAGAAATGCGCCAAAAAATGGGTTGAAGTGCCTAAAACTAGTTTAAAGTGCCTAAGGATAGGGTTAATTAGCTACTTATGTATTTCCTAATTTATATACCAATGCACCCCAAAATTGGGGAAGTAGTGCCTTAAAGTGTGTCAAAATATCTAAAAATGGGGTTTATGCTCCTATTTGCAGTGTAGTGGCAATTTGAGCCTAATTTACTATTATGTGCCTAATAAACAGGAAATGCACCCAAAATTGGGTTGAAGTGCCTAATAGTGGGTTAAAGTGCCTAAGAATAGGGTTAATCCACCAACTTTTCAATGTAGTGCCTAATTTATAGGCTAATGCGGTTAAAGCACCCACAAATGTCGTTAAGCGCTAAAAAAAGGGGTTAATGCACCCAATTGTTAGTGTAGTGCCTTTTTTATACTAATCTCCTATTATGCACCTAATAATTAGGAAATGCACCCAATAATGGATTGAAGTGCCAAAAGATGGGTTAAAGTGCCTACGATGTCAGTGTATTGCCTTTTTAAGCCTCATTTACTATTATTTGCCTAATAAACATGAAATACGTCTAAAAATGTGTTGAAATGTGTAAAAATGGGTTTACACACCAACTATGGTGACACAACTCACTAAACAAGGTTAATCAAAAGCGGAAGTGATTACTTAGAAGCGGATTACTGAAAATCACTAAAAATTAAAAACTTTTACAAAGAGATCCAATCAAGGGAAAACTCTTTCATAAAAGAGCAAAGTACTTCAGTTACATATTGGTTCACATGTCCATGTCTTGTACCATGTCATCTCAAAATTACATTAATAGTTGCTTTGTTGAACTATACATAAGCAACATAAAAAATTTAAGGCATTAAGCCAAAATCTCATATCGTTTCTTTAAAACCAACTACCGACTCCGAGGACCTGAGAGTATAGAGACGACACATAGGACTCTATATACATATATTCAAGACTTCACATCCAGTGTCTCCACCTGAGATGTCACTATTATCTCGTATGATGTTGCTGCTCTTCCCTTACTACTAGGTTTCTGCCTCCTCGTCCACGTCTCCCTAAAAAGTGTTGGAAACCAACAGAGTGAAACCCATGTCCCAGCGAGAGATATAACTCTCTGCCAAAAACATTATTATTGTAGAATAAACAACAGTATAAAATTGAGCAGAGGAATTATATATATTGAATAGTAGCTAGATTAAATACTAATCAGATTAGGTCAATAAAGCTTTTCAGCTATATCTTGACTAAACATCATAATACTTATTCAATAAGGAATATGAAGAACATGCGTAAAATTATCCATCTAGGATTTGTTTAAGCAATGTAACATCAATCAATTATTCTCGTATATCAACCTTAAGCAAATATGCTACACGGCTGATTACATTTTACAATCAAACTTAAGCCCTGAGGAGATGAAGGTATACCGTTCATACTCCAACCAACCATTGCGAAGTCGAAATCGGTACAATACAAGATCAATGGAAGAGTCAGACTCCATGACCTCATCTCCTCCCAGTCAGTGTGGGCTCAATATGCAGGACATATCGTGTCTCTACTACATATAGCTTTCCAGGGTATACTGACACTTCGCTATAGAGTTACAGTGGTGGTTGCACTCTCTTCGCAAATCGGGAGATTTCATGTTTATCTCACCTCGATTCCGACATTAACATTATCAGGAGATTCATGATACATCCATCCCAGCACATATAATGAAAGATTGAGATTTAATGTTTATCTACCATCAATCCCACATTAGGGCATAAGGTATTCACACCCATTACCCCTACATACTCAACAGTTTGCACTCTAGGAGATCTTGTGGGAAAACCTGTTTCACCATCACTAACTACTGACGATGATGGATCTATGGTCAGGGCTCTACATGATAAGATTTCACTTGATTAATTAAGTACAATACCATATTATTTTTAGCATCAATCAGGTTTCGAAACATAATTTATTATAACCATTGCTATAAAGAATGTGGAATGCTTTCATCAAATACTGTTCAGATCTTTAATAAAGTATTGGGATCTCAATCCCTCATCTTATTAGATGCAATCTCATTTTTCAACAACTTATCATCATGATTATGGAATATGGGCATTCAACCCTTAGTTCATCATAGAACACTTGTTACCACTTATTAGGTAACTAATACCTTCAGGTCATCTGACCAAGGTGATCATGATACTTGTTACATAAGCATCTCATATGGCTTACCAAGCCTATTTCAACTCTTATTGCTTTTTACTGAGCAACAAAGCATATCACAGCTCATAAATCCCATTAACATTTTCAATAATAAAACATCATAGCTCATACCTGGCTATGCTCATCATCTCATGATACCTTCATGGTTAGTATTTATGATAATAATTATATCAATTACATATCAACACCATGCAATATAACACCACTAATCCCTGATTAGGGTTAGAGTTTCCCTTTTCATGTCATTTAGGGATATTCATCCCATTGCCCAGAATTAGGGTTATGATTAATCATCATACTATCCAAATTAGGGTTTTGTATAATATAACTCGGAATTAGGGTTTCATATACCTTCGCCCTGTATTAGAGTCAGGGTTTACTATTCACATTAGATTAGGATTTCTCATATTCCATTTCCCAATTTAGGGTTATTCACATCAAATCAGGGTTTATCATATCCTTTTACCCAAATTAGGGTTAGGATGTACTATTCACCTCAATTTAGGGTTACTGTAGCATTACATAGCACCACCCTAGAATAGGGTTTCATATCACATTTCATCATCTTATATTAAGGATTTACACATCATTACCCTGGATTAGGGTTTCACTTAGCATTAGTCTTAATTAGGGTTACATCTACAATTGTCCCAAAATTAGGGTTTCACCCTATATTGCCTTAATTTAGGGTTAAGACTCACTAATCTTCTTAATTAGGGTTTCATGATCTCATCATCATGGATCAATCCCTAATTGCATATTTTACTCATAAAGAAGGAATTGAAGCTTGTATTTATATATAAGCACTACTTCCTCTCTCATCCTCTCTGGGATGTTGAGTACCTCAAAGTTGATTCAATTAGGTCAATTCTTTATTTTAGTACACCCAATTTGGGTTAGTGTAGTGTGTTAAGATTTTGCTTCCATAATCTCCAAATATTAATCCTTCAAGGGTACTAATCACCCTATTTATTAAGGGTACAACTAATGTAATCACCCTTGATTTACATCATTTAATAATCAATTAAACAATTGACCTTTAATCACCTTAAGTGTTCAAATGGTTTTGGTTAATTACTTTCCAAACGGTCTTGGTCACTTAGACCCCAAACGGTCTTGCTTGAATGACCTCCAAACGGTCTAAGACCGTTTTGACCTCCAAACGGTCTTGGTCTAACGGTTTGAAACCGTTTAGAAATTATGTGCTTGAAACCGTTTAACTAAAACGTTCTTGAGATCGATTGAGTACCCAAACGGTTTGGGATCGTTTGGTCCCAAACGTTCTTGAGACCGTTTGGTCCAAACCTCCTCAAAATCGATTGGACCAAAAATGGTCTCAACCACTCAAATCGATTTAGGGTTTCAGTGGTTGATCCCCTCATGTATTGAATCCATGGAACCACTCATCAATTGAACCTATGGACCACACTTTAATTGAGCTAATGAGTCATCCTTCAATTGATTCAACCTTCAATTGATCAACACTTAGAGTTTTGAACCCAATTGGATTAGGGTTTGAAATCGATGAACCTTCAATATTGGTCATTGTGGAACCAATTGCTTTGAAATCATTGGACCACCATACAAATTGGGCATGACCTGACCTCAAATGGCCTTGAGGTCGTTTCGCCCCAAACGGTCTTGAGACCGTTTGACCCAACCAATCATTGGATCTCAATTGAAATTAATTAGATTTTCAATAAGTACCCAATTTAGGGTTGATGATTGTTGGACCTTCAATTGTTGAATTATTTGAAATTAACTCAATCAAGACCATTGTATCATCATCTATCTCATCCATCATTGAACTCCAAACGGTCTGAGTGAGACCATTTGATCCCAAAAGGTCTTGAGACCGTTTGGTTTCAAACGATCTTGAGACCGTTTGGTCTCAAGTTCATGAAACCATTTGCAAAGGATATTTGTGGAGGTGTGTGCTTATGATGATGTCATCATCATCAAGCTCTAAACCCACAAATCTTGTTGTGATTTCCATGGTGATTTCATCAATCAATCAAATAAAATTTGGAAGGTAGAGAAAACTTCAACAATAGTTAAAGATATGAAATCAATAACAATATTCAAGGTTTCAAGTTATATAACCTGCCTTTAATGAAGCTTCAAAGCTCCAACTTCACATCCCTAATGGTGAAAGAAGCTTTCTCACTTCACAAGGTTCGTTCTTCAAGCTTTTGAGTGAAATGGATTGGCTAGAAAGGAAGATTGATGGAAGAAAAGAAGAAATCCATCATTTATTTTCGATTTCCACCATGAAATCATGGTTGAAAGTGATCAAGAAGCTTACCTACAGGTTGGAACTCATCCTCTTGTTGCTCCTTATTCCCCTTGAGCTCGTCCAAGGCAAGCAAGAAAGAAAATCTAAAAAAAGATCTATGGTTGAGTGGAAAAGAGAGTATATATAAAGTAATTTCTAGGAGAGAGAAAGTTGAAAGCAAATCCTTCAACTCTCCAAATCATGCCACATACGCCCCACTTTCCCTTGTGAACGAAGGTACCTTCCCTTGCCTCTAATTCCCCTTCATTATCCTCAATTTAAAAGAAAAGGAAATTAAGCACCTTAATCATATTATACTTATATCCCATTTTTAGTGGATATTACTTTTCATTAACTTAATGTGAGTGGGCTCTCCACTCACTTAAGATATTTTCATGCCTTTGCAAGGCACAAGCTCATCCAACCTTTTGCAAAATCATCCCTCACCTTTTAGTTGAAGGGCTCTTCAATTAATATATTTATTTTTGCATTAATTTGAAGTAAAGTTCCAATTATGCTTAAATATTGATTATTTAGAGTCCTCCTAGAGCGGACTCTAATACAAACTTTAGGGTTGCACAGATCTCCCTTCTCTCTACCTCCCGGCAGCTACTGCTGGGGGGAGGGAGTGCCTCATCGGTGCTTTCCTCCACCTGGCCCCAGACCTGGCGAGGCGTAGCTAGTCAGAGCGGACCTCAGGAGGAAGGAGTTGCATCGTTGTTGGGGCTGTCTTAGTTGCTCGGGGCGAAAGGAAGGATTGATGCGCGCGCGGCGACTAGATCTGGGCTGGGTTTGGCTACCTCAACTCAGTCGACTCCTTTCTGCTCAAGCGTGGTGGAGGGAGAGAAGTTGTCCGCTCCAGATCTGTTGATCGAAGTTGTTCCATCACGCTACTGAGGAAAGGGGCTCCTTCTCTTTACCTCACTGGCATCCTCTCATCCCTTCTCCGAGTGCTGCTGTGATGGCAGAGTCCCTTTTTGGGGGCTTAGATCTGTGACCTTCTCCAGGTTCTATATTGGGTAGTCAGCTAGCTGCTCCCGTGCGACGGCAAGCTCCCTCCACTGGCGTAGGCTGAGTAATGGTGAGGTGTCCTTCATGGAAGTACAGGTGCCTGGCGTGTCACCCTAGCTACTGGAGGTGATGCTTATCTTCTGATGCGAGTTGGGTCTCGCTCAAGCTGGTCGACGAGTGCCTCATTGCAATTAGTTGCCTCTTGTGGGAGTGGGTTTAAGGGGAGGTTGTGCGCCTCTTCGGTCCCTTCTGCTGTTGAGTGTAGGTACACCTTCTAGGTGTTTATGGAATTGGGGACGGTGGTTTCTCAGCCTGGGTCCTTATGTCTTGAAGGTGTTTGATGTGGCGTCTCTGTGCAAGCAGTGTTTCTACGTCTGGAAGTGTGTGTAGTTGGATCCTTAGGAGTAGATTGACATTGTTCGTTTCCTCCTTAGTTCCATCTGCTGTCAATAGGATTTGTTACTAAGCAGGTTTCCTTTTCTAGGTCTAAATGGACACCATTAGCTAGTTTTAGCTGAGGATGATAGTGGATTATCAGACTCCTTTCATGGAACACACTTTGTGGGTGTTGTGATTGAAAGTGTTTGACGGATCGATGTTGATTTAGTTGTAGGAGTCCATGGCGAGCCGCCGATGATTTCTTATTTGGCTGGACAAGACGTTTGTTTGGTAACCTTTACGTTTGGAGTTGAGGATCTGTCATAGGTCTCTTCTCGGGTAGGATACAGGAGGTGGCAGGGCATGTATTCTTTATCAGGTCTTCTATGTGTTCCCAGCTGGAAGCTAACTCAAGAAGCAGTGACAAGGTTTGGCTTGATGAATGGGTCTAATAGATATGTAGGAGCTTATTATAGACTTTTTTGTGGGTGTTATAATGGCTCTATATGGGTTCTTTCTTCTCTGTTTGATCCTTTATTCATGTTTAGAGCTTGTCCTGCTCCTGGTTTCTGACAGTTTGGTGTAGTTCTTTTCTAGTTTCCTAATCCGATGTTTTCTCCCTACGAGGAGCAACATGGATCTTGGCTTTACCCTAAAGGGGCACATTGTACCCAAAGTTTTTGGTTATTATAGTAACACATTTTTTTTTTCGACCAAAAAAAGATTCTCTCTCCTCCAAAGTGATTCAAATGAGGTGCCCCTATAATTTTCTTGCCTCTAACTGATGCCAAGAATAATTAGGGACTCTCTAGAAGTGACATTTTGCATATTGAACCCTAGGTTTTGGGTAAATTGCATATTACACCAAAACTAGGTTTTAATGCACAAACATCGCTCAACAAGCTCTTTCTTGTTATTCAGGCTTGTAGGAGCCATACCTCTACATCATTCTCACTCTTATGATGCTTCATCACTAAAGGAACATTTTGTCATGCACAATTTGCAATTTAACTCCTCAACTTGGGTAATTTGCACTTTAATCCAAAGTAAGTAAAACATTATTCAAAAAGGACTAAAATTGAAACATAAGTTCCTCATGATCCATAATTACTTTTTACAAGACATAAGTAAGCATCTATTTAACTTACTTAAGCAAAACATCTAGGGTTAACACATAACCCAGGTCAGGGATGTTACAAATTTATCCACCCCTAACAGGGATTTCGTCCCTGAAATCATTAAGAGAAAAGAGTAGGCTATTTCCTCCTCATCTCTTCCTCTAGTTCCCATGTAGCTTCTTCAATGCCACGCTGATGCCAGAGAACTTTTACAAGACAAATGTCTTTCTTTTTTAGCTTTTTAGTTCTTTTATCAAGGATCATCACAGGTCCTTCAACATATGATATATCATCATCTAATTCTACCTCCACTGGTTGTAGGACTAACTTAATGTCAGGATGACACTTTCTCAACATAGAGATATGGAACACTGGATGCAACTTATGCAACTCAGGTGGTAACTCTGGCTTATAGGCCACCTTTCCTATCCTTTCAATAATTGGATAAGGTCCCATAAATCTAGGAGCTAACTTCCCTTTCTTTCCAAATCTAAGAACACATTTCCAAGGTGAAACCTTGAGGTATACTCTGTCTCCAACTTGGAATTCTAAAGTTCTATGCTATTTATCAGCATACGACTTCTGTCTATCCTGTACAGTCTTTAACTGTTGTTTTATTACTTTAATCTTCGCAATTGTCTGCTGCACAAGCTCAGGACCCAAAAGTTGATATTCTCCTGTTTCATACCAACATAGAGGATATCTACAACATCTACCATACAAAACTTCATATGGTGCCATGTCAATACTGTGATGATAGTTATTATTATAAGAAAATTCTATCAAGCTCAGATGTAGATCCCAACTTCCTACAAACTGAAGAACACATGCCCTAAGTAAGTCCTCCAAGGTTTGTATGGTCCTTTCAGACTGTCCATCTGTCTGGGGGTGAAAAGCAGTACTAAACCTTAATTGTGTACCTAAAGCTTTATGCAGTTGTTCCCAAAAATGACTCGTAAACTGGGGACCTCTATCAGATACAATAGTAACTGGAACCCTGTGTAACCGCACTATTTCATCTATGTATATCTATGCAAGCTTCTCAGTAGGGTAGGTTTTTTTGACAGGAAGAAAATGTGATGTCTTAGTCAACCTAACAACTATCACCCAAATGGAATCGTGACCTTTGGTTGTTCTAGGGAAACCAACCACAAAGTCCATGGTTACATGATCCCATTTCCACTGCGGTATAGGCAAAGGTTGCATTGTTCCTACGGGCTTTTGATGTTCAGCTTTAACTTGCTGACATATCGGACACCGCATAACAAACTCAGCTACATCCCTCTTCAATCCGGGCCACCAATACATATCTTTTAAGTTATGATACATTTTGGTGCTCCCTGGATGCATTGCATACATTGAAGAATGAGCTTCCTCCAAAACCAATTTTCTTAAATCATTGGCATCAGGTACCACCATCCTACCATGGTAATAGACTACCTGATCCTCTGACTCATGAAAGCCATCTCGTTTCTCAGTGCCATACTCTAACCTAATCTGCTGAATCACAGTATCAGCTTGCTATGCTTCTTTGATCTACTGTCTCAGAGTAGGTTTCACTTGCATCTCAGCTAACAGCCCAGCTAACAAAGATACTTTAAGTTGTATATTATTTTGCCTCATAGAGATAAGCATATCTCTCTTAGAGCACACTAAAGAGTTCGACTGTTCTTTATCTATGGCTGGTGAGGAAGACTTCCTACTTAAACCATCAGCCACTACATTGGCTTTCCCTAGATGATAATCAATTGTACAATTGTAGTCCTTGATTAACTCCATCCAGCGATGTTGTCTCATATTCAACTCATGTTGTGAGAAGATATACTTTAGATTCTTGTGGTCTGTGAAAATCTGGAATGTTTATCCATAGAGATAATGCCTCCAGATCTTCAAAGCATGGACCACAGTAGCTAGTTCTAGATCATGTGTCAGATAATTCTCCTCATGTTTCTTAAGCTGCCGAGAGGCGAAAGAAATCACATGATTATCCTGCATCAACACACAACCTAAACCATTCTTAGATGCATCACAGAAAACTATATACCCCTTTCCTTTCTCAGGTAACACCAGCACAGGTGCACTTGTTAACCTTTATTTTAACAACTGGAAATAATGTTGACACTTGTCATTCCAGACAAAAGGAACCTCTTTCTTGGTCAACTTGGTTAGGGGTAAAGCTATAGAGCTGAAGTTATTAATGAACCTCTTGTAGTAGCCTGCTAGTCCCAGAAAACTACAAATCGATGTTGGTGTCTTTGGTTGTTCCCATTGCAGGACAGATTCTACCTTCTTAGGATCAACATGGATACCTACAGCAGATATTACGTGTCCTAAGAAAGAAACTTCTGGTAACCAGAACTCACATTTGCTAAACTTAGCATATAGCTTATGCTTTCTTAGCGAAGTCAAAGCCTGACGAAGATATTGTTCATGCTGTTGAGCATCTCTATTGTATACCAAGATATCATCTATGAAGACTACTATGAATTGGTAAAGAAAAGGCCGAAAGATCCTATTCATGAGTTCCATGAATGCAACCGGTGCATTAGTTAGTCCAAACGACATAACTATGAACTCATAGTGACCATATCTTGTTCTAAAAGTAGATTTAGATATGTCACTCTCTTTGATACGCAACTGATGGTATCCTAACCTCAGATCTATCTTAGAAAAGATAGTTGCACCACGCAACTGATTGAACAGGTCATCTATCCTTGGTAGGGGATACTTGTTCTTTATGGTTACTTTATTCAACTACCTGTAATCAATGCACAATCACATAGACCCATCTTTCTTTTTAACAAAGAGAACCGGAGCACCCCATGGTGAATTACTCGGTCAGATAAAACCCTTCTCAAGCAACTCCTATAGTTGTTTCTTGAGCTCTGCCATCTCAGCATGTGCCATTCTATATGGTGTTTGTGCTATTGGTTGCATACCTAAGATTAGATTAATCTCAGAATCAATTTCTCAGGGTGGTAGAACACCTGGAAGTTCCTCAGGAAACACATCTTCAAACTCCCTAACTGTCGGAACTTCAGAAGGATTTGGGTTCTCCATTGTGGTATCTACTACATGTGCCAAGAATGCAAAGCATCCTTGCCTCATCAGCTTCTCAGCTACCATGGACGACACAAGACATGTTGAAAGAATCTTTCTATCTCCCTGAAAGATCCATGTGTCATCATCATTTGTGAACACATCCTGTTTGGAACTGCAATCCAAGACAACCTTATACTTCTCTAAGGTGTCCATCCCAAGGATTATATCAAAATCCTACATCTCAAGTGGTATAAGATCCACTTGAATGCGATGTTCAGAAAAAGAAAGAGTGCAGGGAGAACAAACCTCCCGCAACACTGCAGATCCCATCAAAGGAGTTTTTAACTTCAAACTCCCTACCCTGTGACCAACTGTTATATTGCTGTCAAGAATCACTTCTTGCGTGATAAAGAAATGTGTAGCACCCGGATGAATCAAAATAGATACGAAGTAGACGAAGTAGAAAGAAGACATATCATAATGAAATAGTTCCATCTGGCCTGTCACAACTCTGGGGTTGACAACTGCTTCAGGCTGGTTCATTGCATAGAACCTTGTCGTTGCCTGTGGTTGACCATGTGCTTGGTTATTGGGTGCCGACGAACCAGCTTGTGACGCTTGTCCACGTCCTCGAGTGCCACTAGAAAATTTTCTCCTCTGAGAGCCTTGCTGACTCTGTCTCGGAGTTTGAGTCACCACTGTATTCCCAACTGGACAATCCTTCATCAAATGCCCCATCTTCCCGCATTTGAAATAACCTTTATTCTCCCACTGTGGCCTGGATGGCCCTGTTACTGACATTGAAGCCGAACTTTAGGCTCTAGTTGGAACGAAACCATGACCCCTACTCCTACTTGATGTCCATTGCGTCTGGGGATTAAATCTTGGTTGTGGTGGTGTAGAAAATCTTGGCTTTTTGAAACCCTCATATGTTACGACCCCATCTGAGCTTAATTGGTAAACTAGGGTTACCAAGATGATTACATGATTAATTGGACTGATCACTCTTGAAATATAATTAATGAAGATAACACAATTAGGATGTTTTAACTATGATAATAAGTTTAAGTATTCGTTTGCCTTGAGAATTAGGGTTTGACAAACATAAACCCTAATCGGCCCAAAATAGGGCTTTAATGATACATGAATACAGAATTTGATAAGTAGAATGTCTCACTAAATGATTTTTAGTATTTTATTTATAAATCTGATTTACTTCAAATTTGGATATGATTTGGATATATAAAATGTGAACAATATTGGTAAATATCAGAATTTTTGAAGAATGTTCTGACCTGTTTATTGGTCGAGTTTCAAATTCGACCGATCATATTTCCAGATTTATACAGCAGTGTGGTAATTGAATTTTATATTTTTATTTTTATATCCAATTGATCTCAAATTTTAACTGTGCTTGAAAAACACAGTTTTAGACACTATGTTAAATTGGCATAATTTTTGGATGACTTTTGATCTCTACAGTGAGGGTGTCGGTCGAGTTCTGTGCAGGGCAAACTCGACCGAATCTGCTGCAGACTGCAATATAGCAGTGCACTGTTCTATTTTTAATTATTTATTGGTAACTCCAAATGATCTCAATTTTTAACTGAAGCTTTATAGATAAATTATAAACAACTTTCTAAATTTCCATAATTGTTGGAGAAGGTTTGATCTCTGAAATAAACGAATTACAGTAACTTTGTATAACTGAATATTCAGCCAATATAATTAAAGTTGAGTGTTGGGTCAATATGCAATTGACCCAAGCAGCTCAAATTGACTTATATGATCGAACACACACACACACAGCTCTCATTATTCGTCATCCACCCCAGAGAAATGAAAATCTAGAGAGAGGGGGAGAGTTAGGGCTTGAGTGGAGAAAGAGGAGAAATTGCTGACCTAGGGTTTTGCGGTCCGAGGAATGGTGAAATCAAGTAAGTTTGGATCCTTTGCATAGACTTTTATGGTGAATCTTCTCTCTCATGTCAAGATTCCGTCCATGCTCTGATTTGATCCAAGATGATGTCGAAATTCCCTCTTTTCTCACCCTTTCTTCATAATCCCTCATTTTCAAGGTTTCCGAGTTGAATGGAAGAAGAATTGGGAGATTTGCTAGGGATTTGATATGAGTTCGAGATTCCCTGAGTTGAGTTGCAGTTTTGAGGTGTTTTCACACCTTAGGGTGAGTGGGTTCTTCCTTCAAACAGTGTAATGCACGAAATTTGATTACAGCATCCAAATCCCTAAATGCTTAGTATGTGATTCTAAACCCTGAAATGTCCGTTTGATTTAAGATTGTTGCAAATTGATATGATATGGATTCCTTCTCTGTTTGAATGATTCCTAAATGGTAGATTCATATCAGAAACGTATACAACACTTCCTAGTGAGAATGTTTTTCAGATTTATATCAAATGATGTAATTAGGGTTTAACCTAATTGTGACATCACTAGAGTTTCAACCTTATTGAAAAGGACTAGTAATCCTATAAGTGGTTAGGATGTACCTCATGGGTTATCTTAATTGAATTTTATTCTGGATACATGATATCACAGTGAATGATATGGAAAACCTAAATTTAGTTAAATTTCCATGGTTTCATGTCTATATTGACTGCATATGATTTGTTGGAAACAATCTTTATTTAGTGAATGCTTATATCCTATGAAATCCTTATGAGAGCCATGTGACAAGTGAATGAGGTAAATGAAAAGGTGAATGAGGCAAATGCAACCCGAAGAGTAGTGTGTTGGCATGTGATGAATGAATAAGGAAAATGAAACCCTAAGGATAGGGTGTTCAATGAATCATGCTATGGTAATATGAAAGGTCTCGATATGAGATGTGGTGATGCTTAATTGTTGAATTGTATGTTTCTAGTGCATTTAACTTTATATGCTTGTTCTCTCTGAGATGATATCTACATACTACAGGGCTTCTTATATTTTAATACATAGCTCGTAAATTGCAGGTGATGAGATATGACATGCCCTAGAAAGGGATGTTACTGAGTCATGTTGAAGATGACAAATGATATATATGTGTTTTCAAGTGATACCCCTAATGTGAAATAAGTATGAAATGTGATATTCATGTTTAATTGTTTATATGTTAATCAGTTAATAGACTTAGGTGCCCTAACACCGTAGAACCCGTTTGAGAGGTCTGCAACCAAAGGGGTGAAACTCGTGTCCAACATCAACCGGTTGAGTAATTCTGGTGGCACGAGGATAGAAAGAGGCAGTGTTCAACAATAATTCGTGTGTGTGTCACGGTGGCACTGGAGTAAATAGGGGTTATTCAACATTAATCTGTGCTTGTGTCACGGTGGTAACCCGGTGAGACTCTCTGCCTGTGTGCTCAGGTTAGAGGAGGAGTCTAGAGTTCACTCTTTTGAGAGTGTAGTGAGGCCTTGTGAGCCTGAGAGTCCTACAGCAGACCAGGGCTGGCAGTCAGACTTAGCACTTCCCGGGTGTGTTGCTAAGTCTTGTACGGTGGGATTGTAGCTCGCTACGGATCTTTATATGCAGAGTACACTGCATATGATTAGGTCATAATAATAATAATCTAAAATATGATCATATAGGTTCACAGAGTTCCTTATAAATGAAAGAGTTATGGAAGACTAGAGCATAGTTTTCTAGTAGTTATTCTTTGGATGCAATATTTACATTCTTTGTTATTTTAATTATATTGCTTTAGAACTGCTCAGTGTAGAATTTATTGTTGTTATATTTCATATCATTTACTCAAAGTTATATCTGTAATCACATTAGTGCATTAGTATGTTTCCTTGAAGTACTCATTCACTGAGCGAGTAGGCTCACCCCTCTACTCAAACATTTTAGGGTTAACCGCGTGGACTTGAAGATGGTCAGAGCTCAGTGTAGATCTTCCACAAGAGTTAAGTACAAGATTAGTTGAGTCAGTCGGTCCTTGTCACTCTAGGTCCTCAGTAAGAGATAAGAGAGAGTTGTAATTACGATGTGTAATATTATTTCTCTTATGAAATTGTATGCTAATTAGTAGGTATTATGTGCATAAGGTGTGAGAGACATCATGAATGTTTATACATGTATCTTTACTATTAAAGTCTGTTTAGTAAAAGAAATGTTCAGATTCCCTTATTAAAATGATTTATGTGGTTCAATGCGAAGAAACAAGAGTTTTAAAGAAAGAAGAAAAAAAAAGTTAAGGGTGTTCTTTGTATTACATATAAATCCTATCTTATGCCCTAATCTCATGATTTGAGGAAATGGTGAGATCGGGGTGTAACAGCTTGGTATCAGAGCTTAGGGTGAGTTGTCAAGGACCATTAAGTTAGTAAGTTAGAGTCCTATGTGTGGCAGATAGGAGATGTTTTATGTTAGCTTTGGGGATTTGAGTATTTGGATATCCTGGCCCGATATCTGAGTACTTGGATCAACCAGTACAAGCTACTTTGTCTATTCTTTCACGTATACCTTGGCCAGGTATACAGTGGAAGAATGGGCTAGATAGGAACCCTAGAAATGTTAGGGTTAGATAACGAGAAAAGAAATAAGAATTAAGAGCATAAATGTAAAAGGAGATAGAACTTACATTTCATAATGTTGTTTTTGTTGGAAATGTATAGAAATGCTCTTATATGCTTGAATTGAAATATTCAATACTTTGAAATGTGGGTCTTTAATATCTGTTGTACACTATGCAATTGTAGCATTTATTGATTTCATTCTTTGTAACAAGTAGACTAGAATTGACCTTTGAATGAGCTTTTGTTTCTATAGTTTTGCCCGCTGATTCGAGTGAAATTGACATCAGCAGGCCTGTTTAGGATTTCAGTTTGTACGCCGTTCGGTCGAGTTATATGTGATTCGGTCGAATTTTCTTAGCAGGAATCGAACAGCTGGTTGATCGGTCGAGTTTGCAAGCGGATCGGTCGAGTTTGCAAGCGGATCGGTCGAGTTGTGCAGTGATCGGTCAAGTTTCCGACCAATCGGTCGAGTTTCTGAGCTGTGAGTGGCAGTTCAGAAAGAATGTAATCCTTTGTAGTTCTTGGCTTCAGGACTTTAGGTTTGGCCTGGTCCGGTTGGCAGGATGCGTTACTAGGATCTAATGAATCCTATTAATAGCATAATAAGAATAGAATTGGAATAATTAGACCCACATCAGAGTAAGAATGTACATACAGTAAGATGTTGAAACAGATGGGCAAGATCAGCACAACTAAGAATTAGTTGAAACTGATATATGAGGTTCAACTTTGGGGTCTCAAATGTGAAACCCTTAATTGGGAATAATAGAACATGATATGAAGTTCATAATCAGTTTATTGATAAATATTATATGAACTATACATATGAAATATAGAAAAGATATGTGTAATGTATGTATGGTTCAAGATAGCAAGAATCAATCATGAAGAATGAATCATAGAATAGAGTATAATGCTTTTATGAACTCTAAAGCAAAGGCTAAGTAGAGAATAGGGTTGAGCATTCAATAGGTCCATAGAAGTAAAGAGTCTTCAAAACAGTAAAAGTGAAGAGGATCGCATGAACGTGTAATTCATAAGACTAGAACAACAAACTAGTTTCTAAGTAAAGAACATAGGTGTAGTTTAACGAATGAATAAGTCATACAAAGGTAGACTGTATTTAGGAGAGAAAAACTTGATTGAAAGAGAAACTATGTTTGACCCATGCATGATCCACTTGATTTAAAAAGGAAGAATATGTAATGTATTCAACATGAGGAAAAATTAATAGAAGGACTATTAATTTAGAACGTTAACTTCGCAATAGTATAAAGATAAAGGAGGAAATATGTGCAACATGGTATACATGACCATACATATGAATAAGCAACATGGTCATAAGAGAAAAATTTAGAATTAAAGATGACGGGTTAAAGAGTAGTATATGGTAAGAGGACTATGAAACGTAAGATAGGGTTTGAAATATGATGGAAAAGTTATAAAATAAAGAGGTTGTGAGATTCAAGCAAGTGCTAATTAATCAAATATCTCTGTTGATAACTAAGTAAATCTACATACGAGAATGTATTAAGGGAATGTTTGAATACAAGTATTCCAAGTCTTAAAATCATCTTCTCTTTCATATATTCCTTAACAATAGCAAGGTGGGAATGAAATGATAAGAAAATGAATCATATATGATGCATAACTACCTTGGTAGGGTCATCTAGTGAATGTAATAGTGACGTACAATATGATGAAGTGCGATAAGAAATAAATTCTTGTGTGATAGCAAGAATGATGAATAATCTATTCCTATCTTAAATGCTTCAATGTTAATGATGTTTATTGTATATAATCATATGAAAAGGATAGGTAGCAAAAAGTAAAGAAGTAATGAATGAGCAGAGAGATATGGGAAAACACTAGCTTTGTGTAATATGTGAATTTGTTTTTACATGTATGATTTGTTGAAGGCATATTAAGGTATGAAAGTTGGTTCTACATATGATTTCAGGGTATTTGTGTAAGCTATATGTTAAATTAAAGGCGTATGATAGTTTTCGTAATTCATACCTGATATGCATCTTACTATTGTGTATTTGTGATATGGTGATACGGTTTGGATGATGTCAGAACACATGGAGAGATACCCTGAACAAGGTAGTCATACTTATTCACTCATATTAATAGAAAGGGATGATAATCAGATTGTCTGGACAAGTAACCCTAATGAGGTGTAGCTTGTTTTACCTAACTCTAATATAACTGAGTGATGGTAATTGAGTATGATTAATGCTTGAATGACTGATACGATTGTGGATTACTTTATTACTGTGGTTGAAACCCTAAAATGATATAATATGATGGTTACACTTTAAATTGTGTGTGGGCCCATAACCCACAGGTCCCAGGATCGAAACAGGATAGTATGGAATGAGGTGGTAATGCTTCACCTCATGCATCCATGACCCAATGGGGATGCCAAGAGTAGTATTGTGCAATTGATTGTTGAATCTAGTCTTTTAATTCAGGACTGTTTTGCTATTTGAATAGCACTTTATTAAAGTTTAAAACAGCATGGTGAACTCGCTTTTGTCACTTAAAGGTGATACAGAACAATAGAACTTTCTGAGCCGCAGAAGTTGAGATAGTTGTATCAGAGTATCAGAGTTGCGCAGCGAAAGCGTGGTGGTTTATCTTTGCATTCTATGTTTGACTGTGGCATAAAGAATTTGCTTGATATCATTGAGAACTATTTGAAATATGTTGTGATGTAGTAAATAATTAAAAGATCTAATGTTGAAAACTACATTCAGGTATGAAATACAAGAATATAATGACATGGAAGGATTTATAAGATTAGAATAACCTTGAATGTATCTTTCTTGTAGGTTTATGTTTCGAGGACGAAACATTCTAAGGGGGGGAGAGTTGTTACGACCCCATCTGAGCTTAATTGGTAAACTAGGGTTACCAAGATGATTACATGATTAATTGGACTGATCACTCTTGAAATCTAATTAATGACGATAATACAATTAGGATGTTTTAACTATGATAATAAGTTTAAGTGTTCGTTTGCCTTGAGAATTAGGGTTTGAGAAACATAAACCCTAATCGGCCCAAAATAGGGCTTTAATGATACATGAATACAGAATTTGATAAGTAGAATGTCTCACTAAATGATTTTTAGTATTTTATGTATAACTCTGATTTACTTCAAATTTGGATATGATTTGGATATATAAAATGTGAACAATATTGGTAAATATCAGAATTTTTGAAGAATGTTCTGACCTGTTTATCGGTCGAGTTTCAAATTCGACCGATCATATTTCCAGATTTATACAGCAGTGTGGTAATTGAATTTTATCTTTTTATTGTTATATCCAATTGATCTCAAATTTTAACTGTGCTTGAAAAACACAGTTTTAGACACTCTGTTAAATTGGCATAATTTTTGGATGACTTTTGATCTCTACAGTGAGGGTGTCGGTCGAGTTCTGTGCAGGGCAAACTCGACCGAATCTGCTGCAGACTGCAATATAGCAGTGCACTGTTCTATTTTTAATTATTTATTGGTAACTCCAAATGATCTCAATTTTTAACTGAAGCTTTATAGATCAATTATAAACAACTTTCTAAATTTACATAATTGTTGGAGAAGGTTTGATCTCTGAAATAAACGAATTACAGTAACTTTGTATAACTGAATATTCAGCCAATATAATTAAAGTTGAGTGTTGGGTCAATATGCAATTGACCCAAGCAGCTCAAATTGACTTATATGATCGAACACACACACACATCTCTCATTATTCGTCATCCACCCCAGAGAAATGAAAATCTAGAGAGAGGGGGAGAGTTAGAGCTTGAGTGGAGAAAGAGGAGAAATTGCTGACCTAGGGTTTTGCGGTCCGAGGAATGGTGAAATCAAGTAAGTTTGGATCCTTTGCATAGACTTTTATGGTGAATCTTCTCTCTCATGTCAAGATTCCGTCCATGCTCTGATTTGATCCAAGATGATGTCGAAATTCCCTCTTTTCTCACCCTTTCTTCATAATCCCTCATTTTCAAGGTTTCCGAGTTGAATGGAAGAAGAATTGGGAGATTTGCTAGGGATTTGATATGAGTTCGAGATTCCCTGAGTTGAGCTACAGTTTTGAGGTGTTTTCACACCTTAGGGTGAGTGGGTTCTTCCTTCAAACAATGTAATGCACGAAATTTGATTATAGCATCCAAATCCCTAAATGCTTAGTATGTGATTCTAAACCCCGAAATGTCCGTTTGATTTAAGATTGTTGCAAATTGATATGATATGGATTCCTTCTCTGTTTGAATGATTCCTAAATGGTAAATTCATATCAGAAACGTATACAACACTTCCTAGTGAGAATGTTTTTCAGATTTATATCAAATGATGTAATTAGGGTTTAACCTAATTGTGACATCACTAGAGTTTCAACCTTATTGAAAAGGACTAGTAATCCTATAAGTGGTTAGGATGTACCTCATGGGTTATCTTAATTGATTTTATTCTGGATACATGATATCGCAGTGAATGATATGGAAAACCTAAATTTAGTTAAATTTCCATGGTTTCATGTCTATATTGATTGCATATGATTTGTTGGAAACAATCTTTATTTAGTGAATGCTTATATCCTATGAAATCCTTATGAGAGCCATGTGACAAGTGAATGAGGTAAATGAAAAGGTGAATGAGGCAAATGCAACCCTAAGAGTAGGGTGTTGGCATGTGATGAATGAATAAGGCAAATGAAACCCTAAGGATAGGGTGTTCAATGAATCATGCTATGGTAATATGAAAGGTCTCGATATGAGATGTGGTGATGCTTAATTGTTGAATTGTATGTTTCTAGTGCATTTAACTTTATATGCTTGTTCTCTCTGAGATGATATCTACATACTGCAGGGCTTCTTATATTTCAATACATAGCTCGTAAATTGCAGGTGATGAGATATGACATGCCCTAGAAAGGGATGTTACTGAGTCATGTTGAAGATGACAAATGATATATATGTGTTTTCAAGTGATACCCCTAATGTGAAATAAGTATGAAATGTGATATTCCTGTTTAATTGTTTATATGTTAATCAGTTAATAGACTTAGGTTCCCTAACACCGTAGAACCCCTTTGAGAGGTCTGCAACCAAAGGGGTGAAACTCGTGTCCAACATCAACCGGTTGACTAATTCTGGTGGCACGAGGATAGAAAGAGGCAGTGTTCAACAATAATCTGTGTGTGTGTCACGGTGGCACTGGAGTAAATAGGGGTTATTCAACATTAATCTGTGCTTGTGTCACGGTGGTAACCCGGTGAGACTCTTCACCTATGTGCTAAGGTTAGAGGAGGAGTCTAGAGTTCACTCTTTTGAGAGTGTAGTGAGGCCTTGTGAGCCTGAGGCCTTGTGAGCCTGAGAGTCCTGCAGCAGACCAGGGCTGGCAGTCAGACTTAGCACTTCCCGGGTGTGTCGCTAAGTCTTGTACGGTGGGATCGTAGCTCGTTACGGATCTTTATATGCAGAGTACACTGCATATGATTAGGGAATAATAATAATAATCTAAAATATGATCATATAGGTTCACAGAGTTCCTTATAAATGAAAGAGTTATGGAAGACTAGAGCATAGTTTTCTAGTAGTTATTCTTTGGATGCAATATTTACATTCTTTGTTATTTTAATTATATTGCTTTAGAACTGCTCAGTGTAGAATTTATTGTTGTTATATTTCATATCGTTTACTTAAAGTTATATCTGTAATCACATTAGTGCATTAGTCTGTTTCCTTGAAGTACTCATTCACTGAGCGAGTAGGCTCACCCCTCTACTCAAACATTTTAGGGTTAACCGCGTGGACTTGAAGATGGTCAGAGCTCAGTGTAGATCTTCCACAAGAGTTAAGTACAAGATTAGTTGAGTCAGTCGGTCCTTGTCACTCTAGGTCCTCAGTAAGAGATAAGAGAGAGAGTTGTAATTACAATGTGTAATATTATTTCTCTTGTGAAATTGTATGCTAATTAGTAGGTATTATGTGCATAAGGTGTGAGAGACATCATGAATGTTTATACATGTATCTTTACTATTAAAGTCTATTTAGTAAAAGAAATGTTCAGATTCCCTTGTTAAAATGATTTATGTGGTTCAATGCGAAGAAACAAGAGTTTTAAAGAAAGAAGAAAAAAAAAAGTTAAGGGTGTTCTTTGTATTACATATAAATCCTATCTTATGCCCTAATCTCATGATTTGAGGAAATGGTGAGATCGGGGTGTAACATCATACCGCTGTCCCTGGTATTGGGTAAACACCTTCTTGTTGTTGGTTTGACGCTTTTCAATCACAAACCTTTCTATCCTCCTCATAGACGCCACAAAAGTGACAAACCTCTCCCTGTTCTCCAAAGCAGACGCGGGAGTAGTCAAATTAGTGTTCAATCCTTTCTCAAAATGCCTAATTCTCTCCTCATCATTGGCTGCCATATGCGGACAAAACCGCAAAAGCTCCATGAACTTAGCCTCGTATTTGCTAATGTTCATCTGACCCTGCCTGATCCTCTCAAATTGAGAGATCTTCTCATCTAGAAATGTCTTAGGGAAGTATCTAATGACGAATTCTCACCGGAATTCTTCCCATCCGATTACTACACCTGGCCTCTTGCCTTCTTCAATAGTCCACCAGTGGCCAGCACTCCCCTTGAGGAGGTATACAACATGTCTCACCTTCTCAGCTTCAGGAATGTCAAGGATCCTGAAAGCCTTCTCCAGCTCCGTCAGCCATAAGTCTGCATCTGTTAGATCAGTTGTACCAGCACAATCTATGGCTCCAACCCGGTGAAGTCTCTCAAAAGTCTTGTCGGCTCCATGTCCATCATGATGGGTTGGTGCCCTCAGTGCAGGTGGTGGCATTCTATCTGCCATGTGTGTAATGGTCATTAGGAATTGCCAAAATAGAGCATGAAGAGCTGGGTTTTCTATTACAGCTCAGTCAATCTGGGGTTGTTCAGGTATAGGTTCCTCCCTAGTCTGATTCCTTGCACCTCCTCCTGGTGCAGCAATGCTGCTCTCAGTAGCATGTTCCTCATGTGATCCAGACATCTTCAAGTTCTTCTTCTCCTATATGAACAGAACATATTATCAGATAAACCGGAAGACACTTAGAACAGACTCAACAACCTTAATCCTATGTCTCTGTAGACTCAGTGAACCTAGAGCTCTGATACCACTAAACTTGTGGCAACACAACTCACTAATGAGATTAATCAAAAGCGGAAGCAATTACTTAGCAGTGGATTACTGAAAATCATTAAAAATTAAAAACTTTTACAAAGAGATCCAATCAAGGGAAAACTCTTTCATAAAAGAGCAAAGTACTTCAGTTACATATTGGTTCACATGTACATGTCTTGTACCATGTCATCTCAAAATTACATTAACAGTTGCTTTGTTGAACTATACACAAGCAACATAAAAACTTTAAGGCATTAAGCCAAAATCTCATATCGTTTCTTTAAAACCAACTACCGACTCTGAGGACCTGAGAATACAGAGACGACACATAGGACTCTATATACATATATTCAAGACTTCACAGCCAGTGTCTCCACCTGAGATATCACTGCTATCACATATGTTGTTGTTGCTCTTCCCTTACTACTAGGTTTCTGCCTCCTCGTCCGCGTCTCCCTAAAAAGTGTTTGAAACCAACGGAGTGAGACCCATGTCCCAGTGAGAGATATAACTCTCTGCCAAAAACATTATTATTGCAGAATAAACAACAGTATAAAACTGAGCAGAGGGATTATATATATTGAACAACAGTTAGATTAAATACTAATCAGATTAGGTCAATAAAGCTTTTCAGCTATATCTTGACTAAACAACATAATACTTATTCAATAAGGAATATGAAGAACATGTGTAAAACTATCCATCTAGGATCTGTTTAAGCAATGTAACATCAATCAATTATTCTCGTATATCAACCTTAAGCAAATATGCTACATGGCTTATTACATTTTACAATCAAACTTAAGCCCTGAGGAGATGAACGTATACCGTTCATACTCCAACCGACCGTTGCGAATTCGAAATCAATACCACACAAGATCAATGGAAGAGCCAGACTCCATGACCTCATCTCCTCCCAGTCAGTGTGGGCTCAATATGTAGGACACCTTGTGTCTATGCTCCATATAGATTTCCAGGGTATACTGGCACTTTGCGATAGAGTTACAGCGGCGGCTACACTCTCTTCGCAAATTGGGAGATTTCATGTTTATCTCACCTTGATTTCGGCATTAACATTATAGGGAGATTCATGATACATCCATCCCAGCACATATAATGAAAGATTGAGAGATTTCATGTTTATCTACCATCAATCCCACATTAGGGAGTAAGGTATTCGCACCCATTACCCCTACATACTCAATAGTATGCACTCCAAGAGATCCCGTGGGAAAACCTATTTCACCATCACCAACTACTGACGATGATGGATCTATGGTCAGGGCTCTACATGATAAGATTTCACTTGATTAATTAAGTACATTACCATATTCCTTTTAGCATCAATCAGGTTTCTTAACATAATTTATTATAACCATTGCTATAAAGAATGTGGAATGCTTTCATCAAATATTGTTCAGATCTTTAATAAAGTATTGGGATCTCAATCCCTCATCTTATCAGATGCAATCTCATTTTTCAACAACTTATCATCATGATTATCGAATATGGGCATTCAACCCTTAGTTCATCATAGAACACTTGTTACCACTTATTAGGTAACTAATACCTTCAGGTCATCAGACCAAGGTGATCATGATACTTGTTACATAAGCATCTCATATGGCTTACCAAGCCTATTTCAACTCTTATTACTTTTTACTGAGCAACAAAGCATATCACATCTCACAAAGCCCATTAACATTTTCAATAATAAAACATCATAGCTCATACCTGGCTATGCTGCATGGTTAGTATTTATGAAAACAATTATATCAATTACATATCAACACCATGCAATATAACACCACTAATCCCTTATTAGGGTTAGGGTTTCCCTTTTCATGTCATTTAGGTATATTCATACCATTGCCTAGAATTAGGGTTATGATTAATCATCATACTACCCAAATTAGGGTTTCGTATAATATAACCCATAATTAGGGTTTCATATACCTTCACCCTGTATTAGGGCCAGGGTTTACTATTCATATTAGATTAGGATTTATCATATTCCATTTCCCAATTTAGGGTTATTCACATCAAATCAGGGTTTATCATATCCTTTTACCCAAATTAGGGTTAGGATGTACTATTCACCTCAATTTAGGATTACTGTAGCATTACATAGCACCACCCTAGAATAGGGTTTCATATCACATTTCATCATCTTATATTAAGGATTTACACATCATTAACCTAGATTAGGGTTTCACTTAGCATTAGTCTTAATTAGGGTTACATCTACAATTGTCCCAAAATTAGGTTTTCACCCTATATTGCCTTAATTTAGGGTTAAGACTCACTAATCTTCTTAATTATGGTTTCATAGTCTCATCATCATGGATCAATCCCTAATTACATATTTTACTCATAAAGAAGGAATTGAATCTTGTATTTATATATAAGCACTACTTCCTCTCTCATCCTCTCTGGGATGTTGAGTACCTCAAAGTTGACTCAATTAGGTCAATTCTTTATTTTAATACACCCAATTAGGGTTAGTATAGTGTGTTAAGATTTTGCTTCCATAATCTCCAAAGATTAATCATTCAAGGGTACTAATCACCCTATTTATTAAGGGTACAACTAATGTAATCACCCTTGATTTACATCATTTAATAATCAATTAAACAATTGACCTTTAATCACCTTAAGTGTTCAAACGGTTTTGGTTAATTACTTTCCAAACGGTCTTGGTCACTTAGACCCCAAACGGTCTTGACCAACCAGACCCCAAACGGTCTTGCTTGAATGACCTCCAAATGGTCTAAGACAGTTTAGACCTCCAAACGATCTTGGTCTAACGGTTTGAAACTGTTTAGAAATTGTGTGCTTGAAACCGTTTAACTAAAACATTCTTGAGATCGATTGAGTACCCAAACGGTTTGGGATCGTTTGGTCCCAAGCAGTCTTGAGACCATTTGGACTCAAACGGTCTTGAGACCGTTTGATCCAAACCTCCTCAAAATCGATTGGACCAAAAATGGTCTCAACCACTCAAATCAATTTAGGGTTTCAGTGGTTGATCCCCTCATCAATTGAATCCATGGAACCACTCATCAATTGAACCTATGGACCCTATAGAAGTGACATTTTGCATATTGAACCCTAGGTTTCGGGTAAATTGCACATTACGCCAAAACTAGGTTTTAATGCACAAACATCGCTCAACAAGCTCTTTCTTGTTATTTAGGCTTGTAGGAGCCATACCTCTACATCATTCTCACTCTTATGATTCTTCATCACTAAAGGAACATTTTTTCATGCACAATTTGCAATTTAACCCCTCAACTTGGGTAATTTGCACTTTAGTCCAAAGTAAGTAAAACATTATTCAAAAAGGACAAAAATTGAAACATAAGTTCCTCATGATCCATAATTACTTTTTACAAGACATAAGAAAGCATCTAATTAACTTACTTAAGCAAAACATCTAGGGTTAACACATAACCCAGGCCAGGGATGTTACACCAACAAATGTGGCTAAATGCCTCAAAATGTGGTTAATGCGCCCACTTATCAGTGTAGTGCCTTTTTAGTCTAGAATAATATTATGCGCCTAATAAACATGAAATGTGCCCAAAAGAGGGTTGAAGTGCCTAAATGTGGGTTAATTCTCCTAAGATTGGGGTTAATGCGACTACTTGTCAGTGTAGTGCCTAGCTTATTGGACAATGTGCCCCAAAATGGGATCAAAGCACCAAAAGTGGGTTAAAATGACTAATAATGGGGTTGATGCACCTATTTGTCAGTGGTGCAGCAACGTGAGCCTAATTTACAATTACGCGCCTAATTTATAGGACAATGCACCCAAAAATGTGGTTAACGCGCCTAAGAGTTTGGTTAATGCACCCGCTTATCAATTTAGTGCCTTTTTAGACTAATTTACTATTATGTCGCTAATATATAGGAAATGCACCCAAAATGGGTTGAAGTGCCTAAAAGTGGGTTAATGCGCCTAAGAATGAGGTTAATCCATCTACTTGTTAGTGTATTGCCAAATTTATATGCCAATGCACCTCAAAATGTGGTAAACGTGCCTAAAAGTGGGTCTAAATGCCTAAAAATGGGGTTTATACGCCCATTTGCAGTGTAGTGGCAATTCAAGCCTAATCTATTATTATGTGCTTAATAAATAGGAAATGCTACCAAAAATGGGTTGAAGTGCCTAATGGTGGGTTAAAGTGCCCTAAGAATAGGGTTATTCCACCTATTTGTTAGTGTAGTATCTAACTTATAGGTCAATGCACCCAAAAATGCAGTAAAAGCCCTAACATGGGGTTAATGCACCCAATTGTCAGTGTAGCGCCTTTTTAGCCTAATTTACTATTATGCACCTAATAACTAGGAAATGTGTTCAATAATGGGTTGAAGTGCCAAAATGTGGGTTAAACCGCCTAAGATGCCAGTGTGCCTTTTTTAGCCTAATTTACTATTATTCACCTAATAAATGGGAAATGTGCCCAAAATGGGTTGAAATGCTTAAAAGTGGGTTAAAGAGCCTAAAAATGGGTTAATCTGCCTAAAATTTATTGTAGTGCCTAATTTATTGCAATATGCCACCCAAAATGGGGTTAAAGTGCCTAAAAGTGGGTTAAATGCCTACAAATAGGGTTTACATGCCTATTTGTCAATGTAGTGGTAATTTTAGCCTAATTTACAGTTATGTGCCAAATTTATAGGCCGGTGTGCCAAAAAATACTGATAAATGCCTAAAAATGGGGTTAGTGTAGTGGTTCTTTTAGTTTAGTTTACTATTATGCACCTAATAAACATGAAATGTGCTGAAAAATGGGTTGAACTTCCTAAAAGTGGGTTAAAGCGCCTAACAATGGGGTTAATTTCACAATTTTTCAGTGCGTCGCCTAATCTATAGGCCAATGCGCCCCAGAATGAGGTCAAAGTGCCAAAAGTGGGTTGAAACTGCTAATAGTGGGGTTTATGGACCTTTTATTAGTGTTGTAGCAATTTGAGCCTAACTTATAGTTACATACCTAATATATAGGACAATGCACCCAAACATACGGTTAAAGCGCCTAAAAATGTGGATAATGCACCTACTTGTCAGTTTAGTGCCTTTTTTATCCTAATTATCTATTATGTGGCTAATATATAGGAAACACACTCAAAATGGGTTGAAGTGCCAAAAAGTGGGTTAAAGCGCCTAAGAATGGGGTTAATCTGCCTACTTATTAGTGTATTTTCTATTATATATTCCAATGCAGGCCAAAATGGGGGTAAAATCACTTAAAAGTAAGTCAACATGCCTAAAAATGGGGTTTATGCTCCTATTTGCAGTGTAGTGGCAATTTTAGCCTAATTTACTATTATGTGCCTAATGAATACGAAATACGCCTATAATTGGGTTTAAGTGCCTAATAGTGGGTTAAAGTGCCTAAGTATAGGGTTAATCTACCTACTTGTCAGTGTAGTGCCTAATTTATAGGCCAATGCGCAAAAAAATGTGGTAAAAGAGCCCACAAGTGTCGTTAACGCGCCTAAAATGGGGTTAATTCACCTAACTATCAGTGTAGTGCCTTTTTTAGCCTAATTTACTATTATGCACAAAATAACTAGGAAATAAGCCCAATAATGGGTTGAAGTGACAAAAGGTGGGTTAAAGCGCCTGAGAAGTCAGTGCATTGCCTTTCTCAACCTAATTTATTATTATTCACCTAATAAATAGGAAATTGCCCCAAAATGGGTTGAAATGCCTGAAAGTGGGATAAAGCACCTAAGAATGGGGTTTATCTATCTACTTGTTAGTTTAGTGCCTAATTTATAGGCATATGCACTCCAAATAATGTTAAAGTACATTAAAGTATGTTAAAATGCCTAAAAATGGGGTTTATGCACCTATTTGTGAACGTAGTGGCAATTTTCTCCTAATTTATAATAATGTGCCTAATTTATAGGCTAGTGCGCCAACAAATGCAGTTAAATGCCTAAAAATGGGGTTAATGTTCCCACTTGTTAGTGGGGTGCCTCTTTTAGTCTAGTTTACTGTTATGCGCCTAATAAACATGAAATGTTTCCAAAAATGGGTTGAATCACCTAGAAGTGGGTTAAACCGCCTAAGAATGGGGTTAATGTGGCTACTTGTCAATGTTGTGCCTAATTATAGGCCAATGCACACCAAAATGGGGTTAAAGCACCAAAAGTGGGTTAAAAGAGATAATATTGGGGTTTATGCACCTATTTGTTAGCGTTGTAACAATTTGAGCCTAATTTACAGTTACATGCCTAATTTATAGGAAAATGTGCACAAAAATGCAGTTAAAGTGCCTAAAATGTGTTTAGTGCACCCCCTTTTCAGTTTAGTGCCTTTTTATAATGTGACTAATATATAGGAAATGCGCCCAAAATGGATTGAAGTGCCTAAAAGTGGGTTAAAGTGCCTAAGGATGGGGTTAATCTGCCTACTTGTTAGTGTATTGCCTAATTTATATGTCAATGCGCCCTAAATGGGGTAAAAGTTCCTAAAAGTGCGTCAAAATGCCTAAAAAGGGGGTTTATGCGCCTATTTGCAGTGTAGTGGAAATTTGAGCCTAAATTACTATTATGTGCCTAATAATTAGGAAATGCGCCCAAAATTGGGTTGAAGTGTCCAATAGTGGGTTCAAGGGCATAAGAAAAGGGTTTAATCCACCTACTTGTCAGTGTAGTGCCTAATTTATAGGCCAATGCACCCAAAATGTTGTTAAAGCCCCCACAAATGTCGTTAAAGCATCTAAAATGGGGTTAATGCACCCAATTTTCAGCGTAGTGCCTTTTTTAGCCTAATTTATTATTATGCACCTAATAACTAGGAAATGCACCCAATAATGGGTTGAAGTTCCAAAAGGTGGGTTAAAACACCTAAGATGTTAGTGTACTGCCTGATTTATAGCCCAACGTGTCATAAAATGGGGTTAAAGCGCCTAAAAGTTGGTAAAAAGCCTAAAATGGGGTTTTTGTGCCTATTTGTCAGTGTAGTGGAAATTTTAGCCTAAATTTTATGCGCTTAATTTATAGGAAAATGCACCCAAAAATGCAGCTAAATCGCTTAAAAATGGGGTTAATGCGCCCACTTGTCAATGTAGTGCCTTTCTAGCCTTATTTACTGTTATGCCTCAAGTAAACAGGAAATGGGCCCAAAAATGGATTGAAGTGCCTAAAAGTGGTTTAAAGTGTCTGAGCATGGGATTAATTATCTACTTATGTATTGCCTAATTTAAATGCCAATGTGCCCCAAAATTGGGGTAAAAGTGCCCAAAAGGGGGTCAAATTGCCTAAAAATGGGGTTTATGCGCGTATTTGCAGTGTAGTGGCAATTTGAGACTAATTTACTATTATGTGCCTAATAAATAGGAAATGTTCCTTAAATTGGGTTGAAGTGCCTATTAGTGGGTTAAAGTGCCAAAGAATAGGGTTAATCCACCTACTTGTCAGTGTAGTGCCTAATATATAGGCCAATACGCCCAAAAATGCGGTTAAAGCGCCCACAAATGTCATTAAAGCGCATAAAAATGGGGTTAATGCACCTAATTGTTAGTGTAGTCCCTTTTTAGCCCAATTTACTACTATGCACCTAATAACTAGGAAATGCGCCCAATAATGGGTTGAAGTGCCAAAAAGTGGGTTAAAGCGCCTAAAATGTCAGTGTATTGCCTATATTTGTCCTAATTTACTATTATTCGACTAATAAATAGGAAATGCGCCAAAAAATTGGCTGAAATGCCTAAAAGTGAGTTAAACGTCTAAGAATGGGGTTAATCTGCCTGCTTGTTAGTGTAGTGCCTAATTTATAGGCATATGTGTCTATGAATGGGGTTCAAGTACCTAAAAGAGGGTTAAAATGCCTAAAACTGAGGTTTATATGCTTATTTGTCAACGTAATGGTAATTTTAGACTAATTTACAATTATGCACCTAATTTATAGCCCAGTATGCCAACAAATGCGGCTAAATGCCTAAAAATGGGGTTAATGCGCCCACTTGTCATTGTAGTGCATCTTTTAGTCTAGTTTACTATTATGCACCTGATAAACATGAAATGTGCCAAAAAAATGGGTTGAAGTTCCTAAAAGTGGGTTAAAGCGCTTTAGAATGGGGTTAATGAGACAACTTTTTAGTGTAGTGCCTAATTTCTAGGCCAATGCGCCCTAAAATAGGGTTGAAGCGCCAAAAGTGGGTTAAAATGGCTAATAATGGGGTTTATGTACCTATGTGTCAGTGTTGTAGAAAATCGAGCCTAATTTATAGTTATATGCCTAATGAATAGGACAATGCACCCAAAAATGTGGTTAGAGCGCCTAAAATGTGTTTAGTGAACCCACTTTTCAGTTTAGTGCCTTTTTAGCCTTATTTACTATAATGTGACTAATATATAGGAAATGCACCCAAAATGGTTGAAGTGCCTCAAAATGGATTAAAGCACCTAAGAATGGGATTAATCCGCCTACTTGTTAGTGTATTGCCTAATTTATATGCCAATGTGCCCCACAATGGGGTAATAGCGCCTAAAAGTTGGTCCAAATCCCTAAAAATTGGGTTTATGTGCCTATATGCAGTGTAGTGGCAATTTGAGCCTTATTTAATATTATGTGCCTAATAAATAGGAAATGCATCCCAAATTGGATTGAAGTGTCTAATAGTGGGTTAAATTTCCAAAGAATAGGGTTAATCCACCTACTTGTCAGTGTAGTACCAAATTTATAGGTCAATGCACCCAAAAATGCGGTTAAAGCATCCAGAAATGTCGTTAAAGCCCCTAAAAATGGGGTTAATGTACCGAGTTGTCAGTGTACTGCCTTTTTTAGCCTAATTTACTATTATGCACCTAATAACTAGGAAATGTGACCAATAATGGGTTGAAGTGCCAAAACATGGGTTAAAACGCCTAAGATGTCAATGTGTTGCCTTTTTTAGCCTAATTTATTATTATTCACCTAATAAATAGGAAATGTGCCCAAAATTGGGTTGAAATGCCTAAAAGTGGGTTAAACTGTCTAAGAATGGGGTTATATGCCTACTTGTTTGTGTAGTGCCTTATTTTTAGGAATATGCACCCCAAAATGGGGTCAAAAGTACATAAAAGTTGGTTAAAACGCCTAAAAATGGGGTTTGTGCGCCTATTTGTCAATGTAGTGGCAATTTTAGCCTATTTTATATTTATGTGCTACTTTATAGGCTAGTGCTCCAGCAAATGTGACTAAATGCCTAAAAATGCAGTTAATGCGTCCACTTATCAGTGTAGTGCCTATTTTAGTCAATTTTGCTATTATGCACCTAATAAACATGAAATGTGCCCAAAAATTGGTTGAAGTGCCTAAAAGTGGGTTAAAGCACCTAAGAATGGGTTTAATGTGGCTACTTATCAGTGTAGTGCCTAATTTATAGGCTAATGCACTCCAAAATGGAGTCAAAGCACGAAAAGTGGGTTAAAACAGCTAATAATAAGGTTTATGCACCTATTTGTAAATGTTGTAGTAATTTCAACCTAATTTATAGTTAACACCTAAAAATGTGGTTAATGCCACTCGTCAGTTTACTTCCTTTTTTATCCTAATTTAATTTTATGTGGCTAATATATAGGAAATATGCCCAAAATGGGTTGAAGTGTCTAAAAGCGGGTTAAAGCGCCTAAGAATGGGGTTATTACGCCTACTTGTTAGTGTATTGCCTAAATTATATGCCAATGTCCCCCAAAATGCGGTACAAGTGCCTAAAAGTGGGTCAAAATGCCTAAAAATAGGGTTTATGCACCTATTTGCAGTGTTGTTGCAATTTGAGCCTAATTTACTATTATGTGCCTAATAAATAGGAAAAGCACCCAAAATTGTGTTGAAGTGCCTAATAGTGGGTTAATGTGGCTAAGAATATGGTTAATCCACCTAGTTGTCAGTGTAGTGCCTAATTTATATGCCAATGCACCCAAAAATGTGGTTAAAAGGCCCACAGATGTTGTTAAATAACCTAAAAATAGGTTAACGCACCCAATTGTTAGTGTAGTGCCTTTTTAAGCCTAATTTACTATTATGCAACTAATAACTAGGAAATGCCCCCAATAAAGTGTTGAAGTGCCAAAAGGTGGGTTAAAGAACCTAAGGTGTCAATGTAGTGCTTGATTATAGGCCAATGTGCTCCAAAATGGGGTTAAAGCTCCTAAAAGTTGGTAAAAATGCCTAAAAATAGGGTTTATGTGCCTATTTGTCAGTTTAATGGCAATTTCATCACAAATTATTGTTATGCACCTAATTTATAGGCAAATGCACCCAAAAATGCAGCTAAATTGCCTAAAAATGGGGTTAATGCATCCACTTGTCAGTGTAGTGCCTTTTTAGCCTAATTTACAATTATGCGCCAAATAAATAGGAAATGCGTCCAAAAATTGGTTGAAGTGCCTAAAAGTGTTTTAAAGAGCCTAAGGATAGGGTTAATTAGCTATTTATGTGTTGCCAAATCTATATGCCAAATCCCCCCAAAATTGGGTAAATGTGCCTAAAAGTGGGTCAAAATGCCTAAAAAGGGGTTTATGCACCTGTTTGAAGTGTAGTTGCAATTTGAGACTAATCTACTATTATACCATACTAAACAACACTACTCATCTCCATCATCCTTGTGTCCTTAACATGTTCGACTCTTTGCCAACATCACAACCCTCCCCCAGCCTTGTCCTGTTATTAACAACAATCATCTCTATCCTAAAAATATTCTATGTATTACATACTCTTATTAATGTCCCTATAAAATCTCTTTTCCATTCTAATAATTTGTTTTTCCCTCCACCCTACAGTTTTCGTAAGGCTATGACCTTTCATAGGCTCTCCTATTACCTCTGGTTTGTGCCCTAATATTGTTTCCACCTCATTGTCACCAATTGTTTAATGTCTTTTAGTTGTCAACTTTGGTATTCTTACTTCACTTCTCTACAGATCGAAAACATGCAGAATGGGTATCGATGTCACATCCATCGGCAACGTCTATATCAATAAATCGTCTTATTGTCAAGCAAGTAGTGGTATAACCCAATATACTTTCTTGTCGATCTGTCTTCCTCCTATTGCGCTACATCATCCACCGCAACTGGAACTTCCACAGTGTGCTCTCACTAGAGACCCACATGTGGCTCTTCATAGGATCAAAGACATCATACAAGAATAAGAAAAGGTTGATTTCTCATTGTTGAATTTTTTTTAAATGGATGAATTTTATCTTCATACGTGAATTTTGATCACTTTTTATTAATGACGTCAACTATTGTAGTCTTGCTTATGTAGGAAAGTTGATGTTGCCATCATAGTGAAAATGTGGCTCGTATATTTTTGTAACATGAGTTTACGTAGAATCCATAGTGTTGTTTACCATATTACTAGATATGTTAATCTATGTGTTGTAGCCTCTCATCTTGAGTGACTCATACAACATCTGATTGCATATATATATCCAATGTGTATCTCGCTACCATAATCTCCACCAGTAGATTTGTTGTACCGAGTTCAAATAGGAGCAGGTTGCTCCTTACCACAGATGGTGCCATGTGCAAGTAGTATTTAATCCAAACTGATAGTACTCATCTGCATTTGCACATGGACGGATGTGATAGTAGGAGTAGCATACTCCTGTCAAAAGTGGGAGTAGCTAATCCTCGCTCATAATCTCCATCACATCATTATACTCAATAGCAAACTCACATATATTAATTGACATATAACTAATAAGTTCATAGACCTTGTGGTTTTTTTGCCAAGTTGATAGTTAAGTCTACCTGATTAATATTTACAAATGCAATACCATTATGTATGGCATAGTATACGTTAAGCAGAACATACTTTCACATGATTTTACATGACTAGATTTCACTAGATGCCCCCACATTGTACAACCATGGAAGCAGAAACCTGAACATGCCCCTACCAATGAACTATAACTGTAAGGCTTTTGAAGTAGTTTTGCTGAAGGGATTGTGCTACGAGAACCAATGAAGAATGTTGTCAGGGTCATTGTTCAAAGAGAAGATGAAGGGCGGCGAACACTATCTACTATTGGATTGAATTTTGAGGAAAACAATCTCAAATGATCCAAGTGAGTAAAAGCCCTAGCTTTCTTTGAATCCCTACATGTCATCGTGATCGTTCCTGCAACATTGGTCTGGTATGTATATCATCTTATTTCTTGCAGATTGAGATAGCAATGGCTGCAACTTTAAAATTCAAATTTCAATGATACAAGTGAGTAACAACCCTAGCCTCCTTTGATACATTACATGTACTCACAACCGTGCCTGTGACATTAATCTGGTAAGTATATTCATCTTATTTCATGCACAACACGATGCCAACGACTGCAATTATGAAATTCAAGTTGCAATAAAGAGTGTATCATGGTGTGCATATGTACATGTGTCTGTCCCTCCCTCTATCCCAGTTAGATTGCAACCACATACTTTGTATTTAGTTAATAACTGATGGGTTGTTGCATGCAGAGTGTAGGCTTTGAATTGTTGGGACAGTGTCCCAGGTACAGAGCATTTTAACCCATTACAACGGAACCGAATCTTCTGTACCTATGTTTATCCCTGCCTCTGTCCCAGGTAGATCACAACTGCATACTTCATATTCAGTCAATAACTGATGGGTTGTTGCATGTAGAGTGCATGCTTTGAATTGTAGGGGCAGTGTCCCAGGTATAGAGCATTTTAACCTTGTTACAACAAATCACACTTCCTAGACTATAATTGGTTCCTCTAGAACAAGGAGCCATGAGTGCATATCTCTCTCTATGTTGTCTAGCCTATCTATCAAGGATCAACAAACTCACCTGGCACAATGCATGCACCATGCTAATTCATATAAAATATATTATAAGAATTATTGTAGATTAGCTAAATCCTTAGTCCTTATAAATAACATGTGAGTACATATATGCTTCTTTGTTCATGAGTGATCTCTAGACCAACGATGTTTCCTCATCCACAATGTTCAAATGGATTTCTTAATAATTATTTCTTTAGTGTTTTCCTAAGGTGAATACTCAATAGCTCTTAATTATATACTTCACAAACAAACTAGTATATTTGTTCACACAAAGTTACAACCCTCATTTGCTCTTGAAAATTATTTAGTTTAGTATCGATGATACTTTCTTATTTAGGCTTTGTTCGGAAAGGCACTAAGCAGTGGGAGGTAGATAGGAGTAGATGTAGGCAGTGATTACATGAATGTGGATAGGTCAAACACTGCAACATTTGACACCGATGAAGTTTAAAACTGGGTGAATACAACATTCCTTATAACTAAAGCGGCAACGGGTGATTAAATTGATATAAACCCCACTGCGTTGAAGTGGCGTAGTGAAAAGTGAAAAATTTCATCACTTTACAAAAGGACACATTAGTTTATTATGTTCAACTTCAAAAGTCTAACAAGTTGGGTTTAGTTTTTATAGACCAATTCACACCATCCATAGTTTACATACCCAACATTTTTTCACATCTTAATTGAGAATAATTATACGATATAGTTTGCAAAAAATGTTTGTAGTTCTCACAATACGTAGAGTGTTAGTTTCACAAAATTTGGTTGTAAAATTTTGTCCACCATGATGTCGATGCAATTATAATGTATACATTGATTAGTTATTTTGAGAATGCAAATATCATCTATTTACATACAATCATATTTGTTTCTTTTGACCATTCATATTTTCAAATCTTGAAGATAAAAAAATCTTCAAAGCCCAATTCCTATATCAGTTGTTGAAGACAATCCTCTGACTAGAAATTGATATTTTCATCAAATGACGGGTAAGTCGCTACTAAACCATTGCTTTGAATCTAAAGAAGCAATACCTAAATAACTGATGCGAGGATTTTGAGTCGCTTTTATAGGCTAGTTTCATATGTGTTTTATGTGATTATTGGTCATTTTCATGGTTAATATTACATGATTCAATTCCTTCAGCCTATAATCTCATTATGCATCAAATTTACCTTGTATTATCTCATTTGGTATGAATGATCATATTTATCAAAGTTATCAAAGTTGATTTGAGTTTATCTTTGATTTTTAGCAAAAATGGATATATACAGTTGTCGATACCATCGACAGATGTCGATAGTATCGACAGGGCCACAGAGGGGTTGCCGCAAAAGAGCAAAATGAGTCGATACCATCGACCTGGAAGTTGATGGTAGTGAAATAGCTTCAGCGAGTTAGATTTTGTACAAGTTGATACAATCGACCAAATAGTCGATACTATCGACTCCGTCTCAGCAGAATCATCTTAAGCGTCAGATTCCACAGGAAAGTGACGCCTAAGGTGTCGATACCATCGACCCAGAAGTCGATGGTATCAAAATCATGTCAGAGCAAACCTAGAAAAGCAGAGGATCGCCGGTATCTAGGTGGGTCGATACCATCGACACTGTCAGATCAAGATAATCTACAGCTCGAGTCTAATCGTACTGTGGTGATGTTTTGGCGGCCAAAAGTGGTGCTTATACCTAAAAACGGCGGCTCTAATCCATCTAGACGTCATTAGCCGCTGCACAAGTCTCAAAAAGAAGAGAGGAGGAAGAACGGAGCCAGAGCTATGGACCGATTATTCCGGACGTCGTAGAAGGAGTTTTCCACCACCGGAAGGTTGTAGAACGCTCATCCCACACTGAGGAATGCCCAGATCTTCTCCGTTCAGGGGTTACTTCACATCTATCCACGTTTTCTCCATGTTTCCTCTTTCCTTCACCATGTTTTCTACTGAGATGAATATGCGGGGCTAATCCCCTTTGTCTTTAGGACCAGGAGTAGCCCGGGTGATCGTTGTATGACAATTTCAACATAGTTTATCATAATTTGTCTCTAAAATTCGTGATATGCTATCATTTTCTCTATTATATTATTGTGTTTAATCACCATAGTGATAATCCAATACCTTTAATTGCTTTTGACGAAGAATTAACGATTCAAAAGAAATGATAATCACATTAATCAATAAATTCCTTGGAAAAGGTGATGTACGATTAATTGTGGGAACCTTTAGACATAAATTTCATGCACCTTATCTAAGGCATAGGTTACTACTGATGTGGAACCAACTTAGGTTAAGGTAGTGAATTGTATCGTGGAAGTGATCAATTCTAATTCTAGGCCACTACCCGAATTAGGAGACCTTTCATGGTAATTGTGTAAAACTTAGTGCAATGAGAACCCGTGATGAAACCGCAATCCTAAAGATTCCATTGAAATTGATTAAACTAACCATTTAATCAATCGTTCTATTTTCTTTTGTTTTATTTTTATTTTTCAAAACAATTCTCAAACTTTTGAAACCAGTTTAGCTGATCGTGAGTAGTTAGTAGTAGTCTACCAAGAATTCCGTTTCCCTGAGTTCGACTCGGGCCTCACAAGGCCTATATTATATTGACGCATGCACTTGTGTTATACACACGGTAAAATCGTGTCAAGTTTTTGGCGCGTCGGCACTACGAGTGCTACAAGCAGCCACTCTAGGCTACTTTTTCTTTTCATTTGCAATTTTAATTTTTGAAATTAATCATCTATCTTTCACATTTTGCTTTCGTCTAGAACTATGCTTAATTAAATCCATCTTTTTGTAGGTACTAGTGCATGGTGAGCACGCGTAGCACAGACTACGCACGGTCATCATCACAGGTCCTGTCTTCGAGATTAGACGACGAGGAAAACAACATCCAAAATCAGATTGAGGACATGGATTCAGATTATGAACCAGAAGCAATGGATGAAGAAAAAACAATATGCGTGAAGATCAAGGCTTCTTCTTCTTCTGCGTCAAAGGGGCCTATTAAAAGGCAGGCAATAAACATTCCTACATATAAAATTGATCCGGAACTAATTAATTTGGTCAAATCTCAAGCATTTCATGGTATGAAGAATGAAGATCCAGTGGCCCATGTAAGCACTTTCGTAGATAACTGTGATATGATAAAAATTGATCAGTTTCCATAGGAGGCACTTTACTTGAAGTTGTTTCCCAGCTCTCTGGAAGGAAATGCACGAGAATGGCTGCATAACCTTGATGAGGAAATCGTGGAGACTTGGGATCAAATGATTGAGGTCTTTTTCGAGCGATCCCAGCTGAGAAGACCAATGACCTAGTGAGGAAAATTCACAATTTCAGCCAAAAGGCCCAGAGAAACCTATTCTGAGATGTGGGAACGTTTCCAGATAATGTTGAGGAGGTGCCCGCATCATGGGCTGGACAAGGAAAAACAAGTAAAAAAATTCTACTTTGCTCTCAATGAGCATGATAGAAGCAACCTTCATTTAGCAAGCTCGGGTTTCTTCTTGAACAACACAGACACAAGGTGTTGGGAGATTTTGAAGAACATGGCCAAGAAACAGTCATGGGGTGATAGAGATGCACCGGAATAAGCCAGAGATGTAGGGGAATCAAAGGCAATTAAAGAATTGAAAGACAAAATGGATCTCATAGCCAAGAAACTTGTAGAGAAAGAGGACGAGTCTGATGAGGAGGCCCAAGTTAAATTCATTCAACAATAGGGTTACAGGAGCAATGATTACTCTTGGAGAAAGGATAGGAAATTCTCATGGAAGGATCCAAACAACTTCCTACAAGACCCAGATGCAAAGCCATAGCCCACTGCAGAGGACAAAAGCACTGAATTGCTCATCCAAGTGGTGAAACAAAATCAAGTGTTGATGAATATGTTTGGTAAGCAGTTACAGTCCCAGAGCAAGATTTTGAATAAATTTGGGCAGACGTTGCAAAGTCATGGAGCACAGATAGGGCACTAGAGATGACTGTGGCCCAAATTACCAATGAAGTGGTGACCATGAAGCATCAAAATCAACAAGGACCAGTTGGTAATGCAGAGACTACTCAATCACATCATCAAGTTAAGTATATATTTGTAATTAAGGAGATAGAGCCCCCGGTGGTGGAGGTCCATGAAAAGGTAAAAATGCATTTTGATACAGAGGCTAGACCCAGTGTGCCATACCCCCCCAGCTTATATGCACTACCAGGAAGATGTTGTCTATCAAGCAAATCCTACCAAGCCACCATCACAGTTGTGCCCACATCTAGGCAAGAGGAGCAGGTGAAAGCCATATTGTGCAGTCGAGCCACTACCACCGTGAAGGATGGGCAGCCACGAGCCTCACAAACCGAGAATGACATGTCAAAGCCTATGCAAAAGGGTGAAATTGAAGCGAGCTTAGGGGAGGAGACCCCAAATAGCCCATATGTGCCACCATACAAGTGAGTGAAGGAGCCAAATGTGCTTTGTCTGGATAGTCTGAGGCCGAAAAAATAGCATAGGTACTACAAGAAGTTCTTGGAGATGTTTAGGAAGCTTCACATTAACATTCCTCTAGTAGAGGCGATAGAACAGATTCCTACATATGGAAGATTTATCAAGGATATCATCACCGAGAAAAGGTAGATAAAAGACACTGATGTTTGTTTTATGAATGAGACGGTGAGCTCAATAATCTACGGGAGTATACCAAAGAAGAAGAAAGATCCTGGGAGCTTCTACATACCGTGCTCAATTTTTGGCCGTCATTTCCCGCACGCACAGTGTGATTCGAGCGCTAGAGTAAACCTTATGTCGTTAACTACATTTCAAAAGTTGGGATTGAAGTCACCAAAGAAATTTGCCATGTCTATTGAGTTAGTAGATGGATCTATAGTGAAGCCACACGGAGTGTGTGAGGATGTACTTGTCAAAGTTGACAGATTTATCTTCCCTGTGGATTTCATAGTCATGGACATGCCGCAGATTAATGGTTTTGAGATGCTACTAGGGAGGCCATTTCAAGCTACGGCTGATGTTATCACTGCTATCGAGAGAGGTACCTTGACATTAGGGATTAGCAAAGAAAGAGTTGAGTTCAAATTGTCGAGTGACTCCCTAGGGACACTCCCCGATACCCCAAATTGATGAGAATTATTTCGTTTAGCCTAAGACATTAAAGTAGGGCGCTTGTTTGGAGGAAACCCAACCATTGGTGATTGCATTTTTATTTAGTTGATTTTTTGCATTTTTAAGTAGTTTTCATTAATTTCATTTTTAGTACAAAAATGATGCCCTGAAATGTGTGTTAAGTGTGCAGGACTATTTGGGTGTCAATACCATCGACCCTTGTGTCGATGGTAGCGACCAGGGTGTAGAGTGGTAGCTGTAGAAAATTTGCTCTGTCAATACTATCGACGGCCTCGTCGATAGTATCGACCACCCATCAGGCTGATCGACAAAATTTTTTGGAGCAAGTCGATAGCATCGACCCCATGGTCGATGCTTGCGATATCTCTAGAGATTTTCAGAAAAAATCTTCTCTGTAATGTTGATGCCATTGACACCATAGTCGATGGTATCGACTTGACTTCAGGCAAAACCAGAGCCAAGGCCTCACGAGGATAAGGGATGCATACAGAAGTTGATTCCATCAACAACCCGTCAATGGTATCGACGAGACACATCAGCGATCCGCGAGACGCTGTCAACGAAGCGTGCCAAATTTGGGGGGCGATCTATGGGATGAGTCGATACTATCGACAACTGTCAATGGTATCGACGTGTCATCGATCGGGGCCCCCACATCCATCAATCGATGACTGACGATACCAGCGGAAGACGAATCGTGCTACCAGTGTCGATACCATCGACACCTCGTCGATGGTATCGACGAGTCAATAGGGGCGCCGATCTTAGCTATATAAGGAGGGGTTGAGTTCATTTCTTCTTCACACCTTCAGATCTTCTCTCCTCCTGATTGAGCTAGAGCACTTGTGAGAAATCAAGGGCCTGCACCGAGCAAGCGGATGATCATCATCGAGTTCTTCTTTGACATCGGAGAACTTCTTCTCCAGATCTTCACTGAGCTCTCTTCCTCACTACCCCTTTCTAATCATCATGGTGAGGAACGCCACTTCATCGTCTTCGAGCACTGTACTGATGGAGATTGAGACTTTCATTCCACCGCCGCCAGGCTCTGTCCCTCATCCCCAACTTGCACATCCGTCTGCGGATGTGAAAAAAGTTTACGAGGAGCTTATGCAGAGGACTATCGAGCTAACTCGATATTGCGACCAGTGCATGATCCGAGATCTGGGCTTTGAGGATAACTTGATGTATGTCCTCCTTGGACAAGAGGGGAGGACAGGTAGGATTGATGACGTGGTCACCCATCATGTGGAGGGCCACCCCTTTTTCGGCGAATGGCCGACCTACAAAGAATTGGTGATGGAGTTTATGGCATTGCTAGATATTTGTGTCGTGCCAAACGACCTCAATACCACTGACAGGGAATGGATTAAAGGGCGAGTGTCTTTCCAACTTTTCAATAGAAACTACAATCTGACGTTGCAGTGGTTCAATTCAATTTACAACTGGTGGCACTCTCCCAAGCAGCACTGACGGCCAGACAACCAGGCTGATTATGATGCCATGTTTACACAGCTGGTGACAGCCCCTCAAGGCATGACAATTAGCTATCACAATGCCACGGTTGTTGATTTTGAGCATCTTTTTGTGTGGGTCCTCCACCGCATGCTTTGTATCACTTTCTTTGCTCAAGGTGAGTTGTCGCTGAGCAAATTTCAAGAGACCTGTCTCTTTTTCCTACACAATCTGGTGACAAGGGGCAAGCTTAACTGGGGTGCATTTTTCTTAACGCATGTGATGGCCGTGACGAGGAGAACCAGGCGAGCCAAAATTCATTTTGGGGGACTCATCACTCCTCTAGCCCTCTATTTTGGACTAGATCTTTCTTCAATGCCTCCCCTAGTAAGTAAGAGCTCCGTCAACCTCCATCATCTACATCGGTCTAATTTGTTGACAGTTTGTGATGGTGTGGTCTATGCGCACTGCCACATCAACAAAGAATATCAGGAGTGTGCACTCCCCGATCCTGTATTCAACATTCAGGGGGCCCAGCACTTCAGGTGGCCCATTATTGCCATCGATGACTCTGTCAGTGCAGAAGACGAGGAGGATAATGTCACAATGATGGCGACGAGCATGAGGAGGAAGAGGAGACTGTTACTCCTCTTAGGACATGAGTGGCATCGAGGAAGCGGCCATGCTTCTATCTAGGTGCATCATCATCCTCGCAGCCTCCGCCACCACATCCCTCTCAGGAAGGACAGGATGCCTTTTCGATGAAGGGAATGTATGCCATGCTGCAAGGCATTCAGGAGACGCAGCAACTGCATACCGCATCCTTTGTAGATATACATGACATGACCAACATGTTGTATGTGAATCAGTAGGTGATTTTTGAGAATGAACATCAGTTGTTCGCCAACCAACAGTAGGTCTACGACCGGTTGGGGAGGATCGAGCAACAACAACAGCTGTTCTATGATCATTATTGGAGCCAAGGCTACTTCAGGGGATATCCATAGCCACCTCCCATGCCGACTTATGATCCAAGCTTTCAGGAGAAATATCCTATGTGGGACCCCCATACCCAGCAGTACCTACCATTTCCACCGCCACAGCAATAGAAGGGTATCCCTGTTCCACCTTCTAAGGTTGTTTTTTACTATGAGGCCATAGTTGAATTCAAGCTTGGGGGGGAGATGGAATAGTTTCTATCTTAGTCTTTATTTTTATCTTCTTTTGTTTTAGTATTTTCTAGTTTTTATTGTTTACATCTTTCTAGGATCCACATCTATCTAGTGTAATTTGTTGATGTCTAATTTTAAATGTGTGTCATCTCTTATTTTCATATGGGGAAAGTTGAAATTTGAGCATTAATTTTAAAAAAAATCAAGTAATTGTAAACTTGCTTTGTTTGAAATTGAACACTTAACTTATGAAAACAATTGGGTAGGTCAACTTTAAAACATATGATCATAATTGTACATTCGGATGATTCAAGAAATGTTGATGGTTTTGGATGTTGAGCCTAAACTGACTAAATGGTAACAAGACCTTAATCATAAGTGAGAGAGAGAAACCCCTTGATTTAGTGGTACACAAGTCGGTAAAGAGGGACATATAATATCTTTTGATGTTTCTGTCAATTAGTCTTGTGATCTATCCACCGCAATGTCATTCACACTCCACCATAAGAACTGGGAGCACATTACTATCTTTCACTCTTTGGCTGCATTCAATGTAAGTAGGTCTTGCATTACAGTCATTTTTGCATATTCCTTTTTAAAAAAAGAAAAAAAATGAAAAGTAGAGAATAGTTATACATACACATTATCTGTATGTGCATGTCATAGTAGTTGCGTAATTGACATTATGTAGTTTCATTTGTATCTTTTGAGCATACAGTACATCATGTGTCTTATGTTTTTCTAAAAATATTAAAGGTGTTGAACTTGTTCCATACCCTCCAAAAAGAATGCATCAAATGTACAAGTTATGTAAAAGGAAGAATGCCCAACAAATAACTCATTGTCATTTATGAAAATGAGGGCTTAAAAAAATTTAAAAAAAAAAGAAAATAGAAGAAAAAAGGATTTGAGAAATAATAAAGAAGAAGAGGGAGAAAGGAACATGTTCTCACCTGAGAATTAAGAAGAATAAGCACATGGTGTAGTTTTCTTAGATATTCCATCTCACCTTGAGACGGAATGATAGTACATGCATCATTCCACCAAAAATGTAGCATTAGGACATTTTCATTTGCATTTTGTATCATGATAGGTCATTAATTTTTGTATTGCATGATTGATTGTTATGTGCTTCTTTTTCTTCCACAACCACCCATTCCATCTGCTCGTTGCTCAAAATGGTAAGACACCCATGATTATCTCCTCATTCTTATATATCAGGAGATCTGCTTCCATATAGATGGTAGTTAGGATATGAGCAACATAGATAGAAGATCATGAGATGCACCAAGCCTGAACTGGAGGATTTTATTATATTAACTGCCTTATTTGATGGTGTTCGTTGATCTTGGGGTGGATATCTCTTATGGACGATCATTATCACCTTTAGGGTAGTTACCGTTCTGTGGTCAGTGAGGGTCGGCATGTGCATGTCAGGTGGGAATCATACAATGATGTCATTTATGCTAGTATGTTCTTTAGTTGTCCCTCGCAATTCTATTCTATAGTTTTTTGCTCGAGGACAAACAAAGATCTAGCTTAGGGGAGTGTGATGTGAGGATTTTGAGTCACTTTTATAGGCTAGTTTCATATGTGTTTTATGCGATTATTGGTCATTTTCATGATTAATATTGCATGATTCAGTTCCTTTAGCCTATAATCTCATTATGCATCAAATTTACCTTATTTTATCTCATTTGGTATGAATGATCATATTTATCAAAGTTATCAAAGTTGATTTGAGTTTATCTTTGATTTTCAGGCAAAACGGATATATACAATTGTCGATACCATCGACGGATGTCGATAGTATCAAAAGGGCCACAGTGAGGTAGCCGCAAAAGAGTAGAATGAGTCGATACCATTAACCCAGAAGTCGATGGTAATGAGATAGCTTCAGCGAGTCATATTTCTACAAGTCAATACACTTGACCAAATAGTCGATACTATCGACTCCGTCTCAATAGAATCAGCTTAAGCGTCAAATTCCGCAGAAAAGCTACGCCTAAGGTGTCGATACCATCGACCCAGAAGTCGATGGTATTGAAATCATGTCAGAGCAAACCCATAAAAGTAGAGGATCGCCAGTATCCGGGTGGGTTGATACCATCGACCCGCGTCGATGGTATCGACGTCGTCAGATCAGGTTAATCTACAGCTCGAGTCTAATCGTATGGTGGTGATGTTTTGACGGCCAAAAGTGGTGCTTATACCTAAAAATAGTGGCTCTAAGCCATCTAGACGTCATTAGCCGTTGCACAAGTCTCGAGGAGAAGAGAGGAGGAAGAAGAGAGCCAGAGCTATGCACCGATTGTTCTGGAGGCCATAGAAGGAGTTTTCCACCACCGGAAGGTTGTAGAACGCTCATCCCACGTCGAGAACGCCCGGATCTTCTCCGTTCAGGGGTTACTTCACATCTATCCACAATTTCTCCATGTTTCCTCTTTCCTTCACCATGTTTTCTACTGAGATGAATATGCGGGGCTAATCCCCTTTATCTTTAGGACTGGGAGTAGCCCGGGTGTTCATTGTATGACAATTTCAACATAGTTTATCATAATTTGTCTCTAAAATTCGTGGTATGCTATCGTTTTCTCTATTATATCATTGTGCTTGATCACCATAGTGATAATCCAATACCTTTAATTGCTTTTGACGAAGAATTAACGGTTGAAAAGAAACGATAATCACATTAATCAATAAATTCCTTGGAAAAGGTGATGTACGATTAATGGTGGGAACCTTTAGACCTAAATTTCATGCACCTTATCTAAGGCATAGGTTACTACTGACGTGGAACCAACTTAGGTTAAGGTAGTGAATTGTATCACGGAAGTGAGAAATTCTAATTCCAGGCCACTAACTGAATTAGGAGACATTTCATGGTAATTGTGTAAAACTTAGTGCAACGAGAACCCGCGGTGAAACTGCAATCCTAAAGATTCCATTGAAATTGATTAAACCAACCATTTAATCGATCGTTCTATTTTCTTTTCTTTTATTTTTCTTTTTCAAAACAATTCTCAAACTTTTAAAACCAGTTTAGCTAATTGTGAGTAGTTAGTAGTTGTCTATTGAGAATTCTATTTCCTTGAGTTCGACTCGGGCCTCACAAGGCCTATATAACATTGACATGTGCACTTGCATTATACGTATGGTAAAATCATGTCAATAACAGAGAAATGATTCTTTCTTATTTTTAGAAACAAATTATCATGATGCGGTCCTAACCAACTATACAATTATACAATTTTGCAGCTATCAGGAAAGTTAAGTTATTTATCTACAAAGTACCAAATGAGATCAACAATGATTTTTATTCCATTTTAATCTCGATCACACATCCTCTAATGACTGCTATTCTTTCAGAAAAGATCCAGGTCGCTTATAAGGGTCTAGAACTAAACCCTTGTTCCTCACTTGTACTTCTCTCAGTAATGAAGCCAATGAAACCATGGTAACTACAACGCTCCTTTTACAGCTACCACATGTTCTCTCTCATATGTTTTGGTAGAAGAGTCAATATATCACTCGATTCATGTTGTTAACATGGAAACATGATATGCATCTGGTTTGCAGTAACAAGGCCAAGATTCTAATGTGTGAGGAAAAGGTATGAAATGTTGCTTCTTTTTATAAAATGGTTGCAATACATAGAAAGGAAATAACCACAAATAGTTTAAAATGATATCAAGATAAACATTTTTTTATATGAAAAATATAAAAATGAATAAATATGAGATAAAACATGTCATGATTTCGTATTCGGGTATATCAAAGTTTATATCAATTTTCTTTAGATATATATCTTCCAATCAAGGACCCTAAATAATCGCTAAGATACTATTGACAATCCCATACGCTGATTATGATCCATGATGGGAAAATATTTGCATCCTTGGATATACCATATCCTTGCAAACACTCCTCATAGTACCAACATGATACAGATGAATGTCTCTTTGAAAAAAAGTTGTCAATGAGGGAAGGTAAGAAAATTTTATTAAATACATCATCCAGACTACAAGTTGGACATCCGAGTTATTATTCCATTGCAGGTCTTATTGTGTAATTTGATACTATATCTTTTTTATCAATATATGAAGTTCACTGAACTATGAGATGGGGAGGCATCAACCACTCCTTAACGACAAGGACCATTTTTTCTCTTACCAACGAATTGGTCTAGTAGGTGTTTTATTCCATTATTCACTGATTCCAATTTAAATGTATATCAAATGTTAATACAATACATAAAGATGAAGTAAATACACCAATATAAATAAGAGAGAATAAAAAGTATGAATGAAAGAGAGTCATGTCACAACATATATTCACTCTTGAACATGGTGTATGAATGTGTTCTACATAGTGTTGAAAAATAGTTGTGGGAGCGTGAGGAATATTGAAAAATGTGAGACACCAACAACTACAAAAATGTGTGCTTTTATATTTAAAACTTATTTATAGAAAATAAAAGCTCTGAACATCTTTCCCAGTGATAAGGTCGATTATGAGATACCCTTCATATGTGAATATTAGTATACATACCAAGGCATTGTCAACTCATCCTCATGACAAGGTCTATTATACTTGCATTAATTATGTTATTACTTCTTTTGTTTGATATATTTTATAAATAGAATATACTAAAGCTGGAAAAAACCAGGAGATATCCCTATAAATATTGTGGATTTTTTAGACCACTAGATATTTCCATAAGTATATAGGTTATGTTTTGTTTAATATAAGTCAGTATATTTCCTTCAACGCAAATTCATTCAGTTACCCATTTTTGTTAACTTTTTAATTTGTTTTCACTGGATGATTATTCCATTCTTTACTATAGCTTTGTAGTCTTCTGCCTAGCAGTTCTACTTAGTACACATTACTCAAATTGTTACTTGATGTCTATGAACTTACAATGTATTTACCAATTCTATCAAGTGTATGGTGTCCCTAAAGAGTTTGGGGTTTTTTCTATATCAAAGTGTAGCATGTATTTCATTAAGAAAATGTGTACATGAATTGTATGTAACAAAGTTGATCTCTTCCTCATTTAAAATTGTATTTATATTCTCCAATAATATATTGTACTTAAAACCAATTATGATTTACTACATTAAAATTTATGTACTAATGATTGACTCGGTTAATCACCTATCTATGATGAGGAAGATGGTACATGTAAATTATAGGTGTTAAGACGAAGAGTTAAATTTTCTTGTTAGCTATACTTTGTATGCAACATTGCATTAAAAAGGTATAGTTGAAGTTTATGTTAGTTGAGGAAGTCATATTCGTTTGATCGAAACTATGATATGTGGGATAGTCTATGTGATTTAGAAACTCTAATTATTTAGATAAGTTTAAACGCATAAAGTAATCATTTTAGAAACACATTTTGTTGCAACTTACTATGAATGTATTGCTCCTAATTTAATAACTTTTGCATTTTAATCGAGAAAATAATCAAAATAAATAACCTACAAGTATATCATAGGTGATTGATTTACCTTAAACAACAATATACATTGTAAAGACATTGGTAACCTTGTACATTGTCTTAAGATCCTAACATAGACATTTATTCAAGTCACAACATTTTAGTCTAGTTCACTATCATGCGCCTAATAAACATGAAATGTGCCCAAAGATGGGTTGAAGTGCCTAAAAGGGGGTTAAAGTGCATAAGAATGGGGTTAATGTGGCCACTTATCGGTGTAGTGGCTAATTTATTGGCAATGCACCCCAAAATGGGATTAAAGCGCCAAAAGTGGGTTAAAACGGCTAATAATGGGGTTTATGCACCTATTTGTTAGTATTGTAGCAATTTGAGCCTAATTTACAGTTACATGCCTAATTTATAGGAAACTGCACCCAAAAATGTGGTTAAAGCGCCTAAAAATGTGGTTAATGCACCCACTTGTCAGTTTAGTGCCTTTGTTAGCCTAATTTAATATTATGTGGCTAATATATAGGAAATGCGCCCAAAATGGGTTGAAGTGCCTAAAAGCGGGTTAAAGTGCCTAAGAATGGGGTTAATCCACCTACTTATTAGTGTATTGCCTAATATATATGCCAATGCACCCCAAAATGGGGTAACATCGCCTAAAAGTGGGCCAAAATGTCTAAAAATGGGGTTTATGCACTTGTTTGCAGTGTTGTGGCAATTTGAGCCTAATTTACTATTATGTACCTTATAAATAGGAAATGCATCCAAAATTGGGTGGAAGTTCCTAATAGTGGGTTAAAGTGCCTAAGAACATGTTAAAGGCCAAAGCACCCAAAAATGCGGTTAAAGCACCCACAGATGTTAAATTGCCTAAAAATGGGGTTAATGCACCCAATTGTTAGTGTAGTGCCTTTTTAACCCTAATTTACTATTTTGCATGTAATAATAAGCAATTGCACCCAATAATGCATTGAAGTGCCAAAACATGGGCTAAAGCGCCTAAGGTGTTAGTGTAGTGCCCCAAATGGGGTTAAAGCTCCTAAAAGTTGGTAAAAACACCTAAAAATGGGGTTTATGTTCCTATTTGTCAGTGTAGTGGAAAATTTAGCCTCATTTACTATTATGCGCCTAATTTATAGGCAAATGCACCCAAAAATGTGGCTAAATTGTCTAAAAAGGGGTTAATGGACCCACTTGTCAGTGTAGTACCTTTTTAGCCTAATTTACTATTATGCGCCAAATATATAGGAGATGTGCCCAAAAATGGGTTGAAGTGCCTAAAAGTTGTTTAAAGCACCTAATTATAGGATTTATTAGCTACTTATGTATTCCCAATTTATATGACAAATCGCAAAAAAATTGGGGTAAAAGTGCCTAAAAGTGGGTTAAAATGTCTAAAAATGGGGTTTATGCTCCTAATTGTAGTGTAGTGGCAATTTGAGTCTAATTTACTATTATGTTCCTAATAAATATGAAATGTGCCCAAAATTGGGTTGAAGTGCCTAATAGTGGGTTAAAGTACCTAAGAATAGGGTTAGTCAATGTACTTGTGAGGGTAGTACCTAATTTATAGGCCAATGTGGTTAAAGCACCCACAAATATTGTTAAAGAGCCTAAAATTGATGTTAATGCACCCAATTGTCAGTGTAGTGCATTTTAAGCCTAATTTACTATTATGCACCTACTAACTAGGAAATACACCCAATAATGGATTGAAGTGCCAAAAGGTGGGTTAAAGCACCTAAGATGTCAGTGTATTGCCTTTTTTTAACTGATTTACTATAATTTGCCTAAGATATCAATGTATTGCCTTTTTTAGCCTAATTTACTATTATTAGCCTAAAATGGGACCAAAAATGGGGTGAAATGCCTAAAGGTGGGTTAAAGCTCCTAAGATATCAATGTATTGCCTTTTTTAGCCTAATTTACTATTATTAGCCTAATACATAGGAAGTTTGCCCAAAATTGTGTTAAAATTCCTAAAAGAATGTTAAAGCACCTAAGAAGGGGGTCAATCCGCCTACTTGTTAGTGCAGTGCCTAATTTGTAGGAATATGCACCCCAAAATGGGGTAATTAAAGTACCTAAAAGTGGGTTAAAACATCTAAAAATGGGGTTTGTGTGCCTTTTTGTCAATGTATTGGAATTTTAGCTAGATTTACAATTATGGGCCTAATTTATAGGCCAGTGCGCCAAAAAATGCGACTAAATGCCTAAATATGGTATTAATGCACCGACTTGTTTGTGTAGTGCCTCTTTTAGTCTATTTTACTATTATGCGCCTAATAAACATGAAATGTGCCATAAAATGGGTTGAAGTTCCTAAAAGTGGGATTAATTGCCTAAGAATGGGGTTAATATGGCTACTTGTCAGTGAAGTGCCTAATTTATAGGCCAATGTGCCCCAAAACGGGGTCAAAGAACCAAAAGCGGGTTAAAACATCTAATAATGAGGTTTATGCACCTATTTGTTAGTGTTGTATCAATTTGAGCCTAATTTACAGCTATGTGCCTAATATATAAGACAATGTGCCCAAAATTGCGGTTAAAGTGCCTAAAATGTGGTTAATGCACCCACGTGTCCATTTAGTGCCTCTTTTAGCCTAATTTACTATTATGTGGCTAATGTATGGGAAATACACCCAAAATAGGTTGAAGTGCCTAAAAATTGGTTAAATCCCCTAAGAATGGGGTTAATCTGCCTACTTGTCAGTTTATTGCCTAATTTATATGCAATGCACCCCAAAATGGGGTAAAAGCACCTAAAAGTGGGTTAAAATGCCTAAAACTTAGATTTATGTGCCTATTTGTAGTGTAGTGGAAATTTGATCTTAATTTACTACTATGTGCCCCATAAATAGGAACTGCACCCAAAATATGTTTGAAGTGCCTAATAGTGGGTTAAAGTGCCTATGAATAGGGTTAATCTGCCTACTTGTCGGTGTAGTGCCTAATTTATAGGTTAATGTGGTTAAACCACCCACAAATGTCGTTAAAGCGCCTAAAAATGGGGTGCATGCACCCAACTGTCAGTGTAGCACCTTTTTAGCCTAATTTACTATTATGCACCTAATAACTAGGAAATGTACCCAATAATGGATTGAAGTGCCAAAAGGTGGGTTAAAGCACCTACAATGTCAATGTATTGCCTTTTTAGCCTAATTTATTGTTATTTGCCTAACAAACATGAAATGTACCCAAAAATTGGTTGAAATGCGTAAAAGTGGGTTAAAGCATCTAAGAATGGGGTTAATCTATCTACTTGATAGTGTAGTGCCTAATTTATAGGCATAAGAGCTCCAAAATGGGGTTAAAGTACCTAAAAGTCGCCTATTTGTCAACATAGTGGGAATTTTAGCCTAATTTATTGGCCAGTTTGCCAAAATGTGGCTCAATGCTTAAAAATGGGGTTAATGCGCTTACTTGTTAGTGTAGTGCCTTTTTAGTGTAGTTTATTATTATGTGCCTAATAAACATGAAATGTGCCCAAAAATGGGTTGAAGTGCCTAAAAGTGGGTTAAAGCGCCTAAGAATGGGGTTAATGTGGCTACTTGTATGTGAAGTGCCTAATATATTGGCCAATGCACCTCAAAATGGGATTAAAGAGCCAAAAGTGGGTTAAAATGGCTAATAATGGTGTTTATGCACCTATTTGTCAGTGTTGTAGAAATTTGAGCGTAACTTACAGTTATGTGCCTAATTTATAGGATAATTAGCCTAAAAATGTGGTTAAAGTGCCTAAAATGTGGTTAATGCACCCACTTGTCAATTTAGTACCTTTTGTAGCCTAATTTAGTTATATGTGGCAAATATATCGAAAATGCACAAATGGGTTGAAGTGCCTAAAGTGGGTTAAAGCACCTAAGAATGGGGTTTATCCGCCTACTTGTTAGTGTATTGCCTAATATATGTGCCAATGCGCCCCAAAATGGGGTAAAGCACCTAAAAGTGGGTCAAAATGCCTAAAATGGGGTTTATGCGCCTATATGCAGTGTTATGGCAATTTTTGCCTAGTTTACTATTATGTTCCTAATAAATAGGAAATGCACCCAAAATAGGGTTGAAGTGTTGAATAGTGGGTTACAGTGCCTAAGAATAGGGTTAGTATGCCTATTTGTCAGTGTAGTGCCTAATTTATATGCCAATGAGCCAATAATCTGGTTAAAGCGCCCACATATGTCGTTAAATGACTTAAAAAATGGGGTTAATGCACCCAATTGTTAGTGTAGTGCCTTTTTAAGCCTAATTTACTAGTATGCACCTAATAACTAGATATTGTGCCCGATAATGCATTGAAGTGCCAAAAGGTGGGTTAAAGCGCCTAAGGTGTCAGTGTAGTGCCTGATTTATAGGGAATGTGTCCCAAAATGGGGTTAAACCTGCAAAAAGTTGGTAAAATGCATAAAAAGGGGGTTTATGTGCCTATTTGTCAGTGTAGTGGCAATTTTAGACTAATTTATTGTTATGTGCCTAATTTATAAGCAAATGCACCCAAAATGTGGCTAAATTGCCTTAAAATGGGGTTAATGTGCCCACTTGTCAGTGTAGTGCCTTTTTAGCCAAGTTTACTGTTATGCCCCAAATAAATAAGAAATGTGCCAAAAATGGGTTGAAGTGCCTAAAACTGGTTTAAAGCGCCTAAGGGTAGGGCTAATTAGCTACTTATGTATTTCCTAATTTATATGCCAATGCACCCCCAAAATTGGGGTAATAGTGCCTTAAAGTGTGTCAAAATGCCTAAAAATGGGGTTTATGCGTCTATTTGCAGTGTAGTGGCAATTTGAGCCTAATTTACTATTATGTGCCCAATAAATAGGAAATGTGCCCAAAATTGGGTTGAAGTGCCTAATAGTGGGTTAAAGTGCCTAAGAATCGGGTGGATCCTCCTACTTTTCAGTGTAGTGCCTAATTTATAGGCCAATGTGATTAAAGTGCCCACGAATGTCGTTAAAGCGCATAAAAATGGGGTTAATGCACCCAATTTTCAATGTAGTGCCTTTTTTAGCCTAATCTACTATTGTGCACCTAATAACTAGGAAATGCACCAAATAATGCATTGCAGTGCCAAAAGGTGGGTTAAAGCACCTACGATGTCAGTGTATTGTGTTTTTAAGCCTCATTTACTATTATTTGCCTAATAATAAGGAAATACGTCCAAAATTGGGTTGAAATGCCTAAAAGTGGGTTTATTCACCAAAAAAAAGTGGTCAATATGCCTACTAGTTAGTGTAGTGCCTAATTTATAGGCGTAAGCGCTCCAAAATGGGGTTAAAGTACCTAAAAGTAGCCTAAAAATGGGGTTTATGTGCCTATTTGTCAACGTAGTGGCAATTTTAGCCTAATTTACAATTATGTGCCTAATTTATTGGCTAGTGCGCCAACAAATGCGGCTAAATGCCTAAAAATGGGGTTAATGCTCCCATTTGTTAGTGTAGTGCCTTTTTTAGTCTAGAATATTATTATGAGCCTAATAAATATGAAATGTGCCCAAAAATGGGTTGAAGTGCCTAAATGTGGGTTAATGCTTCTAAGAATGGTGTTAATGTGACTACTTATCAGTGTAGTGCCTAATTTATTGGCCAATGCACCCCAAAATGGAACCAAAGCACCAAAAGTGTGTTAAAACGACTAATAATGGGGTTGATGCACCTATTTTCAGTGTTGTGGCAATTGGAGCCTAATTTACAATTATGTGCCTAATTTATAGGACAATGCGTCCAAAAATGTGGTTAAAGCGCCTAAAAAGGTGGTTAATGAACACACCTGTCAGTTTATTGCCTTATTTAGCCTCATTTACAATTATGTGGCTAATATATAGGAAATGCGCCAAAAATGGGTTGAAGTGCCTAAAAGTGGGTTAAAGCACCTAAGAATGGGGTTAATCCGCCTACTTCTTAGTGTATTACCTACTATATATGCCAATGCACCCCAAAATGGGGTAAAAGCACCTAAAAGTGGGTCAAAATGCCTAAAAATGGGGTTTTTGTGCCTATTTGTAGTGTTGTGAAATTTGATACTAATTTACTATTATGTGCTTAATAAATAGGAAATGTGCCCAAAATTGGGTTGAAGTGCCTAATAGTGGGTTAAAGTGCCTAAGATTAGGGTTAATCTGCCCGCTTGTCAGAGTAGTGCCTAATTTGTATGTGAATGCATCCAAAAATGCGGTTAAAGCACCCACATATGTCGTTAAATTGCCTAAAAATGGGGTTATTGCACCCAATTGTTAGTGTAGTTCCTTTTAAGCCTAATTTATTATTATGCACCTAATAACAAGGAATTGTGCCTAATAATGCATTGAAGTGCCAAAAGGTGGGTTAAAGCACCTAAGGTGTTAGTGTAGTGCCTAATATATAGGCCAATGCGCCCCAAAATGGGGTACACCTGCTAAAAGTTGGTAAAAAGCCTAAAAATGGGGTTTATGTGCCGATTTGTCAGTGTAGTGGCAATTTTAGACTAATTTATTGTTATGCACCTAATTTATAGGCAAATGCATCCAAAATGTGGCTAAATTGCCTAAAAGAGGTTAATGTGCCCACTGTCAGTGTAGTGGTTTTTTAGCCAAATTTACTATTATGCACCAAATAAATAAGAAATGCGCCAAAAAATGGGTTGAAGTGTTGAAAACTGGTTGAAAGCGCTTAAGGATAGGGTTAATTAGCTACTTATGTATTGCAAAGGCTTTATATGCCAATGCACCCCAAAATTGGGGTAATAGTGCCTTAAAGTGTGTCAAAATGCCTAAAAATGGGGTTTATGCTCCTATTTGCAATGTAGTGGCAATCTTAGCCTAATTTACTATTATGTGCTTAATAAATAGGAAACACACCCAAAATTGGTTGAAGTGCCTAATAGTGGGTTAAAGTGCCTAAGAATAGGGTTAATCCACCTACTTTTCAGTGTAGTGCCTAATTTATAGGCCAATGCGGTTAAAGCGCCCACAAATGTCATTTAAGCGCCTAAAAATGGGGTTAATGCGCCCAATTGTTAGTGTAGTGTCTTTCTTAGCCTAATCCACTATTATGCACCTAATAACTAGGAAATGCACCCAATAATGGATTGAATTGCCAAAAGATGGGTTAAAATGCCTATGATGTCAGTGTATTGCCTTTTAAAGTCTCATTTACTATTATTTGCCTAATAAATAGGAAATACGTCCAAAAATGGGTTGAAATGCATAAAAGTGGGTTTAAGCACCTAAGAATGGGGTCAATGTACCTACTTGTTAGTGTAGTGCCTAATTTATAGGTGTAAGCACTCCAAAATGTGGTTAAAGTACCTAAAAGTAGCCTAAAAATGGGGTTTATGTGCCTATTTGTCAACATAGTGAAAATTTTAGCCTAATTTACAATTATGTGCCTAATTTATTGGCTAGTGCACCAACAAATGCGGCTAAATGCCTCAAAATGGGGTTAATGCACCCACTTGTCAATGTAGTGCCTTTTTTAGTCTAGAATACTATTATGCGCCTAATAAACATGAAATGTGCCCAAAAATGGGTTGAAGTGCCTAAATGTGGGTTAATGCTCCTAAGAATGGGGTTAATGTGACTACTTGTCAGCATAGAGCCTAATTTATTGGACAATGTGACCAAAAATGGGATCAAAGTGCCAAAAGTGGGTTAAAATGACTAATAATGGGGTTGATGCACCTATTTGTCAGTGTTGTAGCAATTTGAGCCTAATTTACAATTATGTGCCTAATTTATAGGACAATGCGCCCCAAAAATATGGTTAAAGTGCCTAAAATTGTAGTTAATGCACCCACGTGTTAGTTTAGTGCCTTCTTTAGCCTAATTTACTATTATTTGGCTAATATATAGGAAATGCGTCAAAAATGGGTTGAAGTGCCTAAAAGTGGGTTAAAGCGCCTAAGAATGGGGTTAATCTGCCTACTTGTTAGTGTATTGCCTAGTATATATTCCAATGCGCCCCAAAATGGGGTAAAAGCACCTAAAATGGGTCAAAATGCCTAAAAATGGTGTTATGCTCCTAATTGTAGTGCTAATTTACTATTATGTGCTTAATAAATAGGCAATGCGCCTAATAGTGGGTTAAAGTGCCTAAGATTAGGGTTAATCCACCTGCTTGTCAGTGTAGTGCCTAATTTATATGTGAATGCGCCCAAAAATGAAGTTAAAGTGCCCACAGATGTCGTTAAATCGCCTAAAAATGGGGTTAATGCACCCAATTGTTAGTGTAGTGCCTTTTAAGCCTAATTTACTATTATGCACCTAATAACTAGGAATTGTTCCCAATAATGTGTTGAAGTGCCAAAAGGTGGGTTAAAGCACCGAAGGTACCAATGTAGTGCCTGATTTATAGCCAATGCTCCCCAAAATGGGGTTGAACCTGCTAGAAGTTGGTAAAAATGCCTAAAAATGAGGTTTATGTGCCTATTTGTCAGTGTAGTGGAAATGTTAGACTAATTTATTGTTATGTGCCTAATTTATAGGAAAATGCACATAAAATGTGGATATATGGCCTAAAAATGAGGTTAATGTGTCCACTTGTCAGTGTCGTGTCTTTTTAGCCAAATTTACTATGATGCCCCAAATAAACAAGAAATGCGCCAAAATGGGTTGAAGTGCCTAAAACTAGTTTAAAGTGCCTAAGGATATGGTTAATTAGCTACTTATGTATTTCCTAATTTATATGCCAATGCACCCCAAAATTGGGGAAATAGTTCCTTAAAGTGTGTCAAAATATCTAAAAATGGGGTTTATGCTCCTATTTATAGTGTAGTGGCAATTTGAGCCTAATTTACTATTATGTGCCTAATAAATAGGAAATGCACCCAAAATTGTGTTGAAGTGCCTAATAGTGGGTTAAAGTGCCTAAGAATAGGGTTAATCCACCTACTTTTCAATGTAGTGCATAATTTATAGGCCAATGCGGTTAAAGCGCCTGCGAATGTCGTTAAGCGCCAAAAAATGGGGTTAATGCACCCAATTGTCAGTGTAGTGCCTTTTTTAGCCTAATCTACTATTATGCACCTAATAACTAGGAAATTCACCCAATAAGGGATTGAAGTGCCAAAAGATGGGTTAAATCGCCTATGATGTCAATGTATTGCCTTTTTAGGCCTCATTTACTATTATTTTCCAAATAAACATGAAATACGTCCAAAAATGGGTTGAAATGCGTAAAAATGGGTTTAAGCACCTAAGAATGGGATCAATATGCCTACTTGTTAGTGTAATACCTAATTAATAGGCGTAAATTCTCCAAAATGGGGTTAAAGTAGCCTTAAAATAGGGTTTATGTGCCTATTTGTCAATGTAGTGGAATTTTTTTCCTAATTTACAATTATGTGCCTAATTTATTGGCTACTACATCAACAAATGCGGCTAAATGCCTAAAAATGGGGTTAATGCACCCACTTGTCAGTGTAGTGCCTTTTTTAGTCTAGAATACTATTATGTGCCTAATAAACATCATGTATCCAAAAATGGGTTGAAGTGCCTAAATGTGGGTTATTGCTCCTAAGAATGGGGTTAATGTGACTACTTGTCAGTTTAGTGCCTAATTTATTGGCCAATACACCCCAAAATGGGATCAAAGCACCAAAAGTGGGTTAAAATGACTAATATTGGGGTTGATGCACCTATTTGTCAATGGAGCAGTGATTTGAGCCTAATTTACAATTACGTGCCAAATTTATAGGACAATGAACCCAAAAATGTGGTTAAAGCGCCTAAAATGTGGTTAATCACCCACTTGTCAGTTTAGAGCCTTCTTTATCCTAATTTACAACTATTTGACTAATATATATGAAATGCGCCAAAATGGGTTGAAGTGCCTAAAAGTGGGTTAAAGTGCCTAAGGATGGTGTTAATCCACCTACTTGGTAGTGTATTGCCTAGTATATATGCCAATGAACCCCAAAATGGGATAAAAGCGCCTAAAAGTGGGTCAAAAATGCCTAAAAATGGGGTTTATGCGCCTATTTATAGTGTTGTGGCAATTTGAGACTAATTTACTATTATGTGCTTAATAAATAGGAAATGCACCCAAAATTTAGTTGAAGTGCCTAATAGTGGGTTAAAGTGCCTAATATTAGGGTTAATCGCGTACTTGTCAGTGTAGTGCCTAATTTATATGTGAATGCACCCAAAAATTTGGTTAAAGTGCCCACATATGTCGTTAAATCCCCTAAAATGGGGTTAATGCACCCAACTATTAGTGTAGTGCCTTTTAAGCCTAATTTACTGTTATGCACCTAATAACTAGGAATTGTGCCCAATAATGCATTGAAGTGCCAAAAGGTGGGTTAAAACGACTAAGGTGTCACTGTAGTGCTTGATTTGTAGGCCAATGCACCAAAAAAGGGGTTTAAATTCCTAATAGTTGGAAAAAGCCTAAAAATGGACTTTATGTGCCTATTTATCAGTGTAGTATCAATTTTAGCCTAATTTACTATTATGCACCTAATTTATAGGCAAATTCATGCAAAATGCGACTAAATTGCCTCAGAATGGGGTTAATGTGCCCACTTGTCAATGTAGTGCCTTTTTAGCCTTATTAACTATTATGCACCAAATAAACAAGAAATGCTCCCAAAATGGGTTGAAGTGTCTAAAAGTGGTTTAAAGTGCATAAGTATAGGGTTAATTAGTTACTTATGTAATGCCAATTTTATATGCCCCAAAATTAAGGTAAAAGTGCCTGAAAGAGGGTCAAAATGCCTAAAAATGGGGTTTATGTGGCTATTTGTAGTGTAGTGGCAATTTGAGTCTAATTTACTATTATCTGCCTAATAAATAGTAAACATGCCCAAAATTGGGTTGAAGTGCCTAATAGTGGGTAAAGTGCTTAAGAATATGGTTAATCTGCCTACTTGTCAGTGTAGTGCCTAATTTATAGGCCAATGCGGTTAAAGCATCTAAAAATGGGGTTAATGCACCCAATTATCAATGTAGAGCCTTTTTTAGCCTAATTTAGTATTATGTACCTAATAACTAGGAAATGCAACTGATAATGAATTGAAGTGCTAAAAGGTGGGTTAAAGCGTCAATGATGTTGTTGTATTGCCGTTTTAGCCTAATTTATCATTATTTGCCTAATAAACAGGAAATGCACTAAAATGGGTTGAATTGCCTAAAAGTGGGTTGAAGCGACTGAGAATGGGGTTAATTTGACTACTTGTTAGTGTAGTGCCTAATTTATAGGCATAACCACTCCAAAATGGGGATAAAGTACTTAAAAGTCACCTAAAATGGGGTTTAAACACCTATTTGTCAACATATTGGCAATTTTATCCTAATTTACAATTATGTGCCTAATTTATGGGCCAGTGCGCCAAAAAATGTGGCTAAATGCCTAAAAATTAGATTAATGCGCCCACTTGTCAGTGTATTGCCTTTTTTAGTCTAGTTTACTATTACATGTCTAATAAACATGAAATGTGCCCAAAAATTGATTGAAGTGCCTAAAAGTGGGTTAAAGCGCATATGAATGGGGTTAATGTGGCTAGTTGTCAGTGTAGTGTTGAATTTATAGGCCAATGTGCCCCAAAGTGCCAAAATTGGGTTAAAATAGCTAATGATGTGGCTTATGTACTTATTTGTTAGTGTCTTAGAAATTTGAGCCTAATTTATAGTTAGGTGCTTAATTTATTGGACAATGAGCCCAAAAACGTGGTTAATGTGCCTAAAAATGTTGTTAATACACCCACTTGTTAGTTTAGTGCCTTTTTTAGCCTAATTTACTATTATCTAGCCAATATATAGGAAATAAGCCCAAAATGGGTTGAAGTGCCTAAAAGTGGGTTAAAGCACCTAAGAATGGGACTAATCCGACTACTTGTCAGTGTATTTCCTAATTTATATGCCATTACGCTCCAAAATGGGGTGAAAGCGCCTAAAAGTGGGTCAAAATGCCTAAAAATAGGGTTTATGTACCTATTTGTAGTGTAGTGGAAATTTGAGCCTAATTTACTATTATGTGCCCAATAAATAGGAAATGCACCCAAAATTGTGTTGAAGTTTCTAATATTGGGTTAAAGGGCCTAAGAAAAGGGGTTAGTCAGTATACTTGTCAGTGTAGCGCCTAATTTATAGAGTATTGCACCCGAAAATGTGGTTAAAGCCCCCACAATGTCGCTAAAGTGCCTAAAAATGGGGTTAATGGACCCAATTGTCAGTGTAGTGCCTTTTTGGCCTAACTTACTATTATGCACCTAATAACAAGGAAATGCACCCACTAATGGGTTGAAGTGCCAAAAGGTGGGTTAAAGCACCTAAGATGTCAATGCAGTTCATTTTTAAGCCAAATTTACTATTATTTGGCTAATAAATAGGAAATGCGCCAAAAAGGGTTGAAATGCCTAAAAGTGGGTTAAAGCACATAAGAATGGGGTTAATCTTCCTACTTTTTAGTGTAGTTCCTAATTTATTGCGTTACGTACCCCAAAATGGGGTTAAAGTACAAAAAAGTGGTTAAAACACCTAAAAATGGGTTGTATACGCCTATATGTCAACAAAGTGGCAATTTTAGACTAATTTATAGTTATGTGCCTAATTTGTAGGTCAATGCGCCAACATATGCGGCTAAATTCCTAAAACTGGGATTAATGTGCCCACTTGTCAGTGTACTGGCTCTTTTAGACTACTTTATTATTATGCATCTAATAAACATGAAATGTGCCCAAAATGGGTTTAAGTGCCTAAAAGTGGGTTAAAGCGCCTAAGAAGGGGGTTAATGCGGCTACTTGTTAGTGCAGTGCCTAATTTATAGGCCAATGCACCCAAAAATGGGGTTAAAGAGCCAAAAGTTGGTTAAAAGGGCGAATAATAGGTTTTATGCACCTATTTATCAGTGTTGTAGCAAATTGAGCCTAATTTATGGTTACGTGCCTAATTTATAGGACAGTGTGCACAAAAATGTCGTTAAAATGCATAAAATGTGGTTAATGCAACCAATTGCCAGTTTAGTGCCTTTTTAGCCTAATTTACTATTATGAGGCTAATATATAGGAAATACACCCAAAATAGGTTGAAGTGCCTAAAAGTGGGTTAAAGTGCCTAAGAATGGGGTTAAATTGCCTAAAAGTGGGTTGAAGTGCCTAAGAATGGGTTAAAACGCCTAAAAATGGGGTTAATGCACCCAATTTTTAGTGTATTGCCTTTTTTAGCCTAATTTACTATTATGCACCTAATAACTAGGAAATGAATCCAATAATGGGTTGAAGTTCCAAAAGGTGGGTTAAAACACCTAAGATGTTAGTGTACTGCCTGGTTTATAGACCAATGTGCCATAAAATGGGGTTAAAGCGCCTAAAAGTTGGTAAAAGCCTAAAAATGGGGTTTTTGTGCCTATTTGTCAGTGTAGAGGCAATTTTAGCCTAAATTTTTATGCACCTAATTTATAGGTAAATGCACCCAAAAATGCAGCTAAATCGCTTAAAATGGGGTTAATGCGCCCACTTGTCAATGTAGTGCCTTTTTAGCCTAATTTACTATTATGCCCCAAGTAAACAGGAAGTGGGCCCAAAAATAGATTGAAGTGCCTAAAAGTGGTTTAAAGTGTCTGAGCATGGGATTAATTAGCTACTTATGTATTGCCTAATTTAAATGCCAATGCGCCCCAAAAATGGGGTAAAAGTGCCTAAAAGTGGGCCAAATTGCCTAAAATGGGGTTTATACGCGTATTTGCAGTGTAGTGGCAATTTGAGACTAATTTACTATTATGTGCCTAATAAATAGGAAATGTGCCTTAAATTGGGTTGAAGTGCCTATTAGTGGGTTAAAGTGCCAAAGAATACGGTTAATCCACCTACTTGTCAGTGTAGTGCCTAATATATAGGCCAATACGCCCAAAAATGCGGTTAAAGTGCCCACAAATGTCATTAAAGTGCATAAAAATGGGATTAATGCACCCAATTGTCAGTGTAGTCTCTTTTTTAGCCCAATTTACTATTATGCACCTAATAACTAGTAAATTCGCCCAATAATGGGTGGAAGTGCCAAAAAGTGGGTTAAAGCGCCTAAAATGTCAGTGTATTGCCTTTTTGTCCTAATTTACTATTATTCGCCTAATAAATAGAAAACACACCCAAAAATTGTTTGAAATGCTTAAAAGTGGGTTAAACATCTAAGAATGGGGTTAATCTACCTACTTGTTAGTGTAGTGCCTAATTTATAGGCATATGTGTCTGTGAATGGGGTTAAAGTACCTAAAAGAGGGTTAAAATACCTAAAAATGGGGTTTATATGCTTATTTGTCAACGTAATGGCAATTTTAGACTAATTTACAGTTATGCACCTAATTTATAGCCCAGTATGTCAACAAATGCGGCTAAATGCTTAAAAATGGGGTTAATGCACCCACTTTTCATTGTAGTGCCTCTTTTAGTCTAGTTTACTATTATGCACCTGATAAACATGAAATGTGCCAAAAAATGGGTTGAAGTTCCTAAAAGTGGGTTAAAGTGCATTAGAATGGGGTTAATGTGGCAACTTGTCAGTGTAGTGCCTAATTTCTAGGCCAATGCGCCCTAAAATAGGGTTAAAGCGCCAAAAGTGGGTTAACATGGCTAATAATGGCGTTTATGTACCTATTTGTCAGTGTTGTAGCAAATCGAGCCTAATTTATAGTTATATGCCTAATATATAGGAAAATGCACCCAAAAATGCAGTTAGAGCACCTAAAATGTGTTTCGTGCACCCACTTTTCAGTTTAGTGCCTTTTTAGCCTTATTTACTATAATGTGACTAATATATAGGAAATGCGCCTAAAATGGTTGAAGTGCCTCAAAGTGGGTTAAAGCGCCTAAGAATGGGGTTAATCCGCCTACTTGTTAGTGTATTGCCTAATTTATACATGCCAATGCACCCCACAATGGGGTAATAGGGCCTAAAAGTTGGTCCAAATCCCTAAAAATCAGGTTTATGTGCCTATATGCAGTGTAGTGGCTATTTGAGTCTTATTTAATATTATGTGCCTAATAAATAGGAAATGCACCCCAAATTGGATTGAAGTGCCTAATAGTGGGTTAAAGTGCCAAAGAATAGGGTTAATCCACCTACTTGTTAGTGTAGTGCCTAATTTATAGGCCAATGCACCTAAAAATGTTGTTAAAGCACCTAAAAATAGGGTTAATGTACCGAGTTGTCAGTGTACTGCCTTTTTTAGCCTAATTTACTATTATGCACCTAATAATTAGGAAATGTGACCAATAATGGGTTGAAGTGCCAAAACATGGGTTAAAATGCCTAAGATGTCAGTGTATTGCCTTTTTTAGCCTAAATTACTATTATTTACCTAATAAATAGGAAATGTGCCCAAAATTGGGTTGAAATGCCTAAAAGTGGGTTAAAATAAATAAGAATGGGGTTAATATGCCTACTTGCTTGTCTAGTGCCTTAATATTAGGAATGTGCACCCCAAAATGGGGTCAAAAGTACCTAAAAGTTGGTTAAAATGCCTAAAATGGGATTTGTGCACCTATTTGTCAATGTAGTGGCAATTTTAGCCTAATTTATATTTATGTGCTACTTTATAGGCCAGTGCGCCAGCAAATGTGACTAAATGCCTAAAAATGGGGTTAATGCGCCCACTTATCAGTGTAGTGCCTATTTTAGTCAATTTTGTTATTATGTGCCTAATAAACATGAAATATTCCCAAAAATAGGTTGAAGTGCCTAAAAGTGGGTTAAAGCACCTAAGAATGGGTTTAATGTGGCTACTTATTAGTGTAGTGCCTAATTTATAAGCCAATGCACCCCAAAATGGGGTCAAAGCGTGAAAAGTGGGTTAAAACAACTAATAATGGGGCTTATGCACCTATTTGTAAATGTTGTAGCAATTTCAGCCTAATTTATAGTTAGCACCTAAAAATGTGGTTAATGCACCCACTCATCAGTTTAGTGCCTTTTTAGCCTAATTTACATTTATGTGGCTAATATATAGGAAATGTGCCCAAAATGGGTTGAAGTGTCTAAAAGTGGGTTAAAGCGCCTAAGAATGGGGTTAATACGCCTACTTGTTAGTGTATTGCCTAAATTATATGCCAATGTCCCCCAAAATGCGGTAAAATTGCCTAAAAGTGGGTCAAAATGTCTAAAAATGGGGTTCATGTGCCAATTTGCAGTGTTGTGGCAAGCCTAATTTACTATTATGTGTCTAATAAATAGGAAAAGCACCCAAAATTGGGTTGAAGTGCCTAATAGTGGGTTAAAGTGCCTAAGAATATGGTTAATCCACCTAGTTGTTAGTGTAATGCCTAATTTATATGCCAATGCGCCCAAAAATGTGGTTAAAAGGCCCACAAATGTCGTTAAATAGCCTAAAAATAGGTTAATGCACCCAATTATTAGGGTAGTGCCTTTTTAAGCCTGATTTACTATTATGCACCTAATAACTAGGAAATGTGCCCAATAAAGTGTTGAAGTGCCAAGAGGTGGGTTAAAGCACCTAAGGTGTCAGTGTAGTGCTTGATTATAGGCCAATGCGCTCCAAAATGGGGTTAAAGCTCCTAAAAGTTGGTAAAAATGCCTAAACACGGGGTTTATGTGCCTATTTATCAGTGTAATGGCAATTTTATCACAACTTATTGTTATGCACCTAATTTATAGGCAAATGGACCCAAAAATGCCGCTAAATTGCCTAAAATGGGGTTAATGTGCCCACTTGTCAGTGTAGTGCCTTTTTAATCTAATTTACAATTATGCGCCAAATAAATAGGAAATGTGCCCAAAAATTGGTTGAAGTGCCTAAAAGTGGTTTAAAGAGCCTAAGGATAGGGTTAATTAGCTATTTATATATTGTGAAATCTATATGCCAAATCGCCCCAAAATTGGGTAAATGTGCCTAAAAGTGGGTCAAAATGCCTAAAAAGGGGTTTATGCGCCTATTTGAAGTGTAGTTGCAATTTGAGACTAATCTACTATTATACCATACTAAACAACACTACTCGTCTCCATCATCCTTGTGTCCTTAACATGTTCGACTCTTTGCCAACATCACAACCCTCCCCCAGCCATATCCTATTATTAACAATAATCATATCTATCCTAAAAATATCCTATGTATTACATACTCTTCTTAATGTCCCTATAAAATCTCTTCTCCGTTCTAATAATTTGTTTTGCCCTCCACCCTATAGTTTCTGTAAGGATATGGCCTTTCATAGGCTCTTCTGTTACCTCTGGTTTGTGCCCTAATGTTGTTTCCACCTCATTGTCACCAACTGTTTTATGTCTTTTAGTTGTCAACATTGGTATTCTTACTTCGCTTCTCTACATATCAAAAACATGCAGACCGTGTATCGACGTCACATCCATCGGCAATGTCTATATTAGTAAATCATCTTATTGTCAAGCAAGCAGTGGTATAACCCAATATACTTTCTTATCGATCGATCTTCCTCATATTGCGCTACATCATCCACCGCAACTAGAACTTCCATGGTGTGCTCTCACTAGAGACCCACATATGGCTCTTCATAGGATTAACGACGTCATGGAATTATAAGAAAATGTTGATTTCTCATTTTTGAATTTTTTTTTTAAAATGGATGAATTTTATCTTCATACGTGAATTTTGATCACTTGTTATTAATGGCGTCAACTATTGTAGTCTTGCTTATGTAGGAAAGTTGATGTTGCTATCATAGTGAAAATGTGGCTCGTATATTTTTGTAACACGAGTTTACATAGAATCCATGGTGTTGTCTACCATATTACTAGATAAGTTAATCTATGTGCTGCAGCCTCTCATCTTGAGTGACTCATACAACATTTGATTACATATATATCCAATGTGTATCTCGCTACCATAACCTCCACCAACAGATTTGTTGTACCGGGTTTGGATCGGAGCAAGCTGCTCCTGACCATAGATGGTGTCGCATGTAAGTAGTATTTAATCCAAACCGATAGTACTCATCTGCATTTGCACATGGACGGATGTGATAGTAGGAGTAGCGTACTCCTATCAAAAGAGGGAGCATCTAATCCTCGCTCATAATCTCCATCACATCATTATACTCCATAACAAACTCACATATATTAATTGACATATAACTAATAAGTTCATAGACCTTGTGGTTTTTTTGCCAAGTTGATAGTTAAGTCTAACTGATTAATATTTAGAAACGCAATGTCGTTATGTATGGCATAGTATACGTTAAGCAGAATGTACTTTCACATGATTTTGCATGACTAGCTTTCACTGATGCCGCCACATTGTACAACCAGGGAAGCAGAAACCTGAACATGCCCCCTACCAACGAACTATAACTGTAAGGCTTTTGCAGTAGTTTTTCTGAAGGGATAGTGCTACGAGAACCAATGAAGAATGTTGTCAGGGTCATTGTTCAAGGAGAAGATGAAGAGTGGTGAACACTATCTACTATTGGATTGAATTTTGAGGACAACAATATCAACTGATCCAAGTGAGTAAAATTCCTAGATTCCTTTGAATCCCTACATGTCATCGTGACCATTCCTATAGCATTAGTCTGGTCCGTATATCATCTTATTTCTTGCGGATTGAGATGCCAATGGCTGCAACTTTAAAACTCAAACTTCAATGATACAAGTGAGTAACAACCATAGCCTCCTTTGATACACTACATGTACTCACAACCATTCCTGTGACATTAATCTGGTAAGTATATTCATCTTATTTCATGCACAACACGATGCCAATGACTGCAATTATGAAATTCAAGCTGCAATAAAGAGTTTTTCATGGTGTGCATCTATACCTGTATTTGTCTCTCCCTCTATCCCAGTTAGATCGCAATTGCATACTTCGGATTCAGTCAGTAACTGATGGGCTGTTGCATGCAGAGTGTAGTGCTTTGAATTGTTGGGACAGTGTCTCGGGTACAGAGCATTTTAACCCATTACAACGGGACCAAATCTTCTGTACTTGTGTCTGTCCCTCCCTCTGTCCCAGGTAGATCGCAATCGCATACTTCATATTCAGTCAGTAATTGATGGGTTGTTGCATGCAGAGTGCATGGCTTTAAATTGTTGGGACAGTGTCCCGGGTATAGAGCATTTTAACCTTGTTACAACAAATTACTCTTCCTAGACTATAATTGGTTCCTCTAGAACAAGGAGCCATGGGTGCATATCTCTCTCTGTGTTGTCTAGCCTATCTATCAAGGATCAACAAACTCACCTGGCACAATGCATGCACCACGCTAATCCATATAAAATGTATTATAAGAATTACCATAGCTTAGATAAATCCTTAGTCCTTACAAATAACATGTGGGTACATATATGCTTTTTTGTTCATGAGTGATCTCTAGACCAATAATGTTTCCTCATCCACAATGCTCAAATGGATTACTCAATAATTATTTCTTTGGTGTTTCCTTAAGGTGAATACTCAACAACTCTTGATTATATACTTCACAAACAAACAAGTATATTTGTTCACACAAAGTTACAACCCTCATCTGCTCTTGAAAATTTTTTAGTTTAGTATCGATGATGCTTATTTAGGCTTTGTTCGGCAAGGCACTGAGCAGCGGGAGGTAGATAGGAGTAGATGTAGGCAGTGATTACATGAAAGTGGATAGGTCAAACACTGCAATATTTGACACCAATGAAATTTAACACTGGGTGAATACAACATTCCTTATAACTAAAGCGGCCAGGGGTGATTAAATTGATATAAACACCACTGTGTTGAAGTGACACAGTGAAAAGTGATAGATCTCATCGTTTTACAAAAGGACACATTAGTTTATTATGTTCAACTTCAAAAGTTTAACAAGTTGGGTTTAGTTTTTATAGACCAATTCACACCCTCCAAAGTTTACATACCTAACATTTTTTCACATCTTAATTGAGAATAATTATATGATATAGTTTGCAGAAAATGTTTGTAGTTCTCACAATACGTAGAGTGTTAGTTTCACAAAATTTGGCTGTAAAATTCTATCCACTGTGATGTCGATGCAATTATAATGTATACATTGATTAGTTGTTTTGAGAATGCCAATATCAGCTATTTACATACAATTATATTTGTTTCTTTTGACCATTCATATTTTCAAATCTTGAAGATAAAAAAACTCTTCAAAGCCCAATTCCTATATCTTTTGTTGAAGACAATCCTCTGACTAGAAAATCGTCAATTGATATTTTCACCAAATGACGGGTAAGTCACTACAAAACCATTGCTTTGAATCTAAAGAAGCAATACCAGAATAACAAAGAAATGGTTCTTTCTTATTTTTAGAAACAAATTATCACGATGCGTCCCTAACCAACTATACAATTATACAATTTCACAACTATCAAGTAAGTTAAGCTATTTATCTACAAAGTATCAAATGAGATCAACAATGATTTTTATCCCATTTTAATCTCGATCTCACATCCTCTAATGATCTTCATTCTTTCATAAAAGATCCAGGTCGCTTATAAGGGTCTGGAACTAAACCCTTGTTGCTCACTTGTACTTCTCTCAGTAATGAAGCCAATGAAACCATGGTAACTGCAGAGCTCCTTTTGTAGCTACCTCATGTTCTCTCTCATATGTTTTGGTAGAAGAGTCAATATATCGCTCGATTCATACTGTTAACCTGGAAATATGATATGCATCTGGTTTGTAGTAACAAGGCCAAGATTCCAATGTGTGAGTCAAAGGTATGAAATGTTGCTTCTTTTTATAAAATGGTTGCAATACATAGAAAGGAAATAACAAAAATAATTTAAAATGATATCAAGATATACATTTTTTTATACGAAAAATATAAAAATGAATAAATATGAGACAAAACATGTCGTGATTTCGTATTCAGGTATATCAAAATTTATATCAATTTTCTTTAGATATATATCTTCCAATCAAGGACCCCAAATAATTGCTAAGATACTATTGACAAATCTGATACGCTGATTATGATCCATGATGGGAAAATATTTGCATCTTTGGATATACCATATCCTTGCAAACATCCTCACAGAACCAACATGATACAGACGAATGTCTCTTTGAAAAAAAAAAGTTATCAATGAGGGAAGGTAAGAAAATTTTGTTAAATACGTCATCCAGACTACAAGTTGGACATCCGAGTTATTATTCCATTGCAGGTCTTATTGTGGAATTTGATACTATATCTTTTGTATCAATATATGAAGTTCACTGAACTATGAGACGGGGAGGCATCAACCACTCCTTATCGACAAGGACCATTTTTTCTCTTACCAACGAATTGGTCCAGTAGGGTGTTTTATGCCACTATTCACCGATTCCAATTGAAATGTATATCAAATGTTAATACAATACATAAAGATGAAGTAAATACACCAATATAAATAAGAGAGAATAAAAAGTATGAACGAAAGAGAGTCATGTCACAACATATATTCACTCTTGAACATGGTGTATGAATGTGTTCTACATAGTGTTGAAAAATAGTTGTGGGGGCGTGAGGAATATTGAACAACGTGAGACACCAACAACTACAAAAAGTGTGCTTTTATATTTAAATCTTATTTGTAGAAAATAAAAACTCTGAACATGTTTCTTAGTGATAAGGCCAATTATGAGATACCTTTCATATGTGAATATTATTATACATACCAAGGCATTGTCAACTCATCCTCATGACAAGTTCTATTATACTTGCATTAATTATGTTATTACTTCTTTTATTTGATATATTTTATAAAGAAAATATACTAAAGCTGAAAAAAACACGAGATATCCCTGTAAGTATTGTGGATTTTTTTCGACCACTAGATATTTCCATAAGTATATAGGTTATGTTTTGTTTAATATAAGTCAGTGAATTTCCTTCGACGCAAATTCATTCAGTTACCCATTTTTGTTAACTTTTTAATTTATTTTCACTGGATGATTATTCCCTTCTTTACTCTAGCTTTGTAGTCTTCTTCCTACCAGTTCTACTTGGTACACATTACTCAAATTGTCACTTGATTTCTATGCACTTAGTATGTCTTTAGCAATTCTATCAAGTGTCTGGTTTCCTAAAGAGTTTGGGGTTTTTTCTATATCAAAGTGTAGCATGTATTTCATTAAGAAAATTTGTACATGAATTGTATGTAACAAAGTTGATCTCTTCCTCATTTAAAATTGTATTTATATTCTCCAATAATATATTGTACTTAATACCAATTATGATTTACTACATTAAAATTTATGTACTAATGATTGACTCAGTTAATCACCTATCTATGATGAGGAAGATGGTACATGTAAATTATAGGTGTTAAGCTGAAGAGTTAAATTTTCTTGTTAGCTATACTTTGCATGAAACATTGCATTAAAAAGGTATAGTTGAAGTTTATGTTGGTTGAGGAAGTCATATTCATTTGATCGAAACTATGATATGTGGGATAGTCTATGTGATCTAGAAACTCTAATTATTTAGATAAGTTTAAACACACAAAGTCATCATTTTAGAAACACATTTTGTTGCAATTTACTATGAATGTATTGCTCCTAATTTAATAAATTTTGCATTTTAATTGAGAAAATAATCAAAAGAAATAACTTGCAAGTATATCATAGGTGCTTGATTTACCTTAAACAACAATATACATTGTAAAGACATTGGTAACCTTGTACATTGTCTTAAGATCCTAACATCGGCATTTATTCAAGTCACAACATTTTGGTTCTAAATTGTTCAATATGGCCTTTTTTACATTAATGACATGAATATTTTTAGTCAATATCTTATTAAAAAGATTAATAAAGGTATATAATATAATATAAAATAATATAATATAATATAATATAATATAATATAACACATTGCATTACAACACTAGAACACAACAAAATACAATATCATATAATATACTGTAATATTATATAATACAACACAATACAATACAATATAATATAATATAATATAAATAATATTTTGTTTTTAAATGTAAGTTATTATTATAGGTCTCATTTAATTCCCCAATTTGAGAAATTGGGAGATACTGATTACACTGCTTTGTGCCTTACACAATGATCACTCCAAAACCTCTGCTTTAATGTAAGGTTGTACAACTTGTGTTGTATGTCACTTAAGAATTGTTCGGAGGGACCCACCCTATGAAACGTATAATGCAATCAAATGGTTCGTGCACAACATACCCATGGCCATGAGATAATTTGGTGGCCTATACTTTATGGGACTTTGCTACATTGCGATAGGGGGATAACAACACGAAACATGATAAGATTGCTCATGACAAGATGAAGAAGTTTGATAGGTTATGCACTCATATCAGTTAGTTTCTCAAATTGAACAACTACATCAACACCTTACTTGACACACAAATTAAAATGTTTTATAATTTTATTGTGAAATCTTTGTATATACCCTTCAAAAGACACTTAATGTAGACTAGCTAAAATCCTTGACCACTTCATCTGGTTGTAGTTGCGCTACTTTTCTTACTCAATACAATACCTCACTCGAAAAAAAATGAAATTGTGATACCAAGACAAAATTATCTGAGTAAATGAATGTTGATAGACATATAAAAAGTCCATTATTGTATCTTAACATTAATAATCTCTCTAAAAAATCTAGATATTGACATAAGTCACATAATTATAAACAACATATATGTCAAATTCTTATTGAAAGAGATTTAGTATGCAAGAACATATAATACTAACTCAACATCCTAGAAGCATGTGCAGTGCACGTGCAATGACTAGTTTACTATTATGTGCTAACAAATAGGAAATGTGCCCAAAATTGGGTCGAAGTGCCTACCAGTGGGTTAAAGTGCCTAAGAATAGGGTTAATCTACTTACATGTCATTGTAGTGCCTAATTTATAGGCCAATGTGGTTAAAGCACCCACAAATGTCGTTTAAGAGCCTAAAAAAGGGGTTAATGCACCCAATTGTCAGTGTAGTGTCTTTTTAGCCTAATTTACTATTAAGCACCTAATAAATAGGAAATGTACCCAATAATGGGTTGAAGTGCCAAAAGATGGGTTAAAGTACCTAAGTTGTCAATGTATTGCCTTTTTTAGCCTAATTTACTATTATTTGCCTAATAAACTGGAAATGTACTCAAAATTGGGTTGAAATGCCAAAAAGTGGGTTAAAGAGCCTAAGAATGGGGTTAATATGCCTACTTGTTAGTGTAGAGCCTAATTTATAGGTATATGAACTCTAAAATGGGGTTAAAGTACCAAAAAGTTGCCTAAAAATGGGGTTTATGTGCCTATTTGTCAACATAGTGGCAATTTTAGCCCAATTTACATGTATGTGCCTAATTTATAGGCCAGTGCACCAGAAAATGTAGCTAAATGCCTAAAAATAGGGTTAATGCACCCACTTGTCAGTGTATTCCCTTTTTTAGTCTAGTTTACTATTATGCACATAATTATCATGAAATGTGTCCAAAAATGGGTTGAAGTGCCTAATTTGGTTAAAGCGCCTAAGAATGGGGTTAATGTGGCTGCTTGTCAGTGTAGTCCTAATTTATAGGCCAATGCGCCCCAAAATGGGATTAAACCGCCAGAAGTGGGTTAAAACGGCTAATAATGGGGTTTATGCACCTATATGTCAGTGTTGTAGCAATTTGAGCCTAATTTATAGTTACATGCCTAATTTATAGGACAATGCACCCAAAAAGCGGTTAAAGTGCCTAAAAATGTGGTCAATGCACCCACTTGCCACTTTAGAGCCTTTTTTGCCTAATTTACTATTATGTGGCAAATATATAGGAAATGCACCCAAAATGGGTTGAACTGCCTAAAAGTGGCATAAAGCGCCTAAGAATGGGATTAATCCACCTACTTGTTAGTGTAATGCCAATTTTATATTCCAATGCACCCCAAAATGGGGTAAAAGCACCTAAAAGTGGGTCAAAAAGCCTAAAAATGGGGTTTATGCTCCGAATTGCAGTGTAATGGCAATATTAGCCTAATTTACTATTATTTTCCTAATAAATAGTAAATGCACCCAAAATTGGGTTGGAGTGCCTAATATTGGGTTAAAGGGCCTAAAAAGTTGTTAATCCGCCTACTTATCAGTGTAGTGCCTAATATATAGGCCAATGCGCCCCCAAAATGGGGTAAAAGTGCCAAAAGCGGGTTAAAATGGGTAAAATGGGGTATATGCACCTATTTGTCAGTGTTGTAGCAAATTGAGCCTAATTTATAGTTATGTGCCTAATTTATAGGACAATGTGCCCAAAAATGCAGTTAAAGGGCCTAAAAATGTGGTTAATGCACCCACTTGTTATTTTAGTGCCTTATTTAGCCTAATTTACTATTATGTGGCTAATATATAGGAAATGTGCCCAAAATGGATTGAAGTTCCAAAAATGGATTGAAGTGTCTAAAAGTGGGTTAAAGCACCTAAGAATGGGGTTAATCCACCTACTTGTTAGTGTATTGCCTAATTTATATGTAGTGCGCCCCAAAATTAGGTAAAAGTGCTAAAAGTAGGTCAAAATGCCTAAAAATGGGGTTTATGCGCCTATTAGCGGTGTAGTGGAAATTTGGGCCTAATTTACTATTATGTGTCTAATAAATAGGAAATGTGCCCAAAATTAGATTGAAGTACCCAATAGTGGTTTAAAGAGTCTACGAATTGGGTAATCCTCCCACTTATCTGTGTAGTGCCTAATTTTTAGACCAATGCGCTAAAAACTTGGCTAAAGCCCCCACAAATGTCGCTAAAGCGCCTACAAATGGGGTTAATGCACCCAATTGCCTGTGTAGTGCCTTCTTAGCCTAATTTACTATTATGCATCTAATAACTAGGAAATGCACCCAACAATGGGTTGAAGTGCCAAAAGGTGGGTTACAGTGCCTAAGATGTCAGTGTAGTGCCTTTTTGTGCCTAATTTACTATTATTTGCCTAATAAATAGGAAATGCACCCAAAAATGGGTTGAAATGCCTAAAAGTGGGTTAAAGCGCCTAAGAATGGGGTTAATATGCCTACTTTTTAGTGTTGTGCCTAATTTATTGGCATATGCATCCCAAAATGGGGTTAAAGTACTTAAAAGTGGGTTAAAATGCCTAAAATGGGGTTTATGTGCCTATTTGTCAACATAGTGGCAATCTTAGCTTAATTTACAGTTATGTGCCTAATTTATAGGCCAGTGCGCCAACAAATGTGGCTAAATGCCTAAAAATGGGTTAATGCGCCAACTTGTTAGTGTAGTGCCTCTTTTAGTCTAGATTACTATAATGCGTCGAATAAACATGAAATGTGCCCAAAATGGGTTGAAGTGCCTAAAAGTGTGTTAAAGCTCCTAAGAATGGGGTTAATGTGGCTACTTGTCAGTGCAATGCCTAATTTATAGACCAATGCACCCCAAAATGGGGACCAAAAGGGGGTCAAAACAGCTAATAATGGGGTTTATGCACCTATTTGGTAATGTTGTAGCAATTTTAGCCTAATTTACAGTTACATGCCTAATTTATAGGACAACACACCCGAAAATGCAGTTAAAGTGCCTAAAAATGTGGTTGATAACCTACTTGTCAATTTATTACCTTTTTAGCCTAATTTACTATTATGTGGATAATATATAGGAAATGCGGCCAAAATGGCTTGAAGTACGTAAAAGTGGGTTAAAGCGCCTAAGAATGGGGTCAATCCACCTACTTGTTAGTGTATCGCCTACTATATATGCTAATGCATCCAGAAATGGGATAAAAGAGCCTAAAAGTGGGTCAAAATGCCTAAACTTGGGGTTTATGTGTCGATTTGCAGTGTAGTGGCAATTTGAGCCTAATTTACTAGTATGTGCCTAATTACTAGGAATGTGCCCAAAATTGGGTTGAAGTGCCAAATAGTGGGCTAAAGTGCATAAGAATTAGGTTAGTCCGCCTACTTATTAGTGTGGTGCCTAATTTATAGGCCAATGGACCCAAAAATGTGGTTAAAGAGCCCACAAATGTCGTTAGAGCGCCTAAAATAGGGTTAATGCACCCAATTGTCAGTGTAGTACCTTTTTTATCATAATTTACTATTATGCAACTAATAACTAGGAAATATGCCCAATAATGGGTTGAAGTGCCAAAAGGTGGGTTAAAGCGCGTATGATGTCAATGTAGTACCTTTTTTAGCCTAATTTACTATTTGCCTAATAAATAGGAAATGCGCCCAAGAATGGGTTGAAATGACTAAAAGTGGGTTAAAGCGCCTAAGAATGTGGTTAATTTGCCTACTTGTTTGTGTAGTGCCCAATTTATTGGCATATGCACCCTAAAAATTGGGTTAAAATATCAAAGTGGGTTAAAATGCTGAAAAATGGGGTTTATGTGCCTATTTGTCAACATAGTGGCAATTTTTGTCTTATTTACAATTATCCACCTAATTTATAAGCCAATGTGCAAACAAATGCGACTAAATGCCTAAAATTGGGGTTAATGAGGCCACTTGTCAGTGTAGTGCATCTTTTAGTCTGGTTACTATTATGCTCCTAATAAACATGAAATGTTCCCAAAAATGGGTTGAATTGCCTAAAAATGGGTTAAAGCACCTAAGAATGGGGTTAATGTGGCTACTTGTCAATGTAGTGCATAATTTATAGGCGAATGCGCCCCAAAATGGGGTTAAAGCACCAAAAGTGGGTTAAAACGGCTAATAATGGGGTTTATGCACCTATTTGTCAGTTTTGTAGCAAATTGAGCCTAATTTATAGTTACACGCCTAATTTATAGGACTATACCCCCAAAACTGCGTTTGAAGTGCCTAACAATGTGGTTAAGGCACCCACTTGTTAGTTTAGTGCCTTTTTTAGCCTAATTTACTATTAGTGGCTAATATATTGGAAATCCTCCCAAAATGGGTTGAAGTGCCTAAAAGTGGGTAAAGCACCTAAGAATGGGGTTAATCCACCTATTTGCTAGTGTAGATCCTAACTTATATGTGAATGTGCCCCAAACTAGGGTAAAAGTGCCTAAAAGTGGGTCAAAATGTCTAAAAATGGGGTTTATGCACCTATCTGTAGTGTAGTGGAAATTTGAGCCTAGTCTACTATTATGTGCCTAATAAATATGAAATGCACCCACAATTGGGTTGAAATGCTTAATAGTGGATTAAAGGGCCTACAAATAGGGTTAATACGCCTACTTGTCAGTGTAGTGCCTAATTTATAGACCAATGCACCCAAAAACACGGTTAAAGCCCCCACAAATGTCGCTAAAGTGCCTAAAAATGGGGTTAATGCGCGCAATTGTCAGTGTAGTGCCTTTTTTAGTGTAATTTACTATTATGCACCTAATAACTAGGAAATGCACCCAATAATGGGTTGAAGTGCAATAGGTGGGTTAAAGTGCCTAAGATGAAAGTGTAGTGCCTTTTTTAGCCTAATTTAGTATTATTTGCCTAATAAAAATAAATGCATAAAAATGGGTTGAAATGCCTAAAAGTTGGTTAAAGTGCCTAAGAATGGGGTGAATCTTCCTACTTATTAGTGTAGTGCATAAATTAGAGGCATATGCGTCCCAAAATGGGATTAAAATACTTAAAAGTGGGTTAAAAGGCCTAAAAATGGTGTTGATTTGTCAATGTAGTGGCAATTTTAGCCTAATTTATAATTATGCGCCTAATTTATAAGCCAGTGCACCAACAAATGTGACTAAATGCCTAAAAATGGGGTTAATGCACCCACTTGTTAGTGTAGTGCCTCTTTTAGTCTAGTTTACTATTATGCGCCTAATAAACATGAAATGTGCCCAAAAATGGGTTGAAGTATCTAAAAGGGGGTTAAAGAGCCTAATAATGGGATTAAAGTGGCTACTTGTCAGTGCAATGCCTAATTTATAGGCTAATGAACCCCAAAATAGGGTTAAAGAGCCAAAAGTGTGTTAAAATGACTAATAATGGGGTTTATGCGCCGATTTGTCAGTGTTGTAGCAATTTGAGACTAATTTACGGTTACATGCCTAATCTATATGACAATGCACCCAAAAATGTAGTTAAAGCACCTAAAAATGTGTTTAGTGCACCCACTTTTCATATTAGTGCTTTTTTAGCCTTATTTACTATTATGTGGTTAATATATAGGAAATGCACCCAAAATAGTTGAAGTGCCTAAAAGTGGGTCAAAGTGCCTAAGAATAGGGTTAATCCACTTACTTGTTAGTGTATCGCCTAATTTATATGCCAATGCGCCCCAAAATGGGGTAAAAGTGCCTAAAAGTTGGTCCAAATGCCTAAAAATCAGGTTTATGCACCTATATGCAGTGTAGTGGCAATTTGAGCCTTATTTACTATTATGTGCCTAATAAATAGGAAATGCACCCAAAATTGGGTTGAAGTGCCTAATCGTGGGTTAAAGTGCCTAAGAATAGGATTAATCCACCTACTTGTCTGTGTAGTGCCTAATTTATAGGCCAATGCACCCAAAAATGCAGTTAAAGCGCCCACAAATGTCGTTAAAGTGCCTCAAAATGGGGTCAATGTACCGAGTTGTCAGTGTAGTGCCTTTTGTAGCCTAATTTACTATTATGCATCATATAACTAGGAAATGTGCCCCATAATGGGTTGAAGTGCCAAACAATGGGTTAAAGCGCCTAAGATGTCAATGTATTGCCTTTTTAGCCTAATTTACTATTATTCGCCTAATAAATAGGAAATGTGCCCAAAATTGGGTTGAAATGCCTAAAAGTGGGTTAAAGCGTCTAAGAATGGGGTTAATATCCCCATTTGTTACTGTGGTGCCTAATTTTTAGGGATATGCACCCCAAAATGGGGTTAAAATACTTAAAAGTGGGTTAAAACACCTAAAAATGGGGTTTGTGCATCTATTTGTCAGTGTAGTGGAAATTTTAGCCTAATTTATATTTATGTGCCTAATTTATAGGCCAGTGCGCCTACAAATGTGACTAAATGCCTAAAATTGGGGTTAATGTTGCCACTTGTCAGTGTAGTGCCTGTTTTAGTCTATTTTGCTATTATGTGCCTAATAAACATGAAATGTGCCCAAAAATGGGTTGAAGTGCCTAAAAGTGGGTTAAAGCGCCTAAGAATGGGTTTAATGTGGCTACTTGTCAATGTAGTGCCTAATTTATAGGCAAATGCACCCCAAAATGGGGTCAAAGCATGAAAAGTGGGTTAAAACAACTAATAATGGGGTTTATGCACCTATTTGTCACTTATCTAGCAATTTGAGATGAATTTACAGCTATGTCCTAATTTAAACGACAATGTGTCCACAAATGTGAGTAAAGCACCTAAAAATGTGGTTAATGCACCCACTAGTCAGTTGAGTGTCTTTTTTAGCTTAATTTACTATTATGAAGCTAATATATAGGAAATATGCCCAAAACGGGTTGAAGTGTCTAAAAGTGGGTTAAAGCGCCTAAGAATGGGGTTAATATGCCTACTTGTTAATGTATTTACTAATTTATATGCCAATGCACCCCAAAATGGGGTAAAAGCGCGTAAAAGTGGGTCAAAATGCCAAAAAAGGGGTTTGTGTGCCTATTTGCAGTGTTGTGGCAATTTGAGCCTAATTTACTATTATGTGCCTAATAAATAGGAAACACACCCAAAATTGGGTTGAAGTGCCTAATATTAGGTTAAAGTGCCTAAGAATAGGGTTAATCTGCCTACTTGTTAGAGTAGTGCCTATATTATATGCCAATGCACCCAAAAATGTGGTTAAAGCGCCCACGTATGTCGTTAAATCGCCTAAAAATGGGTCAATGCACCCAATTGTTAGTGTAGTGCCTTTTTAAGCTTAATTTACTATTATGCACCTAATAACTAGGAAATGCACCCAATAATGTGTTGAAGTGCCAAAAGGTGGGTTAAAGCACCTAAGGTGTGAGTGTAGTGCTTGATTATAGGCCAATGCACCCCAACATGGGGTTAAATCTCTAAAAAGTTGGTAAAAATGCCTAAAAATGGGGTTTATGTGCCTATTTGTTAGTGTAGTGGCAATTTAGCCCAATTTATTGCTATGCACCTAATTTATAGGCAAATGCACCCAAAATACGGCTAAATTGCCTAAAAATGGGGTCAATGCATGCACTTAAAAGTGTAGTCACTACTATAGAACAGGTCTTTAGCGTCGGTTAATTAAGGCCTTTAGTGTCGGTTTCCAAGTGACACCCAAGTGGGCGTTGCTAAAGGTGGACCCCTTCAACGTCGGTTCCCTAACCGACGCCAAAACGCTTCCCGCCACCGAAAACGCACCAGCAAAGGGACTATAGGCGTCGGTTATTTAAAAAAACTGACACTATAGAATGGTTAAAGATGTCGATTATTAAAAGAACTGACATCATTACCCTTCCCGCCATCAATAAAGTGCCAGCAAGGGCACTATCGGCGTTGGTTCTTGTATATAGCCGACACTATATCTTGATAAAGGCGTCAGTTTTATACAAATAACTGACGTCATATCACTGCCCCACGGCTGTGCTGCCCAACACGGCCGTGTTAATAGGCGTCGATTTTTGGTATCGATTTTTACTAATAACTAATGCATTATGTTTTTGGTGTCATTTTTTTATAAACAACTGACGCCTATTTGCTTTTTTTTCTCATCCGTTTACAGGCCTGCTGTATGGCTGGTCAGCAGGATGCATAACCTGCAGTTCAGTTCTGAACTGTAGGTTTATGACATCCATTAATATCAACCAACAATAGGCCACAAACCTGCAAAATTAACAAGATGGACAATATTATATATATGTGATTCACACACATGTATAAGCATATTTAATTCATATTATTTTTTCATCACACACATGTAGAAACCAGTAGCAACCTGCAGTTCTATTCATTTCATCTGTTTTCACATTCAGACACATGTAGAAGCATTCATGTATTGATCATCTTCACATTCACACATATGACAATTCATAAAAATTCATTCACATTCACACAAAAATAATTATGAGAACAAAGTTATTCTTTATTCATCATTGTCATCATTGTCAATAAAACTATATTTAAAAATTCCCACTCTTTGCAGGGCTTTTTCCCATTCTTCTCTTACAGCATCTAATTCCTCCCTCGTATAGGGAGTATGTACATATAATAGCTTTCCACCTGTGCTGAAGTCAGCAGTTTTAAGGACCTACAAAGAGAATGACGTATATATATAATTAATAATATATAATAAGATTGATATATTTCATATTATCTAATGAGACTATGTATAATACATGTTGTACGTATCGATTTCCATTATGGAATGTTTGATTATTAGGTCTATAAATCGCATCACATAGTAGGCACATCTCCAACCATTGTCTTGTGTAGCACACTATAAATTAAAACATACAAATATTCAAAAATACAAATAAGCACAGTTCACATAAATAATATATACATTGGAGTCAGGAAATTACTTTCACATTCTCCCAAATTAGTGACAGATTCTTTTTCCTGGGGACCTTTCCTCCAGCTTTTTTGTACTCTTGTAAAGCCCTACATATGTTAATGTAACACATTTAATTGCATAATTAAATAGTAATGTAGTAACAAATGTTAACGGATATAAAAATATGAAATATTTCTCACAAGAATAATGGCCTTTTAATTGCATGTCCATATAATGTATTCAACTCATTCCCCACAGGATCTAGATAATAGACAGTGAACGTCTTGGGGACAATAACTAGTAACTCCCAATGCTTACCACTACAGGTAAGAAAGTATAAAATTAATAACTCAAAATCCACAATAAAAATGTAATTTGCTTAAGTCCAAATTATAAGCAAAGTAAACTTACTCGACATTGAATGGAGCTATTATCACCGTCTTATTATTTTTACCAAAATATTGAAAAGCATCAGTAGTATGAAGTAATTGAAGAAGGGTCTGCATCTACAAGACTAATCAAAGATGGAACCAAAAATCCCACATGGGAAAACCCAAAATATGTACATATCGTGTGTAAGTGGCTGCAAAACATGTATTGCATATGCATTAATATATAAGAAACCAGATCACTGTATATAAAACAAGGTATATGGATGTATAAACAAGATCTCACCATATCCATAGCTCTATCATAGATGTGTTTAGCCATTCATAATGAAACAACTCCAAAAAATCTTGTATAAATATCTTGTTTTCGTATGATTGACCTGCATTAATACTTATGCATTAATATGTATGCAGAACTTGTATTACATATGCATTAATATGTATGCTAAACTTGTATAAATAGATTGTTATCATATGATTTACCTGCAGCATCCTCCGGAATAGTAACATTTATAGGGCAATTTGGATCATGTTCGTTGATCCATACTGCCACACCCCTACAATTAGGACCTATCGAGGCATGTAGGTCCCTTGGAAGCTAACTTGGTAGTCGAGGAGGTGTTGGTCGAGATGTAGTGGGTCTCATATTTTTGACCTGTATATATATAATTTCAGATCAATTGACTCATATATACACACTAACAAATTAACATAATGGAAATTTATCATACAATATTAGTATAGAGGACATCCGCTTCGGGCTACAGTATCACTCCGCCTACTGCCTCACCAAGTGTTTCAACATCTGGGTGTGCATGAAGCAGTGCAAGATCCCTCCAGTCGGGGAGTACATGTATCGGGCTCACACGTACCACACCATCTGGTATTGGATACCCATGAAACATGCACCCTTTAAGGGGTGGGTAAGTCGACGCCTGTGCAATGATATATTCTTAACTTTTTAGTCGGCATGGCTTCAACCCCTACAAATTTATGTAAAGAATGTTATATGCATATATACAAAAACATATCGTCTTGAACAGACTAGCTACTATGTCATAAAAATACTTATAGAGGACGTTCTAGGTGATGGTTCTGTAGGATTACTCCCAACCTCTGCAGTAGGAGTAGTAGGAGAAGAGCGGCCCACCACAGGTACTGTCTGAGTGGCAGTCTGAGATGTCTGCCACTTCGCCATTGCTTCTTGGATTCTCTTATCAATTAATGAATCTACCTATACATGGATAAAAGAAAAGCTAGCTTCTGATTATTGAATTCCCTTTTTCAATAACATTCTAAAATAAGAATAGGTTACCTCAGCTTGTGAAAGTCCCACTTTTGGGATAGGTTTGTGCTGGGATGGCCCAAAGAACGCTTTGATGCCCACACTAGCGTCTGCACCCCTAACACATCCAGGATGCTCAAGGTTACCCAGAGCAACTGTCAGTTCATCCCTTGTGCCCTGAGGGATGAACTTGCCTTCCTTCCTCTGCTCGTGCAGCTCCCGCTAATCACCATCAACAAAAATTAGTAAGTAAACATAACAATAATCAATATCGATCGATTGCTCTAAGAGTTGATTTTTACCATTTTTGCAGCCGCCTCAGCAGTTGCGGCCTTCGGTATGTCTCCCTTCTTGTTTTGCCTCCCAGCTATCCACATAGCATGGTGACGCAAAGGTGCGGGAGTAGTAGTAGAGGACTCTGCAGTCTCCTGAGTAGCAGCAGGCTGAGCAGACTCAGCCTGTAGTCTTTGGTGAACACCTGCATATCCTCTTGGACCCATTGTGTGGTCGTGCACATTCATTGCATGCCTTGCTCGTTGAGCATCCCTGATAGCCTAGTTAGTTAGCACATTGATTTGGTTAGTAACACTAAAGATTACTCTTGAATAGGTGAATACATAAGAACGTATATTAATTAAATTGGGAGTGGAACTTAATACCTTGAATTCATCCATTTTTCTTTGGGTAACAAGCTCCTCCCAGTCTTTGGGGTCCAAGTAGTTCCATTGCTTTGTGTCTTCCTTCTGCCTAAATTTATTTTTTAAAGAGAATACAAACAAAAATCATTAGTGTAGAGTTAGTCAAATAGTGATCAATGTCTAGAATTGGAAATCAATCAAGAACCTCTTCTCAGCATCGCGTATGTAATCTCAGGTGAGATTGGTCCTATAGTTCCTTAGGACCCTCCCACAGTGTTGCATCACACAATTACGATGCAGCTTTTCATCCAGATCAAATATGCTCTACAAATTAAATAGATTTTTTATTAACTAGTATCCTAAAAATTAGTAATCTACACAAATAGAATTACAAATAATAATAACTCATGCATAGTTCCTTCCATATGTGGTCTTTCTTCCCCTTAGGAACTTTATGATGGGATTCTAGGTTAGGACTGCAATGGCTACGAGTAAGAACCCCAAGATATGAAATAAATGAGTTGTGGTTCACTCCATATGGATTTCCAACATGATCGAAATCCACAGCCAATTTGGGTCCATTGTGTAACGACTCTGACCTGGGTTATGAGGTAACCCTATTTTTTTGGCTAATAAAGTTGCTTAGAACTTTAATATAACCCTCTAAGGTGTTTTTTTATCATGTGATACACTTATGTTTCAAGTTTGGTCCTGATTGAATGATGTTCGAGCAATGTTCCTTTATTTTGGACCAAAGTGCAATTTACCCAAGTTGAGGGGTTATATTGCAATATTTCACATGTTGAACGTGCCTTATATGTTTTATCATCATAATATAGAGAATGATGCAAGGTTGTGGCTTGTGGAAAGCCTAAATTCCAAGTTTGAACTCATTTGAACAATGCTGGTACTTTGTGCACCAATTTTGGTACAAATTGTAATTTACCCAAACTGTAGGGTTGATATGAAAATTACCACCTCTATAGTGTCCCTACTCCCTACTAGTATCATGTAGAGGAGATAGAAAGAAGGATACACCGTGTTTGAATCAATTATGAGTGATGGTAATCTTGGTGATGAAATGACCAAGAAAAGGATTGAATATGAAAGCCTAACTTGAGTTTTATCAAGGTGAAAAGCTTATATATGAGTGACCATCGACCAAGGAGCCATAGGACAAGACTCATATCGTTTTTTGGACTCTTTTCACAGTCCATGTCGTGCAAATCACCTCAAGGAGGTGAGGTGTGTTGGGTTACAACTTCCTTAGTAAAGTTGTGACGGGTTGTGAATAAAGTGGTGATTTTGTTGATATATCTTATTTAAAGAGATAAGTAATGGACGAATCCTTATCCCTAGATCACCCTCAACTATTTTTCATGTCAAGATAAATGTTTATTCATGAATTTACACATGTCATCCATGCATGGACACGTGGCACCTACTAGCTCAAATTGATGACACCTCATTTTCACCTTTCTTCATGAGCAACAAGTATATATAACCCTAGTTTCACCCCTTAGTGAAACTTTTCGACCCTTACCACCCTCCTTCCCTAGGGTATCTTGCATAGGGTCCTTGTATCGTGAAGTATTGATTTGGTATCATGCATGGGCCTTGGGTATCGCCCATAGCAAGATCATTTTGCCCAAGTAGGGTGATATCGGCCAAGAAGGGTGATATCGGCTATAGTGAAGTGTATTTGGCCACAAGTGAGGGGGATATCGGACACAAGTGGTGGAATATCATGAAAGGGTTGTGAGGTATCGTGCAAAGGTGCTAGATCAAGAAGGAGCTCAATACGTAACTCTAAGGTGAGGTCATGATCATCTTCAACCTTGGATTGAAGCATGATTTTAGGGTTTTGATCTTCTTTTCTTTTCTTCTTCACCAATTGCTTATCCATGGTGATTCCTTGTATATGAAGGAGTTGTGAACGAGCCTTGGACTTTTTATAAGTCATATTAAACCTTAGGAATGTGGAGCTTTGGAGCTTGGAGCTTTGAAGTTGTTCTTAAGGCGGGTTATATAACTTGAACTCAACCATGTTATTATTCATCGCCTAAATTGCACTACTTAATGAATTACTTTTAATTCCAAAATTTCCTGAAATAGTTGATGAAATTATGAGTTCTATTAGTTTCTTAGACCTGTTTCCATTAACTATAACTGTTATAATGGAGGTCTAGAGCTTGAAGAAGATGGTATCACTTTGTAAAAGTGATATCGGGTTCAAGTATATACACAAGTAGCTCTAACTCGATATGGGTATGTTATGCCCGATATGTTTGCATGATATGTCATGCACGATATGTTTGCATGATATGTCATTCATGATATTCTTGCACAAGATGCTTGCATGATATGCTTGCACGATAGGAGGTCAAGTATAGGCTCCATGCACGATACAAGGTTAAATGTATATTTGTAAGTTGATATGAAACCCTAATTTGGATAATCCGATATGAGTACAGAATAGCAAGTGCTATTGCACAATATGATCATGTAATATATCATTGGTACTTGGTATCATGAAGCACACACATCTGGTGCACAATATGAAAATATAAATAAACCCTATTGCACGATATTAGGTATGGATTCAAGAATAAGATGTAACTCGATATGGTAGCCTGATACACAGCCCTAGTTGATGTCTAGCCGATATGGTGATGAGTTGATACCTATTGACCACCATGGGTGATACATACATGAACCATGTGCCCATCACAACCAACCCTAACCCAACATGGGTGTTGCAACCCAACATTGAATGGTGTAGCCTGACATGGTTTGGTGCTTTACATTCCTATCGACTTGTATATTGGGTTGAGCCCAATGTGGCCAACTCTAACCCATCACGGCCAACCCTAGATGGTGAGCTACCCGATATGGTGATTGCTTATACACCTCCAACCCGATATGGTGTTGTCTATACACCTACAACTAGATATGGTGATCATATGCACACCTCCAACCCGGGACACCTTGTAAAGGTGAGGGCAAGATACTCTTAGGAGTGATGAGTGTAACACAAGTAATGGTGTGGCTAATACCTTGATAGGTGAAACACCTAGAGTGGTTGATAATGGACAACCTTATATCAACAATGCCTCAACCTAAGATGAGTCCATATCAATTGATGATGATTGGATAATTCAAATGTATGACTTATGACCAACACACTACATGATAATTGTGATGAGTTAGTGCAGAACGTATTAGGATGGGAAATACCCTAATACAAGATAAGTTGATGAGATTAAGTAAGTTAAAAGTGATGAGGGAAGTAATACACCAAGACATGATAAATATCACATCTAATACATCAAGGTTGATGCACCTTAAATCTAATATACTTGGATGAGTAACACACGAAGTGTGTCATGTCAATTGTTACATTAAGATGTAATGAGATTAATGCACTTTGATAAGTGTAGGCTAACATACCTTGATAAAAATGGGTTAAGCCAAGTTGATAAAGTATGATGTAATCATACTCTGGTAAGGATGAGAGAGGAACTCATACCTTGTGTTGATAATCATTTAATAATAAATGATGAGAATAAATAAGTATGATTGAATACTTATGATATATAAGTATGCTCCTAGATGTGTGGAGCATTGAATTAGGGTTTGGATTAATAATATGAACGTGAAACCCTATTCGGCTATAAAGGGAACCCCTAACCCTAATGATGGGAAGGTTGTAATTCTCTTATTGCATAAGCCTTGTAAGGCATGTTAAATACTTGTATAACAAGTATAATGTGTAATGGCCTTGTGAGTAATGTGAATAAGTTGTTGCCTAGTGAGAGGTGACAAGATGTGTGATGGCCTTGTGAGCCATGTGAATAAGTTGTTTCCTAGTGAGAGGTGACAAGATGTGTAATGGCCTTGTGAGCCATGTGAATACTTGTACAACAAGCGAAATGAATACCTTGGTCTGAGGACCTAGAGGTAATGGTTACCGGTTACAGAGGTAACAATGTTATGTGGTGATCTGAGGGTTTGAATACCCAGATCCAGTCATCATGATAATGATGATGTAAAGGGATGAGAATTTCCAGTAAAGTGATAAGGGACTGAGATCTCAAGTATCATGTGTTTTGAAAGATTTGAAAAGTACGTGATAGATGTATTACACCTTTCTTTGTAGCATTTGTTGTGATTAATAATGATAACTTCTTTGATGCTAAAAGAATGTTGTAATGCACGTAATATATCACTGGAAACTATAAAACAGTGCCCTGACCATAGATCCATCAGCGTCAGGATTTGTTGAATGGTGAGACGGGTTGCTCCGCAGCATAACCTGGAATGTATACTTTTGAGTATGTGGGGGCATAAGTACAGATGGCCATGTGTGAGCCGATCCCCTTACGAGCCCGAGATGAATGGGGATTTGGCTATATGCCATATTCTGGCTCGAGTGCGACTTCGGTCGTAGACTCTGTGTTGAGCACGGTGAATTGGCCCGTGGCTCGGAGTATGGTGCTTGTGTCGCCATGACTCAGTAACTGGGGACCGTTGTTAGTAGGTGTTTCCCCTAAGAGAGTGCAGTAGATGTTGTAGCTCTAAGTGTGGATGCCTACGTGCCCTAGCATAATTTGTTTAGTAGAGACACGAGATGTCCTACATGTGGTCTCGCACTGACCGAGACAAGGGAGGTCATGGCAGCTGGCTCTTCCATTGACCTTGTATGGTACCGACTTGTGAGAAGTTTGTGTTTGGTTGGAGATGACCGAGGTATGCTTTATCTCCTCAGGGCATAAGTGTGATTGTAAAATATGTTCAGTCGTGTAGCATATCTTCTTAAGGATCAAATTCAAAAAACATTGTTTGATGCGTAACACAGTTATACATCTTAGTGGATAGATGTTATTTATGTTTCTTTACATTCCTTGCAAAGCAGATAGCTAATTTATAACTCTACCATGGGTAGATGCAATGTTCTCCTTAAGAAATGAGATTACCTTATTTTGTTCATAAAATGATTAATTCTATCTATTAATGTAAAAGAACCCCTGCTCAGTTTTATAATGTTTATCTATAATAATAACATGGTCGGAAGAGAGTTATATCTCTCGCTGGGACAATTGTCTCACCCCGTGGGATCCACATTTTTTTTAGGTGGACATGCACGAGGTGGCGAATATCTTTCTACAGAGGTACATCAACAGCAGCAGGGACAGCAGGGACAGCTCAAGTTGAGTGTACTGTCTGTCGTGTCTGGTATATAGAAGTCCTCTGTGTTTTCTCTATACTCTTAGGTCCTTGGAGTTGGTTCGTTATGGTTTCATGAATGATCTGAGGTTTTGGCTAGTAAGCCTCAAGGTTTTATGTTTCTTCAGTATATGTTTTGACAAAGCAACTGTTATATGTTATCCTCGAGAAAAGATGGTATAATGTATGTACAATGTGAACAATGATGAATATAGGGTTTTGGTTCTTCCTTAAAGAGTTTTCCTAGAAATGGATCTATTTGTAAAATGGTTTTAATTTTTAGTGATTTTTGTTAATCCACTATTTATGGTAATTTCTCTTAATTAATAACAATTTGTTTGTCGGTTTGATGACGGCCATTTCAAAGTTTGGTATCTGAGATTAAGGTTCATTGAGTCTACAAAGACAGAGGACCAAGGTGTTGAGTCTGTGTTAGTGTCCTCTAGTATACCCTATAGTGACTTCTGCTTGTGCAGAAGAAAGGATGAAGTTTATAAATGACTGGAGAACACGAGGGACACATTGCTGAGAGCAATGTTGTTGCACCAAGAAAGGGTGCAAGGGATCAAGAAAGAGAAGAGTGAGTGCATGAGAATTCCCATCATGATCTGATTAGGATAGAGAATCCTATGTTTATTCTCTTGTTGGGTAGGCTAGGACAATAGTGATACATATGGTAGACTGGATACTAGCATTACAACCTAGGTTACCAGTCCTCAATACGGAAACTTTGGGCTTTGAAAGGTTTCCTGAATGACATAGTCATGTTGGAATAGTGTAAAATGTGGGAAAGATTAACATATGGTGAGAAAGTAGACTCTGCCATAAGTTTAGACATATAGTATATCTGTGATGGCAATGCCCAAGAAGGGGAAAGAAGATGAGAATTAAGGAAATGTCACTACAATTCTAGAAACATTTACCTAGTTGTTCTAAAAAGTCAAGGTTTTCGGTGCCACCAGTGCAATAAATGCCTAGTGTACCAGGGCAGTAGCCACTAAGTAAAGGCAAAAGTCCTAACTTTCCACTTGTAAGAACCCATGGCTTAGTCTCTACATCGGTAATAAGACCGATAAGACCATGGTACAAGGATAAGACATGTTATAGATGTGTACATGTTGAGCATACTAAACCCTTTTATTCAAAAAGAAGGGAGTAAATGACCCAACAACCAATAAGATGGTATCACTTTGTAAAAGAGATATCGGGTTCAAGTATATACACAAGTAGCTCTAACTCGATATGGGTATGTTATGCCCGATATGTTTGCACGATATGTCATGCACGATATGTTTGCATGATATGTCATGCGTGATATGCTTGTACAAGATGCTTGCATGATATGCTTGCATGATAGGAGGTCAAGTATAGGATCCATGAACGATACAAGGTTAAATGTATACTTGTAAGTTGATATGAAACCCTAATTTGGATAATCTGGTATGAGTAAAGAATAGCAAGTGATATTGCATGATATGATCATGTAATATATCATTGTTACTTGGTATCATGAAGCGCACACATCTGGTGCACAATATGAACATTTAAGTAAACCCTATTGCACGATATTAGGTATGGATTCAAGAATAAGATGTAACTCGATATGGTAGTCCGATACACAACCCTAGTTGATGTCTAGTTGATATGGTGATGAGTTGATACCTCTTAACCACTATGGGTGATACATACATGAACCATGTTCCCGTCACAACCAACCCTAACCTAACATGGGTGTTGCAACCCAACATTGTATGGTGTAGCCAGACATGGTTCGGTGCCTTACATTCCTATCGACTTGTATATTGGGTTGAGCCCGATGTGGCAAACTCTAACCCGTCACGGCCAACCCTAGATTGTGAGCCACCTGATATGGTGAGTGCTTATACACCTCCAACCCAATATGGTGGTGTCTATACACCTACAACTCGATATAGTGAACATATGCACACCTCCAACCCGAGATACCTTGTAAAGGTGAGGGCAAGACACTCTTAGGAGTGATGAGTGTAACACAAGTAATGGTGTGGCTAATACCTTGATAGGTGAAACACCTAGAGTGGTTGATAATGGACAACCTTATATCAACAATGCCTCAACCTAAGATGAGTCCATATCAATTGATGATGATTGGACAATTCAAATGTATGACTTATGGCCAACACACTACATGATAAATGTGATGAGTTAGTGCAGATTGTATTAGGATGGGAAATACCCTAATACAAGATAAGTTGATGATATTAAGTAAGTTAAAAGTGATGAGGGAAGTAATACACCAAGACATGATAAATATCACATCTAACACATCAAGGTTGATGCACCTGAAATCCAATATACTTGGATGAGTAACACAGGAAGTGTGTCATGTCAATTATTATATTGAGATGTAATAAGATTAATGCACTTTGATAAGTGTAGGCTAACATACCTTGAGAAAAAGGGGTTAAGACTAGTTGATAAGTATGATGTAATCATACTCTGGTAAGGATGAGAGAGGAACTCATACCTTGTGTTGATAATCATTTAATAATAAATGATGAGAATAAATAAGTATGATTGAATACTTATGATATATAAGTATGCTCCTAGATGTGTTGAGCATTGAATTAGGGTTTGGATTAATAATATGAACGTGAAACCCTATTCGACTATAAAGGGAAACCCTAACCCTAATGATGGGAAGGTTGTAATTCTCTTATTGCATAAGCCTTGTAAGGCATGTTAAATACTTGTATAACAAGTATAATGTGTAATGGCCTTGTGAGTAATGTGAATAAGTTGTTGCCTAGTGATAGGTGACAAGATGTGTGATGGCCTTGTAAGCCATGTGAATAAGTTGTTGCCTAGTGAGAGGTGACAAGATGTGTAATGGCCTTGTGAGCCATGTGAATACTTGTACAACAAGTGAAATGAATACCTTGGTCTGAGAACCTAGAGGTAATGGTTACCGATTACAGAGGTAACAATGTTATGTGGTGATCTAAGGGTTTGAATACCCAGATCCAGTCATCATGATAATGATGATGTAAAGGGATGATAATTCCCGGTAATGTGATAAGGGACTGAGATCCCAAGTATCATGTGTTTTGAAAGATTTTAAAAGTACGTGATAGATGTATTACACCTTTCTTTGTAGCATATGTTGTGATTAATAATGATAACTTGGTTGATGCTAAAAGAATGTTGTAATGCATGTAATATATCACTAGAAACTATAAAATGTTGCCCTAACCATAGATCCATCAGCGTCAGGATTTTCTGAATGGTGAAACAGGTTGCTCCGCGGCATAACTCGGAATGCATACTTTTGAGTATGTGGGGGCGTAAGTATGGACGGCCATGTGTGAGTTGATCCCCTTATGAGCCTGAGATGAATGGGGATTTGGCTATATGTCATATCCTGGCTCGAGTGCGACTTCAGTCGTAGACTCTGTGTTGAGCATGGTGAACTGGCCCGTGGCTCGGAGTATGGTGCTTGTGTCACCATGACTCAGTAACTGGAGACGGTTGTTAGTAGATGTTTCCCTTAAGAGAGTGCAGTTGACACTGTAGCTCTAAGCATGGATGCCTATGTACCCTGGCACAACTTGTTTAGCAGAGACACGAGATGTCCTGCATGTGGTCTCGTACTGACTGAGACAAGGGAGGTCATGGCATTCGACTCTTCCATTGACCTTGTATGGTACTGACTTGTGAGAAGTTTATGGTCAGTTGGAGATGACCGGGGTATGCTTCATCTCCTCAGGGCATAAGTGTGATTGTAAAATATGTTCAGCCATGTAGCATATCTGCTTAAGGATCAAATTTGGAAAAACATTGTTTGATGTGTAATATAGTTATACATCTTAGTGGATAGATGTTATTTATGTTTCTTTACATTCTTTGCAAAGCAGATAGATGATTTATAACTCTACAATGGGTAGATACAATGTTCTCCTTAAGAAAGGAGATTACCTTATTTTGTTCATACAATGATTAATTCTATTTGTTAATATAAAAGAACCCCTGCTCAGTTTTATAATGTATATCTGCAATAATAACATGGTCGGCAGAGAGTTATATCTCTCGTTGGGACAATTGTCTCACCCTGTGGGATCCACATTTTTTTAGGTGGACCTGCACGAGGTGGCAAAGATCTTTCTATAGAGGTACATCAACAGCAGCAGGGACAGTAGTGACAGCTCAGGTTGTGTGTATTGTCTGTCGTGTCTGGTAGATAGAAATTCTATGTGTCGTCTTTGTACTCTCAGGTCCTTGGAGTTGGTTTGTTGTGGTTTTATGAACGATCTGAGGTTTTGGCTAGTAAGCCTCAACGTTTTATGTTGCTTCAGTATATGTTTTGATAAAGCAATTGTTATATGTTATCCTTGAGAAAAGATGGTGCAATGCATGTACAATGTGAACAATGATGAATATAGGGTTTTGGTTCTTCCTTAAAGAGTTTTCCTAGAAATGGATCTCTTTGTAAAATGGTTTTAATTTTTAGTGATTTTTTTAATCCACTGTTTATGGTTATTTTGCTTAATTAGTAACGATTTGTTTGTCGGTTTGATGACGGTCATTTCACATTGTCCCTTTGTTGTATTAACTTGTTCATCATTGTGATGCCCCTCACTTTCTCAATTTTCTTTTGATGCTCATCAAGTGCTGTAATTTCTTCAGGGGGTACATCACCAACCTAAAATTTGTTAAAAAAACACAGTTACATGATATAATTATAAATGAACATATAGATAGAAATCTCAGGGATATATTCTTAAAGCTTACATTGTCAGGAAGCACAGGCACATCCTCACCCTCACGATGATCATCAGCACGGTCATCTTGGGAATGCTCGGCCATCTAAAAGTTCACATTCAAATTATAAATTTTACATTGTAAAGTAATTCACATTGTAAAGTTCACATTGTAAAGTACACATTCACATTGTAAAGTAATTCACATTGTAAAGTTCACATTCACATTGTAAAGTTCACATTCACATCATAAAGTAATTCGCATTGTAAAGTCCACATTCACATTGTAAAGTTCACATTTAGAAAAATAAAACATATAAAAATATAAACATTCATGCCTCTAATATTGTGATCTTTTATCAATTAACAATCCTTCATTGTGATCCCCGTGAACATACAAGTCATTGTGATCCCCAGCTTCAATGTTTGGTGGTGTTGGCAACCCAACTGAGAATGGACTGGAGTCATCATACTTATCATAGTACTCTTCTTCATCTATAGGATCTTCAATGAACTGTCTTTTACCATGAAGAACAACCGACCATTTATCATTTGCAGGATCATCGATATAAAATACTTATTTTTCCTATAATTCCAATATGAACGGTTCACCCTTCTCGCCAATCTTTTCAAAGTTTACTAATGTGAAACCCAATTCATCCACTATAACTCCTTTGTTGTTGTCAACCCAATTACATTTAAAGAGCAGAATTCTGAAATCTACATAGTCAAACTCCCATATGTCTTCAATGACACCGTAATATGACATTTTAGCTTCACGTGGACTCTTATCGTTTGCACTTGCAAAAAATAATGAAGATGCTTGAAGGGTGACCCCACTATTTTGGACAACACTCTTATCATCTTGACGATGTGTAATACGAGAATCCATTTATGTCAAACCCTTCATACGACATAACATTCAATTTTGGTTTAAAGGTGAGGCATTTGATGGTTTCAGTAAGATTATCTGGTGTTTGAGATAGTTGATGTAAGACTTTATCTTCAAACCACTTAATAAATGTCTTGTTATGCTCTCTAGGAAGCCACATTGAATTGGATCAAGGATATTGTCTCTTGATGAAATTGGTATGTTCCTCGATATAAACACTCACTTCATCGATGTTGTGTAAAATATACAAGTGACCTTGCTCCAACTGCTCACGGCTGATTACTTTCACCCGTGATCCCAAAATTCCTTTGCTGAAATGCTCCTCAATATTCTTGTCATTCACAGGAGCATCATTACCACTCAGAAAGTCATTAAAAAAATCCATAACCTCTCTCGCTACATAACCCTCAATAATACTCCCTTCAGGCTGATAACGGTTTCGAACATCACCTTTAAAAATGCTCATGTATCGTTCAAAGGGATACATCCAATGCATGAAAACTGGTCCCAACATTTTCACTTCCCTAGTCAAGTGGACAATAAGATGTACCATGATATCAAAGAACGAAGGAGGAAGATACATCTCAAGATGACATAGGGTAACAACCACTTCTCTTTGCAATTTATCAAGAGTATCAGGGTCAACAACTTTGCTGCACAGACTGTTAAAAAAGAAACAAAGTTTGGTGATTGCAAATCGTACATGCTTTGGCTATATAGATCGAATTGCCACGGGCAATATTTGTTGCATTAGATTGTGACAATCATGAGATTTAAGACCTATCAACTTCAAATTTTTCATTGATACCAATGTACATATGTTGGATGAGTAACCATGTGGCACCTTAACATTTACCAAGCATTCACATAAAGCTTTCTTCTCCTTTCTAGACAACGTGTAACAAGAGGGAGGTAAGTATGTTCTCCGATCGCTACTAACTACTTCTGTTAATTATGTCCTTATTCCCATTTCACGTAGGTCCATTCTGGATTTTATCCCATCTTTAGTCCTACCTGGTATATTCAACAGAGTACCGATGACACTATCACATACATTTTTCTCAACGTGCATGACATCGATATAATGTCTGACTATCAAAGAACCCCAATAAGGAAGATCCCAAAATATTGACTTCTTCTTGAATAAATACTTGTCACTCCTTGTGGCCATCGTACATTGTGATCTCTTACCAAATTCATTGGTGATGTCTTTTACTCTTTCATAAACATCCTCCCCTGATATAGGTTTAGGTACACTTTGTTCCTCATTCCATCCATTGAATGTTTTGCGCAACCTACGATATGGATGAAATTTTGGAAGAAACCTTCAATGACCAAGATATACAGTCTTGCCGCCGTGTTTTAGTTGTATTAAATCAGTGTTCTCTTCACATATAGGACATGCTTTAGATCCTTTGACACTATATCCAAACAAATTCTCATACGCTGGAAAGTCATTCACAATGCAAAATAGCATAGCGTGCAAACGAAATGTCTCTCTTCATGAAGCATCATAGGTCATCACACCTTCACCCCAGAGCTTCTTCAAGTCATCAATCATAGGTTCAAGATAAACATCGATATCATTTCCAGGTTGTTTAGGGCCTGATATCAACAACGACAGCATAACATACTTATTTTTCATACACAACCAGGGAGGAAGATTGTATATAATAAGCATAACTGGCCAAGTGCTATGTTGGCTGCTCAATGTCCCGTATGGATTCATCCCATCTGTACAAAGCCCAAGTCTTAGATTGTTGTCTTCTTCACCGAATTCAGGGTACAATAAATCAATCTTCTTCCATTGTGGGGAATCAGACGCATGTCGTAGGATCCCATCATTATTTTTCTTAACATCTACATGCCACCTCAAATTCTTTACATCTATAGGATTGGCAAACAAGCGTTGAAACTATGGTATTATAGGTAGATACCACATCACCTTAGTAGGAGAACCAGTTTTGGACTCCCCCGAAGTCGTCAATTTATACCTTGATGCACCACATTTCGGACAATCTTTCAAATCCACATAGTCCTTTTGAAATAATACACAATCATTCTGGCATGCGTGTATCTTCTTGGCCTCCATTCCCATTGGGCACAATAATTTCTTTAATCGGTATGTTGAGATTGGCAGCTCGTTTCCTTCAGGAAGAATTTCTTTCAACCACGACAATAATGACGTGAAGCTTTTGTCGCTCCATAGATTGTTAGCTTTCAGTTTATACAATCTCAACACGGCGCTAAGCTTCGTAAAGTTACAACCTATGTATAATGGTATCTCAGCATCATGCACAATGTTTCTAAACATGGGAGGTGGATCGGTGTGCTCTACCCCACAACTATCCAGCATCGCATTAACGATGTCTACTGGAACTAGTTTGTTCACATCTACATCATCACAGGCAGTTTCTTCTTCCATACAAGCACTGCTATAGACATCCACTGATTTCAGGTTTGAAATCTCTCCATGCCAGTTCCATTCTGCATAGCCTTGTACAATCCCGTTGCACATGACATGACTTTTGATTTTTTCACCAGTGTTGACTTTCAAGTTGTTACCGCAATGCCTACATGGACAATAGAACCTATGTCTAGGTTGTTTCCTATGTTCCTCGGCAAATCTAATAAACTGATCAAGACCAGAAATAAACTCTGGGGTGCATCGATTTGGAATGGACATCCATGATCTATCCATTCTATGATCAAAGAGAAAACAAGTATATATTAGAACAAGATTAGGGTCTAGGGTTAACATATTAGAGTTTATGGTTAAAACTTTAGGGTTTAAGGTCTTATATATAATTAATGGTTAAAACATCCTAAGTGAGATTAAGTGTTCAAGAACAGTCCCAAACTGGGGACTATCCAAGATTTACTCTGAATGAGTAAATCTTGGATGGGTTTCTAGGCCAACAAATACATGTGTTGTCATTCTTATATATAACAAATGTGTACCACCTATCCCATTCTTAAACACCTAATCTCACTAGTAAATGTATAATGTGTATTGGGTTTTCAAGAAAATTTCGGCAGCATTTCCCCACTGTTCTCCAAGTACATATGTACTTAGAGAACAAACGGGGAAATGCTACTGATATTTTCTTGAAAACCCAATACACATTATACACTTACATCCTAAGTGAGATTAGGTTTTCAAGAACAGTCCCAAACTGGGGACTATCCAAGATTTACTCCTAATGAGTAAATCTTGGATGGGTTTCTAGGCCAACAAAATATAACACCAGTCCTTTGTTCACAACCCCATTCAACACATAATTTTCTTATAAAAACACTTGTGGATAGCTATAACAACATATCAATGCTTCTCTCCAAGTGACACATTAATAGCTTATGAATGTTTAGATGCATTTATACAATCAATTCCTAGGGTTTACTTTTTTTTACAGTAACAAAATATAATAGGGGTTATTTTGATCATTTTATTACTAAAAATTGCATGTCTCTATGTAACTTCCATAAATAACTATTATATATTAATATGATACTTTAATTGGTTGTGTTCATAGACACTTTAGGGTCTGGACAAAGGTCGATGGTTCTACCAAATAGATCTTCTATTTTAGAGGAAATACATATAGTATAAAGGTGAAAAAAAAGCAGATTGAAGATATAATTTTGGAACAATTTCATAACATGAAAATTTAGAGAGTAAACTATCAAAAAAGACTAGAGACAAACTAACTATTAGAAAAGGGAAAGGGGGGGAAGGACCTCTGATCCTCGAGGTCCTGGGTGGAGAAATGCGCCAAATAAACAGGAAATGCGCCCAAAAAAGGTTGAAGTGTCTAAAAGTGGTTTAAAGAGCCTAACGATAGGGTTAATTAGCTACTTATGTGTTGCCAAATCGCCCCAAAATTGGGGTAAAAGTGCCTAAAATTGGGTCAAAATTCCTAAAAATGGGGTATATGCACCTATTTGTAGTGTAGTTGCAATTTGAGCCTAATTTACTATTATGCGCTAATAAATAGGAAATGTGCCCAAAATTGGGTTGAAGTGCCTAATAGTGGGTTAAAGTGCCTAAGAATAGGGTTAATCTGCCTACTTGTCATTGCAGTGCATAATTTATAGGCTAATGTGGTTAAAGCACCCACAAATGTCGTTAAATCGCCTAAAATGGGGTTAATGCACCCAATTGTCACTGTAGTGCCTTTTTTAGCCTAATTTACTATTATGCACCTAATAACTAGGAAATACGCACAATAACGGGTTGAAGTGCCAAAAGGTGGGTTAAAGCGTCAAAGATGTAGTGTATTACCTTTTTTAGTCTAATTTACTATTAGTTGCCAAATAAAAATGAAATGTGCCCAAAAATGGGTTGAAATGCCTAAAAGTGTGTTAAAGCACCTAAGAATGGGGTTAATATGCCAACTTGTTAGTGTAGTGCCTAATTTATATTCATATGCGCTCTAAAATGGGGTTAAAGTACCTAAAGTCTCCTAAAAATGGGGTTTATGTGCCTATTTGTCTATGTAATGGTAATTTTAGCCTAATGTATAGGTATGTGCCTAATTTATAGGTCAATGCACTAACAAATGCATCTAAATTCCTAAAATTGGAGTTAATGCGCCCACTTGTTAGTGTATTGCCTTTTTTGGTCTAGTTTACTATTATGCACCTAATAAACATGAATGTGCCCAAAAATGGGCTGAAATGCCTAAAATTTGGTTAAAGCGCCTAAGAATGTTGTTAATGTGGCTACTTCTCAGTGCAATACCTAATTTATAGGCCAATGCACCCTAAAATGGGATTAAAGTGCCAAAAGTGGATTAAAAAAGGGCTAATAATGGGGTCTATGAACCTATTCGTCATTGTTATAGAAATTTGAGCCTAATTTATACTTACGTGCATAATTTATAGGACAATGCACCCAAAATAGTGGTTAAAGTGCCTTAAAATGTGGTTAATGCACCCACTCGTCAGTTTAGTGCCTTTTTAGCCTAATATACTATTATGTGGCTAATATATAGGAAATGTGCCCAAAATGGGTTGAAGTGCCTAAAAGTGGGTTAAAGCTCCTAAGAGTGGGATTAATCCGCCCACTTCCTAGTGTATTGGCTAATTTATATAACAATGCACCCCAAAATGGGGTAAAAGACCTAAAAATGGGTCAAAATGCTAAAAATGGGGTTTATGTGCCTATTTGCAGTGTAGTGGAAATTTGAGCCTAATTTACTATTATTTGCCTAATAAATAGGAAATGCGCCCAAAATTGGGTTGAAGTGCCTAAGATTGGGTTAAAGGGCATAAGAAAAGTGGTTAATCTTCCTACTTGTCGGTGTAGTGCCTAATTTATAGGCCAATGTGCCCAAAAATGAGTCTAAAGCCCCCACAAATGTAGCAAAAGCGCCTAAAAATGGGGTTCATGGACCCAACTGTCAGTGTACTACTTTTTTTAGCCTAATTTACTATTATGCACCTAATAATTAGGAATTGTGCCCAATAATGGGTTGAAGTGCCAAAGGTGGGTTAAAGCACCTAAGATGTCAGTGTAGTGCGTGTTTTAGCTTAATTTACTATTATTTGCCTAATAAAAAAAGAAATGTGCCCAAAAATGGGTTGAAATGTCTAAAATTGGGTTAAAGCCCCTAAGAATGGGGTTAATCTTCCTACTTGTTAGTGTAGTGCCTAAATTATAGGCATATGCATCCCAAAATGGGGTTAAAGTACCTAAAAGTGGGTTAAAATGCCTAAAAATGGGGTTTATGCGCTTATTTGACAACATAGTGGCAATTTTAGCCTAATCTACAATTGTGCGCCAAATTTATAGGCCAGTGCACCAACAAATGCGGCAAAATGCCAAAAAATGGGTTTAATGTGCCCACTTGTTAGTGTAGTGCCTCTTTTAGTCTAGTTTACCATTATGCGCCTAATAAACATGAAATTTGCCCAAATTTTGGTTGAAGTGCCTAAAAGTGGGTTAAAGCGCCTAAGAATGGGGTTAATGTGGCTACTTGTCAGTGCAGTGCCTAATTTATAGGCCAATGCACCCCCAAAATAGGGTTAAAGTGCCAAAAATGGGTTAAAACGGCTAATAATGGGGTTTATGAACCTATTTGTCAATGTTGTAGAAATTTGAGACTAATTTACAATTATATGCCTAATATATAGAACAATGTGCCCAAAAATGCGGTTAAAGTGCCTAAAAATGTGTTTAGTGCACCCACTTTTCATTTTAGTGCTTTTTTAGACTTATTTACTATACTATGGCTAATATATAGGAAATTCGCCCAAAATGGTTGAAGTGCCTAAAAGTGTGTTAAATCACCAAAGAATGGGGTTAATCCACCTACTTGTTAGTGTATCGCCTAATTTATATGCCAATGCACCCCAAAATGGAGTAAAAGCGTCTAAAAGTTGGTCCAAATGCCTAAAAATTTGGGTTTATGCGCCTATATGCAGTGTAGTGGCAATTTGAGCCTTATTTACTATTATGTGCCTAATAAATAGGAAATGCACCCAAAATTGGGTTGACATGCCTAATAGTGGGTTAAAGTGCTTAAGAATAGGGTTAATCCACCTACTTATCAGTGTAGTGCCCAATTTATAGGTCAATGCACCCAAAAAAGCAGTTAAAGCGCCCACAAATGTCGTTAAAGTGCCGAAAATGGGGTTAACGTACTGAGTTGTCTGTCTAGTTCCTAATTTATTATTATGCACCTAATAACTAGGCCAATGCACCCAATAATGGGTTGAAGTGCCAAAAGATGGGTTAAAGTGCCTAAGATAGCAGTGTATTGCCTTTTTAAGACTAATCTACTATTATTCTCCTAATAAATAGGAAATGTGCCTAAAATTGGGTTGAAATGCCTAAAAGTGGGTTAAAGTGTCTGAGAATGGGGTTAATATGCCTACTTGTAAGTGTAGTGCCTAATTTTTAGGCATGTGCACCCCAAAATGGGGTTAAAGTACCTAAATATGGGTTAAAATGCCTAAAATGGCGTTTGTGCGCCTATTTTTCGATGTAGTGGAAATTTTAGCCTAATTTATATTTATGTGTCAAATTTATAGCCCAGTGCGACAAAAAATGTGACTAAATGCCTAAAAATGGGGATAATGCACCCACTTTTCAATGCAGTGCCTATTTTAGTCTATTTTACTATTATGCGCCTAATAAACATGAAATGTGGCCAAAAATGGGTTGAAGTGCCTAAAAGTGGGTTAAATCGCCTAAGAATGGGTTTAATGTGGCTACTTGTCAGTGTAATGCCTAGTTTATAGGCCAATGCACCCCAAAATGGGGTCAAAGTGTGAAAGTGGTTAAAACAGCTAATAATGGGGTTTATGCATAATAGTAAATTAGGTTAAAAAAGGCACTACATTGACAAGTAGACGCATTAACCCGTTTTTAGGCACTCTAACTGTATTTTTGGGCACATTGGCCTATAAGTTAGGTACATAATTGTAAACTATGCTCAAATTGCCACTACGCTAACAAATAGGCACATAAACCCCATCTTTAGGTGTTTTAACCCACTTTTAGGCATTTTAACCCATTTTTAGGCATTGTAGCCCGATTTTGGGGTGCATTGTCCTATATATTAAGCAGTACACTAACAAGTAGGTGGATTAACCCTATACTTAGGGTCTCTAACCCACTTGTAGGCACATTAATTGATTTTTGGGCATATTTCCTATTTATTAGGAGTATGACAGTAAATTAGGCTAAAAAAGACAATACACTAACAAGTGGGCACAATAACCCAATTTTTAGTTGCATAATATGCATTTTTAGGTTCATTGGCCTATAAATTAGGTTCATAATAGTAAATTACGTTCAAATTGACACTACACTAACAAATATGTGGATAAACCCTATTTTAAGGCGCGCTTAGACCCACTTTTAGGCGCTTTAGCCCCATTTTATGGTGCATTGGCCTATAAATTAGGCATTGCACTAACAAGTAGGCAGATTAACCCATTCTTAGGCACTTTAACCCACTTTTATGCACTTCAACCCATTTTTGGGCTCATTTCCTCTTTATCAATCACATTTTTAGGTTAACATTACCACTACTCTGACAAATAGGCACATAAACCCCATTTTTAGGTGTTTTGACCCACTTTTAGGTGTTTTAACCCATTTTTAGGCATTGTAGCCCAATTTTAGGGTACATTGTTCTATATATTAAGCAGTGCACCGACAAGTAGGTGGATTAACTTATACTTAGGTAATCTAACCCACTTGTAGGCACTTCAATCCATTTTTGGGTGCATGTCCTTTTTTTGGTCGCACAAAAAGCGTGTTACTATAATACCAAAACATTGGGCACAGAGTACCCCATTACATCAAGACAAGACAAAAAGGAAATACATCCTACGATCGGATACCCCTCGCAGGGGGTATTTAGAAGATCACTAGATAAAGGCATGGAAAAAGACCTATCAAGTTACATGAACTAAAGACCAAACATTCCTGTCAGGAGGAAGATGATTCAACTTGCAATTGCATTCAATCAGCCCACCCACAAATAGCAACGCAGATCAAGCCAGAGCTACCTCCAGATTTCCTACATGGATCTAGCTTTATGGAACCTTAGGTCTTTTCTGACCTTCACGATCTTAGGATTCTATATGGGTTGAACACCCAAGTAAGAACCCTTGCAGTCGACTCTAGAAGGCTGAAAGATGACTCATTTGAAAGGGCAGCAACCTAAGAAATCTTGCAGCAGGGATCAGCAACAAAGTAGATTGAGTTCAACCTTTCAATGCTATGTGCATTACCAACTGTCTTATACATCCACCCACAAGAGTGATAATATGCAAAGAAATAGAGATCTCCATCAATCGACTTCCCTGACATATGTCCCTGTTGATATCCTGTAAAGGATCTAAATCCATCTCAAACCATTCGAAACAGCTCCTGTTTGCCCAGAGGCAATATATCAAATACCTGGAGGTGTCCCATATGCATTAGTAGAGTAGTCAAGGGAGAGGTGGAGGAAACTCCTTCTACCCCCATTTTACCCAAGCCACGCTTAACCATCTGATTGTTTGGACGCTGACGCCTGCGGAGAAGCAATTAACTGAACTTCAGATCTGCAACGAACTCGTGAGTCAAAGACCAAGGGACCCCATGAAGGGATCCCCAATCGATGGATTTGAACACCCAGAGGGCATTCCATCACGTAGCAACAGGGACCAACAGGGGAGAGTGGAGATATGCCCCCTATCGCCATAGTTTTGTTGATGAGGACCCCGTGGAGGGAACCAGCATCGCTGACTAGCGGGGGAATGCCACCGACAGGGCAGGAAGGGTACAGACCCAGGCCACCCATTGAAGGGCTCAACCGCCGCCATGGTCTCCAAATGAACCCGCACAAAGCCGGATAAGAAGGCCTAAAGATAGCGATTGGGGGAAACCGCCTACTGGACAAAAAGGACACAAGCCCGCGCTGCCCAACTGGGAGCCCACCTGTCGCCAAGGTCATCGAGAGAAGATCCAGCCACTTCAGGGGCCACCGTCTCCCTGGGTAAACCAAGTCGTATCTTGGAGCAAAGAAGAGCGGATTCAGAGAAGGATGAGCAAGGAGCCCATTCTTCGTCGGCATCGATAGAGCGGCAACATGCGATCACAGGATCTGTGGGAGTGGCTCTTCTCCATCCATCACGCTTGAACGGAGTGGAGTCAAAACAACGTCGATTTGCCAACCCTCAATTCGATCTTGACTCTGCGCGGAGCTTCTCATCCCTCTTCATTCCTAGATACTGAGCGGGGGATCCTGGCGGAGACGGCAAGGACATTGCTCGCTTGATAGTCCCTTTCTCCAGAGATTGCTGCTACCTACGATCAAGGAAGTCACGTCGTGGCCGATGAGGGCCAGGGGGAGGAAGTCACCGAGGTGGCACTCCCTCCCCCCAACGGTGGCCATCGGGAGATTCTAGAGAGATGTGAGAGTGAACCCTTGCCGTCCTTGATAGCGTGTGTTAACCCTAGGTGGCGCATTTCCTTTTTAGTAGGTGCATAATAGTAAATTAGGCTAAAGATGGCACTACACTAACAAGTGGGCGCATTAACCCCATTTTTAGACACTTGAACTACATTTTTGGGTTCATTGGCCTATAAGTCAGGGACATAATGGTAAACTAGGCTCAAATTACCACTACGCTGACAAATAGGTGCATAAAACCCATTTTTAGGCATTTTGGCCCACTTTTGGGAGCATTAACCCCATTTTGGAGCGCATTGGCCTATAAATTAGGCAATACACTGACAAATAGGCGCATAAACCACATTTTTATGCGTTTTAACCCACTTTCAAGCCCTTAACCCCATTTTGGGGTGCATGGGCCCATAAATTAGGCACTACATTGACAAGTAGGCAGATTAGCTGCCTTAGGCGCTTTAACCCACTTTTAGGCACTTCAACCCATTTTTGGCCACATGGGCTTATAAATTAGGCACATAATTATAAATGAGGTTAAAACTACCACTAATCTGACAAATAGGCGCATAAAGCCCATTTTTAGGTGTTTTAACCCATTTTTGGCATTGTATCCTAATTTTGGGGCGCATTGGCCTATATATTAAGCAGTACACTAACAAGTCGGTGGATTAACCCTATGCTTCGGCACTCTAACCCACTTGTAGGTACTTCAACCCATTTGTGGGTGTATTTCCTATTTAATAGGCTAAAAAAGGCATTACATTGACAAGTGGCCGCATTAACCCAATTTTGAGGTGCATAAAATGTATTTTTGGGTGCATTGGAAATTGACACTACACTGACAAATAGGCAGATAAACCCCATTTTAAGGCATCTAAACCCTACGTTTAGGCACTTTAACCCCATTTTGTGTTGCATTGGCCTATAAATCTACTATTCTACTCTACTAAACACCACAACTCATCTCTGTTTTGTCCTGATTCCGCAAAACAACCGGACTCTTGTCTCAGTTTAGTTAAAAGCCGAACTTTTACGGGTTGTGATCCTCCCTTATGTCAACCCTAATCGTCTGCTATCAATGTCTCCCTTACTACTCTGACTTCACCGATGGACGAAATAGAGTGGGGGTCAAAGAACGTGGCAGAGGATGGCGACACAGCAGGTACCAGGCCACATGCTGATGGCGCAGTCTTGGAAGCATGCAGTTTCAAACGAAAACTAAGGTCAAAGATTTACAATCATAGATTAGTGCAATAGGCGTCGAAACAACCGCCGTCGAGACTCACCTTGTATAATAGAAAGCGGCCGGAGTACAGGTTCTTCAATTCTCCACCGGAGGCCATCCATATTCGCACGATACGCATCATCAAATCATGTACTACGTTGCCAATATGGTAGGGCTTCTGAATACAGTAGATCTATTAACATCACAGTGCAAGAAAATTCAATCAGATAGCAAGTACTATTCGTAATATTAACATCACAGTGCAAGAAAATTCAATCAGATAGCAAGTACTATTCGTAATCTGTCTCTCTTTGACAACATTCTTAATTGGTAATCACAACCACACCCTCAAATTTGGCATCATGGACCGCCTAGATTATAACTGAACTTGTTCGTTAACGTCATCTTGTTTCTCTACATATTCCTTTAATTTTCAGGTCTCTTCCGAAGAATGTTGTGCTGTTGAAACTTCAAAAATAAAACCATATGTTATCATCTCCCAGGTCCGTCCCCATGTCCGTTCGTATCCTCTGAATAGCACTAAAGCCTACGGCTTTAACCTGCAACTAAGGAATTGTGGCCACGCCATCCAATGATGTGCTTCTATGTTACATTGATTCATTGGCAGCATATCTCTTTGTATTGGTTCCACTATGCAGAATTTAAAGACTTTCCTAGCACAGAGTATCATAATATTCTTAATCGTCTGGGATAATGGGATCGCGAGCTACTGGATGCGAGAAGTTATGTTCTTCGCTTATATTAACCGGAAGGTTGTCTATTGGTGTGGCTGTCAATGGCATGAAACATGGATCTTCCGCCCGAATGATACGCAGTACGGGTGCTATGAGTACCGCAATGTTCTGAGATACATCGTGCATTCAGTTTCTGGCACACACCTTACGGTTAAATCTAGAGCGAGATCATCCACATGTTGTAGTAGTTGCGACGATGTTGTCCAAGAATTCACGATGGTTGTTGGTTTGTGGACCTCTCGTGTTGTTCTGGTGTTTATCCTCCGAGTATCACACACCCATCTGAGGTATGACGGCAGCCACATGAGGCAGCTACGGCCCCAGGTAATGGTGGTGTGATTAGCGCCTATTCCTCTCCTTTTTTTAATTTTGTATTTGTTTTGTTATGATTTTTCACTGGCGTTTTGTTTCCCTTCACCACCTAACAATGAGATCACAGTTGCTGATCCTTGTTTTAGTAGGTGCAAGCTACTTCTTTTCTTAATAATCGATTTACGTGTACCTTTGCCCATGGAATTATAGGGTGAGGATCTATTCCTGTAACAGGTGGTATCTATCTAACAAAAGATGTAGTTTATTCCTTGTTTAATTAGGAACAACAAATCCTAGGATCTTGTTCGTTTTTACTGAAGGTCATTGGCGGTCAAGGTTAGAGCATGGAAATGATTGGGGAGTGATTTTGTTAAGGTATTTGTTACAACCCCAAATTTTGGGTTCATTTGGTGAGAAATGCAATTTCTCATATTAAAGATATTTGAACAAATAATGATATAATTTACTTCAAATAAATGGATTTCGTTTACAATAGCCTTGATGATTGTTTTGTGGGCTTTATTGGCTATTGGGCCCAAATAACAAGAAAATTCAATTAATAAATGAATAATTGGATTTTTGAGAAAAGAATGATGTGGAAACCTCTATAAGGAAAATCCAAAGATGAATTTTGTGCCTCTTGGGTCCTTGGGTTCCAAGGATTCCAAGGTTGCAAAGATAATGCAACAAGAAAAGAAAAGATTAGTTAAATATTTCCTTACTAAGAAAGAAATTAAAAACAATGATAAAATATGGAAAATAAGTGGAAAGAGGTATGATTGAGTTATCTTTGGTGGATTTTCGTATCCATAAGGTTTCTAATGTTAAACGGAATGCCAATGAGGAAAATAAAAAGAAAGGTAAAGAGAAATCCTTAAAAAGATATATTTTAATAAAGAAATAGTAACATATAGAAAACTCTAGAAAGTGGCATTGATGGCCACAACTGATTAGATTTCATTTACAGGTGATTACTAATGGAAAGAGTAGTCAAAATAAAGGAATAGAAAAAGAGGAGAGAGAAAATATGTGTTTTATACATAATACATGGTTTATGAGTCTTTGACTTGCATATGAAGAAAAAGAGTTATTCCTTTTGAGTTTTGATTTCAAACTTGGAATATAAGTAGATTAAGTCTTTATAGACTTTCCCTTAAAATTTGGGATCAATCGGATAAACGGATTGAGAGATATGGATTTTTCTAGAAATCCTAAAGTGGCTCGATTTATTTTAAATGTCACGTTTATTCAATTTGATCAGGAATCTTTGTTCTAATACATGGCCCGATAGCCGTTAGATTTTGGTCTAACGGTGGCTGCTCTTCGTTTGGGGATCAAAAAAGGCAATAGCAAAGGAAAGTTTTCCCGATCGTTTTGCTCAAAGCACAATCTCTGTGCAAATTTGGGGATTGATCCTTTAGATATGGGAGAAGAAACCGAACCCAGTGGTCCGTAGTTTCCAGGTTTCCATGTGGGAAAAGGATTTTCCCAAATCCCAGTTGGTTCAGGAAACCGGAAGGGTAATCCTCCCTAGAACCATGCCTATATAAGGCACACGAATCCTAGAGCGAGGGAGAGATCAAACCCACCTTCGCAGGGGCAATGCTCTGCCTCTGCCCATCGTTTATGCAGGCCATGTGGGCGTGCGTTTCTTTCCATCTCCAGCTGCTCTATTCCTACGGAGGAACAGGGGACGCAGCACCTGCAGAGGACCCATGGTCCGGTCTCTACTTGCTGCTGGGGACCTCGTGCGGGTGGGCAGGAAGGAAGGACGGTGGTCGAGTTGGAAGAAGAACCTTGGGCGGGCGCTGCTCGCGGGAAGCCACCAGACGGCAGCAAGCGGCCGGACCTGCAAAGATGGAGAAGCGCGTAGGATCGCGACAGGAGAAGGCTGGGTCGCGGATCAGGGAGAAGGCGGACCCAAGGATAGGATCCGCGAACCAAAGAGAAAAAGGAATTGCAATAAAAGAAGATGAAGGGGCTGACGTGGCGCGCTACCATTGGCCAGAAGTAAGTAAATATCATCGAAATCCTAACTAATGATCTGTAACTCCGATTAAGAAAGTAAAATATGAAAGTTGATCAGAAAAACGTGAAGAATCCAATAAAAATATAATTGGAGCATGATTCTGTTTACTATTCAAAAAGTATATAAAGATGCTATCTTTAATAGTTTAATCATGAAAAACCCTAACCTTTGATGATTAATGAATTAGAAAAGGTTACATGGGTGTTTAAAGTAGATACTAACATGTTGTTAATAAAAGTGAAAATAGGATCTAAAAAGATGATCTTTTTATATAATTGGCTGAATTTAGGGTTTAGTGCATGAGTATGCATTAATGAGTTTGAAAACCCTAATTTAGGAGAATATGTCTTTTAATTGGTTTAATTGATCAAATCCATGAATAAATAGGGATGTGATGATCCTAAGTCAATTTGGGTATAAAAGACTATTAAAATGAATAGTTGAGCAATTAAGGTTCATATAAATGGAAAAGAGTATTTTAGGGTTTGTTAACCTAAAAGGGATAAAGTTTGAGAAATTGATCTAAGAAACCCTAATGAATATTAATGAAATCTTAATGTGGATTAGAAACCCTAGAAAGAGAATCCAAGTCAATAAAGTAGATTCTTGATAAAGTGTGTAATAAATAGAGTACATATTCTTTCAGGAATTATGTGATGATTGAGTTACTTGCTTGGATCTGTTGATTGGCTTGATTGTATATACATGAAGTATATGTTGAATAATCTGCATGACTCAACAAATCAGGTATGTGGTTAATTATGAATAACCGTTTAGGTTTTCCGATTGATTTCCGGATGTTTAATCGCATTGAATGCAACTAAACTGTTTGGATGTTCATATTGCAATTATAAAGTGACTATGACTATCACATAATGTATATGCCTTCTATCTCAGATCTTGGTCCCCTTTGTGTCGTAATGGCTGACCTAGTATATGGCTACCTAGAGGGTAGGTCCATCAGGTCATGAATGACTTAGTATATGGCTGCCTAGAGGGTAGGTCCATCAAGTCACAGTGAGTTAGATATTGGGCTACCTTTGGGTGGTGCCATGCAACTCTACCTTTACAGAGGTACCATATAAGTCCTTACAGGGACAACACAGAGTTGTGGATAGGTATGGATTGAGTAGTATGGCTTAAAACGTAATCTTGATTGTTAAATGTTTAATTGAATGATTACATTGTTAACATACTTGCATGTTTATTGTTTTCCCCACATACCAGCTTCGGCTGACCGACGTTTTGTTTGTCGGCGTTTTAGGTACAAGCCAAAAGGACAAACAGTAAATTATGAAATACATGAAGTAAAAATACAAGGAGGATTAGTAGAGTAGAATCCTTAAGTGGATAGAAGTTTAGAGATCCATGTTTTTCAAAAAGGTATGCAAAAATTTTAATTTTCTTACAGCTTTTCAGTATAGTCTGTTAAAATTTGATAATTATTCTTGGTTAATTGCCGAACCTTTGATCCGGAAGTCATGGATGCGGCTTCAACCTCTCGGTCTCCCTTAATTGGGGGTTATCGGGAGGTGGGGTCGTAACATTTGGTATCAGAGCCTAGGTTCCTCATTTAACCATTAATAATTATTAAATTTTACAAACTCCATAGAACCCAAGGGAGTTATTAGAGGATTATCCGAAAGACAGAGGTATCTAGAAAAGGATCACGGCTGGGGGCTGGCAATATTTTCCTCCGCACCGCTAGTCGGAATATGAGGACTCCCGGATCTGTGTGACTGCCTGGCCAAAGTCTTAGGGTATGAATCGAAATAAGATACCTTTAGGACTTCTCATCTTATTCATCCCTTCTCACCACAAAATTCTGATAAGGACCAAAAGGATTAGGGTTTTCTTTCTTCTTCTCACCCTCTAGAGGTATTAGTAAGGTTAATAAGGTTTAAGGAATCCTCCACCAAAGTAATGAAAGGCATGTAAATAAGATGCCATGGACATAAGCTTAATAGATTAAGCGCAAACTAAAGAATAGATACATGCTTAGGTCGTATGACATAAGTCGTCATGTCCTCAGAAGAGACCTGAGGCTAGACCTTCTTGTCAAGAGGATAAGTTGGTCTTGGAGATAGAGATCTCCATTGCAAGTAGAGACCTGGCACATCCTCGGAGGAAGATGCTAACCCTAACCCTAAGTGAAGGTTAGAGAGAGATGAGTTGGACCAGGTGTTTGAAAGGACATGCCTTTGGGATGCCATATGATCCATGGGTGACCTAGCATGGTACAGTAGGTGATCTGCTTGTGCCTTAATAGCTTGCTAGGGTTAAGTAGTCTCATGTGGAGGTAAACCCTAGACCTAAGAGCTTTTGTGACCTTGTTGTCAAGAGATAGTTTTCCTCCCATCCTGGGAGAGGGACCCCTTTGGTAGGGTGTATATCAGTTTTGTTGGTTTAAGGTAACCTGAAGAGGTCTCACAGGATCTTGAGAAGCTAAGTGAAAAGTACATGGTATGAGAATGAACCTGTAGACCCATAGAAATCCATCTCTAATTGCATATGAATGTGTTACCATGGAGGTAACCGGTATGGGGCTTGACCAAGGTAGGCAGGTTGCCATGACCCCTATGAAAGGATGAAAGCCAGTCCTTGAATGTAGAAAGAGAGATGATGAAGACTTGGGTAAGGTTCTAAGTAAACATGTACTATAATGGTGAATCCTAAGTCTATCCTAGGGTCAGGTAGGGATATGATCGATGAAAGTAGGAGTTGCCTAATTCCCTAGTTGCACATGACCATAGGGTCGGGAGGTAACAGCTATCATTGTCTGAGGGCCATGGGTTAGGAGATTGATCACCTTCATGAACTCATGGGACCCAAAGGGCAGATGAGTAGGGCACTCTCTTGATGCATAAGGGAAGAGGGATGACCCCAAAAGAGTCGGTACCCTATAGACCTAGAGGAGATGACCAAGGATATAAACCTCAGTAGGCTCAAGACTAGTTTTCCATGGAGGTAACTTTGATATCGAAATGTTTGTGATGAAGAGACATATGTGGCACGTTGCAACTTAGATGTAAAGGTGTATTGGCAAGGTGGGATGTACCATCTCCACTCTTGGAACAGGAAGAACTCTGTATTTGGACTGCAGCCAAATGCTTATTTCCTCTTGTTATGGGGGTGAGAGATAGGACATTACGCATGACATACACCAGGGATAAGAGATGATGTAGGAACGTTGCCACGAGAAATGGGGATAGAGAAGATAACCTACCCTGGTAAAGTGAATGATACATGGATGGCTTGCAAACACTAAGAGGAATGAGGTAGTCACCTTAGGAGGATGTATTTATCATGAGCTATGTGGAACTTACAAGTTATACCAGGTTGAGTTTGATCACCACGATGATGAAATCAGAGAGTGTTCTTAATGAAGATAGACAGAGGGTTTAAGGGGAGACAATAAGTGAAATACATGGAAGTGCATGTCTTCAACGTTACCTAATACCTAAGGATGTGAAGTGGTAGTGGATGCTCTGGTTGAGAAACATCTGACTTGTTTGACTAGAAGCTAGAAGAGGTGGTTTGGCTAACCCTAAGTTCGAAAAGTAGAGGTGTTTGGATAACACTCAGATGTAACAAGATACATTGGAAAGTTAATGGTTGTTTAGTTAGCCAGTCTAGTCCTTGATGTAATGAAAGGATGGTGATGGAACCTCAGATACACCTCTTGGATAGGAAGGTAATAAAACCCTGATGAGATTGGTTTAGGGTTTCTGAGAAATCAATTTTGAGGAATCACGACGTACCAGAAATCATGATTGAAGATCACCATACGCAGGGGTACTACCAAGATAATAAGTGACAGTAGTACTTTGGATGCTTAAGACAAAGCTGCATGTGGTTTATGGCCATGCAAGCCAGGAGGTAAAGGGCAAACCCCAGTAACCCAGTGTATCGATATAGAGGACAAAAGATTCCCTGAGAAGGAATGGGAGCTCAACACTATGGATGTTGTGATGGGTCTCCCCTAGACCAAGGAAGGTCGAGATGCAATATGGGTTATGGTAGATCACCTTACCTAGATGACTTGAGAAAGAGAGAGTTCTGTCAAGGGACAGATCTGGTTGGACAACCCATGAGAGAGATGGTCCAACTACACCACGATGTGAGTTCAAAGGATCTTGAGTTTGACCTAGAGGTTCACTTCCATAAAGTGGAAGTAGGTACATGAAGAACTCAATGTTAGTACAGTTTATCACCCCACACTAATGGGTAGTGTAATCCAGACCAAAGGGTCTGATGAGGGCATGTGTGCTCGTTCAGGGTGATATCTAGAGACAGTTCTTGTCCTATGAAAGATATGACAATGACCACCATAGCCAATATCGGGATTCAATGCAGCTCTATCAGAGAGGTTGTGTCGGTCACCACTTCAGTAAGGTGATGTTGGTGAAGGACCATGTGATGGTTAGAAAAGGACCACAGTGTGTGTAGATGAAGTCACTTTGATCGTGCAATGGCTGAAAGGAGCCTAGAGACGATAAGAGTCGTGAGCAGATGCAAAGAAGACTGACATGCAGTTCACTGTGGGAGATTATGTGATATGAAAATCCAACCCCTCTAAGTTATAGCTAAGAGAGATGAGTCCCTGATGCATGGGTTCTTTTGATATGGTTTGGTGGAGAAGGTTAAGATTGACCTTACCCCTCGGGATAAAGTAATGTGTGATGAGTTCCATGTGTTTGATTTAGAGCACTATGTGAGGTACCCCGACCATGTGTTGAGCAATGAGCCTAGTGAGCCCAAGGGAAGCTGAAATGGCCTGAGTCCACCTGTGCAGTTTATAGATGCCAGGATGAAAGAACTCAGAGAAAAGAATATGTGATGATAAAGGTTATGTGGAAGAACCATGAGTACGGTAAAGCCACATAGGAGCCAATGATGGACATGGAAAGTCTTATCCTGAATTGATTGTTTGTTTGCTTGATAGAATTTTGAGGACAAAATTCCTATAAGAGGGGAAGGATGTTACAACCCCAAATTTTGGGTTCATTTGGTGAGAAATGCAATTTCTCATATTAAAGATATTTGAACAAATAAATGATATAATTTACTTCGAATAAATGGATTTCGTTTACAATAGCCTTGATGATTGTTTTGTGGGCTTTATTGGCTATTGGGCCCAAATAACAAGAAAATTCAATTAATAAATGAATAATTGGATTTTTGAGAAAAGAATGATGTGGAAACCTCTATAAGGCAAATCCAAAGATGAATTTCGTGCCTCTTGGGTCCTTGGGTTCCAAGGATTCCAAAGTTGCAAAGATAATGCAACAAGAAAAGAAAAGATTAGTTAAATATTTCCTTACTAAGAAAGAAATTGAAAACAATGATAAAATATGGGAAATAAGTGGAAAGATGTATGATTGAGTTATCTTTGGTGGATTTTCGTATCCATAAGGTTTCTAATGTTAAACAGAATGCCAATGAGGAAAATAAAAAGAAAGGTAAAGAGAAATCCTTAAAAAGATATATTTTAATAAAGAAATAGTAACATATAGAAAACTCTAGAAAGTGGCATTGATGGCCACAACTGATTAGATTTCGTTTACAGGTGATTACTAATGGAAAGAGTAGTCAAAATAAAGGAATAGAAAAAGAGGAGAGAGAAAATATGTGTTTTATACATAATACATGGTTTATGAGTCTTTGACTTGCATATGAAGAAAAAGAGTTATTCCTTTTGAGTTCTGATTTCAAACTTGGAATATAAGTAGATTAAGTCTTTATAGACTTTCCCTTAAAATTTGGGATCAATCGGATAAACGGATTGAGAGATATGGATTTTTCTAGAAATCCTAAAGTGGCTCGATTTATTTTAAATGTCACGTTTATTCAATTTGATCAGGAATCTTTGTTATAATACATGGCCTGATAGCCGTTAGATTTTGGTCTAACGGTGGCTGCTCTTCGTTTGGGGATCATAAAAGGCAATAGCAAAGGAAAGTTTTCCCGGTCGTTTTGCTCAAAGCACAATCTCTGTGCTAATTTGGGGATCGATCCTTTAGATATGGGAGAAGAAACCGAACCCAGTGGTCCGTAGTTTCCAGGTTTCCATGTGGGAAAAGGATTTTCCCAAATCCCAGTTGGTTCAGGAAACCGGAAGGGTAATCCTCCCTGGAACCATGCCTATATAAGGCACACGAATCCTAGAGCGAGGGAGAGATCAAACCCACCTTCGCAGGGGCAATGCTCTGCCTGTGCCCATCGTTTTTGCAGGCCATGTGGGCATGCGTTTCTTTCCATCTCCAGCTGCTTTGTTCCTATGGAGGAACAGGGGACGCAGCATCTGCAGAGGACCCATGGTCCGGTCTCTACTTGCTGTTGGGGACCTCATGCGGGTGGGCAGGAAGGAAGGACGGTGGTCGAGTTGGAAGAAGAACCTTGGGCGGGCGCTGCTCGCGGGAAGCCACCAGACGGCAGCAAGCGGCCGGACCTGCAAATATGGAGAAGCACGCAGGATCGCGACAGGAGAAGGCTGGGTCGCGGGTCAGGGAGAAGGCGGACCCAGGGATAGGATCTGCGAACCAAAGAGAAAAAGGAATTGCAATAAAAGAAGATGAAGGGGTTGACGGGGTGCGCTACCATTGGCCAGAAGTAAGTAAATATCATCGAAATCCTAACTAATGATATGTAACTCTGATTAAGACAAGTAAAATATGAAAGTTGATCAGAAAAACGTGAAGAATCCAATAAAAATATAATTGGAGCATGATTATGTTTAATATTCAAAAAGTATATAAAGATGCTATATTTAATAGTTTAATCATGAAAAACCCTAACCTTTGATGATTAATGAATTAGAAAAGGTTACATGGGTGTTTAAAGTAGATACTAACATGTTGTTAATAAAAGTGAAAATAGGATCTAAAAAGATGATCTTTTTATATAATTGGCTTAATTTAGGGTTTAGTGCATGAGTATGCATTAATGAGTTTGAAAACCCTAATTTAGGAGAATATATCTTTTAATTGGTTTAATTGATCAAATCCATGAATAAATAGGCATGTGGTGATCCTAAGTCAATTTGGGTATAAAAGACTATTAAAATGAATAGTTGAGCAATTAAGGTTCATATAAATGGAAAAGAGTATTTTAGGGTTTGTTAACCTAAAAGGGATAAAGTTTGAGAAATTGATCTAAGAAACCCTAATGAATATTAATGAAATCTTAATGCGGATTAGAAACCCTAGAAAGAGAATCCAAGTCAATAAAGTAGATTCTTGATAAAGTGTGTAATAAATAGAGTACATATTCTTTTCAGGAATTATGTGATGATTGAGTTACTTGCTTGGATCTGTTGATTGGCTTGATTGTATATACATGAAGTATATGTTGAATAATCTGCATGACTCAACAAATCAGGTATGTGGTTAATTATGAATAACCGTTTAGGTTTTCCAATGGATTTCTGGATGTTTAATCGCATTGAATGCAACTAAACTGTTTGTATGTTCATATTGCAATTATAAAGTGACTATGACTATCACATAATGTATATGCCTTCTATCTCAGATCCTGGTCCCCTCTGTGTCGTAATGGCTGACCTAGTATATGGCTACCTAGAGGGTAGGTCCATCAGGTCATGAATGACTTAGTATATGGCTGCCTAGAGGGTAGGTCCATCAAGTCACAGTGAGTTAGATATTGGGCTACCTTTGGGTGGTGCCATGCAACTCTACCTTTACATAGGTACCATATAAGTCCTTACAGGGACAACACAGAGTTGTGGATAGGTATGGATTGAGTAGTATGGCTTAAAACGTAATCTTGGTTGTTAAATGATTAATTGAATGATTACATTGTTAACATACTTGCATGTTTATTATTTTCCCCACATACCAGCTTCGGCTGACCGACGTTTTGTTTGTCGGCGTTTTAGGTACAAGCCAAAAGGACAAACAGTAAACTGTCATATTATGAAATACACGAAGTAAAATACAAGGAGGATTAGTAGAGTAGAATCCTTAAGTGGATAGAAGTTTAGAGATCCATGTTTTCCAAAAAGGTATGCAAAAAATTTAATTTTCTTACAGCTTTTCAGTATAGTCTGTTAAAATTTGATAATTATTCTTGGTTAATTGTCGAACCTTTGATCCGGAAGTCATGGATGCAGCTTCAACCTCTCGGTCTCCCTTAATTGGGGGTTATCGGGAGGTGGGTTCGTAACAGTATTTCTGAGCATCAAAATCTGAGTACAAACATTTTACCTATAAAAAATCAAAACAATTTTAAATTATTGTATCCTTGGCCCTGATCCAGCGTTTTGATCCAATTTACTATATAGATTTGGTGTGCCTTTTATTTTATTAACATCATTGGTTCTTCATAAGAAAATGCATTGAAGCACATAACTACAAAAAAGATAATTGTCTCTACTGTAATTTTCCTTCACTCGTGTCATAATCTTACACGTGATGGCTTTTTTTATTTAACGTAATGGCTTTTTATTCACTTCCTAAAACTGAAATCATGTGTTTTTCCTAGATTTGTAATGGAGTGAAAGAAGGTAAAAGGAATATCAATAGTTTAGATGTGCTTTTGGTAAAAACTTTACTATGCAATGCTTCGTGATTTTAAGAGAACATATTGATATTTTTTCCTAGTTGCTACTCGTAGATACACAAACTGATATTTTTAATAAAAATATTTCATTATTATTTTATAATATTCATAAAGTGGAGGAGTGTCTATTCTGAAGTATACCGCTTGCGATCGGTGTGACATCCCTCCATAGTGTCCCAATCAGGATTTGACCCCACGACATGTGGCTCACTATCTGTCAGGATTACCTGTTACCCTTACTGACACATACAATGCTTTTTCATATTTATCATCACATTCTAGCAGTCTAAATCAGGAACTACAAAATCAAAATCTCTCATCATTCCGGTAGCAAAAAAAATTGTTACCACTCCAAAACCAGCTCAAACCTCCATCTTTATACAATATTCTGATGTGAAAACAGAAATTTATCATTAGCTGCCATGACTCAACCATGTTAATATCAACAAAAAAGAAAGAAAAAAGACCTAAAGTAGGATTAAAACACCACAAATTGTTTTGTTCTACCGACATGCATATCTTAACTCGTTTAAAATTCTCATTACCTTTTCTAACTAGCATGTCTATTTTGTTTGCACAAGAAAATGTGAATCCTTCTGGTTATTCAATCTTTATCCTATCCAACATTTGATTGAGCTCTCAAATCATGAAGAACAATGATAAATGCTTAGAGATAAGTAGGATTTAAAATTAATTTATCCACACCCCTTTATTCATGAGCATAATGAAAATTGACTTTTTATTTTTCTTTGAAATGAAGTGCTATACCCAATCCACCACAACCTCCTATTTCTTTATGTCACGTCTATTACAAAGATTCCATGTATTATATTTTCATGTTACCATCTAGGTTCAATATGAAAAGTTGAATTGGCTTGCTGGGCAGAATCATTAACACACAACTAGATGGTCCCAGTTGATCAAATAAGGTTTTTGAGAAAGAACCATCATTTCCCTAACAACTTGGTTTGTTCCATCATTGACCTAATCCTTCCATCATTCACTTTTTATTATAATCACAATGGACTTGGTAAGTTCAATTGTTCACCCATCAATTAGATTGCACATATACTACTATGTAAATCAATGACATTATACAAAATCTCATGCACACTTATTCTGATACACACATATAAGAGTGTACGAAAGCGTATTATAATATATTGTAGAATTGTGTGTATATATTTTACTTAAATACAATTTCTTGTAACACATCATTAAGATCAGCTGAGTTTTTCATAACATTTTTCTAGAAACCAAAAACATGAGACTTGAGACTAGAGAACTCTACTAGGTGAACATTAAATCAAACTAGATAATTAAGACACTAGAGATTTATAGGGTTAGGTCGTGTTTATAAATCTAAAATGTGACTTGATAGGTAATTAACATATAATTGACACATGAAGATTTTATATCACACACACACACACACACACATATATATATATCATTTGGATGAGTGTAAGTCACTCATCCAAAGACAACAAAATCGACGCACAAAACTAATTTGAAATACATGATTTTTTTCTCCTTTAGATGCACGACCTATAAGTGTCCAAATGAGCTAAAATTAATTATATAATATTTTCTTATGATAATTAAGAAGATCAATAGTTTAGATTTTTCAAAAATTTACTACATCTTGAAAAATGACTGAGGTGTACGGTACCTCCGCTCGAGTGTACACTAGCCTGACTATATATATATATATATATATATATATATATATATATATATATATAATGTTGCAAAATACATCCAAACAACTTTGATTATTCTTTCACCTCCACAATCACTCAACATAATCCTTACTATTGTAAAACTAATGTATTACATTTGTATTATTATGTTCCATCCTCTTTAGTTTTAAAAGGAAAATTTTCAATCAGATTAGTAGTATTACTCTATGTTTTGCATTTGTGAATTGCGTTTCAAAAGTTTAATGTGCATGTATTCACAAAATTTATACTGCTTTTAATAAGCAATTCACTATTCCACATATGATTGAGCTACCTTAGTATTCAAAGGAAAAAAGTCCAATACAAAATAAAGAATGGTCCTTCCCCATAGTAAATTTTCTCAAGCCATCTCTAACATGTTGATTTCATCCCACATGCTTCCGTTCTTATATTCTAGCAATCTAATCAAGCAACCCATTATCTGATATCATCTCATGAAGCCTATCAAAGGGATAAGAATATTAACCATTTCACTTCCTATCTTGGTAAGAACTATTTCAACTGGATGCCTGATTATTATAACTTGCAAGTAGCTGACGTCGCTTAATTAGTTTAGTTGATTCTCCTTAATTATCATGAATTTTATCTTTTACATATTATGACAGGGATAAAAAATGTGTCATGCACCATTTATAAAATTGTCGATCAACCTTTTCATTTCAATGAAGAATACAACCATTATTGAATATAGAGATTGTGAAAATATAGTGTCCATGGATATATCTCAAACTTGAGTATTACAGTTGTGTGTTGTAAATTACCTATTCTCAACACATTGTCACTATTTTTTAAATAAATGTTAGAACTAATTTGTGGTCTTTTCTTTGGGTCTAGTTTAGATGTCTTCTTTCGATATTGTTCTAATTCCCTCTTCCTTTCCATAAAATTTAGATAACATTGAGAGATTAACTCTAATGTAAAGAATGTTATTTGACCATTTAACAAAACAAGTGGTATAAAAGAATTTGTTTGTGCATCGGTCTCTCAAGATCCAAGTCCTAATTAAATACATCATAATAAAAACAATACTCTATGTTTTCTTTATTCCAAGAAAAGCAAGACAATTCAACTTGGACCTTGTCAGTTACCATCAACTTCTTTGATTTGTGAATTTGTGTTGTTGTGTGTCTCTACTTTACTATGAGAAATTTAAAAATGTTTTAGTATTGTTTGAGATATTCAACTTATATACTCATTTTAAACTAGCAATAGTTTATATCAATCATTGACATACTTGATAGAACTTAAGCTTCATTTTGTTATACACATTTTGTCAGGAAGAAAAGAAAACCAAATAATAGGTTCTAAATGGAATTTTGGAGATACTTGTAGCAAGTAATTTTGATGAGTATAACACTAACTCATTTAGATAGTATCTCGAAACATGAGGATATTGTGATTCATGTAGACATATATGAACTAAAGTAAAATGAAGATAAAATTTAAAAAATCATATAAGAACGGTTAGTGACTCATTTGAGTGAATTTTTTTCATTAAATATTTTTTGTTTTATTTTTATAAAGAAGAAATATCAAACTTTCTATTATAAAGAAAAATAGTTCTCTTACATAGATTATTTATTAAATTTGGATATCTACAATTGTCAACCTCTACACATTCTATTTATCTAGATCATGTAGTAAATAGGTGTATGATCATAACTTTTTCTTCATGTTAATTGAAGAGGAAACTTTCATGTATGATAGAAGTATCAGAGAGGGAACACATAACATAAACAAATTCAATGGAGGATATAATTGATCAAGTTCACATGATTATATAAAAGTTGGAATAGATTGATGTATAGCATAATAGTTTTGTAAAATATAGGTTCATTCTTGATATATTATGTATATCCTAGATCTCTTTTTGTCACTATAAGGATTCCCCCACCACAAAGAAAGATAGAAACCCTTCTAACTTATTATCTTTCAATCACTCATGCATAAACACACATCATGTAACTTCCATGAGTTCATCCACATTGAGATAAACATTATTTCTAGATGAGCAAAAAATATTCTTAAAATTTACTTTATTTATCTAATTTCTTGTGATGTATGTGCATCAGTTTACTCCAACATGGTTGAGATCCACCAATTTTGCAAGGAGAAAAAATACGTTAAAAATCATTGGATATGGTGTCAAGTTCGATACCAAGTAACTCCTAACTTGAACTTAAATCAAAATTATTTTTGTATAGAGATTTAGCTTTTTAATTTTTATATAAATTATTCATTGAGGTAACATATTTAAAAAAATTAAAATCATAATGAAAGACACTTCAAATATAAGACGATATAAACACAAGAAGAAAAATATACTATATATAATAAATTAAAATAATTTTATGATATCAATTGTCAAACGATACTATCATTTCCTTGAAATTGAACTAAAACAATGGGAATGATATACATTATTATTTATTTTAAAAATTGTCACATCATCAAATAAATTTTTTCATTTGTCTCCATCCTTTGTGTCAGACTTATAATCCATATATCAAATTTGAGGAGATACAAACATGAGAACACAAAGATAAAGTGAACAACAAAACTTCTTGTAAAATGCAACATTGGTGATGGTGTAGTCTATTTTTATACTTTTAATAGTCAACATTATATTAGAATAATATGCAGTGTTGATTTATAAATATATATTTTGATTTTGTCAATGTGAATTTAATTGAAAGTATAGCTTTATAAAGTATATACCTCTTTATTAAGTTAATGAGATATTCAGGCATAAATTCCACATGCAAAGCACGTGCAGTTACTAGTTAGTCACTACGCTAATAAGTAGGTGGATTAACCCATTCTTAGGTTCTTTAACCCACTTTTAGGCACTTCAACCCATTTTAAGGAGCATTTCCTATTTTTTAGGCGCATAATAGTAAATTCAACTAAAAAAGGCACTACACTGACAAGTGGGTGCATTAATCCCATTTTTAGTCACTTTAACTACATTTTTTGGCGCATTGGATAAACTAGGTGCATAACAGCAAAATTAGGCTCAAATTGCCACTACACAGACAAATAGGTGCATAAAACTCATTTTTAGGCGTTTAGACCACTTTTGGGCACTCTAACCCCATTTTGGGGTGCATTGGCCTATAAATTAGGCACTACATTGACAAGAAGGAAGATTTACCCCATTCTTAGACGCTTTAAACCATATTTAGGCACTTCAACCCGTTTTTGGTGCATTTCCGATTTATTAGGTGCATAATAGTGAATTAGGCTAAAAAAGGCACTACACTGGAAAGTGGGCGCATTAATCCCATTTTTAGGAGTTTTAATTGGATTTTTGGGTGCATTGGCCTATAAGTTAGGCACATAATAGTAAACTAGGCTCAAATTGTCACTACACTGACAAATATGCACATAAACCCCGTTTTTATGCATTTTGACCAACTTTTTGGAGCATTAACCCCATTTTCGAGCGCATTGGCCTATACCATAGGCAATACACTGACAAGTAGGCAGATTAACTTTGTTTTTAGGTGTAACCCACGTTTAGGCACTTCAACCCATTTGGGTGCATTTCCTGTTTATTAGGCACTTAAAACCATCTTGTTTCATACTTTCTCAAGCTTGTTCCTTGAATTGTGTATCTACTATCTTGAGTTTCTTTTGTGATGCAGGACATATAGAGTTGCATTGTATGTAGAATTTTATGCAGATTTTACTCCTGTGTCAAATTTTGATGCTAGGCTAGTGTTTTTTATGCTAAAATGGCCTTCTAAGCAATACTCAGCGCTTTTCCATGAGCCCTGACACTTTTTGGGTGAATTTTGCCATCTTGAGGGTCAAATTTGTGAGTTATTATTTTTTTGCAGCACTTTATCTTGCATTGATATTTTTTAGAATTACTTATGGGTTGTTCAAGTGTAGATAGACCACGTTTTTAGGCATTTCAACCACCTTTTGGGGGCTTTAACCCCATTATGGGGTGCATTGGCCTATAAATTAGGCACTACACTAACAAGTAGGCAGATTAACCCCATTCTTAGACGCTTTAACATACTTTTATGCACTTCAACCCAATTTTGGACACATTTCCTCTTTATTAGTCGCATAATAGTAAATTAGGCTAAAACAACACTACACTAACAAGTTGGTGCATTAAACCCATTCAATCCACTTCAAATCACATTTTTGGGCGCATTGGCCAATAAATTAGGTACATAACAGTAAATTGTGCTGAAATTTCCACTACACAGACAAATAGGCATATAAACCCCATTTTTAGGCATTTAGACCCACTTTTGGGTGCTTTAATTCAAGTTTGGGGTGCATTGGCATATAAATTAGGCACTACACTTACAAGTAGGCAGATTAACCCCATTCTTAGGTCCTTTAACCCACTTTAGGCACTTCCATTGATTTTTAGGCAGATTTCCTATTTATTAGGTGCATAATAGTAAATTAGGCTAAAAAGGCACTACACTGACAAATGGGCGCATTAACCCCATTTTTGGGCACTTCAACCACATGTTGGGAGCATTGACCTATAAATTAGGTGCATAACAGTAAAATTAGGCTCAAATTGCCACTACACTGGCAATTAGGCGCATAAACTCCATTTTTAGATGTTTAGACCAACGACACTAACTGTAACACCCTCCCTAAGCACACACATGTACATAGAGGAAGCAACACCGAGTTATCCATAACTCGTGCACTCAAGGGGGTATTACGTAAAACTGGCTTTCATAACAACAATATAATCAATCACGCAGGCTGAAGTATTAAAATATTCTCATGATTGTTCTTACAATAGGAACATAAATGTTATTACATGGTAAACTTATATAACATCATGAGTCGTTACTATAAAGTTCTAAACATTGAAACATATAGCTGAATCTATAAACGTGAGGATCATCTTATAGTTGGCACCCCACCAAATCTTATCTTGCTTTGTCCTTGTACTCTAAATCTCTGAGATCTACTCTACTCCTTCTCTCATCTGCGGACATCTCGTCCCCACCCATGCATTGGAAAAACAATTGTTAGCGTAAGTGGCATGAATATTCTAATATACATATTACTGAAGAGATAAAATGCTACAAAATATCTTTGAACATTATAACAATGAATCTAGAATTAAACTTTGTATAAGATCTGAAACATAAATCTATCTTCTTTCTTTAGCTTATCTCTTATCTTTTTACTTTATCTTATCTTTCTCTGGAGACTTGTACTCTGGTACATGGGTCTCATGAGCTACACTAAGGTGTATGGGTCACATAACCTGCACTCTGGGCCCGGGTTATGTCTCTGAATTGGCCTACACGCTGATGCATGGGCCTGAGTCATGTATCTCTTATCTTAATCTCTTTCGTTATACTTATAAATGAGATTATATACATTCTCTAAACTAAGACATCTTTTATTTACTATTTTTATCTGATTGTGGCCACCATTATACAATAAGTCCTCCTGAATTGGCGTATCTACGCCCTGAATTGGTACCGAAGTACCCTGAATTGGCACTACATGCCCTGAATGACACCAAGGTGTCTCTGAATTGGCGTATCTACGCCCTGAACTGGTACCGCAACACCTCTGAATTGGAGTAAACACTCCTCTGAATTGGCAACAGATGCCTCTGAATCGTCCCGGGACTACTGAATGAGGACTTATCATATAATGTCTTATGTGAAGGTTTCGACTTATTTATCTTAAGTCTAAACTTACTTAATTCTTAATCTGAACTGAATCTTAATACTGATAGCTTTACTGAATACTAAATCTGAACTTATCTTATATTAAAACTGAATATTGATGACTAAACTTATCTGAAACTGATTACTGAGTATTAAACATGTACTGAACTCTGAATCTAAATCTGAATCTCTGCTCTTAAATTATGAACTAAATATTTTACTAAATGTGAATATGGATCTCAATTACTTCATAATTGAGATTGGGTCTAAAACCCTTATCATGTCTCTTTATTCAAAAATTGGCTACTCGCACAATGAGTAGTCTAAGCCTGAATCTAAATCTAATATCCTTATTATCTGGATAATCCTTAATCTAATACTTCAATCTGATAGAAATGACTTAACTACTTTTGATACTAAATATATGACAACTAAGCCTGAAGGCTTAGGGAAAGGATCTGAACTAAATATGAGAATACGAAGTATATGAGAGTTATCAAGTATCAAATATCTAAAAGAGTGTGATTTCTGACAAGGTAACTCAATTTCTATTAAATCTCATTAAATCTGATCTCAATACATTCATTTGCCACATTATCATGTATGACTATCTTGGTTGCATATCTTATCTTGTAGTCATATTCATCAATATGAATAATTACTAATAGTTCTTATAGAAACATAATTTTCTAGTTTTCTCATGAACCTGGTTCATGAGTCTCTATCGTTCTTATAAATCTTAGTAACATATCTCTTCTTGAGATATTATGTGTGTAAGGAAATAGCCATGAATGTATGAAAATCTTACTTGTATATCTTAACATAAAATCTTACAACAGTGGATCACATAAAGTATGAAGTCTTATGAAAATATGCTGAGTTTGATAAATATGAATACTCATGTGCATGAACCACTTACCTTGTTTAAGAGAATCTCTTCATCTTAGATACCTCTAGTTGGGTCTAAATCCTTTAAAACTTGTGGTGTAACACTTCCTTGAAGTTCAATGGTGAGGTTCACACCTATCACATTGATTTAACAAAGCATCAAAACATACAATCATATACATCTTTCCATCAACATAATTACCTTACCTATATCTTTTTAGATTCTAGAAAATCCTTCAAGGTGTTCTTTGTATATCAAGCTTTCCAACGAGTCCTTAAGCATCCTATTCTGACAAACATATCAATCCCTACGAATCCTCAAAGTTTATAACAAATTTAAATCAAATCATACTTATTACCTTGTTTTCCTGTTCATTTTAGTCTAATTGGGCCTCAGACTGGCGGCCCAGCAAGGAGGGACCCGAGCCCCTCCCTCTCCTTCTCTCGTAGTCGTAGGGATCGCAGAATGGGGTCACGATGCCCCTGTTTTATTGCGGAAACAGAGTGCCGCCGTAGGGCGAGCACCGGCGTGGGGCAGCGCCATCCTGGCCGTGAGGCCGTGAGGGAACAACTTGAACCGACTCCATCTTAGACTCTTTGCTTCTGCATAACGTGGAGTAGACGTGCTACGTCCCTAGTGCCACTACGAACAAAGAACACTAACAGCTCAAGATCTGCCTCAGGTGTTCCTCGCCCAGATCTGAAGACAGCATCACCGTCGTCAATGGCACGGAGAACCATGTGGCTGACTTCCATAGAGTTTGAGCCCCCAAAGTACCAGATCATTAGCGCATCTTGGTCATGGCACAGAGTGGCAATAGGTAAAAAAATGTGGTTTTTATACGGTGACCCCTTCAGCCTGCTGCTTGCCCTGCCCTGCTTCGCGCGGCTACTAGGAATGGTTGTATACGGATGAGGGGTGAGGACTTCTACTCGTAGTGATACTCTCTCACCAGGGAAGATGAAGCACCTGCTTCTCTTTACTACTCGTACCCAGGAGTCGCTCAGAAGGGATATATGGAGGGCCAACTTAGGCACCATTGAGACTGCCGCCACATGAGTCTTATTCAGACTACTAGTGGATTGCGGCGGCCAAGCTTGTGCCAATGAGAAAACCCTACACCATAAACACTTCCTCCGTTTCGATTCCAAGTCCCCTTTTTATAGCCATCTATTTCTAATAACAAAATCCCTACAAAGTGGATTTGCGTAGTTCCATACATATACAGACTATTACCCGAGAAAGAACCTCCAATCTGATTGTCTTTGCTCGCCAAACTTTGCTTACGGTAGATAAACTCTACCACTAAATATGCCCTCAAAATTCTTGACTAAGGCATATACTAGAATATAATATTAAATCATCATTAATTAATGGTCAAATCGTCCCACAAAGATCTACCTAGTGCAACCTCTACTCCTTACGTTTCAAATTTTAAATAGATCTTACTCGCTATAACATATCATTCTTGGATATAGAAGAAGAACGTTAGATGTATTTGTTTGATTTTTTTTTAAATATCGTTTATCCATCAATTTCATAGAGCATTATCTTGATTTATATGTATTAAAAAACAAGATGATATGAACTAACTTTTATTACTTAGTCAGCTGAGTCAATTTCATGGCAATGCATTTATCCACTAAGTAACTTTTCCTCATTTTCTTTTAATATAATTTGGATAAGTTATCTTAGAGTAGAGAGCAAAAATAAAGGTAAAACATATTAATGCATAAGTAAAAAGAAAGATACCTTTGGTTCTTCACTCATTAAACAACAATCAATTATTATTATTTAATTTTTTTTTGCGTTAGGTACACAAGTTAACTTTACTTAGAAAGGACTTCATTAAATATTCTAAAATATATACCAAACTTTTGGGATGTTACACTAACAAATAGTCATTTAACCCCATTTTGGGGCCAATTCGCCTATAAATTAGAAACTACACTGACAAAGGCGGATTAACCCCATTCTTAGGTGTTTAACCCACTTTTAGGCACGTGAACCCATTTTTGCACACATTTCCATATTATTAGGCATATAATAGTAAATAAGGCTAAAAAAGGCACTACATTAACAAGTGGGTGCATTAACCCCATATTTTGCTCTTTAACTGCATTTTTGGGCTCATTGGCCTATAATTTAGGCACATAATGGTAAACTAGGCTCAAATTTCCACTATGTAGACAAATAGGTGCATAAATCCCATTTTTAGGCATTTTAACCCACTTTTTGGAGCATTAACCTCATTTTGGCGTGCATTGGTCTATAAATTAGGCAATACACTGACAGGTAGGTGGATTAACCCCGTTCTTATGTGTAACCCATTTTTAGGCACTTCAACGCATTTTAGGATGCATTTCCTATTTATAGAATCATAATATTAAATTAGGCTAAAAAGGCACCACACTGAAAAGTGGGCACATTAACCCCATTTTTAGACGCTTTCTTAACCTAATTTTTAGGCACATTGGCCTATAAATTAGGCACATGATAGTAAATTAGGCTCAAATTACCACCACACTAACAATAAGGTGCATTAACCACATTTTTAGGCATTTTAACCCACTTTCAGGCCTTTAACCGCATTTTGGGGCACATGGGCCTATAAATTAGGCACTACACTGACAAGTTGGTAGATTAGCCACATTCTAAGGCACTTTAACCCACTTTTGGGCACTTCAATCCATTGTAAGGCACATTGGCCTATAAATTAGGCAATAATAGTAAATGAAATTGAAATTACCCCTACTCTAACAAATAGGCGCATAAACCCCATTTTTAGGTGTTTTAACCTACTTTTAGACATTTTAATCCATTTTTAGGTATTGTAGCCTGATTTTTTGGTGCATTGACATGTATATTAAGCAGTACACTGACAAGTAGGTATATTAACCATATACTTAGGGGCTCTAATCCACTTGTAGGCACTTCAACCCATTTTTGGGTATATTTTCTATCTATTAGGCGTATAGTAGTAAATTAGGCTAAAAAAGACACTACATTGATAAGTGGGTACATTAACCCAATTTTTAGCCGCATTAAATGCATTTTTGGCTGCATTGGCCTATAAATTAGGTTCATAATAGATATTAGGCTCAAATTGACACAACACTGACAAATAGGTGGATGAACCCTATTTATAGGCTTTAGACCCAGTTTTAGGCGCTTTAACCCCATTTTGGGGTGCATTGGCACATAAATTAAGCACTACAATGATAAGTAGGTGGATTAGCCCATTCATAGGCGCTTTAACCACTTTTAGGATCTTCAACCCATTTTTAGGCATGTCTACTATTTTTTTAGGCTCATAATAGTAAATTGAACTAAAAAAGACACAACATAGATAAGTGGGTGCATTAACCCCATTTTTAGTCACTTTAATTGCATTTTTGGGTGCACTGGCCTGTACATTAGGCGCATAATAGAAAAATTAGGCTCAAAATTGTGACTACATAGACAAATAAGTGCATAAACCCCATTTTTAGGCATTTAGACCACTTTTGGGCGCTCCAACCCCATTTACATTGACAAGAAGGTGGATTAACCTCATTCTTAGATGCGTTAGCCCACTTTTAGGCGCTTCAACCCATTTTTTGTAGCATTTACAATTTATTAGATGCATAATAGTAAATTAGGCTAAAAAAGGCAATACGCTGACAAGTGGGTACTTGATTCGGTTTTTAGGTGCTTTAATTGCATTTTTGGGCGCATTGGCCTATAAGTTAGACACATAACAGTAAAGTAGGCTCAAATTGCCACTATGATGACAAATAGGCTCATAAACCCCATTTTTAGGCATTTTGACCGACTTTTTGGATCATTAACCCCATTTTGGGGTGCACTGGCCTATAAAGTGGGCAATACACTGACAAGTAGGTGGGTTAACTCCATTCTTAGGTGTAACCCACTTTTAGGCACTTTAACCCATTTTGGGTGAATTTCCTATTTATTAGGCATTTAAATCCATCTTGTTTCATACTTTCTCAAGCTTGTTCCTTGAATTGTGTATTTACTATCTTGAGTTTCTTACATAGCATTGTGATGTAGGACATATAGAGCTACATTATATGTATAATTTTATGCAGATTTTGCTCTAGTGTCAAATTTTGATGCAAGGCTAGAGCTTTTTATGCAGAAATGGCCTTTTGAGCATGACTCATCGCTTTGCCATGAGCCCGGACACTTTTTAGGTAAATTTCGTCATCTTGAGGGTTAAAATTGTGATTTATTGTTTTTCTACAACACTTTTTGTTGCATTGATGTTTTCTAGAATTAGTTATGGGTTGTTCAAGTGCACATAGACCACATTTTAGGTGTTTTAACCATCTTTTGGGGGTTTTAACCCCATTATGGGGTGCATTGGCCTATAAATTATGCACTACACTAACATGTAGGCAGATTAACCCCATTCTTAGATGCTTTAACCCACTTTTATGCACTTCAACCTATTTTGGGCACATTTCCTCTTTATTAGTCTATTAATAGTAAATTAGGCTAAAAAATGCACTACAGTAACAAGTGGGCACATTCACCCCATTTAAGCCACTTCAAACCACATTTTTGGGAACATTGACCTATAAATTAGGCACATAACAGTAAATTGGGTTAAAATTGCCACTACATAGACAAATAGGCATATAAACCCCATTTTTAGGCATTTACACCCACTTTTGGGTGCTTTAAGTCAATTTTGGGGTGCATTAGCATATAAATTAGGCACTATACTTACAAGTAGGTGGATTAACCCCATTCTTAGCTGCTTTAGCCCACTTTAGGCACTTCAATTATTTTTGGACACATTTCATGTTTATTAGTTGCATTATAGTAAATTAGGCTAAAAAAGGCCCTACACTGACAAGTGGGCGCATTAACCCCATTTTTAGGCACTTTAACCATATTTTTGGGAGAAATAGCCTATAAATTAGGTGCATAATAGTAAAATTAGGCTCAAATTGCCACTACACTGACAATTAGGTGCATAAACCCCATTTTTGGCGTTTAGACCAATTACACTGACAAATAGGCGTTTAACCCCATTTTGGGGTGCATTGGCCTATAAATTAAAAACTACACTGACAATAGGAGTATTAACCCCATTCTTAGGTGTTTAACCCACTTTTAGGCACTTCAACCTATTTTTTAATGCATTAATGGTTTATTAGGTGCATAATAGTAAATTAGGCTAAAAAAGGCATTACATAGACAAGTGGGCGCCTTAACCCCATTTTTAGGCACTTTAACTGCATTTTTGGGTGCATTGGCCTATAAGTTAGATGCATTACGGTAAACTATGCTCAAATTGGCACTACATTGACAAATAATTGCATAAACCCCATTTTTAGGCATTTTAACCCACTTTTTGGAGTATTAACCCCGTTTTGGCACGCATTGGCCTATAAATTTGGCAATACATTAACAAGTAGACATATTAACTCCGTTCTTAGGTGTAACCCACCTTTAGGCACTTCTACCCATTTTTAGGTGAATTTCCTATTTATTAGGCGCATAATATTAAATTTGGCTAAAAAGGCACTACACTGACAAATGAGCACATTAACCCCATTTTTAGACACTTTTTAAGAGCATTTTTGACACATTGGCCTATAAATTAGGAACACAACAGTAAATTAGGCTCAAATTGCCACTACACTGACAAATAGGTTCATAAACCACATTTTTAGGCATTTTAACCCACTTTCAGGCCTTTAACCTCATTTTGGGGTGCATGGGCCTATAAATTAGGCACTACACTGACCAGTTGGTAGATTAGCCACATTCTTAGGTACTTTAACCCACTTTGAGGCACTTCAAATAATATTTGGGTGTATTGGCCTATAAATTAGTCACATAATGGTAAAAGAGGTTAAAATTACCATTACTCTGACAAATAGACGCATAAACCCCATTTTTAAGTGTTTTAACCCACTTTTAGGCATTTTAACCAATTTTTAAGCATTGTAGCCAAAGTTTGGGGTGCATTTCCCTAATATATTAAGAATTACACTGACATGTAGGCGAATTAACCCTATACTTAGGCACGCTAACCCACTTGTAGACGCTTCAACCCATTGTTGGGTGTATTTCCTATTTATTAGGCATATAATAGTAAATTAGGCTAAAAAAGACACTACACTGAAAAGTGGGCACATTAACCCAATTTTTTGGCACATTAAATGCATTTTTTGGCACATTGGCCTATAAATTAGGTTCAAAATAATAAAGTAGGCTCAAGTTGACACTACACTGACAAACAAGCAGATAAACCCCATTTTTAGGCGTTTAAAGCCATTTTTAGGCACTTTAACCCCATTTTGGGGTGCACTGGCCTATAAATTAGGCACTACACTGACAAGTAGGTAGATTAACCCATTCTTCGGTACTTTAACCCACTTTTAGGCACTTCAACCCATTTTTAGGCACATTTCCTATTTTTAGGTGCATAATAGTAAATTCAGCTAAAAAAGGCACTACACATACAAGTGGGCGCATTAACCCCATTTGTAGTCACTTTAAATGCATTTTTGGGTGCATTGGCCTATAAATTAGGCGCATAACAACAAAATTAGGATCAAATTGCCTCTACATAGACAAATAGGTGCATAAACCCCATTTTTAGGCATTTAGATCACTTTTGGGTGCTCTAACCCCATTTTGGGGTGCATTGGCCTATAAATTAGGCACTACATTGATAAGTGGACGGATTAACCCCATTCTTTGACACTTCAACCCACTTTTAGGTACTTCAACCCATTTTTGGATGCATTTTCTATTTATTAGGTTCATAGTAGTAAATTAGGTTAAAAAAGGCACTACACTGACAAGTGGGCGCATTAATCCCATTTTTAGGTGCTTTAGTTGCATTTTTGGGTGGATTGGACTATAAGTTAGGCATATAACAGTAAACTAGGCTCAAATTGCTAGTACCGTGACAAATAGGCACATAAACCCCTTTTTATGCATTTTGACCCACTTTTTGGGGGCATTAACCCCATTTTGGGGCGCATTGGCCAATAAAAATAGGCAATACACTGACAAGTAGGAGGATTAACTCTGTTCTTAGGTGTAACCCACTTTTAGTCACTTCAACCAATTTAGGGTGCATTTCCTATTTATTAGGCACTTAAACCCATCTTGTTTCATACTTTTTCAAGATTGTTCCTTGAATTGCGTATCTACTATCTTGAGTTTCTTACATAACATTGTGATGTCAGCCATATAGAGCTACATTGTATGTAGAATTTTATGCAAATTTTGGTCTAGTGTCAGGTTTTGATGCAATGCTAGTGTTTTTTATGCAGAAACGACATTCTGAGTAAGACTCGTCGCTTGGCCATGAGCCATGACATTTTTTGGGTGAATTCAGTCATCTTGAGGGTCAAAATTGTGATTTATTATTTTTCTACAACACTTTATCTTGCATGCATATTTCCTAGAATTACTTATGGGTGGTTCAAGTGCACTTAGACCACATTTTTAGGTGTTTTTACCACCTTTTGGGGCTTTAACCCCAGTATAGGGTGCATTGTCCTATAAATTTGGCACTACACTGACAAGTAGGCAGATAAACCCCTTTCTTAGACACTTCAACCCACTTTTATGCACTTCAACCCATTTTTGGGAACATTTCCTCTTTATTAGTCGCATAATAGTAAATTAGGCTAAAAACACACTACACTGCATTTTTGGGCACATTGGCCTATAAGTTAGACATATAACGGTAAACTAGACTCAAATTACCACTACGCTGACAAATGTTGATCAAGGTCAATTAGATCAATGTCGACTCACGTCTAAATTGACTAAACTCGTGTTTTGATGATGACTAACCATTCCACATATTTGTGTCTAATGCTTCTACTTGAGTGATTTCAGATTAGGTATAGACACACTCCAAATGCCCTAACTTGCACATATCAAATTGGAGAAAAGACGAGTCAAAGTCAATACAAGTGCATGTTTTTGTAATATGATGTAAATCCATTAGAATCATGTTGTAAATCACTTGTAATGATTGTATGACTTGTAGTTACGCTTAGATAAAATTAGGAGCACTTAGATCGAATGTTTAAGCACTCAAAAGCCATTTTCCAAAATTCACATCAGGTTGTTCATCGGTCGAGTTCTGTGAGTTGCAAACTCGACCGATCCTGATTGGATCTTGAAAATGACTTTTGATCGGTCGAGTTTACACTACACAGAACTCGACAGATGGAGTAACTGACCAATTTGATTTTTATTGGTCGGTCGAGTTTCCCCAAGACAAACTCGACTGATGGTCTGAATATCGGCTTGTCTTTTACTCTATCGGTCGAGTTACCCTTATAGAAACTTGACTGATTGCACTATATGGAAAAGTGTAGAAAAGTGCTTCTAGACGTTATGGAGTTGCAACAAGTGAAAATATATCTATTGCAAGCCACAAAATGGCTAGTTTTCATTCTCAAGTGTTCCCAAAGGCTAAGAGGCATCCCCAACTATAAATAGGACCCCTTGGGCTTCATTCTAAGGTTGAGCATTCATTGCAAAACTCTATGTGAGGTTCCTATTCTATAGTTGAGTGCTTCCTACAGCCTCCTCTCTCTCTCTCTCTAATCTTAATCACTTGCTACATTCATTAGAGTGAGTAGGAAATCTGTAAGAGAGCTAGTCCTACAAGTATATTTTGTGTGGCTCTCACTTCCACCACCTCCCCATCTCTCAATTCAATCATGAAGATGAAGGTTCTCTCTCTTAGCTAAGAGAGGTGAAGAAGAACAAGGGAAGGCATCCCTTGGTGAAGATCAAGGTTGAAGACTTGGAGATAGAGTGGGTAAGCCCTTGGTGAAGGCAGAAGACTCCTTGCTCAAGTGGGTAAGTCCTTGGTGGAAGCTTCTCCGAGTGAAGGTGAAGTAAAAGGCGGAAGATACAAGAAGAGTGGGTAATTCAAGGCTGAAGACTTGTGCAAGAGCAGGTAAGTCCTTGGAAGAAGGCGGAAGACTCTTGCAAAGTGGGTAAGTCCTTGGTAAGGTTGAAGACTCTTTGTATTGGATAGGTAAGTCCTTTGTTTGGTCATGTATTATAAGTCTTATGAATGAATATAAGAATGCAATAGTTACGAAATCCTAGAGGTTGACCTCTCTAGGTAAGTGGACTGACATACTTCTAGTTTGAAGTGTGGAACCACTCTAAATAGCTTGTCTACTTGTGTTTGCTCAATCTCTCTCATCCTTGCTATGCATGTTTTAGTTGCACTCAAAAATACCTATTTAGCAACCTTATCTTGTGATACATCTTGAAGGTCTAATGAATTTTGTTTAAGTGCATTCAGCTCTATTCACCCCCCCCCTCTAGAGCATCTAATCACCCATCTAGGATCCAACAACAAATAGGCGCATAAACCCCATTTTTAGGCATTTTGATCCACTTTTTGGAGCATTAACCCCATTTTTGGGTGCATTGGCCTATAAAGTACGCAATACATGACAAGTAGGTAGATTAACTCCATTCTTTGGTGTAACCCACTTTTAGGCACTTCAACCCAATTTGGGTGCATTTCCTATTTATTAGGCACTTAAACCCATCTTGTTTCATACTTACTCAAGCTTGTTCCTTGAATTGTGTATCTAATATCTTGAGTTTCTTACATAGTACTATGATGCAAGACATATAGAGCTACACTATATGTAGAATTTTATGCAGATTTTTCTCCAGTCTCAGATTTTGATGCAAGGCTAGTGTTTTTTATACAGAAATGACCTTCTGAACAAGACTCGTCACTTTGCCATGCGCCTTGATTCTTTTTGGGTGAATTTCTTCATCTTGAGGGTCAAAATTGCAATTTATTGTTAATCTGCAACACTTTATCTTGCATTGATATTTTCTAGAATTACTTATGGGTTGTTCAAGTGCACATAGACCACATTTTTAAGTGTTTTAACCAACTTTTGGGGCTTTAACCTCAGTATGGGGTGCATTGGCCTATAAATTAGCACTACACTAACAAGTAGGCATATTAAACCCTTTCTTAGACACTTTAACCCACTTTTATGCACTTCAACCCATTTTTGGGCACATTTCCTCTATATTAGTCGCATAATAGTAAATTAGGCTAAAAACGCACTACACTAACAAGTGGGTGTATTAACCCCATTTAAGCCACTTCAAACCGTATTTTTTGGCACATTGGGCTATAAATTAGGCACATAATAGTAAATTGGGCTAAAATTGCCACTACACTGACAAATAGGCATATAAAGCCCATTTTTAGGCATTTAGACCCACTTTTGGGCGATTTAACTCAGTTTTGGGGTGCATTGGCCTATAAATTAGGCACTACAATTACAATTAGGTAGATTGACCCCATTCTTAGGCTCTTTAACCCACTTTAGGCACTTCAATTGATTTTTAGGCACATTTCCTATTTATTAGGTGCATAATAGTAAATTAGGTTTAAAAAGGCAATACATTGACAAGCGGGCACATTAACCGCATTTTTAGGCACTTCAACCACATTTTTGGGAGAATTGGCCTATTAATTTGGTGCATAATAGTAAAATTAGGCTCAAATTTCCACTACACTGACTATTAGATGCAAAACCCCATTATTAGGCGTTTAGACAAACTACACTGACATTATAGGCATTTCACCCCATTTTGGGGCGCATTGGCCTATACATTAGACATTGCACTAACAAGTATGTGGATTAACCCCATTCTTAGGTGTTTAACCCAATTTTAGGCACTTCAACCCATTTTTTGGTGCATAATAGTAAATTATGCTAAAAAAGGCACTACAGTGACAAGTGGGTTCATCAACCCCATTTTTAGGTGCTTTAACTGTATTTTGGGCGCATTGGCCTATAACTTAGGCACATGACGGTAAACTAGGCTCAAATTGCCACTACGTTGACAAATTCGCACATAAATCCCATTTTTAGGCATTTTGACCCACTTTTTGAAGCATTAACCCCATTTTGGCGTGCATTGGCCTATAAATTAGGCAATACACTGACAACTAGGCGGATGAACCCCGTTCTTAGGTGTAACCCACTTTTAGACACTTCAACCAATTTTTGGGTGCATTTCCTATTTATTATACGTGTAATATTAAATTAGGCTAAAAGGCACTATACTGAAAAGTGAGCGCATTAACCACATTTTTAGACGCATTTTTAACCGCATTTGGGGCACATTGGCCTATAAATTAGGCGCATAACAGTAAATTAGGCTCAAAATGCCACTACATTGACAAATAGGCGCATAAACCATATTTTTAGGTGTTTTAGCCCACTTTCAGGCTTTTACCCCATTTTGGGGCTCATGGTCTTATAAATTAGGCACTTGACTAACAAGTAGGCAGATTAGCTACATTCTTAGGCGCTTTAACACACTTTTAGGCACTTCAACCCATTTTTGCATGCATTGGCCTATAAATTAGGCACATGATAGTAAATGAGGTTAAAATTACAACTACTCTGACAACTAGGCGCATAAACCCCATTTTTAGGTGTTTTGACCCACTTTTAGGCGTTTTAACCCATTTTAGGCATTATAGCCAGATTTTGGTGTACATTGGCTATATATTAAGTAGTACACTGACAAGTAGGCAGATTAACCCTTTACTTAGGTGCTCTATCCCACTTGCACTTCAACCTATTTTTGGGTGTATTTCCTATTTATTAGGCGTAAAATAATAAATTAGGCTAAAAACGCACTACATAGATAATTGGGTGCATTAACCCAGTTTTTAGGTGCATTAAATGCATTTTGGGTGCATTAGCCTATAAATTAGGTTCATAACAGTAAATTGGGCTCAAATTGACACTACACTAACAAATAGGTGGATAAACCACATTTTTAGGCGTTTAGACTCATTTTTAGGTGCTTTAACCCCATTTTGGGGTGCATTGACCTATAAATTAGGCACTACAGTGACAAGTAGGCAGATTAACCAATTCTTAGGTGCTTTAACCCACTTTTAGGTACTTCAACCCATTTTTGGGCACATTTCCTATTTTTTAGGTGCATAATAGTAAATTTAGCTTAAAAGGGCATTGCATGTATTAACCCCATTTTTGTCATTTTAACTACATTTTTAGTGCATTTGCCTATAAATTAGGCACATAACAACAAAATTAGGCTCAAATCTCCACTACACAGACAAATAGGTGCATAAACCCCATTTTTAGGCGTTTAGAGCACTTTTGGGTTCTCTAACCCCATTTTGGGGTACATTGGCCTATAAATTAGGCACTACATTGACAAGTAGGCGGATGAACCCCATTCTTAGACGCTTTAACCCACTTTTATGCACTTCAACTCATTTTTTGGTGCATTTCCTATTTATTAGGTGCATAATATTAAATTAGGCTAAAAAAAGCGTACACCGAGAAGTGGGCTCATTAATCCCATTTTTAGGTCCTTTAACTACATTTTTGGGCACATTGGCCTATAAGTTAGGCACATAATAGTAAACTAGGCTCAAATTGGCACTATACTGACAAATAGGCGAATCAACCCCATTTTTAGGCATTTTGACCCACTTTTTAGAGCATTAACCCCATTTTGGGGTGCATTGGTCTATAAAGTAGGCAATAAACTAACAACTAGGAGGATTAACTTCGTTCTTAGGTGTAACCCAGTTTTAGGCACTTCAACCCATTTTGGGTGCATTTCCTATTATTAGGCACTTAAAACCATCTTTTTTCATACTTGGTCAATCTTGTTCCTTGAATTGTGTATCCATTATCGAGTTTCTTACATAGCATTGTGATGAAGGACATATAGAGCTACATTGTATGTAGAATTTTATGTAGATTTTTCTCTAGTGTCATATTTTGATGCAAAGTTATTGTTTCTTATGCAGAAACAACCTTTTGAGATAGACTCATCACTGTGTCATGAGCCCTGACACTTTTTGGGTGAATTCCATCATCTTGAGGGTCAAAATTGCGATTTACTATTTTTCTGCAGCACTTTATCTTGCATTGATATTTTCTAGATTTACGTATGGGTTATTCAAGTGAACATAGACCATATTTCTAGGAGTTTTAACCACCTTCTGGGGGCTTTAACCCCATTATGGGGTGGATTGGCCTAAAAATTTGGCACTACACTAACAAGTAGGTGGATTAAACCCCATTCTTAGATGCTTTAACCCACTTTTATGCACTTCAACCCATTTTTGGGCATATTTCCTCTTTATTAGTTGCATAATAGTAAATTTGGCTCAAAAATGCACTACACTAACAAGTGGGCACATTAACCCCATTTAAGTCACTTCAAACTGCATTTTTGGATGCATTGGCCTATAAATTATGCACATAACAGTAAATTGGGTTGAAATTGCCACTACATAGACAAATAGGCACATAAACCCCAGTTTTAGGCATTTAGACCCACTTTTGGGCCCTTTAACTCAATTTTGGGGTGCATTGTCCTATGAATTAGGCACTACACTTACAAGTAGGCAGATTAACCCCATTCACAGGCACTTTAAACCTCTTTAGGCATTTCAATTGATTTTTGGGCACATTTCCTTTTTATTAGGTGCATAATAATAAATTAGGCTAAAATAGGCACTACACTAACAAATGGGTGCATTTACCCATTTTTAGGCTCCTTAACCACATTTTTGGGAGCATTGGCCTATAAATTAGGCGCATAATAGTAAAAATAGACTCAAATTGCCACTACACAGATAATTGGGTGCACAAACCCCATTTTTAAGCGTTTAGACCAACTACAATGAAAAATAGGCGTTTAACCCCATTTTGGGACACATTGGCCTATATATTAGACACTACACTGACAAGTAGGCAAATTAACCCCATAGTTAGGTGTTTAACCCACTTTTAGGCACTTCAACTTATTTTTAGGTTCATTTCATATTTATTAGGCGCATAATAGTAAATTATGCTTAAAAAGGCAACACACTAAGAAGTGGGTGAATTAACCCCATTTTAGGCGCTTTAACTGTATTTTTGGGCGCATTAGCCAATAAGTTAGGTACATAATGGTAAACTAGGTTCAAATTTCCACTACGCTAACAAAAAGGCACATAAACCCCATTTTTAGGCATTTTGACCCCCTTCTTGGAGCATTAACCTCATTTTGGCGTGCAATGGCCTATAAATTAGGCAATACATTTACACTTAGGTGTAACCCACTTTTAGGCACTTCAACCCATTTTTGGGTTCGTTTGCTATTTATTACGCCCATAATATTAAATTAGGCTAAAAAGGCTTTACACTGACAAGTGGGCACATTAACCCCATTTTTAGACGCCTTTTTAACCGCATTTTTGGGCACCTTGGCCTATAAATTAGGTGCATAATAGTAAATTAGGCTCAAATTATCACTACACTGACAAATAGGCGCATAAACAAGTTTTTATGCGTTTTAACCCACTTTCGGGCCTTTAACCCCATTTTGGGTTGCATGGGCCTATAAATTAGGCACTTCACTTAAAAGTAGGCATATTAGTCACATTCTTATGTGCTTTAAACCACTTTTAGGCACTTCAATCCATTTTTGGGTGCATTGGCCTATAATTTAGGCACATAATAGTTATTGAGGTTTAAATTACCACTACTCTGACAAATGGGCACATAAACCCCATTTTTAGGTGTTTTAACCCACTTTTAGGATTTTTAACCCATTTTTAGGTATTGTGGACCAATTTTGGGGTGTATTGGCCTATATATTAAGCAGTACACTAACAAGTAAGAATATTGACCCTATACTTATGCTCCCTAACCCACTTGTAGGCACTTCAACCCATTTTTGGGTGTATTTCCTATTTATTAGGCGTATAACAGTAAATGAGGCAAAAAAGACACTACACTAACAAGTGGGAGCATTAACCCAATTTTAGGCACATTATATTCATTTTTGGGTCATTGGCCTATAAATTAGGTTCATAATAGTAAATTAGGCTCAAATTGACACTACCCTGACAAATAGGCGGATAAACCTCATTTTTAAGCATTTAGAGCCACTTTTAGGCGCTTTAACCCCATTTTGGGGTGCATTGGCCTATAAATTAGGCATTACACTAACAAGTAGGAAGATTAACCCATTCTTAGGTTCTTTAACCCACTTTTAGGAACTTCAACCCATTTTTAGGTGCATTTCCTATTTTTTAGGTGTATAATAATAAATTCAGCTAAAAAAGGCACTACACTAACAGGTGGGTGCATTAACCCTATTTTGAGCCACTTTAACTACATTTTTGGGCACATTGGCCTATAAATTAGGCTCATAACAGGAAAATTATGCTCAAATAGCCACTACATTAAAAAATAGGTGCATAAACCCCATTTTAGGCGTTTAGACCACTTTTGGGCGCTCTAACTCCATTTTGGGGTGCATTGGCCTATAAATTAGGCACTACATTGACAAGTAGGCAGATTAACCCCATTCTTAGACAATTTAACCCACTTTAAGGCACTTCAACCCATTTTTGGGTGCATTTCCTATTTATTTGTAGCATAATATTGAATAAGGCTAAAAAGGCACTACATTAACAAGTGGGCACATTAATCCCATTTTTAGGTGCTTTAACTGCATTTTTGGGTGCATTGGCCTATAAGTTAAGCACATAACAGTAAATGAGGCTCAAATTTCCCCTATACTATGCATAAACCCCATTTTTACGCATTTTGACCCACTTTTTGGATCATTAACCCCATTTTGGGGTGTATTGGCCTATAACGTAGGCAATACACTAACAAGTAGGCAGATTAACTCGGTTCTTAGGTGTAACCCACTTTTAGGCACTTCAACCCATTTTGGGTGCATTTCTTATTTATTAAGCACTTAAACCCATCTTGTTTCATACTTGCTCAAGCTTGTTCCTTGAATTACATATCTACTATCTTGAGTTTCTTACATAGCATTGTGATGCAGGACATATAGAGCTACATTGTATGTAGAATTTTATGCAGATTTTGCTCCAGTGTCAGATTTTGACGCAAGGCTAGTGTATTTTATGTAGAAACGACCTTCTAAGCAAGTCCCATCACTTTGCCATTAGCCATGTCACTTATGGGGTGAATTTATCATCTTGAGAGTCAAAATTGTGATTTATTATTTTTCTATAGCACTTTATCTTGCATTGATATTTTCTAGAATTACTTGTGGATTGTTCAAGTGCACATAGTCCACATTTCTAGGCATTTTAACCACTTTTTAGGGGTTTTAACCCCATTTTGGGGTGCATTGGCCTATAAATTAGGCACTACACTAACAAGTTGGCAGATTAACCCCATTCTTAGACTCATTAACACACTTTTATACACTTCAACCCATTTTTGGGCACATTTCCTCTTTATTACTTGCATAATAGTAAATTAGGCTAAAAACACACTACACTAACAAGTGGGTGCATTAACCCCATTTAAGTCACTTCAAATAACATTTTTGGGTGCATTAGCCTATAAATTAGGAACATAGCAGTAAATTGGGCTGAAATTGCCACTATATAGACAAATAGGCGTAAAAACCTCATTTTTAGGCATTTAGACCCACTTTTGGGCACTTTAACAACTTTGGGGTGCATTGGCCTATAAATTAGGGACTATACTTACAAGTAGGCAGATTAACCCCATTCTTAGGCACTTTAACCCACTTATTAGGTGCATAATAGTAAATTAGGCTAAAAAGGCACTACACTGAAAAGCAGACACATTAACCCCATTTTTAGGCACTTTAACCACATTTTTTGGAGCATTGGCCTATAAATTAGGTGCATAATAGTAAAATTATGCTCAAATTGCCACTACACTGACAATTAGGTGCATAATCCCAATTTTTAGGCGTTTAGACCAACTACACTGACAAATAGGCGTTAACCCCGTTTTGGGGAGCATTGGCTGATAAATTAGACATTATAGTGATAAGTAGGCAGATTAACCCCATTCTTAGGTTTTTAACCCACTTTTAGGCACTTCAACCCATTTTTGGGTGCATTTCTTATTTATTAAGCGCATAATAGTAAACTAGGTTAAAAAAGGCACTACACTGACAAGTGGGCACATTAACCCCATTTTTAGATGCTTTAATTGCATTTTTGGGTGCATTAGCCTATAAGTTAGGCACATGATGGTAAACTCGGCTCAAATTGCCACTACGCTGACAAATAGGCTCATAAATCCCATGTTTAGGCATTTTGACCCACTATTTGGAGTGTTAACCCTATTTTGGCACCCATTGGCCTATAAATTAGGGATACACTGACAAGTAGGCAGATTAACTCATTCTTAGGTGTAACCCACTTTGAGGTACTTCAACCCAGTTTCGGGTGCATTTCCTATTAATAGGCGCATAATATTAAATTTGACCATAAAGACACTACACTAACAAGTGGGCGCATGAACCCCATTTTTAGATAACTTTTTAACCACATTTTTTGGCACATTGGTCTGTAAATTAGGCACATAACAGTAAATTAGGCTCAAATTGCCACTACACTAACAGATAGGTGCACAAACCACATTTTTAGGCATTTTAACCCACTTTCATGCCTTTAACCCCATTTTGGGGCGCATGGGCCTATAAATTAGGCACTACACTAACAAGTAGGTAGATTAGCTGCATTCTTAGGCGCTTTAACCCACTTTTAGGTACTTCAACCCATTTTTGGGTGCATTCACCTATAAATTAGGCACATACTTGTAAATGAGGTTAAAATTACCACTACTCTGACAAATATGTGCATAAATCCCATTTTTAGGTGTTTTTACCCACTTTTAGGCATTTTAACCCATTTTTAGGCATTGTAGCCCAATTTCGGGGTGCATTGGCCTATATATTAAGTTGTACATTGACAAGTAGGCTGATTAACCCTATACTTGGGCACTCTAACCCACTTGTAGGCACGTCAACCCATTTTTGGCTATATTTCCTATTTATTAGGTGTATAACAGTAAATTAGGCTAAAAAAGACATTAGACTAACAAGTGGGCACATTAACACAATTTTTTGGTGCAATAAATGCATTTTTGGGTGCATTGACCTATAAATTAGATTCATAATAGTAAATTTGGTTCAAATTGACACTACACTGACAAATAGGCGGATAAACCCACTTTTAGGCATTCAGACCCACTTTTTGGCACTTTAACCCCATTTTTGGGTGCATTGACCTATAAATTAGGCACTACACTGAGAAGTAGGTAGATTAACCTATTCATAGGAGCTTTAACCCACTTTTAAGAACTTCAACCCATTTTTAGATGCATTTCTTGTTTTTTAGGCGCATAATAGTAAATTCAACTAAAAAAGGCACTACACTGAGAAGTGGGCGCATTAACCCCATTTTTAGTCACTTTAACTGCATTTTTGGGCACATTGGCTTACAAATTAGGCACATAACAGCAAAATTAGGCTCAAGTTTACACTACATAGACAAATAGGTGCATAAACCACATTTTTAGGCATTTAGACCACTTTTGGGCACTCTAACCCCATTTGGGGCGCATTGGCCTATAAATTAGGTAGTACATTGACAAGTAGGCAGATTAACCCCATTCTTAGATGCTTTAACCCACTTTCAATCACTTCAACCCGTGTTTGGGTGCATTTTCTATTATTAGGCACATAATAGTAAATTAGGCTAAAAAAGGCACTACACCGACAAGTGGGTGTATTAATCCCATTTTTAGGTTCTTTAACTGCATTTTTGGGCACATTGGCCTATAAGTTAGGCACATAAAAGTAAACTAGACTCAAATTACCACTATGTTGACAAAGCACATAAACTCCATTTTTAGGCATTTGACCCACTTTTTGGAGCATTAAACCAATTTTGGGGCGCATTGGCCTATAAAGTAGGCAATACATTGACAAGTACGTGAATTAACTCTGTTCTTAGGTGTAACCAACTTTTAGGAACTTCAACCCATTTTGGGTGCATTTCATATTTATTTGGCACTTACTTCTTTCATACTCGCTCAAGCTTGTTCCTTGAAATGCATATTTACTATCTTGAGTTTCCTACATTGCATTGTGATGCAGGACATATATAGCTACATTGCATGTAAAATTTTATGTAGATATTTCTCCAGTGTAAGATTTTGATGCTAGGCTAGTGTTTTATATGCAGAAATTGTAAGAACTCATTACACTAAATGAGATTACTCAAAACATAAAAACACAATCGATCACCAATTAACCACAAACCCCAAAAATATGGGTAAATTAAAACCAATTTCAACATCAACACCTGCTCAGAAACATTTGCATAAGATCCTGATATCTTTCTTATATCCATACTATGACATGTGTCAAATAATAAAAGAAGGCAAATCGTTGTATTAGATAGGAGAAACCCTGCTCCTATAAATAGGAGAAGAGGGAAGCATACATACTTAACTAAACCCTAATGGACCAAGACACATTGAGGCCCATATTACATGGACAATATAAATAACTAATAAAGGGACTCTCTAACACTCCCCCTCAAGCTGAAGTTGGGAGAATCCCAAATCAGCTTGCAGATAGAGTCAAACTAGAAAACAAATAGACAGAAATAAAAGGATAAAACAAGCCCATACAAAAATTTTCTCCCCCTCAATATTACATTAAAGCACTCAAACACTCAGAAACTCCCCCTCAAGTAGATACTCCAAGAAAGCATACAAGTAGATCACAGAAGCTTCTCGATCATCTGGAGCAGAAATAAGCAGCAACACAATCATCTGGAGCAAAAGATATAATAGATGATAGGCACCAAGGTCTTCATCAACGTCGTCATCATAGTAGCCAGAGAGTGTTGGGTCACATGCAGCAAAGTCCAGAGAGTGTTGGATCACAGGCAGTAGAGGTCAAAGTACAAATAAGCAGAAATAAGCAGCAACACAATCATCTAGAGAAAAAGATATAATAGATGATAGGCACCAAGATCTTCATCAGCGTCGTCATCGTAGTAGCCAGAGAGTGTTGGGTCACAGGCAGTAAAGTCCAGAGAGTGCTGGGTCACAGGCAGCAAAGTCCAGAGAGTGCTGGATCATAGGCAGTAGAGGTCAACGTACAAATAAAGTACGGACGGGTCAACGTGCAAAATAGAACACGGACGAGCTAGAGAGTGCTGGTACCCAGTAGTAGAAGTTGACGTGCAAAACAAGGCACGGACATACCATAGAGTGCTGGTGCACATCAGTAAAAAATTGACGACATAGGAAGATAGAAGACCAGTAGGCAGAGTAGCAAGCAAAGAAATAACTCCAGTAGACAAAGCTCCATGTAAAGTCAGTAATAAATGTCTTCATCATCTTCCCTCTTCATAAAGCATCCATCACAGTAGCAGACGTCATAAATCCAGAGAGTGTTGGTCCACAGAGTAGAAAGTCAACGTGCAAATAAAGCACGGAGAGCAGAAAGTGCAAAAGCACAAAGCAGCAGGTAAATTGTGCTAATCATAGCACAAGTAGAAAAGATGACGTCCAAGTATGCAACTTCATAGCAGCAGTCGAGGTAGATGATGAATAAAGAATCTAGCAGCAAAATATACCAAATAGCAGCAGAAGACTCCATATATCAGTAGTAAATGTAGCACGAATATCCATAGAACATTAGAATGAAATTCTTCTTCTTCATCTCATCTCTTCTCTATTTCTCCCCCTCACACCAACCACGGAAAGAATCAAGAGTGGTTGGGGTGGATAATGATAAAGGAACACCCCAGAAAGACATATAGGTCATAGCACTGCCGAGGGTTTGGGGGGCGCGGTCTACAATGATTTTTGAAGAGAAATCAAGCATGAATCTTCATAAAGATTAATAATATTATGGATAAAATCCATCAAAATTTTCTCTAGTTAGTCATAAGAAGTCTCAATGAAACCAAATAGATGCTCTATTGGCCTAGATTAGGCAGTAGCATGTCGGGAAGTTTGTAAGGTGGTGGGCAGCAACGTAGCTACTTAGCAGCATCAACGACGGTAGGTTGATGGTGGCGACAAGGGGTTGTAACGGTGATAGCAGTGGACATGGCAGCGAACAACAACTAGGCAACAACAGTACCGTGGGGTGGTTGTGTATCAATGGCCAACAGAGAGGCAGACAGTAGTGGGGCCTTGGCAGCAGGCAGTAAAAACATAGAAGCAATGACGGGGGAGGCTGCGACAGGAGGCTTGCACAGCGCAGCCGCTGGGAGCAAGCATCCACGGAAGGGGTGGGGCCGGTTGGGCCAACAGGCATCATCAGGTCGACACCCGGAGATGCCACAAGCCGACCAGGGCGATGATGGGGACGGTGTGGTCAAGGGAAGCGCACCGAGCCAACCCCAAGGTGGAGAAGAACCCAGTGTTATCTCTAACCAGATGAAGCCACCGGCTCAAAGATGCAAGAACTCATCAAAATCCAGCCACTGCAGCAGAGGGAGCAGTGGATCCTCATCATCGGGCCACGAGGCAACCTAGGGTCCAGGCCCAAGTCCACATAGAACCCAGCAGTAAGGAACACAGCCCACAAGGAGAAGAGGATCCGCCGAGGATGGGAGGAAGGGACAATCCCGCCAAATGTGTCAAGGAAGTAGCCTCCATGCACTCTATAGCCCAAAGGCAAGGCCTTTAGGGTCGGTGGTAAGGCAAGCAGCAAGACCACACGTGGACAACAGCACGCCGATAGGAAGAAACCAAGGCGGCAAGCTCTATAGGGGAAGGGCGGAACGGGGGTGGGCGGGGGAAGAGAAGGAACCAAGGGCCAGTGGTGGCAGGTAGTGGTAGGGGGGCGTCGATAACCAGTGGCTTGGTAATGGATAAAAAATACGGTCAACGTTGGAGTAGTGAGCAGTGCACAGGTGCGAGACACTGGGATTATGTAGGCAATAGGAATAACATGGTGTAGAGGGGCCGGAAGCAATTATGAAAGGATGAGCATAGAAAGTCCTTGCGGGCAGCCAAGTAGCACCAGTGGCGGAGGCCGCCCACAAGGGAGGGAGGTGATCTTTTCTTTCTCTCTCTTGGGCTTAGGATCGCTGCTCTGATACCATGTCAAATAATAAAAGAAGGCAAATCATTGTATTAGATAGGAGAAACCCTGCTCCTATAAATAGGAGAACAGGGAAGCATACAGACCTAACTAAACCCTAATGGGCCAAGACACAGTGAGGCCCATATTACAAGGACAATATAAATAACTAATAAACGGACTCTCTAACAACAAGAATTTGATACAAATTGTTCTATTGCCTTAGCCACAACATATATACATAGGAGAACAATATTTATATATTTCACACAAACAAGCATTAACATGCTAATAAAATTTTGATTCGTTTAAAACACCATATACAAACTTTTCCTTCCCAGACCTAAGAGTACAGGGATGACTCTAGGATACACTAGACATCTAATCAACTTTCTCACAGATTCATTACTATAGCTCCTCTTTGCTGCCACATGTTTGTTTTCATCACTTCTGATTACCTAAAAAGATGTGGCGAACCACAAGGGTGAGACCCATGTCCCAGCAAAAGATATAACTCTCTCCAATAGATATTGATTACAACATTTTTAAGTAATTAAGCAGTTTAATCATATATAATAAATAAGCTCAACAACACTGATGATTAACAAAATGCATAAATAAGTGAATAATAATTATCATCATTAGCCATACTATCATCCTTTATCTTGTTTACAATATAAGCAATTCAGTAGCATATGCACATTTAGCATCATGAGAAAGTCTAGTAACATAGAATCTCTATCATTATAAATAAGTCTAGCCACATAAGCATATCTAACAACATTAGCATGTCTAACAAGTTGAACATATCAACATCATAAGAAGAGATAACAACATAAGCATAACTATCTGGATAAGAATGATTAGCGGTATATGCATCTCTAGTTACAAAGGCATGGCTGGCATGCTAAACATAACTAACAACATGAGATAGCTAGCATCATGATTATAATCAGCAGTAGTAGTATAGTTATCAACATACACATGGCTACTATATGTGTGCATCTACAATTTTAAGCATATCCACAACATAAGTATATCTACTATCTCTTAATTTTACTAAGAATCATCTTTATGTAAATATAACAAACATGGTTTATCATCCAATGTGAAACATTGTGTATAACCCTAAACAAATATGCTAAATGGCTATATTATATCTTTTATTATGCCATGGGGAGTTTGATTCATACCACTCAAAGTCCAACTGACCACTGTTTGGTCACAATCAGTTCCATATAAGATCAAGGAAAACTCAGACTCTGAGATCTTCTCCATATTGGGTTAGTACGAGTCTGCACTGTTGTAACATATAGTCAAATTGCAAAACAGTGACATATAGTCTTGTAACTAGCCCACCTTGGTACAGGTCACGGCACTAGCATCTTGGGTATTCAACCAAATCACTGGGGTACAACTGTAGTTGTCCTCAAATCACATCATGTTATAATCACTGAGACTCGACCGTAGTCATTCTCAAAAAGTGGGCTAGGTATGATCACAATCATCCTCCCAAAACACTTGGTGTCAGGATGACAAGAACCCCACATACTCAACAGTATGTGATTCGAGTTTCCCTTAGGAATATTTGTTTCATTATCCAGCAAGTTCTGACACTAAAGATTGTTTTATGGCATAGGGCACTACATGATTAGAATTTTACTTGATCAATCATTGCCAATTGGGCGAATTAAGGCTTCATCATACAAATGGACATACAAACCCTAATTCATTTCTATCAAGTGTATAAGCATTACAACTTTAGAAGATATAAAATGTATGAAACATAATTTCTCATCTCATCATCACATGGTACTTTTCACTTACCATTCACGAGACCACACTAGCCATCATACTATCACATGATATAACTTCCTTTCACAATATCATAGGGTATCAACCCTTGTCAACTTATGAAAAAAACACCTCATTCAGGGATCAACCATGCCCAAAGGTCATTAAGACCATCATACTATTCGCTACAAGATCATCATTATCTTTCCATGCCTTATAACAAGGCTCAACAACATCACTTACGTATGATACACTAGATCACCACAATATTACATTAATGAGCTAGGAGATATTCATAAAAAATCATAGCACGGTTATATTGACATTAATAACATGTGACGTCCCCAGATTTTATAAATCTTAATCTGATGTATGACGTACAAATTGAAACCTCACCTCAGTGAGCATCCCAATTTAAACACCACACACTAGGCTAAGAAGAAGAAAATCAAGGGAGTCAGAAGGAAACAATCAGTAGCACATGCACATGAACAATAATAAAACCATACAACACATGTTCATCATTCCACATATAATTACAATATGAATTGTTACATCATTTGATATTACATATTAAACAACAAACTTCTACATATACATGTACTTCAACTAAACTACAGGATCTTAAGACAACAGGTCCACATGTACATCAGCTCGCCACACAACTCTCAACTATCTTGGTTCTTCAAGAGCATAACCACAACCTAAACAAAAGATCACATGTGGTACACATCAGCACAATATTCAAGAATATTGTACGGAGTACACCTATGTGTCTTTTATATACCTCTCATCATATCTTGTCAATAAGATAAAACTAATACTTGGCAGTAATAGAAGAAATATAAGAAAATCATATACTTGCACAAAGATGTTCATTTACAAAAGAGAACACATATTTTAAGCATATTTTCCATTATATCATCCATGCATTTACTACCTGAGAGTTGAATGCATTAAGGCCTTTATGATCACTACCAAAGAGTTAGATCATATGTACAAAGTGACCACTACCAAAGAGTTAGGTCCAAGCACGCTACCGAAGAGTTAGTGCTTTCATATGTACAATGTGACCACTACCAAAGAGTTAGATCCAAGCACACTATCGAAGAGTTAGTGCTTTCATATGTACAATGTGACCACTACCAAAGAGTTAGGTCACTTCCAAGCACACTACCAAAGAATTAGTTCTTTCATATAATGGAACATATATATTATGTTTGATGTGTTCATAGCAATAATTATGGAAAATCAAGCAACATATCATACAAGAACAATCATTTCAACCAATACCATATGCCAAGTATTTACTACCATATAACACAATCATATTGTATAATAAGCCAAGTAAGAGGTAATGGCGTATTTTGATCAAGATATATCCTAATCATCATATTCCTCATGTCAATTCTAACCTCTTGGTCAAACCCTGATTAAGACAAGATCATATGTACCATCATTAGGTTCTCATCATCTTACATCTCATCTTAACCCTAATCGTATCCATTTTAGGGTTTACCTTATCTCATTATGATATTCTCATGATTACTTGTACTCTTGTCTTAGATTTATCTTAGTGATGTCATATTCCAGATTATAGTTCATTAACTGGATATACTCATGTGTCACATTATTATGTGAACATATTTAACATTATGTCACTTTCATTAACCATATTACGGTTACATCACATGTATTAAGGGTGCTCTTCATATAACATGAAATTTGTGTATAAGACTGATATCAAAGTTACATATTAACTTCCAGTTACTGATATGAGGGTTTTATGTGAATTTCATCATTTATTGAGCATGTATGTATTTATTGCATTTTATTTAGGGTTATTAGCCCTAACTAGCCATATTAATCAAATTATATGCTTTGGTGCATCAACATGACCATAACTGACATCATATGCATAATAAACATGATTATAGACTTACTAACATGTTATCATAATTTTAGAACATCGCTTGATATTTATTATCCATTAAACAAGCATTACACATCTTACATGATATCACTACTATTAATGCATCAAAAGCCTGATATTATCCTTCTACTATGTTCTACTAATTTTTCTAAGAATTTTGGTATATTTTTCTGACAAATGTGCTAATTACTACGAATTTTACAAATTCTAAGTATTTATGAGTTAATTACCTTATCTGGGCCAATGGGCCACTGACACGTGGCCCTGAGGGTGCACTTCACTCGCTTGAGGTGGACCGATCGGTTCGGTGATCTGGACCGGACCCGGTCTGGATACACCGCTCGCCCCTCTTTCTTTCTCCCATTCAACGCAATCTGTTCGTGTGACTCAGAAACAGAGCGTCGTCGCTAGGCAACTCCTCCAGTGAGCAAGGGCTCAAGCTCGAGTGCTCCTTGTCATCTCTTCACACTTCCATCATGATCAACGTCCATCAGTCTCCCTCTGCGACTACTCAGAAGCACCCTACGGCCCCTGGTTCTTCGGCTAGGTGGAAGCGTCGCCACCACCTTGACTGCGGTGGGGCAAAGAGGCAAAAAGCCTCTTCTTGCCTTCCCACCAGGATGAAGGTGCAAAAAGCTTCACATCACCTTCCTTAACTTCACCAAGGCTTCAACACTCAAATGGACACACCAAAACATCCCTTCCAAACTCAAACTTCATCTTCAGCAAACTGGAGCTCGACAACCAACAGAACACCACTAAAGGCACAGGGAACACTGTGATTCTTCTCCCCTAGGACTGAGCTTCATTTTCCCTCTCTTATCTTCCTCTGTTCTCCTCAGTAACCCCCTTTTCTCCACCTCCGACCATCACCTGTAGGCTACGGTGGAGATACATTGGGGAGATGTCTTTTGTTCTTCCTACTGGAGCGGTCTCACAGCTCGTTTTAGGGGTCTCCGCACTCCTCTAATCGAGTTGAACTTAACTACTCAGTCGCTTCTTCTTTTGGGTGCACATCTAGATATCATGGTGGTGTGGATTCTCACACACCACTCTGCTCCCATGACTCCTCCAGATCCGGAGCTTGGAGGTGATCTCAGGGCCGTCCAAAAAGCATCTAACGGTTGTACAAGGCCCTTTACAAGACCAAATCTGGGGCTCACTGAAGTAGGCAGTCCCAACCACTAGATTAGTTACGAATGATCAAGATTTAGCCACCCTCCCGCTCTCAAAGAAATGGGCACGTGACATCCTATTGATCAACTACTTAGGCTAATATAACAATAACCTTGGTCCAAAATACCTCAATATATGCATATTATTTCACAAATTCAAACCTCCATAACTTCCTCTAGGATACTCCAATTGCCACCAAATTTTAATCATAGTTTCCTTACCTCTCGAGCTACCTTCTACTCAAATTTGGTGACAAAACTCATCTATTTGATCATCTGATTAAATACTTCAAGAAGGAATAAAGTTAAGATTCTTAATCATGATCTTAACATCAATCAACAAATTCACTTACGTCCTTGATATTAAGCCCAAAAATTCAGTCTTTCACAGAACATTCCTTTATTACATCAACATGCAAGGAATCTAGATATGATTAACCCTCATCATATTCATAATGCATAGGTTTAGCATAAGAAAGTATCAACCATGTGTCTATGATAACCACCTAACACATTAAGGTTGTGATCATATTAGGGAGCTGATTTCATCATCATGCCATCATATAAGAAGTTTAAACATGAAAACTCATCTTTATCTATATTCATTAGAGTTAGGTTCAATAAGATAAATTATATTAATGTTACTAATCAGCACACATACTCAAACCCTAACTCACGACATCCCCATTGGATCATGGATGAATAAGGTGAAGCATCACCATCACATTCCATACGATTCTTAAGTATGAACCCACACATAAATCAAGGTGTAACCATCTGGTTATAGCATACTAGGGTTTCAACAACAATAAGAGAGTATTCCATGATTGTATTAATCATTCAAGGACTATTCATACCCAATTACCATCATTTAGTTATATTAATGCTAGGTATAATAAGATATACCTCATTAGGGTTACCCATTAATTCATTGTGGTGATTATCAATCATAATCATACGAGGAAAGGGTAAGACTACAATTTGAAGGCATTGAACCATCAAATTCTCATCATTAGAATCATAACATTACACTATAGGCTTCACCCAAAACAATGGGAATATTGAGGCATCAACTTCTAACCATTAAATGTTGAAAAGGTAAAGCCATTGGTCGTTTACATAAGTAAACACCTTGAACAAACCACCTATGGATTCATTGAGTTGTGTTCTAGAAAGAGTCACCATCTTACCCTAGACATCCCTTTATTAACAACATAAAAAGTTCCATTGAGAGTATAGGGTAAAACCCACAATCAATTGTTCATTTAAAACAAGCCATCCATTGTGAACAAGTAAGCTCCTTAATTTGATCTTATAAAGGAAACATATAAATCACATTATTAGGACCAACTTATTACATTAAGAATCATTCCACTTTATTGGATGAAAAAAAATATTAGATCTTAACCATTGACTCAAGTTCATACGTTAAAACCATCAATTGGAGTATAGGTCCAACCATTGCATCAAGTGACCCAAGAAACCATTGGTTTAAGGATTAATTGATGCAAAAACTATATGCTTAACTCACCATAGGTTGTGAAGACTTGATCCACCATCAGTAGTGACCATTAAGTCACCATAGGTTGTTAGATCAGCACTATATTCGTTAATCATCATCAGATATTAAGCTAATGTCATCATTAATTAATAACATCATTAGGATACTTAATGGTTGATCATTATTCTTCTATTTGATCCAAAACATAACATAAGGGGGGTGACCATAGGTTTTCACTATAATTTCACACCTTTAATCATGACCATCAGTTGTCAAAATAGCAACATCATTGGTTGTTGCATGGTATCACCATCGGTTATGTAGTAGTGAAGGAAATAGCTTGAAAACCCTAATTTGAACCACTGATTGTTTTGTGCTTAGCACCATAGGTTGTTGATATCAACCTATCATGGATCATGTTATACCTTAGAAAGGTCATACACATGTTTAAAAATTCATATAGAACTGAAACAGAACAGGGAACACCATAAAAATTCGTCACCCTAAACAAGCATGGTTTCTCTATGCTTAGATCATCACTTTGAAGCATAAACATGAACTAACAAGCTTCTAGTAAGAAATATAAGTGAAGAATATTATATAACTCGCCTCTATAGAGTATGCCAGATCCCAAACAGTAAGAATCTCAAGAAAATAAGTCAAGAAAAACCAATTTCCAGATCTGAACTTGGCCAAGTAGCCACTTCTCTCCACAAAGAAGCAAACCCCTAGAAGAAGAAGACAGATAGATAGATGCTTGAGTTCTAGAACCACTTACACCATGAAACAGAAAGGTTACAACCTGGAGGAATATAGGAGGAAGAAAAATAGAGAAATAAATGTAGGAAATAAGAGAATTCTTACTCTTTTAGGTCAAGATCACTAGGAAGGAGCTTTAGAAACCCATAAAGGAAGTCAATTGCAACCCCAGATGATTTTTCCAAGAAGATCCCCACTTTGTTCTTCCTTGGATAGGAAATTAGCATCAGAATATAGGGAGAACGAGGTTCATAGAAGGATGTAATTGGTGGAGAGAAAATGATTCATTTGGGTTCTTAGGGATAGGTATATAAAACTTTAAGATAAAGAAAAAGAAAAAGTTGAAGTTCTAGTATCTTTCCAAGTGTCCATGGCCTTAAATTATTAAGAATATACAAGCACACACACTAGAAGCTCCACCGACATCCATATAGACCTACTTATATCTCCTTTGTCGAATTTTCAAGCCAATCAAATAATTCATTAGTTGATAGCTACTAAAGGTAGCTCATCCATGAAGGGGTAAACCCTAAAATACCCTTGAGGAAAACACCTTCAAACCATGGCTCAACTAGGAGTCCCATGGCTCAAAAAGATCAATAATGATGATATAATATCTAAGGAACATACTTTATGTGACAAATTACAATAAAAACCTCCCAATTGGGTAAATTGTAGAAAGGTCCAAAATGTACATAAAATCGCATAACTTGCTCAAACAGTGTCCAAATTGGACCAAATTTGAAACTTAAGTTTTTCACGTGACACCTAAGAATATACAAATGTTAGGTTAGGTTTATAAGCACTAAATTATGATAATTAAGCTTATTCAAATCTTTAAGAAACTTTAGGGGTCTTGCAACTATAAACCTCTAACATGGATTTTGCCCCCAAAATCCAAGGTAAACACAGATGGGTACTTCCTTTGCACCTCACCCTATTACCTTCACATATTTACTTGCATATCATGGTGATGTCACATCATTCCACATCTCATCTTGGGTCATCTCAAAAACCACCACCTAAGAGACATTCTCAATATGGAATGTATAAACTTGTTGTTGTCACCTGTACAACTTTAATAGTAATGTTCAACTTTAAATTATAGCTATCATCTTGAAATTATATCTGTTGTATCAAAACATTACTCAAAATTCATACTTTCTAGATTTTTACCAATCATGGCATGTGTCCCATACCATTCCTTGAAGCATAAAAAAGGCAATGTATCCATCCTTTTTTTTCTTCCTAGATACACTACACTGGAACACTTATCAATTCTTCTTCAACATTAAAAGAAATGATGACGCTGGCACCTATCATTCCATACAAGGAAACATCATTCCTAGTCAACCATGTTAGTGGTGAAACAACAACACTATCTTCACCTTACTAGGATTTACACAACCTACTTATAAGACATATAATGATCCCATAAAGACATTTAATCAACCCCATCTCACTCTTGCTAGACTTGTCACACATAAGTACAGTTGCTTCAACATTCTTAAGGTTTAGCAAAGATGTTAAGCATGTTACAGACCATCTCTAAAATACCTTGATACGTCATCATTCAAAGCTTGATATAACTTGTAAGACATGACCTGAGCACTCTGTTCCTCCTATTCATAAATTCTATTAGTACATTGGTTAATCTAAAGGACATAACCCTAAACTCATCATGGTCATGTAAATCATATCATCCAATCTAACTCTTATGCATTGATATTTGATGATAGTTTTATCTTAAAGGAACATGGTATCACATGTCTATTGCTCAACAAACCATCTATCCTTGATAGTGGTCTTGCCCAGCTATCACTAAACCATACACAATATTATAGAATCACTTTTGTTTCTCCTTCCAAACAACATTTAGAGGGTCATCATCAACTCTCTCTCCCTCTATTTAAGGGAGAGGAATACTTGATATGTTCATTTAGTAAACATATGCAACCTTCACATACTTCCCATACTGTTGATACATCTTGGATACTTGGATTCATTACCTTGGTATCCACCTCATGTGCTATAAGGAACTCACATCCTTATCTCATCTACTTTTACCAACATAACAAATTTCAAGACATATAAGAGGAGTCTTCCTAATTATCAGAAGGCTCAAAAGAAAACTCATCACAAACTTTATGATCTTGGAACCATAGTCCAAGCAATCTTATGCTATAATAAGCTATTAACCCTCATGTTTACATCTAATCCACACATACCAAGTGGCAATGATCTACTTGAAAGATGTGCCCTAGAAAGAAAAGACACAAAGGGAAACACACTTCCCACATCATCGCATCATAGTCCAAGGGTCACTATAAAAAAGGTAACCAATTCTATTTTCATTATGCAGGTTACAACTTGTGTATCATTTTACCTTTTTCATTTCGGGTTCCTGCCATTAGCATAGGAATCATCATGATTAACATATCTCATTGCTCCTTCCTTCATGACTATTTATCACATTTGAGTATGTTATCTTATTTTATTATGTTTTTCAACCACTTATCAATAGGTAAATCACCATATTCCACATTTTCATCATTAAACAGGGACCGTCACCAGTGGCGGAGCCAGGTCTGCATGGTTGGGGGGGCAAAAATACATGTAGAGACTTGAACCTATGACCATGATGTACAATTACAAACTTCTCACCACTGCGCTACTTAAGCATATCTGATATGTGCTCATTACACAACAATTATATAACTATATTAAGCCAAGTTCTGCATATAAGGATCGTGAAAAATGAAAATGTTGTCGAAACGAGGAATAGAATCCACGACCAACAAACTGGGTTCCTAACTACGCGCCGCTGGGCTACTGCCTTTTTAGTGAATTGTATGCATTATACATTATATATATAATAGTATTAACATATGAACATATACATATCATGTAAATATTCAATTTTTTGGGGGGGGGCCATGGCCTCTGCTTGCCCCCCTCCCTCCGCCCCTGACCGTCACCCTTAATTTATTTCACATGACATGTTGATTTTACATTAACACTTTCTTACACACATTGGTTGGTCTGATATTAACTCAGGTTCCACCTTATTCCTTTGTCATTGTTCCAATTTATCTTCTCATTTTAAACTCATCATAGGAGTTTTCTCCATCTTATGTGGATTCCATACCTTGTATTACTTTATTAGCATAGACTTATCTATCCTTTACTTTATTATCTTCTTGAATTACATCTTCAAGAACTCCTCTTTTGCTTATTTGTATTCAAATTTATATTTCATGGTGTTGTATCTTTCTCTTATAGTTACCAAGCACTCAAGTTTTGATAGATAATGATGAAATTTTCATCTTCTCTCGAGGTAATATTGAGTTATATGCACCATGATTTTTGATTCAATATGATCTTTAAAGGGTTTCAAAATGACTACTTAATCAAAGTAATAAAAAAGGTAACAATCTAAGAGTTCCATACTTACCTTTTCTTCAATAATTGAATACTTGGATAGGGCACCCAAGTATTGAGATTAGGCAATATGCACCGTGTTTTTGTGTCACGTTGCTAACTTAGACATCATCTTAGTCCTAAGTCCTAGTGTCCCTGTAGACTCAGTGAACCTAAAGCTTTGATACTAACTTGTAAGAACTCGTTACATTAAACAAGATTACTCAAAACATAAAACACAATCAATCACCAATTAACCACGTACCCCAAAAATATGGGAAAATTAAAATTGATTTCAACATCAACACAAGCTCAAAAACATTTGCATAAGAGCCCAATATCTTTCTTATATCCATACTATGACAAGAATTTGATACAAATTGTTCTATTGCCTTAGCCACAACATATATACACAGGAGAACAATATTTGTGTATGCCACACAAACAAGAATTGACATGCTAACCAAATTCGAATTCATTTAAAACACCATATACAAACTTTTCTTGCCCGAACCTAGGAGTACATAGACGACTCTAGGACACACTAGACATCTAATCAAATTTCTCATAGATTCATTACTATAGCTCCTTTTTACTGCCACAGGTTTTTTTCGTCACTTCCGATTACCTAAAAAGATGTGGAAAACCATAAGGGTGAGACCCATGTCCCAACGAGAGATATAACTCTCTCCAATAGATATTGATTACAACATTTTTAAGTAATTAAATAGTTTAAGCAGTCTAATCAGATATAACAAATAAGCTCAGCAGGATTGATGATTAACAAAATACATATAGGAGGGGATAATAACTATCATCATTAGCCAGACTATCATATTTTATCTTGTTGACAATATAAGCAATTCATTAGCATATGCATATTTAGCATCATGAGCAAGTCTAGTAACATAGAATCTCTATCATTATGAATAAGTCTAGCCACATAAGCATAGATAACAACATTAGCATCTCTAACAGGTTGAACATATCAACATCATAAGAAGAGATAACAACATAAGCACAACTATCTGGATAAGCATGATTAGTAGTATATGCATCTCTAGTTACAAAGGCATGGCTAGCATGCTAAGCATAACTAACAAAATGAGATAGCTAGCATCATGATTATAATCAGCAGTAGCAGTATAATTATCAACATAAGCATGGCTACTATATGTACACATCTATAATTTTAAGCATATTCACAATATAAGTATATCCACAATCTCTTAATTGCACTAAGCATCATCTTTATGTAAAGAGAACAAACAAGGGTTATCATCTGATGTGAAATGTTGTGTATAACCCTAAACAAATATGCTACATGACTGTATCACATCTTTTATTATGCCCTGGGGAGTTTGTGTCATACCATTCAAAGTCCAACTGACTACCGCTTGGTCACAATCAGTTCCATATAAGATCAAGGAAGATCCAGACTCCAAGATTTTCTCTATACTCAGTCGATATGAGTCTGCACCACAGTGACATATAGTCAAACTACAAAACAGCGACATATAGTCATGTAACTAGCCCACCTTGGTACAGGTCACGACACTAGCATCCTGGGTATTCAAACCCAATTATTGAGGTACAACTACAGTTGTCCTCTAATCACATCATGTTATAATCACTGAGACCCGACCGTAGTCATTCTCAAAAAGTAGGCTAGGTATGACTGCAGCCATCCTCCCAAAACACTTAGTGTCAGGATGACAAGCACTCCACATACTCAATAGTATGCACTCCAAGTTTCCCTTAGAAACTCGTTTCACCAACCCACAAGTTCTGACACTAAATATGGTTCTATGGCACAAGGCACTACATGATTAGAATTTCACTTGATTAATCATTGCCAATTGGGTGAATTAAGGCTTCATCATACAAATGAACATACAAACCCTAATTCATTTATATCGAGTGTATAATCATTGCAACTTTAGAAGATATAAAACATATGAAACATAATTTCTCATCTCATCATCACATGGTACTTTTCACTGGACATTCATGAGACCACATTCGTCATCATACTATCACATGATATAAACTCCTTTCACGATATCATAGGGTATCAACCCTTGTCAACATAAGAGGATTACACCTCATTCAGGGATCAACCATGCCCAAAGGTCATTAAGATCATCATATTATTCCCTATAGGATCATCATTATCTTTCCATGCCTTATAATAAGGCTCAACAACATCACTTACATATAATACACCAGATCAGCACAATATTGCATTAATGAGCTAGGAGATATTCATAAACAATCATAGCAGTGTTATATTAACATGAAGAACATTCCTTTATTACATCAACATGCAAGGAATCTAGATATGATTAACCCTCATCATATTCATAATGCATAGGTTTAGCATAAGAAAGTATCTACCATGTGGCTAAGATAACTACCGATTAACACATTAAGGTTGTGATCGTATTAGGGAGCTTATTTTGTCATCATTCCATCATATAAGATGTTTAAACATGAAAACTCATCTTTATCTATTTGCATTAGAGTTAGGTTCAACAAGATAAATTATATTAATTTTACTAATCAACACACATACTCAAGCCCTAACTCATGACATCCCCATTGCATCATGGATGCATAAGGTGAAGCATCACCATCACATTCTATACTATACTTAAGTATGAACCCACACATAAATCAAGGTGTAACCATTTGGTTATAGCATACTAGGGTTTCGACAACAATAAGAGAGTACTCCATGATTGTATTAATCATTCAAGGACTATTCGTACCCAATTACCATCATTTAGTTATATTAATACTAGGTATAACAAGATATACCTCATTAGGGTTACCCATTAATTCATTATGAATTATCAATCATAATCATACAAGGAAAGGGTAAGAATACCAGTTGAAGGCATTGAACCATCAAATTGTCATCATTAGAATCATAACAATACACTATAGGCTTCACCCAAAATAATGGGAATATTGTGGCATCAACTTCTAACCATTAAATGTTGAAAAGGTAAAGCCATTGGTCATTTACATAAGTAAACACCTTGAACAAACCACCTATGGATTCATTGAGTTGTTCTCTAGAAAGATTCACCATCTAACCCTAGACATCCCTTTATTAGCAACATAAAAAGTTCCATTGAGAGTAGGATAAAACCCACAATTAATTGTTCATTTAAAACAAGGCATCCATTGTGAACAAGTAAGCTCCTTGAGTTGATCATATAAAGGAAAACACATAAATCACATTATTAGGACAAAAATATTACATTAAGCATAATTCCACTTTATTGGATGAAGAAAAAACATTATATATTAACCATTGAGTCAAATTCATACGTTAAAACCATCAATTGGAGTATAGGTCCGACCAGTGCATCAAGTGACCCAAGAAACCATTAGTTTAAGGATTAATTGATGCAAAAACTATATGATTAACTCACCATAGGTTGTGAAGACCTGATCCACCATCAGTGGTGACCATTAAGTCACCATAGGTTGTTAGATCAACACTATATTCATTAATCATCATCGAATATTAAGCTAATGTCATCATTGATTAATAACATCATTAGGGTACTTAATGGTTGATCATTAAGCTTCTATTTGAGCCAAAACCTAACCTAAGGGGGGAACATAGGTTTTCACCATCATTTGACACCTTTTATCACGACCATCAGTTGTCAAAATAGCAACATCATTGGTTGTTGCATGGTATCACCATCGATTATGTAGTAGTGAAGGAAATAGCTTGAAAACCCTAACTTGAACCAACGATTGTTTTGTGCTTAGCACCATAGGTTATTTCTGTCAACCTGTCCCAGATCATGTTATACCTTAGAAAGGTCTTACACATGCTTATAAATTCATATATAACTGGAATAGAATAAGGAACACTATAAAAATTTGTAACCCTAAACAAGCATGGTTTCTCTATGCTTAGATCATCACTTTGAAGCATAAACATGAACTAACAAGCTTCTAGTAAGAAATATAAGTAAAGAATGTTATATATATATCGCCTCTATAGAGTAGGTCAGATCCCAAACAGAAAGGATCTTGAGAAAATAGGGCAAGAAAAACCAATTTTCAGATCTGAACTTGGCCAAGTAGGCACTTCTCTCCACAAAGAAGCAAAACCCTAGAAGAAGAAGAAAGATAGATAGATGCTTGAGTTCTAGAGCCACTTCTACCATGAAAAAAAAAGGTTATAACCTGGATGAATATAGGAGGAAGAACAATAGAGAAATAAATGGTGGAAATAAGGGAATTATTACTCTTTTAGGTCAAGATCACTAGGAGGGAGCTTTAGAAACCCCTACACGAAGTCAATTGCAACCCTAGATGATTTTTCCAAGAAGATCCCCACTTTATTATTCCTAGGATAGGAAATTCGCAGCAGGACAAAGGGATAATGAGGTTCGTAGAAGGAGGGAAGTGGTGGAGAGAATATGATTCGTTTGGGTTCTTAGGGATAGGTATATAAAACTTTAAGATATAGAAAAAGAAAAGGTTGAAGTTCTAGTTTCTTTCCAAGTGTCCATGGACTTAAAATATTAAGAATATACATGAACACACACAAGAAGCTCCCCCACCATCCACATAGACCTTCTTAGCTCTCCTTTGTCGAATTTCCAAGCCAATAAAATAATTCATTAGTTGATAGCTGCTAAAGGTAGCTCATCCATGAAGGGGTAAACCCTAAAATATCCTTGAGGAAAACACCTTCAAACCATGGCTCAACAAGGAGCCCCATGGATAAAAAAGCTCAAGAATGATGAGAGAATATATAAGGAACATACTTTATGTGAAAAATTGCAATAAAAGCCTCCCAATTGGGTAAATTGTAGAAAGGTCTAAAATGTACATAAAATTGCATAACTTGCTCAAACAATGCCCAAATTTGACCAAATTTGAAACTTAAGTTTGTCACATGACACCTAAGCATAAAAAAATGTTAGGTTAGGGTTATAAGAACTCAATTGTGGTAATTAATCTTATTAAAATCTTTAAGCAAGTTCAGGGACCTTACAGAAATGGCCTTTTGAGCAAGACTTATCGCTTTGCCATGAGCCCTAATGCTTTTTGGGTGAATTCCTTCATCTTGAGGGTGAAAATTATGATTTATAGTTTTATACACCACTTTATCTTTCTTTGATATTTTCTCGAATTACTTATGGGTTGTTCAAGTGCACATAGACCACATTTTTAGGCATTTTAACCACCTTTTGAGGGGTTTAACCCCATTTTGGGGTGCATTGGCCTATAAATTAGGCACTACACTGACAAGTAGGAGGATTAACTCATGCTTAGGCTCTTTAACACACTTTTAGTAACTTCAACCCATTTTTAGGCGCACTTACTATTTTTAGGTGCATAATAGTAAATTCAGCTAAAAAAGGCACTACACTGACAAGTGGGTTTAACCCCATTTTTAGTCACTTTAACTGCATTTTTGGGTGCATTGGCCTATAAATTAGGCTAATAATAGCAAAATTTGTCTAAAATAGCTACTACATAGAAAATAGGTGTATAAAGCCCATTTTTCAACGTTTAGACCACTTTTGGGTGCCCTAACCCCATTTTGGGGCGCATTGGCCTATAAATTAGGCACAAAATTGACAAGTTGTCAGATTAACCCCATTCATAGACGCTTTAACCCACTTTTAGGAACTTCAATTCATTTATGGGCACATTTCCTATTTATTAAGCGCACAATATTAAATTAGGCTATGACAATCAGGCACATTAATCCCATTTTTAGGTGCTTTAACTGCATTTTGAGCGCATTGGCATATAAGTTAGGCACATAACATTAAACGAGGATTAAATTGCCACTACACTGACACATATGCACATAAACCCCATTTCTAGTTATTTTGTCCCACTTTTTGGAGCATTAACCCCATTTTGGGATGTATTGGCCTATAAAGTTGGCAATAATACACTGACAAGTAGGCAAAATAACTCTATTCTTAGGTATAACCCACTTTTAGGCACTTCAACCCATTTTGGGTGCATTTCCTATTTGTTAGGCACTTAAACCCATGTCATACTTTCTCAAGCTTGTTCCTTGAATTGCATATCTACTATCTTCAGTTTCTTACATAGCATTGTGATGCATGCCATATAGAGCTACATTGTATGTAGAATTTTTTGCATAGTTTGCTCCAGTGTCAGATTTTGGCGCAACATTAACTTTTTTCATGCAGAAATGGCCTTCTGAGCAAGACTCGTCGCTTTGCCATGAGCCATGTCACTTTATTGGTGAATTCCATCATCTTGAGGGTCAGAATTGTGATTTATTATTTTTCTGGAGCACTTTATCTTGCATTGATATTTTCTAGAATTACTTATGGGTTGTTCAAGTGCACGTAGACCACATTTTAAGGCATTTTAACCACCTTTTGGGGGCGTTAACCCCATTATGGGGTGCATTGGCCTATAAATTAGGCACTACACTAACAAGTAGGCAGATTAACCCCGTTGTTAGACGTTTTAACCCACTTTTATGCACTTCAATCCATTTTTGGGCACATCTCCTCTTTATTAGTCGCATAATAGTAAAGTTGGCTCAAAATCACACTACACTAACAAGTGGGCACATTAACCCCATTTAAGCCACATCAAATCACATTTTTATGTGCATTGGCCTATAAATTAGGCACATAACAGTAAATCAGGCTGAAATTGCTACTACACAAACAAATAAGCGTACAAACCCAAATTTTAGGCATTTAGACCCACTTTGTGGTTCTTTAACTCAAATTTGGGGTGCATTGCCCTATAAATAAGGCACTACACTTACAAGTAGGTGGATTAACCCCATTCTTAGGCGCTTTAACCCACTTTTAGGCACTTCAATTGATTTTTGGGCACATTTCTTGATTATTAGGTGCATAATAGTAAATTAGGCTCCAAAAGGCACTTCATTGACAAGTGGGGACATTAATCCCATTTTTAGGCACTTTAACCACATTTTTGGGAACATTGGCCTATAAATTAGGTTCATAACAGTAAAATTAAGCTCAAATATCCACTACACTGACAATTAGGCGCATAAACCCCATTTTTAGGCATTTAGACCAACGACATTAACAAATAGGCATTTAATGCCATTTTGGGGCGCATTGTCCTATAAATTAGACACTACAATGACAAGTAGCCAGATTAACCCCATTTCTAGGTGTAACTCACTTTTAGGCACTTCAACCCATTTTGGCCACATTTCTTATTTATGAGACACATAATAGTAAATTAGGCTCAAATAGGCACTACATAGACAAGTGGGTGCATTAACCCCATTTTTAGGCACTTTAACTGCATTTTTGGATGCATTGGCCTATAAGTTAGGAACGTAATGGTGAACTAGGCTCAAATTGGCACTACATTGACAAATAGGCGCATAAACCCCATTTTTAGGCATTTTGACCCACTTTTTGGAGCATTAACCCCATTTTGGCATACATTGGCCTATAAATTAGGCAATACACTGACAAGTAGGCAGATTAACCTTGTTCTTAGGTGTAACCCACTTTTAGGCACTTTAATCCATTTTTGGGTGCATTTCCTATTTATTAGGTGCATAATATTAAATTAGGCTAAAAAGGCACTACACTGACAAGTGGGCGCATTAACCTCATTTTTAGACGCCTTTTTACCCCCATTTTTTGTCACATTTACCTATAAATTAGGCACATAAGAGTAAATTAAGCTCAAATTGCTACTATGACAAATAGGCGCATAAACCACATTTTTATGTGTTTTAACCCACTTTCAGGCCTTTAACCCCATTTTGGGGCACATGGGCCTATAAATTAGGAACTACACTGACAAATAAGCAGATTATTTGCTTTCTTAGGTGCTTTAACACACTTTTAGGCACTTGAACCCATTTTTGGGTGCATTGGCCTATAAATTAGGCATATAATAGTAAATGGCGTTAAAATTACCACTACTCTGACAAATAGGCAGATAAACCCCATTTTTAGGTGTTTTAACCCACTTTTAAATGATTTAACCCAATTTTAGGCATTGTATCCCCATTTTGGGGTGCATTGACCTATATATTAAGTAGTACACTAACAAGTAGGCAAACTAACCCTATAATTAAGTGTTGTAACCCACATGTAGGCACTTCAACCTATTTTTGGGTGGATTTCCTATTTATAAGGCGTATAACAATAAATTAGGCCAAAAGAGACACTACACTGACAAGTGGGCGCATTAACCCAATTTTTAGGCCCATTAAATGCATTTTTGGGCGCATTGGCCTATAAATTAGGTTCATAACAGTAAATTAGGCTCAAATTAACACTACATTGATAAATAGGTGGATAAACCCCATTTTTAGGCATTTAGACCACTTTTAGGGCTTTAAACCCATTTTGGGTGCATTGGCCTATAAACTAGGCAGTACAGTGACGAGTAGGCGGATTAACCCATTCTTAGGCACTTTAACCCACTTTTAGACACTTCAACCCATTTTTAGGCGCATTTCCTATTTTTTAGGTGCATGATAGTAAATTTAGCTAAAAAAGGCACTACACTAACAAGTGGGTGCATTAACCCCATTTTTAGTCACTTTTACTGTATTTTTGGGGGCATTGCCCTATAAATTAGTCGCATAATAGAAAAATTAGGCTCATATTGCCATTACATAGACAAATAGGTGCATAAACCCAATTTTTAGGTGTTTAGACCACTTTTGGGTGCTCTAACCCCATTTTGGGGCACATTGGTCTATAAATTAGGCACTGCATTGATAAGTAGATGGATTAACCCCATTCTTAGATGCTTTAACCCACTTTTAGGCACATCAACCCATTTTTTTGTGCATTTCATCTTTATTAGGTGTATAATAATAAATTAGGCTAATAAAGGCACTACACTGACAAGTGGACACATTAATCCCATTTTTAGGTGCTTTAATTGCATTTTTGGGTGTATTGGCCTATAAGTTAGGCACATAACAATAAACTAGGCTCAAATTTCCACTACACTGACAAATAGGTGCATAAACCCCATTTTTAGGCATTTTGACCCACTTTTTGGAGCATTAACCCCATTTCCTATAAAGTAGGCAATACACTAGCAAGTAGGCGGATTAACTTTGTTCTTTGGTGTAAACCACTATTAGGCACTTCAACCCATTTTGGGTGCATTTCCCATTTATTAGGCACTTAAACCCATTTTGTTTCATACTCGCTTAAGCCTCTTCTTTGAATTGCAATCTACTATCTTGAGTTTCTTACGTAGCATTGTGATGTTGGACATATAGAGCTACATAGTGCGTAGAATTTTATGCAGATTTTCTCCAGTGTCAGATTTTGATGCAAGGCTAGTGTTTTTTTATGCAGAAATGACTATTTGAGCAAGACTCATCGCTATACCATGAGCCTTGATGCTTTTTGGGTGAATTCTGTCATCTTGAGGGTCAAAATTGCAATTTATAATTTTTCTACAGCACTTTATCTTGCATCAATGTTGTATCATATTTTCTTTAAATTATATTCTACATGTTGTCCTCTTTCATATATAATATATTTCCATTTGCTCACTAGGATCAAAGGGGTTCATTTACCAATATACCCATAGTAGGAATAGTTAGGGTTTCTAATTGAAACTCCTTGATGCATACTTGATCATGTGTTAATACTTACATTCCAAATATGTATATAAGTATATCAATGTATATATTAAGATGAGTGAGAGGATTCATCTTTATTTATAGTTTAAGAACCCTTCTTATATTATGTCTCTTAACTATACATATTTGATTTTGACTTCAAGAAAAGACTAGAGTTGTTTTAACAACATTACTATCATACCAACATATACATATGTTAGTGTTGGTCCCTACACTAATATGTAGGATAGGATATGATGATTAGCATCATCACTCTATTTTATTTGACTAATTTGTATACCAATGACATACAAAGAGTCTACAAAATTGCAGGCTCTTTTGGTATTACATCTCTAATGTATATAGTAACATATAGATTATTATGCTTTACATTTATTATACAACTAAGTAAACGCATAAGAGCTATGATTATGCTTTATACACATCAAGTCTTAAGGCCATCGATTGAATGCTAAGTCTATCAAATTAGTTCCTTGGTCATTTACCTTCGTTTAAATGAAAAAACTTGTGAACATGTTGGACTATAGGAGAGAGGATGCTTACTTGTCAAGGTTGATATCAATGGACCTATGCTAGTGGCAGTCGAGTATACAGATCTGTTGATCAGGATCTCATTATTCAACTTTTTGGATCTTTGTCCAAGGTTTTCCATGGATGATATACTAAGCTCAAGGAGGTGGCAGGTGTGTCCATAGATAGATAAGGTGGTTGGGGGCTCCTCTGTGATCATGGTAGGCTAGAGGTTGTTCTCGTTCAGGGTGGGGTTCTAAGGAGGAGTTGCACCTTTGATCAGGCTTGGAAGGTAGGTTTCAGATATTTAAGGATCATCCATGTCATTGGAGTATGATGAAGCAATCAGTTTAACGAACACTATGTGACATGATCAGGCTTGTGATGATCAAGGCAAGCCGGTAGTGGGTCTGTAATTGTAGGCCGATTTCTACTGTGGTGGAGGAAGGCAATGTGGCGGTGAGGTTTTGTGCATGTTGGAAGCAGAGGATTAGGGTTGTTGTTGGTTGCTACTGACTTGGTTGGGATCTGTATGTTGTAGGTTGCGGCCATTTCAGTCAACCTATACATTCATCGAGGGTGTGTAAGGAAGGAGGAGGAGGAACAGTTCAGGCACATACTAATATGCATGAAGATGATTGTGAGACAGTGAGAGTTATTGGTGGAGAAGGAGCGTCTGGAGATCCTTAAGTTCTCTGATGGGCGACGATTAAAGGGTGTGGAGGTCATTGGTCGGAAGTCTGCGAGGGTTAGGCTTTGATTTTTCAGAGTTTTAGGCCGTCAGAATTCATTGCCGGTGAGGGAGGTTGGCAGGCGTTGGGTCTGAAACACTGAGTTGCAGACTGGAGGTTGCTAGGGCATGGAAATCTGGTGGTTGGGAGGGAGATAGTGGCGATGGTGATTCAATGGTGGTGTTATCCGGGTGTTGGTCTATGGATTACAGAGTTAGGTCATTGTAAGGTATAGAAGAGGGGGTCCCAGATGTTGAAGGAGGCCCTACGGAGGAAGGGCGGCCGTTGTGCGCCCTGCTATGATGTCTGCAGGTCTATGATCACACAGAGGATAGAGGAGGAGGAGACTGAGAAAGGAGGTCTATCAAAGTTGTGGGAGTTGCAGGTCTAAGGTGCGGTGGCTAGGGTATATGTAGTGGTTGGTAAGCTAGGGTTTTCATCCCAGGATGTAGGTGATGCCATCAGTATCCTCTATCAAGTCTGAGGCGGTGCAAGAACATTAGCAACCAACTTGACAACCATTTCTTTTGTGGGTCACTGGCCTTCAATGGTTGTGGCCATTTTGGTTTTCTTTGCCCAGGCTGGTGGGTTCTGGGGCAAAGATCAAACTTAGGTGAAACTAGACCAGGGGTGCAGGATAAAAGTAGGGGTGATCCATGTCTAGTTTTGTTACTGCAATGGTAATGGTTGCGTAGGACAACCCTAGGTGTGGGCAGTATGAGGGAAAGGGTGACAGGGTGGTGTCTCCTACGTAGTTTAGTTATTTAATACAAGTTAATTATCATTAGATCCATTATCTTTGTAATTACCTACTTTTCTTTCTAACTAGAAAATCATATCTCCAATTTCTAGGAGAATTTGATCACGTGTCTAATTGCTATTAAGACAATTGAGAAATTATTAAATCCTCTATTTAAGGCCCCATCTTCTTATTAAATCTTGTGCCTTAAATAACTCAATAACCAACATATAACATTCAAAATAACAATTAGTTTTGATTATGAAGCCATTGGTTGAAAGTTAGGTGCATTAATGAAGAATAAAGTCTAACAAACATATGCCAACTTCGCCTAATATTGTCAAAGTGTTACATGAGCATCCATCGAAGAACTCATTTGCAAATATTTCTCATGTGAGGAAACTTAAATCAGTTAGACACAAGAAACTAAATAGGAGACTAGTTAGTATGAGGGACAAGAAAATTGATCAAAATGATTGACTATGTCTTGGGATGAATAAATGAGTTCAACTTTGGAAAATTTATGAATTATAGCTCAAAATATATTAAGCACCCAAAATCTAGTATGTTACACATAAACCCCATTTTTAGGTGTTTTAACCCACTTCTGGGTGTTTTAACCCATTTTTAGGCACTGTACCCTGATTTTGGGATGCATTGGCCTATATATTAGGCATTACACTAACAGGTAGGTGGATTAACCTTATACTTAGGTTCTCTAACCCAATTGTAGGCACTTCAACCCATTTTTTTGGTGTATTTCCTATTTTAGGTGTATAATAGTAAATTAGGCTAAAAAAGACACTACACTGACACACTACAACAAATATTAGATTTCCCGACATAATGACATGCTGTAAAAACTGCATAACTATGTCGGTATTGTATTTATTCGGCATTTTTCAATATGCCGGAAAAATGTCATTGAAAAGAGTGCCGCCAAAAGTTTGACGGCATATTAAGAGTTTTCATAAATAGTATCAAAATCAGCATTATGCCCATGCCGGGGATAAATGGTTATCGTCGGAAAATGATACCAAATCTGACATTCTAATATGTCAGAAATGTACTAAAGTGTCAACACACATGAATACTCACGCATGCATGAATGTCACATGGACATCTACAACTAGGAAAATGTAGGTGTTGGTGGGCGCACGAGTTTGCAAGGGTGGCATGTGTCGGGCGTGTGTTGGGCTGAGCAAACAATGCTAGTTGGCAAAAATAGGAGCATCCTCCAGCAAGCTGTGTGCACAGGCCATAACAAAAGAATTTTACTTTATACACACATATATATACATTATATATGCATATATATGTATATATATAGCGAAGACATTGTATAGAACCACATTAGAATAACACAATAATATACTTTTAAATACGAAATCATATATATAATTGATTGTATTCTGGTACACAAAACTTGTCCAAACCATCATGTTCTTCACCATTACACATACATTACATACAACTTACATGTGTTCATCATTTAATAGAAACACAACATTATAGCTAAAATATACATAGCAACAATTAGCTTTTATCTATCGAAACAACATTTAATTTAGATACAAGTTTGATGGAGCCACCAAGATCATCACTTTTTATCTTCAAAAGTTGGTTGATTAGCTTTATCTTGTATACAATGGTTGTATACATCCATCCTTTTATGTCTTCAAAATGAAAGGGAAATATGCAATACCACCACGGAACCCATCAACATCTCTGATCTAGCAATGATCGTTTTGGATTTTGGTTTAGGAGACCATTGTCACCAAGAAAGGCCGTATAACCTAAAGGAGAGAATACATCTTGCTGGTGATGTCTCAATTTTCTGGATTTCTTCAATTTGTTCCTAAGAATAATAATATGGTATGCGGTTAGTTCGGCCAACTAATAAGATTAAAGAGGAGCCAAAAGCAATCGACAAAGTGCCAGCTTGTTGACGCTTACTTCTCGATCACCACATGTCTTGGTCTTGTTAATGTCCTCATACTTCTCGATGATCCCTTCTTTCACTTGTTTTGTACCTAAGAGAGAGCAAACCAGCAATAAAAATGCACCCCTTTCATAGTTCATCTCAACATTGTCCCAAACAGTAGCCTCGCCCTATTCTGTAGCAAATGACAATCAACAACCAGCAATAACGTACACAACTAAAGATATAAGTTGGTTGTTGTTCAGGGTTTTCAATTAGCAAGCATCCAATTATAACCATATCTATTGTTTCTACTTGCTATACCTTGAAACAACACATCTATGAGCAAGATTTGTGAACCAGAGCCAGAGGTTGATTGGGAAAAACTTCCTTCCAATCTGTCCTCATGTCACAAGTAATATATCACAAAGTTAGCAGTAATAACTAATTTATGGAACCATGCTTAAACACATATTAGAGACTAAACATTACATGAATGTACAAGTACCACGACTTCAGAAGCCATCTATAATAGATGAACAATACCATTAGACTTTTCCATTTGAATAAGCTAATCAGTAATATGCATACTAATCACATGGGCATCACCATATTAATGAGTTCATCTATAAAGAAATCTACAAAATCTGAAATGGATACATATAATTAACCACTTAGCTATCTCAATATTACACTAATCATAAATCATCTGAATAGAAGTGACAATGAAATCCCCCTGGTCTAGGATAACAAAATAACGTGCAATCAAGATATTCCACATGCAATTGAGAAATTCTATTTTCATAGGAAGCAAGCAGAAGTCACAAGAACTCATGAATATTTATTGTCAAACAAACCACTAATTGAGAAATCATGTTTTCATTGGAAGCAAGCAGAAGTCACATGTTTCATGTTTGGTTGAACCGAACAGAACAAGTATTGTAGTATCAAATTCAAATGTTCCAATTTGTTTGTAGTTGGTAAAAGATATCATGAATATTTATTGTCAAACAAATCACCAGTATCTTGGCAAGTAACATAAACATTTTCATGATATACAGACCAAAAAGGGAGGAATAATGTATGTACTAACATCTTTTTATTTTACTCTCTTTGCCTTGGGCCTTCAGGTGTTCCAAAAGAAATTCTACCCTTGAGGAACAAAGAAATCAGTCATTGCACCATGAATAAGATCTGACCATGATGTCCAAAGGGTTGAGGAGCTGATTTTCTATATTAGAATTCTGCACTCCAAAAAAATATGAAAGCCCCAGCTGCCCTGCATAACATGTGGTCAAGGACTAGACTGAAGCTTCAAGTGACACTGTGAAGTATATGTTGTGTGATTGCATCTAGTAGATCATAAACTTACAAGAATCATTGAGGTTGAGACTGTATTATTGACACTAGGAAGATAGTGACATAGTGTTCACTTCATATATGACTGTTATCTAAAGTGAATAAAAGGGATTGAATGATTAAGCACAAAGATTTTGGATTTGAATGAACACTCCTTGATGCAACCCAATCCAACTTTCCATGTAAAACAGTCTTGGTGACAACACTTCAGGGGTGTATCCATATGTTATAATATGTTCATGCCTACCATACATAGAATTGATGAAAAAAAATACTGATCCATAAACCCCAAGTAGGCAAAGAATAAGTAGCTTTTTAAGACCTAAAATGGTAGTTGGTAAGCTGTTTTAACAACGTGTGATGCAATCCAAGTGTAATATGAAAGTTATTAAGGCTGGACACTTGGTGTACTATGGTAAAAACTTTATGTGCACATATTCACCAGATGTTCACAATGGGCCCATCTCCTTCGATGGTCCAATTGATATCAGTTTTGTAGATCAATTTAGTTCTACATATGATAAGCATGTAATCAATGTGTTGCTAAATTCAGTCTATGGTGTGGTAGAAGTAGCTTGACTCTTGTATAATTAGTAACTATATAGAGCTCATAGATGCATAAGTATCCATGGATTAGTAATTAGTTTATTAGATGCATCAGTTCAGGGGGAAATTTCATTTGACCTGCAATTGTCGGCTGCTCCTTGTCAGCAAGAGATAAAATATATCGGCTGCTAAGCAAATCACAGTTGCTAGGAAATTTGTAGTTGCTGGGAAAATCTCGGCAGGCTGTTATGCTCACAATTACTGACCCTCGACACTGTTTTCTTATATTTTAAGCATTAACAATAAGTAACAATAGACTAAAGAATAGGTGCACATCTAAGGAAGGATATCACTAAAAGTCCTCAAGACGGTTTTAGAGAAAAGAAATTTATAACAATCACCAAAAATGCTATTGTCAATATTAGGAAGTACTTCTATGGTTCACAATGAGAATGCAGTTTGCCTACATGTTATACTGAAGGGGGTCATGCCTTTTATAGGCTCTCAAAAACGTAAGACTCAATCATAATCCAAATGTTTTCCTGAATTTGCAAGCATCCCCTCCACAAGAAGCAAACTCTTACTTCTATGAAAACAAAAAATTGTGTGTAACAATTAACTTGATAATGGAAGGAGGAGGTGCATTGCCACATATATAAAACATATAGCTCACCTAGACAATCTTTAGTTGGATTTCCTCTATTTTTGGTTTACATATGAGAAGCTACAGAAACTCCATGTAGCAATACATCTGTAGTCCGGCAAAGCGGCAATGAGTGTCACCAAATTGGAGAGAAATGTCGTGATTAAATGCTGGATAAAGATGGGTTTGATGAAGAAAAATACAAGAAACACTAGTCTTCAATGAAATACAAAGGGCGAGGGAGAAGAACGACCATCACAATACCGGCAAGGAGGGATGAAGCTCACTAGTCTTCTGCATATGTTGACCCTCTTGACCAGCTGGTCTAGCTAGATAACCACCAGGTCCTCTGTCACAGAACCGTTCTTACCCCAATCCCAATCCTACTGCCTAGACAGTAGAAAAAGGATTGAAGCGCCCGTCCCTGAGTGGACCAATAGGATCAATCACACTGGCATATACAATAAGAAATAAATAACTCAAAAACTGGATAATTAAAGAACAAACTAACCCAATATGGAGATATAACTGATTTGTCTTTATCATCAGAGTATGTAGAGTGCGGAAGTGATCTTATTCAATATTCCATTTGTATTGCCTAAAATCAATAAAATCGAGACACAATCATGAAATTGCACGGTACACTATCAAAATCAAGCAAAATGATTTATAACAACATAGTATACTTGGCAGGACTTATATTTAAAAGAATATCAAGCAATTTGCAAAACCAACATTTATTCGACAAGTTTTTCAGGCAGTTCAACTTTTATTACGAGTTCCCATTATGCTGTAATTTCGAGAAGCATGCTTATATATTTTGTGTGACTCTATTACCCCAACGCGATGGGGTAATAGAGTCATACAAAATATATAAGCATGCTTCTTGAATTACAGCATAATGGGAATTCGTAATAAAAGTTGATTTGCTTGAAAAACTTGTCGAATAAATGTTGGTTTTGTAAATTGCTCGTTATTCTTTGAATATAAGTCCTGCCAAGTATACATATCTTTCTTATAAACTGTTTTCCTTGATTTTGATAGTGTACCGTGCAATTGCATGATTGTGTCTTGTTTTTCTTGATTTTAGGCAATGTATATGGAATACTGACTAAGATTCGCTTCCGCACTCATACACTCCGATGACAAAGATATATTGGTGAAATCTCCATATTGGGTTAGTTGTTCTTTAATTATCCAGTTTTTGAGTTATTTATTTCTTATTGTATATGCCAGTGTGTTAGATCCTACAGGGCCACTCAGGGACGGGCGCTTCAATCCTTTTTCTACTGTTTCGGCAGTAGGATTGGGATTGGGGTAAGAACGGTTCCGTGACAGTTGGTATCAGAGCTTACACACTCCCATATACTTTAAGTAAATAATTTCTCAAGTCTCTTACACCCAAGAAACCCTAAAGTCCATAATGGTGAAAATTTAGGTGTCTAGGCTCGGGGTCCTGACATAATTTCTCCTATCCGTCTTCACGGTGGCTGAGATCCCCCGCTCTACCTGGCCTTACTTGATCCAAAACTGGACCTAATGGTTCTCTTGTGAAACCCTAGAGAGTCTTCTAGCATCTCATCTCTTCTTTAAGGACAATCCTAAGCCACCCATGTAGATGAAGATTAGGTAGTCTTCTTATCTCATCATGTGGTCTTTCTCATGACCTTTTGCCACATGATGTCTCAATTATGGGTAGCTTATGAATGGGAAAAAAATGAATATTGCTAAATCTTGAAATTTAATACCATGATCTGACCTAAATTTGAAAACTCAATTTTGATCAAATACTCATGTATGATCCCTAATATCACGAACACTCAATTTTGACTATGTTTGAGGTGATGATATGGTGAAATAAGGATGACTTATACCTTATACCTTATTTTTGATAAGGTCCCTATTTTGATTAATGTCCATGTTACCCTATTATTGATTAGGCCTCATACATAGATAAGAAAACTTGTACCCTATTTGATACATATCATGACTAAGCCATCAAGTGACTAAGCTTAGGACTCACAAAATCATGATGTAAGACCATGATGCAAAAGGTCGTTTCCCTATTGACCATTGATGCTTTTTGCAATCTTAATTTTAATATGATGATAATGGACCTAGATTTTTCACTACTATTCTCTAATTCCTCGAATGCCAATTCAAATCCTTGATTTTTCAAATTATATCACTACCTTGATCATGAAAGGAGAGGAATGCAAATATTAATGTGACTTCGTAAAAACTTGACATTATTGACCTATTATCTTGAATTTTGATCTTATGACCTGGATATATATGATCTAATCATGGATACTCTCCCTATTTGAATAAGCTCAATTGATAATGACTAATGTTGTTAATGTGCCAGATTAGGGTGGTAGTTGACTCATGACTCCCCTAACCTAGGTCACATCCCCATCACGACTACCTCTAAGTTTTCATCCTATTGATTATTTAGAGTTTGGAAAGGTATCTCCTTTCACCCAATTTTAGATTGGTTGACCTAAGCCGAATAGGTTAAAACCATGGTTGATACTCGATCTGAATACTGATTTGATAATGACCTGGACATATGGTAATATTGATTATAGCTTGAGGTTGACTTCCTACTTAGACCTAGGTCTAGATCATTCATCAAACTTGGATACAATGATAATGAAATTTTGATATGTTGATCGAATACTGCTTGAATATTATTACTAGAAATTGAATATAGATGAGTGATCTCCCCTAAGGTCTAAACAGGAATATCAACCCTAGCTTTGAAATATATATACATATGATCAAATTTCGGACCTATAACTTTTGATGCTTAAAATCTTGACTCTGGATATTGATTAATGGACTTGTGACTCATGATTATCAGATATCAATAATGATACAAATCCTATGTTCACATTATTTGGATCTACAAATCATACTAGATATATGACTAATGACTCCAAAATCCCAAAATTTGAAATTTTCGAAATGATGACTATTTTGACTTCTCGATTTATGAGTTAGGGTTTGGCTCCCATTAGGACTAGGGTGGGACCTCCCAGTGATTTTGAGCCCAAAAATCATGATAATGAAAGTATGATGTTATCTTGAAATGTTGAAATGTGAAATCTCAAATCATGGACGCATAACCCACCTAGACCAATGGAGAAGCTAGGACCCTGAGATATTGGGATTGAAAGTCACCTTGTACACGTGAACTCTATTTGTTTGACCTAAAATATGATATGTCCAAATTTGTGATTAATATGATGTTTTCCATATTTGTGACTCATATAATGACTTTGGACAATATATGTACTGATCTTGATACTCATTTGCTTGATGATGAAATGGTGTTAGTACCAAGTTGATTATGATATGGAACATGGAATCTCAATTATGATCATTGTACTAATTGAAGTTTGAAGACATGATTTTGATTTTATATTTGAGGATGTTCTAGTAATTGAGGATATGATCTGAATTTGAATAATTCTAACTTTGAGGTTGTTTTGAATTTTGGGGACAAAATTCCTTTTTAAGGAGGGAAGGATGTGACAAAGTCGATTTTAGCAAAATAATGAGATAATTACTCTTTTGCCCTCATTGTACCTACTAATGGTCCCAAATTATTTTTATTGTCTTCATAATCATTGTTGAGACTCAAATCCAAGATATGGTGAACAATGTGGATTTTATACACATTATAACACTTCAAATTGGATTCATTCATCACTTTGTCCAAAGAATCAAATTGGTCAATCAAACTTTGTCTTTTGATTCTCAAACATTTTCTAGATATTCTCCACATTATTTTGAAGCTTTGATCCAAATTTGAGAACAATTGGACATTCCTGCTATTTACTATGATTTCTTGAAGTTTATATGTTAAAAATCCTTTTATTCCCCTTTTATTTGCCCTTTTCTTGACTTGCCAAGTCAGAGATCCGTGGCAAGGGATCGGGGATGCCTCTCCACCCTTGGATATCCTTCCCACAGATCAGGGATAGATCCAGTGGCTACAGGATCATCTTCTACCTCCGCAATCAGCGGGAGGAGTAAATGAGGACCCGATTGAGAGATCTTGTGCCATTGACTACGATTCAAAATTTGAAGCGAGCCAAAATGACCCTCTCGCAATTTCAAACTCACCAAGCCCTATTTTGACCAGATTTCGGGCACCTTTGTGCCGCCAAAATGCTTTCCCCTCTTGGCCCTCTCTTCTCGGCGGCCATGACTGCAACTAGACCTCGAATTAGCCCTAAACCTAAGTCCTAATACTATATAAATCCCTCCCAAGGATCGCATACACTTCATCATGCTCAGAGTCTCGCCCTTGCTCACCCCTCAGCCCTGAGTGCACCCCGTTTGCCTCCCCGACCTCCTTGCTGCTGGTGCGGCGCCGCCGCCTAGCCCAGTTGGGCGTCCTACCTCCTCGCTCCCTCTCCTCTCTCTCTGGCCACCAATGACTCCGCAAGAGCTCGCCGAAGCCGAACGGCAACTCAGCCGCCTCCCTCGCCCACTCCTTCTTTCAAATCTGCTCTACACCGGCGAGCCCCTCCACCCTGTTCTTGGGCTCGCGGGAGGCTCTGTGCGGGCAGGATACAGAGCCCTGAACCACCGGCTCAGCGCAAGATCGGCCGGCCCAAATGACCAGGCTGAACCGCTGATTGAACCAAGAAATTGAGCATTGAATCAAGATCGAACCAGGGCACCTCAACTAGCAAGTCGCCCTGCCTATGTGGCACAATCCTGGCCATCCTTTGTGCATCCAACAGTCTTTGTTTACCACTTTTTAAGGTATTTATATCCCTGTCTACTCGAAATTGTAATTAATACTCAGATCTTGATTAAATCATAGAAATTGCATCGTAACTCCAAAAATGACAAATAAGTAGTCCATTTTGATCAGAAAAATCCAATGGATCATTTAAAAATACTTTTGAGACCATATTATGAATGTTTCTCACTGATATCTATAGATCTGTGATCCTTTGCATATTTAAATTGTCAAATGACTCATAATCATGATTAATCTTTGAAAACCCTATATCTGACTCTAATGATTATCCTGATATACAAATCTAGATCTGATTTAGTTGAATCTTGAAAATGAATCATTAGTGATCTAGATCTAATTGTTCGATTCAATCCTGATTAGAATCTTTATGAATAATGAGTAAATCTTGATATTAATCTTAAGCTTGCAAAACCCTTGATATAGTTTTGATCCATCAATCTGAACTTGAATACAAATGATGTTAGAACAACATGATGCTCTAAAGATTTGATGATGACTTGGATAATGATCATAAACTAGGGTTAGCACATATAATCCTAGAAAACCTAGGTAAGTCATTCACACTCGAATATATATATCAGATACTTGAAATAATGCTGGATATATTGAAATATTGGTTGATTATAAGTGAATGACCCAACCCTAAGGTTGACATAGGAAAAGTGTAACCCTAATCTCAAATATTAAAACACAATTTTTCTTAACATCATGATCTTGACCCTTGATCCAATCTTGATGATTTAGGATCTGAATCAAAGGGTTGACCTATTGATCGGATATTGATTATACTCGAAATCTCGGTGAAAGGTACGCTATTATATGAATCCTCCTTGATTGTATTGTAGATACTTTTATGTATCTCTTGATTGTATACTTGGATATTTACTTGGATGAGCTATTGTTCCTAATGATTAGTCTTCTGTTTTTCTATACTATATTTTGAAAAACATGAAAATATAAATTGCATGCCCATTATGACTGCCCGTATATTGATAATGATGATGATATTGATAATCTTGATAATGTGGATATTGAGTACAACAACCCCCTCATTTGGAAGTGGGACTTGTACATTGGCTTCCTATGTTCCTATGGTGAAAAGGGGCCTAGTGACCTTCCCCATCGCGTTGGGGTAATAGAGTCATACAAAATATATAAGCATGCTTCTTGAATTACAACATAATGGGAATTCATAATAAAAGTTGATTTGCTTGAAAAACTTGTCGAATAAATGTTGGTTTTGTAAATTGCTCGTTATTCTTTGAATATAAGTCCTGCCAAGTATACATATCTTTCTTATAAACTGTTTTCCTTGATTTTGATAGCGTACCGTGCAATTGCATGATTGTGTCTTGCTTTTCTTGATTTTAGGCAATGTATATGGAATACTGACTAAGATTCGCTTCCGCACTCATACACTCTGATGACAAAGATATATTGGTGAAATCTCCATATTGGGTTAGTTGTTCTTTAATTATCCAGTTTTTGAGTTATTTATTTCTTATTGTATATGCCAGTGTGTTAGATCCTACGGGGCCACTCAGGGACGGGCGCTTCAATCCTTTTTCTACTGTTTCGGCAGTAGGATTGGGATTGGGGTAAGAACGGTTCCGTGACATCCTCTCCCATTGAGTTGATGCACCCGATCTTGTCTAGCTGGTCTTCCAGAATCATCATTTTTCAAAAAAGTGCCTAAACATAGATTGGTAAACTTGGAATATGGTCATACTACTTTCTATTAAAATATTGGGAATGTTTGAAAAAAATGCAGAAGTCTCTAGTAACATAACAATTTAATTGGTAAGATATTAATGTTTAAAAGATAACAATGAAATTTTGGTAGTTGTTAAAGAGTTAACCGACAAGATGCATAAGCTTCAAAATAATTAGCGAGATGTGTAAGTGATATTATTTTAGTCATATTGTAGGTGGGGGATAGATCATACCACAAGAAGATCATATATAATATGCTCTCCTCAACAAATGAAGGACTGACTAGCTCGCTAATATACTCAATTATCTAGCAATAAGATGAACATGTCATATGCATGTAATCATTTAGCAAGCACAAAGCATGAAAATAGAAGATTAAACAAGTAGAAGATTATATGAATCAATGTGGTTGAATTACATAAAAAGATTCACTAATGACTATAGATGAAACTCAATTCTTGAAAGTTCATACACCTTTAGGTATATTCCCCAAGTGCACTAATTACATGTGTGTGTATCACGTACAATTATACGTTTCAATACAAAATGAACAAATCGTATTGCCTGGTAAGTTAAAACCAATAGGAAAGACTCACTAGCTGAATATTTGCCTTGCTGACCATGGATGTTTTTTTAGGACTCCATGCTTGAAAAAGATGGAGAATCATTTGCAAGACTTGGTAGAGCTCTTCGTAGCTCACACCAACTTGCATAATTATGAATCCTACAAAAGACACAACTAGAACATAGCTGAATAACGAGTGAAAGAGTGCATCAGTCTTGAATAATAATTATAAAACATTTACTACTTGATTCCAAATATATAAAACATAAACAGCCACACCATGCACTCATTCCGGTCATATATAATACCTTTACTAATTCTACGAACCAGTTTGTGAGAGATTTTCCAAATCAAAACCAAATCCCAACAAACCAAGGACCAATGCTCTTCTTTATAAATGCCTAAGCTCGATGGATGCAACAATAATATATATATATATATATATATATATATATTTAAAATACTGATCCTAAATTAGTCATCTAAAAGACTGATTACCATCCTCTTAATTTCAATTACTAGAATTTTTGTCTTAACTACAAAGAAGTAGTCAGGTAATACACTGCCAATCTTAAATTAAAAAACATTTATATATTATCTACAAATAAGATAATAGAAAAAAATGATAATCTATGAGGTCCAATGGTTGATTGTGTCATCTCAACAGTGAGTTTCATAAGTCCATGAGTAATAGGGACTCCAATCTTACTCCAAAACCTATAAAGAACTTGTGTTAATAATATGATCTATGATTAGATATGTATTATTAAATTTATGAAATACCTCATCATTAGGGTTTTCAATATTCATGACATCTATAATCCTGCTAGACTTTATTACATTGAATAACTCTCTAATGTAAGTGTGAGCTTTTTCATCTTTCTTATCAGCCTGTTCAACTCTAACTCTAGCATCTACTGCAACTTTTTCTGCTTGTTCAACTCTAGCTCATGCATCATTTTCTTGTTGCTTATATTTTTCAATATCCTTCAGATACATAGGATTTCTATAGCGAGAATGACCTGCAACTGTACTTCCCCGCATGCGTACATGGCCTGATCTTTCAGGTCCAAAGACCTTCAAGCATATCTCATCATCGCTAATTTCAATTATTCCATGTTCACGTTGAGACACCAGATATGTGATTTGTGCCTAAACAACAAATTAACTTGTTACAATTTTCATTTTGCATCTTTTTTGGAATTTATGTCAAGCTGTTATCATGGTTACCATCTTTTCTTTAGCAACAACATCTACAAGCTTTTTGTCTTTTCTCGTTTGAGTCTTTTCAAACATCCTCACTCGACTTGGCACAACTCCATTGTTATTGATAGTATGTAATTTCATAATAATAGATTATGTAATATGAAGTACAACCTTATACTAAAAAAATAATATCAATAAGAACAAATTTCACACTTCTTCATGTTCTATAACACTAAATCGAGTCCTTCCAGTGCAGTGAAGCATTGCTTGTTTAGAACGACTTATCTTGTTACGAGCACTGATAGCTTTGAAAATAAGTATAAAACAAGATCAATGGATACAAATATAAATCAAGTTAAAATATTGATACAAGAAATATCCATAATAAAGAGAGTAGATCATTGCTGGACTCACAAACTTATTTCATATTTACCTGAAAATAGTCACTTTCCAGTATTTTTTCACAAGAAACTCCCAATCAGATTTTGTTACATTTGGAGGACAATTTCTTAGAGCTTCACCATCAGTGGCGTATGTCAGATAAAGAGCATACAACTCAGTCTTGAATTCACGCCAAGCCTTATTCAATGATCGATAAATTGAATGTGTTCTAAGATCATTTTCCTCAGGTAATAACTCATTACTATGAATGATAAAATTGTCCTACGTAAAAGTTAAGAAAATATTAGAAATGTACATTTATTAGTCAATGAAGTAACACTTAGAAACTAAATGAAACCTGAATCAATTGGAGCATCTTCTCCTTCTTTTGACTAGGCATGCGACTCCACCTTGTATAACTAAGATGAGCATTTATAGAACTGTGAACAATAACTCCAACTCAACTGGCCATAAGAGCTTGACTTTTACTTATTGGATTACCTTCAGAATTAAATTCTATCTTTATTTTAGTTCCACCACCATTTCTGAATGACCTGAAACTTATATTTTTTATTTTCCCTCTAACCCTCTTTCTCTTCAGTTGATCTAAGACATGAAAAAAATAATGAATGCCTTATTCATAATTAAGCTAGAACTTATTAAGTATTACCATGATGACTATCTGTCTCTTCCATAACTTGATTTGGATCAATATTTGGTTGTGAGTGATTGTCTAAAGTTAGGGACCTCAAAACCCTATTACTAACGTTAGCCTGCCTTATGGGTACATCATCATCATTCACTGAACCCTCAAGAACTTTATCTGTGACCATATCCTCCTCTTCAGGTTGAGCTGCCAAATATTATAAATCTAATTAGTAAAACATATTTGTAAGACAAATGAACACATATAAAAAAAATAAATTTACCACGATCCATTCTATCGTGCACAATAGGAGATGGTACACATGGCATTTTATGTAGATAATTTCCTTCACCATTATATGACCCTCTTGTATCTTTCCCAACATCAACATTTCTAGATTGACGTGTATTGCAAGTTTTGCTACCAAAATTTACTGCATTTAATAAAAACTAATGTTAAAATATTGTCTATGTAGAAGCTTTTTTGCATTACTTATGTACAAACAAGGTCTAGTTCTCACCAGTATTCTTTTTGGTCAAATTTTGAAGTGGTTCAATAGCTTGGTCAGAGTAATTATTACCGTATTGATCCCTCAAGATCCTCTTGCCAGTGTTTGTTCACCTTCAGGAACATCATCCATGGTGATTCCTCCATCTTCACAGTGAATTTGAATACACTCAAATCTATAACAATATATACAGACACATAGGACAAGCAAACAATACTTGAATATTCAAAATTTGATAGTTACCCTGAACTTTTCTAGCATGTGCAATGGGAGGTGTTTCACATTGCTTCACATTTAAAGAAACACCCTCATTATGAAGATGAGGGATTGGCCATGAATAATCTTAGAGAATATCCCATGTGAGGAAGGGATGGTGCCCCATTTTTTTCTTTTGCAAGACCAAAATCTTCAACTTGATGAGGGTTTTGAATATTGTTGCTAGATTTAGCTACATTTCATGAACATAATTTTATACTACTGTATGCATAGAGACATATATATATTAATGCATTTAAAAACTGTACTTGGATTATTGCTGGATGAATTCCATGGATCAGCCATCAACATGCATGTATGTTTTTGTGCAATCTCATCAATAGATTTTTCTACAAATATGAAGTTATTAAGTGGAAAAAATTATGGATAAATCTGTATTTTTTAACTGATCTGCATAATTAAAATTTAGCAAGCTACGCATGAGATTCAATTGAAACATTTAAAAATTATAGCATACATTACTTACTTTGGGTCTTTCTACAATGGCCAGCCATTAGAATCTCATAATTACCTGCAAGTTGGTTGTGGGTACTAGATAGATTGACCATATTTCCTACATGTATCTCATCATATTATTTAAAAGGATAATGATCCAAAAAAATATCAAAAGAAGCAATCAAAGGCAACCTTTATAAGCATTTTCTAATTAAAATCACAAAATGGTAGATAGCACAAAGGAAATGACATCCATCAATGTCGACAAAGAAAATAGTAAAATTAACCAAAGTCTATAAAGAAAATACAGATTAAAAAATTATAAATTCAGTTCATTATCTCCCATGTATGGTCTCCATCTTTTTCCAGCCATCCTTTTTTCTTTGCAGATTTCATGGACAAAGACTTCACTACATCATGCCTCTTCCAATTTGAAACATCAAATGCATCCGAGGGGAATGATGAAGATGTAGATAAATTTGATGTGTTTTTTTGAAATGCACTTTCATCATCAATAATAGCTTCATCTCCATGTATCACATTGTACAGGTCGCGTGGTGGTGATTCAGTAGCAACAATCCAATTACTTTTGGAAAGGTCACGGGTATAAAAGCATTGATCTGCTTGGCATGCTAGTATAAACGGTTCATTGGTTTTCAACTTGCATTTTGTATTTAAACTAACAAGACCATATTTGTTTTGCTCAAATCCTCTTCCGCCATTATGCATGTCCCACCACTCACACCTAAAAATATGAGCTCGTCTTCCACCTGTGTATCTCAACTCTAAAATTTCAGTCAAAACACCATAATAGATAAACGGTCTGTTGGTGGAGTCGACTTTTACAAGAAAACCACTATTTTGTGTTGTTAACCTATCATCACGATCTTCAGTATGGAATCAGAATCCATTTATGTCTAGAGCTATAAAAGTAACATCTCTTTATCAGGATCGCGAACTAAACTTAGAAGTTTGTCGTCCACTCTGCCTTGTGTATGTAATTGAACCACCTATCATAATAAATAAATACACATTAACCACGATGGTTTTTTTTAGTTTAAACTAGTTTAGAGTAATTTAAAAGCTTACCTGACTCTCCAACCACTCAAAGAACTTTTTATGGTGCGCCTCAATATTGTGAAGACCCATATCTTGGATTAGTTGTTTGTGCTCACTAAAAAATATTTATTTTAAAATTGGAAAACTTAACATCAAGTCAAATAAAAATGTAGCTAAATAAATATAAGTTACCTTATAAACGGTAATATTGCATCTGAATTTTCAAGAACATACTTATGAGCTTGCTGCCATTCATTAACACTAAGGCTAATGGTTGTGCCTACAAATAATATTTTCCAGATATATTTGAAAATTGTATATTGAGATGAAATTTTTGTCTCTCTAGTGTCATGGTATCATGGCTGATTAAATATAGTGTCATTCTCCTTCATGATCTTGAGCAAAAAACCAAGCATTCATTGGTGATATACATCTCAACTATTGAACCTTCTGCTCAGTTTTTATTCCGCACATATGATTTTAGTATTCGGAGAAACCTACAAAACCAAGGAAAATTGAAAACATAGAAATTGTTTAAAAAAATAATTATGTAAAACATAATCACCTCTCAATTGGATACATCCATCTATTTTTCACATGGCCTCCAAGAATTGCTTGGTTTGCTAGGTGAACGGGAAGGTGTACCATTACATCGAAGAATGATGGTATAAATATCTTCTCCATTTTACATAGTGTAACAACAATCTAATTTTCTAACCTCTTCAGATCTTCTATCATTAACACTTTAGAGCACAACTCCTTAAATGATATACTAAGCTCGGTCAATGTCTCAGATACATCCTTTGGAAAGATTCCACGCGTTGTAAGAGGAAGGATTTTTTTTGTAAAAATACATGAAATCATGAGATTTCAACCCAGAAATTCTACGCTCATCAACATTCACACATCTAGAAATATTTGAGCACAACCCATTTGAAATTTAATTTCTTTTAAGAATTCACAAAACCTCTTTTTTCCCTTTGATGATAAAGTAAAACATGGAATATGGACTTCTAACTTTCCATTCACAATATATGGGAGAAGCTCCTGCCTTATATTCATATCTTTTAAGTCTTTGCGAGCTTTTGAATTATCCTTAGTCTTCTCATCAATATCCATAATCGTTCCAATTAAACTATCACAAACACTCTTCTCAATATGCATTACATCAAGATTATGGCGAACACGAAGACTCTTCCAATAAGGAAGTTAAAAAAATGTTTTTTTTCTTCCAAGCATGATAAGGTTTTTCTTTTGAACTTATTTTCTTTCTCTTTCCCAGGTTTGTTTCAAAGATGTCATGTAGTTGACTCAAAGCTTCTTCTCCAGATAGTTCCTGAGGACGAGGTCGTGGTTCTTGTTTCCCATCAAATGTGTGGTCATTCCGCCGCCATCTATGACTTTGTGGTAAGAATCTACGATGCCCCATATAAAAAAATTCCCCCCCATGTCTCAATCTGAGAGACCAAGTATCCTTGTGACAAGAAGGGCATGCGAACTCACCTTGGGTGGACCATCCACACAAATATCCATAAGCAGGAAAATCATTAATTGTCCATAATAGAGCCGCATGCATTTCAAAATTCTGTTTTGACACAGCATCATAAGTTTCAACTCCTACATCCCACAACTCCTTTAACTCCTCGATCAATGGTTGTAAATAAACATCAATCTTGTAGGTAGGTGACTTTGGCCCAGGAATGATCATGGATAAAATAAGATAATCTTGTTTCATACAAAGCCATGGAGGTAAATTATATGGAATAAGGATAACAGGCCATATGCTATAAGAATGACTCATGTTCCCGTGTGGATTAAATCCATCAGAAGACAATCCAAGCCTAACATTGCGAGTGTCTCTAGAAAAAGATGGATTCATCTCATCAAATCTTTTCCACTCTTCAGCATCAGTCGGGTGTCTTAGTTTACCATTATTTATGCACTTTTCTTGATGCCATCTCATCTCTGAAGCTGTTTGATAGCACATGTACAATCGTTTTAATCTTAGTATTAGTGGAAAGTACCATAGAGTCTTAACAGAAACCTTTTTGACTAACTTAATTTTATTCCTTTTTTAGTCTTGTCTTTGGTTGTGTTGTCAAGAGAGGTATACTTCCACCTGCTAGCGCCACATTTTGAACATACATCTTCTTTCTTTTGATCCTTCCAAAACACATGCAATGTTTTTCACAAACATCTATCTTTATGTAGTCAAGTCCCAGGTCAGTAATATACTTTCTTGCTTCATAGAAAGATTTAGGCAATCGACAACTTTTGAACGCCTTTGATAACAATGCAATCAGACTATTAAAGAGATTATTGCTCATTCCATGAAAACCCTTTAGCTGTAGTAATTTCATGGTGAATGATAACTAGGAGTATTCATCACAACCATCATAAAATGGTTCCTTCACATCTTTCACTAGCCTACAAAATTTAGCAAGTTCATCAGTCAACTCATCAATTTTATAGTCTCCATCCATTTCACCAAAGTTTGGAACATGGTTATCAGGAAATCCTAGCCCATCCCTTATCATTCCCTCAACATCATCAACCTCATCCGCAACGTCATCAGCCTCATCCTCAACGTCATCCCTATCATTTTGATAATTGACATGACCTGATTCACCATGGGCTACCCAACATGTGTAGCTGACACATCATCCTTTCTCTTGCAATTTCCATTGTTACATTTAATGCAAGGGCAAGGTATTAAGCCATCAACTTCTACATTTCTAGATGCATATTGAATAAAATTTTCAACGCCATTTCTGTATTCTGGTGATAACCTATTTTTATTTTTCATCCAGCTCTTATCTATTCCAGACATTGAATCCTACAAAGAAAAGATCTACAATTAATTCTAGATTTTAAGAAAATTATTTAAATTGGTTACTCAATAATTTTTGTGTCAATATTACATAAATATCAAACAATGTTAGCATAACACTCAGAAAAATAAATTTGGAGTACATATAAACATGCAATGTATAAGGTAAGTATACAACAACAAGTTATCTAAACTTTGATATGTAAACTGACATAAAATATTTAGATAACACTCACTCAATTCCATGGGTTGAATAAAGCTCCTTTTCATTATAAACCACCCGATGCTTAAAAATCAAAATCACAATACACTATATTGAGTGGAGAGAATTGTTATTAGAGAAAAAATTTAAAATATATAACTAATCATATGTTGTATATTTCAGCAGAAGATCAAATATTATGGTACAAACTATCATTAGAATTCCTCAAACATTTTATCTAAACAACTTGTTAGTCAGGTGTAATTTAAATTTAATGTTAAAAAAGCGGCTGGAGCGGCCGCTGAAGCGTCCAGCCCGCTAAAAAACCGCTTCAAATGAGACCCAGGCGGAGGGCACTTTCGGCCGCTTTAGCGGACCTCGGACGCCTTTTGCGGTCCCGCTTTAGCGGCTGCAGCTGACGCTTCCGAAGATTAGTTGAAACCCTCCCCGATCCCTTTCCCAGTCGCAAAGGACTGAAGGAGCGTAACCCTCCCCGGCTCCTTGCAACCCTTTCCCAGTCAGTAACTATTCAAGCGGACTCTTCCGTTGCCGTGCCCTGGCGTTAACTGCCGGTGTCCACAAGGAGGAAGAAGGAAGTATCCCGCATGCTTTACCTCCACGTCAAGGTACTACAGATTTGGGAAGACAGCACTAGAGCACTCCCGACATCCTCTTAAGGTGGCAAGGGCAGTTTCTTCGCATATTCCAAGGAGAGCGCCAAGGGTAGGGGTTGTAGGGAGAACCGTTGACGGAGACAAGAGGTAAGTATCCTATTCCTACCCTTTTATTCGTGCATCTTCTCTTTACCTTCTTCCCAATTCTTTTTCTTTTCTTTTCTTTTCCTTTTTTCAAGTTTTTTGTTACAGCCGTACTACTACTACTGTACTTTTCTGGTTCCCTCTTCCTGGCCCCCTATTTGTTGGCTGTCCTCCATTCTCTGTTCTTCAACTCTCTGTTCTTCAACTCTCTGTTCTTCAACGATTAGACACTAACATTGGCACCTGCAGTAGGCTTAAGTAGGCAATTTGTAAACATGTTACTAAGAAATAAATCCCAGTAGCCAGTATGATGCCCGAAAATTAACAAGTTCAACGTGCAGCTCTCCTTTGATGAAGTGTATGCAATTGATTGCCCAACCAATCTTTGGGATTCCTGCTGGGATCAATGGATTCATCTTGCTATATTGATAAACAAAAGACTTGCTTAATCTTTGGAATGTCGTTTTTGGATTGTCGTCTGCTTTTGTATGCAATGCTTACTGTAATCTTTGAACTTTCTTTTTCTTTTATGCAACTAACAGTATAGGTAAATTGATTTAGACTAGGAGCTGGTTTACAGTATGCAATGAAACATAATAGATTGACCAATTTGTCTTCTTCTCTCAATGTCACTCCTCTCAATACATTATGCAACGATACATTACAGATAAATTGCTAGTTACGTGAGATGACTTGCACGATTTTATGTTGTTCAATGAACTGTCAGCTGCTTATTACCATTACACCAACAATAATTACTCTTAAGTAGAGTTCAAACAGCAAGTACCTGCCATATCTGCCTACATGAAAAATTCAATACTGCTATTTCCTTATAAAAATCTGGATGTACTGCCGACATTGCAAGTTTTGATTTAATAATATTTTTTTGTTAGTAGTATGACAATCACTATTTTTTTTTCAAATTTTTATAAAACAATGATGGGCCGCTTTTTCAAAAAGCGCCCGCTTTAGTCCGCTTTAAAACCCGCTTTCCGCTTCCCGCTTCAAGGGGGACAATCCGCACGCTCCCCGCTTCGCGCTTTTCAAAACCTAGATCCGGATTGTGATAATTGAAACTCAAAATTGAACCAAAACAAAATTCGGTCTATTTTTTAAACTCAGAATCGACCCGGATTGTCAAAACTATAACTGAAAATCAGTTTTTTCCTCATCGGACATGGTCAAGTTCAGGGGTTTGGACGTATAATTGACAACACTAATCATATTGAATGGTTTGGATTATGTGGTAGAGCATTAATTTAAAGACTTGTTTATAAGATGGATACATGTAAGCTACATGTACAAAATTGTTTTAACTATACACATGTTTGTGTGTATGTATGTATGTACCATACATGTATATTATTTGATTTCCCCAACTTTTTTCAAATAGCTGACTGTACTTTTAGCGTAATTTCCCCAAATCATTTGCATAAGTTTTGTATTTTGATTTTTTCAGATTATTTGGACCAAATTCGTGACTATTATTTTCTTAGAGAACCATTCCACATGCATAACCAAAGCCAAAAAAAGTTATGCTTATTTATTTGGATGCTTCTTTTCCTGAAAATCATCCATGAATGAAATTATAGCTTCAAAACTAGTTACCTTTTTGATACACATTTTTAAAACTGAGCTCCATGTTGATTTTTAATAAACTGCATTTCCATTAATAGCAAAAGATTTAAGGCAATTATTTATTATGTTATAGCACATTGAATTATAGTTCTTTCTAACACATGAGAATCTGTAGTTGCACAAGATAATGGCATTAACCTTACTGTAATGAACAACTAATGGATCCCAAATTTGATGTTTGCAGGTAATGAAGTGGTAGCTGCCACTGTCGTGCAACTAAACATCATATGACTCCTGTTATCACGTTTGCTGAAGATTACTAGGAAAATAGAATGTTGCGGACAAGTTTTCTCAAGCATAATGTGATCTTAATTTTTGTCTTAGGTCTATGTTACACCACTTAATTTTTGTATGAATTAATATTTTTTTGCTTTGCTATTTTGTCAGTTGTAAAGCCATGTTTATGCATTTCGACTTTTTCAATATGCAAGTGGTAATGTTTTTGTTGAAAGGTGTGAGGGAAAACTCATTTGTGTTGTTCTATTAGAAGGCATACCCCTCTCCTATATATAGGAGAAAGGGGGGAACCATTACAGACTTGGGACTATGGTAAGGCTATATGGGCCGAGACACTTAAGCCCATTGACTAATTAACCTATTAACTAAATAGGCTAATAATACTTTCTAACACTACCCCTCAAGCTGGAGCATGGATGAAAACTCATGTCTAGCTTGGACTTTACATGGCTCAATTAAATGATAAAAATGTCACTCCCCATTCATTAGCTTGGACTTACATGGCTCAATTAAATGATAAAAATGTCACTCCCCATTCATAAATTTGTTACTCCCCGTTAGCAATACTCCCAACTAAACATATGATGATGCCTCTTTCAAGTTGTATTCTGCAATCTGGAAATGCTCGAGCTTTGGAGAAGGTCTTTTCGAATGCATCTGGAATGAAGAACATGGAATCTAAACGCCACAACAAAATTTTTCACAATCGTACTGAATCAGACGATCAAAACCACCATGACTGCGCCATCTTCATTGGGGAGGAATGCGTGAGTGGTATTAGCACACCGTCAACACATCCCACATACATAACACAGTACAAATGCGGAGGCACAATGTTGATGTAGCAGTAGAGATAAATCGCCTGAGAAGTGTAATAAATTGGAATTAGCACAAAGGACCACAAACATGCGTAATGTGGCATGAACACCAACTGGATGAGGGCTGATGACTGCCATATTGGTTTCATAAATCTGGCGTACGTACCTTGGGGCTTGATAACAATGAAGGAACCATCAAGGAGGAGCCCAAGAAGATTAGAAGAAGGGCTATGTCAGCAGATGCAACGTGGAGAAGACATAATGAAAGTAGCTCGGTGAAGATAAAATCTGGATGATGAGCTCTGATGTGAAGTAGCAACCATCTGTCTCATAAGAATGCAACGGGAATGATTAATTGAAACTCGTTAACACCAAACAAGAGGCTGGAATTAGCGTAGCGAGCTCTTGTCCTGACGTACATAATGCGTACGAAGCGAAAAGCTTGGTGTCAATCCTGCAATTGAGATCCTTTAACGCTGTCTGAAAGCGGTGGCTAAGTAAAATTAGCGTAGATAGCCAACCTACATGTAAAGTGATGATTAGTGGGAATCATGCGCCACAAAGACATCAAAGAGAAAATGTGTTAAAGAATACAAAGCTTCATGAAGATAGCTTGGAATATATGACCTCTCATCTCTCTCATATGCTCTCTCTGTGCTCTCTCAGCATACTCTCTTCATACTCTCCCTCTCCTCTATATCCCCTCGCACGCCAACTACGAAGAGAATAAGTATGTGGAGTGGGAAAGAGACATCTGACCCCCCACACGTGGAAAGAGACGGGCACATGAAGGGTGGGAGGCGGGAAAGAAAAATGGTAAAATAAGAGGTGTAGCATGTAGAGGAGAAACCGACAACTGGAGTAAATATGCAAAACAACCTGATTACAAGATCCAAATAGACAAATAAATGGATATTTTCTTTACTAGGTCAAAAGTTAGGATCTGATTATCATTAGGAATTGGAGGAGAGAAAGACCTTTAGAGGAAGTCATAACTTGAATTGGAAAGTAAACATATTGCTTTTGACACGTTGTGTGACGATTATGAAACGCCGCGTAACACTTTTGGTCGAAGATGACAGGCTCCCAGCAACATGCTATGTAGAGATTTTGACATGCCGTGTCGGATGTCAAAGACGTGAAATAGATTTTTGCCAACACGCCGTGTTGGAAATCTGACATGTCGTGTAGGCATGAAACAAACTTCCTTCAACACGACGTGTAGGATTTTGGCACGTCATGTAACTTGTGATCTGACCAGAACCCTACACTACCAGACGATTTCCTGGACCACGACTTGCCGTGTCGGTTGTACAAAACATCATGTCTGACGCTGTTGAGGATTGGGGGTTGACAACGACTCCTTTGCTGCTATGTCCTTTGCTGCTATGACGGCTAGAGAAGATGTCCGTGATGATGCCCAACCCTGATAGGTTGGAGGCCGTGACGTTCTCAAATTCAATAGACGTTGGAGATCAACAACGACAGTTGATGCTGGTTGGGATGAAAACTGCCTGCAAATGACCGGGAAGAGAACCTCAGGGAAGAGACGACAAGCATATCTGAACGAGAATTAGCGCCGTCCAAAGACTCATGGAAACATAGATGGCCGGGAGGGATGGCGCCGACAAATTGATGAAGATCCATGTGAAAGAAGAGAAACGATCATGGAGGACGGGAGGATGCCTGGCGGGCGGTCGACCTAAGCCATGGAGAGACGGCAGGCGCCCGCAGGCGAATGCTCTCTCTCTGTTGCTCTATAGGGTTAGTTTAAGTGCTCTGATATCGTGTTGAATAGTGTGAGGGAAAAATCACTTGTGTTGTTCTATTAGAAGGCACACCTTTGTCCTATATATAGGAGAAAGGGGGGAAACATTACAGACTTGGGACCCAAGTAAGGCTATACTGGCCAAGACACTTAAGCCCATTGACTAATTAACCTATTAACTAAATAGGCTAATAATACTTTCTAACAGTTTTCTTTTCAAATGCTAAAAGTTGCCTGCTTTGTAAAACTTGCTTTTCAGACTTGATCACTTTTCGACCCAACTAAGCTTTTGGGTCACGAGTCTTTGATTAACCGTTGGGTCAACTCAGTTGACTCGTTGACATCATCATGACACCATATATAATCTAATATACACGTGCATATCTATATATGCATGTGTATACATACATATAGTATGAATGTTTGTATATGTGTGTTTTTGCATATAATCAATGTTAGAGGGTCTATTTAATTACGTTATTTGAGTCTATTTTTTTATGGGTCCATGCGTGTCTTGGCCCAATGGGATTTACTCTTAAGTTTGTATGCTTACCTCTAGTTGCCACCCACCCCCTCGGCAGTGCTACAACCTATTTCTTTTGAAGTGTTTCTTTTTCATTGTCCACCCCAACAATTCTTAGTTCTGTCCGTGGTTGGTGTCAGGGGGAGAAATAGAGGAGAGATGAGATGAAGAGAGGAAATTTAGTTCTGCTTCTATCTTTGAGGATCTTCTTGCTGCTCTCTCTATATATATTTGTGGATCTTTATGCACTTCTTGAAGAGCTTGTGGACTTCTACTATTGACATTTGCATATGAAAGTCTTTTATTGCTATATGCTTGTTGGAGAGTTTATAATCTGTTTGCTTATTAAATTGATGGTCTTCTGTTCGGCTAAGTCGAGTTTACTTTCTACTTTTTGTGCATGCATTATTTGCACGTTGACATTGTCCGGGCCTTGCGTACATTGACTTTCTGCTACCATGTTCCAACAATCTCTGCTATATCCGTGCTCTGACATGCACGTTGATCTGTCTGTATTTTGTAAGTGTATTGACTACTAATGCTATGACCCAACACCCGCTAGGACTATGACCCAACACTCTCTGGATTGTGACGATAGCGACCGTGATGAAGACTCTTAACGCCTTCTTGTTGTTGTTTACTACTACTTCAGATGCCACGTCCTTTTGATCAAGAAGCTTCTACTACCTGTTTGCGATATGCACCTAGGACTCTTTTAGATTGAACCTGCCTGCATCATACATGTCTAGGCGGCTAAGCGGTCCTTCCGACCTAAGGGAGCCTAGGGGGCCTAGGTAAGAGCCTAGGCGTTTCTAGGCGTTCTTCATAATTGTTTATATTTTACATGTGTATAAAATAATTTTGCATATAGATTTAGCTATATTCAAGTATAAATATTACTATGTACGTTTGTATTGGTTAAGCTTAATCGATTTTAATACTACCTACACCAAGCCTGTCATGGCCTAAGCTAGACTTGTGCGACCTTAATTTGACATAACATGCTCTACGTTGGACCTAATTTAACTTAATATGCCCTAATTTGACATAAGTCAGGCCTATTTTGGCATAACATGACCCAATCAAACCTCATTTCCCCTAGTTTGTCCTACATTAACCTAAATGAGACCTGATTTGGTGAAATCATACCCAATTTCCCTAAATAAGACATCTTTCCCCCAAATCAGACCTATTTCCCCTCAAATCAAACCCAATTTGCCCAAATTTGATCTGATTTGGTCTAAATCAGACCTATTTCTTCCCTTAAAAAACTAAACTTGATCTAATTTGACCAAATTCAGACCTAATCCATGCTAATTTGGTCTTTAAGTGTATTAATTTGGGTCTAAAAGGCCTTATGCATCCACTTAATCATTTGAAAACCTAGACGCCCAGTTTAAGGCGGCCCACCTAGAGCCTAGGGGGCCTAGGTGCGCCTAGGCGGAGCCTAGACATGAGCTTTGATAACTATGGCTTGCATACCTGCTTTGAGTTTTGTACTTGAGGGGAAGTATTTGAGTGGTGAATGCTTTATTGTAATATTCATGGGGAATAAAATTATTGTATGGGCTTGATTTATCTTTTTTATTCTGCTTCTTTTGCTTTAGTCTGTCTTGTCTGTCTTTCCGTTTGCAAGCTGACTTCAGATTCTCCTAATTTTCAGTAGAGGGGGAGTGTTAGAGAGTCTTATTAATTTAGTTAACTAAGTTTTTTGAGTCTATTTGTAAATGGGCCCAAGTGTGTCCTGGCCCATTAGGGTTAGTCTAAAGTCTGTATGCTCCCCCCTTCTCCTATATATAGGAGGGGGATTTCTCTTATCAAATATATCGCTCAAACTTCTTTTACTTTACAACAACCATATGATATCACGAGATGATGAATTATCGAACATCCAACATGCAAAATCAAGCATCCACTCGTAAGCAAGCAAACCAATGATTTTGCAATGCTTAAAACAAGGTGTAACAAACTTAGTAAATAAATATTTCAATACATGGTACATGGAGTTTGACTGAAAAGGGATCAAAATAATCACATGACCATCTAGGGAGGGAAATTAATTTAGAAAAACCCAAACAAGTCTTTAACTCGAGGTCTGGGTCACAAGGTTAGTGGCTGAACCGGCCGTGTCACGTGGTCAAAGCCAGGTCCAAAAAAATGGGTTTTAGCCCACCTGAACCACTAGCACCTTCTCTCGTATCTTCACTATTACATTTAAAGGCATCTAACCGGTGACCTTGTATGAAGTAGGCATGGTGGAGGAGGTCTTAAGGACTGGGAGGGGGTCTATAATAAGGGGATATGTGACTAAAAAATAATAATGGTGCAACCATACTTCTTTGTATTCATGCCTCGTTGCCAGTGAAATGAAAACTGGGTTGAGTGGCCGCTTAATCGACCAGCACCTTGGCCTAAAATTGGCCCTAGTCGCTGATTAATCAGATATGCAAAAACCACCTTTTTTCCTGCTTAACCGATTGCTCATAGGGGTCAAAAAATCGCCCGCTTAAACCTCTTTTTTTTTAAGCGCCCAGATGGGCCACCAAATTTTGTATTAACTTTTTGTATGTGACTTTTTAATGTAATTAGTTATGTTATAAATTACTGTAACTATGTTTGTGTCAGTCTATTACTAAATTTTTTTACTTCTAGTGTATGAAATACTAATCAATTGCTGATAGCTGTAACTATACCTATAAATTAGAATGAAACACTTAGAACTACTAACTTGGATGATATAGTTAATGTTAAAAATCCATTTGATTTATGTATACACTAGAATGCATATATTGTTTGAATGTACTGCTGTAATATATGACTAATTGACGATATGTAAATGTAAATGTAAATATAAGTTAGTGAGGTATCCATGATACTATTTATCTATGTATACTTGTGATGTAAAATTAGAGGTCTTCAATGTATACGTGCCTCAGGCTGGGAGTACATTTAAGTTGTCACAAGTATATTGTTTACTATATTATAGCTATAATCATTAATTTACAGTTGTGTTATAAACTATTTGGGTGTTTTACAGAGTTATGTAGGGTGTTTACATATGTATAAAAGTTTCTGAATATATATTATTTATATACTTATATGTAATTTATATTAAGTTATATAGGAAACTAAAACCTGTTTTTTTCCTAAAATTGCCGCTTACGGCTTAACCAGTTACAAGATGCTGTCTGCACGCTTACCGCTTAATGTTTTATAAAACATTGCTTTTTACTTTTTGTGGGAACAATCATGTGGAACTTAGACGATCCAAGTGTTACTGTAGGTTTACGTAAGGGCTGCGTAAGGCAGTGTAAGATGGCTGGGAGCCATCTCCTCTTTATTTATATTGATGGGCAAATTACATAGAGGTACAACAGTAATAAGGAAATAACACAAATAAATAATACAGATAATAAAGAGATATGTTAACACTCCCCCTCAAGCTGGAGTGTACACGTTGTGTATGCCCAGCTTGCCACATAGATTGTGAAATGCTGCTGGACCCAATGGCTTTGTCAGAATATCCGCCAGCTGATCTTCAGACTTGACATATGGTGTTACAACAACACCATTCTTGATCTGATCTTGAATAAAATGACAATCAACTTCTATATGCTTCGTGTGCTCATGAAAGACATGATTCCTGGCAATGTGTATAGCTGCTTGGTTGTCACACTTGAGTTCCATGGGAGATGAAACAAGGATCTTCAACTCAGAAAGAACAGGTTTTACCCATTGTAACTCACAGCATGCATGTGCCATTGCCCGATATTCAGCCTCAGTGCTAGATCTTGCCACAACGTTTTGCTTTTTACTTTTCCAGGTGATCAGATGATTCCCTAGAAAAGTGCAATATCTTGACGTAGATCTCTTGTCAGTCAGATTTCCAGCCCAATCCACATCTGCATAACCAGTAAGAACCAAAGTAGAAACAAGCATCTTTGGTTTATAATAAGTGATCCCCTTGCCAGGAGCACTTTTCAGATATCTCAAGATTCGACAAACTGCTATCCAATGTGATTGCCATAGTGAACTCATATGCTGACTCACCACCCCTACAACAAAGGAAATGTCAGGCCGTGTAACCGTCAAATATATCAGTTTACCAACAATCTTCCTGTAATATCCTGGATCTGAATACTCCACATCATCAACCATTTCCTTGATGTGATAGTCCATAGGAGTGGATACTGGCTTGGACTCAGTCATGCTTGTTTCCTGTAGTAAGTCTAACACATATTTTCTCTGAGATAGGTTGATACCTGCATGAGATCTAAGTACCTCAATGCCCAGAAAATATCTCAGTTTCCCCAGATCCTTTGTTGGAAGTGTCCCTGTAGACCTTCCTTCACTCGTGATATGCCTGTAGAGTCACTACCAGTAATCACTATGTCATCAACATACACATCAATAATTATAGATCCACAGGAAGAAGTAGAATAGAATAACGAGTGATCAGTCACAGAACAAGAAAAGCCCATTTGCAGAACAACATCACTGAACTTGTCAAACCAAGCTCTAGGAGATTGTATCAGCCCATATATGGCCTTCTTCAGCTTACACACCTTCTGATATTCCCCCTGAGCAACAAACCCAGGAGGTTACTCCATATAAACCTCTTCCTGCAAATCACCATGAAGGAAGGCATTTTTGACATCCAGCTGAAAAAGAGGCCAATCAAATGTAGCAGCCACATAAATAATAATCCGCACAGAATTCAGACGAGCTACAGGGGAAAAAGTCTCAAAGAAGTCAACCCCATATGTCTGTGTAGCGTTTAACCACCAATCTGGCTTTCAACCTTTCAACTGAACCATCTGGATTGTGTTTGACGGTAAACACCCATCTACATCCCACAACCTTCTTACCTGCAAGTAAGTCAACAAGATCCCAGGTGCCATAATGTAATAGGACTGACATTTCAACATGCATTGCCTCTTTCCAGCCACCGTCCTTCATAGCATCATGATGATTCCTCGGTAAATCCACAGAATCAATCCCAATAGCAAATGCACGAGCCTATTTAGATAATTTGGACAAACAACACACATTTATAATAGGATGTCGAATAGTACAGGAACGAGTACCTTTCCGGACAGTAATAGGAATTTCAAGATCAGATGCCGGAATCTCTGGAGTAGAGGATGATGGGGAAGGCACAGAGACTGGTGTCACTACTCCTGGATTCTGTCTCCCTCGCCTGTTATAAACATGTGGATAATGCTCAATAACAGATTCATCAGCTACCTGCTTTTTCTGAATAATAGTATAATCAGGAATGATGGGTGACACTCCCTCACTCTGCACAGATGGTGGCACTCCCTCACTCAGATGCTCCCCCTTACTCATGGCAGCAGAAAAATATGGAGTAGTCTCATGGAAAGTAACATCCCTAGACACAAACATGCGGCGAAGACTAGGACAGTAACACTTATATCCTTTGCTAGTACCAGAGTACCCAAGGAACAAGGTTTTAATCGATCTAGGGGATAACTTGTCAGCCTTAGGATCAAAGTTGTGGACAAAGGAGGTGCAGCCAAACACTCTAAGGGGAATAGGAAATGGCTGATCCGTGGGGCGTAACACAGAGAAAGGAGTGCGCCATTTGAGAACAGAGGAGGATTGTCTATTAATTAAGAAGCATGCGGTGAGAAGCGCCTCAGACCAGAATTTCTTGGGAACATTGGACTGGAACATGATAGACCTGGCAACATCAAGGAGGTGGTGATTTTTTCTCTCAGCCACCCCATTTTGTTGAGGGGTGTGAGGACATGATGTATGATGAATCATACCAACAGAATTGCAAAAGTCAGACATGGCTTTTTGAACATACTCTAAAGCATTATCAGATTGAAGAACTTTAATGTTGCAATCAAATTGAACCTGGATTTCTTTATGAAAATGTTTAACAATAGACAACACAGACTCCCGAGTTTTGAGTAAATAGATCCATGTCATACGGGAAAAATCATCCACAAAGGAAATAAAATAACGAAAACCATTATAACTCTGGTCTTTAACAGGGCCCCATACATCACTATGAACCAACTCAAAGGGGGACGAAGTCCGTTTCTTGACACGACTGGGATAAGACAATCTATGGTGTTTTCCCAACTGACATGACTGACACTCTAAGGATGACACTTGGGACAACTCAGGTTGCAACTTCCGCATGCTCTCCAAAGACGGATGTCCATATCTGCAGTGCCATAGTAAAGGGGAACCACTCAACATGACGGCTGAAGCAGGATCAGATACTTAGCGAGGTAGACTATCACCATGGAAGAGGTAGATATCATCTTTCCTAGGCCCCCCACCAATCGTCCTCATACTCTTGAGATCCTATAGAACAAAACAAGAAGGCCCAAATGTTACTGGACATTTTACAGTGTCAATCAACTTTGCAACAGAAAGTAAATTGAAGGGAAACTCAGGCACAAAATGCACAGATTTAAGATCAATTTTAGGTGTTAGAGAAACAGATCCACTAGCTAACACCCTTCTTACTGAACCGTCTGCCAGTGTAACAGATTGATGTGGAATATACGAGTCAATGGAGTGGAGCAATCTCCTCATACCAGTCATATGCTGCGATGCGCCAGAGTCAACCACTCAAGAAGAGGTAGAACCAGAAGCTATAAGAGATGTAGCTTGATTACCCGCAGTAGATGCCAGGTTTGCTGAAGATGACGATCCCAGATTCATGTGCTGAGTGGCAAGAATAAAGCGGTCATACTCCTCCTGGGTGAGAGTAATGCCTGAGGAGCTAGAACTCACAGCTGGAGATGCAGAAGGCTCAGTAGTAGTGGCATAATTTGCTGCTCCCACTGGTGGTGCAGCAGGTCTCCCATGTTTCTTCCAACATTTCTCCACCGTGTGTCCTGGTTTGTCACAGAAAGTATACTTGGGACGTGTTCCGCGTCCTCTGCCCATACCAGGGCGTCCTCCTCGTACAACGACAACTATGGATGCATGAGACTCTCCAGAAGATACAACTAGTGTAGGATCAACAAACTCAAAGTTAGATTGTTGAATCCTCGAGTAGGCTTCCTCAAAGCTGGGCAATTTATCAGAAGCAAGAATAACACTCCGGGCAGAACTGCAGGAAGAGCTAAGTCTAGACAGGAATTTGACAGTAATCAAATCATCTCTGTCTTTGACCTGTTCTGCAACCGTCACAGGATGATAATAGCTCAACTCTTAAACAATAGCCTGAATCACTCCAAAATATTCTTCTAGTGACCTGTCACCTTGTCTCTCTGTAAAAAGACGATCATAGATCATAAATTGGCGAAGAACATTCTTCTCCTGAGAATAATGCTTCTTTACGACATCCCATATCTCCTTGACTGTAGAATAAAACATGAACCTTGCAACAATTGCAGGTTCCATACTCCTTACAGCCAAGTCTTCACGAGACTGTCATGACGCTTCCACTCAGCATAGTCTTTGTCGGTAGCAGCAGGAGGAACAGAGTCAACATGTCTCGCTTTGTCACAGGACTCCAAAACAATATGGACAACATTCATCCAGAGAAGATAATTTTTCCCATTCAACTTGATAGAGGGGATAGGAGACATCTCGCTGTAGATAGTAGACATCTTGATATCCGTCGTGATTTAATGGGACTTTGTGACGGGAAGATACGCGTCACGGTGAAGGCTTGAGTGACGGAGAGATACACGTCACACCACAGAAAGATGCGTTACTGACGCATCAACAACCTCGAATCAATTTGCCTTATCACACATGGAGGAGATGCGATTAGAACCACACTCTGGAGGTGACGAGTCCTTCGGTTTAGATTTTAGACACCCGTTGGATCAAACGAAAAACTCCAAATAACAGCTATGACAATTTTTGGGCTTGTACGGCTGAATCTACTCCAGCGGCGGCGACGGTGGAAGGCTCCTGCCCCAACGGCGGCGACTGCTGCTGTTGCTGCCGGTGGCGGTACCCGGGGCTGCTTCGGTTGGCGGCGGTTAGGGTAGAACATGCTCTGATACCATGTAGGTTTACGTAAGGGCTGCGTAGGGCAGCATAAGATGGTTGGGAGCCATCTCCTCTTTATTTATATTGATGGGCAAATTACGTAGAGGTACAACAGTAATAAGGAAATAACAGAAATAAATAATACAGATAATAATGAGATATGTTAACAGTTACCACTAAGATTCACAATCTCTTGTGCTTCTCGATCTCAGAGACTGTGGCCATCTTTGGCATTGGGTTTAACCATCTGTTGCAAAGTTCTCTTAGTAGATGTGTAGTAGTTACCTTCTCGATTAGTAAATTATACTAGTAACCATAGTCACAAATCCGGTATTCGTGATACGTACGGTTGAGGTGAAAAGTTCGGAATTCAGGAATTATGCGGAAAATTCGGATAAAAATCGGTCAATGTACCTAAAAGTACGGTCAACTATTTGGGAAAAAGTCAGGAAAAAATGGATCTATATATATATATACACACACATATACATATAGAGAGTCAGGCTAAAATATACTCAGAGTGTATTCAGAGCAAAATACACTCAAGTAGTTTTTCATGATGTAATATTTTTTTTCAAAAATCTAATCCGTTGATCTTCTTAAACATCTTGTGAATAGCTCACATACAAAATTTGAGCACATTTGGACATTTATAGGTCATATGTTATAAAGACCGCAAAAATTATGCATTTCAAATTAGTTTCGTGCGTCGATTTTGTTGCCCTTGGATGAGTGACTTACACTCATCCAAACGGGCTCAAAATTTGCAAATACACTTGAGTGTATCTGTGCGATATGTACACTCGAGTGTATTCTAGCCTGACTCTACATATATATTGTGAAATAAAATTGTATTGAACGCAATGGGATTAAATGATTACAAGACTGGACACCCCTGTCCTATATATAGGAGTAAGGGAGACACCCTGAGACTTGTGTCCCAAGTAATCTAAACGGGCCGAGACACTAAAGGCCCATTAAATAATTAACCTATTAACTAAATAGGCTAATATAGACTCTCTAACACTCCCCCTCAAGCTGGAGCATGGGTGAAACATATGTCCAAAGCTTGGAGCTTACAAGACTCGATAAAACGATAAAAGATATGATAGATGAAAGATAAAAGATAAATATCACTCCCCATACAAAAATTGTTACTCCCCTTAATTAATACTCCCCCTGAACCATGTGATGACAATGTCTTTCTTCTTTGAAATTCTATTCTGTAGGCTGGAGATCCTCGAGCTTTGAAGAAGGTCTTTGGAGTGCATCTGGAATGAAGAGCATCTGAAAAATGGAACCTGATACTACAATAATAATTCGCAACTTGGAGCAGACGATCCTCAACACCATCACTACGTCATCTTCATTGGATTACGTACTTAAAGCAGCACGAACGCGAATACCCAATGTCGATGTAGATGTAGCAGAATCTTCGAATTCTCTGAGAAGACGTGCATAACGTGGCACGAACACGAACGGACGATGTGCTTGTGATACGATGTACGTACCATAACTCTGACGCATGAACCTTGGGGGCTTGACAAGAAAGGAGATATCATCCATCAAGGAAAGTCCCAAGTAGATCAGCAACATGTGATGTCGAAATAGCAGATGCGGCTCGGAGAAGACGTGATGAAGCAACTCGGTGAAAGATAAATTGGATGAATCAACATTGCAGAAGTAGATTGGCAGGCTTGCTCAGCTTTTGAAAATCTGAAGAAGCACCTATCTGTCTCATGTAAATGCAGCTGAAGAAGTAGACCATCAACACCTGACATACATAACGCGGATAGCTCGGTGTTGACGCTGAATGAAGATCCTTCATTGCTGTCTGGAAGTAGAGAACATATGTGCTGAACAATGCGAAGCTCCATGAAGATAATAGCATGGAACATATATAGCCTGAATACATATATCATCTCTTCTCATACTCTCTCTCTCTCTTCTCATCTCTTCCTCTCCACTCTATCCCCCCTATAGAGTGAGTGAGTGTGAGTGTTTGGTGTGGAGAAATGGATATATGACCCCCCGTACTGTGGAAAGGGATACATACATGATATAGGTGGGTGAGAAAGGAATTGGTGGATTTGAGAGAATTTTGTGTATATGGAGATGTGTAATATGTGGAGAATGAAATCGATAACCAGAGAGAATATACTAAATGGGTCAATGTAAGATCCGAATAGGCATAATGAATATGGGGGGAATTAATAACTGGGAGTAGACATAGATGGGAGGTGATGTTTGAGCAATGTTCAAAATTTCGTCGAAATTGGCGAAATTTCGCTAATTATTTTGATGCCGCCAACGATCGGACATAGAAATGGCCTTACATGTCTGTACGTAGGGATTTTCGCCAGAAAAAAATTAAATTTCGACAACTATTTTGAATTTCGACGAAATTAGGTAAATTTCGATGAAAAAAGGCCCATTTCGTCCGCATTTCGACTAAATTTCGAGAAACACATCTATTATTTCGAGAAATGGGGTACAATGTCTGCAGATTTTACTATGTGATTCCTTGGACTTGTTAGGGGCAATCTAAGTTATGTTTCTTCTCTTCCTAGCCTAATTCTACCTCTCTCTCCTATTTCTCTCACTTCTATAAAGATCTACAAAGGAAATATTTAAAAATGTGTCTAGGAGTGATATCTATGACTATGATGACCCACTAACTTTCATTTTTGTGGTCACATGATTTATGTTATAGTGCCCAAAATTAGCATCACTATCGAGATTTTTTGTATGTATGCTATTATCAATCACACCTCTAACTACATGGTTGCCTCCTATAGGCTCTCGCTACAAAAGCACACGACCAAGAACAAAGCTTGAGTTAATCCATTAGTATGCATTTTATCACTTGCAAGCATATGGAGATTAACAGTGAGACACATCTATGCTTGTATAAAACAAAATAAACATGAGCCAATATGTTGATAGGTATAATCAACGAGGATGACAACCATCATGGTTCAACTAAATGCATAAACCATAGTTGTTTCATGCTTCCTCAATACTCACTCACATACCACTGCAACATTGTTTATGTATTACGTCCTGTCATCCTACCGAGAGGCATAGTCACAAATTCGGTATTCGGGATACGTACGACGAAGCTGAAAAATTTGGCATTCGGGAATTATGCGGGAAATTTGAATAAAAAAGGTAAAAGTACGGTCAACTATTTGGGAAAAAGTCGGAAAAAGTCGGGAAAAAACAGATGTATACTAATATATATGTTTACGTTTTAATGTATAAATGTATGTATACATATACGTTAAGCATTAAAAAATTGAAAGACACATAAAAGGGGGAGATGCAACCAATGTTCTCCAAAATAAAATCAAAGTTTGCCATAGGCATTAAAAAACATCTTAGATGTTAGAAGTCTAGCCCAATACTATTAAATGCCCACTAGCCCAACGTAAGGCTATACAAGTTCAATATCAAAATTAAGAGCGAATGGCTCAGAATCAAAATCATCATTTGCATTATCTTCACTCTATGCGACAGAATTATGGCTGCAAGAAATAGAAGTGCAGTCCATTATTGAAGATAGAGCTACTGTAACGGAGAGGAGGATATATCCTACTGTGTATGGGGAGAAAGGTGAAGAAGGAATAACTGAATTGGGGGGGGAGAGGGAAGTAGGAACCTGTTGCCGTGCATATATAGGAAACGGACTGAAGGAAACAGACTGAAGGAAGATTACTAATTAATGAAGGGAAAGAAGAAGAGCATTCAACAAACAAAAATGAAGAAGAAAATTGGACGTCTATGAGGGAAGAACTGCTGTCGTGTTGCAGAAGAAATTAGAGAAAGTGGGAGAAGAAGACAAGAAGAAAAGGAGGAAGATGAAGAGTAGGAAGAAGAAAAATCGCAAGAGTAGGCAGGAAAAGAGAATGAAAATGAAGAAACGTTCTGAGCAAAAAAAAAGGGAAAGGAAGGAGAAAGGGGAAGAAAAGGATATAAAAGGGAAACAAGATGAGGAAGATTAAATACCTGTATCTCCAGTGGGGGTCGTCGGCATTGGTGAAGGTTGCAGGAGCTGGCCTTGGCATTGTCCTTGTATTTCCAGCGCCGGGGTCAGTAGCTGCCGTCAGCCCTGTCATTTCCTCGGTTGTTGATCCACAGCCACATCATCGTCCCACAGCAGCAATGTGGTCAACACTCAGCAGCAACTTGCTTCTTCTCGGAGCTTGCGGCAGCTGGACCCTGTTGCTAGGGTTCTTTTCCCACGAACAACAGCTGGAGCGGGAATGCGGAAAAAACAGGGAGGAGCGGCAAAAAAAAATTGTCGGGGGGAGGGTTTTACTGAATCGCTGCACAATGACCGCACACTAACGTTTAAAACGGAATTAAAGCGAAAAAAACACGATTAAAACGGGATACACGTTTAAAACGCGAATAAAATGCGTACTACGCGATTAATACGTTCCAGGCGAACTAAACGACCGTCACATACGGAAGACCAAAAAAACGCGTTTAATACGCCACTTTTTCAAAAAGTCGTCGATTATTGTGACTATGCCGAGAGGTCCTACCATCCTAGATCATGCTATGTTTCCATAAATTTGTCTTTTAAGTCTATATATTATGCTTGCAAGCTATGATGACTTGATTCATTCATTTCTCCATTCAATTGACCTCAAAATCTCCATCAAAATGCCCATCGAAATTGTTAAGCTTCCTTCACTCACACATGAGGAGCCCCACCCCCTCACATATCCAATATGAAATATTATTGCATATTTGAGTAGATCTACACTAGTAGGTTGTTCTGGTAAAATTTCGATAAATAATTCGATCATTTGGTCGTCGAAACGCTAGGAGTGCATCTGTCGAAATTTTTGTCGAAATTTGTCGAAATTTCTGTTTCTGTGGCGTACCGAAACGGCGGCGAAATCGGACATTCTCTTCCTTGTGGTTGAGTGATGAAGATAGCCGGGAAGGTGATGAAGAGCAACAACTTGCGGGATGTAGCAAAAAAATTGGCCGAATTATGTCACTCAGTTGATGTAGCACTTGGTCGTAACGGAAGAGATGACAAAGGGTCTCCTGCACGGCTCCGAAGATATTGCATGCTAAGAGGATGCATGCGGAGCCAAGGGTGGAGCCTCTCCACGAGCGACGATGAAGGCTGATGCTGAAGACGTCAGGAGATGGCATGTGCAGAACTCGGTACTACCGAGTTGATGTATTGTGCCTGTACTGAGTTCAGTATTATCAAATTGATGTCGGTAGTAGCGAGATCTTTCTAGGCAGCAGGTAGCAGGTAGACGATGATTGATTGCTGCTTGATGGCGATTATGCTGCTGCTTCTGCGGTTGGCGGCGCTTATGATGCTGCTGCTAGATGGTGATAGTTGCGTCGATAGGCGGGGAAGGTGCGGAGATGGCTGCTTGGAGGCCGTGGTAGGATTGCTGCTGGACGGATGTCGATCGGAGGCGCTGAGAATAGAGTGTCACTGTTGCTGTTCGTAGAATACGGGCAACAGAGGTGGAAGGCGGGTAATGATTTTTGAAAATTGGAAGGCGGGTAATGATTTGTAGGTGGGTAATGATTTTTGAAAACTGGAAGGCGGGTAATGATGCAACGATGGCAGTGGATATGTGATGGTCAGAAAGGAGATCACCGGCTTTAAGGTTTGGATTTGGAAAACATAGATCGCAGTCGGGATTAGCGCCGACGTACTGATCTATTGGATGGAAGGAGAGCCATGGAGGCCAGAATTGCCTAGTGGGCAGCCGACCTAAGCCATGGCAACGGCGGCGGCGGCCCGCAGGTGGGGGTTCTTCCCCTCTATTTCTCTCTGGAAAAGACGAGCGGCGGCGGCTAGGGCTGTGTGCGCCGGAAAGGAGAGGGAGGAGGGGTGACGGCGGCTGGGGCTGCGTGCGCACCGGAAAGGAGAGGTAGGAGGGGCGGCGGCTATGTTTTCTTTAGGAGCGAATACGCTCTGTTCACGCAGGAATTACTGTTCACGCCGCACACTGTTCACCGCAGGAGTTACTGTTCACGCCGCTGTTACTGTTCACAGCTCTGATACCATGTGAAATAAAATTGTATTGAACGCAATGGGATTAGATGATTACAAGACTGGACACCCCTGTCCTATATATAGGAGCAAGGGAGAAACCCTGAGACTTGTGTCCCAAGTAATCTAAACGGGCCGAGGTACTAAAGGCCCACTAACTAATTAACCTATTAACTAAATAGGCTAATATAGACTCTCTAACATATATATATATATATATATATACATATACATATACATATATATACATATACATATATATACATATACATATACATATACATATACATATACATATATATATGTACATACACACACACACACACACACACACACACATATATATATATATATATATCCGTGTTAACAGGGAAGAAGTAGAAGAATGCATAGCAATAGGAAAATTGGGCAAAATGAGAGGAGGGAGGAAGGGAAAAACAGGAAGTAGGAGGATGATAAAGAAGAGAGGAAAGAGAAGAAAGGAGGAAGAAGAGGTGGAACATGGAAGTAAGAAAGCAGCAGCAAGAAGAGGAAAAAATTGGGAGGAAGAGGGGACAATGGAGGAGGAAGAATAGGAAGAAGTAGAAGGTGCTGCGGAAGGTAGAAATGGGGGAGGAAGAGGGGACATTGGAGGAGGAAGAAGGGGAAGAAGTGGAAAAAAAAGGCAGGATGAGGGGATGGCGAAGGAGGAAGAAGGTGAAGAAGTGGAAGCAGCTAGCAGCATGGATAAATCAGGGAGGAAGAGCGGATGGTGGAGGAAGAAGGGTAAGAATGGGAGCAGCAAGCAGCAAGTACAAGTTGGGAAGAAAGGGGGGAGAATGAAGCATACGTGGAACCCTGCTGCAAATAAAAAATGACTTGAAAAAACCAAGTATGAAGCAGAGTATGTCATTGTATAAAACGGGAAAAAAAACGTATTGAACGCGCTTAAAACGTAATATGTATAAAATGTGAATAAAACACATTTAATACGTATTATTTGGTTTGGAGTTTAAAACGGCCATCACATACGGCAGGTGAATAATACGTGTTTTCAAATGTGTTTTAAAAAAAGAGAGGCAAATATTGTGACTATGCTAGTAACTACAGTTGTGTGGCCAAGTTTAATTCTTCTTCACATATATTTGGCAATTCCACAATTTTATGAGCAAGCTTTTCAAAATTCTACTTGGAAGTTGACCCGGTAAAGCTCTCGGGTCTACAATTCAACCACTGGGGTCAACCCGATGATTTCAACATATTATTCTATATTTATAATTTACTAATAATAGATATATAATGATACCTACATGCATATGTGTATATCCGCATAATACATATAACTGTATACATGTGTATATATATACATATTTGTGTATTTGCAAATACATATATGTCTATAATCTACTATATGAAAGCATGAATGATGAATTCTGATACATAACAATATACAAAATCAAACATGCATACATAATTGACAACATATTTTTGCAGGGATAAATCTCCTCAAGAATAGGAAAATCTTCTTTTGCTTATTAGTTGATCCTTGATAAAGTTGAATCGGGGCCAATGATAAAAAGAAACGCTATTGAGCAAATAGGCTCCTGCTACTTTTTCTTCTCTAGTAAATCTTTAGTGAGGGTTGATACATGTCCTGTTCAGTCTAGAGATTTGTCGGGGTACCATAATAGCCAATCAAACACAGATTACCATTTTTGTAAAATTGAAAGATTTCAAGACCTTGTACAAGTGAGATAGGTTGTTGGTGTGAGAGTATAGTTTCTTCAAGGTCTTCCACATGATCTTCACATAGCTACACACCATGACTTACTTGGCTAAATATTCTTTCATGCTACTTAGCATAGTTGAGGTAATCTAGTTTTTGTCAGCATCCCAATCATTTAAAACTGGATTGGGTGCATCCTTGATCTACTTTTTCCAATGTGACCCTGCATAACACTTAAATGCTAATGACCAGAGGAGATAGTTGGTACCATCAAGTTTTACAATGATACCAACATAAGTGTTTGCATTAGAGGATTTCCTCATAGAGTCACCTTCTTTTAGGTTATTCGACATGATTAATCACCGTGGAGCTCTTCAAGAGCAAAAAGGAGAAATTTCCGATCATGAGAAGAAGATCGGGGCACTATAGTTCTCATTAGGCACTACCCACAATCACATACATGAAGAAAGAGACGCCGAGAAGAAGAGGCGACTTGTTCATATAGTCAGTCCACCAGATGGCCTAGGCTGGAGCGACGACTCCTGTTGCTGCTTGCTGGGTAACGATATCACATCATGAGAAGGGAGGCATCCGCTCTCACCCTACCTCACTCCCTTGGCAAGGGGCCTTGGCCACGCCTTGTAGGGTCCTAGCGAGAGGCTCAAGGAAGCACATACACGTTTCTAGACACGGACACTGACACAGATACGGACACGGGACACGGCAAATTTCAAAAATGTAGGACACGGACACGGCATTGGATGAGGGGAAAATGTTTTTTTAATATATAAATATGTGTGGATGTATGATGTATGAACTGGAATTTATTTTTAAGTTTGTCCAGATTAAGGTGTCTATGTATATATAATCTTATATGCATGTAGAGGTGTGTCTTTGTGTGTGTAGTAGATATAATGTGAAGAACAAAACTAAACACGTAGTTTTTGTAAATATAGTATATTACAGAATATTATATATATGAGGTTCATATTACTCATTTAACCAGCTTATTAGACCATAATTTGATTCATATTTATATATATAATCTTATATGCATGTAGAGGTGTGTCTGTGTGTGTAGTAGATATAATGTGAAGAACAAAACTAAACACGTAGTTTTTGTAAATATAGTATATTACAGAATATTTATATATATGAGGTTCATATTACTCATTTAACCAGCTTATTAGACCATAATTTGATTCATAGTATCTGATTCAGTGCTTAGACTTTACATATTGTTTTTTCTTTCAACAGATTTGCTTGTAATTGTGATCAGATCTTAGCTCTATGTGACATTTTCTCAGTGATAGGACATGAACAGCAGCTGTATATTCAAAATTTGCATCGTCAAATATGGTATTACAGCAGCATCTGCTGTAGTGAAGTGTCCAGGAAGTTCCGGGCAGTGTCCAGCTGTGTCCGGTGTGCTGAAAAAAACTAAATTGAACTGGACACGTCCCAGCCGTGTCCAAAACGTTTTGGGCCGTGTCCGGGAAGTGTCCGTGTCCGAAATGTGTCCGACACGGGCACGGGGGCTGCCTAGAAGTGTCCGTGCTTCCTTGGAGAGGCTACTTAAGGGGGGTTGACTCCAGGAGCAGCTGGCCTCCCTTGCACCTTCGTAAGCACAAGAAAGGAATAGGAGTAGCAAGGTCAGTCTGTTGCCAGGAGAAAGAGGAAGAAAGGGAAGAAGAGAGGGTACTTTGGGAAGGAAGGAGGGGCAAGGAGGGTGCGCCTTGGGGTAGAGAAGGGAGGAGTGGAGCCCTAGGGGCTGGCCAGCCCAAGACTAGGGGGAGGTGGTACCTTAAAGCATCCAACGGCTATAGTACGTTACTGTAGAGGCTGCCCACAACCAATAGAAAGAAGAATGGGAGAATGAAGGAAGAGATAAGGAATTAACACTCTTACCATGCAACATAGTGAGAACAGTTACATGATGATTAATACGGGTACATATACATGTTTATATAAGAAGTAATGATAGCCACTATTCCTAATTACCTGGTATGAGACTAAACAAAGACTAAACACATAATAAAGCAACAATAAACTCTTAACAATCTAATATTCTCAACATTTAACATTATCATTTATTGATATATTTTCTAGTACGTTGGGCCATGCTTATGGTTCAAGTTCATCAATCACCACAGATGTTATGAGCACGGATGAGAATAGCTGAATAGTATATTTAGTCAGATAAACCATCAATCATGTGGATCACAAATGTGGGAACTTTTTTATATTGGATGTCTTCAAAGAGGCATATGTGGGGGAGGGGGTTGACTAGTAAAATTCTAGTGTGCATGTCGGTGTGTGTGTATGGAATTCCGCTTAGCTGATCCCAGCATGGTTGAGGATGAGGCTTAGACAATAATGGTATATTTAATTCCACCATACATTTGCAATAATATTTTGTTTCAATATAATATCTTTCAGTAGTTAAATAGGGATATTTTGCTTAACAGGAAATATAAATTTCTCATTTAAGCCTAGGATGATATTTAAATGACAAACTAAAAGTTGGAACAAAATCTGAAGTTACAAGTGTTTGCTGGCACATGGTGTGTTCCTAGCAATAGTTATGACCACACCATGCCGTAATATCTATAGCAATCTACTTCCTTTCACAAAACCAACCTCCTGGGCTTCCGAAATGTGGGAAGTAATACGTTAAATGTTTCATCTTTTCAAACGAGTGAGTAAAATAAAATGGTACAAATTATAGACTTCACTTTGAAAGGGGAAACATGATGTGTCGCATTTTCTAGATTAAAAAAAAACATTTTGGACAGGAAAATAAACTCTATATTGAACAATGCTACTACTTTCCAACGAGGGTGATTTTTTTTTAATTTCCTACTTACTGAGTTTTTAAAGAATGTTAATAGTCCCATTTAGATCATTTTTATATTTTCCTATGAGAAATATGATGGATATGACGGTTTTCCTGATTTTAATTCGTGATTATCGTCTCCTATGAAATATGATATGGGGGTTTTGTCCTTGTTAAAATTGTCATAAACCAAGTCTTGTGCTCTTTTTTTCATGATTTGTAACTAAGAATTTATTTATTGCACAGTAGCTCTTGCATGCTTGGTATCATCAAGTGATCACAGCCTCACAAACTGTGAAGCTGTTGTCAGTGGCTGGGCAAACTCTGCTATAACTGAAAATCCCAAAGAAGATAAATCAACTCTCAGAGATCTGCTATTCTTTTTGCATGTTCCTCGCACTGGAGGCCGAACATATTACCACTGGTAATGCATATTGGACATTTTGTATGGCAATTGACTAAAAGATGGTTACTGAGTATCTGTATTTTCTTGTCCTTGCAGTTTCTTGAGAAGTTTGTATGCAGGTACGGAAGAGTGTCCCCGCTCTTATGATAAGCTGCGATTTGATCCTAGGTATATATTCCCTTCTTCAAAATGCGATTTGATGTTTCCATGATTTTTTCTAGCATTTAGATGGTTCCCACATCTTCTGACCATATCTTATTTTTTGATTTGTCTGCCATGGCTTCAGCAAATCAAACTGTAAACTATTAGTGAGTCATGATGATTATAGTTTTATGACGAAGTTGCCTGAGGAAAGAACTTCTGTATTAACTGTACTGAGGAATCCAATTGACCGTGTCTTCAGCACATATGAGTTTGCTGTGGAAGTTGCTTCAAGGTTTCTTGTGCATCCAAATGTGACATCATCAACATTAATGTCTTCTCGCATTCGCCGCAAATCCCGTGGAGTTAGTACATTGGATATTTGGCCGTGGAAGTACTTGGTTCCTTGGATGAGAGAAGACCTTTTTGCAAGGGTATAATTTGGCTTGTGTGTCATTTATTTCTGAACCTTGTTATGGTGGTTTGTCCTCTACTCCTTTCTGGGTTTGATTCCTGGTTTATTTTTCTGTTTAGAGAGGTGCTAGAAAGCAAAGGGAGGAGGATGTACTCATTGCAAGAACAAGTAATCCTTATAATGTGGAGACGGTTGTTATGCCCTTGGAGAAATTCATCGATCATCCTGTAGTTCAAGACATTGTTCATAATGGAGCCACATTTCAGGTAACTAATTTTGTTCTGTTGGAAGGAGTTCGTTTTTGTTCTAACCACTTATCTACTGGATAATTTTGTACTAGCCTTTTTCCATATGTTTAATTTTGATATTCATAATAATTGTAACCTATCCGGTTAAGTTGTATCCGGCCTTAAAATCCTCCACCACTGCTTCCTGTAATGTGTCTGCCATTTTCTATTCAATATCTCTTACCCTCTCTGAACCTAGCAGTCTTGTTCCTAGCCCCCTTAACTCTTCCCTAGTTAAATTTCTTGCTTAACTTTGAAATTGCTATAAGGTGCACTGGCTTGCTTTGGTTGTCAGACTTATGTAGTGTTGAAGCTTATGATTCTTGTGTATTGTGATTGCCAATTACCTCTAATCTGCTAGTTAGTCAAGTGGTTATACCATCTACACATGCACTTTCTATTTTCTAATACCTGATGCACGATAGGGTCATTGAGTTGATCCTTGAGGGCATTGGAAAATTCTTTAAATGACGATGATGAGATCAAGGTAAATGGTGAAAATTAGAGAGTCATTGTTTAAATTTAAAATGGTAGCACACTAAAATCATATTTGTATGTGCTGGGTAAGTGATTGTTAAAGTAGGACATCCATTCTTTAAAGTTCATATGCACAAAGCTAATATTTCTATTTCCTCGTGTACTCAAATTTTATGGCAGCTTTTATCGTATACTGTCTTTCTGTGGGATTTGTAAGTTGAATACTATCCCAGGTACTCCTTGTAGTTAGACTTGTATTGCATCTCTTATGAATAGTTCATTCTAATCGTGTGTTAAGGCCAATTTTTTGATGGCTATCAACACTCTGGGAGAGGAAGTAGCCACCTGAATCAGCTGTCTAGAATTTGGGCATATTTTTTTACTAAAAAATTCAATTTACAGCTGGAGCTTGTGCCTGTAATTTGTAAATGTCCCTTGGTTTTCCAGATAAAAAAGCCCAATTGGACCTTAAATATGTTTATACCACTAAAATCAAACATCTCTCCACATCCTAAACATAATTATATACACTATGCACTCTCTCAAGTTGGACCATGCATATCATAGATTCCTAGTTCTGCAGAAAATGAGCTCCACGAGCATGTGAACTTTGGTGATTGTATCAAACTTGACATGGTATATGGTGATGTGTTGCAACTGAAGATACTTCACTGGTGAAGTGGCAAGCCAGGCTTAGTCACATTAAGTTATATTCTGTGCTTAATTGTTACACTAAGTTCTATCATCTAGGGATAAGTAACAGAGCTTGTATGTCACTGTCATCTGCATAAATATCTAACTCTATGCTCTTGGACTGATGAGTATTGTACTACTCGTGACATACATTTTCCCTTGCTGAAGACGAGCTTTTTTTTTTAATCATCAAGTAAAGAGAATATGCATCTTTTCTGTCCAAACATACCCCTCAAAGCTTCCAACATATCACAGACCATTCTTTTTTTTTTAAAGAATTAATAGTTGCAGATCTACTCAGTGGAATTTTGGTTCCATATGTATAACCAATCTGTCCCTGGCTACTGATACCCATCCCTGCAATATCAACCCATGAGAGGTAGTTGGATCGGATTTGCTTTGTAGAAGTGATATGCGTGATGATACTTATGATATTCACATTGCAACTGTTCAAGATTTTAGTTTAGTAACTTCCTGGTTGTGGTTACATTAATTGTCTCATTTTAATGGTTTTATATACCTTAATGCTTCTGATTGGGTATGTGCTAAACTTATATGTACTCCGCTTAAATGTTTATGAGTCACAATCACTTACTCTTACACAATCACAGGTGGCAGGATTAACAAACAACTCTTGGATGGCAGGAGCACATGAAGTCCGACATTGTGTTAGCAAGTATCCTGAACTAGGGCATCATGTTCTTAAGATTGCTAAAGTAAATAAACAGCAATTATAAATATTGTAGTGGCAATCTTTATACTTTATTATATGGTAACATGTTTTACTAAATATCTTGATTGCAGAGGAGACTGGACAATATGCTATATGTTGGACTTACAGAAGATCATCGAGAGTCTGCAACCTTGTTTGTCAATATGGTTGGAGCCCAAGTGCTATCTCAGTCAAACTCACATTTGATGGCTCAAAATTCCACTGAACCTTCTGGTAGGTTTTGCTGGATTCGTTTCTCTAAGAAATGCTAATCCAACAGTAAGATTATTAAAGAAATTCATGCGTTCTTAGTAGTAAAATAGCAAACTTAAAACATTTACGTGGTATGTCTATTTGTCCGATTACATTTCATTTCTCTAAGAAATGCGAACTCAAAAATAAATTTATTCAAGAAATTCATGCGTTCTTAGAAGTAAAATATCAAACTTAAAATATTTACATGGTATGTCCATTTGTCCAATTTACACTTATCGTATATAGACGTGCACTAATGCATGATTAATTGCATATTTTCCATGAAAAGAAACCTTATACCGTTGGAGTACATCTGACATCTGTGAACTACTACTCACTTTCTAATTTGACTTTTTGTCATTAAATGTTTAGGCGTTCCAAATCCCCTCCATGAATCTTCACACATGGTATGATTAAAATTTTACGTAATGTTTAATGTATCAAAATATGCTCCGGCTCACTTGTTTCTTTTTAATTCTTTTTAATATGGTAGAATACCACTGGTCAGGCAAAGACCGGAATTCCTCCTGTAGAAGATTCCCACACTGACAATGGAACTGTAAGTACATTTCATCGGTGTTTATGGATATTGTTTATGGATATTTGTATTTGCCAATTTCATCAATATTATTTACACACTTTTTGCGTACTACTTCTAACTTCTAAGTTGTAATCCGAACCAGATGACCGTTACAAAGCTGGCAGAATCATATGAACGTTGCACTTCTAAGTTGCGTAAATCTCAAGTGGGCCGGCACTCCATGTCGTTAAAACATATTTATCCTGTAAACTTCTCAAAGGAGGTAAAGGCACCATGATACTTGAATGCGTCTGGTTGTCGTTAATTTTATGAATATCTCACTTACTGTAGATGTGAAATACTTTATTATGAAAAACTGTTTTGAAGCTTCCTCTCAGTTTTTATTGCTTGTGGTTGATTTTTGTATGATTATACACCACAAACAGACACGGAATAAGGTCCCTGAAGCAGTTCTTCGGCGAATGTCAATGCTAAACAACCTTGATGTTGAACTCTACAAGCATGCAAAACATGTATTTCAGAAACAACATGAATTCCTCCAGGGAACCATTGGAAGTGCTGGCAGTGAGCGAGAACCTTTTGTATCGGAAGCGGTAAGTTTGTGAACTTTTACAATTTTTTTTAAATTTTGTTTGTCGAATTCCCGAGTTTAGGTGATATGAATCTGATGAAAACCATTTGATCAAGCTAGAACTGACTAATTACACTATAGTATCAGGTTTCTGACAGAAATGTACTATTAGGCTAAAAGATGGACCCTAATACACATTGTTCCCAATATGTAATTTACATATTTTATGAAACCATGAATATAAAATCCTAACACATATAAGAGGGACAGAGCGGAAATTTTGACTTAATTTTTATGAGCTTGTTTTTCTTTGTTTTTTCCCACTTGTTCAAGAAGGTTTTGTCAAATTAGCATTTGTTTTGCGTTTCAGTTGCCATGCCTAAGAGTTTTCTTTAGGCCAATTGAGGTGGTCACATGGGGCAAAATCATATTCATTTTTGATGATATACCACTTTCAGTGACATCCCTCAATTGGCACCAAAATTAATTTGGTATTCAGTCAGTCAAGTTTTGCTTTCCCCCCACAGTTCTGTTGTATAAAGAGATATAAAGGGAAAACAAAAATGGAAACAAGATTAACGTGGTTCGACAAATTCTACATGGAAAGATCTGATATCCATAAGAGAGAATCTGTATTTTCATTATCTCAAGAGATCGCACTTTAAGGCAAATACAACTTAATGCCCATACATAAAGAGCACATATACTTAGTGGGTCTCCCTCCAAGGTTGAAAGAGCGTTCTTCACTCCCTCTAAATTTGTGCAGAGATATCTTGCATGAATAACTTGTCATTACTATTAACTACGCTCGAAAGGAAATTTTGATAGCCCCTTTGTAAAATTATAAACAACATATCCTCTAGTTTTTATAACAGAAGGAACCATTTTCCATTAAAATTCTTTCTCTCTAATACAATGTTTGTTGATCTCAACATAATGTATTCCGTAATGTAGAAGCAATTAATCTCCAAGTTGATCACATCCTTGTAATCACATTCAATGTTTAAAAAAAGGCCGCACGAGCCCCTTACAGTGTAAGGTCTTATAATGCCTCCCCGCATATAAGTGTGCAAATATAAGACCTTACCGTATAAGCGTACGATTTGGGGACACTTTTCTATATCCGCACGCATAACGCATCCATAATGTAGAAGCAGGTAATCTCCAAGTTGATTGCATCCTTGTAATCACATTCACTGTTTTAAAAAAAGGCCGCACAGGTTGCTTATACTCTAAGGTCTTATAATGCCTCTCCGCATGTGTGTGTAGATATAAGACCTTACATTATAAGCGTCCGATTTAGGGACGGTTTTCTATATCCGCACGCATAATGCATACCACTTTTTAAAACACTGATCACATTACTTTATCATAGCATTCTTCAGTTGGATCCCATAATCTTTTAAGAGCAAGTAAACTCGCAATAACTTTGAGATACCATGTGTAATAGCTCTAAATTCTGCTTCTTCATTGGATTTTTCCATAAATGTACTTGTTTGCTCCTCCACTTAAATGGACTTTCAAGGAAGAAGATACCGACGATATCGTCGGTATACCGATATCGACCCAACCTGGCATCGGTTTAAGCATTTCTATCGTTGCTCCCACAAATTTCGGTAAACCGGTGGGTTTACCGGTAAAACCGACCGGTTTTCGGCGGTAAAGGGGGGGTTCAGTGTAAAATGCCCCACTTATGGGCGATATGGGCGGTATACTGCCCCGGTATGCCGGCATTTGCGAGCTTGTTGCTGCTGCTGCTGTTGGAGTGAAAGAACAAACACATTTGGGGCGATTTTCTTCATTGGAGCTCAAATCAGCTGTAATCAAGGTATGTTTTCTTGATTTCTTGCATTCTTCATCATTTCCAACCCATCTCCTATCTATTTCCATCTATTTTCACCATAAAATCTCTCCAAAAATCTCTAAATACACCCAAATCTTAGATCTACTTCAAAAAACTTAGGATTAATGCTATTTAACATTAGATCTATGAATATTATATGTAGATCTACTAATGTATAACTAGATCTACTACTTTTAATTAGTATTATCATATAATTTCACTAATTAATATTAAATTCATAATAATACAATAAGTACTAGAAATAGTAGGTATCTAACTTAGGTTTAGTAGAAGAAGTTGTACCAAATAGCAATGTGAACAAATACAAACAAAAATATAGTAAAAATATTTATATTTTTCGTTTATTTATTTATTTAAAATGCTGAAAATAAAAAAAAATCATTTTTTTTGTTTTTTCTACAGAAATGTATGCGTTAGTGTTATGTAAGATGGATTGAGTAAAGTTGTAATACATCACTTGACTTAATACTAGATACTTATTAGATTTATAATTTTTAAATTAATTTCAGACTTTAATTTTTTATTTAAGCCTTTTTTCTTGTTAATAAAAATCTTAAAAAATATTGTGTTTGATTCTATAAATACATTTAACATTTATACACCTAAAAGTGTTGTGTTTGATTCCATAATACATAAAATAGATTAATTTCTTGCAACTTAATGGGTTATAGATTTCATACACCTAATTTTTATTTGTCTTTGTCTATTTGCAGTGTGACAGTGTCCACTTTTGACTTTTGAGAAGATGTCTTCAAGCGATGGTGAGGGTTCTGGGGCCGGTAATGTTGGTGGAGCTAAGAATGTGATGGATTTTGCATGGAATCAATGCACGCCTCTTGAAGGTAATAGGGTAAAGATAGTTTGCAATTACTGCAACAAGACAATTGGTGGAGGGGGGATTACTAGATTCAAACGTCACATTACTGGCGGTGACAAAAATGTGGCAATGTGCACAAGGTGTCCCCAAAGTGTTAGGGATGATTTTAGAAATATTATGGGTGCAAAGAAACACAAACAACAAAAGATGAAGGAGGCTGACAGGGGTTACACAGATACATTATTCAATGTTAGGGGCACAGGTTCTTCTGCAGAATCAGATGATGACATTGCATATCCTCGTGATTGTGACACAACTTATTCACGTCGTGCGTATAGACGTGCCCTTAGAGATTCCCGCAGAGATGAGTGGGAAAGAGAGGAGGCAGATCGAATTACAAGGAGGTATGGGCCATCTGGTGCAGGTGGAGGCAGTGGTACTGCACGTATTCCTGTTGTTGACGTAGATGATGATGAAGACAGAGCTGGTCATGGAAAAAGGAAGAAAGGTGGCATTGATACACTTTTCCGTTCTGCTAGTACGAGATTGAGGCATGTTGACGAGCCAGGGGTTAGGAGGCCTGAAGCTAGGCAAAAAGGCATTAAAACAATGTTCACTGGTGCAAAAGATAAGGTCGGCAAGGCAGTGGGTAAGTTCTTCTTTGCTCATGGTATACCTGCACATGTTGCAACTGAACCGTATCTGCAACATATGGTAGATGTGATAGGGGATTCTGGGAGGGGCGTCAAGGCCCCCACTTCATATGAATTAATGAACAAGTATCTTCCCCTAAAGAAGAAGGATCTACAAGTCTGGATTTCAGGCCAAAAAAATGTGGGCTGAATATGGTGTCACACTTATGTGTGACGGGTGGACTAGTGGCAACAGAAGACAAATTATCAACTTTCTTGCACATTGTCGTGGATCCACAATTTTTTTGGACTCTGTTGATGCTTCAGGTGAGGTCAGGAACCACAGGTTCATAAAGAAACTAATGAAGACATACATGAAGCAGGTTGGTGTGGAAAATGTGGTGCAGATAGTTACTGATAATGGTTCTGCCTTCAAGAAGGCCGGGGACCGTTTAATGAAGAAATATCCCATATACTGGACACCATGTGCTGCCCACTGCATAGATCTCATTCTCAAGGACATTGGCTCAATTGAATTCATTAAATCTGTTATCATTGATGGTAGGTTGATCACAGGATTCATCTACAACCATTCTTTTCTATTGAATGCAATGAGGCGACGTGAGTATTGTGGAGGTGATATGATTAGAACAGGTGCAACTAGATTTGCAACAAACTTTCTTGCCTTACAATCATTAAAGTCCAAAAAGGATGGACTTAGGAGGCTCTTCAATGGAGTGGAGTGGACCTCCATGAAGGAGCACAATACCCCAGTTGGCAGTAGAATTGAGCAGTTGATTGCCAACAGACCTTTTTGGGATAAGGTTACTAGGGTGCTGTGAATAATGGAACCCATTGTCAAGGTATTGAGGCTGGTAGATGGTGACAAAACTGCAACAATGCCTTTTTTATATGATGCAATGACCTCAATGGTGGACCGCATCAAAGAAGCAGCTCCTAAGTCCAATGAGAAATACATCCGAATTTATGAGAATCGTTGGACAAATATGCTTTTGCATCCATTGCATAAAGCAGGTATATATCTCAATCAATTATGTTCTAACTTCTAAGTTTCTAACTTCTGAGTTATTTGTCTAACTCATAGTCTACCTATTAAAATGTCATTCTAATTTCCTTATTTATATTTGTGACAACTTACTATTTGAATCCGAGGTTCCAATACTCACGAACGCTTGGATTGAATCCGACTCTAATGACTGCAGTAAGAGATGTCACCAACAAGTTCATTACCTCTCCAGTAGAGCGATTGCTAGTACTGGAAGAGATATAAGATAACTATATTACTTACATTCTTAATGTCTCATTAGTCATTACTCATTAGTCATCACTTTGATTTCATCATCTAAATATCGTAAATGATGTTTTTTTTTGCAGTTGCGCCATTTCCGTGAAGGCACTGGATGTTTTGGACATCCAAATGCGGTTTCTGATCGTGAGGCAGGTGATCCTTGTGAGTGGTGGGTTTGGAATGGAACAGGTGCCCCCCATTTAAGAAAAGTGGCTGTTCGTCTCCTTGCTCAAACAACATCTGCAGGGGGTTGTGAAAGAAATTGGAGCACATTCAATCTGATACACTCAAAGAGAAGGAACAAGCTTGGGGCAAACAGGTTGAGGGACCTTGTCTACGTTCACTACAACATGCGGTTGAGGGCTAGAGCAATACGAGATGCCAACTATAGGGAAGTGGATTTTGCTGTTGTCCACGATCCCATTGACACCGCATACACTTTCAGCACTGACAAACGTAGAGGGCTGGAGGAAGATTCAGAAAATCCTTTAGAGGAATGGATGAATGAGATAGGTCGTCCTGTTCTTGATAATTTAGATGGGCGTCCAGATCCATACATTGAAGATCAATTTGAGCCAAACAACGGTGATGATATTATTCTTGATAATCCGCCTGAAAGACTTGATCCTGAAGCTGCACATGTAAATGTTGATATGGAAATAGATAGAAGAGTACAAGAGCAGTTAGGTAGCTCAAATTCTTCTTCTTCAGCTGGTTCTAAATCTAAGTCTGATGATAGTTACAATGATAATGATGGTGGTAATCAAAGTCAACGCTCTCCAGAATATCCTCCAACTGTGGATCCTCAACATGATGATCGGCCTTATGTTACTAGGGGTGCACCTCCACAACAACAAGAATATCCCATGCCTGAAAAAAATTATCAAAGAAGAAAAACTCGAACTGGGAAAGATTACAGTGGTGCACCTCCACCAAATGCCGCAATGCCCACAACTCCAAGCCCCTACCCCTACTCCTACCCATCTAATCCACAACCACAACCACAATACCAGAGTCCAAGTGATTATCATTCTGATGTTGCTGAATCAATGGAGGCATTGAGTATATCTGACTCTCAATCTCAATCTCAAGAACATTCATTTGGAGATATGTTATTTGGGCAGACACTTCCATACCCATCTCAGACTTCTCAACATGGGTATTCTGGATATCAAGTTGAACCACAAGGCCCACAACCAAGGTTACAATTAGAACTTGGACCTGGTATGGGATATCATGAAGCATACTCTGTCCGTATCCCTTATGGATGCTTTCGGGTGAACACCGAAGCATACTCTGGTGATTTCGGGCAAACATGGAGTGGTGGGCATACTACAATTTATCCTATTGCCGGAGTTCCATTACAACCTCCTTTTCCTCAACCTCCAGCTCCTCAAGCAAGGGCACCCGCACCTCCTCCCGCTTCTTCTCAGCCTCCCAGGAATTCAGCAAACAAGGCTCAATATCTCAAAGATTTACAAGAACATTTTCCAAAGATTGGGATGATGCAGTATGTGAATCCTGAAGTATATGAGGAGCATGGTGTCACATACAACAAATCGTATAGAGCTTTGATGACATGGGAGCAATATGTAGAACAACAATATCCTTATCAGCAGCCGGCGCGCCACTCAACATACAACTGATGTGAGTTAGTACTTAGTAATTTACTATGTTGTTATATGTTTGTTGTAAGTTGAAAATTATTGCATAAGTGTGTAAACATGCGTTTATGGATTGTGCTACTAAATTCTTATATTTTGTCATCGAAATCCTTCATCGAAATCTCAAAAAAACAGGATTGATTCCTTACCTCCCACATGATTGACCCCCCCCCAACATACCCAATATAGAATTTTATTGCATAAAACGTTGCATCTAGGTGTTGAGACCACGCCTGTAAAATTTCATGATTTAATTCGTTCATTTAGGTGTCGATAAGTCCAGGATTGGATCTGTCGATATTTCCGTCGGTATACCTGTAAATATCTATTTCCACGCCGTCGATAAGTTGTCGGTATCGACATTTAATTCCTTGTTTCACAAAGGTATGCAATATCCACTTGTTGGCATTCTATTATCTTGGAAGCCCACCTACTCTGCATATGCAAATCATGCGGCATTTCTTTCGAATAGGATACCTTTCCTGAAGACCTCTTCATGCATATCACAATTCTGTCAATGACTTCATGTGATTGTTTGTTGTAGGAGCATGCATTTACTGGCTAACTATACAAATAATGTAGGTAATGTCAGTGTAAGTGAGTATGGCTGAGAATCTTTCAAACAAGTTTATGTCTAGATCTTTTAGAATGTTATGATATGATTCTTTCCAATTGGGGAATCTACATGTTTGCATCTCAACTTCCATGTTTTCTTCAACAAGTCAAGAACTTAATTCAGTTGAGAGACATGTAGACCAATCTTTTATCTTGATATTTTTGATCCCGTGAAATGACTCAATGGGCCCAAACTTTGAATTGGAAACTCTTTTGAAAAGCTTTCCATGAGCTGGACAATACTCTCTTTATTGTTAACTGTCATCATAGTTATTAAGGTGCCCTAGGCATAAGGAGCAACCACTCCCCCCCCAAAAAAAAAGGCGCCCATGCCTTTACGTGACTTGGGTGGGTGCGTAGGCCCTTTTAGGCTCAATTTAAGCCACCTTTAAGGCTGAATCAAGGAACAAGCTATCTGATACCAATAATGTTTTGACAGTGTGCAAAATAGGTATTTACCAGTATATTAACATAAATTTTGCTTGGCCATTTTGACGCCAAAATGGACGATTTAAAAAAAAAATGAAATTTTATGGATGACCTCTACATGTAAAACATCATTTTATGCAAATATATAGTATGCTGTATGTGGGGGGGGGTCTTCCATGTGGGATGTAAGGAAACTAGGTAGATTTAAGTGAAGAAACAAAGGAATTGTGTTTTAAAATTTTGTAAGCATAAGTGTAACCCAACACATAAATGTTACTTATGCAATAATGTCAAATATTGTATATATATAAGGGGGCTCCTTCATGTATCGTTGTTGAATAATGAGAATGTCAATTGTGAAGGACGGTAGAGTGCAAATGTTATACATTAGTTTACTGGGTGCTAGTTGTTTTAGTGAAAGAAAAAAGTCCAATTATCATGATGGATGTGGTGGCTAACCATCTCCCCTTCTTGGAGGTTGTTGCCCAACATGTGTTGCTTGATGTGATTGAGATATTGTTCTCATCCAATGTAATTTCTTTAAACCTAGTTATAGGATTTTATAGATCTAGGCATTGTTCTCTATATGCATCATGCCAGATCATGCAAGAAACCCCACTGGGGCTTTTTCTTGCTCTTCGTCATAGCCAATCTTTGACTTTGGCACTTAACTTCACGACTGTGAAGGACGTTGGGGAACATCTCTAATGTGCATCTTTCTCAACCATCATTTGTCACCCCATGATCTTGATATGTAGTAGTGAGTCCCCTAATGACTCATTCACACTGGTGGAATAAATATAAACGTCATATATACTATGCCCACCATATGCGTGTTGTAGGGATGGGATAATATAAGAAGCATAATTACCATGTCAACCATGTGTATGTTGTGGGATATGTGTAGCAAGTGCCATACATAACCAAATATAAGATTATCAAATTATAAAATCCATACCTTTTCTCATAAATTGTTTGTATCTATGTTTCTAATTAGTAGATTTTCTTCTTCTGTATGCTAAATGATACTTGGAATGAGATTATATGTATACTAATTAGCTTATTGCTAAAATTGATTGTAAATAACTACATTATACTCGCATTTAGTGAAGTGTTATAATGTATACATGGCGGCATCTGGCAAAATTTGGTCGTATACCCATTAGTATACCAAAATTTGCAATTCTACTGAGGCACTCACGCAATTTCTTACCCAATGGCTTTAAAATTTTGACTATTTGACAAAATCTTGGTTCTATTGAGGCCGAATTAGCATCAATTAGGCCTGAATCAGATCAAGTTGGGCCATTTTAGGATTAAATTAGGTCTGATTTGGCCAAATAAAGTCTGATTGATATTGTTCTCATCCCATGTAATTTCTATAAACCTAGTTATAGGCTTTTATAGATCTAGGCATTGTTCTCTATATGCATCATGCCAGATCATGCAAGAAACCCCACTGGGACTTTTTCTTGCTCTTCTTCATACAACCCTGTCCTATATATAGGAGCAAGGGAGAAACCCTGAGACTTGTGACTCAAGTAATCTAAACGGGCCAAGATACTAAAGGCCCACCGACTAATTAACCTATTGACTAAATAGGCTAATATATACACTTTAACACTCCCCCTCAAGCTGGATCATGGGTGAAACACATGTCCAAGCTTGGAGTTACAAGACTCGATAAAATGATAAAAGAAGATATATGTCACTCCCCATACAAAATAAACCCATACAAAATAGATACTCCACCTTAAACAATACTCCCCCTGAATCATACGATGATGCCTCTTTTCTTTGAAATTGTATTCTGCAGGCTGGAGATCCTCGAGCTTTGATGAAGGTCTTTTGGAGTGCATCTGGAATGAAGAACATCTTAAATGGAACTTGAATATTGCAGTAGTAATTCGCCACTTGGAGTAGATGATCACCAATACCACGACTACGACAACTTCACTGGAATACATACTTAATGCGGCACGAACACGGATACACATTCTCGATGTAGCAGTAGCAAAATCTTCAAATTTTCTGGGAAGACATGCATAATGTGGCACGAACACGAATGGATGATATGCTGGTGATACGATGCAGTTACCATAACTCTAACGCGTGAACCTTGGGGGCTTGACAAGAGAGGAGATATCTGTGGCGACACAACTCACTAAACGAGGTTAATCAAAAGCGGAAGCGATTACTTAGCAGCGGATTACTGAAAATTACTAAAAATTAAAAACTTTTACAAAGAGATCCAATCAAGGGAAAACTCTTTCATAAAAGAGGAAATTACTTCAGTTACATATTGGTTCACATGTACATGTCTTGTACCATGTCATCTCAAAATTACATTAACAATTGCTTTGTTGAACTATACACAAGCAACATAAAAACTTTAAGGCATTAAGCCAAAATCTGAGATCGTTTCTTTAAAACCAACTACCGACTCCGAGGACCCGAGAGTACAGAGACGACACATAGGACTCTGTATACATATATTCAAGACTTCACAACCAGTGTCTCCACCTGAGATATCACTGCTGTCCCGTATGCTGTTGCTGCTCTTCCCTTACTACTAGGTTTCTGCCTCCTCGTCCGCGTCTCCCTAAAAAGTGTTGGAAATCAACGGAGTGAGACCCATGTCCCAGCGAGAGATATAACTCTCCGCCAAAAACATTATTATTGCAGAATAAACAACAGTATAAAACTGAGCAGAGGAATTATATATATTGAACAACAACTAGATTAAATACTAATCAGATTAGGTCAATAAAGCTTTTCAGCTATATCTTGACTAAACAACATAATACTTATTCAATAAGGAATATGAAGAACATGCGTAAAATTATCCATCTAGGATCTGTTTAAGCAATGTAACATCAATCAATTATTCTCGTATATCAACCTTAAGCAAATATGCTACACGGCTGATTACATTTTACAATCAAACTTCAGCCCTGAGGAGATGAAGGTATACCGTTCATACTCCAACCGACCATTGCGAAGTCGAAATCGGTACCACACAAGATCAATGGAAGAGCCGGACTCCATGACCTCATCTCCTCCCAGTCAGTGTGGGCTCAATATGCAAGACATCTTGTCTCTGCTACATATAGCTTTCCAGGGTATACTGACACTTCGCTATAGAGTTACAGTGACGACTGCACTCTCTTCGCAAATCGGGAGATTTCATGTTTATCTCACCTTGATTCCGGCATTAACATTATCGGGAGATTCGTGATACATCCATCCCAGCACATATAATGAAAGATTGAGAGATTTAATGTTTATCTACCATCAATCCCACATTAGGGTGTAAGGTATTCGCGTCCATTACCCCTACATACTCAACAGTATGCACTCCAGGAGATCCCGTGGGAAAACCTGTTTCACCATCACCAACTACTAAAGATGATGGATCTATGGTCATGGCTCTACATGATAAGATTTCACTTGATTAATTAAGTACATTACCATATTCTTTTTAGCATCAATCAGGTTTCCAAACATAATTTATTATAACCATTGCTATAAAGAATGTGGAATGCTTTCATCAAATACTGTTCAGATCTTTAATAAAGTATTGGGATCTCAATCCCTCATCTTATCAGATGCAATCTCATTTTTCAACAACTTATCATCATGATTATGGAATATGGGCATTCAACCCTTAGTTCATCATAGAACACTTGCTACCACTTATTAGGTAACGAATACCTTCAGGTCATCTGACCAAGGTGATCATGATACTTGTTACATAAGCATCTCATATGGCTTACCAAGCCTATTTCAACTCTTATTACTTTTTACTGAGCAACAAAGCATATCACAGCTCACAAAGCCCATTAACATTTTCAATAATAAAACATCATAGCTCATACCTGGCTATGCTCATCATCTCATGATACCTGCATGGTTAGTATTTATGATAACAATTATATCAATTACATATCAACACCATGCAATATAACACCACTAATCCCTTATTAGGGTTAGGGTTTCCCTTTTCATGTCATTTAGGATATTCATCCCATTGCCCAGAATTTGGGTTATGATTAATCATCATACTGCCCAAATTAGGGTTTCGTATAATATAATCCAGAATTAGGGTTTCATATTCCTTCACCCTGTATTAGGGCCAGGGTTTACTATTCACATTAGATTAGGATTTCTCATATTCCATTTCCCAATTTAGGGTTATTCACATCAAATCATGGTTTATCATATCCTTTTACCCAAATTAGGGTTAGGATGTACTATTCACCTCAATTTAGGGTTACTGTAGCATTACATAGCACCACCCTAGAATAGGGTTTCATATCACATTTCATCATCTTATATTAAAGATTTACACATCATTACCCTGGATTAGGGTTTCACTTAGCATTAGTCTTAATTAGGGTTACATCTACAATTGTCCCAAAATTAGGGTTTCACCCTGTTTTGCCTTAATTTAGGGTTAAGACTCACTAATCTTCTTAATTAGGCTTTCTTGATCTCATCATCATGGATCAATCCCTAATTACATATTTTACTCATAAAGAAGGAATTGAAGCTTGTATTTATATATAAGCACTACTTCCTCTCTCATCCTCTCTGGGATGTTGAGTACCTCAAAGTTGACTCAATTAGGTCAATTCTTTATTTTAATACACCCAAGTAGGGTTAGTGTAGTGTGTTAAGATTTTGCTTCCATAATCTCCAAAGATTAATCCTTCAAGGGTACTAATCACCCTATTTATTAAGGGTACAAATAATGTAATCACCCTTGATTTACATCATTTAATAATCAATTAAACAATTGGCCTTTAATCACCTTAAGTGTTCAAACGGTTTTGGTCACTTAGACCCCAAACGGTCTTGGTCACTTAGACCCCAAACGGTCTTGACCAACCAGACCCCAAACAGTCTTGCTTGAATGACCTCCAATTGGTATAAGACCGTTTAGACCTCCAAACGGTCTTGGTCTAACGGTTTGAAACCGTTTCGAAATTATGTGCTTGAAATCGTTTAACTAAAACGTTCTTGAGATCGATTGAGTACCCAAACGGTTTGGGATCGTTTGGTCCAAACCTCCTCAAAACCGATTGGACCAAAAATGGTCTCAACCACTCAAATCGATTTAGGGTTTCAGTGGTTGATCCCCTCATCAATTGAATCCATGGAACCACTCATCAATTGAACCTATGGACCATACTTTAATTGAGCTAATGAGTCATCCTTCAATTGATTCAACCTTCAATTGATCAACACTGAGTTTTGAACCCAATTGGATTAGGGTTTGAAATCGATGAACCTTCAATATTGGTCATTGTGGAACCAATTGCTTTGAAATCATTGGACCACCATACAAATTGGGCATGACTTGACCTCAAACGGTCTTGAGGTCGTTTGGCCCCAAACGGTCTTGAGACCGTTTGACCCAACCAATCATTGGATCTCAATTGAAATTAATTAGATTTTCAATAAGTACCCGATTTAGGGTTGATGATTGTTGGACCTTCAATTGTTGAATTATTTGAAACTAACTCAATCAAGACCATTGGATCATCATCTATCTCATCCATCATTGAACTCCAAACGGTCTTGAGACCGTTTGATTTCAAACGATCTTGAGACCGTTTGGTCTCAAGTTCATGAAACCGTTTGCAAAGGATATTTGTGGAGGTGTGTGCTTATGATGATGTCATCATCATCAAGCTCTAAACCCACGAATCTTGCTGTGATTTCCATGGTGATTTCATCAATCAATCAAATAAAATTTGGAAGGTAGAGAAAACTTCAAGAATAGTTAAAGATATGAAATCAATAACAATATTCAAGGTTTCAAGTTATATAACCCGCCTTTAATGAAGCTTCAAAGCTCCAACTTCACGTCCCTAATGGTGAAAGAAGCTTTCTTACTTCACAAGGTTCGTTCTTCAAGCTTTTGAGTGAAATGGATTGGCTAGAAAGGAAGATTGATGGAAGAAAAGAAGAAATCCATCATTTATTTTTGATTTCCACCATGAAATCATGGTTGAAAGTGATCAAGAAGCTTACCTACAGGTTGGAACTCGTCCTCTTGCTGCTCCTTAGTCCCCTTGAGCTCGTCCAAGGCAAGCAAGAAAGAAAATCCGAAAAAAGATCTTTGGTTGAGTGGAAAAGAGAGTATATATAAAGGAATTTCTAGGAGAGAGAAAGTTGAAAGCAAATCCTTCAACTCTCCAAACATGCCACATACTCCCCTCTTTCCCTTGTGCACGAAGGCACCTTCCCTTGCCTTTAATTCCCCTTCATTATCCTCAATTTAAAAGAAAAGCAAATTAAGCACCTTAATCATATTATACTAATATCCCATTTTTAGTGGATATTACTTTTCATTAACTTAATGTGAGTGGGCTCTCCACTCACTTAAGATATTTTCGTGCCTTTGCAAGGCACAAGCTCGTCCAACCTTTTGCAAAATCATCCCTCACCTTCTGGTTGAAGGGCTCTTCAATTAATATATTTATTTTTGCATTAATTTGAAGTAAAGTTCCAATTATGCTTAAATCTTGATTATTTTAATATAAAGATTCTCTCTCCTCCAAAGTGATTCAAATGAGGTGCCCCTCTAATTTTCTTGCCTCTACCTGACGCCAAGAATAATTAGGGACCCTCTAGAATTGACATTTTGCATATTGTACCCTAGGTTTTGGGTAAATTGCACAATACACCAAAACTAGGTTTTAATGCACAAACATTGCTCAACAAGCTCTTTCTTGTTATTCAGGCTTGTAGGAGCCATACCTCTGCATCATTCTCACTCTTATGATGCTTCATCATTAAAGGAACATTTTGTCATGCACAATTTGCAATTTAACCCCTCAACTTGGGTAATTTGCACTTTAGTCCAAAGTAAGTAAAACATTATTAAAAAATGACTAAAATTGAAACATAAGTTCCTCATGATCCATAATTACTTTTTATAAGACATAAGCAAGCATCTAATTAACTTACTTAAGCAAAACATCTAGGGTTAACACATAACCCAGGTCAGGGATGTTACACTATCATCCATCAAGGAAAGTCCCAAGAAGATCAACGGAAGGCGATGCTAATACATCAAATGCAGCTCGAAGAAGACGTGATAAAAATAGCTCGGTGAAGATAAATCTGGATGAATAAACCTTGCAGATGTAGACTTGGCAGGCTTGAAATTGCTGAGCTTCGGAGAAGTATGAAAAAGCACCCATATGTCTCTCAAGAATGCTGCAAGAGTGATCAACTAAACCACCATTAACACTGAAGGAAGAGGAACCAAGAGGGCTGAAATATGCATAGCAAACTCTTGTCCTGACGTACATAATGCGGTACGAACGCGAGAAGCTCAGTGTCAACGCTGCAGTGGAGATCCTTCAATGCTGTCTGGAAGTGGAGAACAAATGTGCTGAATAATACAAAGCTCCATAGTAGCTTGGAATTAGTAGCCTGAATGCATATATCATCTCTCTCTCATACATATTCTCATACTCTCTCTCTCATACATATTCTCTCACACTCTCTCTCTTCTCATCTCTTCCTCTCCTCTCTATCCCCCACACCAAATACGACGAGAGTGAGTGTTTGGTGTGGAGAAATGGATATATGACCCCCCACCGCACGTGGGAAAAAGGGATACACACATGATGGGTGGGTAGGAAAGGAATTGGTCGATTTGAGAGGAATTTGTAATATGAAGATGTGTAGTATGTGGAGAATGAAACTGATAACCGGAGAGAATATGCTAAATGGGTCAATGTAAGATCCGGGTAGAAAATTAAATGGATCTGAACCTGACCCAAAAAGGGGGTTTGTTTGGCCCGTTAAGCTTAAAATTGGTTCTGATTAGCCAAAGATAGATCCGAGTAAGGATTTGAATATGATAAGTATAGGAGGACGTCAGAAAATTGAGAGAAGATAGAACAATTAGGGGTAATGGAGCATCTCTCTAAGCAGAAACAAGGTGACAACAATAGACAAAGATAATGGAAGGTGATGGCGAGATAAATAGCAGGGCAGCAATGTGGAGCAGTGGCTGGGGGCATGGATTATGTTGCTCGACTGATGTAGCACTTGGCCGCATCGGAGGAGATGATAACGTTCTCGTGCGTGGCTCCAGAGATATTGCAGGCCATGAGGCTGCAGGCGGAGCCATGTGCAAAGCTTCTCCATCTGCTACAACGAAGGATGGATAGAGATGGCAATGGAGACGAAGCCGGCCGGGCGGATATGATGGTAACAACGACAATTACTGCTCTTGGGATTGGTGGCGATGGCTGCTTGGCGGTGGCACTGATAGCCGTGCGCTGACGACACAGGGCGTAGGGCCGACGGTCATGGGCGGTGCATGGGCAGGCAACGACGGCTACTGGCCTGGCCGGCGGTACTGATTGCTGCGTGTGGGGGAGATTGCGGCGGCGGTGGCACTGTTGCTTGTGGCTGGCGGATGCTTGCTGTTGGATACGACGACCGCGTGATGCGGCGACAGATGGATGGATAGATAGGAGATAGTCGAGAAGGATGATGCCGACGTACGTAAAGAAGATTAAATCAATTAAGAAAGAGGAGGATGAGCCATGGATGTCGGGATATGCCTGGTGGGCAGTCGGCTTAAGCCATGGCAATGGCGGCGGCCGCCCGCGGGCGGAGGCACCTCTGTTGCTCTCTCTCGAAGAGAGGGGCGACGGCTAGGTTAGAGTTCCCTACTAGCAAACGTGCTCTGATACCATATGAAAGAATATTGTATTGAACTGATTCGATTAGATTAATAAAAGAGGTACATCCTTATCCTATATAAAGGAGCAAGGGAGAAACCCTGAGACTTGTGAGTCATGTAATCTAAACGGGTCAAGATACTAAAGGCCCACAAACTAATTAACCTAACTAAATAGGCTAATATATACTCTTTAACAATCTCTAATGTGCATCTTTCTCTGTCATCAAATATCACCCCATGATCTTGATATGTAGTATTGAATCCCCTAATGACTCATTCACATTGGTGGGATAAATATAAACGTCACATATACCATGCCCATCATATGCGTGTTGTAGGGATGGGATAATATAAGAAGCATAATTACCATGTCAACCATGTGCATGTTGTGGGATATATGTAGCAAATGCCATACATAACCAAATATAAGATTAGCAAATTATAAAATCCATACCTTTTCACATAAATTGTTTGTATTTATGTTTTTAACTAGTACATTTTCTTCTTCCGTATGCCAAATGATATTTGGAATAAGTTTATATCTATAGTAATTAGGTTATTACTAAAATTGATTGTAAATAACTACATTATACTCGTATTTAGTGGAGTATTTAAGTATATATTTTGATTATAATGTATATCTGGCGAAATTTGGTGGTATACCAATCGGTATACCAAAATTTGCAATTCTACTGATACATTCTTCAAAATTCTGACATTTTGGCGAAATCTTGTTCTATTGAGACCGAATTAGCATCAATTAGGTCTAAATCAGTCCAAGTTGGGCCATTTTAGGGTTAAATTAGGCCTGATTTGACCAAATAAAGTCTGATTTAGCAAAATTAAGTTTGCGTTTGACAAACTAGGCCTATTTTAGGTCATTTTAGGGCATATTGAGGGATGTTTTTGTCCGATTGGGTCACATTATGCGAAACTAGGTCTGGTTTATGGCACTTTATGGCAGAGTAGTCTAATCTAGGTTTTAGATTTAACGTAGGTCAAATCAGGGTTGGTTAGGCACAAGAGAAAACATTTTAGACACAGCTTGCTGTTCCTCACACTCCACAAGGATCCTATTGCCGTTTTTCCCTTCTCATTTAAAAGAATGCTATTAGTCCACTAAAAAGATTTATCCATGCATGCGTTCTCGTTCTTTCAACTAACTATCATTAGCCAATCTAACTAGGAGTGGCGACTTTACATTTTGTAGTCCATGTTAATGTGGGATGGGGAGGAAAGGGAAGGCATACAAAAGTAAAGTTTTTGTTTCCTTAAAAAAGGAAAAGTTGATATATAAATACGAAATTATTGTTCCTCTCCTCTCCTTTTCACTCTGACTCTATGGGGAGAGAAGTAGAGGGGTATACATGGATCATTCCCTTTACCATCATGCTGTCTATCCAAATGCAATTAACTTTTCCCCTAACCTCCATTCCCTGAATACCATACACAACGTTGGGATAAACATTTGACCAAACTTCAATTTGGAATCTTGCTTTACTCACAACCTTCTTCTTCAAAGCAATGTGGTACCCATATGCTCCTTGTGGTGTTTGCCATGTGCATGACCCATATTCTCATTTTTGTTTCCTGCCTCATATTAGTGTTATCCATATGATGGTTTATCCGGATGAAAGTAATTAAAACCCGTTTTTTAAAAAATCGGCCGCTTACTAGCTTAACCAGTTACAAGGTGCTGTCCGCACGGTTACCGCTTAACGTTTTTTTAAAACATTGCAAGGCATAGACTCACACACTTGGATGGTGCATGGGGGCCACAAGACCCATTGTGGCAGTAACATGACCCCTGCAAAAATCTAGGAAGCACAAACACTTCCCGGAGGCTACTGTGTCTGACACGTATCCAGCCCAGACACGCAGTGGCAAGGAAGAAAATGTCCAATTTCGACGCCGTTTCGGTGGCCACAAAAATAGAAATTTCGATAAATTTCAACATAAATACCGACAGATGCGTTCCTGACGTTTGGACAGCCAAATTGACAAATTATTTGATGAAATTTTACCAGAAGCATATACTAGTCTAGATCTACTCAAATATGCAATAATATTTCATATTGGATATGTTTGGGGGGGGGGTCTCCTCATGAGTGAGTGAAGAAAGCTAAACTGTTTCGATGGGGATCAATGGGTATTTCGATGTCAATTTTGATAGTGAAATGAATTAGTTAAATCATTATAGTTTGCAAGCACGATAAATAGACTTAAAGACAAACATATGCAAAGAAAATATGATCTAGTATGGTAGGACATCTAGGTGGGATGACGGGTTGTACAGAAGCAATGTTGATATGATCATTTGATTGTGAGTATTAAGGAACTCACAACTCACAACTTCAATCAAAACTTACTAGTTAGTAGTTACTACAAGTCTACAAGTATATAATCCAAGTTTTTGAAGTAGAAACTAAAAAAACATCAATAATAGTAGTATTCCCAATTTTCCATACATTCTTGTAGTACACTGTACTCCATACATGCACTAGTTGAAGATTGAGTGTCTTGGTGGTTGTTGTGGTTGTGGTTTTCCATACATAACTTCATTAATCCGATCTACATAATCCTTCCAGCTCAAATGATGCCTATAGACACGATTGTATGTCTCAACATGGTCTAAATATATTTGACCATACACATTCTTCATCATCCCATGTTTTGGAAAAAATTCCATAAGTTCTTTCTCCTGATCGCCAATACTAGGAATTGTAGGAGGCAATGATGATGATGATGCACCAGATTCGCCATCATAGGCATAGCCATAGGTTGGGAAAACATAACCACTACTAGCACCTTCAGTTGGTAAAACATAACCATAGGATGGGAAAACATAACCACCACTAGCACCATATCCAAAAGGAGTATAAGCAACATCAGATTCACCATAGCCATGGAACCATAAGGAGGTTGTTGTGATGGTAGGGGTTGGGGTAGGGGTTGTGGTTGTGGTTGTGAAGGCCCAAATCCAAAAATGCCATCAGCAAGAGCAGAGGACGGTTCCTTATCAGAAATACTCAAACTCGATATTAATTCATTTAAGTCAGAATAATAATCACTTTAGTATTGAGGAGCTGGTGGTGGTCCAGGGGGAGGTTGTGTTGGTACTAGTGCACCACTATACTCTTTTTGACCTTGAGTTTTCCTTATGTTAAATGTCTTTTGAGTTGTTGGGTATTGAGTTTAAGTAGGGTCAGGTGGTGCAAATTCAGCCCTTGGGCCAGTGAGATAAGGGCGATCATCATCTTCATTTGTAAATCCTTCCCATCCTTCAGTGCCACCACCACCACCTCCACCTCCTTGGCCATCGTTATTGTCGTCGTCATTGTTGTCATCATCACTAGCAGAAGGAGACTTTGATGATGAAAATTTGCTTTTGGAACCAAATCTGGTAGCAACACCACCAAGCTCAGCATTCACAACACTTTCAATGTCCATGTCATCATTTAAATGCGCATCCTCTTCCTCTAGTCTTTGAACGGGGCTGCGGTCATCTTGTGCTTCTTGTTTATCTTCAACATGAGCAAGTTCAAAAGTTTCTTCAACTGTTGCATCCGGCATACCCGTAGCTTAATCTAAAACTGGGGCACCGCCAATCTCATTCATCCATTCTTGCAATGGATCTTCTTCATCATTATTATCGGCGCCGACAAAGGTGTACACAATATCAATGGGATCATGCAAAACTGAGAGATCTACTTCTCTGAACTCTGGTTCTCTAAGATCTTTTGCCCTCAATCTCATATTGTAATGGACAAAGACCAAGTCGTTTAAACGAGCAACCCCAAGTCTATTCCTTCTTTTACTGTGAATAAGGTTGAACGAGGACCAATTCCTCTCACATCCACCAGCAGCAGCTGTTTGTGATAGAATTCTCAAAGCCATTCTTCGTAGCTCGGGACAACCTGTGCCATGCCACAATCACCACTCACAAGGAATGCTTATATCCCTATCTTGAACAACATTTGGATGCGCAAAATAGCCCAACCCTTCTCTGAATTGTCTTAGCTGCATAGGAGAATAAGCTGAATTTGAGGATGCAATTCTAATTACATAATAAAATTATGTAAGGTCTGAATTAAACCTGATTCATTATAGTCAGTCTCTCCTCAGATGTTGTAACAAGTCTATCTGTCACATCCTTTATTGCTGAAATGAAGACACTATTTGAACCCAATTTGTAGTTGTACTGGAACTGTGGATTCAAATTATGTGCTGTAAAGATGCATAAGCATGCATTTAGAGAGAACAACACAATTATTCCAATATAATGAATAACAAGTTATAAGTCACAAGTAACCACCAGCTTTGTGCAAAGGATGCATTAACATGTCCCATCTTTCTTTAATAATATTCAGATATTGTGCATGAGATCGGGGAGCCACTAATTTTATAGTCTCTTTTAATTTTGTCATGGCCTCATACAACCATTGAATGGTGGGTGACTTATCTCCATCTACTAACCTCAACACATTGACAATTGGTTCCATTATTTTCAACAAAGTTGTTATCTTATCCTAAAAACTCCTATTATTCACAAGTTCTTCTATCTTTGCTCCCGGAATTGTTCTACTTTCCTTCATTGAACTCCACTCAACACCAACAAATAACTTCTTCAACCCATCTCTCTTGGCCTTAAGGCTCTGAAGTGCTAAAAAATGAGTAGCAAATCTTGTGACTCCAGGCCTAATCAAGTCACCACCACAATATACCTTCCTCCTCATTGCTGCCAATAAGAATGAGTGGTTGTAGATAGAACCTGTAATGGTTCTAGCTTCAGTAACCACTGCTTTCACATGACTCAACCCCCCTATAATAATTCAAACATGGAAATGATAATTAAATCTTAAGTGATTATATTAATAGAGTCATAGATATATCTTGAAGGTATAAGTAATAGAATTTGAAATTCTGAATTACCTATATCTTTCAGTATCAGGTTGATGCAATGAGCTGCACAAGGTGTCCAATATTGCATATTGCTTCATTAACTCTTTCCCAAATTTCTTAAAGTTTGGCCCATTATCCGTCACTATTTGGACAACATTCTCCACCCCAACATTTTTAAAAAATGTCTTCATCTGCTTCTTGATGTACTTACTATCCCGAACTTGATTAGATGCATCAATGGAACCAAGAAAATTTGTGGATGTCCACCCATCACACATCAGTGTAACTCCATATTTAGACCGTCGACAATTTGCAATGCAATAAATAAATGAATCTCAAATTCTCAACACTAATTTTCATATAATAAAAAATACCACAAAATATATCATTCATACATCTCCTTTTTTTCATCAACTCATATGCAGTTGGGGTTTTCACACCCGGGCCAGCTGCCCCCGCAGTACTCAAGAGGTGTTGCAAGTATGGCTTAGAAACCACATGTGCTGGGATCCCATGTGCAAAGAAAAACTTTCCTACAACTTTTCTAACTATATTCTTTACTCCAGAGAACATATCCTTCAACTTCTGTTGAGCTGGTTGAGATTTTCTAATACCTGGCTCTTCAACATCTAAGCCCAACCTTCCTCTTGCAGTACTAGCAGATCTGAACAATGAAGGAATTCCTCCCTTCTTTTCACCTGACCAGATGGCATATCATCCTCAGTTAAATCAACTACAGTTCTCCCTGAACCCCGACTACCACCACCAACTTCATAAGCAGATGGTCCAATTCCCCTTCTATGCTCATCATGTTGTTGTTTTTCCCATGCAGACCTCTTAGAATCTCCCAGGGCCCTCCTAAACATGTGTCGGGCTTGGGGGGTGTCATAATCTGGGGGATATTCCACATCAGAGTCCTCCTCAACAGATGAACCATGTCCTCCCCTATAACCAAACAAGGTATCCACATACAACTGGTCTAATTGTTTCTATTGCTTACGTGTTTCTTTCTTAGCTTTCATCATTTCATTAAAGTCATCCCTCACTCCTTGAGGGCATTTCTTGCACTTGGCCACATTCTTATTCCCACCAACAATGTGTGCCTTAAGCCTAGTAATTCCCCCACCTCCAATCTTTTTGTTGCAGTAGTTGCAAACCACTTGTTGTCTATTGTCACCCATAGGTTGGCAATGCCCCCATGCAAAATCAGGATTTGGACCCTTTTTACCAGCTGGGTTCTTACCCCTCCCAGCACCCACATCTCTATCACCATCAGATGAACCATTGCTAGAAGAATTCACCATCACCTGCAAAATATAAAGATTAAAGAAAAACACTCATGTCATTACATTTAAATCATGAATTATGTAACATATTTACAAACATGTACAAGTAGAGTAGAACTAGAAGACAATTGCATCACTTTAGTCTCTTAATTTTTTAGAATATAATTTATTTTACCATTTTAATTCTGAAATTATCTTTTAATGATATTAAATTGATTACACTCGATTTTGTAATATATTTGAGTTACTTAAATAATTTATGATACTAATATAAGTAGAGTATAACCATTCTAAGACGTTTTATTGAATTTTTAATAACTATTTTTTCTTTTTTTTAATTACTGAAAATAATTTTAATCATATAAAAAGACTTGAACTTTATTCTAAATACATTTAACTTATTTTAAGTATTTTATCATATTAATATTAGGTTATTATAGTATTATTTATGCAATTTCTATTATTTGGAAATCATTTTATTTAACTAAAACAGAAATAAAATAAAATTTTAAGTCTGATTTTTCGAAAATAATAAAAAGTACATAATTTTTGACCTCCAAAATGCATTTTTGACCTTTATCTAAGTTAATATTAGTACATATTGTTCATATAAGCATGAATCTAGGAAATTCCACGTTAAAAATGATTTTTTAAGCAAAAAAGATTAGATTTAGGTAGTAATACGGGTTTAGGTTATGGATCTAGTGATATTTTGTAGGATTCATGTTTAGATCTACACCATTTAAGGATTTAATGCATAGATCCACCATTTTGGGTAGATCTACTACTTTAGATCTAAGAGAATAGAGAGAGAAATATGGTAGGAGGAGAGATTAGAGAGAGAGAATAGGTAGAACATTAGATTGGGGGGGGGGAAGAAGAGGATTAGAGAAAACATACCTGAAAATCCCTCAAAATAGCCTTTGGAACCTTCAAAATTGCCAAAGCAACAAAATTGCAATGCTCGTCTACTATTTCGGTGGCACAGTGCAGCGTGCCGGGCTGTGCCGACGAAATAAAAGTCGTAAGTGGCTATTTTGCAGCGAAAACCCTCATGTTTTGGCGAAATTTAAAAAAACCGCCGATTTTTTTTGTCGGCGAAATTACGTATGTTACTAGAGGTACTGCGGTTTCTATGTCCGATAGCCACCGACATCGAAATAATTGGCAAAATTTCGCCCATTTCGACGAAATTTTGAACATTGCGCTGTGGACATGCGGTGGACACTCCTCTGGCGTGTTCAATTTCATATTTTCATATTTGCAAGTTGGGACACAACATGCACGGCCAACCCAACTCACAATAAGACTAACTATAAAGAATAGAGAAGATAAAACCCAACCCATAGACTCCTTGACTAAACCCCAACTCCTCACTAAAATCTGATCACTTCCCTCTAGAGGTGACCGACGAGCCTCCCTCTCTAATTGTTCTTGTTCTTGTAGAGAAAGGATGCAACTGCCTCTTGCAATAGTTGCTGCAAGTCTGCTGCAAGTAGCAACTACATCCTGAAGTCAATGCAAGCAGCCACCATAAAGAGATGGAGCTTCTATAAGCAGCTTTTGCAGCAGCAACCATGGGGAGTTGAAACAACGATAAGCAACAACCGTTTGCGTCAACCATTTGCAACAGGAGCTGCTAACACCTAGAGCAGCCATTGAAAGCAACTTCCTTCCCATCCATAGTTATCCAGGCTCCCTCCCGCCTGGGCCACCTAGGCTCTAGGTGGTCCGCCTTAAACTGGGCGCCTAGGCTTTTAGATAACTAAAGTGGATGTCTAAGGCCTTTTAGGCCCAAATTAAGACACTTGAAGACAAAATTAGCATAGATTATGGTCGGAATTTGGTCAAATTAAATCATGTTTATTTATTTTGGGGAAGAAATAGATCGAATATAGGTCAAATCAGATCTGATTTGGGTAGATTAGGTTTGATTTGGGGGAAATAGGTCTGATTTAGGGAAAAATGTCTTATTTGGGGGAATTAGATCTGATTTTGCTAAATTAGGGCTTGTTAGGTAAATGTAGAACAAAATATGGGAAGTTACGTCTGGTTAGGTCATGTTATGCCAAAATCAGTCTGGCTTTTGCTAAATTAGGTAAGACTGAGTTAAATTAGGTCCAATTCAGACCGTGTTAGGTCAAATTTAGGCCGAATAGGTCTATCTTAGGTCGTGATAGGTGTGATGTAAGTGAAGTTATGATTGGTTATGTTTAGGGATAAGCAATACAAATGTACATAATGATGTACATATTTGAATATAACTGATTGTATACACAAAATCAATTTATATATATATATATGTATGTATGTATGTATGTAAAATATAAACTAATACGAAGAACGCCTAGAAACGCCTAGGCTCCTATGTTTCCCCTAGGTGGGAATGACCGCCTAGCCGCGTAGACAAGTATGTTCCAGCTAGGAACTCCTTCCCTCTTCTTTCTCTTGATTTTCTTCTCTATTTCCTTTTCTCCTCTTCTTCCGTACTCTATCAAAAACTCTCTCCCCTCCTTTTCGTCCTACTAACATGCAGTCACGTTTCATTTTTGTCTCTTCCCTCTACCCTCTACTCCTACATGACTACTAAAGATGTTATCCTTCTCTTGCTTAACCGCCATCAACCACCACCTATACACATCTCCCCTCTATTACTACTACTTCCCCAGTTAGGGATTGTAAGGAGGCGAGATCACCCCCTTACTAAAAAGAAATTTGAAGAATAAAACATCCATTCCAAACACACTCAAAGGTATGCTGGAATAGGTGTAACATTTTCAAATTTCAATAAATGGTATTCCAAACAACCAAAGTATAGCAGCGGAATAAAAATGTTGACTATATTCAATTTATCACAAGGTTATTACAAAAGTACATCATAATATCCCGTAAGGGTTTACATGTATGATACAACATAATGATCTAAGTAGAGGGAAATCTAAACTATAACAACTTTGTCTCCAAGCTTTAACTCCTTAAGCTATATCCACATCATCATGCCATGTTCTCATTGTCCTCCACCTAGGGTTGGAAGCATACCACAACAAGAAAAGAAAATAGATGACATCAACAAAGGCTCGTATGTGCATACTAAATAGGAAATTGAGCAATATATGGAATAAATGACATCAAATATAAAAGGCGTCCCATAGAAAGGATACAGACCACCCAAATGGTTATAAAGAGAAAAAGAATTGATATCATATGATAACAAAAGAATACTTGCTATTAATAAAACATAAAGATTGTGCCACACAAACACATGTAAAGATTTAGGGCACACACCCCATATCATCAACCTGCATGCATGTGAGATAAACATAGCCCTAGAACAATATAAATACAAAGGCGACCAAGTCTCATAAACTTGAAACCTGATAGAGCAAGGAATACTGCCAATCTCCCAAATATATAAATATGGGTCACGAATCACACATCTTGCCCTGGGTATGAGGTTCCTTTCCATTCCAAAAGAGTAGGAATAATCACATCTGCTCGACAGGAAATAACACATATGCCATAAAAACTAATGCAATTTTACTACTCTAGTGCTACTGAATCACATAGCATGTTAAATGTAGAGGCAAGTAGAAAGTATAGTCAGAATATGTAAACTATTCACCACGTAGGTGAGCAATATATACATCCACCACTTAAGTAGGCAAAAGATATCACATGTCATCTTTTAGAGTTCCATCATGAACAAAGCATAAGATAAGAGTTCAAAAGAACATCCATGATCACATGATTAATATCAAATAAGGTAGTTTAAATTGAATCATGATTTTTAAAAGAAAAGACATTGTGTATAGGCTAATGTCCATTGGACAAAGAGAATGAATAAGCATATTTGAATTGCTCAACATAGGAGAATAGGGGATACATCATACCTCAACTTCAGAATCTAAATAGTCCAAGTCAAGCCTAGACCTCCAAAGAACCTCTAGGGAAGGTGGACAGGTCCAATAAGTAAGGTTCCCAAGCTTAGAGAGGCTAGTTTTCCAACAAAGCTCCTATCTCGAGCAAGAAGCACCTTCTCCACTTTAGAGGTGAAAAACTCTAACAAAAGAACATAGAGATGGGGGTGTTTAAGGGCTCTAGGTGGGGTTTCATTATGGAAGACCAGGGCTCCCACCTGGAGGAAGGTGGAAGGAAGACTAACAACATGAAAATAGGAAATGAAAAGAGAAAACTTATTAGTTTTGGTCGAAATAACCAAGGAGGAGCTTTAGAAACCCTAAATAGAGCAAATATGGAACCCTAAGAGCCTTCTTCACCAAGGTAGGCACCTTCTTTTACTTTGGGACAACACCTTCGTGGCCAAACAGAGTAGGAGTTATGCTCTAAGCTAGAGGAATTAAAGGAGAGCAAGAGTTTTCGAATTGGGAGTTGGGAAGGGGTAGATATGACTATATAAAGAAAGTTGTTAAGTATGAGGTGTCTATGAGACTTTTCATGTGTCATGTATAAGGTGTCCATGGATATGCAAGCCTTTATAGATAAGGAAGAAGTCAAACACGAGGTGTCTATGAGACTTTCCATTAGTCCTGTATAAGGGTGCCTATGGACTTGCAAGCCTTTATGGATAAGGAAGAAGTGAAGCACGAGGTGTCAAGTTACTTTCCATGTGTCCTTAGCATAGGGATTTCATCGAATTGGGAGTTGGGAAGGGGTAGATATGGCTATATAAAGAAAGAGGTCAAGTATGAGGCGTCTATGAAACTTTCCATGTGTCATGTATAAGGGTGTCCATGGACATGCAAGCCTTTATAAATAAGGAAGAAGTCGAGCACGAAGTGTCTATGAGACTTCCCATGTGTCCTGTATAAGGGTGTCTATGGACATGCAAGCCTTTATGGATAAGGAAGAAGTCAAGCACGAGGTGTCAAGTTACTTTCCATGTGTCCTTAGCCTAGGGATTTCATGGCCATGCAAGAGGACAACTCATAGGGGCTTCTTGAATATCAAATGTTGGTTTATGGATACTTTTAGGCCATCCCAACCGACCTCCAATCAAAGAAATAACCCCATTGGGTGATAGTTTTTAAAGATAAGCTCATTTATAAAGAGAGTAATCCCTAAAATGCCCTTGGAAAGAAACACCTTCAAACCAAGGAGCAACTAGGCGCCCTATGGTTCAAAAACTCGAAAAATGGTAAGGGAATATCTAAATATTATAATGCATGTGACAATTTACAAAGAAAACCTCCGAATCGGGTAAATTGCAGAAAAGTCCAGAATGTACCTAAAATTGCATAACCTGCACAAACAACATCTAATTTTGGCGAAACTTCATCAACACGTTATCTTTGATGCGTTGAATACAAATTTGACAGTATTTTCATCTTTTGAAGTTATATAATCACATTATTCATTACTTATGCCTTTTACTCATTTTCTCTCCTAAACTTATCCTAATATTTCAAGGTTGTCCAAATTAGATGAAATTTGACATGTAAGCTAATTTTGATATGTAGATTTTGAATTTGAAGTTTGTTTCCACTTTTGAGACTTCTTTTTATGAGATATATCATTGTTCTGAAAAGCGATAATCGGTGTACGGGCAGAGAGGGTACCGAATAGAGTATATACGGTATGCGGGAGTATAAGCGGGAGAATATTCGGTTTTAATCGGTTTTGATTTTTTTAATATTAACCATAAAGATATGTAAATTATATATTGACCATATAATAATGACAATGATAAGTAATTAGAAACATTGATAAGTAATAGACTAATATTGCATTAATAAGTAATTAGAAACATTGATAAGTCATAGACTAATATTGCATTAATAAGTAATTAGAAACATTGATAAGTGATAAGACTAATATTGCATTAATAAGTAATTTGAAACATTGATGAAATTAGGGAAAAACATTGATAAGTAATTAGAAACATTGATAAGTCATAGACTAATATTGCATTAAGAAGTAATTAGAAACATGGATGAAATTAAAGAAGAAAACATCAACAGTAAGGATCAGTTCAATAAACACTAACTATAAACTTACAGAGAAAACATGAGGAGAAGACCAAATATGTAAATTGGAAGAAGAGAATGTAATTGTAATGACCAATAGTAGTATTAGAAAAAATTAATGTAAAAAAATTATTACTAGCATTTGATTTTGAAAATCGCCGATTAATCGGCCGATTATTCCCCCGATCGGCCGATTAATCAGTCCTGGACCGATTATAGGCCGATTATTCATAATCGGAGCGGTAGACCCCCAAAAAGGAATATTCGGCCGATTATTCGGCCTAAGCGGCCGATTTTCTGAACAGTGAGATATATCATATGGCCCATTAACAACCCATTATCTAAATTATTCATCCAATTACGTTCCTTATCTTCATATTACCACCAAAATGAGTTATGCGACATATTTTATGTATCTATTATTAACCTAAGACTAATGTGATAACATTAAGCTACATTAGGGTGATAAATTCATGTATTAGCTCATTAAGATCATACTTAACATCTATTTATCATCCAACCTTCATCCTTGTTTGGCTAAGTCCAAAATGTCAACTTCCAGGGTAGGGTCCGAGATCTAGTATGTTATAGGGCTGGCAATGGGGGGCCGGTTTTGTGAACCCATACCCATACCCACCACAACCTGTTACCATAGGATCCATACCCGTTTTGACCCATACAAATCTGGTGAAATAGAACCCCGCCCATACCCAACCCATTAGGGAATGTTCCCCATTAATACACATCACACAATATGGATATGGAGCATTCAAAAGCGTGCCACTATAATCTCCGGTTGTCCTGGACAATATAAAATTTTACCACTTACCAACTGTAACTCGAGCTAAAAATTCCGAACGCTGTAAAATAAACATGACAACTTGGGATGAATTGAACCTCTCAATGTTCAAATTACTATTGTAATCTTATCATGAATTTAATACACAACATTGTAGCATTTCATCGAACAACTACAAGGCATTAGTGACCCCAATAAACAAAAGGACACTTCGACGAAGAGAAGAAACGAGGTATGGAATTGAAGAAGATATACCCAAAAGAATTGGGATAGGAAGGATCAACATCATAAGCGGCAACATCACTCTGGTTATCAGCGGGCTAAGAGGGAGTTCTTTTTTCAACAACTACAATCCCTGGTTCTCTTGCGTAGTCACAAATAGCTACCATATTAGGCTACTGCTTTGACCGCTGTCTAACACACCAATATAAATCCTATGACATTCAGGATGCAATAACAACAATATCACATCCCCACGAGCATTCATGCCTCCTCCATCCATGCAGCTTATGTATGCACTGAGTCCAGGGTTGCGACGGCCGCATCCGTTGACAGAAGCGTTGTCCCATATCTGTTGCCGACGGTTTGAGGCACATGCACGGAACACTGAAAGTGGAAGGCCCAATCGCTACTCAAGTTACTGTAGAGTGTCGTTGTGTGGGCGCTGTCGTAGATGGCGAATTGGTACCGGGTTGAGGATGACGACAAGATGGATGAGAAGAGGCAGATACATCCTCTACACGGGAAGGTCGATGGCGGATGAGTCCACCGTATTCCTGCACGTCTGCGATTAAACAAGATCGAGAAGGGCGAGGGGAATACAGTAGGACGACTGTACATGATAAGGGGTGGGGAGCTGAGGTGGAGATTAGGCGTTTGTGGATACTAATGGGGATCCGGTAAAAAAATGGGTCTAACATCCGTCTCCCCATTTAGACCCATTTATCAATTTAAACCCGTTAAAACACATTATAATTGGGGCAGATCAGCTGGGTCTACATGGGTCTGGGTCTGATGGGGATTTTTGCCATCCCTACTTCCCCTCTCTTCCCTATATTCCACACCTCCATTAGTACATAACGGTTAGTAGACCTCTAAATGGATGTCCAGAATCCGCACATTCGATTCAGATTTGAGTCTGAAATTTTGAAAAAAATCCGACATCCACCAAATTTGGATCGGATTTCATATATCAAATTTTGGATTAAAAAATTTAGGATCAGATATCATATATTGCTATATTTTCTCTAAAAAATAATATATGCATTATCATTAAATATATATTTTATACGTAGACATATAAAATATAGTCACTTTATCATATATATTTAATGTAATATCAATATTTCATACATATAATATATTTATTTACATTAATTGTATGATTTTTGGTTCTGATATGATATTTATCCCAATTCGGATATAATATATTCAGATTGGATTCTGATGTTGTCATATGACATCCGTCGGATATCGGATCGGATGTCAGATCAAGTATTTTTTTTCCGGATTTGGATATCAAATATAGCAGTATCTGCTCCGTATTCGATCCATTTACAGGTCTAATCGTTACATCATTGTGTGTAATTAATTTCTAATGATTTTCTTGTCTTCCATCATTCTTGAATTTTTAATAATATAATGTATCATTTTGTATGCTAAATTTTATATTGATCAACATATAGTTGGTTTGAATACATATATGAATATAAGGTGGGTATCATGGTGATCCTTGTTTGTGCTTGTTGAGAATTATGGAGATTGTGTTTACGAATTAAATATGTACATATACATGTGTTTAACTGTATATTTTTATCCAAATATGTTTATGTATGGGATTAAGAGAGAAAGATTTCTCCCCCCATCTCCCACGCCCGTGGCAGAGGCCGAACGCCCAGGAGGGTGGTAAATCAAAGCAACAATTGGGATTCGAACCGGGTCCTTTTGTTAGGGGACACCGTGCTTGACCACTTGAGCCACTCCTTGTCGGCCTAAATATGTATGTATGGGATAAAGAGAGACATTCTCTCCCCCTCTCCCACGCCCGTGACGGAGGCCGAACGTCTAAATATGTATGTATGTATACATATTTCCGTGCCCGTGTCATTTATTTTTAAAAATTGCCGTGTCCTGTGTCCATATTCGTGTCTGTTTCCGTGTCCGTGCTTCTTAGGTTAAAATTCATCCTTCATATCATTACAAACTTAGCTACGCTCGTGAGTGATGACCTCTTCATGTATGGGTTTCACTCTAAAGACTCCAGTTGGTTCCGACTGAAGTCTGATGTAAGTGCAACTTCATGGAATAGTTCTACGATGAGATAACACCTATTTCACACCACAAACTAGTCATCTTCTTAGAAGTAAATGGTATAGAACACAAGTCCATGACGAAAGCTGTGGAGCTAACACATCAAATTCAAGGTGAGTGCGTTGTACAATTAGAAATTTACCACCTAAATATTCTGGGATCAGACTGATCTCTTTTTGGTTTGCTACAACATAATTTAAAATACTACTTCTACTAAGGTCATAGGTGCAGAAAGATTGAATATTTTTTATGATGTTTTGGATGTTACCATAATTGTTGATGTTGATTCCATTTAGATGGCAGGGAGAACACATCTAACTGCAAACAATTTATGGAACAGAGTAATTAGTTGTTTAAGTCTTCATTCTGGATGGGTACTGGCTTGAAAAACTACCATGCCCATTTTGAGCCGACGATTACCTAGGCCCAATATAAATTAAGCCTCGTGTACCATCGTTCTCCCTAAGAAACAACTTTAGGCGCTTCTTCTGTAATGATTTCTTTCCCTAGGTCATTATGCAAAGTAATCAAAATAATAAGTAGAAATCTTAGCCAGAAGAGAAATGTCACCTGAGTCCTTAATATAAACTCATGAAGTTTTCATTCACTGAAGGAGTCTTGATAACGACTGCTCATTAATCTGTTTGACTGTCTAGAAGGAAGAGAAATAAGCCCTCAAGGATGAAGTACGATTTGCTTCTAGGGTCGCATTTGACATTCTGATAAGCAATATGCGGTTTATTTAGATAGAGTACCACAAAAGTATATGTAGAATACAGTTACATGTGCAGTTTGACACAACCATAGAGATGCAAGATGGACCCATTCCCAAGGGGAAAATGTTTCTGTATTTAAATTCTATAATTTAAAGTTTGACGTTAAGGATTATTATCATGCGTGTTAAACAAGAGCCAGACTTCCTTTAGGATTTTTCTTCAAGCATCAACTGTGCATAAATGAAGTCTAACACAACCATAGAGATGAGATGAAACATAAAAAATAAGCTACCTCACATAATCACGCCCAAAAGGATTAAACCAACACCAGATAATCACATTCTGAACATACAACTACGCTATGCATTTAAACAACCGTTTTGAGGGAAAATCTAGCCGTCCTTTCCTCAAAATCCATAATAGAGGCTCCATATAATCATCAATGTCTAGGTTTCCTGCAAGTTTCTCTTTGATCAATTTGAGGCAATGCTGTAGCAGGCTCTCGGTGATGTAGGCCTTTGAAAATGATGGGCACTCGGTCCTTTCTAATCTAATCTAATCTAATGCGTAAGTTGCAAAGTAAATAATTGACTAACTCCTTAGGTGAATGAAATCAGCATCCATCACTGGACACACTTTACGTGATCAAGACAAAATACTCTAGATCTTGCAGGGTTTGCTCTTCAATGATGCATGATGTCTTTGTGCGCATGGCTAACCCCATGTCATATACCATTGTTGATTCACTATACCGTGACCTTTAAGACTATTGTAATGCGAGATGAACACAATCCTAAGGGTTGAACGAGAATTACAACTTCACTTAGGGTGTCTTCAAGTATAAAATGTGCCTAAATAGTGAAGTTTAACACGACTATAGAGATGAAATGAAACATAAAAATAATCCACATCACATATTCATGCCTGAAAGGACCAAAATGTCACACATAATCTTGTTTAAAACATACTTAAAAATAAATGTAGTTAAACAATAAAAAAGGGAATGTTGTCAAAAGTTGCCATAATCTTTCTTGAAATTCACAAAAGGGGCTCAATGTGATCATCAATGGCAAAGTCACAAATTTGGTATTCCCGGCACATTCGGCCAAGCTGAAAAAATCAGATTTCGGAATTATGTTGGTTTTTTTGGGTAAAAATTGTTCAACATAAGGTAGAAGTATGGTGAAAATTTGAGAAAAAAGTCAGAGTATATATATATATATATATATATATATGCTAGAATACACTCGAGTGTACAAATCACGCCGTACACTCCAATGGTGTTTGCCTATCTCGACAATGTTTTTCTAAAATCTAATCCATTGATCTTTATATATAATGCATATATATATGCTTGAAATATAAATATGTATGAAATATATATATATATATATTTCATTCATATTTATATTTCAAGTATATATATATATATATATATATATATATATATATATGCCTGTATTTATTGCCCGTGCGGGTAGCTACCCGCCCACCCTTCCGACCACTTTTTTTTCAATTTTTTTTTCACAATTGCAGAGGAGCATTTTATCTAGCTCCCCAAAAAATTTCATCCAAAAATAATATCATTTGCCTCACCAAAATAAAAAACCCGTCTTTATATATATCTGCTGTATATTTTGTATAGAGGTACTCTTTTAATCGTGTAGTTACTTTTTTGACAACAAAGTTACTTTTGTGGCCAGAAGAGTTATTTTTTTGGCTGCCGGGTAGCGTAACTGCAGGCTACCCGCACGGGCAATGAATAAATGACCTACATATATATATATATGTGAACATATGTATTCCATCCGTATTTATAATTATGCACACATACATACATATAAGTATATACATTTTTACAGATGTATATAGACTTGAACCGAGTCAGTTTTAAATAGTATAAAACAGGAAACACCTTTAAACGAGAAACATACATAAAAAGCGGATAAATCATGAATAATATAGACTACTTGGGAATTGGGAGTTATTCGACTGTCACGTATGGCTGTGGAAAAATTTGCATTTAAGACATGATTTAAAAAAAATTGATGATTATTGTGACTATGATCAATGGCTATGTTGTCTACAAGTTTCTCCCTGATCAATTTGAGGCAATGATGTAGTAGGCTCTGCAAGGTGTGTTTGTGCACGAGAAACCCTAGGTCGTAGAACATTCTAAACTTATGATGCCTCAACGTCACCCCACCTATGTCCTTTACCAGGAGAGACCTTATAATTTTGAGCTATCACTCATATCTACTAATAACAGGCTACCTATCACTTTTTAGAAAAGGTGTTCTAAAATCACCTCAAAGATTTGTGGACCGTCTATTGATAGAAGATGCATGTTTTTGTTGGATCAATGGGCTCTAGAGGGGGGGGAGTGAATAGAGCTTCACAAATCTCACAAGACAAATTAGACCACCAATTTATATTAAGTGCAGAAACTTAAACAAGCAACAATTTGTTGTCTTAATCTAGCAATCATAGCAAGGATGAGAGACAAGGAAGGGCAAGCACTTGGACATGTGGTTTAGAGTGGTTCCACGTCCTAACTAGGAACAATGCCAATCCATTACCTAGAGGGGGTTAGTCTCTAGGATTTGCAATCTTGGTACTCTTATATTCCATCATAAGATTACAAGATACAACAACCACACATCCAAGGGCTTAGTACCTCAAGCAAAGATCTTCAACCTATAGAAGGAGCTTACCCACTTGGACCGTGGAGTCTTCAGCCATCAACATGGACTTACCCACTCCTTCCTTAAAGTTTTCGGCCTTCAAAGGATTACCTATCTTCCTTGAGCGTTGCCTTGCCTATTTCCTTCACTTGGAGATCTGGAACACCTTGCTTTCTTCAACCTTGAAGAACAACAACTCTTTCACTCGGAAAAGATCTTCAACCTTTTCTTCAATGGGAATTGGATGTAGGAAGATGATGGAGGAGAGCTTTACATCATACATGGAGTAGCTCTCTTACATAAAAATCTATCTCACTCATACTCACAAATTTGACTTGAAGGTAGAGAGAGAAAGGGGCTCAAAGGGTTAGAACACTCTCAACTAAGCTAGGACCAAGCATGTAGTGAATGAGCAACCTTGGAATGAACTTCAAGAGGTCCTATTTATAGTTGAGGGTGCCCCTTTAAGTTGTGGGACACTTAGATACGAAAATAACCTTTTTTTGCTCAAAGCAACGACTCTATTTTCGATCAAAACACACACCAACGGTCACATCACTTTATTCTGCAAATTCCGTACAGTGCAATCGGTCGAGTTTCAATAAAGGTAACTCGACCGATGGAGTAAAAGACAACCAATATTTAAATCATCGGTCGAGTTTGTCCTGGGGAAACTCGACCGACCATTTAAAATCGAAATGGTCAGGTACTCTATCGGTCGAGTTCTGTGTAAACACAACTCGACCGATGCATCTTCAGAAAATTAGATCGAGGTGGATCAGTCGAGTTTCAATCTCGACCGATCGAGTGTCTGTAATCAGTTTTCTAATTTGCATATAAAGTGATTAAAATATGGTGTTTAGTGCCCCAATCAATTTTCTCATCTTAGTTACAAGTCAAATTAATCATTACAAGTGATTATAAAAATATTTTAAGGTCATTTACATAGATTTCCAAATATGCACACTTGTAGCTCTTTTGACTTGAACTTGAGCCATTCTAGGGCTTTTGATTTTTTATCATTTTCATGTACCTAATACCTGAAATCAATCTTTAATACACATATTAGATACAAATGAATGGAATGGTTAAGTCATTATCAAAACATGGACAACGTATAACCTCTAGGTCAACAAATTTTTTTATATTAAATGACAACTTACAGATAGTTGGATGAATTTTTCTTATATATCATGATTCATGATATACAAGATATGACTGTGATAGCTAAAGATGTTTAATCTAAGCAACATCCTATCAGTATGATTGGAATTTGTTAACAACTTATATGTAGGTGTGAGATCAAGAGAGGATTACTCCTCTCTCCCATGCCCGTGGTGGAGGCCGGACGCCTAGGATGGTGTTAAACCAATACGACACTTGAGATTTGAATTCAGATTCCTTTGTTAGGGGATCCCGTGCTTAACCACTTGTGTCACTCTCAGACAACCTATATCACCTGTGCCACTCTTTTCTAACTAGTTGATATTCTGGAATGAATTCTAACAATTATGTTTGTGCTATACATATATCTAGCCACTTGCTACACTATGTTTGTCACATTCTAATCCGCATAACATGTTTTCTGTAGGTGCAGCAGAATGATAAGCTAATCAACTATTATCAATTCTCCGTATGGAAATTGTCATTGGCTATTTTTGCAATTATATCTGTATTTATATATTATATACATGTAATTGCAAGAAGGCGAGCGTCCAAGCTAAAAATGTGAATGCTGATTATTTTGATAACTTCCTAGAAAATGCTCTAGGGCTAACACGACAATCGATTCTTTCACAAGAGGGGCCACTACAGTTCCGGCAAGTGACATTAAGGAACCGAATGGAGCTCCTAAACGTGTAAATTTTAGGTACCGGTAAATTTGGGGTTTTTACTCATCGCTGCTGCTCCAAACAACTCAATTTTAATATATGCCTCATGAAATATTTATTATATACATAAATTTTCTTCTTTCTTCTGGTGTATTATTCTACTGTAGTTGCTTCACAATGATGTTAACAACTGAGAAAATTAGTAGACATCATAATTTTTTAATACCTGTAAACGGTGCATACACTGTTATTTAGCTACCGCCGGTTATATCAGGTGTCGATTGAGGGTTTAACATTCATGCTAAAATTGCTAGGTCCAATACCACATTCTATTAGGCGGCACCCCAACATTCTGGAGATGGTGAAGATAGAAGTCATGGTTTGGCGGATTTGCATGCTCAATCTTTGTAGTTTTGACATTGATAACGTGAATAATGGTCCATGTTTGGAACTTGTAGGTGTGTGAGGGGCAATTGAAACGATTTAGGAGGAACATGAGGACTTGCAGGATAGGTTGGCGTAGATCACGTTATATATGGTGGGCTTACAGTTGGTTTGGAACATATGTCTATCATGTAGATTATTATTTGGTCACAATTATGCACCGACAACATCAACTGAGCCCTTGAAATCAACTGTAGCTTGGTATGTTAATCATTACATTTGGCCATACCAGTGTTGAATTTACAAGTGATTATGGAGACGGACGTGGTTTGGGGTTCATGGAGACTGGGCGTGCCAGGATGAGATGAAAAATATAGAAAATGTAATGGAAGATGTAAAATAACCAAATACAATACAATATTAATGATGAGACCACCACCCCCACAATGCGACTAGTTGAAATTGGAGCTGCATATCTATAACTCAATATATTTACCATTTAGCAACCCAAGGTTATCTAGAAGCTCAAACCTCGACCCCAATAGACTTACTTGTAGATCATGTTTCATTAAACTAAGTTGGGAAGGGTGATGGAGTGATTTCATTATTTTCCTATGCGACAGGGGATCCAAATGTTACTCAACCCCAAGAACTGAATATGGACCAGAGGCTGAAAGCACATATTAGTTGTTGTCCAAGCCTTGGTGAGAAGTGATAAAATAGGAGCTCAACTATGCCCATAAACCATTGAAATTTTAGTCTAGAGAGTAAGTTTGACATTAAAGTTTTATATGATCGGGATTAGAAAATGGTTTGCACGTGGGGGTAGACAATTTAATGGTTTAGGATGGCAAGGAACATGGTATCAATGTATTTGCCAACGGATGCTCACATAGAATTTATGGAAGTAAGTTTGATGGTGCAAAAACTATCATATTAGAGTCACTAAGACACACCTATTAGGGTGCTAAGCAATATGCACCTACTTATGCTTGATAAATTGATTAAGTTGTCCGAATATAGTCATGACCTTTACTAAATTGTAATGTGAGTTAAAAATTAAGTTTTATGTCGATGTAATAAAGAAAGTGTGTTACAGAGATGTTTACTTGACATGGTTATGTCAACATAAATTAGCACAAACTACTTCATGAGGAGCACAACCGCAGATAAGTGCACAATCATTTGGTAACTTATACTATACGAGATGGTATGACAAAGACCACTCTAGGTAAAATTTCAACAAAATATAATTCATTGAGAAATACCCATGAATTGACCTACATCATTCTAACCATTACCTTATTGACATCTATTACATTCAACATTGATTACCCCACTAAAAATACCCACTGATGACAAACTTTATAATAGTTCTCACCAATGATTCACAAATAATTATCTTATTGGTCTTTTTTTTTAGCAAAGTCACGAGACAATCTTATTCATCCCGTCCTCTTGCGAGCATCATTAAACGACAAAATACAATAACTAATTAAGCAAGAATTCATAAACATGGTAGTACTACTACCATTACAATCACTAAAAAGAAGACCGATACAACCCACAGGGGAGACACATACTCAACATATGCTTGTTGCTTATTAAAGTTAGACTTGGCTAACTGTTCAGCCACCATATTGCCGTCTCTGCCAATGTGACTGATGCACCATCCGGGCTTACTCATCCTTTTGATCCTTCTAATGAGCTTGGCGTATCTTGGGTAGTCAGCAATCTCTGCTTGTAACATCTTTACCGCCGCCAAGGAGTCCGTTTCAAAGGCTGCTCGCGAGATGTTGTTATCCGACACACTTCCATTGCGAGTAGGATACCTTCCAATTCGGCTTCAACAACCTCCTTGGTTCGCGTTCGTACAGTCGTACCTCCGATCCACTTCCCTTCTTCGTCTCGACCAACAAAGGCGCTCCAGGCCGTTCCGTTCTTGATTGCCGCATCTGAATTGAACTTGACAACTCCCGGAGGAGGCGTCGTCCAACAGGCGGGGTTGATGATGGCTACCGTCATTGTCTGCCTCCGGAAAGCCTGTTTGTGCGCCGCAGTCTCCCTTCGTATCTGAGCCATAATGGACTGCTTATCCATCCTTCTGTCATCCAACACATGTGCGTTTCTAGCCTTCTAAATAACCCAACAAGCGATGAAGATAGTCGATCTCTCTCCCTCTTCCAACTTGAGCATGGCTTCGATCCAGTCCTTGATGTCCTCCGTTGAAAACACAAGGTAAAGGTCGCCAACAACATAGACTCTCCATCTTGCTTCTTTTTTTAGGACATTTCCACTCATCCATGCTCTAAAGTTGTCATCTTCATTTTCTTTGTTCCCTTTTCATAGATCCAAGGCCATTCTGATGCCCAAACCCAGATCGGACCTAGGTGATTCATGAGTGATTAATTGGTAATTTAGAAACATAACCATCTTCATTATTATAAAACACCCATGCATTACATTGTGTGTGTATATATATATATATATATATATATATATATATATATATATATATATATGACCCATTAGAAATATAGCTAGGATATCACAATATAAAGAAGAACAAACGACAAACCAAAGACACTCCTAGAATATGCTCCAACTAGATCCTCATGAATCTAAACATCCATATGTTCCCAAGCTCCATATGTGCTAATGTAATATACTTGTATTCTCGTTAAGAAATAAGAATATGAGTAAGAATAAGAAAATGCACCTTTTTGATCAATAGGGGTGCAACCTACGCTTCACTATACAAAAAAAAAGCAACTTGTATCTCACCATCTAATAACGTTGTAGACATGGCTACTAGAGAAACTATTTGGCATTACTGTGATACATTATACCCTGCTAACTAAGGGTTGTAAGATCCAACTATCCATGGATTGTACTCCCAAAGGGTCTTCTTAATCTCCAAAGGTATATTAGGTCCTCTTATCCGTGAAGGGATAAGTTCATCCTACAACTAAAGCACTTTAGAAGGCCATGTCTTACAGAAATACAGGGAGGGTTTGTGCCCTTGTTAGGGTTACTCTCAAGCTTTGCCACAATAGTCATCACATATTAAAACACTTCATGTGTATGGATGGACAAACTACAAAAAAGAATGCAACTAGTATGGATATCAACACCTAATTGCATATATTAACTTGACATCAAAGTAAACTACCACAAGATGCATAATATAATGAGGCAAAGAATGTGCCACAAGAAAAGAAGTGTGACTTTAATAAAAACTAATATAAAAAGGCATCACAAGTGCACAATACCATCCCAAAAATGAATGCATTTTAACAATGGGTTCATGACCATCTACTCACCTAATATAAATGCCACATGTCTTAAAAAATATGTTGAAAAATAAACCATATGAAGTATCAAAGGACCATAAGAAAGGATCTAGATACCTATCATAGCAAGTAGGAACCCAATTAGGGAAAACAGAAACAACATATCATATAACAAATAAAAATTATAATTTAGATGTTCAGTTATGTGTATTGGTTTACTTTTTGCATGCCATAAGGTCCCTGATGTCATGTTGAATTAATGGACTCTAATTTTAGTGAAATGGTAATGTGAATGGTGGGTTCAAGCTTGATGGAGTGGATGTACCAAATAGTGAAACATCTCACTATTTGGATTATATTGTTCAACTAGGTGTGAATGTAACGACCTCACTTTTTAACACCCCCCAAGTAAGGAAGGACTGAAAAAGTTTAGAGCCATTATCTAAAATTCCCAAAGATCCATATTTTACCAAATAACAAATAATTTTCATTAAATCAAATATTGTTTACATAATTCTCCTCTAAGGAGTTGCATGAATTTCTATCACCAGAACTGCACATATGAGAAGAAATATCTATCTAATCCTCCTTTCTTAGCTTTAATGCCTTCAGATATTTTCATTTGGTTTTTCGTGTCTTGATATCTTCTTATCTTGCATTTCCCTAAAATGTGTGAAACAAAAGCAGGGATCAATATATTGTTATACTGTGTATGTGGGTGCATGAAAAGTGTGCAAGTATATAACAACCTATAATCAATTAATTACTTGCAAATAATAACTGGCAATTTATTCACATAGTCTAACCCTCACTTAATATGTTATCTCGGGTGTGATCACTAACCGATCCTGGCTCATGTGCATCACCCATTGATACATGTCATCCCAGGGTTCAGAATATGATATCTTAGTGTGATATTCATAGTGGCATTATAAATAAATAGAATGAAACAAACACTCAACAGTTTATTCATTCAATCCTTGAGAAATCTTCGACAAACACCATCAAACGATATTGTAGGTATTCATAATCATAACCATGTACCTTAATGTAGAACCAAGAAGATTACGCTGTATATACTTCAAGTGTATTCAATCAATCCAATCAACAAACCAGTCAATCGATATTTTAATCTGCATGTATGTAAAACTTAAAATGTCACCATCACATTAATTAGATTAAACCCTGATAAAGTCCTAATCTTGGGTTTCAGGTTGTCTTAGAGTTGGACAGGGAATAAGGGTACAAACCCTAGTTCCATCACACATTGAACATTAAGTGAAACTCTAATTGTTAGATCCATTCTATCCTTCCATTATGAACACTTAGATCAGATCGAGTTCATTAATGACTTAGCAAGTGATAAATGTATATTTATCCCTTTTTTATTTACATCTTTTAGATATTTTTGTAGGATTATTTTTTATTTATCTTCTTAGTTTTGTAATTAATTATATTAGTTTAGATTTTTCTATTTATTTATGGTTCTAATTATATTTGGTTGTTTTTTTTATGGGAAAATAGCTCAATGACTAATTTCCCTTGGAAGATATTTTGCACAAATTCCCGTAGTGCCTGATTTAAACATATATCTCACACCAAAATTGCCATAACTCTCACATCCTAAAGCGGAATTTAATGAGCAAGTATGCGTTGGAAAGGGAATTGAATTATCTACAAGAAAAATATATTTTTGGATAACTTTCTAAGTTATGAATTATCTACAAGATTTTTTTCTTCTCAAAATCGATGTTACATGAATATGTAGCAAAAAGAATGCAAGCGATCATCATAATTAAAAGCAATCAATTATTTTCTCTATTTTCAGAAAGTTTTCAGCCGTTGGCTAGGGGTCTTCTAGATAGTCTTGTATCTAGGGTTTCCACCACTCCTTCCCCTATAAAAGGAGGGGGGACTCTACTAAGAAAAAGGCCCCAAGTTTTTTTTTCACAATTAAAGACGGAATTATGTCATTTCATCTTAGTGTAATCTTCCTTTCAAGAGTAATAAAGATTAGTTCTTTCATTAATTTAGTTCTTTTATTTCGGTTCTGGATCTCCCTTCTTTGGTTCTTTTTTGTGTTTCTCTTGGAGCGGGTGTTTCTCTTAGAGCGGGAAAAAAAGCAAATAAGTCATTTAATCGTCACCACCTTGGACTCTACGGAGATCTGAAATTGTGGTCTATGACTCCTTTGCTTTGTTTCCTTGTTTCTTCCATCCTCGCCATGAGTAGCGAGTAGTTTTCTTTATCGAGGCGAGTGGAATAACTCCTTAGACATGTGTTAACCAGATCAAGCTTTTACACGACTATTTGGATGGATGATTTTTGGTTTAGAAATCACAGGTTTAAACGACGTAATTAATCATTTTTCTCGCTTGTTACTCCCGGTGGATGCGACCGTGGAACCCGAGAGTTGGAATGCGTTAACCGATTTCATGAGAATTTGGATGCGACCGTAGAAAAATTCTCTTTAGGATGAAGAACAAGGATACATGAACAACAAGACCAATGGGTTCACGTGGAGTTCCTCTTTTGCGTTTTATTTACAAATAAAGCACATACCTGCTTCTTTCTTATTGTCGTGTATCATTTGATTTTATTTTCACAAGGGCTAAGGTGGTGAAACCCCTAAGCCTCGATACCTTCCTTCTTGATTTCAAACTATTCTTAAACATTTGTGTTCAATTCACCTTTTAAATTTCAGCACGTTACTTTTGTTTAGATAATCTTGTGTGCTAACAATTTCCTTCCTTTACTCTTTCTTGTCTTAGAATAATCCTTTCTCTTTCTTTGCATTAGTGTAGTATTTTATTCTTCTTGCAATTTACTTTCTTGTATCAGATAAACCAAACCCCTCAAATCGAACTTTATTTTCTGTTTGTTATTCAAAAATACCAAAAATAATTACTTTCAAAAATCAATCGAGATTAAAAGAAAACAATCTTAAAGGCGTTGTCCTATGGGATTGACCCTTCTATACTACCCTTAATCAGAAAGTAAAAAAGGATTAAATTGTAAGATAATTATTCTAGTGAATTGGTGTGCAAACGACGCATATCAATTTTGGCGCCGTTGCTGGGGACAACAGGTCGTTTTCTCGAACCCTGGTTTTTTTTTGAAAACTTTTTTTTTAAATTTTTTTATTGCCTTCCGAGTAACATTCTGGAAGTGTATCTCCTCTTTCTGTTGAGTTTCCATTCCAGTAATATGCTTTTTTTGCAAATGAATATAACTGTATAATTGTGCATGCGCCTCCCATCGAACGTTCTTACATCCCCAGTTTTTGATCTTGAGCCAGAATGAGCCTATTTGTTAGTGTAGTGTCAATTTGAGCCTAATTTAATTATATGAACCTAATTTATAGGCCGGTGCACCCAAAAATGCATTTAATGCACCTAAAAATTCAGTTAATGTGCCCACTAGTCAGTGTAGTGTCTTTTTTAGCCTAATTTAGTTTTATATGCCTAATAAATAGGAAATACACCCAATATGGTTTGAATACCTACAAGTGGGTTAGAGGGCCTAACTATAGGGTTAATCCGCCTACTTCTCAGTGTACATCTTAATATATATTGGCCAATGTACCCAAAAATTGGGCTACAATGCCTAAAAATGGGTTAAAACGCCTAAAAGTGGGTTAAAATACCTAAAAGTGGGGTTGATGTGCCTATTTGTCAGAGTAGTGGTAATTTAACCTCATTTACTAGTATGTTTTTATAGGCCAATGTGCCCAAATATGGGCTGAAGTGCATAAAAGTGGATTAAAGTGCCTAAGAATGCGACAAATCTGTATACTTGTCAGTGTAGTGCCCTAATTTATAGGCCCATGCGCCCCAAAATGGAGTTAAAGGCCTGAAAGTGGGTTTAAACACCTAAAATGGGGGTATATGTGCCTATTTGTCAGTGTAGTGGCAATTTGAGCCTAATTTACTGTTATGCGCCTATTTTATAGGTCAATGTGCCAAAAAATATGGTTAAAAAGTCTAAAAATTAGGTTAATGCGCCCACTTTCCAGTGTAGTGCCTTTTTTAACCTTATTTAATGTTGTGCCTAATAAATAGAAAATACACCCAATAATGGGTTGAAGTGCCTAAAAGTGGGTTAAACACCTAAGAACGGGGTCAATCTGCCTACTTGTTAGTGTAGTGTTTAATTTATAGGTCAGTGCTCCCCAAAATGGGGTTAAACGTCTATTTGTCAGTGTAGTTGGTCTAAACGCCTAAACATGGTGTTTATGCGCCTAATTGTCAGTGTCACGGTAATTTGAGCCTAATTTTACTGTTGTGCACCTCATTTATAGGTCAATGTTCCCACAAATGTGGGTAAAGTTCCTAAAAATGAGGTTAATGCGCCCACTTGTCAGTGTAGTGCCTTTTTTAGCCTAATTTACTATTATGCACCTTATAAACAGGAAATGTGCCCAAAAATCAATTGAAGTGCCTAAAGTGGGTTAAAGCTCCTTGTGAATGGGGTAATCCGCCTACTTGTAAGTGTAGTGCCTAATTTATAGGCCAATGCACCCCAAAATTGAGTTAAAGCTCCCAAAAGTGGGTCAAAATGCCTAAAAATGGGGTTTATACGCTTATTTGGTTGTGTAGTGGCAATTTCAGTCCAATTTACTGTTATGTGCTTAATTTATTAGCCAATGCACCCAAAAATGCGTTTTGAAGTGGATTAAATGGGGTTAATGCACCCACTTGTTAGTGTAGCGTGCTTTTTTACATAATTTACTATTATGTGACTAATAAAGAGGAAATGCACCCAAAAATGGGTTGAAGTGCATAAAGTGGGTTAAAGCATCTAAGAATGGTGTTAATCCGCCTACATGTTAGTGTAGCACCTAATTTATAGGCTAATGCACTCCATAATGGGGTTAAAGCCCTTAAAAGGTGGTTAAAATGCCTAAAAAGGTGGTCTATGTGCACTTAAACAACCCATAAATAATTCTAGAAGATATAAATGTAATATAAAGTGCTGCAGATAAACAATAAATCACAATTTTGACCCTCAACCTGACAGAAGTCACCCAAAAAGTGTCAGGGCTCATGGCAAAGCGATGAGTCTTGCTCAAAAGGTCGTTTCTGCAGAAAAAACACTAGCCTTGCGTCAAGGTTTGACACTGGAGCAAAATCTGCATAAAATTCTATACAATGTAGCACTATATGTCCTGCATCACAATGCTATGTAAGAAACTCAAGATGGTAGATACTCAATTCAAAGAAGAAGCTTGAGAAAGTATGAAACAATATGGGTTTAGGTGCCTAATAAATAGGAAATGCACCCAAAATGGGTTGTAGTGCCTAAAAGTGGGTTACACCTAAGAACAAAGTTAATCCGCCTACTTCTCAGTGTATTGCCTACTTTGTAGGCCGATGTTTCCCAAAATGGGGTTAATGGTCCAAAAAGTGGGTCAAAATGCCTAAAAATGGGGTTTATGCATCTATTTGTCAGTGTAGTGGCAATGTAAGCCTAGTTTCCTGTTATGTGCCTAGCTTATATGCCAATACGCCTAAAAATGGAGTTAAAGCACCTAAAATGAGATTAATGTGCCCACTTGTACGTGTAGTGCCTTTTTTAGCCAAATTTACTATTATGAGCATAATAAATAGGAAATGCATCTAAAATTGGGTTGAAGTGCCTAAAAGTGAGTTAAAACGTCCAAGAATGGGGTTAATTTGCCTACTTGTCAATGTAGTTCCTAATTTATAGGCTAATGCACCCCAAAATGGAGTTAGAGTGCCCAAAAGTTGTCTAAATGCCTACAAATGGAGTTTATGCACCTATTTGTCTATGTAGTGGCAATTTGAGCCTAATTCTACTGTTATGCACATAATTGATAGGCCAATGCGCCCAAAATGCAGTTAAAGTGACTAAAAATGGGGTTAATGCGCCCACTTGTCAGTGTAGTGCCTTTATTAGCTGAATTTACTATTATGCGCCTAAAAATAGGAAATGCGCCTAAAAAGGTTTGAAGTGCCTAACAGTGGGTTAAAGTGCCTAATAATGGGTTAATCCACCTACTTGTCAGTGTAGTGGCTAATTTATAGGGCAATGCACCCCAAAATGGAGTTAAAGCACCTAAAAATGGGCTTTATCCGCCTATTTCTCAATGTAGTTTCAATTTGAGCCTAATTTACTGTTATGAAGCTAATTTATAATCTAATGCACGCAAAGATGCATTTAATGCACATAAATATTAGGTTAATGCGCCCTCTTGTTAGTTAGTGTCTTTTTAGCCTAATTTACTGTTCTACGCATAATGAATAGGAAATACACCCAAAAATGGGTTGGAATGCCTCCACGTAGGGGTTAGAGCACCTAAGTATAGGGTTAATCCATCAACTTGTTAGTGTACTACTTAATATATAGGGCAATGCACCCCAATATCAAGTTACAATGCCTAAAAATGGGTTAAAACACCTAAAAATGGGTTTATGCGCCTATTTGTTAGATTAGTGGTAATTTTAACCTCATTTACTATTATGTGCCTAATTTATAGGCCAATACGCCCAAAATGGGTTGAATTGCCTAAAAGTGGGTTAAAGGGCCTAAGAATGCGACTATTCTACCAACTTGTCAGTGTAGTACCTAATTTCTAGGCCCATGCACCCCAAAATGGGGTTAAAAGCCTGAAAGTGGGTTAAAACACCTAAAAATTGGGTTTATGCGCCTATTTGTTAGTGTAGTGGCAATTTGTGCCTAATTTACTGTGATGCGCCAAATTTGTAGGCCAATGTGCCCAAAAATGCGGTTCAAAAGAGTCTAAAAACAGGATTAATGCGCCCAATTGTTGGTGTAGTGCCTTTTTAGCCTAATTTAATATTATGCGCCTAATAAATAGGAAATGTAGATAAAAATAGGTTGAAGTGCCTAAAAGTGGGTTACACCTAAGAATGCAGTTAATCTGCCTACTCGTTAGTGTATTGCCTAATTTATAGGCCAATGAGTACAAAAATGGGTTAATGCTCCAAAAAGTGGGGTTTATGCGCCTATTTGTTAGCATAGTGGCAATTTGAGCCTAGTTAACAGTTATGTGCCTAACTTATTGGAAATGCACCTAAAAATGGGTTGAAGTGCCCAAAAGTGGGTTAAAGCTCCTTAGAATGGGATAATCTGCATACTTGTCAATGTAGTGCCTAATTTAGAGGCCAATGCACCCCAAAATGAGATTAAAGTGCCTAAAAGTGGATCTAAACACCTAAATATGGTGTTTATCTGCATATTTATTAGTGTAGTGTCAATTTGAGCCTAATTTACTGTTGTAAACCTAATTTATAGGCCAATGCGCTAAAAATTGGGTTAATGTGCCCACTTGTCAGTGTAGTGTCTTTTTAGCCTAATTTACTGTTATGCGCCTAATAAATAGAAAATACACCCAAAATGGGTTGAAGTGCCTACAAGTGGGTTAGAGTGCCTAATTATAGGGTTAATCCGCTTCTTTATAGGCCAATGCACCCTAAAATCAGGCTACAATGCTGGTTAAAACACCTAAAAGTGGGTTAAATATGCACCTATTTGTCAGAGTAGTGGCAATTTGAGCCTAATTTTACTGTTATGCACCTCATTTATAGGCCAATGCAATGAAAAATGTGGTTAAAGTGCCTAAAACTGGGGTTAATGCACCCACGTGTCAGTGTAGTGCCTTTTTTAGCATAATTTACTATTATGCACCCAATAAATATGAAATGTGCCCAAAAATCAATTGAAGTGCCTGAAGTGGGTTAAAGTGCCTAATAATAGGGTAATCTGACTACTTGTAAGTGTAGTGCTAATTTATAGGAAAATGCACCCCAAAGTTTAGTTCAAGCGCCAAAAAGTTTCTAAATGCCTATAAATTGGTTTGTATGCCTATTTGTCTGTGTAGTGGCAATGTCAGCCCAATTTATTGTTGTGTGCCTAATTTATAGGCCAATGTGCCCAAAAATATGGTTTGAAGTGGCTTAAATGGGGCTAATGCCCCCACTTGTTAGTGTAGTGTTTTTTTTGCCTAATTTACTATTATGCGACTAATAAAAAGGAATTGTGCCAACAAATGGGTTAAAGTGCATAAAAGTGGGTTAACGCGTTTAAGAATGGGGTTAAAGTGCATAAAAAGGAATTTTAGCTCCGCCCGCTCTCTAGAACCCCCGGCGGCCGTCACTGGGGGGAGGGAGCGCCGACTCAGTGCCTTCCTCCCCCCGGCGCACTTCATCTCCTGCTTGGTTTCTAGTCGGCTGGCCCTTGCGGTCCGTAGAGGAAGGGAGGGTCGCTAGAGCTCGTCCATGGATGATCTCGGCCTGGCTGTGGGAAGGGTGCGACGAGCGGCTGTTTGACTGGATCTGGATTGCGGGTGGCGGCTCGACCAATGTCGACTCTGGTTTGTTTATAGGGATGGACGGAGGGAGCCGCTTGTCGGGATCTGGCTCAACTGGCTCACCGCAAAGGATGGTGTTAGGGATCTCGTTCTCCTTCTCTTTCCTTTTTTATTCTCCTCATGTTGAGAGCTGGCCGCGTCCGGTGCAACGGCGGCATTGAGCTGTCTGCGACCTCTCCTGGCCTGCTTCCAGCGGGAGCCCTTCCTTCCCTGGACGGATGGTTTCCCTGGTTGTCTACATCGTGCTGTGGAGAGGCCCCGTGGGTTTAGCATCAGGCCGTCCTCTGCTACGTGATGGGCCCCTTGTGGTGGCCGTTTCCAGGCAGAGGGTTGTTGCGAAGGTGGGGGGCTGTGCGTCTAACGGCAACGCCATGAGGGGGCTTCTGCTCCCGTTCCCTCGACAACATCGGTGGTCTCCCTCGACGGAATGCTGCTGGAGGGCGTCGGGTCATCACAGATTCATCGAAGATTTGTCGCTGAGACAGGGGTGATGCTCAGGCTACGTAGTGGCCTTTGCTACTGCGTGACGGAGCATTCCCATGGCGCTTGGTTCTCGGCGGTGATGTTGCTAGTGCCCTTACGGGCTCCAGCCCGTGGTTGGTGGATCTCGTCGAGTCAGGTACCTTTTTGTAGCCAAGGAATCGATCGCCCTCAAGGTGTTCGACAAGGGGTCCCTGTGTATACAGGTGCCTTAGGTGGGATTGGGTTCAAAGGGAGGCGTGGTGCTCTTCCTCTCTTCCTAATCCTTGCTGCATGTGCGTGATGTCGAGCTTGCAGGTTTCTGGCTTTTAGTTGTTTGCCGACCGATGAAGAGGGGCAGGATTGCTACTTGGATCCCACACATTCAGGATTGTTTCAAACGCCAGTGGGGGAACGGTGGTTGTCTAGCTCAAGGACATAAATCGGTAGTCAGCTAAAGGATGGACCCTGTTTTGCTTCTTGTCTCCTCTGCTACGCTGGATTAGAACACCTTCAAGGTGTTGGATGATATGCAATCAAGTGCATCTTGAGGGGTTTACCTTCGGGTGTTTGCTGGTGGTAGAGGTCCTTTTGGATTTTTGCCAGTGAGAGACCTGGTCTTGAGTAGCTAAGAAGACCAGAGACTTCATGGCTGTTACTGGAAGGATTGCTAGTTTTTGCTCTAAGACAGTTTGCTGTTACTAATTGTGGGTACGCTGAATGCATGTAACCGTGGCTTGTAATAGACTTCTTCTAGTAGGATTGTCTGGTCCTAGCTTGCTTAGTTGATTAGTCTTCTTAGTCTCAGTTTGGATTAGCTTCTGGAGTGTCTCCATGCGTGGGGATTTTGACCCTTATTGAGCTTCTTAGCTCTTGTCTATGTAATGGGGTACCCAGTGCCCAAAGTTTGTTGGTATTAATAGTAACACGCTTTTTGACCGACAAAAAAAAAGAATGGGGTTATTCCACCTACTTGTTAGTATAATGCCAAATTTATAGGCCAATGCGCCCCAAAATGGTGTCAGAGCGCCCAAAAGTGGTATAAACGCCTAAAAATGGGGTTTATGCACCTATTTTTCTATGGAGAGGCAATGTGAGCCTAAATTTTTTGTTATGCACCAAGTTTATAGGCCAATGCACGCAAAAATGCAGTTCAAGTGACTTAAAATGGGGGTAATGTGCCCACTTGTCACTGTAGTGCCTTTTTTTAACTTAATCTACTATTATGCACCTGAAAAATAGGAAATGCGGCTAAAATGGGTCGAAGTGCCTAAAAGTGGGTTAAAATACCTATGAATGGGATAATCTGCCTACTTGTCAATGTAGTGCCTAATTTATATGCCAATGCACCCCAAAATGGGGTTAAAGCACCTAAAAGTGGGTCTAAATGCCTAAAATGGGGCTTATCTACCTATTTCTCAGTGTAGTGTCAATTTGAGCCTAATTTACTATTATGAACCTAATTTATAGGCCAATGTGTCCAAACATGCATTTAATGCACCTAAAATTGGGTTAATGTGCCCACTTGTCAGTGTAGTGTCTTTTTAGCCTAATTTACTGTTATACACCTAATAAATAGGAAATACACCAAAAAATAGGTTGAAGTGCCTACAAGTGGGTTAGAGTGCTTAAGTATAGGGTTAATCGACCTACTTGTCAATGTAATGCTTAATATATAGGCCAATGCACCCCGAAATTGGGCCACAGTGCCTAAAAATGGTTTATAACGCCTAAAAGTGGGTTAAAACACCTAAAAATGGGGTTTATGTGCCAATTGGTCAGAGTAGTGGAAATTTGAGCCTAATTTTTACTGTTATGCACCTCATATATAGGCTAATGCTCCCAAAAATGTGGTTGAAGTACTTAAAAATGGGGTTAATGGGCCCACTTGTCAATGTAGTGCCTTTTTTAGCATAATTTACTATTATGAACCTAATAAATAGGAAACGTGCCCTAAAATCAATTAAAGTGCCTAAAGTGGGTTAAAGCGCCTAAGAATGGGGGTAACTCGCCTACTTCTAAGTGTCATTCCTAATTTATAGGACAATGCACCCCAAAATTTAGTATAAGTCCCAAAAAGTGCATCTAATTGACTAAAAATGGGTTTATACACCTATTTGTAAGTATAGTGGCAATGTCAGCCTAATTTACTGTTATGTGCCTAATTTATAGGCCAATTCACCCAAAAATGCAATTTGAAGTGGCTTAAATGGTGTTAATGTGCCCACTTGTTAGTGTAGTGCATTTTTAGCCTAATTTACTATTATGCGACTAATAAAGAGGAAATTTGCCCAAAATGGGTTGAAGTGCATAAAAGTAGGTTAAAACATCTAAGAATGGGGTTAATCTGCCTACTTGTTAGTGTAGAGCTAAATTTATATGCCAATGCACCCCATAATGGGGTTAAAGCTCCCAAAAGGTGGTTAAAATGCCTAAAAATATGGTCTATGTGCACTTGAACAACCCATAAGTAATTCTAGAAAATATCAATGCAAGATAAGGTGTTGTAGAAAAAATAAATCACAAATTTGACCCTCAGGATGATGGAATTCACCCAAAAAGCAACAGGGCTCATGGCAAAGCGATGAGTCTTGCTCAGACGGATGTTTCTGCATAAAAACCACTAGCCTTGCGTCAAAATCTGACATTGGAACAAAATTTATGTAAAATTCTACATACAATGTAGCTCTATCTGTCCTACATCACAATGCTATGTAAGAAACTCAAGATAGTAGATACACAATTCAAGTAACAAGCTTGAACAAGTATGAAGCAAGATGGGTTTAGGTGCCTAATAAATAGGAAAGGCACCCAAAGTGGGTTGAAGTGCCTAAAAGTGGGTTACACCTAAAAAATAGAGTTAGTCTGCCTACTTGACAGTGTATTGTTTACTTTATAGGCCAATGCGCCCCAAAACGGATTAATGCTCCAAAAAGTGGGTCAAAATGGCTAAAAATGGGGTTTATGTGCATATTTGTCAGCGTAGTAGCAATTTGAGGCTAGTTTAATGTTATATGCCTAAATTATAGGCCAATGCACCCAAAAATATAGTTAAATCACCTAAAAATGGGATTAATGCGCCCACTTATCAGTGTAGTGCTTTTTTTATCCTAATTTACTATTATACACCGAATAAATAGGAAATTCACCCAAAAATGGGTTGAAGTGCCTAAAAGTGGGTTAAAGCGTCTAAGAATGGGGTTAATCTGCCTACTTGTCAATGTAGTGTCTAATTTATAGGCTAATGTGCCCCAAAATGGGTTTAGAAAGCCCAAAAGTGGTCTCAATGCCTGAAAATGGGGTTTATGCATCTATTTGTCTATGTAGTGGCAATTTGAGCCTAATTTTGTTGTTATGTGTCTAATTTATAGGCCAATGCGCCCACTTGTCAGTATAGTGCCTTTTTTAGCTGAAAATGGTTTAAAGTGCCTAAAAGTGGATTAAAGCACCTAAGAATGGGTTAATCCACCTACTTGTCAGTGTAGTGCCTAATTTATAGGACGATGAACCCCAAGATGAGGTTAAAGCGCCTAAAAGTGGGTCTAAATGCCTAAAACTGGGGTTTATCGGCCTATTTGTCAGTCTAGTGTCAATTTGAGCCTATTTTACTTTTATGTACCTAATTTATAGGCCAATGCACCCAAAAATGCATTTAATGCACCTAAAAATTGGGTTAATGTGCCCACTTGTCAGTATAGTGTCTTTTTTAGCCTAATTTACTGTTACACGCCTAACAAATAGGAAATACACCCAAAAATGGGTTGAAGTGCCTACAAGTGGGTTAGAGCACCTAGGTATTGGGTTAATCTGCCTACTTGTCAGCCACTGCTTAATGTATAGGCCAATGCACCCCAAACTTAGGCTATACTGCCTAAAAATGGGTTAAATCACCTAAAATGGGTTAAAACACCTAAAAATAGGGTTTATGCTCCAATTTGTCAGAGTAGTGGTAACTTCAACCTCATTTACTATCACATGCCTAATTTATTGGCCAATGCACCCAAAATGGGTTGAAGTGCCTAAACGTGGGTTAAAGCGCCTAAGAATGCGGCTAATATGCCTATATGTTAGCGTAGTTTCAATTTGGGCTAATTTACAATTATGAGCTTAATTTATAGGCCAATGTGCCCAAAAAAATTTGGTCAAAAAGCGTCTAAATGGGGTTAATGCGCCCACTTGTCAATGTAGTGCCTTTTTAGCCCAATCTAATATTATGTGCCTAATAAATAGGAAATGTACCCAAATATGGGTCGAAGTGCCTAAAAGTAGGTTACACCTAAGAACGGGGTTAATTCGCCTACATTTCAGTGTATTGCCTAATTTATATGCCAATGCACACCAAAATGGGGTTAATGCTTCAAAAAGTGTGTCAAAATGCCTAAAAATGGGGTTTATGCTCCTATTTGTCAGCGTAGTGGCAATTTGAGCCTAGTTTCCCATTATGTGCCTAACTTATAGGCCAATGTGCCCAAAAATGCAGTTAAAGTGCCTAAAAATGGGGTTAATGCCCACTTGTCAATGTAGGGTCTTTTTAGCCAAATTTACTATTATAAACCTAATAAACATGAAATGCGCCCAAAATTGGATTGAAGTGCCTAAAAGTGCGTTAAACTATTAAGAATGGGGTTAATCCGCCTACTTGTCAGTGTAGTGTCTATTTTATAGGCCAATGTGCCCCAAAGGGAACCAAAAGACAATAGGACTGGAATCCAAAGAAATGCTTGATTATCATCTAAAGCCTTTAAGCTCAATTTTGAAGGATATTATGGACGAATATATGGAAGTCATACCTAGCTTATTAATAAAAAGGTTGTGTATAGTTGATCACTTATTCATTCTTTAGGAAAGTATATCAAGTATACTATACTCTTACTGCATATAATACCAAACCATTCTATACCATACCTTTTATTGATGTTGATATAATAGATTACAATAGAAATTGAATATCATATTAAACAATAAGAAACCCTACTTTTTGGATGAAAAAATGTGGGAACCATACATTTAGATGTACTTGATGTATAGTTCCACAAGAAGACCATATCATCATTAAATATATCCAGTCTTGATATGTTTCCAGCAACATTATGTCGCATTTGCCATCACCTCGATCCTCATCCCCAACTAGAACAACTTCTTGGGTTTCTCTCACTAGAGTAGAAGAGAGATGGCTTAAATAATCATGACATATGTGGAAGATATAGTATTGAGTTTCTCTTACTATGGTGGAGAAAGGAGGTAGTAGCTTTCTATAGAGAGAGTGTTTGTTGGGAGGTGGTTCCTTTCACTAACATACAGAAAGAGAGTGTGGTTTTCTAATCTAGTGAGAGATGGGAGGTTTATGGTGAAAGAGACTGGAAAGGAGGGAGAAGGAACGTTCACCTTTGCTTTGGGATGAAGAGGAGAGAACTTATGCTTATGGTGGGGTGGATGGGAGCTCTTTACATAGGAATGGTGAAGGGTAGCATGGTCCTAATAGAAAAAAGTGTGTGTATGCTTACTAGTTAGGTTACACATGGATGGTTAGGTGTCATCTCAAGAATTTCTAGATGACACATGGAAGAATATGTGTCATCTCAAGATAGCTATTAAAGGGTGGTTGAAACATGGTAGGATAGGTGTCAACTTTTGAAGGTGCTAGGTGTTAAGGGAAGGAGCATGCCACTCACCTACTGATTTGACCAACTAATGTGCTTGCTCACGCTACCTACTTTCTATCCAGCTATATGCTTGCCTCCATAAGCATCTTGCTTGCCACCCAACTACCTGCTTGTGTGCTTACCCACCAAAATGTTATTTTACAAAATTTTACAAAAATGACCGCATTTATATTTATGATAGGTAAAAGCTTTTAAAATAGTAAAAATATATTATTTTAATATTAAATTTGATTTTACTAATAATTTTCCAATGAAGCTTATTTTAACAAAAAATCCTAAATAAGGAGTTATAACTTGGGCAGAAGATCAGGATGTTACATATACCACCCCTTCAAAGAATTTTCGTCCTCAAAAATTATAAAATTTAGGTTATGACTTATCTTAGTCTATTCTACTTAAGGTTATACTAAATGTAGTTTTATGTTTATATTTCTAAAATTTTCCTTGGGTAAGGTCTCATCTTGTTGCTCTGATACCATCTCTATAACGTCCCCGATTCAACCCCCTGATTTTCTTCCTTCAAAAATCAAGTAGCTAAATCTGAGTCATTAATATGGCACCAAGAATCAAAGCACAAGAGTGAGATAAGCAATATTTCATTTCAAAATATTACACCCTTACAAAAGGTATTTTTACATTATTTCCTATATCAATAAAAAATGATACATGAGTTTAAAATTAAGCTTGATCCACCTTTGATTCTTGACACCGTTCATGATCTTTTCAAAACGAGTCTTCCACAAGGGAAAGTCCTACAAATAATATAATCTGCAACATGGAAGAATATGTCGTAGCCCAATTGGGAGAGTATGGGTTAGACAAATGTCTAAGTATGGAAAAATAGAGAATAGCAACATGACACTATTAACACAATTGTATTCTAATATATTACTCCAATAACTAAAGCATCGATTGAGATATTCATAAAGCATTTATTAGATGACAACTCTATCAAAATGTTAGACCAATATTGTGGAGCATAATCATGATTATTGGTATAATGATAACAAAAAGGGAGGCATTATTCCATAAATGAGTTTAACTAAAAATCTCAGAGAAGGTGTCAATTCACCTTGGGCAACTGGCTTGCAACCACAAAAACTTGCTTAGCCAAGACTTTAGTCCATTAGGGTCTCCAAAACACGTGTAAGTACCCTGGCACACCCCAACCACTCGTGCACACTGCATGCTCTATTCAATGAATCAGATTACCACATGCAACCACTGGTCTCCTTTCCAAGACCAGAAGAGGGTGCTCCTTGTACAAAATGCCACTTGAATAATCATTAGTTAGCATGCTTAATCTTTGCATGAGATTATTCCCCATTACTAACTTGATCATGCCTGACTCTACATGACCAACCCAAGTGTGGGCCTGAGTATGGTAGATCATTATACTCATCCATCTCTGACTCCAAAGGACTTAGATCCGGATCCCAAATGTATCAATCCCCATCCAAGACATGCCGACTCTGTTACCAACACATCTCCCAATATGAAGTTTAGAATCAAAAGGACATCATCAAAGATATACAACTATTTGATGGATATTCAGAGTTGTAGAGATCAAAAGGTAGTCAAGTAAAATAATCAATGGTTATTATTTCACTATGACACCTAAATTATAAACTTGTGGGATTGTGGTTTTGCATCAGACAAGTCTATGGCCAGGAGCGTGCAAGAGGTTAGGGAGTCCCCCCGTGCGAAGACGGAACCAATTAAATAACCTTTCCTCTTTACTGGCTACAAACATCAGTGAAATAGGCTCCTAGTCACCTTAGAAGTGTCTGATAGAATTCTACTTTCCAAAAATATCACATGACACAATTAATAGAGAGAAATAAAGGAAAAGGGAACCAAAAGACAATAGGACTAGAATCCAAAGAAATGCTTGATTATCATCTAAAGACTTTAAATTCAATTTTGAAGGATAATATGGATGAATATATGGAAGTCATACCTAGCTTATTAATAAAGAGGTTGTGTATAGTTGATCCTTATTCATTCTCTAGGAAAGTATATGAAGTATACTATACTCTTACTACATATAATACCAAACCATTCTATACCATACCTTTTATTGATGTTGATATAATAGATTACAATAGAAATTGAATATCATATTAAACAATAATAAACCCTATTTTTGGATGACAAAATCTAGGAACCATACATTTAGATGTACTTGATGCATAGTTATACAAGAAGACCATAGCATCATTAAATATATCCAGTCTTGATATGTTTCTGGAAGCATTACGTCACATTTGCCATCACCTCGATCCTCATCCACAACTAGAACAACTTCTTGGGTTTCTCTCACTAGAGTAGAAGAGAGATGGCTTAAATAATCATGACATATGTGGAAGATATAGTATTGGGTTTCTCTTACTATGGTGGAGGAAGGAGGTAGTAGGTTTCTATAGAGAGAGTGTTTGTTGGGAGGTGGTTCCTTTCACTAACATAGAGAAAGAGAGTGTGGTTTGCTAATCTAGTGAGAGATGGGAGGTTTATGGTGAAGGAGATGGGAAAGGAGGGAGAAGGGACGTTCACCTTTGCTTTGGGATGAAGAGGAGAGAACTTATGCTTATGTTGGGGTGGATGGGAGCTCTTTATATAGGAATGGTGAAGGGTAGCATGGTCCTAATAGCAAAAAGTGTGTGGATGCTTACTAGTTAGGTTACACATGGATGATTAGGTGTCATCTCAAGTATTACTAGATGACACATGGAATAATATGTGTCACCTCAAGATAGCTATTAAAGGGTGGTTGACACATGGTAGGATAGGTGTCAACTTTTGGAGGTGCTAGGTGTCAAGGGAAGGAGCATGCCACTCACCTACTTTCTTCACCAACTAATGTGCTTGCTCAAGCTACCTACTTGCTATCTAGCTATATTCTTGCCTCCGTAAACATCTTGCTTGCCACCCAGCTACCTGCTTGTGTGCTTACCCACCAAAATGTTATTTTACAAAATTTTACAAAAATAACCGCATTTATATTTATGATAGGTAAAAGCTTTTAAAATAGTAAAAATATATTATTTTAATATTAAATTTGATTTTACTAATAATTTTCCAAAGAAGATTGTTTTAACCAAAAATCCTAAATAAGGAGCTATAACTTGGGCGGAAGATTAGGATGTTACATTAAATGGGATTAATGTGCCCACTAGTTAGTGTAGTGTGTTTTAAAACTAATTTACTATTATGCGACTAATAAAGAGGAAATGTGCCAAAAAATGGGTTGAAGAGCATAAAAGTGGGTTAAAGCATCTAAGAATGGGGTCAATCCACCTACTTGTTAGTGTAGTGCCTAATTGACTGGCCAATGCACCCGATAATGGGGTTAAAGCCCCCAAAAGATGGTTAAAATGCCTAAAAATGTGGTCTATGTGCATTTGAACAACTCATAAGTAATTCTAGAAAATATCAATGCTAGATAAAGTGTTGTAGAAAAATAATAAATTGTAATTTTGACCCTCAACATGACGAATGTCACCCAAAAAGCGTCACGGCTCATGGCAAAGCAACGAGTCTTGCTCAAAAGCTCATTTATACATTAAAAAAACACTATCATTGTCAAAATTTAGCAATGGAGCAAAATCAACATCAAATTCTACATACAATGTAGCTCTATTGTCCTGCACAATGCTATGTAAGAAACTTAAGATAGTAGATACACACTTCAAGGTAAAAGTTTGAGCAAGTATGAAACAAGATGCATTTAAGTGCCTAATAAATAGGAAATGCACCCGAAATGGGTTGAAGTGCCTAAAAGTGGGTTGCACCTAAGAATGAAGTTAATCTGCCTACTTGTTAGTGTTGCCTACTTTATAGGCCAATGCGCCACAAAATTGGGTTAATGCTTCAAAAAGTGGGTCAAATTGCCTAAAAATGGGGTTTATGCGCCTATTGGTCAACGCAGTAGCAATTTTGGCCTAGTTTACTATTATGTGCCAAACTTATAGGCCAATGCGGCTAAAAATGTAGTTAAAGCACCTATGAATGGGATTAATGTTCCCACTTGTCAGTGTAGTGCCTTTTTAGCCTAATTTACTACTATGCACCTAATAAATAGTAAATGCACCCAAAATGGGTTGAAGTGCCTAAAAGTGGGTTAAAGCATCTAAGAATGGGGTCAATCTGCCTATTTGTCAATGTAGTGCCTAATTTATAGGCCAATGTGCCCCAAAATGGGGTTATAGTGCCCAAAAGTGGTCTAAATGCCTAAAACTTGGGTTTATGCACCTATTTGTCTATGTAGTGGAAATTTCAGTCTAATTTTGCTGTTATGCGCCTAAATTATAGGCCAATTCGCCCAAAACTGTAATTAAAGTGACTAAATATGGGGTTAATGTGCCCACTTGTCAGTGTAGTGCCTTTTTTAGCTGAGTTTACTATTATGCGTCTAAAAAATAGGAAATGTGGCTAAAAATGGGTTGAAGCCTCTAAAAGTGGGTTAAAGTGCCTAAGAACAGGTTAATCCACCTACTTGTTAGTGTAGTGCCTAATGTATAGGCCAATGCACCCCAAAATGGGGTTAAAGCGCTTAAAAGAGTGTCTAAATGCATAAATATGGGGTTTATCTTACTATTTGTTAGTGTAGCATGTATTTGAGCCTAATTTACTATTATGAACCTAATTTGTAGGCCAATGCGCCCAAATAAGCATTTAATGCACCTAAAATTGGGTTAATACACCCACTTGTCAATGTAATGTCTTTTTTAGCCCAATTTACTGTTATACGCCTATTAAATAGGAAATTCACCCAAAAATGGGTTGAAGTACCTACAAGTGGGTAAGGGAGCCTATTTATAGGGTTAATCCACCTACTTGTATGTGTACTGCTTAATATATAGGCCAATGCACCCCAAAATCGGGCTACAATGCCTAAAAATGGGTTAAAACGCCTAAAAGTGGGTTAAAATGCCTAAAAAGGGGGTTTATGCGCCTATTTGTTAGAGTAGTGGTAATTTTAACCCCATTTACTATTATGTGCCTAATTTATAGGCCAATGTACCCAAAAATGGGTTGAAGTACTAAAAGTAGGTTAAAGCACCTAAGAATGTGGCTGATCTAACTAGTTGTCATTGTAGTGCCTAATTTATAGGCCCATGCGCCCTAAAATGGGGTTAAAAGTCTAAAAGTGGGTTAAAATGCCTAAAAATGTGGTTTATGTGCCTATCTGTCAGTGTAGTGGACTTTTGAGCCTAATTTACTGTTATGCGCCTAATTTATAGGCCAATGTGCCAAAAATGTAGTTAAAAAGCGTCCAAAAATGGGGTTAATGCGCCCACTTGTCAGTGTAGTGCCTTTTAGCCTAATTTAATATTATGTGCCTAATAAATAGGAAATGCACCCAAAATGGGTTTAAGTGCCTAAAAATGGGTTACACCTAAGAACTGGGTTAATCCGCTTACTTGTCACTATATTGCCTAATTTATAGACCAATGTGCACCAAAATGCGGTTAATGCTCCAAAAAGTGGGTGAAATGCCTAAAAATGGGATTTATGCGCCTATTTGTCAGCGTAGTGACAATTTTATCCTAGTTTACCATAATGTGTCTTACTTAGGGAAATGCGCTCAAAAATGCAGTTAAAGCACCTAAAATGTGTGTTAATGCACCTACTTGTTAGTGTAGTGCCTTTTTGAGCCTAATTTACTATTCAATGCCTAATAGATAGGAATTGTGCCAAAAAATGGGTTGAAGTGCCTAAAATTGGGTTAAACACGAATGGGGTTAATCCATCTACTTGTCAGTGTAGTGTCTAATTTATAGGCCAATAAACTTCAAAATGGGGTTAAATGCCTATTTGTCAGTGTCGTTGGTCTAAATGCCTAAAAATGGGGTTTATGTGCCTAGTTGTTAGTGTAGTGGCAGTTTGAACCTAATTTTACTATTATTCACCGAATTTATAAGACAATGCTCCAAAAAATGTGGTTAAAGAGCATAAAAATGGGGTTAATGCCCCCACTTGTCAGTATAGTGTCTTTTTTAGCCTAATTTATTTTTTTATACTTAATAAATAGGAAATGTGCTAAAAAGTCAATTGGAGTGCTTAAAATGGGTTAAAACACCTTAGAATGATAGTAGGAGAAGCAAATCCAAAGACAAAATAGGTGAAAAAAGAGGATGCTTGGGAAGTGAGGGCGGGATTGAGAATAAGCATAAAGATGGTTATCCAACAATTATTAGTGGATATTGACTATCAAATTCTAGTAGGACCAATTGGGAGTTATGATCACTAATATTAATCTTTTAGTAGTCTTTTTAGTAATTTATCTTTTTTTATGTCAACACACTAGAACATAGAGTAGCCGATGACGTTGCCAAACATGCTTGTGCTAGTAGTAGTGTTTTATGTTCCAGAATGATTCCCCTCTTAACTTGTTAGATGTAAATTTGGATGAATCATTGTCTTAATATAGTTGATGGGCTATTAAAAAAGGATTTCATATATTTTATCACATTTATTATTTACTATTCTAGGAATATATGTACTCGTTATAGTATGTATCACCTATAATTCCTGATGTCATTCTTTAATTACTGATAAATTAATATTTATACTATGAATCAAATGAAATGTTCTTATCTATCACAAAATGCTCATGTTACTTAGACAAATAAATTCAATTATTTACAGTTTACATAAAGTTATTTCTCCTATTTACTTACAATGATGTATGATTACTCATGTTCTCATTAGTGATATGGTTTCTCATGCGAAGGGTGCACAATTGGAGAAATTTCCAATTAATTGTTAATTCAGTTCGATTAATTTATAAACATGGATCTCACATTGTAACTATTAACCTAACTAAAATACATTCATTTAATATGGTTATGCTTAATCAATTATTAGTTAATTCAGTTGGTTAATTTGATTAACTAAATAACACATGCATACCAATATTTATTGGAAGTATTCACTAATTATAATATGTTAAGGTATCATAGTAGCATTCGACATGAATATAAAGTCTATACAATTTTGATAAAAGTCAATTTGGATATAAATATGGAGGTTTTATTAAAATCTAAGTATAAATATGCACATATGCATACATGTCAGATACTTCTTATAGGTAAGTGTAACAAATCAGTTGCTTAGGTTAACCAAATAAAAAATGTTAACCATGTAACTGATTAATCAAGATGTCGAATTTAACCAAATTTCCTAGAAAATGTTAATTAATTTAGAAAAATTGTAGCTTTGTTTTGTTTTGTCTCTTATATAGATAACCATTCATTTAATTGATTACAACTAATTTATGTGCACCCCTAGATCATGCTTATCATGACATCTATTCATACATGTTTTGTATGAATGAATTTATTCTCTTGTGTTTATTACCTCATACCCATTCTTTCTCATGTTTATCATTAAGGACATATGCATGCTCATTATCACCAATGACATATATGTTCTCATTTTAATCATGATTGAAATATGTGTTGGTATGTATTCCTATAAACCCAATCATATGATGATTGTACTAGTATATCTTGTAAACAATTTGATTAATAATAAAGGAAATCTTCATCTATATGTTTATTCACTTATGAGATAATGGTATAACATGATAGATGCCTAAAGAATGTTGTTACTCGATGACGTATGTCTTTAGTTTAAGGACCAAAATAGTGAAATCGTACGAATGATAAGAGTACATACATTCTTGTTATGTCCCTAGTTTGATTCTATTGTGGAAGCTAATAGACATCAATAACACATAAGACTAGAGTGTTTGTTAGTTGATGATAGAATATCATTAGTCAATACATATGATATCAAACCAAACACATAGGTAACTGTTAGAGAATAGTGTATCAGACAAAGACCTTGAGAGTGATGCATGGAATCACTGAATGGTAGTCAGAATCAACTGTCATAGTGATAGGCGGTGATTGTGGTTCTTAGACTTGAAGTTTCTACACTCATCACATGTTGTTCGATGTTCTTTGACATCATCCAATGTGACCTTGGATAAGGACTACCATAAAGTTTATGCTCAGGATACATTATGAAACATGGGGAATGAATGTGAGTGAGGGAGATGGGATTTGTCCCTCCTACTAGAGTTGATATCCCAACCACTTGATAAGCGAGACTGAGAAATGAATGGTCATACTCTTGTGAATCAATATATGATATGTGTCTTGACATTAATCTCAAATAGCCTACTCTAGTTCAAGGAACATGGATTGAATGTTGAAGAGGACAACGATTGCATGCCTCGAGTTCAATTTGGTTATCAATAACAAAGGAACTATACAATCATTGTAACACTAATCATAGATTGTAGGTTGACGTTGTTCTCCAATTTTCCAATTACTTTGGAAGCAACAACGTGTTTCTAGATACCACTCATTATTTGTGATGTTGTAAGTTAATTGCTGACATTCACTAAGAACATAACTTGGGACCTATACGATTACTCACATAGGATCCACGTGGAATAGGAGTTTACTCCTAAATCTATTTTAAGCTTGAATACTAAAGTGTTTGGTATTCAATATAAACAAGATTGTCTATCAGAAATACATAACCGACAGTTCAACTAGTGAACCAATCGATTCAGATGCATGAACTGACTGATTCAGGTTGTGAACCAACCGGTTGGGTGATCAATGAGATTGGATCAATGATTGATGATGACATCATGTTGTGCATTAATCAAACATTTATGATTGTGAATATGAAACATGGTGAATCGATCTATTCAAGTGTTGAACCGACTGACTCACATGTGAACCATCCAATTTAAGAGTGAATCGACCAGTTGATGGTTTGTAGGTTCTATAATTTTCATGAATTTCCATCTCTTCAACTCCCAGTTGATCCAGAACCATGACCCTGATCCTCCTATAAATAGAGGAATAGTCGAGCCTTTTTATAAGACACAATAGTAAGCTCTGACAATTGATGTCTTCTAATAGTTGTGGTAACGTGAGAACCTAAGCAAGTCTTACCTATAAAAGGGAGAGACAACAAGTGAGAGAGAAGTGAATGCTAGCACATTGACATCAAAGGGACAACTCCTTTCTATCTATTAGAAACGAATGACATGAGTTCCTAGTGGTCCACATGGACTACGTAGAGGAATGCAAGCCTTTTCCACCCATTAGAAGGACATCTTTAGTTGTCGTCTATGGTGCAACACCAAGAGGCTGTCACTGATAACCATCCAAGTTCTACTTGTAAAAGAAGTATGTTGTTGCATGGATAGTCATCAGACTTGCTCAAGGACCAGGTATATGCTTTGCAAACTTCCTTCCTAATCTATAGTTGTTGATACAACTACTATCTAAGGGGAATATGGCAAGTAAATTCCTATTTCTACTGTCATATATGTCGCCATATTTCCCTACAATGGTATCAGAGCCACATCAAATTACTATGTTTTGGGATTTAATTGATATGATCAAATTTTTGTTTTATAATTTTTTTTTGGTGTAACCGGCGTGTTGCTCTTCTATATTAGGCTACTAAAAGACATTTACAAAATGGGCCCTGGATAGAGTATCCAAGGACAAAAACAAAACTACAAAAGAAGGCGCCCACACAAGACACCAAACAACCAGTAAACTATATGTACATAAGCCTATAGCCAGAAACGACACCAGCAAAAAAAACTAACTCACCAAGGTGCCTCGCCCAAACTAACAAAGGCTGTAAGAATCCTACACACCTTTTCCCACAAACTGGCAGCCTTAACCCGCCTGCCCACGAAAATTCTGCTATTTCTTTCCAGCCACAGGTGATATAGAATAGCAATACCAAAGAGCTTCCTATCTCCACGAACCTTGATTAGAGCTTCAGCAGAGGAAGGTTTCTCCTCAAACTTCTGCTTGTAAAGCTCCCATAACTCAGAGCTGAACGAGCAGTTAAAGAACAAATGATCAGTAATATCTTCATCTTCCTGACATAACGGGCATCTAGTAGCAAGGTGATACCCCACCTTCTTCAAAAAATCAGTACAAGGCAGGCGATGAAGGAATAGCTTCCAAAGGAAGCACGCCCAATTCCTGGGCACTTTACAGTCCCAAATCCATTTCGACCAAACCACACACTCTTTGGATCTTCTGAAGATCTCCCAACCATCTCTGATCTTAAAAATATCTCATTTGTTGAAAGTAATCTTGTCGCCACCTTCAAAACCACCAACAAGGATATTATTAAGGATGCTAATCACCTTTTCAGCACCTCTAGCATTCAGATAGCACCACCTTCCATCCACTAAGCAGGAACTGATCTTGCAATTTCCCCCCTTACCAAACCTGTTCATATGCTGCTTATCACACAGTTCAAGCAAGGTTTTCTTCCTCGGGAGCCATGGGTCCTTCCACAACAAAAAGGCACTCCCATCTCCCACACAGAAATCAACCTTATTTTTAAGGATGTCTTTATACTTCAACAGTCTCCTCCACATCCATGAAGAGTTAGATCTACTCTCCACAGCCCAAATAGAACTATTTTGAATATACCTTTCATGAATCCATTTGACCCACATGGACTCCTTGCTTCTAGCCACATCCCAAATATTTTTAAGCGAGGCAGCCTTGGACCAGTCTTCTATTCGTCTAATACCTAGACCACCTTCAACACGAGGCAAACAAATGTCCTCCCATGAGACAGTATGCAAATGCCTTTTGTTTTCATTATCATTCCATAAAAAATCCCTCATGATCTTCTCCAACTCCAAAACAACCCCTTTCGGCAAAGGAAAAGCTACTGTCCAAAAAAGGTGATACGAAGACAGAGTGGAAATCACCAGCTCGATTCTACCAAAAAAGACAACAGTTTACTCTTCCAAGCATCTAGCTTACTCCTCAACTTATCCACAATCGGATTTTAGAGAGCTTTAGTAAGTCTACCAGTGAATAAAGGTAAACCCAAATACCTAACAGGTAGCGAACAACAAGGAATCTTCAGAACATCACTCAAACTGTCAATGTCTCAGACCCCTCTACTGAAAAAAACTTGGCTCTTCAATTTATTAAGCTTAAAACAAGAAATATGCTCAAATTGAGAAAACAACTCAGCAATCCCCTTCAAATTATCCACGTTAGCTTTGGCAAAAAGAAGGAGGTCATCGGCAAATAGGATATGGGACACACCAAAATCTGCAGAAGCCATCAGCGGATTGATTGCTTTATCCTTCACATAACAATTTACTAGAGAAGATAACCCCTGCATCGCCAACACAAACAAATACGGGGCAAGAGGATCCCCTTGCCTAACACCATTACTAGCTTTGAAAGATTCGGTTGGAGTACCATTCACAATCACCTGAAAAGAGGCAGAATCAAAGCAAGTAGAAATCCATCTCAACCAACAGCCTGGAAATCCCATCCTTTGCACAATGAACAATAGATAGTCTCTTCTAACCGTATCATAGGCCTTCGATAAATCCACCTTAACACACATCTTCTCCCCGCCTTGATTAGGAAAGGAACTCAATAATTCATTAGCTAGAAGAATAGCATCCCCAATGCTCCTCCCTTTAAGGAACGCAACCTAGTTAAGGTCAATCACCTCCGGTAACACATCACTCAACCTATTAGCAAGGATTTTAGTGATGAACTTGAAAATGACATTGCAAAGAGAAATCGGCCTAAAATCCTTGAGATTTTTCGCCCCTGGAATTTTAGGAATCAACACAATAAGAGATTTGTTGCATTCACTCAACATTTTACCTGTTTCAAAGAACTTCAAGATAGCCATTGAAATCTCATCACCAACAATATCCCAATAGCTTTGAAAGAAAAGGGATTCAACCCATCTGGTCCAGGGGCCTTATCACCATTATAGTTTTTCACAACCTTCTCAATTTCTTCCTTAGTCATTTTTTTCACAAGAGACTCCAAGTGACTAGTCGACAACCTAGGAAGGATCCATTTATCAGACCAATGTACCTCCGAATGATCAGCTGAATTGAAGATTTTAGAAAAGTAATTCACCACATGCATTCTGATCTCCTCAGGAGTCCTTAGAACATTATCCCCATCATGAAGAAGGTATATATTATTATGCACCCTCCTAGATCTCAAAGAAGCATAAAAGAATCTTGTATTCTTGTTACCATCCTTCAACCATAAAACCCGGGATTTCTGTCTAACAAGACTTTCCTCATTTTTCATAGCTATCAAGGCATTCTTCCTGGCTTCAGCCAGGTCCCTTTGGAGATCCTCATTCATCGGCTGACTATCCACCATTCTCTGAAGAGCAACAACCTTATCTTCCATCTCCCTAGCTACACTAATAAAGTTGCCCACCTTCATTTTGTTCCAACTAATCAACTCAGAAACAACTCTATTAATCTTTCTATACACTTTAAGCATCAGAGCACCACTCTCTACTTCCATACTCCAAGCATTGCGAACAACGTCTTTGAACCCCTCCTGGGCTATCCAAGCATTGATAAATCTAAAGGGAGCTTTAGTTTTTTTCTTAGTGTTCAACTGCCACACCAAGCTACAATGGTCACTGACAACATTAGGAACAACTTCACCCCATAGAGATGGGAAAAGAGCTAAAAAAGCATCATCACATAAACATCTATCAATTTTCGATAAAGTACTTTTACCCGATTTGCTTTTACTATCCCAAGTAAACAAATTGCCTTTGAAATTAACCTCCAACAGCCCCCCACCAATCAAAAAACCATTGAAGTCTTCCATACTTCTTTTAGATGGTGGTCTCTTCCCAACTCTTTCAGAGTTCCTCCTAACCACATTAAAATCACCAATCAAGCCCCATGGGCTTCCACTTCTTTGTAACATCTTCAAAGAGTTCCATAGATTAATCCTGTCCACATCACCATTAGCCCCATACACAGCCGTAAAGTAGAAACTGATATCTCTAATAGTCAAACGAGTATGAATGAACTGATCCCCTTCTACTTCCTTGGTAATATTAATCATAGGATTCTTCCACAAAATCAAAATTCTAGTATAAGAGTAATAAGCCGAATTATCAACATAAGCAACATCAGGCCACAAGAACTCTACAACTCCCTTAACCTCCTTGCTTTCTAATCTAGATTCCAAAATAATCAAGACATCAGGTTTGTGTTTCCTCACCTCCTTTCGAACGCCATGGAGCTTGTTATGAATGCCCCTGACATTCCAAGACATGATAGATAGGGGACTATCCATTAGGGAGAGAAGAAGCTTCACCACTTGCATTGTCACTCCCACCTGCACCTTCACCCAAGTTTGCCAACAAAGAAAATTTGTTTAGGGACATTTGGACATTCCTTGCCACTGACACAGGCTTTGAAGCCACTCTCGGGGGAGATTTGGATCTCCTTCTCTGTGTTTCCCACACCGGTGAAGGAGACAGAGTAATCAGGTTCTGCTGTAAAACTTGCCTCTGTACAGATGGCATTTCCTCTCCCACCACCAAAACCGGACTAGCACCCACAAGGGAGATGTCCTCCACTGCATCACTAAAAACCTCTGGTTCATCTTCAGTGACAGTGTTACAAATCTTTTTTTTGGCACCCATACTTGCTTTCTCACCGGGGGGTTCACAGACGCCACAAAAACCTTCTCTTTCACAGCACAAAGGCCCACCTCATGCCCAAAGTTACCACATGAACTACAAATATTCGGCCTCCATTCATACTCAAATCTAACTCTGTCCACATGCCCATCCTCACACTAAAGCTCAATCAATTCAATGAAGGGAAATTCTGCATCTATCAGAACCTGTAGCCTTGCATACTCTAGCCGAGCGAGATCAGTGGTAAGTGAATCCGTTCGAAGGGGCTTTCCAAGAAACGATCCAATCCTCATGAACATCTCATCATCCCATAGCTCTAGAGGTAGATCAAAAATCTTCAGCCATATCAGAATCTCTATCATTCTCACCTTCTCTAAGGGTTCCCCTCGTTCCCATTTTTTGATAATCAATGGTTTCCCAGCAATAAACCATGGTCCCCCGTCCAAAGCCGTCGCCAGGTCTTCTTCATTGGAGAACAGAAGGATGAAGAACCCCTTCCCCCTCGATTTGATCTCCAACGACACCTTCACTTTCCAAAGCTGAGTGAGGAAACGCACCAGAGACGACCAATGTGGATTCATTCCCACAATGTACCCCGCTGCCGCCAACCTCCACTTCTGAAGGTTCCTTTCTGCTATGGACTTCAGATAGAGTAATTTACCATTCTCCATTTGGATCTCCACCTTCTTGAAGGATTATGCAAGTGTAGCCTTCTTCGATGACACCAGATCAGCCCAGGATTTGGCCATCAGCGAGACTCTGAATGAACCAGATCTGCTACCACTCTCCTTCCCCAGATCTTTGATCTTCGCCACATTGGTCAGGTCTACCACGAAGCCTCCCTGCGAGGTTCCATGCTGAACAGAACTAGATCCCAGATCTACTTCAGACAACACTGGAGTCGCCTCGTCGCTCGCCACTGGAATCGCCTACGACTCTGCCATCATAGGCTTGGCTATCCTTCAATATTATTCATATCATTTCCTATTGGCCTTTCTTTTATAATTTATTTATTACATACAATGTGGATATTTAAATGCTTAATGTGAATATCCGGTCAAATACCACATACAATCACTATATATATATATATATATATATATATATATATATATATAGAGAGAGAGAGAGAGAGAGAGAGAGAGAGTCAGGCTAGTGTACACTCGAGTGTACCAGAGGCACCGTACACCTCAATCATTTTTAAAGATGAAGTAACTTTTTAAAAAATCTAAACTATTGATCTTCTTAATTATCTTAAGAACATACTATATAATAAATTTTAGCTCATTTGGACACTTATAGGTCGTGAATCTAAAGAGGAAAAAATCATGCATTTCAAATTAGTTTTGTGCATTGATTTTGTTGTCCTTGGATGAGTGACTTACACTCATCCAAATGAGTTCAAATTTTGTATGTGGCCTATTATTATTGTAACCTTGAAGATCAATGGATTAGATTTTGAAAAAACATAGTCTACATAGGGAAACACCATTGGGGTGTACGACATGATCTGTACACTCGAGTGTATTCTAGCCTAACTATATATATACATATAAATATAAATATATATATATATATATATATATATATATATATATATATATATATATATATATATATATATATATATATATATATATATAGAGAGAGAGAGAGAGAGAGAGAGAGAGAGAGAGAGAGAGTCAGGCTAGAATACACTCGAGTGTACAGATTGCATGCTACTCTCAAATTGTGTTTTCATATCAAGACTATTTTTTTGTAAAATGTAAACCGTTGATCTTCATTGTAATACTATAACTGGGCTAGTTACAAATCTTGAGTCTATTTGGATGAGTGTAAGTCACTCATCTAAGGTCAACAAAACTGACGTGCCAAACTAATTTGAAATGCATTATTTTTGTGGTCTTTATAACATGACCTATAAATGTCCAAATGGACTCAAATTTTATATTTAAGTTACTCACAAGATGTTTAAGAAGATAAATGGATTAGATTTTAAAAAATATTGCATCATGAAAAACTACTTGAGTGTATTCTGCTCTGGATACACTCGAGTGTAATCGAGCCTGAATCATATAGAGTCAGGCTAGAATACACTTGAGTGTACAGTGAGGCTAGAATACACTTGAGTGTACAGATCACACGCTACACTATATATATATATATATATATATATATATATATATATATATAGAGAGAGAGAGAGAGTCATGCTAGAATACACTCGAGTGTACAGATCACATGAATACACTCAAGTGTGTTTACATATTAACACTATTTTTTTGCAAAATATAAACCATTGATCTTCACCATCATACTATAGGCTACATACAAATTTTGAGCCCATTTGGATGAGTGTAAGTCACTCATCTAAGGGAAACAAAATCGACACGCGAAACTAATTTGAAATGCATAACTTTTGCGGTCTTTATAACACGACCTATAAATGTCCAAATGTGCTCAAATTTTGCGTATGATCTATTCACAATATGTTTAAGAAGATCAAAAGATTAGATTTTTGAAAAAAAATATTGCATCATGAAAAACGACTATTTTTCCCAATGCATGGCTGGGGACGCGATGTCCGCAAAAAAAAAAAGAAAAAGAAAAACTACTTGAGTGTGTTCTGCTCCGAATACACTCGGGTGTATTCTAGCCTAACTCTCTCTCTCTCTCTCTCTATATATATATATATATATATATATATATAAATGCAATTTATATTCATCATCCTAAAAATTAGTTTTGATGGTGGATGTGACTGTGGTTATGACTATTGGGAAATCTAGGCGATATATAAGGTAGAGGAAACAAAAATTTAATGCTCAATTCCCTAACTAGCATATCACATCAACAACAATGTTTCTAGGAAAGCGGGTAACAAGACTTATATCAGTCTTGGAGCAACTCTAGTGAAAACTCTTGTTGCAGTAGAATGCACCTTTCTTAAAGTTGCACCTGGACAATGTCATCAGTGGCCTCCTGGTTGATCACCACGGATGACAATTATACCTCATCCTCTAAACGGAAGATAACAACATGGTTGCCTCTATAGTAGTCCACTTGGACCACTAGGAACTCCACGTTGTGCTACTAGAGCCAATGGGAAGGAGTTGTCCCTTTGAAAGTCAACCTGCTAGGGTTGATTCCCTCTCACCATTGTCTCTCCCTTGCTATCCCTCCCTTTTATGGGTAGGAGTTTCTCAGGCTGTCTATTGGTTACCACAACTAGATAGAACATCAATTGTCACAGTTTATTGTTGTGTCTGGGAATCCCCCAGTACCCCTCTATTTATAGGAGGGAAAGGGTCAAGGTTTCCCATCAATCTAGGGTCCAAGAGACAAAATTCACAAATTTTCTGAAAGTTATGAATGGTGAATTGATCATTTCACTAATGAAATGGTTAGGTCATGGTTGAATCGGTCGGTTTATGTCCTGAACCGGTTGGTTCATGTGCTTTATTGTTTTGAATCAAATTCACATTCAACATTCAATTAATGCAAAACATGATGTCAGTATCAATCCTTGATCCAAATCAAATTGATCATTGAATTGGAAAGTTCATCACATGAATCGTTCCTCTCAGACCTTAAACTAGTCGGTTCACTTAGAGAACCGGTTGGTTCATGCCCTGGTTCAACCATTAATCAACCAATGTTGTTTCCAATCAACCTGACATTCAACTGATCAATTCAACACTTGAACCAGTTGGTTCAGAGTCCAGTCAGTCAATTTGGAACCAATGTTGTTATAATTGAATTCCTATACACTTTAGTAATAAAGTTAAACAACATTCATGAATAAAATTTATCCCAAGTGCATCCTATGTGTGTGACCCTATAGGTCCCAAGTTACATTGGCAATGAATGTCCATAACTAACTTATGACATCACAAACAATGAGCGGTATCTAGAAACACATCATTGCTACCCAAGTCATTTGAAAAGTTGGAGAACCACTTCAACCTAAAATCCATAATTAGTGTTACCATGATCGTATAGTTCCTTTATCTTTGATATCTAGATTGAACTCAAGGTATATTATCATCATCCTGTCAACATTCAATTCATCTTCCTTGAACTAGAGAAGACTGTCTGAGATGCATCTGAGTTCACATATCACATATTGAATCACATGAGTATGTCCATACATTTCTCAATCTTGCTTATTAATAGGCCTATATATCAATGTCCTGTAGGAGGGACAAATTCCTTCTACATCTCTTACACTCAATCCCCATGTGTCACAATGCATCTGAGCATCACCTTTACAGGTCACGTTGGATGTTGTCAAAATACATCAAACAACATGTTATAAGTGTCGTGACTTCAGGTCTAAGAACCACAATCACAACTATCACTGTTAGAGATGATTCTGACCACCATTCTATGGTACCCATGTATCACTCTCAAGGCGGGTCTGTCTGATACACTATTCTTGAACATGTACTTGTGTACCTGACTTGATATCATATATCATGACTAATGAGACTTTGTCATCAGTCAATACACACTCTAGTCTTATGTATTACTGTCATCTATTTTCTTCCACAATAACATCTAACTAGGGATACGACAAGAATGTATATACTCTTAAGATACATATGATCTAATTGTTCAATTCCTCAACCTGAAGTCATATGTCATCTCTTTAGACATTTATTATATGTGTGTTATCGTCTCATGATTGAGACAAACATAATAGACGAAATCACCTTTATCATTAACAAATCAATTATCTAATGCCTCATTAAAATCATCATACGATAGGCTCTCTGGGCATACATACCAACAATGACCTATGCCCCCAAATCTGTATGTGTGGCTAAATGGTTTTTATTCCTATTTTTATATTTTAGTTAGCACATTGAGCCTCTCTCTCCTTTTCCATATGTAAAGTTAATGCTTTCCTTTCTATGCTCCCCTCTAATGTAACTTGAAGTTTCCTTATTACAATGTACTAAGTTAAATAGGAATAGGATAGTTCTATTTCCATTTTTGGCAAAAGAAGGCATTCAACACGAGATGAACTGACTGACTTTAAACTCAAACCGATCAACCGAAGGACTGAGTAGTTTTTAAAATAAGAGGAGCTGATCGACCGACTAGTGGCCCAATCGATCGACTTGATGAGTCCAAACATTTCTTGAACCATAGACCAGTCAACTGATCCAAGAGACCAACTGACTGACAGAGACCAAAAGATCATCTCAAGATTTGAGTCGATTGACCTGACTGGTTCCAACATAGATCTTCCTCAACAATAGTTTGCTACATATGGCATTGAACTTAGGTGGGAGAAATTCCTTATGACTCCAAGGAATTTCATTGGTGGGCCCATAACCATTGCTCATATTTTATAATTGCATGTTTTCATTTTTGGACATAACATGTATATGATACATACTATAAGTATGTGGTGATTGGATATGTCTATGTATTTATATAAATATAATCCCTCAATCCAATATTAACTCTTAGATTCTTTCCATAAGAAACACATCTGAAAATCTTGATTAACTAAGAGTGGGCACATCAAGCATGGTGCGTAGTCTATCTCATGGAAGTGTGATGGTAGTTGTGTGGGCCTGCCAAGTAGGGTACATTACTATCTTGTTGGTTTTTGGATAAGACTTAACTAGGTGACCTTAATGATATTAGGTGCCCACAAGCATACAAATGGATTGTTACAAAGAGTTATGTACACCATCTATCCAAGAATTTCATGATATGCAATTTGCACATGTTTACTACCTTAATAATTAGTTATGGACACTAGTGTTGTCTGGGTAACAACTTAATTGTTTAGAAGCTTGCACACTGCAATCTTCCAAATTAATATGTGAGGGCTATCAATTTGAAAAAAATATTGGGAGCGATAATTAATTATATGCCTAATTAAATATCATCAAATTTAGTTTAATCAAATCAAATCAAAATTGTTTTGACATTTTGCAAATTTTTTCTTGTAGAAACAAATGGAAAACAAATAATCATTGTTGATCAGTCCTTAAGAAGGACAAACTAAATAGGAGGAACTTCCATGACTGGTTTTGCACTTTGAGAATGGTTAGTAAAATCTCTATATTCTAGATACGCTAGTGCTAGAGGAACATGCTCCTCATGCGCCAAGGGATGAGGTTGATGCTTATTGGAAGCATGGCAGTGATGCCTTAGACATTTACCACCTTATGCTATATTGTATATGTCAGATCTAGGGCTCCAGAGGGGGGTGAATAGAGCTTCAAAACTGGCACAAGAATAGTTAGACCTTCAAATTATATCAATTGGAAGCAAATTCTAAAAGTAAATTTGAAGTCCTATCTAAACAAGCATAGCAAGGATAAGAGAGTTAGAAACGAACACTTGGACAAGGTGTATAGAGTGGTTCGAATCTCCAAACTAGGAGACCGTCAATATACTACCTAGAGAGGTCAACTTCTAGGACTTTGCAACCCATGTATACTTATATTCCATTATAAGACATACAAGAAGATCACCTTACATCCAAGGTCTTACCTATCCATGAGCTAGTCTTCTACCTCACAACAGGTCTTACTATAACACCCATATTTTTATAACACGTGAGCAGAAGCAATTTTTTTTTTGGAGTGTCACAAACATGATAGTCATTGCAATTAAAGCAAATGAATCACTTTGCACTGAGTAAAATTGATTCATACATAGTCCTTGATAAAAAGAAAACTACAACTCATCAAATATACTCTGGTAACAAGACTAAGCATAAAAAGAGATGTCTAAACTCTGAAACTCCTTGGTAGATGGCACCCCACTAGGCAAGATGGAAAATCTCCTAGACCTTTACTTGTTCCTTTGATCCTCAACTACTCCAAAATCTGCAGACATCGCGTCCCCAGCCATGTATTGGGAAAAATAGTCGTTAGAGTAAGTGGCATGAGTATTCTAAGGATACATTGCTAAAGAACTGAAATTGAATATTATAAACATGAACTAACATCAAACTGTGAGTAAATTGAAACATAAAGTATCTTATTTCTCAACCTAGATTCTTATCTTTCTACCTTACATTATTCTGGAGACATGTACCCTAGTACATGGGTCTCATGACCTACACCAAAGTGTTTGGGTCATACTTATCTTATTTGATTCCCTCTCATCATACTCATGGATGAGATTATGGGCATGCTCTAAACTAAGATATCTTTTACTTATGATTTTTATCTGATTGTGGCCACCATTATACAATAAGTTCTCCTGAATTGGCGTATCTACGTCTTGAACTGGTACCAAAGTACCGAATTGGCACTACTTTCCTCTAAATGACACCGAGGTGTCTCTGAATTGGTGTGGCTACGCCCTGAATTGGTGTTGCAACACCTCTGAATTGGAGTAAATAATCCTCTGAATTGGCAACAGATGCCTCTGAATCATCCTAGGACTACTGAATGAGGACTTATCATATATTGTCTTATGTGAAGGTTCAAATTAATTATCTTAAATCTAAACTTACTAAATACTGAAATTGAGCTTATCTTATACTGAAACTGAATTCTGATAACTAAACTTATCTGAAGCCGATTACTGAGTATGTACTAAATTCTAAATCTGAATCTGAATCTGAATCTTTTATGCTGAAGTGATAAACTAAATCTACAACTGAATGTGAATATGGATCTCAATTACTTCATAATTGAGATTGGGTCTAAAACCCTTATTATGTATCTTTATTTAGTATTCAACTACTCACACACTGAGTAATCTAAGTCAGAATCTAAATTTGATGTCCTTGTTATCTAGATACATCTTAATTTGAAACTCTAATATATTAGAATGACCTCATTGATAATAATTATATGACAACTGAGTCTAGAGGCTTAGGAAAAAGGATATGAATTACATATAAAAAGACCAATCATACAAAGTACCTTAAGTCAAGTTATGAAAGTAGTTTAAGTACAAAATATCTAAAAACATGAACCTGACAAGATGATTTAACCTTTATAAGATATTATTAAATCTGATCTTACCCTGAATCTTAATATTTACATATGAGCATACACCTTACAACTTAAACCTTAAAAGCAATCTTATATAAGCTTATCTTGAAACTTAATCATAACTTAATTCATCATAATTCATATTATCATCATAAGTCAATTAACAACACACCTTGATCCCAACAGTACATTTATCTTGAAAATTGGAGCATGCCTTAATATGTTCAAAACTTGTATTCTGACCTTGAACTTAATTTAAAGATATTACTCATTCTATAGAATCTGATTAACTACTTAGTTCTTGGATCTCTCAATATATAAGAAAACATGATTCTAATTGAAATCTTAATACATGGCTATATCTATGTATATGAGAAATACTAACAACATACTTATACTTAAAATCTCAATACAAAGTTATCCCAAATCATTAACTAATATGTGACTATATTACTTGCTTATCTTATATTGAAATCTTATTCATTAATTTAAAACATTTCTAAGAAATCTTATAGGGACATGATTCTTTAACTTTCTCATAGAGTTGATCCATGAGTCACAACTATTTTGAGCAACATATCTCTACTTGAGATTTTGGATATCTAAACTTACATAATGATAGAAATATGAGAACAATACTGTTTGCACATCTTAACTTTGAAATCTTAGAACATTAAACCACATAGGTCATGAAAGTCTTAATAGGAGACATGTAAACATATTGAACTTAAACTTATGAATACGCATGTGCATGGACCACTTACCTTTTGTGTTGATGATGTCCTTAACTTAGTCTTGATTTCTTGTTCCAAATCTTAATCACCTGGATATAATCAAAGTTCTATAAGTCTAAGTACATGTTCCCTCTTTCTATTTCTAAATCTCAAAACCCCATCTTCCTAACTATATATACCAACTTAGGGTTCTTATTTAGACTAAACATAACTTTAATCTAAAATCACCGTAAAATCTTGGCGTTGAAATAAAATAAAACTCATACTATATAATAAATATTATCTTTATACTGAAATAAGACACAAATCGTCTTATGCACTAATATGAACATATACTTCATATAATGAGAATAATTCTCAAACATAGTTACATATTCTAAACTTATTGACTCAATTAGGAAATCAAAGTAGAATACCATCACGTTACTAATATCATACCTAATTAGGCATACATATAACATTATTGTGTCAGGATAATCATTTATTATTCTTTCATAATGGCTACTCATCTAAAACTAAATACTAATATAATAACACAAGAAACTTCATCAAATCTCTAGAAAAGTATTCATATAATGTAAGAAGATCATGTATTAAAATATCAGGTCATTTAAAAATCAGATCATGGGTGAAATATCCGAAATACCCTTATTAGGGTTTACATTAAAAACCTCATTTAAACTTTATATATGAAAGATCAGGATCTGAATTAATGTTAAACATATCAAAATACGCATTCAGTAAAATTTGTATGAATTTCTAAAGGCGTTTACTATTTTTAATTGGCAAAACATCAAAATCATATAGTTTTGACTACTCAGAATATAATAAATAGAAGAAATCAAAATCATACCCTGGAACTATTTTTATAAGATAGTACTCTCAAAGAGATTTCCATAGGTACCTTGTTTGTCCCAAACCGAGATCTGTAGCTCAAGATATGAATTTTTGAAAATTACCTTAATGTTGATGAATTTTCGTCGCCAATCTGGAATCCAACGGTCCCAATCTATTGGCCCGTCACCCTTCATCTTTCTCCTATGACTTGAGCTCCTCTGTTCCAGATCAGAAATAGAGTAGGCGGCACATAGGTCTGGCAGCCGCATCCCCCATCACCATGAATTGCCTTCTTGTGGGAAAAAGGCCTAGATGGCTTCGCCCTTCAGCTCCCATCGCTGGCGGCTGGGTCCAAGCTTCAGTACTGGAGATCTTCAAATCTCCATGGCCACCCAGGTAAACTACATGGCTTCTAGGTGACCTGCATGGCTGCCCAAGTTTGTCCCTCAGTTCTCTTCCCTCTCCATACCAGTCGCTTGGCAAACCGTAATACTAGATCTACAAGACGCCACACACAAACCTCTCACGATTTTATGGTCTTGCGTCCAAGGATTCATGTATCGGATCCTCCCAGAAAGGGGACTCTGTTTCCAATTTACGGACTCTCCAGTCTGCGATGGACTGGAAATTGCTCTTTTTTATTTTTATTTTTTTGCACAAAAGTCCAATCTATAGAAATAATTCCACAGACCACCACATGATCCCGTTTGAACTCAAATTTTGTGATACGTGATATATTACCATTATCTTGTTATGAAAAACATATCAGGTCCAAATTAATTACATATACACTCCAAAAATATCTTTTAATTAAAAACCAAATAATTACTAATTTAATCACCTAGGCCACTAGATAAATCAAAAAAATCTAAATTTTCTCCCTTGATCTTATATATCAATTATCTATCTATCAAAATTACATTGAGTATTTATTATGAATATAAAATGCTAAATTCTCAAATTTGTACTCCAAGGACCCATATCTGAATCCTCATTGGCCCAATCAGGATTGAATAAGATTCTAGGGCCCCCAAACCATTCCATGATCTTTTAAAAGGTCCATTATCTATTCTCGGTTATGGAACTAAATCATCAATCAATATTCCCTTAACAGAAGATTTCATATGATACATTAGGTCAACATTACTTTACTTCCTTAATAATGATACTTAAGTTGGTCTGGAGCTCAAAATAGTAACTGAAGTCATTATATTATGTATTTTTCACATTACCATTCACATGAATTATTCATTTATATTCATCTATGTCTGGCTACAGTCATACACATTTAAGCCATTAGGTGTGCATTGCTTGACCAGATGACTTTGTATTACAAAATTTGTAAACTTAATTACATACCTAGCCATGGTTAATTCATTAGGTCCCTTGGCATACACTTACTGGAAAACCCCATACTAAAAGCTTACAATAGCTATGAAATTGAGGATGTTACAATTCTACCCACCTTAAAAAAAATTCTTCTTCAAAATTTCTTTAGGATACTACCCACCTTAGGGTTCTTCTTACCTCTTCATTCATTGATATTAACATATTAAGGTACACATGCTCAAAATTTTACATGAAAAGAGATATGTAATGTATTTTCATAAAATATTTATGTGAGCATTATCTATTACCTTGGTCTATTGTTCAACTCATACTTAGGGTTTATGAAACTAAACTTGGCTCTATACTTAGGGCATCTACCTCAACCTTCTCATGAATTCCTAACATTAGGTATAGTTGAGAGTCAAATCTTAGGTCTTCTAGGTATTTCCCACATTTCTAGATATGTGGTGATCAAGCACATACCCAGAGATGTGAGATCATGTCATGCTATCTCTCACTAACCTACTAATACATGTGTACCATACCACACAGACTAGTAAGAAATGAGAGATACATCAAAATCTAGTGCTTATGACATTGCTCTTCAATTCTCAATTGGTTGGCCATAACAATTGAGAATGAAGAAGCAACGTCATTAGCTAGGGTTAGGTTGAAACTTGAGACCTAGAATAGGTAAACATCTATATATGACATCTCTACTTCTTCTAAGGTGAAAACTCTTAGTCATTCTAGGTCATTGTATCTTTCTTTGGGAATCTATCCATACACCATAATCACTTATCTTCATCCTAGGGTGACCATGAGAATCATCTTTGCCTAGTGGCCATTTACCAAATTGCTCTGATACCATATTGTAACACCCAGATTTTTATAACACATGAGCAAAATCAAAATTTTTTTTGGGAGTGTCACAAACATGATAGTCATTGCAATTAAAGCAAATGAATCACTTTGCACTGAGTAAAACTGATTCATACATAGTCCTTGATAAAAAGAAAATTACAACTCATCTAATATACTCTGGTAACAAGACTAAGCATAAAAAGAGATGTCTAAACTCTGGACCTCCTCGGTAGATGGCACCCCACTAGGCAAGCTGGAAAATCTCCTAGACCTTTACTTGTTCCTTTGATCCTTAGCTGCTCCAAAACCTGCGGACATCACGTCCCCAACCATGCATTGGGAAAAATAGTTGTTAGAGTAAGTGGCATGAGTATTCTCAGGATACATTGCTAAAGAACGAAATTGAATATTATAAACATGAACTAACATCAAACTATGAGTAAATTGAAACATAAAGTATTCTATTTCTCCACCTAGATTCTTATCTTTCTACCTTACATTATTCTGGAGACATGTACCCTGGTACATGGGTCTCATGACCTACACCAAAGTGTTTGGGTCATACTTATCTTATCTGATTCCCTCTCATCATACTCATGGATGAGATTATGGGCATGCTCTAAACTAAGATATCTTTTACTTACGATTTTTATCTGATTGTAGCCAACATTATACAACAAGTCCTCCTAAATTGGCGTATCTACGTCCTGAATTGGTATCAAAGTACCGAATTGGCACTACATGCCTATGAATGACATCGAGTTGTCTCTGAATTGGCGTGGCTACGCCCTGAATTGGTGCCGCAACACCTCTGAATTGGAGTAAACACTTCTCTGAATTGGCAACAGATGCCTCTGAATCGTCCCGGGACTACTGAATGAGGACTTATAATATAATGTCTTATGTGAAGGTTCAAATTAATTATCTTAAGTCTAAACTTACTAAATACTGAATCTGAGCTTATCTTATACTGAAACTGAATTCTGATAACTGAACTTATCTGAAACTGATTACTGAGTATGTACTGAATTCTAAATCTGAATCTGAATCTTTTATGCTTAAGTGATAAACTAAATCTACAACTGAATGTGAATATGGATATCAATTACTTCATAATTGAGATTGGGTCTAAAACCCTTATCATGTATCTTTATTTAGTATCCAACTACTCACACACTGAGTAATCTAAGTCTGAATCTAAATCTGATGTCCTTGTTATCTAGATACATCTTAATTTGAAACTCTAATTTATTAGAATGACCTCATTGATAATAATTATATGACAAGTGAGTCTAGAGGCTTAGGAAAAAGGATATGAATTACATATAGAAAGACTAAGCATACAAAGTACCTTAAGTCAAGTTATGAAAGTAGTTTAAGTACAAAATATCTAAAAACATGAATCTGACAAGATGATTTAACCTTTATAAGATCTTATTAAATCTGATCTTACCCTGAGTCTTAATATTAACATATGAGCATACACCTTACAACTTAAACCTTAAAAGAAATATTATATAAGCTTATCTTGAAACTTAATCATAACTTAATTCATCATAATTCATATTATCATCATAAGTCAATTAACAACACACCTTGATCCCAACAGTACATTTATCTTGAAAATTGGAGCATGCCTTAATATGTTCAAAACTTGTATTCTAACCTTGTACTTAATTTAAAGATATTACTCATTCTATAGAATCTGATTAACTACTTAGTTCTTGGATCTCTCTCTATATAAGAAAACATGATTCTAATTGAAATATTAATACATGGCTATATCTATGTATATGAGAAATCCTAACAACATACTTATACTTAAAATCTCAATACAAAGTTATCCCAAATCATTAACTAATGTATGACTATATTACTTGCTTATCTAATATTGAAATCTTATTCATTAATTTAAAACATTTCTAAGAAATCTTATAGGGACATGATTCTTTAACTTTCTCATGGACTTGATCCATGAGTCACAACTATTTTGAGCAACATATCTCTATTTGAGATTTTGGATATCTAAACTTACATAATGATAGAAATATGAGAACAATATTGTTTGCACATCTTAACATTGAAATCTTAGAACATTAAACCACATAGGTCATGAAAGTCTTAATAGGAGACATGTAAACATATTGAACTTAAACTTATGAATGCACATGTGCATGGACCACTTACCTTTTGGGCTGATGATGTCCTTAACTTAGTCTTGATTTCTTGTTCCAAATCTTAATCACCTGGATATAATCAAAGTTCTATAAGTCCAAGTACATGTTCCCTCTTTCTATTTCTAAATCTCAAAACCCCATCTTCCTAACTATATATACCAACTTAGGGTTCTTATTTAGGCTAAACATAACTTTAATCTAAAATCACCATAAAATCTTGGCGTTGAAATAAAATAAAACTCATACTATATAATAAATATTATCTTTATACTGAAATAAGACATAAATCGTCTTATGCACTAATATAAACATATACTTCATATAATGAGAACAATTCTCAAACATAGTTACATATTCTAAACTTATTGACTCAATTAGGAAATCAAAGTAGAATACCATCACATTACTAATATCAGACCTAATTAGGCATACATATAACACTTATTATGTCAGGATAATCATTTATTATTCTTTCATAATGGCTACTAATATAAAAATAAATACTAATATAATAACATAAGAAACTTCATCAAATCTCCAGAAAAGTATTCATATAATGTAGGAAGATCATGTATTAAAATATCAGGTCATTTAAAAATCAGATCATGGGTGAAATATCCAAAACACCCTTATTAGGATTTACATTAAAAAACTCATTTAAACTTATTTATGAAAGATCAGGATCTGAATTAATGTTAAACATATCAAAATACACATTCAGTAAAATTTGTATGAATTTCTAAAGGCTTTTACTATTTTTTTAATTGACAAAACATCAAAATCATATAGTTTTGACTACCCAGAATATAATAAATAGAAGAAATCAAAATCGTACTCTGAAACTATTTTTATAGGATATTATTCTCGAAGAGCTTTCCATAGGTACCTTGTTTGTCCCAAACCGAGATCTGTAGCTCAAGATATGAATTTTTGAAAATTACCTTAATGTTGATGAATTTCTGTCACCAATCTGGAATCCAACAGTCCCAATCTATTGGCCCGTCGCCCTTCATATTCCTCCTATGACTTGCGCTCCTATGTTCCAGACCAGAAATAGAGTAGGTGGCACACAGGTCTGGCGGCCGCATCCCCCAGCGCCCCGAACTGCCTTCTTGTGGGAAAAAGGCCTAGATGGCTTCGCCCTTCAGCTCCCATCGCTGGCGGCTGGGTCCAAGCTTCAGTACTGGAGATCTTCAAATCTCCATGGCCACCCATGTGAACTACACGGCTGCTAGGTGAACTGCATGGCTGCCCAAGTTTGTCCCTCAGTTCTCTTCCCTCTCCATACCAGTCGCTTGGCAAACCCTAATACTAGATCTACAAGACGCCACACACAAACCTCTCACAATTTTATGGTCTTGCGTCCAAGGATTCATGTATCGGATCCTCCCTGAAAGGGGACTCTGTTTCCAATTTACGGACTGTCTAGTCCGCGATGGACTGGAAATTGCTGTTTTTTATTTTTATTTTTTTGCTGAAAAGTCCAATCTATAGAAATAATTCCACAGACCACCACATGATCCCGTTTGAACTCAAATTTTGCGATACGTGATATATTACCATTATCTTGTTATGGAAAATATATCAGGTCCAAATTAATTACATGTACATTCCAAAAATATCTTTTAATTAAAAACCAAATAATTACTAATTTAATCACCTAGGTCACTAGATAAATAAAAAACATCTAAATTTTCTTCCTTGATCTTATATATCAATTATCTATCTATCAAAATTACATTGAGTATTTATTATGAATATGAAATACTAAATTCTCAAATTTGTACTCCAAGGACCCATATGTGAATCCTCATTGGCGCAATCAGGATTGAATAAGATTCTAGGGCACCCAGACCATTCCATGATCTTTCGAAAGGTCCATTATGTATTCTCGATTATGGAACTAAATCATCAATCAATATTCCCTTAACATAAGATTTCATATAATACATTAGGTGAACATTACTTTACTTCCTTAATAATGATACTTAAGTTGGTTTGGAGCTCAAAATAGTAACTGAAGCCATTGTATTATGTATTTGTCGCATTACCGTTCACATGAATTATTCATTTATATTCATATGTGTCTGGCTACATTCATACACATTTAAGCCATTAGGTGTGCATTGCTTGACCAGATGACTTTATATTACAAATTTTGTAAACTTAATTACATACCTAGCCATGGTTAATTCATTAGGTCCCTTGGCATACACTTACTAGAAAACCCCACACTAAAAGCTTACAATAGCTATGAAATTGAGGATGTTACACTTACCCACTGTTGAAAGTAGCTCGAATCCTTCTCCTAGGACATCTCTTCCTTGCAACAAGTCTTCAACCTTGAGGATTTACGCACTAAGATACTTGGATCTTCCACCTTGTCCTTCTCCTTCACTTGGAGAAGATCTTCACACCTTCTTCAGCCTTGAAGAAGAATAGAAACTCCTCCTTCACTCAGAGAAGATCACTTCAGCCTTTGCTCTTTGAGAAAGGGGATTGGGAAGATGGAAAGTTGGAGAGATTTACAAGGTAACAATGAGGTAGTTCTCTTACAACATGCCTAACTCACTCATAATCACAAAATGCTTTATAAATGAGTGAGAGAAAGCGGCTCAAAGGGTTGTATCACACTCAACTATCTCAAGGACCAAGGATAGAATGAATGAGCAACCTTGGAATGAACTCCAAGAGGTCCTATATATAGTTGGAGATGTTCCTTTGAGTTTGGGATCACTTAAGAATGAAAAATAGACATTTTACAACTTGCAACAGATCTATTTTCATTTCTAACAACTCTCCAACGGTTGGAACCATTTTTTATATGTTTTTCGTACAGTGCATTCAGTCGAGTTTCAATAAAGGTAGCTCGACGGATCCACTATCTGACAAAGCCAATTTTCAAACTATCCGTCAAGTTTGTCCTGGGGTAACTCGACTGATCAACCAAAATCAACTTTGGTCAGAAAGTTGGTCGGTCGAGTTCCGTGAGTGTACAACTCGATTGAAGCAACCATTTTTAAAAATCCATCACAGATCAGTCAAGATTCAAACTCGACCGATTTAGTTGCTGTGAAATTTTTTCCAAAATGATTTTAAAGTGATCAAATGATGGAATTAATGGTCCCTAATTCTTTCTCGTCTCAGTTACAAGTCATATAATCAATACAAATGATTACTAAAATATTCTAAGGTGATTTGGAGTATTTTCCACAAAAGTACATGTGCATTTCTTTTGACTTGAACTTGTACAGGATAGGGCTTGAGGAATTTGATCCTTTTCATGTACTTAATGTCTGAAATCAATCTTAAACAAGCATATTAGATACATATGAATGGAATGGTTAAGTCATTATTAAAATATGGACAATGTATAACTCTCAAGTCAACATTCTCCCCCTTTTAACAATGACAAACCATTCCTCAACATTTTGAAAAGGATATGTAAAGTTATACCTGGGCCTTGTGAATGGTAAGGGTATTCATAATTTGAACAATGTGAATTGCTCCCCCTCAATCTATGCTCACTCTTACTTGCATAGCTAGTCTTTCTATACAAAGATATATAACATGTATACTACATGTTCCTTTAGCAAGTCACATTATAAAACATATACTTAGACAAGAAAAGGATCACATAGATAGTAAAAGCAATATGGTTGAGCTTCAAAACAACAAACTTCTCTCCCCCTTTTGGCATTATCAAAAAGTAAAGGGGGTAGAAGAGCATACAAATAGGTCTTCCCCAAGCACAACCAAAACATGTAGCCATAAGAGAAAACATGCAACCACATAACACACATCAAACAAAGATGGGAGAGAAACAAGCAACCAGTGTCATAATCAAAATAAGAAAAGCATACCAATAACTCACATGATAGAACATACATAGATTTATGATACAAAAGATTAAGATTAAAACATAGAGGCATGTTCTCAAAGCAACTACAAGCCAAAATGATAAAAACAACATGATGATAGAAATAGTACAACTCAGATAATGTGCCCAGATGTCTCAAGTACAAAACAGACTAGAAAGATATATATGATCAACATATAAAGAGTAAAAAACTAAACATCTAAATGTTTAGGCTGTCTAAGTCCAAAGGATCATCATCAACATCATCATCATCATCAGAAGCTTCAGGCTCATATTCCTCATCTCCATCTAAAGGTGCAACACTGGCAACAACTTCACCTTCATCACCAGAGTCACCAACAAAGCCATCATCATTAGAACAATTCTCATGGACATCATCCTCAGATGCCTCCTTTTCAGTAGCAACAACTTCCTCATAAACCTGGTCGAGCATCTCCTCATTGAAAGAAGGACCAAAACCACGACCGAGCCACATGGCATTTTGCTCATACCAAGTCATGCCAAGATCATGGAGCTCCTTGACCCGAGGGAAAGTGGGAGTAGAAGTGCCAAGGCCTGCAAGAAGAGTAGCTAGGGGGAATTAGGGAGAAGTAGCACTCCAGGGGTAGGTGCATGCGCAGGTCCAACAACAACAGAGGGCATAGAAGCGGAAACAACAGGTGGAGGGGCCAGGTAGAAGTGATTATATGCAAAAGAAGCATAATCACCACTTGGGTAGGGCTGGTAGGTAGGGTAAGGATGGGTACATGATAGGTTCATGGTTGACATGATCTGGAAGAGATCCTGATACAGATGCTCCTGAACTTGTAGGTTGTACGTCTGATGATGCACCATGTAACCCATGAGGGATTCACTAGATACATGAAACGAGGAGCGGGAATGTCAGGAGGGTGGTGGAGGTGGAGGTAGAGGCTATAGGTGTGGTGGAAGAAGATATAGGCAAAAAGGATTTCTTGAGAGTGGTCTCACTAATGCATACTCCTTTTGTAGAAGGTTTGTAATCAAAATCATGAAAAAGAGACTTCTAAGTCGCAAAGGTGAAGAGACTACAAATCAAAGCTGGGTAGGGAGGGTGGGTGTCTCAGGTATTCTTTCCAGAGTCGAACAAGGTCATGTGATGAAGAATGTGTCTGGTCTACTTGACTCATATCTTCTTCAAAAGACAAAACATAATTACTCTGGTATTCTCTACAATTTTAGTTTGATTATTCTTGGGATGAATATTATAGTTGACTACCAAAGAAAGTATGTGGTTTCTGAGACCCAAGGAAGAGGATGGGATGGTGGATTTCTTCCTATAGGGTGTCATATGCTTCTACAAGAACTTATGAATGTCAGGGAGAGTGATATCATATTGGTTGTAGAAGACCTCATGGTTAATAATGTCAAAATAACCACGATAGTCTTCCCTCCATGTGTTAGTTACCTCAGTATTATTGAAAAACATATTCAAGGTATATTATGAGATTGTGAATTTCTTACCTGAAATCATAGAGGTGATAACCACTTGAGTATTAGGAAGGGGTACAAGAGTGTCATAATTCCATGATAAATTGGCATACAATTCATGAATTGCCTTAGTGTTTGTAATGGAATTGTGAAAGCTCCGACATTCGACACTTAGGGCTGCAAGGTGATGGTCATAAAGCAAATCGACAACCTCATCTATAACCTCTTGTTTACGTGGATGAGGCTCAAATAAGGCACAAAAGGGAAAATGATTCCTAGGAAGGAGCTCCTTGTACCTATATAGACCTTCATTGGAAACGAAAAAGGTGTCATCAAAGGAAATGGGATGAGAGTTGGAGGAAGATGATGGTGCTTCAGAAGGTGCAGCCCTCTTTCTTCTATTGGAAGCCATGGAGGTGAATTGGAGAAGATTAATAAACCAAAAATGAGAAACACCACGAAAGGCCATCTAAATATCTAGGGAAGAAAGGAAAGAGAAATAGGTAGGTCAAACTAAGGCTGGATAGGGCTAGGAGAGGGAAGGTTGGGGTTAGGGTTGAGAGCTTGAGAGAGATGGAGTGAGGATCGATCGACTTTTCTCTAGTTGAAAGGGAGAATGGTCGACCAAAACCTACTTGTGTTTTGTTCCAACCCAGTCATTGGTCAAATTATGTGAGAAAGAAACTAGACCAAATGGATTTTGATAAAAGCCCTCATCCACCAATCAGTCGAGTTTGCAACTTGAGCGACAATAGTTCTATCCCAAGTTTAGAAGTTCTAGTTTCCAAAAATTTGAGTGTTAATTAAATTAAATTTTCTAGTCTATTTTGAATTTTAGATATACTTAGGCACATATCACTCATCATTGGGTACTATTTAGCAATAAAACTGTCATTTGCGAAAGATACCCAAAATAAACAAAAAAATAAGGAAAAAGAACATGAAAAATTTGCACTTTAGAAAACAAGGGTTATCAAGTCGAGGAAAGCATTTAGGATAAATAACAACTAAATAGAAGGTAGATCAGATTCATCTAAAGCAACTATGAGCATTCTAGATTTAATAAAATTAAATTACTCTCTCTAGCTAGAGATGTAGTAAAAATGTCTACCAACTGATTTTCTGTGTTCACATGCGTGATATAAATATCCTTCTTAGCAATGTGATCATGAAGGAAATGATGGTGAACCTATATATCTTTGTATCTACTATGTAATATAGGATTGTAAGATAAATTGATTGCACTAGTATTGTCACAAAAGATAGGAGAAGCATCAAAATAAATGTTAAAGTCTTGGAGCATTTGCTACATCCATAGAACTTGGGACAAAAACTCTCGAATGCAATGTATTTAGCCTCGATAGTTGATAGAGCCATTGTGCTCTATTTCTTATAAAACCAAGACACCAACCATGGTCCTAAGAGGAAGCAAGTGCCACTTGTGCACTTTCTATCAATCAAACATCCTGTATAATTAGCATCTCTATAAGTAGTAAGAGTAAAGTCACTTGACTTAGGATACCATAGTCCAAATTTTTGGGTCTTGGCTAAGTACCTTAAAACCCTCTAAATAGCTGTAAGATGTGATTTCTTTGGATTTGATTGAAAGCGAGCACACAAGCCAACACTAAACATGATGTCAGGTCTAGAGGCAGTTAAATAAAGTAACCTTCCAATCATACCTCTATAGAGCTTCTCATCCACTTTCTCACCTTCTTCATCTTTATCAAGTTTGGCGGTGTTTGACATGGGAGTGTCCATCGACTTGGTGTTCTCCATCCCAAAGCGTTTGAGTAGCTCACTTGTTTACTTGTCTTGGTTGATGAAGTTCCCATCTTTAGTTTGCTTACTTTTTTCTTACCACCTTGCCACTTTCATCTAGCCTATTGAAGTAGACCCACTTGGTGCCAATGATCTTTCTATCACTTGGTCTTGGCATTAGAGTCCACACTTTGTTCTTCTCAAATTTCTCCAGTTCTTCCTGCATGGCTAGAATCCATTCTTCATCCCAACAAATTCTTTGACATTCTTTGGCTCGAGTTGTGAGATGAAGGAGTTGTTGGCTTGTTCTTTGTTGTAGGCAACCCACATCTTAACTCTTTCAAATGGGTCACCTATGATTAGCTCTTTAGGATGATTCTTTGCAAACTGGGGAGTTGGATCCTTCTTTTCTTCATCTATCTCTTCTTTTTAAGTGGCAACCTCTTTTCCTTTGTGGGTGATGTTGAGTTCTATTAATACAAGAATTACCTCATTTGCAACATCTTCATTAGAAATATCCTTGGAAACATAGGGGTTAGTCTCAATAAATTTGACATTAATGGATTCTTCTACTTTAGATAGATCAACATGATACACTCTATAAGCCTTGTTAGTAGTGGTATAGCCAAGAAAGAAAGCCTTGTAGGATTTTGGATCAAACTTTTCAAGTGAATCTTTCGTGTTCAAAACAAAATAAGGACACCCAAAAATGTGAAAATACTTTATAGAAGGCTTCCTACCACGCCATATCTCATAGGGGGTTTTCTTCAAAGAGGGATGTGTGAAAACCCAGTTTTGCACAAAACATGAGGTACTAACGACTTCTACCCAAAAATTCTTTGGAGTGTCATACTCTAAAAACATGGTCCTAGATATTTTCTATTGTGACCTATTCTTCCTCTCTACAAATCCATTTTGTTGAGGTGTTCGAGGTGAAGAAAAGTTATGTGCATATCCACACTCTTCACAAAAATGTTCAGAAATATCATTTTCAAATTCTCCCCCATAAGCACTAAGGATGGAAACAACCTCACAATAAGCTTTGTTTTTAACTCAGTTGCAAAAGCTAGAGAAAACATCAAGAGTATCGCTCTTAGAAATGAGAAAGAAAGTCCAAGTATATCGAGAGAAATCATCGACAATAATAAGACAATACTTGAAACCACAAAGCGATTGAGTTCTCATAAGTCAAAATAGATCAATAGGGAGAAGTTAAAGCACTCTCTTGGTGCTAAGGACTCCTTTTGATTTGAAGGTGGACATGGTTTTCTTTCCTTGGGTACAAGGTTGGCATTCCTCATCCTTTTTAAAAACCAATTCAGGAAGTCCTTTGACCAAGTCCTTTTTTCTCAACTTCTTCAATTGATGCATATTTACAAGACCTAGCTGACGATGCCAAATAGAAATATCATTTGGATTGACTACAAGGCATCTACCAAAAATAGGCTTAATACAATTACATAAAGATTACCATTCTTAGTTCCCTTATATATGACATTGTAAGTGAGGGGATCTAGGAGAAAACATTAAAAAGAAGTAAATAACACAAGGTAACCATTATCACATAATTGACTAACACTTATTAAATTGTGGTGTAGGCCATCTACAAAGAGAACATTCTTGATACACAAGGATTCACCTACATCACTCTCACCTTTACCTTACCTTTCTTATTGTCCCCAAAAATAACCGATCTTCCTTTCTTCTTTGTGAAATTGTTAATTTGGCTTATATCACATGTCATGTGCTTTGTGCTACCACTATCAACAATCCATTTTCCTTTTTCCTACAAGAAAGGAGAATGTTCATTCCCAACTCAAACTTTGGGATCTAGAGTTAGCTTGGGGACCCGTTTCATCTTTGGGTTGGTCCCCGTATGCTTGTAAGGACAATAAGTAGAATAATGATTGTCACTTTTGCAATGAGAGAAAATCATGGGGTTCTTAGAGATAGAAGACTCTCCAATGAAAAGAGGAGTTTACTTACTCTTTTTCTTACCTTTGGCCTTACCCTTGCCTTTAGGACCTCCATAGAAATCCAAAACCACTAGTACTACTTTATTTGGTAGAATGGTCAAGGATTTCATTTAGGGAGTTTTTCCTTTGAGGAATTTCTGCAGAGAGGCTCTAAGTCTATGATTGTCATCAGTAAGAGATATAATAGTAGAATACAAGCTAGAAAGATCATCTCTAGCATGAACAAAGTTGGCCTCTAAGAAGAGGGCTTTCATCAAGTAAGAAACCTTTTCAAGAGAGATAGAAGAAACATCATTACTAAGCAAAATAGGTCTCGAAGATAAATCATTAACTTGCCCATGTAACCTAGCATTTTCATATTTAAGCAAATGAATTTCTTTGAGATAAACATCTCTCTCGTCTCTAAAAGAATCAATAATAAACTTAAGTTCAACATTTTTAGTTTTAAGTAACTGAAGCTCAGTAAGGCCCTTTTGGTTGTCTTCCATAAGAGATTCAATATTCTTAACATAGACACCATACTCTACTTAATCTCCATTGTATTGGACCTCAAAATAAAGAAATTGGCATTGCAAGGAATCAATTCTCTCAAGATGAGTTTTCTCATCTTTCTCAAGAATATCAAGTTTAACATACCAATTATCAATAATTTTACCCAACCTCTTCTTTTTAGATTTACATTCTTAATAAGAAGAAGGGGTAGTAACAATAATGTCAATAATAGTTTCTTTATCTAACTCATGCAAACTTACCTCACTTACCTCACCAATATCTTCACTTGTGGAGGTCACGAGTGTAAGGTACTCTCCATCTTCATTAGAGCTTGAGCCACTAGAGGATTGATCCTTCCCAAGCTACATGAGCTGCATCTTTGTGCCTCATCTCCTTCTCATCCTTCCTCTTGTATTTTCTATCTTTCTTGTACTCTTCCTCCTTCTTAGAGCTGCTCTTGTGGTGTGACTTTCTAATCTTAGGACATTCACTCTTATAGTGTCCTTTTTTACCACACTTGTAGCACATTGGAGTAGATGAAGAAGATTGCTTTCCTTTGAAGTGCTTTCCCTTGGAGAAGTTGGCTTCATGCTCACTAGGGACATCATCTTCATTAGAGGAGGAGGGAGAGGTCTTACAAGAAAGTTGTTATTGGAGTATGATAGCCTCCACTTGAGCTTTGAAGGCACTATCTTTGATCTTCTTTGATTCTTTTTCTTATTATTTGTCTTCCTCTTCTTGCTTGTCAAGTCTTGGCTCATGAGCTTGTAGATTTCCAATAAGATCCTCGGTTGGAAGATCACCAAGACTTCTTAATTCTTCAATGGAGGTCACCTTTGACTCCCATCTCTTTGGACGAGACCTCAAGATCTTTGAGTTGATTGCTCCTCTATCCAAAGTATGTCCCAAAGCAGCAAGACCGTTGATGATGATGTTGAATCTTGAGTACATCTCGGCAACTCGTTATTTCTTCCCCATCTTGAAGTTTTGTAGGAGGCTATTCAACATGTATATTTTTGCCTCCTTCACTTTATTTGTGCCTTCATAAGTGATGCACAATTTGTCCCATATCTCATAGGTTGTATACAATGAGGAGATGCAGCTGCACCAATATGAATGAGGGCTACATTGAGGGTGCCAATTGTTTTGGCGTTGAGGTGTGCATTCTTTAGAACTACTTCATCCCAAGTTGATACAATCTGGTTGTCTCCTTTAGGGTGCACTCATCACTTTCCACATATCAAAGTTCATTCCTTGAATGTAAAATTGCATCCATTGCTTCCAATAGAGGAGGTACTTGCTTCTTGTCATCTCGTAGTAGATTTCTTGGAGAAGATACTTGCTCTGATACTTGCTCTGATACCACTTGTTGCATAAGAATAGTTAGACTTTCACATTAAATCAATTGAAGCAAATGCTAAAAGTAAATTTGAAGTCCTATCCAAACAAGCATAGAAAGGATGAGAGAGATTGAAACAAATACTTGGACAAGGTGTTTAAAGTGGTTCCAATCTCCAAACTAGGAGACTGTAAATCCACTACCTAGAGAGGCCAACCTCTAGGACTTTGCAACCCATGTATACTTATATTCATTATAAGACATAAAATAAGACCACCTTATATGCAAGGGCTTTCCTATAGAAGATCTAGTCTTCTACCTCACAACAAGTCTTACCCACTCTTGAAGCAGCTCAATTCCTTCTCCTAGGACATCTCTTCCTTGCAACAAGTTTTCAGCCTTGAGGATTTATCCACTAAGCTCCTTGGATCTTCCGTCTTATCCTTCTCCTTCTCTTGGAGAATATATTCACACCTTCTTCAACCTTGAAGAAGAATAACAACTCCTTCACTCAGAGAAGATCACTTCAGCCTTTTTTCTTTGAGAAAGAGGATTGGGAAGGTGGAAAGATGGAGAGCTTTACAAGGTAACAATGAGGTAGGTCTCTTCCAACATGCCTAACTCACTCATAATCATGAAATGCTTTGTAAATGAGAGAGAGAAAGGGACTCTAAGGATTGTACCACACTCAACTATAGCAAGGACCAAGGATTGAATGAATGAGAAACCTTGAAATGAACTCCAAGAGGTCCTATTTATAGCTGGGGGTGTTCCTTTGAGTGTGGGATCACTTAAGAATGAAAAATAGCCATTTTACAAGTTGCAATGGATCTATTTTTATTTCTAACAACTCTTCAATAATTGGAATCACTTTTTATGTATTTTCCACACAGTGCATTTGGTCAAGTTTCAATAAAGGTAACTCGACCGATCCACTATCCGACAAAGCCAATTTTCAAACTATCGGTCAAGTTTGTCGTGGGGTAACTTGACCGATCTGCCAAAATCAACTCTGGTCAAAAATTTAGTCAGTCGAGTTCTGTGAGTGTATACTCGACCAATGCAACGATTCCAAAAATCCAACACAGATTGGTTGAGATTCACACTCGACTAATTAAGTTTCTGTGACAAATTTTCTAAATTGCTTTTAAAGTGATCAAACGATGGAATTAAGTGTCCCTGATTCTTTCTCATCTTAGTTACAAGTCATATCATCAATAAAAATGATTACAAAAATTTTCTAAGGTGATTTGGAGTGTTTTCCACAAAAGTGCATTTGTATTGCTTTTTACTTGAACTTGGACAAGCTAGGGCTTGAAGAATTTGATCCTTTTTCATGTACCTAATGCCTAAAACCAATGTTAAACAAACATATTAGATACATATGAATGGAATGGTTAAGTCATTATCAAAATATGGACAATGTATAACTCTTAAATCAATAATATGAACTATGAGTTGCATTAGAAGCATGAAGACATGGGGATTCTAGAGATGATAACACATTTGAAGAAAATGAACTAGAATCATGCAAAGCAAGAAAGGAACAATGTCTGAAAGTCACTTTTTGTGAGCAAGTTGACAAAAGGAGATCTAGTAAAGACCCATGTGCTTAATATGATTGGACATGTGGAACATCTAAAATCACTAGGATTCCCTTTTAGCCAAGAGTTGTCCATAGATATGATTCTATAATTGTGGTCGGAATCATATAGCCAGTTTATCGAGTGTTATTACTTGAGTAACTTGGCCAAACCACTATCAAAATTGCTTGGCATGTTTATAGATATTGAAGCATGAATGAAGAAGGACAAACCCATTACGGTTATCAACAAAGAAGATTCCAAAGATGAAAGAAATGCTAAGAATAGTTATGAGATAAGCTAAAGTCCAGGTCTTCAACACTCAAGACAAGGACAAAGATAAGTGCAAAAGGAATCTATCCTTTGCACTTAAGGGTCTTAGTAAGATGAAGAAGGGGATAGAGATCTCCACTTCAAGTATATATGTTATTGAAATAAATATGTCACTTTTCATCCTGAGTAGTAGATATCTGATGTGAATCTCATATATGCTTGAATATGTAAGATCTTAAAAGAAGTAAGCCTTTAAGAAAGGGTGAGGTCAAACTACGTGTTGCAAATGGAGCAAGAGTTGCTTCCATTGCAATTGGAACCTATAATTTATCTCTACACACGAGGCTTCTAATAGAGTTAGAGAACTACTATTTTGTACCTTCCATTAATAGAAACATTAATTTGTATCTTGTATGGACAATAATGGATTTAATTTCTTATGAAGAATGTTCAATGTTCTATCTCAAAAGATGAGATCTTTTATGGCAATGCCCCAATGTCATATTGTCTTTATTTGTTGGATCTAGAGAAAAATGTTTATAACGTAAATATTAAAAGATTAAAACTCGATAAATAAAACAAAACACACCTTTCACGTTGTTATCTAGAGAATATCAATGAGGAACACTTTTCTAGATCCATAAAGATGGATGTCTAGACTCTTTTGATTATGAATCAATAGATACAAGTGATTCTTGTTTGTTGGGAAATATGACAAAGACTCCTTTCACTATTAACAATGAGAGGTCTAGTGATCTATCAGGACTCATACATACTGATGTGCAAGGCCTTTTTTGAACAAATGCTAGAGGTGGTTATCGATACTTCATTACCTTTACTTATGATCTCAGTATGTATGGTTATATTAACTTGATGAAACATAAGTCAGAAACCATTGAAAAGAACAAGGAATTCATGGATGAAGTACAAAAACAACTTGGTAAAAGTATTAAGGCAATTCAATTTGATCAAGGTGGAGAATAATTAAGCCAAGAGTTTGAGGACCTTCTACGAGACCGTGGTATCATATCACAATGGACTCCACCTGGAACACCATAACATAATGGTGTGTCATAAAAAAGGAATCGTACATTGCTAGATATGGTGCAAACATTGATGAGTTTTCTGACCTTTTGACTTCCTTCTTTGGTTATTCTCTAGAAACTATAATGTTTACACTGTACCATATAAATCAATTTAGAAAACACCATATGGAATATGGTATGCAAAGCGTCCCAATGTGTCTTTCATTAATATTTAGGGATGTGAATCTTATGTGAGAAAGCGGTTTCACAAAAAGATTGGACCCAAATCAGTTAAATTTTATTTTATTAGATATCCTAGGGAAACCAAAGGATACTAATTTTTTACCCCATCTAACAACAATGTGTTTGTTTCTAGGGATGCTATATTCCTAGAAAATGAATTCATTTCAAAAGGAATCAATGGGAGGAAAGTAGAACTTGAAGTGGTTTGAGACCAACATGAAAAAATTGAACCTATAGAGGTACAAGAGGAACATAGAGAGTCACAAACTGTTGTAGAATCACATATTCCTCATGTAACACATGAACCTCATAGATCTAGAAGGATACACCTTGAGCAAGAAAGATTAGGTTATCTTGTGATTCGAGAAGGCAATGAGCTGGTCAACAATGATGACCAAAAACCTACCAAGAAGCTATTAAGGAACCAAAGTCTAAGAAATTGCTTGAGGCCATGAGATTTGAGATGGAATCCATGTAGCCCAATAAGGTATGTGCCTTGGTGGATCCACCTGAAGTGGTAAAACCCATAGGTTGCAAGTGGGTCTTCAAGAATAAGACTGACATGGATCGTTATGTACAAACTTGTAAAGGTCGATTAGTTGTAAAGGGTTTTCGACAAGCTTGAGGTGTTAACTATTACAAAACCCTTTCTCCAGTTGCAATGGTTAAGTCCATTAGGATCATGCTTGCATTGAATCTTATTTTGACAATGAGATTTGGTAGATGGATCTCAGAATCCTATTCCTTAATACTAATTTTGTTGAGGATGTGTACCTGAAAAAACCCAAGGGTTTGATAAATCTAAAGGATGCAAATAAAGTCTGTAAGATACAAAGGTGAATCTATGGATTGAATCTAGCGTGTTGGAGTTGGAATCTTTGATTTGAGAAAATAGTCAAAGAGTTTGTCTTTAGTCAAAATGAAGATGAACCATGTGTTTACAAGAATGCTAGTGGGAGCATGATTGTATTCCTCATATTGTATGTAGATGACATACTATTGATGTGAAATGACATACCTACTTTAAAAATGGTAAGGACCTAGCTAGGAAATACATTCTCTATGAAGGACTTAGGAGAAGCATCCAATATCTTAGGAATCAAGATCTATAACAATCAATCTAGAAGGCTTCCTGGTCTAAGCTAGAGCACATACGTTGATAAAGTGATAAAAAGGTTAAGTATGCTGACCTCAAAGAGAGGAAAGTTTGCCATGTCTCATGGTGTTAGTATCTCCAGAGATCAATGTCTTAGTTCTTATAAAGAACAAGAATCTATGAGTAAGATTCCATATGCATCTGCAACTGGATCTTTCATGTAAGCAATGTTACATACTCACCCTGATGTCTCATATGACTTGAGTAGAACTAGCATGTATCAATCAGATCTCAGTGAAATTCATTGGATTTTTTATAAAGAACATCCTTCAGTACTTAAAAATAACTAATGATTAGTTCCTTGTCAACGATGGTGAGGAAGATTAGGTGGTAATAGGTTACACCAATGCAAGCTTCCAAACTTCCAAAGATGACTATAGATCACAATTTGGATTTTTGTATTGCCTTAACAATGGAGTTGTAAGCTGGAAGAGTTCTAAATAAGAAATAGTTGCTAATTCTATAACAGAGGCCGAGTTTATGGGTGCCTTCAATGCAACAAAGGAAGTTGTTTGGTTCAAAATTTCATTTATGTACTTGGGGTGGTTCCAAGCATCAGTGATGAAGTGAAGCTATATTGTGACAACAATGGAGATATTGCACAAGCTAAGGGACCTAGTTCACATTAGTATTCCAAGAACATAGAATGGTGGTTCCATCTCATATGAGAGATTGTACATCATGGAGATATGCGGATTTACAGAGTACCATCTAAAAACAATGTGTCTAACCCCTTAACAAAAGACTTTTGTAGAAGAAGCATGAAGGTCATGTTAGATCACTTGGGATTAAGTTCATGGGTGACTGGCTCTAAGTGCAAGTGGGAGTCTATTGATATGTATGGCCAGAGATCCAATCATATGATGATTTTAATGGCATATCTTGTAAAGGATTTGATTAATAACAAAGGCAATCTTCATCTATTTGTTTATTAACAAATGAGATAATGGTATAACATGATAAATTTTGAAAGAATGATGTTACTCAATGATGTATGTCTTTGGTTGAGGACCTACATAGTGAGATCATACGAATGACAAGAGTACATGCATCTTGTTATGTCCTTATTCATATGTTATTGTGGAAGCTAATAGACAGTAATAACACATAAGACTAGAGTGTGTGTTGGTTGATGACAGAATATCATTAGTCATGATATGTGATATTAAATCAAATACATAAGTACATGTTAGAGAACAATGTATCAGACAGACCCACCTTCAAAGTGATGCATGAAAACCATTGAATGGTAGTCCAAATCATCTCTCATAGTGATAGGTGGTGATGGTGGTTCTTAGACCATAAATCACTACACTCATCACATGTAGTTCGCTGTACTTTGACATCATCCAATGCGACCTTGAATAAGGGTTACCATAAAGGTGATGCTTGGATACATTGTGATATATGGGGAATAACTATGAGTGATGTAAATGGGATTTGTCCCTCCTATTGGAGTTTATATCCTGACCACTTGATAAGTGAGATAGAGAAATGTATGGCCATACTCATGTGAATCAATATATGATATGTGACCTCACATGCATCTCAGACAGTCTACTCTAGTTGAAGGAACATGGATTGAACGTTGAAGAGAATGAAGATTCCATGCCTCAGGTTCAATCTGGATCCAGTCACAAAGGAACTATACAATCACTATAACACTAATCGTAGATTGTAGGTTGCAGCTATTTTCCAACCTTCCAATTATCTAGGTAGAAATGATGTGTTGCTAGATACCAGTAATTATTTGAGATGTCATAAATTAGTACGATTACTGCCAACATGAATTGGGACCTATAGGGTCACACACATAGGATCCACCTGGAATAGGAGTTTACCCATGAATGTGGTTTAAACTTGATTACTGAAGTGTTAGGTATTCAACTAAAACAAGATTAGATGTTAGAAATCTCAAATGACCGGTTTAGCTAATGAAGTGATCAGTTCATATGTATGAATTGATAGATTCAGGTTATGAACCGTCCGGTTGGGTGATCAATGATTGGATTAAGAATTGATATTGACATCATGTTGTGCATTAATTAAGTATTACAAGATAATGTGATTGTGAATAGGAAACATGGTGAACTGATCAAATCAAGAGTTGAACTGATTGACTCACATGTTAATTGACCGGTTCAAGAGTGAACCGATGGGTTCATGATTCGTAGGTTTCAAAAAATTCATGAAATTTTGTCTCTTTGACTCCCAGTTGATCTGGAAACCCTGACCTTGACTCTCCTACATATAGAGGGGTAGTATAGGCTTTTAGAAGACATAATAATAAGATTTGACAATTTTTATCTTCTCACAGTTGTGGTAACATGAGAAACCAAACAAGTCTTACCCATAAATGGGAGAGAAAGTAAGAGACAGGCAACAAGGGAGAGCAGTCGACATTAGCATGTTGACATCAAAGGGATAACTCCTTTCTATTTCTTCCAAAAGAACATCATGAGTTCCCAGTGGTCCACGTGGACTATGTAGAGGCATTGAGGCCTCTACCACCCTCTAGGAGGACATCGTCAACTGCCATTCATAGTGCAACACCAGGTGGCCATCGTCGACAACTGTCCAATTGTTGTTTGTGAAAGAAGCACACAACTACATGGATAGTTGTTGGACTTTCTCTTGGACCTGGTATATGCCCTGCAACCTTCGGTCCCAATCTTTAGTTGCTGACATGATCTTCTGTCCAAGGGGAATATGTCAAGTAAAATTTTGTTTCCACTACCATATCTATCGCCATATTTCCCTACAGTGGTATTAGAGCCATGTCAATTTACTATTTTTGGATTTAATTGATATGATCAGATTGTGGTCTTATCATTTAATTATTACATACTATGTAAACATATAAATGATCAATGTGCATATCCGATCAAATACCACATATGATCCCTATAGTATATGCAGTTTATATGCATCTCCATACAAATTGATTTTAATTGTGGATGTGAGTGTGGTTATGCCTATACCCCCTCATCTTTTTGTGTGGTTGAATGGTTTTAGTCCTATTTTATTTTTCAATTTGCACACTGAGACTCTCTCATTTTCTATATGTAAAGTTAATTCTTTCCTTCCTATGCTCCTTCGGGATGTAAATGGGGTTTCCCTATTGTAATGTAATAATTTCAATAGAAATAGGATAGTTTTATTTCCTTTTTTGGCAGAAGAAGGCATCCAGAACCAGATGAACCAACTGACTCAGAAGTCAAACCAATTGACTGGAGGACTGAGGAGGTCATACAATAGGTAAAGCTGATGAATCGGCTGGTGGCCTAACTGATCAGCTGGAGGATTCCAAACATCACTTTAACTAGAGCCAGTCAACTGATCTAAGTGACCAACCAATCAATCATGAGTCCAACTAATCGAATCAAGGGTTGAGTCGATCGACCCAGAATCATTCCATCACAAATATTCTTCAATAATAGGTTGCTACATATGATGTGGACCTTAGGTGGTAGCAATTCCTTGTGGCTCCAAGGATTTTTATTAGTGTGTCCATAACCGTTGCTAGTATTTTATAATTGTATGTTTTTTGTTTGTGGACATAGTATGTATATGATATGTACTATAAGTATGAGGTGATTGGATATGTATATGTATTTGTATAAATATAAATCCCTCAATCCAATATTAAGTCTTAGATGATTTCCATAAGAAACACACTTGAAAATCTTAATCGACTAAGAATGGGCATGCCAAGCGTGGTGTGCTATTTATCTCATGGAAGTATGATGGAAACTGTGTGGGCCTTCCAAGCAGTGTACATTACTATCGTACTGGCTTTTGGGTAAGACTTAATTAGTTAACCTTAATGAGACTATGTTCCTAGAATTATATTATTGTATTGTGACAAAGAGTTCTTCCCACCATCTATCTAAGAACTGCATGAGATACAATTGGCAAATGTTGCCTACCTTAATAACTAGATATGGACCCCGGTGTTGTCTGGGTAATAAGTTAATTATTTGGGTCTTGTCTCATTAGAAGTTTGTACACCTCAATATTGTGAATTGATATGTGAGGCCTATTAATTTGAGCAAAATAGTGGGAGAGATAACTAATTAAATGCCTAATTAAATATCATCAAATTTATTTTAATCAAATCAAATCAATTTTTTTTGAAAAACTACAAAATTTTATTGTAGAAACAAATGGCAAACAAATCGTCTTTGTGATAAGTTCTTAAGAAGGACAAAAAAAATGAGGCACACTTCCATGACTAGTTTTGGACTTTGAGAAGGGTTCTCCACGATGAGCATAATCTCTATATCCTAGATACACCAATGCTAGAGGAACCTACTCCTGATGTTCCTAGTGCTGAGGTGGATGCTTATTGGAAGCATGCCAACAATGCCTTAGACATTAATCACCTTATGATATGTTGTATGAAATATGAGTTGCATGAACAACATGAAGACATGGGGATTCTTTATATGGTAATACATATTAAGAACATGAACTAGAATCATTCCAAGTATGAAAGGTGTAATGTCTCAAATGCACTTTTTGAGTGAGGTAGTAAAATGAGATCCAATAGAGACCCATGTGCTCAATATGATTGGACATGTGGAACACATAAAAAGACCCTTATTCCCTTTTATTCAAGAGTTAGCCACAGGTATGATTAAACAATCATTGCCTCAATGATATAACTAGTTAATCGAGTGTTATTATTTAACTTGGCCAAACCACTGTTAGAAGTTCTTGGCATGTTGATAAATAATGAAGCACAAATGAAGAAGGACAAAGTCATGATGGTGATAAATGGAGAAGAGTTCCAAGACTAACACAAGTATAGGAAAAGTTTTGATGCTAAGCTGAAGTCTAAGTCTTCAGCACTTAGGACAAAGAATCCATCCTTTACACTTAATGGGACTTAGGAAGATGAAGCAAGGGATAGAAATCTCCACTCTAGGTATATATGTTATTGAGATAAATATGTCTACTTCTTCATATTGGGTATTAGATACTGGATGTGGATCTCACATATGTTCAGATATGCAGGACCTAAGAAGTAAGCCTTTAAAAAAGTATGAGGTCTGACTATTTGTTGCAAAATGGAGCAAGAGTTGCTTCCACTACAGTTTGAACCTATAATTTACATCTGTCCAGGGGGGTTGTAATAGAGTTAGAGAACTACTATTTTGTACCTACCAATATTAGAAACATTATTTCTGTGTCTTGTATGGACAATAATGGATTTGAATTTCATATAAAGAACGGTCAATGCTCTATTTCAGAAGATGAGATCTTTTACGGCAGTGTCCTAATGCCCTATGGTCTTTATTTGTTGGATCTAGAGACAAATATTTATAATGTAAATACTAAAAGACTAAAACTTGATAACTCAAAAAAATATACCATTCACATTTTTGTCTAGGGAACATTTACGAGGAATGAATTTCTAGACTTCATAAGCATGGATATCTAGACTCTATTAATTTTGAATTAATAGAGACATGTGAGTCTTGTTTGTTGGGTAAGATGACAATGAATCCCTTCACTAGTAACAATGAAAGGGCTAGTGATCTGTAAGGACTCATACATAGTAATGTATGTGGCCCATTTAGACAAAATGCTAGAGGTGGTTATCAATACTCAATCACCTCTACTGATCACCTCAGTAGGTATGATTATGTTTACTTGATGAAACATAAGTTAGGATCCCTTGAAAAGTTCAAGGATTTCATGAATGAAGTACATGACAAACTTGGTAAAAGTATTAAAGCACTTCATTTTGATCGAGGTCAAGAATACTTAAGCCAAGAGTTTGAGGTCCTTCTGTGAGACCGTGGTATCATATGACAATGGAATCCAACTGGAATATCACATCATAATGGTATGTTAGAAAGAAGGAATCGTACATTGCTAGATATGGTGTGACTAATGATGAGTTTTATTGACCTTCCAACTTCCCTCTAGGGTTATGCTCTAGAAACTACAACATTTACATTAAACTATGTACTATCTAATTCGATTCAAAAAACACCATATAAGATATGGTATGTAAGCATCCCAATGTGTCTTTTATGAAGATTTGGGATGTGAAGCTTATGTGAGAAAGTAGTTTCCCAAAAAACTTGGACCCAAATCAGATAAATATTATTTTGTTGGATATTCTAGGGAAATCACATGATACTGCTTTAATACTCCATCAGACAACAATGTGTTTGTTTCCATGGATGCTACATTCCTAGAAAAGGAATTCATTTGCAAAGTAATGAGTGGGAGGAAAGTAGAACTCGAAGAGGTTCAAAACCAACAAGAAAACATTGAACCTATAGAGGTACAATTAGGAACATAGAGAGTCAAGAACTATAGTGGAATCTAAAATTCCTCATGTAACACAGGAACCTTGTAGATTTAGTAGAATACCCCTTGAGATAAAAACATTTGGTTATCTTGTGACTCAAGAAGGCAATGAGCTAGTCATTGATGATGCAACAACAACCAACCTAAAAGTTGTAAAGGGGCCATAGTATGAGAAATGGCTTGAGGCCATGAGATCTGAGATGGAATCCATATACCCCAACAAGGTATAGACCTTAGTGGATCCACCTGAAGGGGTAAAACCCATAGGTTTCAAGGGGGTCTTCAAGAAGAAGACTGACATGGATGGTAATATACAAATTCACAAAGGTCAATTGGTTACAAAGGGTTACAGACAAGATCCAGGTGTTGACTATGATGAAACCTTTTATCCTATTTCTATGGTTAAGTCCATCAGGATCATGATTTCTATCGCACCTTATTATGACTATGAAATTTACAAGATAGATGCTAAAATTGCATTCCTTAATGAGAATTTTCTTGAGGATATGTACATGACACAATCTGATGGTATTTAAAGCTAAAAAGGTCAATATATTAGTTGAAGCAAGCAACTGCAGTTGGAATCTTCAATTTGACAAAACAATCAAAGAGTTTGGGTTTAGTCATAATTAAGATGATCCATGTGTTTACAAGAAGGCTAGTAGGAGCATGATTGTATTCCTCATATGGCATGTATATGAAAAACTATTGATGGGGAATGACATCCCTACTTTACAGATGGTAAAGACCTAGCTAGGAAATAAATTTTCTATGAAGTATTTAGACAAATCATCCTATATCTTAGTAATTAAGATCTATAGAGATAGATCTAGAAGGCTTCTTCGCCTAAGCTAGAGAAAATACATCAAAAAATTATTGAAGGTTTCGACATTGAGAACTCAAAGAGAGTAAACTTACCCATGTCTTATGGTGTTTGTATCTCTAGAGGTCAATGTCCCAGTTCTTGTGAAGAATGGGAACACATGAGTAAGATTACATATGCATCTGCAATTTGATCTATCTTGTATGTAGTGTTATGTAATTTCCCTAATATCTCATATGCCTTGAGTATGACTAGCAGGTATCAGTTAGATCCCGATGAAAGTCACTGAACTTATATAAAGAACATCCTTAAGTACTTGAGAAGAACTAAGGATGAGTTCCTTGTCTATGGTGGTGTGGAGGAGTTGGTGGTAAAAGGTTACACCGATGAAAGTTTGTAAACTGACAAAGATTACTATAGATCACAATCGAGATTTTGTTTTGCCTTAACAATAGAGTTGTAAGTTAGGAGAGTTCCAAGCAAGAAATAATTTTGGATTCTACAATAGAGGTCGAGTATATTGTTGCCTCCAGTGCAACAAAGGAGTGGTTCCATTCATCAATGATGTAGTAGATCTATATCGTGACAACATTGCAGCTATTGCACAAGCTAACGAACCCAGATCGTATCAATATTCCAAGCACATAAGCGGTGATTCCATTTCATATGATAGATCATACAATGAATAGATGTGAAGATTTGTAGAGTACCAACTGAAAGCAATGTGGCTGAGCCCTTGACAAAAGACGACCACAACAGAAGAATGAAGCTCATGTTAGATCACTTGAGATAAAGTTTATTGATGATTGGCTCTAAGTGTAAATGGGAGTCTGTTGGTATGTACGCCCAGTCATGATATGTGATATCAAGCCAAACACATAGGTACATTTTAGAAAACAATGTATCAGATAGACCCACCATGAGTGTGATGCATGGAAACCATTTAATGGTAGTTGAAATTGACTCTTGTAGTGATAGGTGGCGGTTGTGGGTCATAGACCTGAATTACTACACTCATCATATGTCTTGACATCATCCAACATGACCTTGAACAAGGGTTACCATAAAGGTGATGCCATGATACATTGTGACACATAAGAAATGATTGTGAGTGATGTAGATGGGATTTGTCCCTACTACTGGAGTTGATATCTCAAACACTTGATAAGGGAGAATGAGAAATGTATGGCCATACTCATGTAATCAATATATGATATGTTACCTCACATGCTTCTCAGACAGTCTACACTAGTTCAAGGAACATGGATTGAATGTTGAAGAGATTTCATGCCTCGAGTTCAATTTGGATGTCAGTGGAAAAGGAACTATACGATCATTATAACACGAATCATAGATTGTAGGTTGAATTCATTCTCCAATTTTCCAATTACTTGGGTAGAAATGACATTTGCTAGATACCACTAATTGTTTGTGATGTCATGAATTAGTTACAGACATTCACTGCCAATGTAACTTGGGACCTAAAGGGTCACACACATAGGATCCACATGGAATAGGAGTTTACTCATGAATGTGGTTTAAACTTGACCACTAAAGTGATATGTATTCAATTTAAACAAGATTGGTTGTCAAAAATATGAAATGACCGATTCAGATAATGAACTGATCAGTTTAGATGTATGAATTATCGATTCAGGTTGTGAACCAACCAGTTGGGTAATCAATGAGATTGGATCAATGATTGGTGTTGATATCATGTTGTGCATTATTTGAATATGAAAAGCCAATATGATTACAAATAAGAAACGTGGTGAACCGATCAATTCAAGTGTTAAACCAATCTACTCACATGTGAACCGAGTTTGCATGTTCTTAAAATTCATGAAATTCCATCTCTTCAACTCCATGTTGATCTAGAAACACTGACCCTTACCCTGCTATAAATAGAGGGGTAGTCAAGGCTTTCAGAAGACACAACAATAAGCTCTGACAATTGTTGTCTTCTCATAGTTGTGGTAACATGAGAACCTAAGCAAGTCTTATCGATAAAAGGGAGAAACAACAATAGAGAGACAACAAGGGAGAGAAGCCAATGCTAGAACATTGTTATCAAAGGGACAACTCCTTTATGTATGTTCCAAAAGAACAACATGACTTCCAAATTTTCCATGAAAACTATGTAGAGGCATGGATCCCTTTGACATCCACTAGGAGGACATCGTCAACCATCATCTGTGGTGCAACACCAAGAGGCTGTCATCGAAAACCATCCAAGTGTTGCTTGCGAAAGAAGCACACTTCTACAAGGATAGTCTCTAATCTTGCTCCAAGACCAGGTTTATGCCTTGTGACCTTCCTTCCCAATCTATAGTTGTTGACTCGATCTGCTGTCTAAGGGGAATATGACAACTGAAGTTTTGTTTCCGCTGCCATATCCTTGTCGCCATATTTCCCTACAATATGTGACTAAATTTTGTCATGAATGACTATAAAGCCTTATGTTTATTGTGACTGTCACATAATATTTTTTTTCTTACCATAATTAATTCATGCTCATCTCAACATGATAGAGATATATGTTCCCATGCTTACTAGAAGTAGAATATACCTCTCATGCATTTACCGTGAACGATGGCATGCATATTGGTATATATTACATGTCATTCTCATTTTATTTTCTCGGCAATACTATAAAATGTTCTTATTTATGAATATATCAATCTTGATGATAATGATCATTTTCAACTGTACTTACAAAGGTCACTTTGTTGTGTTAAACTCCACTTTTTGAAAAAGTCAATCTCAAGAATTATTTGAGTATAGCTTATGTAGAAGTGGTATTTATTTTCTATTGGGTTATTTTTGGTTGAGTTTGAAAAAAAATTTGCCATGCACTTCCTGCTGAGATGCTTTGCACATAGATATTGTCATTGAGTTATTGACCTTAATAACAAATACCATATGAATTTGATATAATGACATGCCTTGATGATATAACATGTGGGTTGTATTATTTCACCCTTCTTGGGTATGTTCTCCTTCTTTACCGCTAATAGCATGTTCATACCCCCTATTCAAGGTTCTCTACAACTACTGTCACTGGTATTTTATGTTGTTAATTTCTCTTATATTAGATAATTGGGCTTCCTCTACTTAGGCCCATTATCATTGACTTGGTTTATGATATGTTGTGTCTCTAATACATCATACCTTGAAACAAGGATATATATATGACTCTCTATAAGCCTGATTTTTCTAGAATAAGAATTTCTCTTCACATGGTAACAAGAGCAACTATCTAGTTTTAGAAAAAGAGCCCTCTTTCTCTCTCGAACCCATTATTCCTCTTTCTTCTTCTTATTATTCTTCTTGTTCTTCTTCTTATTCTTCTTATTCTCCTTCTTCCACCACCTTTTCATGCTACCCCCACCTGCCCCCACACCCTACCCACCGCTCACCTATGGCACATGAGACATGAAACTGCTTCTGCTTCTGGCCGCACCACTGGAAGCTGTGCATTAGAACTTTGTTGCACCGTTGTAGCCCACGAGGTACGTGCTAGGGTTGGCTAACACTACCCTCCAGCAAGGCAGTGATTTCCAACATCATCTCCTTGTGTTGTTGTCTCTGGTATTTTATGTTGTTAATTTCTCTTGTATTAGATAATTGAGCTTCCTCTACTTAGGCCCATTATCATTGACTTGGTTTATGATATGTTGTGTCTCTAATACATCATACCTTGAAATAAGGATATATATATGACTCTCTATGAGCCTGATTTTTATAGAATAAGAATTTCTCTTCACATGGTAACAAGAGCAACTATCTAGTTTTAGAATAAGATCCCACTTTATCTCTCGAACCCATTATTCCTCTTTCTTCTTCTTCTTCTTCTTATTCTTCTTCTTGTTCTTGTTCTTCTTCTTCTTCTTATCCTTCTTCCACCACCTGTTCATGCTACCCCCACCTGCCCCCACACCCTTCCCACCGCTTACCTATGGCACATGAGACATGAAACTGCTTCTGCTTCTGGCCACACCGCTGGAAGCTGTGCATTAGAACTTTGTTGCACCGTTGTAGCCCACGAGGTAGGTGCTAGGGTTGGCTGACACTACCCTCTAGCAAGGCAGTGATTTCCAACACCATCTCCTTGCGTTGTTGTCTCTGGGGACTTTCTATCCCAGTTCACCTAATCTTAGGTAGGGGAGACATAGGTAACCACCCCCTTTGGAGTTGCAATCGTGGCCGTTGATTGGGTGATTTCTAGCTACAAACCTCCTGGGAATCTGACTGGTATTCCTCTCCTCTATAACCCATCAGATCTGGTTGGTGACATGTTGATCTCAGTAGGTAGGGATTTGTTTCTAAAAAATGTTGTAACAACCTCAAACCCTCTCTATTTTTTTACCTTTCTCCTCATGTATTTCCCTTACATAAGTGGGTGAGTGTCAATAATTGCTACGAATCTATTACTTCTTTCCTATAATGATGCACCATTCATGTGATAATTCATTGGACGTGATTTTTTTGGTCTTTCTTCCATCATTGTGCATCTTACAATTGATTTATGATATTCACCACTATTCTACTAGTGTGCTACTGTGATATCCTTCACCACCACTATTCTATCAGTGTGACTACTTTTATATCTTTCTACACTAAATTCCTACCAATGTGACTCTTTCATCTTGTCTGAAGTCATGGTTGACGAAAAAGATTCTCAGACCATTGTCTATAACGATAGTGACCCTATCTCCATAATCACATTGAATGGAGATATTAATTTGTTCTAGATGAATTCTATCCGAACATCTTGCAGTCCAGAGACAAGGTAAACCTAATAAAAAAACATGTTGAGGATACCCTTGAATGGAAATAGGGAAATTGTCAAGTCAAAGTTGGCTATGTAACAACATGGAACCTTCTATTTCCTCCAGGTACATGTTTTACAAAGCTATGAAGGAATTCTGGGACTCTAGTCATCATCATTAGACAAAGGAAAATAATTCTTTGAGGCTTTAAAAATATGGGACATATTATTTGGTGAAAATTTGGGTGATAGGAGCCTTGATGAAAACTTTCTTTCCATTGTCATCTTGTCTTAACAACTTGACTATTTTCACCACGTCTCTTCTAAGGATCAAACCAAAGGGTGGTCCAATATCAACACAGACAAATTTCACAATGGCCTTCATCCAATCTATGCTTCAATTGGGATCATTATATTGGCATATGACACTTTTTCCCACTCTGGAAGATGTCTTCTCTTGTGTCCAATAGTCTACTATTGGACACTCATCATCCATCCCACAAGAATTGCAAATGGTGGTTTTTTTCTTTGCTCATGGACGTGAATGTCCCCCAAGGCCACAATGCACTTTGTGCAACAAGTTAGTGATGAATGCATATTCATCCTGAAATTTAATAGCCATCTTGAGCTCAAGTTGACTCAATACATCCAATTTCTTCTCCTAAATATCACAATATGAAAAATTTCTTAATTAGTGCAATTATCAAGATTATTAACTGAGTTTATTCTGATTTTATGCAAGACATGATAAGGTTGAACCATCAGCTGGCACATACCTCCATTTAACCCTAATCCACCTTCAACATTATCATCACCACCGCTTGCTTCACTCCACCTTTATCTCCATCAACCATCATCCAAATCAAACCCTAATAAGTGGGGCCCACCTTTCTCAACCCTAGATCCACCTTCACTCAAGATGATCTCACCCTTGGTCTTGACCAAATGGTCTTGACCTAATGGTTTCATCCATTTGATTTCTACCTTATAGTCTTAGCCATTCATCCATACAGTCTTAGACCGCGAGAAAATTCACACCATCTGATCACAGATTGATGGCCCCCATCCATCCCACCACTCGATCATAGCCATCCTTTGCCTAAACGGTTTCATACTTTTTCCCTTCCATACGGTCTCAAGAGCGTATGGGCAGCCTCACCTCAAAACTGTTTGGCCAACATCCACCACCGAGACTGTTTAGGCATCTCGACCTACAACAAGCTGTGAGGAACCAACCTCCTACTTCCCTTCCTCTCCTCCCGCCTAGTAACCCTAACCTTACACCGCACCTGCAACTTCACCCTTCTGTAGCACCCATCACCACTGCACCTCTGCCGTCGTCAATAGCAAATCAGTGCTGCACTCGCACTGGCACTCTTCCTCCTCTGTCCATCCTCTACAATGTCGTCACCATCCAATTTCACCAGTAGCTCTTATGTCTTCTTCCCTCCTTCTTCCCTCCACCTCGACCTGCAAACCCTAAACGACACCTGCAACAACCTCCTCAGCCGTGACCTGCACCGCTTCCCAGCAACCCACCATCGCCGACCACCACCACTGCTCCCACTTTCTCTGATCTATCTACTTCTTCCCTCCACACAGTTTCCAAATCGAGTGGCGACATACGATCTTCAAGGCCGTATGGACCTCACAGCAAGACCATTTGTGCTGCAGATCTTCAAGATCGGTTGAACGGTAGATCTTTGGCTGAGAAACATGAAATCTCCCAAACCATTTAAGTCCCAGGACCGGTTGGAGATCCAAGACTATTTGGACGACGCTGAGAGTAGAGACCGCTAGGGAAGCGAACGTTGAAGCAGAGACCATTTGATGAGCATCAGTCTCCAAGACCGGTTGCGTAAGGCATTAATCTACAAAACTATTTACTGAAGACCATTTGTTCCTCTAAAGAAACCAAACCGTTTCGAGCAAAATATCTCAAGATTGATCAGGCACGAAGACTGGTTGGACGTGCTATCAATTTGCAAATTGTGAGCATGATTACAATTCTCCAAAATCAGTTAAATTGAAGATCGTTTGGAGCACAACATTCCAAACTGTTTGGATGAAAGCACCAAACTGTTTGGTCAAATATACCAAACCGTTTGGAGGAAAACAAATACATGACCGTTTGGTCATCTAAATGGTCTCCAAATCAGACTATGAAATTTGCAATAGGACCCAAACGTCAAGACCCCATCCGAGCCTATAAATAGGACCAACAGGGTCCTCATTTGGGGCATCGAGTCTGGGGCACTGACAGACTGCCTAAACACATGTCCGATCCAGATCATCACACATATTCACCTGCTGTGATTGAGGAGGCCAAGAAGAGATGGAAGGAGGAGTGAGAAAGACTACCCAGTCTGTCTTGGCATCCCTCGTTCCTTGCCTAGATCTACTCCAACACGATGTAGAAGACCACATCATCTTCACCGAGCTGCGACTACCTTCTAAACCAGACTCATGGTGGAATATTCCCTCTCTCTTGTTCTTCTTGTTTCTCCCATCATGAGTGAGTAGTTCCTTTTTGCTGGGGTGCGAGGACTAGCCCCACTGCCCATGCTTTCATGTCTTTTCATTTAACATTCCAAGTCAATATATATAACTTTTCATTTCATTGTTAATCGTTAATGTTTGTGGTTTGGTTACCTTCTTGCTTTCATCTTGTTTTTCCCTATGTTATGAGAACATATATACGTAGGGTAGAATGTCGATTAATGAGGTTGACTCCCAAACTAGAAATAGAATGGGATTCCTTGAGGTCATAAGTGTATGGTCCGTGAGGGGACGAGCCATCTAGCCTACAATGATGCTTCTGTGGCCTAAACATCCCTCAGGGAGGGCCATAGCCTTAGTTGAATTATGTATCATCTTTGTTAATCATCGATGTTTGTTTGTAGATTAATCACCTTCTTGCTTATCGATTAGCGTGGTTGACTCCTTGATGAGAACTTCTGATAGGATTCCTTGAGGATGTAAGTCTGTGATCTGTGAGGGGACGAGCCATCTAGCCTACGGTGACGATTCTGTGTTCCTAACGCCTTTATAGGGGGCCCACATCCTTAGTTGGATTTCTGTATCTTCGGAGCCATAAGTGAGTGATCTGGATGGTGATGAGACATCTGATACCTAAGGTGACGCTTACGCAAGCCTAACTCCCATATGGGGGGTTTTGCAACAACTCCATTTGGATGGTTATATCTTGCCTGGATGTTTGATGTTTGGATGTGTTTTCATGTGTAGTGGTGGTGAAACCTGAGACCATCCTAGCGATTCATATCATTAATCTAGATCCAACTTTAATTCTGCTATTTACTTTCTTGCAATTAGTTTAATTAACCTCAAATCAACCAATCGTTCTAAATATTAGTCTTACTTGACCTAGATTTGACTAATGATGATTCTTAAAAATGTTGTCTCTTGGGATTCGATCCTCAACTATACTGTGATAAGACCCGTCCGCTTGTGGGTGATATTATTGCACAAGGTTTTGGTAAAGCTCGGGGATTTCAACCCGAGTGAATTTGTTAGTGTGATAATATTCCACGTTAAATTCTGGTGCCGTTGCCGGGGACAACAGAATCAGTTTAGTCAAATCTAGTTCTTTTGAGGCTAATTTAGGTGTTTGCTTTTTCTTTTGATAAAATCGATCATCTACTTGAATTTCACTCTACTCCATCAATCTTACCTCAGATCTTTTCAATTGTAGGAACCACCAAAGACTAGTGTATGCATTGTTTGAACAGCCCCAGACTCTCTGCTAGCTTTGACCCTGAGATAGACCAAACTTTTCATCACCAGAACAGAGAAAATCAAGCAAGAATGGCTCAAGAGGAGGAAATATCCCAAAGAGTAGCTCAAGCTTTTAATGCACAAACAGAAAGGCTTGTGCAAGAAGCTAGAGCTACAGTTCAAGAAGAAATCCTAGCAGCACAAGCACTAGTGCAAGCAGCAAAACTACAAAAGGATCTTAGAGAGTTCTCAATCACTAAAGCCGCTGACGTTCATCACCCAATTCAACCTCCTCTCATCAATGCTCCCAACTTTGAGATACGAGCACATTGGATTACCTTGCTTCAAAATAGCCCATTCTATGGTAAACAAGGAGATGATAGTCAAGAACATCTTCTAAGGTTTATTGATCTATGTGATATGACAAAGAAAAATGGAGTCTCAGACAATGCTATTCAACTCCGTCTCTTCAAGTATTCTCTCGCTGATAGAGCTATAAGTTGGTATAACTCCCTGCAATGCGAACCCATCACGACTTGGGAACAACTCCAAAATGCTTTTTTGGAAAAATTCTACCCTCCTTTTCTCACCTATGAAATTTGGGGTCGAATAACAATGTTCACTCAAGCCCTTGGAGAAACCCTTGCTGAAGCATGGGAAAGATATAAAGATCTTCTACACAAGTGTCCACATCATGGAATCCCTAAGAATCAACTTATTGAAATCTTCTATAGGGGTGTGGATGATGATATTAAGAGGTTTTTAGACTCCTCATCTGGAGGAAACTTCATGCAACAAATTTACGTTAGCGCATGGAGGGTTGTCACCCTTTGAGCTGAAAATCAAGCTAATTGGGGTAGATCTGTAGGTAAAGGAGTGTTGAAGGTAGCTATGGCTGAAGTTATTCCTGAGTACAAGTCTATCGTTGAAACCCTAAAACTCGTAGTCACCAAACAAGACCATATTGAATCATCTCTTGCTGCCTATGAAAGAAGACACTCACCCCTCGACAACAAGAACAGATCAAGTCAGCCTCACTGTTCTGTGAAGCATGTAAAGGAACTGATCACTCTACTTTGTCCAACAATGTTCTCTATGATGTTGTCCTAAGCAAAGTCAATGGACAAAGAGATGATGGCCAGATGGAAAGTCTGAATGCTGTCAACACTATCCCTGGTCAAGGATATTACAACGCGAATCAGAATAGGAACCATCCCAGTTTTCAGTATGGAAATTCTTCAGGAGCGGTAAAATCACATCAATTTGGTTCAAACAACCAACAACATAATTTCGGGAATCAAGGGAACCTTAGGGGTAACTTCCAGAATAGGAACCATAATAATTACCAGAACAACCATTAGTTCTAAGACCCCAATCAAGTCCCCTACCAGAATCAACAACAAGGGCAACAAGCTAGACCCATCTCTCATGATGACAAACTATCAACCATTGAGAAGATGCTACAAGCACAACAAATTATGATAGTTAATCAACAAGCCCACTAGAAAGCCATTGAATCTCAGCTAGCCCAACTGTCAGCCAGTGTCAAGCCTCCAGCTGGAGCTTTTGTTGGTCAACCGGAGAACAACCCTAAACATCCTGAGTAGTTGAAGGCTGTTATGACTCATTCTGGTAATGTATATCTCGACCCTCCTATCAAGATACAAGTGGTTGTCATAGATGAACAAGACCATGTGAAAGATCAAGTTGACAAAGAACCTAAATCTATTCCGAAGGAGCAACCAAGAAATGATAAGTCAGACAAACAAAATTCTGTGAAACCTACTACAGAAGAGGAAGAAGCAACACCAGAACCTGATATCCCTGTATACAAGCCTCGTATACCTTTTCCAGCTCGTCTAAGGAAAATGAAGCTTGATACCCATTTCAACAAGTTCAAGGAAGCTATGAAGAAAATTCATGTTGATATACCCTTTCTAGATGCGGTGGTAGAGATACCAGCCTAGACAAAGTACTTGAAGTCTCTCCTCACAAGGAAATACATAACTAAGGAAGTTGAGACGGTTAAACTGGCAACTACAACTTCTGATATTATTCAAAGCAAGATGCCCAAAAAATAGAAAGATCCTGGATCTTTTGGTATCTCATGCCATATTGGTGATTCTACATATAAGAAGGGACTAGCTGATCTTCGTGCTAGCATTTCGATCATGCCGTTTAGCCTTTCTAAGAGGCTAGGATTTTCATAATTTCTTCCTACTGACATAACTATACAGCTTGCAGACAGTTTGATAAAACGCCCATTGGGAATCCTTCACTACTACAGAAGTGCCTTTTAGTGTCGGTTGTTTAACCCCCTTTGGCGTCGGTTTCTGAACGACGCCTATGTGGGCGCCGCTAAAAGGTTGGACATTTCAGCGTCGGTTAAAAAACCGACGCCTATTTAACATCAAGGCGTCGGTTTATTATAAAACACCGACTCCAAAAGGGTTCGCGCCACAGAAAACGGCGTCATCTAGGGCGCTTTCTGCGTCGGTTATATACTAAAGGACCGACGCAGAAAAGTGTCCTAGATGACTCCCATTTCCTGTAGCGCGAACACTTTTGGCGTCGGTGTTCAACAAAAAACCGACGCTGTAAGTCTGTGCTGACGGTTATCTGTAAATAACCGACGCCTATATCTATTTTTTTTTTATAAATCTGTTTGCAGGCCTGCTGTGGCTGGTCAGCAGGATGAGAACCTGCAGTTCAGTTTTCTGAACTGCAGGTTTACGACATCCATTGATATCAGCCTACAAACAGGCCACAAACCTGCAAAATTAACATAAAAAGATTCACACAAGTAGATACATTCAGACATCAATTCAATTGTCACGTTCACACATATAGAATCATTCAAATACATGTTTTAACATTCAGAAACATTCATTTACAAAGTATCATTCATCATCACTATCAACATCCCAATTATATCTTACAGTTGCCACTGTTTGTACAGCTATTGCCCATTCTTCTCTTACTTCATCTAATGCTTCCCTCGTATATGGAGCATGTACATTTTTTAAGCGTTTGCCTATAGTGTGGTCAGTTTTAAACACCTGCAAAGAGAGTGATGTATATATATAAGTAATAATATAAAAATAAGATTGATATATTTCATACTAACTAATGATACTATATATAATACCTCATGTATGGTATCGATGTCCAATGCGGCATGTTTGATAATCATCTGTATAAATCGCATCACCTAGTATGCGCATGCCCAGCCATTGTCTTGTGTAGCGCACTATAAATTGAAACATACAAAATAATACAACTAAGCACAATTCACATCAATAATATATACATTGGAGTCGGGGAGTCGGGAACTTACTTTTACGTTCTCCCAAGACAATGGCTGGTTCTTTTTCCTTGGGACCTTTCCTCCAGCATTTTTGAATGCATCTAAACCCCTACATGTTAATATAACACACTAAGTTGCATAAGTAAATAGTAATGTAATAAAAGATGTTAACGGATATAAAAAATGAAATATTTCTCACCAGAATAATGCCATTCTCATTACGTGTCCAATTTTAGTGTTTAATGTACTTCCTGCGGGATCTAGATAATAAACAGTGAACGTCCCGGGGACAATAACTAGTAACTCCCAATGTCTACCACTAGAGGTAAAAAGTTAACAATTAATAACTCAAAATGCAAAATAATAATGGAATTTTCTTAAGTCCAAATTATAAATAAAGCAAACTTACTTGACATTGAATGGAGCTATTATGATCGTCTTCATTTGATGACCAAAAATTGTAAAAGCATCTATACAGTATTGTTGAACACTATCAGGGTCTTTAGCTACCATACTAATCAATGATGGAATTAAAAATCCCACATGATCATATGCAAATTGTTTGCAATGATCTTCGATTAAGTAGCTGCAAAACATATAGACGTATGCATTAATATATAAGAAACTAGATCACCGGATCTTACACAAGGTATATGGATGTATAAATAAGATCTCACCTTATCCATGTCTCTATCATTGATGTATTCAACCAATCATACATAAACAGCTCAATAATATCTTGTATAAATAAAGAGCTGTCGTATGATTGACCTGCATAATCTGCATCTAAAGAAACAATTATAGGGCAAAGTATATTATGTGCCCGTAGCCAACATGCCATTCCCCTACAAGCAGGACCTAACGGGTATGGTAGGTCAGTTGGAACCCAAGTTGGTAATGTGGGAATTTGAGGTGGAGGCCTAGGTGCTCCTGGTGTCTTCTTTTTAACCTGTATATATAATTTCAGATCAGTTGACATCATATATACACATTAACAGTCTAAATCAATGTAAATTTATCTTACAATTTCAGTCGTGTAGAGGACATCTGCTTTGGGCTACAATATGACCCCGCCTTCTGCCTCACCAAGTGTATCAATATCTGGGTGGGCATATGGCAACTCAACTTCCCTCCAATCGGGTAATACATGTATCGGGCTCACACGAATGTAGCCCTACGGCATTGGAGTCCCATGAAACGTTGCCCCAGGAAGGGACTGGTAAGCTTGCGCCTCTGCAACAACATAGTTTTCCATTCTTAAGCGGCATGACTTCAATGCCTACAAATTTACGTAAAGAATGTTATACATATATACATATCATCTTGAAAACATATCATCTTGAAAAGACTAGCTACAATGTCATAAACAATACTTACAGCAGACGTGTTAGGCGATGGGTCTCCAGGATTACTTGCAGTCTGTGCACCAGGAGAAGAGTGGGTCGGCATAGGCTGATTGGAAGCCTGAGATGCCTGCCACCGCAGCAATTCTTCCTTGACCTTCTCAGCAACCACATCGTTGAGCTTCTTAGCAACTATATCCTCGACTCTCTTATTCTCCTATACATGGATAAAACAAATATTAGCTTTTTATTAATGAATTTCCTTTTGCAGTAACATTCTTAAAATAGAATATGTTACCTCTTCTTGAGAAAGTCCCGCTCTGGGTTTGCGCTGGGATGGCCCAAAGAATGCTTTGATGCCCACACCAGCGCCGGCACCTCTAACACGTCCAGGATGCTCTGGGTTACCCAGAGCAACTGTCAATTCATCCCTTGTGCCCTGAGGGATGAACGTGCCTTGTTTCCTCTGCTCGTGCAGCTCCCGCTAATCACCATAAACAAAAATTGGTAAGTTAACACCACAAATAATCAATATTCAAATGATTGCTCTAAGAGTTGTATTTTACCATTTTTGCAGCCGCCTCAGCAGTTTCGGGCTTCTTTATTTCACCCTTCTTGTTTTTCCTGCCAGCTATCCAGATATCATGGCGAGGCAAGGGTGTGGCCGCAGACTCCTGAGTAGCTGCAGACTCCGCCTGTAGTCTTTGGCGAACGCTTGCATAGCCTTTTGGACCCATAGTATGGTCATGTACATTCAGTGCACGCCTTGCTTTTTGTGCGTCACTGAGGGCCTAGTTAGTATGCACATTTATAATTAGGTTAGTAGCACTAAATGTTAATCTTGAATAGGTGAATACAATGTATATTAATTAAAATGGGAGTGACGCCTAATACCTTGAATTCTTCAGATTTTCTTGAAGCAACAAAAGTGTCCCAATCTTCTTTGTCCAAGAAGTTCCATTGTTCAAGGGCTGACTTCTTCTTCTTATCACCCTGTCTTATGTATTCTCTGTTCAGATTTGTCCTGTAATTCCTAAGCATCTTTCCAGCGCGTTGCATCACACTTTTACGATGCAACATCTCATCCAATGCAAACAGATTCTGTAAAATAAAAATGTTATTAACTAGTACCAAAAATATAATTGCAAATAATAGAATTTGTAATCTACAAAATAGAATTGCAAATAATAATAACTCACGCATAAATCTTTCCATATCAAGTCTTTCTTCGCCTGAGGAACTTTATGCCAATTATCATACTTAACACCACAATGGCTTCGAGTGACAACCCCAAGATAGTTTATAAAATTATTGCGGTTCACTCCAATTGCATTCCCTCCATTATCAAACTCCACAACCAATTTGGATCCACTGCCACTCAGCGCAAGTAACTTTTTCAACAGAGTGATACCCCTTTTCTTGTTAAGTTTTTGTTGCTGCGCATCAAGTTGCTCAATTGCTTCAGTGGGTAGCTGTGCATCATCAACCTAAAATTTGACAAAAATAAACACACCGAATTAAGCCAATATAGAAATACAGGATATATGACATAACTAGAAGATAATGAATTTTATAGAAATACGGGATATGTTTTTAGAACTTACGTTGGTATCCTCGCCATGCTCGTCATGGACATCATGCTCATCATGGACTTCATGCTCATCATGGACATCATTCTCATCATGGTGAGCCATCTGAAAATTTCATTAAAAAGGAAAACATTTAGCATTTGTATCAACTAGAATAAGGAAAACATTTAGCATTTGTATAAACATACATGTCTCTAAAATTGTGATCTTTTATCAATTAGCAATCCTTCAATGTACAAGTAATATAAAAAACAATGATTGTTCACATTCTAGGCCAACAAACACATGTGATGTCATTCTTATATATAACAAATGTGTACCACCTATCCCATCCTTGAACACCTAATCTCACTAGTAAGTGTATAATGTGTATTGGGTTTTCGAGAAAATTTCGGCAGCATTTCCCCGCTGTTCTCTAAGTACATATGTACTTAGAGAACAAATGGGGAAATGCTACCAAAATTTTCTCGAAAACTCAATACACATTATACACTTACATCCTAAGTGAGATTAGGTGTTCAAGAACAGTCCCAAACCGGGGACTATCCAAGATTTACTCCTAATGAGTAAATCTTGGACGGGTTTCTAGGCCAACAAACACAATAATAGATATCTACAATGAAGCCGGACTCCATACAAACAATATATAATTTAGTGATCGTTCATTCTAATTTATATCAATGTACAAGTAATATAAAAAACAATGATTGTTCACATTCTAGGCCAACAAACACATGTGATGTCATTCTTATATATAATAAATGTGTACCACCTATCCCATCCTTGAACACCTAATCTCACTAGTAAGTGTATAATGTGTATTGGGTTTTCAAGAAAATTTCGGCAGCATTTCCCCGCTGTTCTCTAAGTACATATGTACTTAGAGAACAAACGGGGAAATGCTACCAAAATTTTCTCGAAAACTCAATACACATTATACACTTACATCCTAAGTGAGATTAGGTGTTCAAGAACAGTCCCAAACCGGGGACTATCCAAGATTTACTCCTAATGAGTAAATCTTGGACGGGTTTCTAGGCCAACAAACACAATAATAGATATCTACAATGAAGCCGGACTCCATACAAACAATATATAATTTAGTGATTGTTCATTCTAATTTATATCAATGTACAAGTAATATAAAAACAATGATTGTTCACATTCTAGGCCAACAAACACATGTGATGTCATTCTTATATATAATAAATGTGTACCACCTATCCCATCCTTGAACACCTAATCTCACTAGTAAGTGTATAATGTGTATTGGGTTTTCAAGAAAATTTCGGCAGCATTTCCCCGCTGTTCTCTAAGTACATATGTACTTAGAGAACAAACGGGGAAATGCTACCAAAATTTTCTCGAAAACTCAATACACATTATACACTTACATCCTAAGTGAGATTAGGTGTTCAAGAACAGTCCCAAACCGGGGACTATCCAAGATTTACTCCTAATGAGTAAATCTTGGACGGGTTTCTAGGTCAACAAACACAATAATAGATATGTACATGTTAGGGTTTCATCACAATTGATGTTAGGGTTTAAACAATGTTAGGGTTTAATCAAATCAAATGATGCTAGAATGGACAAGTTTAAATCAAATTAGGATTTAAATTAGGGTTCCAATAGGATTCAATTTAATTAATTTTTATGTGAAAGATGTAATATTATAATACATACAATGGCAATGAAATGAAACCCTAATTGTATTGGAACTCATAAAAGGATGTCTCAAAGGTTGAATCTAATATATGCATCCTAAAAAAGGTATCACATCACAAATGTGCATTTCAATAATCATATTTTATTTCCTTCCAATTAGTGTGGGTGCCATGTTTGGAATTGTTTTCTAATCATGGGTCCCTTAATTTTATTTAGGATAGAAGATAAAATCAAGGATATCAAATAGTAGACAAAAGGGGTACACTCTAGGATTTAAGATCACACTACATCATGAATTTTATACAAAATTACATGTATGTGTATATAAAAATATATATTTATAAGGAACTTCTATACATATCTAATCAACAAAAGTAGTAAAACAGCAATCAGTAAAACTAACAGCAAGAAAATCAGTAAAACTAACCAGTGTTGTAGAAACAGGACGCCGGGTGTCAGCAGGAAGAAAGGAAGGAGCTAGGGCAGGCAGGTGGGCAAGCAGGAGGGCACCAGGCGTGGCGGCGGCGCCGGTTCTCAGGCGTGGCGGCGGCGCAGCGGATGGAGCAGCAGGGCGCGCGCGCGGGCAGCAGGTGGCTGGAGCAGCAGGGCGGCGGTGCAGGGCGGCGACGAGCGGACAGCAGCAGCAGCAGGGGCGGCGGAGAAGAATGGCGCCGGAGAAGAAGGGCGCCGGAGAAGAAGGGTGCCGGAGAAGAAGCTAGGGCGGCGGCTCTGTTGGAAGAAGCTAGGTGGGCGGCACCGGCGACGAACAGCAGCAGCAGTAGCAAGGTCGGCGGCGACGCACAGCAGCAACAACGTTGGCGGCGACAGCGAGGCAAGGAAGCACGGGCAGCGTCGGCGACGGAGAGAACCGGCAGGCGGGCGATCGAGCAGCGCGGCAGCTAGCGATGAAGACAATGGAACAGGTAGGTGCCTAACGGGCGTCGCGCGGGTCTATTAGGTTGCTAAAGGCGTCGGTTGATAGTAATACACCGACGCCCAACAATGCAACCTTTACCCTAATTTTTCGCGCAAATTTTCATTTACATAGGAGTCGGTTAATAGTTACCAAACCGACGCTGTAGGAGACGAAAAAAGTTCGCTCGAAAATTGATTTTCGCGGGCTACTTTTAGACGTCGGTCTGTTATAAATGGCCGACGCTGAATACAAAGCGGTACCCGTGTCTGGCTGGTCTTCGAATATAGACGTCGGTGAGTATAAATAACCGACGCCTATGTAAAATAGGAGTCGGTTTTCCTAAATAACCGACGCCACTAAAAGTGCCACTAAATGATGTTTTTGTAGTAGTGCTTGAAGATGTCCCGGTCAAGGTAGGCAAGGACGCATATGTTTTGTGTGACTTTGTCATTATGGACATAAAAGAAGATGCCAGATATCCTCTCATCTTTGGACATCCATTCCTCGCCACTACAAGAGCTCTAATTGATGTTGAAGCAGGAACCTTGCTTCTTCGTCTAGGAAAAGAAACTCTCAAGTTCAAAGTTTTTGAAAATATGAAAAAACCAAGAATGTAAGAAGAAGTTTATCTTATTGATTGCATAGAGCAGATGTCACTTCTCACTCAAGAGAATCATGAATCAGACGATCCTTTAGAAGTTTCTCTAATGGACCAATCAACGGATGAACCTATTAACGAACAAGTAAGGGATTGCATCGAATCTCAACCCTGCAGAAGAAGATGTTGAAGCTACTTTTGAGGTACTCAAGCCTATAGAAACAATTGAAGACATCTGTGAAAAGGAGAAGACACCCCTAATCCCTGTCATGACACATACCAAACCATTCTCAGGTGTCCATGAGCCTCCCCATCTAGAAACAACCATTCTCAAGAATGCACCAACAACCCAATAGACAGAGACTATTGACTTCATCTTCCCTCCGCAACAAAATTTGGACTGCAATTTCTATCGAGAACATCCACCAGATCCATATCTGATTGACATCAATGTCCAACATTGCTATGATGAAGGGATAGTACATCAACAAAGGAACTTTTCTTCCAAGCCTCAACAACACTACTTTATTAATGAAGCCGTTCAGATCCCCTACAACTATTCTCCACCTCGAATTGAGCAACAAAGAACAAGTCAACATAACTCAGGATGTTCCCCTATGTGTTCTGACAATGCTCGCTCTGTATGGGGAAGAATACAAGAGGCTATAATCATATCAAAGATTAATGAATGGCTAAGAAATAAACCACCAAAAGAATGTGTCAACCCAGCTTAAGCTCCACCCAGAGCCCCACCATGGTGATAGTATCCATGTCGAGCCATCGACATGAAACAAAGATGCTTGTCGGGAGGCAACCCAATCAATAAATTTGTTTTACTTTAAATTTTAAAATGAGAATTTTTTTTAATTTTGTTTTTACCTTTTTAGAAAATTTTGCACTAAATAAAAAAATTACATCGTGAGATGCTATCTTGAGTTCTAAAGAAAATTTTGCACTAAATAAAAAAATCACATTGTGAGAGGCTATCTTGAGTTCTGATTAATCTTCATTTTTGAGATTTTTAGTTGGAGGACGCACACTGATTGGAACGCAACCACATCTGGTGGTCCAACCGACATGAATTTTCCCCACCATCTCAGATTTAGGGTTTGCTCGGGACGAGCAAATTTCTATGTTCGGGCTGGAGGGTGGGTGGTACGTATTTCACTTTCCACCTACACCCATCCTTTTCAGACTTAAGATTTCATCATTGCATTTTTGACCAAAATTTTCAAAAATTTTAAATAAAATTTTCAAAAATTTTTAAAGTTTTTCAAAGAAATTGAATAGATAATTAATGAAGTTTTAATGATTTTTGTTTCATTAAAAGCCATTTCCTAGCCTTCTATGCATTTTGAATCAGTATACTCTCCTTATTCGAAGCAGATCCTCAAAAGGACCAATTTTTGAAACTAGCCTATTGATTGAAATCATCCTATGAAGCTTATGAATCCTAACATCATGATCCTTCTACAAATATGGAAAGTGTCTCTCAAACTGATAGGGATCAAACATGTCGTGCTTCCTAACTGACAAGTGGAATAATAACATGGAATCCCCACTGGATCCTCATCAAGTCATTATTTGAGAAGAGTACGATAAAGAGAATGACCCAGTGTACTGAATTGTAAATCAAGTTGCATTTGATCTGAACTCTCTTCTACAGTTCTTCTATCATCTTCGTACCCCTCCATTCATCAAAAAGAAATAAAAATAGCCAAAATAGTGCCAAACCCTAAGTTCGGGGTGGCACGCCACTTCCCTCTACTTTCGTTTCTTCCATACCCCTCACAAATAAATAGGGGTGTACCACCAAGAAAAGATGCCAATGTGCACACAAAAAGAAAATGCAATCTCAAGTCAAATAGAGGAGAGATTTATTTCTTCCTTCCATACCACCCTTCAATCCCTTTTCTACCTAATGGCACAATGAATGCCTCCACTACCTTGAAAAACACCAGTGTCAGATCAGATGCATACTTGTGGTTCTACGAGTATCTCTAGACTCTTACAAAACTCTTTGACGTGCTTGTTGTTGGAAAAAGTGAAGAGGAAGTGATATTAGAAAACAAAATCAGGAACAAAGATACGGTAAGATGTGTTCATTGGTCTTAGGAGGTTGAGATACTTAGTCATAATGAGCAGAAAGAAAACAATTGTGATGTGAAGATGAGGCAACCACACGAGTTGAAAGTATTCATTTGACAACTGTTTCAGATTTGGTGTTACTTGAGGATGAGCAACGTTTAAGTTCGGGGTGTTTTGATGAATGCATATTCATCATGAAATTCAATAGCCATCTTGAGCTCAATTTGACTCAATACATCCGATTTCTTTTCCAAAATATCACAATATGCAAAATTTCTTAATTAGTGCAATTATCAAGATTATTAACTGAGTTTATTCTAATTTTATGTAGGACATGATAAGGTTGAACCATCATCTGGTACCTAACTCCATTTAACCCTAATCCACCTTCAACATTATCATCACCACCGCTTGCTTCACTCCACCTTTATCTCCATCAACCATCATCCAAATCAAACCCTACTAAGTGGGGCCCACCATTCTCAAACCTAGATCCACCTTCACTCAAGATGATCTCACCCTTGGTCTTGACCTAACGGTTTCATCCATTCGATTTTGACCTTACAATCTTAACCATTCATCCATATGGTCTTAGACCGCGAGAAAATTCACACCATCGGATCACAGATCGACGCCCCCCATCCATCCCACCACTCGATCTTAGCCATCCTTTGCCTAAACGGTTTCATACTTTTTTCCCTTCCATACGGTCTCAAGACCGTATCGGCAACCTCACCTCAAAACTGTTTGGCCAACAACCACCCCAGAGACCGTTTAGGCATCTCGACCTGCAGCAAGTCATGAGGAACTGTCCTCCTGCTTCCCTTCCTCTCCTCCCTCCTGGTAACCCTAACCTTAGACGACACCTACAACTTCACCCTTCTGCAGCGCCCATCGCCACCGCACCTCCGCCATCGTCAGTAGCAAATCAGCGCTGCGCTCGCACTGACACTCTTCTTCCTCCGGACATCCTCTACAGCGCCGTCACCATCCAATTTCACCAGCAACGCCTCTGTCTTCTTCCCTCCTTCCCTCCACCTCAATCTGCAAACCCTAAACAACACCTGCAGCAACCTCCTCACCCAAGACCTGCACCGCCACCCAGCAACCCGCCACCACTAACCACCACCACCACTCCCGCTTTCTCTGATCGATCTGCTTCTACCCTCCACATGGTTTCCAAACCGAGTGGCGGCATACGGTCTTCAAGACCGTATGGCCCTCACAGTAAGACTGTTTGCGCTGCAGATCTTCAAGACCGGTTGAACAGTAGATCGTTTGGCTCAGAAACACGTTATCTCCCAAACCATTTAAGTCCCGGGATCGGTTGGAAATCCAAGATTGTTTGGATGACACTGAGAGAAGAGACCACTAGGGCAACAAACGTTGAAGCAGAGACCGTTTGATGAGTATCAGTCTCCAAGACCGGTTGCGCAAGGCATTAATATGCAAAACTGTTTACTGAAGACCGTTTGCTCCTATAAAGCAACCAAACCGTTTGGAGCAAAATGTCCCAAGACCGATCAGGCATGAAGAATGGTTGGACGTGCTATCAGTTTGCAAACCGTGAGCATGATTACAATTCTCCAAAACTGGTTAAACTGAAGACCGTTTGGAGCACAACATTCCAAACCGTTTGGATGAAAGCACCAAACAGTTTGGTCAAATAAACCAAACCGTTTGGAGGAAAACTAATACAAGACCGTTTGGTCATCTAAACGGTCTCCAAATCAGACTGTGAAATTTGCAACAGGACCCAAACATCAAGACCCCATCCGAGCCTATAAATAGTACCAACATGGTCCTCATTTGGGGCATCGGGTCCGGGACACCGACAGGCTGCCTGAATATAGGTCTGATCCAGATCATCACACATATTCACCTGGTGCTCCTATTGTGATCGAGGAGACCGAGAAGAGAAGGAAGGAGGAGTGAGAAAGACTACCCAGTCTATCTTGGCGTCCCTCGTTCCTCACCCAGATCTGCTCCGACTTGACGTAGAAGACCACATCATCTTCATTAAGCTGCGACTACCTTCTGCACCATGCTCATGGAAGAATCTTCCCTCTCTCTTGTTCTTCTTGTTTCTCCATCATGAGGAAGTAGTTCCTTTTCGCTGGGGTGTGGGGACTAGCCCCGTGCCCATGCTTTCATGTCTTTTTATTTAACATTCCAAGGCAATGTATATAACTTTTCATTTTTTTGTTAATCGTTAATGTTTATAGTTTGGTTACCTGCTTGCTTTCATCATGTTTTTCCCTATGTTATGAGAACATCTATACGTAGGGTAGAATGTCGATTAATGAGGTTGACTCCCAAACTAGAAATAGAATGGGATTCCTTGAGGTCGTAAGTGTATGATCTGTGAGGGGACGAGCCATCTAGCCTATGGTGACGCTTTTGTGGCCTAAACATCCCTCAGGGAGGGCCACAACCTTAGTTGCATTCTGTATCTTCTTTATTAATAATCGATGTTTGCTTGTAGATTAATAACCTTCTTGATTTTCGATTAGAGCGTTTGACTCCTTGATGAGAACTTCTGATATGATTCCTTTAGGTCAAAAGTGTGTGATCCGTGAGGGGACAAGCCATCTAGCCTACGGTGACGCTTCTGTGTGCCTAATGCCTGTATAGGGGGCCCACAACCTTAGTTGGATTTATGTATCTTCAGAGCCATAAGTGAGTGATCCGGATGGTGATGAGACATCTGATACCTAAGATGATGCTTATGGAAGCCTAACGCCCGTATGGGGGGTTTTGCATCAAGTCCATTTGGATGGTTATATCTTGCCTAGATGTTTGATGTTTGGATGTGTTTGCATGTGTAGTGGTGGTGAAACCTGAGACCATCCTAGCGATTCATATCATTAATCTAGATCTAACTTTAATTCTTCAATTTACTTTCTTGCAATTAGTTTAATTAACCTCAAATCAACCAATCGTTCTATATATTAGTCTTGAGCTAGATTTGACTAACGAAGATTTTTAAAAATTTTGTCTCTTGGGATTCGATCCTCAACTATACTGCGATAAGACCCATCCGCTTGCGGGTGATATTATTGCATATGGTTTTGGTAAAGCTTGAGGATTTCAACCCCGAGTGAATTTGTTAGTGCGATAATATTCCACGTAAGTTAGGCCACCTGAAAGTGAAGTGATATTACAAGAAGAGTAACCCCTATGGGTGCAATCGTGGCACTCTTTCTATCCATGTTGCCCAAGGATTAGAAAATAAATGTGTTACCATCTCTCTAGTTGAGTATGAGAAACTTCTATATCTTCTCAACAGGCTCCTCCACAATCTAAAGGATCTAGGGATTCTATGATCATCCAATCCACTATAACATCTTTGGCACATCCGACCTACAACCAAGGTAATTTTGGAGCCTCTATACTAACATCTAGCTCTTTTTGGATTGTTGACTTTGGGGACACCCAACATATGACTAGTTTGAAACATCTCCTTTCATTCAATTAGCCTCATATTTCTACCTCATTATGTCACTTTGGTAAGTGAGTATATTAAAACCATTCAACAATGTGGGAGTGTTAATATCTCACCTAGTCTCAAACTTAAATATGTTCACTCTTTAATTTAATGTTTGTTGCTATGCTAGTTGATGCCTTTACCTACAATGTCACCTTTCGTATTCATTGTTTTGTGATACAAGATTATTATGCTTTTATCCCACTCTGAATCTATTATATTGCATTGAAATCTTTTAATTCAATCATTAGTCTACAATTAGTCTGAGACAATTAGTTTTTAACATTGTTCTTAACGACTAGTTCTAAAAGGGGATTTCTGAATAATATTATCCTTTGGGTTTGATCCTTTTTCTATATTGCATTTTATCCATCCAGTTCATGGGCGAGTTGGTTACAATTAGAATTAAGGCTTTAAAACCTAGGACAATTTTGTCTAAGGGAATTTGTATGTCCAATAAAACTTGCATTAAATTTGGTGTCATTGATGGGGATAATGGAATAGCCTTTGAATCTCTTTGCTTTGAATAATTAGGATTTTCTAATCCAATTCATATTCATTCAATTTAAATTGATTTTCCATTCCTCTAATGTGACATTGTCAATTATCTTTTTAGGTACCAAGGGTGCGTGCGATGCTGCCAAAGCATTGTTTCTATGCCTTTTGAGTTTCATCCCGATATCGAAAGAACCTTTAAACACTTGAACTGAGCTTTCTGAAATAGGATGAATGAGGAAGAGCTAAAATGTAGAACGAATCAGGCTCTAGCCCTACCTAGACATAAGCTCTTTTCCAAGAAACAAGAGTAGCCATGGCCGCTAAGAACATATCCAGAGAGGCAATAACACTGTAAGAAGACTGATAAAAGTAGCTATGGGACTTCTTACAGACAAAGCATATTGATGAAAATCACCCAATGATGCCCCCAGCTATCATTGCCCCACAGTTCTAGATCCACACATAGTGGACCACCATGCTAGATAGTAGTGCCTTTTTTGGCAGTACAAGTGATGATTGTCAAGATCACGTACAACCCGTTTTTGACTTTTCTGCTTTGAACAAGCAACTCAATGTTTTTGAAAACACCCTAAAACTCATGTTGAAGTACTCATAGACAAATAAAACAAGGAGTTGGTACCATTTCATGGACGGAGACAACATCATGACATGAGAGGGTCTCCAATCCAAGTTTGTAGAGAAGTATTACCTACCATTCCTCACTTACCAAATTTGGGGCTAAATTACACATTTCAATATGGTCCCAAGAGAGTCCCTAGATGAGGCTTGGGAAAGGTTCAAGGAGCGTCTATAACTTTTTCTACACCACAACATCTCTCAGTTTCAATTGATAGAGACCTTCTACATGGGTGTTGACATGACACCAAGGAGTTCCTAGATTCCTCATCTGGAGGAGTAGACAGGAGGTTGTCAAAAGAGGTTCTAAAAATCACTCCCATTCCATCAAAGGACAAGGAGGTGTCCTCAAGATAATCAAATATGAAGATAGTTCAATATTGAAGTCTATAGCGGAGTCTCTCAAAGAGTTATCCTTGAAGAAAAATATCCTTGAGTCCTCTTTCAATGTTTATGAAAGAAGAGGACAGCCACAACATTTGCAACATCAGATTTATTTTTCTTAACAAGCAACATGTTTTCCTGGGGTTCAAATTTTCAATTCTCAATCAAGAACAAGAAGACATATTAATGATTGAGTTTAGTAAAAGAAATCCAGCTATGGGATACAAAATGGTTTATTTGTTAGGCATTGTGACACCTCGTCACACGAAATGAGATTACTCAAAACATAAAACATGATTAACTACTAACTAGTCACATATCCATAAAAGTGGAAGAATTAAAACCAATTTCACATGATAATCAAATACTAAAACATTTACATCAAGGTCCATCTTTTTCCATAAACTCATATAACGTAACAAGTATTTACATATGTATCTAGTGGTCTCAGCCACAACCTATATACAAAAGAGTTATCTCACATGCACATGACATATATTACAATTGCTAGAATATTGCCAAAAACTCGTGTCGATAGAAGTATATAATCTATAAAACACACCCCATACCCAAACTTGAGAGTATAGGGACAACACTAGGACTCTACTACTAATAACAACATCTATTCAACCTTTTGTGTCTACTGATTACCAAGCTGCTCCTCTTCTACAACACAATCTCAACCACATTTTCGGCGTCCACCTAAAAAGATGTGGTGACCCACATGTGAGACCCATGTCCCAGTGAGAGATATAACTCTCTCCTTTAGATATTGATTACAATAAATTATTTAATAGTAATTTGACTAAGTAGTTGGAGTATTTGATAAGAAATTGAGCATATTGAACAGTTCAAGCATACTAAGCAAGTTAAGCAAATAGGCTTAACAACAAGTATAATTGTCTGAGTATATACATGAAATAGATAATTCTATTTCTTCCATCAGTGATTATTCAGATTTCATAAGATTGAATCATGTGACAACTTTGTAGTAAAAAAAATAGGCAAGGGCTACTCAGTTAATGTGAACGTACTTAACCCTAGCAAATATAATACACAACTTGTATTACATATTTTATTATTATGCCCTGGGGAGTTTGAGTCATACCACTCAAAGTCCAACTAACCACTATGGAGTTAAAATTAGTTCCTCACAAGATCTAGGAGAACCGGAATCCTAAGATCTTAACTATGTTGGGTCAGTATGAGTCGAAATACAATGACATAACAGTCCATATATCTATAGTGACATATAGTCAAGCTGATAACAACTAGTCCACCATAGGTGCATGTGATGGAACTAGTCATTAGGGTATGCAAATAATTCCCTATCACCTGAGATACAACCACAACGTACTCAGTCACATTATACATATACATATATGAGGCATAACTGTAGCCATCCTCCATAACCTATAATTGTGGACGACAAGGATATATATACTCAACTTGCCACCCCCACATACTCAATAGTTTGTGCTCCATGTTTCCCTTAGGATTACCCATTTCACCATCCAACAAGTTCTGACACTAAAGATAGTTCTACGACATAGGACACTACATGATTAGGGTTTCACTTGATTCATTATGCTAATTAGATGAATTAAGGCTTCATCATACAAATGGACATACAAACCTAATTCATTTCTAATGAAGGTATAAGTATTTCAACTTCAAAAGATATAAAATGTATGAGGTATAAATCTTAATAACATAACCACATGCTATCATTCATTATTGATTAAGAATCACATCTTCCATCATACCTTTACAAGGTACAAATTCTTATCACAAAGTTTTAGGGTTCCATCAATTATTGTATCACAAAGAGGATTATACCTCCATTAAGGCTCAACCATGCCCAAGAGTCATTAAGACCATCACATCAATCCCTATAAGATCACTATTATCGTTCTATGCCTTAAACAAGGCTCAACAAATCAGCAACACCTATGTGTCACATAAGTTTTAACATTGCAAGAACTATGATATTCATATAGTACCACATTCGGGTTTCAATAATAATATGAGAGCATTTCATTGTCACACTAATCATTTAATATAGCTGATTAGAATCAATCCCTACCACTTAGTTGCATTAGGGTCAGGCATAACAAATCTTGTTCCATTAGAGTTACACCACTTTCTATGGTGATTATAAATTATATTTATACGAGGGAAAAGGTAAGACACAAGTTTATGGGCATTGAACCATCAGATTTCTCATAATTAAAACAAACATGTTATACCACATGATTCATTTTCATCCATTAAGTGTTTAAACATCCAATCTCAACCATTGGATTGGGTTCATTATTCAAAATCATCAATTAGAGAGGAGGTCGAACCCTTAAATCTTTTGAACCAAGAAACCATCAGTTTTGGGTTTAATGAATGAACATTTAAAACCTTGACTCACCATCAGTTTTGGAAACCTAAACCACCATTGTCTGTGACACATTGTGTCACCAATGTTTAATAGGGTCATCATTTGTCTCCATTAGATATTGAGCTAATATCCCAATGGTTCATGCCATCATTAGGGCACTAAACCATCGATGATTGAGCTTTCAAAATAGTCTAAAACTAAACTAAGGTGTGACCATTGGTTGACACCTTAGGTTGGGAGTAGTGGACATAGACTTGAGTGGAAAGGTATGTCGGGGCAACTTGTTCCTGGGTACTCTCATACACCCGAATCTGAACAAACTCTAGAGTTTACGACAACCTTCTCTCGAAGGAGTCAAAATGAGAAATGTGATTTGATAGCCAGTCAAAAGCGTGCTCCAGATAGAAAAGACTAGAGTTCAGATGCTATAAAGAAATCATCCAACAAAAAGGAACCATAAACAAAACAATATGAGATAAGCTCCACAGATTCCATAAGCATAAGGAGATAAAAGGTTTAATTACAATGCAATGGTAAATGAAAGTAAATTGTTGAAATAGGGAAGACAAGTATCGACTTCCTTGATGTAGGGGGTTGATGTACACAGAAGCGGACCCCTAAGGTACTGCTAACCCAGTACTGGGTAGGAGCCCTATCGGGATACGCCCGTGTTGGGTTCTTGATCATGTCGGGTCGTGAACCGCGGCAGGTAGGGGCATATCGGGAAAGGACTCCTGACCCGATATGGTCGTGTCGGGCGTCCGACCCTCTCGAGTGACATACCGTGATGGGTAGGTCATATCATGTTGGGTGTCGTGTCGGGTTAGCTTTATCTTAGGTTCTCAGGTTCTCGTGTCGGGCATGGTTGGGCATACCATCTCGGGTTGGGACCCAGCTAGCGGCTTGGCACATTGGAGTGGCCTTGATGGTTGTATCGCGTTGCTGCGGCTACCAGGACGAGTTCTAAGTGAACTCCTCCCGTCCCTCTTGGATTGGGGGTGTGCCCACCTAGTATCACCTGGCACGCCCGATGACTCGACGCACTAACTCCTTTTTGCTCTTGAAGTTAGCTTGTAGGGTTCTGACCCATCCCATCGAATCCCTATAGCTACTATTTATAGGCAACATGTGCGGCTGGTAGGGGTTGCGGTCCTCATTGGGCCATGTGTCCTTTGTTTGCTTCGTCCTCATGGCTTTGGGAGAGGGTCGACACGTCAATCGCCCGACGCGCTCGACGGGGGCCATCGCGTGAGGGGTTGCGAGTAAGTCACGCTCGATCGTGTCGATTAAAGGCTCTGGCGGGCTGCTGCACTGTAGGGTGGATGCGTCACACAATAGACTCCATCAGGTTGACGGGTTGTGGCAGGCAAGTCTCCTTGTCGGGTAAATAGCATGCTGTCCGTCAGAGTCTCCCCCCACAAAACACCTATGTCAGGTTGTTGCCATATTGGGAAGTGAACATGATAGGTAAGGGGTGTGTCGCTTTGCCATTAGAAGGGCCGGGGCAGTTAGCTTGTTATGGATGGGCCGGGACGGGCCCATTAGCATTCTTTTAGTGGAAAAATGAGAAGTTCTGTAGAAGATAGGAAATATTGTCAGGAGCATAGTGAGGATTATTTCTATACAATAAATAAGATAAAAATGGAGAGGAAGACAGTTTAGGAGGCAAATTTGATAGTAAAATATAAGCTCTAGCAGCCATAAAATGGGTGTTATCAACTCCGCCAAACTTAGCATTTTGATTGTCCTCAATCAATCTATACTTATTTTAAAACTTTGTTTACGATACTTCTTCAAAACCAGACGTAGTTTGAAGACAAGGGGTTAAAAGGATTTTTGAGATTCCCTGAGGAAAATTATGTTTGATATGAGCAATGGACTTTATTTTTCTTGCCTTATTTAAGCAAAAAATTTCTTTCAGCTTCGGCGAGACTTTTGGTGCATGGTTTCGAAGTTAGCTTTCACACCAAATAGCTTGGGAGTAGAAGGTGGGGTTTTTGGGAAGGCTTACGACCTTTTGGGTTTTTATTGCTTCCCATTGGTCCATCTAGGTACGGGTCCGTTAACAGGCAAGTGGTCCCTACAGTCCAAGCCAGTTGGCTTTAGAGTAGTGATTTCACATCCTATGTACCATTGTCCCGGATCTACCATGCCTAAAGATGGGTACTTTTGGAGAGACAAGTGGTTTTTTTGGCACAACTCTCATGTATTTATTCGCTCTCATAAGGCTTTCCTGTCTTTTTGGGATTTTGATGGGTTGGGAAAAGAAAAATAGTTTACTATTTGGGCAGCTTTTTCCTTCACATGCACATCTCTTAGCTGTTGCGAGATTATTTTTCAAAGTTGGTGTAGAAAAGTCGTAGCCTTTGTCATTTGAGACTGTGTTTTCGAAAGAGCAAAACAAAAATAAGCACTGCCTTAGATACAGAGAGAATGAACTGGAAGAAGTTGTACCAAATTTTTACTGTAAAGCGTTTTGTACAGTTTTTGAGAGACAAGTAGTTGTATATGTATTATTTTCGATCAAACATTTATATGCATGTATATACAGCGTATGGTAAGAAAAGAAAAAGAGAAAATAAGGGGAAAAATTTTGAGTACCTCCCTCACTGATGCTATGGAGTACCCCCCCACCCCCCAAAAAAAAATTACCCCAAACTCTTTCCCAGAGTTGTGAGATAAAATAGGAAAGGATATGCATAGATCAATGAGGGTTCAGCAAAAGCGGGCTCCCTTAATAGATAAGAACTCCATCACATACTCTCCACGTTGGCTGTGGTAGCCTAAGTTGTGGAGCTTATCTGGTGTCTTTTTGAGGGCTACCATGCAGTAGATCTAGTGCAACACGTAGACATCACAGTCATTTGATAACGGAAGTTGTTGTGGACAGTGGTGGCAATATTGCAGTTTTTGCCACTTAGCCATTGGGTCTTCGAGATACGGCTGGATCAAAGACACCACCTCAGTATAATATTTCCTTGCTAACCACTCGAGGGATGTCATCAGCGTGGATGTACTATCCGTCGGATGATCGTTGTTGGCGTCGGAGCTGTTGTAGAAGAAATCGGTGTGTGGATAGATGTACACCATTAGGAGAGTCCAGTGGTTGTCATGCAGCATTGGTAGGAAGATGATGTGTGGCAGACACTTCTTCATTTTTAGCTGAAATAGTTGGCGCACTCCTATTTCATCAGCCAGGCATAGGTCGTTGAACAACATCGGATGGGCGATGTGGGCATGTTCAAACTTCTTTTGTAAGATGGGGATGTAAGCTGATGCCACCGTCATTGCTAGACATCCTCCTACCTTGACTAAGTCCCGTAGGTCATCGATGGGGACCACTGCATTATCCTTTTCATATATGATGTCTATGGTATTTGAATCAGCGAGTCTGAGAAGAATTTCATTGACATGTTCCTGGGATAGGGATGTGCATGCAAAGAGGTCAAAATTGCCAATTAGGGATTCAGAGACGACAGGCAAAGCAGACTTGCCTTTAGTGGCGAGTATGGTCCACAGAACTTCTATCTGCTTGCCTGTCTCATAGACGTCTGCGCTCTCGACTCCTTCCCTTAGAGGGCTGCCAGGTTGAGAAGATTTAGATTCAACATCTATCTCCAGTAGCTCCTCTGGAAGCTCTGCATCTCAGAAGTAGCACTTGTCCTTGATCAGCAGCAACGTGTAGATGCTCCTGAGATGATAGAAATTTGTGTTATGGAGTTTCCTGATGTATCTGAAGATGTTTAGTAGCTCTATGGTGCGCAGGATGATGAAGGTGCTATTTCTGCTTCTCGGCTCTGCTTGGACTGAGAAGTCTCTGATGGCGTAGAAGTTCCAGACGCCACTGTGGCATTGGACTCCTTGCTTGATTACATGGTGAAGACGTAGAGGAAGAAGTCTGGTGTGCTTGTCTTCGGGCGTACGAAGATGTGTCCTCAGTGTGGGACCTCCGAGGTGCATCAGTTGAGGAGTGTGACGTCATTATTGAGGAGGTCTACCACACAAAGGAACAAATGCTTCCTAAGCTTGTAAGGGGCCAGCACTAGATGCAGATTGTGCTCTTCGATATGCTACAACATGTCAGCCACCTGCTTTGAGTCGTACACCCCTGCTAGTAGTCTTCTTGCCAAGGCCGGGGTGGTGTTGTAGAATGGCTGCCGGCCTGTCCTGATGGCAACATTCTCAAGCATCTCGCCCTCTAGGACCCTGAAAAGGATCTTCCCCATGACGGCTTTTGAGCGGAACATGGCTGGGAGTGCTCTGCACCGTACTAAGAAGTATCCATCGCTCTAGACAACAACTTTTTCATCTGCCTGCAGCCTCAGGACCATGTTGAGTAGTTGTTGGTACCAGATCGATAGGTAGACGATGGCACACCTATCAAAATCTGCCATCTCGAAGGAAGGGATCTCTGACAATGCAGAAAATGCATCTGTTGTCAAGGTCCTCGCTCTAGGGGGTTTCTCATTGATCGATCAATACAGATCACCCCTTCTCCCTCTGATTCTTTAGATGAACCCTCCGCTTGACCTATAGATATTTCATCTTCATCTTTAGATGGCTCTAGCGGGGGTGAGGGAGCAGATGTATCTTCACCACGGGCACTCTCTTGTCCTGCTAGAGCCCCGTTGGCAGTTTTGTTTGTCGTCTCTTCCTCGGGCATTGTGGAGGGCCCGCTGGAGGTGGATGAGGATGAAGATCCAGAGGAGGATGGCGATGCCGATAGTGAAAAGCCAGAGGCCGGTGGCAATGGCGATCTCATGGGACGTCTTGAGCGGGGGTGGCTATCCCTTTGATTGAGCCTTTCCTCGATGGTATCGAGGCATTGAAGTGCCATGTGCATCATGTTATTCAACACCTCGAGTTGGCCGGGGAGACCAACCAGAGTTAGTAGCTGGCGCTCCTGCTCATTCAACCTCCTTTGAAAGACCTGAAACTTATGGGTCAGGGAAGAAAATGTAGCAATATGATTGCTTGTTACCTCCCGCAAGTTATCAAACTCGAAGCCAAAGGCTTGTCCCAATGAGGAGGGGACTACTGCCGACTGGCTTTGGCTTCTTGTTGCGCTCCTCACGTTGCCAACACGGCCTGATGAGTATGCATCGTCAATCGGGGTCGAGTCCATCTGGACTGTCTGCGAGGGCGTAGCTTCTGCATGGGGCATTGGCATCCTCGTGGTCACCTTCGCCTCATCATCTTGGGGTCGTGAAGAAGGTTGCGGAGTGGCCAGATGCTGATCGACCATCTGGATCTCAGCGTCCTCCTCCATAGCGATTGTTGGTGTAGATGGTGGCAGTGTCGGCGTTGGCTGTACAACCCTGAGCTCCACCTCCAGGAGCTCAGCGAATGCCTCGTCATTGGCGTCGGGCTAAACCACTGCCTCTGCCATTTCTGGTAGGGCTGAAGCTTCATGCACTGCCATAGTGGCCTCTGGGGTTATGACCACAGTAGCAGCCCCGGTGGTCTTGACAACCTCCCCGATGGTCAACAATTCTTGTGTAGCCACGGTGGGAGTTGCTGTGTTTGCCACGGCTGATTCGATAGTGGCAGCAGCAGCGACCACCGAAGTGATGGCTGCTTGTTGTGTGGCGATGGTGGTCGGCTCAATGGTGGTGCCGATAGGCAGATCTTCAATGATGACTGTTGATGATTTGTCCCACCAAGCATCGAGGGTGTGGGCCTTCCTATAGCGGCCATCCTTTCTTAGATGGTCCTGGTGGCAGCGTAAGAGGTTTCCACATTCACAACTTCTATCTCTGCTGCTATGAAGACCAACTTCTCTGCGTTGTAGTTGACGTAGAATGGGAGGGGCAGGAGGGTGTCCATCCTCGCGAACTTGTAGAAGAAATGGCGGCCCTCCTTCTTAATAATGTTCACCCTTGTGAGAAACTTGATATCGATCATGTCGTTGTCTCTTGTCCTTGACAGGATACACGGCTCTTTAAGGTACCCTAGCCCTGCCGCGATCAAGTTGACGATCCCTCCCATGTTGTATTCCTTGGTGGCGTACTTTATCAGATGCAACCTGTTTAGCAGGAATCGCCCCAGGTTGATCATTTGGCCCTCCATCATATACCATATGAGATGGACCTCTTCAGTATATAGATTTCTGGTCTCATACTTGCTGAAGAGGAGGCTCACCATGATCTTGTGGATAGTCCTCTAGAAATAGGAGTGGACTGCCGCCACCTTGCTCCCCGGCTTGAAAGAAGATTCACTGGTTAGCCTCCTCCAGAGTGCGACTGGGTTGAAGCCGTCGCCTTTGGTGATTCGAACACCGTTATTCAGAAGCTCCCTCTTTGGTTTGCTGGAGGAGAATATCTTGTTGAGCAACCTCTCTGAGATATCATGGTCGACATTGTAGAGGCACCCCTATAATCCGTCTGCCCCGCCAAACCTTTTGGTCTCTTCTGGTGTATTTGGGAGTCTGTGAAGGGACAAGATAAACTCTTTGGTGAGCTCAGTGTAGGAGGCAGTGTAGCTGAAGTAGATATTCTATAGTCTGGTGGTTTCTAAGATGTTCGCCAGTCAGTCAAAGACGTCGATCTGCTAGAAGGATGCTTGGTGGCAGAATTAGGTTGGCAGGTAGACGCTTGTCGCCAACTCCGCGTAACGCCTTTGGTGTTCTTCATATCTGGGCATGAACCATCCTAGTGAGTGGGCCAGGGCCTTTGGTTCTGCTGTCGTTGTTGGGGCCGGGGCTGTTTCTATTCTAGGTTGCTTCTCGGCCTCAGACGGCCCAACTGCCTCAGAGTTCGGGCATTTCTGCCCAGTTGTGGCTTCATTTGCGGCCTCGAGGTTGACCCTCTGGCCTTGTTCGTCAACTTGGGCGACAGTCTGCTTGGTGTGGGCCATTTTTTGCAGTTATTAGATAAAGGAAATCAGTTATAAAGAAGCTTATTCGATCAAATTGCTTTTTCCCGATATCGGGAAGGAGGTTAAAGCGAGTGTGTCGCCCGATATGGAGGGGGCGATACACTTAAAACTGGTATTGGGTTGGGCATCTAAGGAAAAAAATTCCGCACGATATGTGAATGCCCAACACCAAAAGTCGATATCGGGTAAAGGTAAAAAATATCGCTCTGGAAAGGGCGATAAGGTCTGGGCGATAGACCAGTATTGGGTGTCTCATCTAACAGATCCCGCCCGGTGGCATCGTTGCCCGATATGCGTGTCGTGTGATATGGGGTGTCACGTGGTAAGGTTGAAAACTCGATGCAACGATGTGATAACAGAGACGACACGTGCTGCGTTGTGTCGGGCAATACTCGTGTCGCCCGAAACGAGTTCAAGCTCTTGCAAAATGAACAGAGAGATAGAATCATTGTCACGAGCTCACCCTTGTTGTTGTGTCACGCGACACGGTGTCGCGCGACACAGACTTAAAACAAAGCGGTAAAGAAACCGACACGGTTATTGCACGATAAGCAAAACTCGATGCATGTCAAAATGTCCTACCCGACACGGGCTAGAACACGTAAAAGGGTGCCCGATAGGGTTGTGTGACACAAGCTGTGTGAAACAAGCACAAGCTGCACGACACAAGTTGCATGACACGAGTTGCGCGACATGGGTAACTTAAGTTACGCGATAAGGCGTCTTGGGTTCTACTTGTATCAGACAAAAATGTCTTCTAACACAACACATAGGACGATATACAAAGGCCGACATGGGAGCTAGGATTTACAAGGAGGAATGTGCAATACGAGAGCAAGGAGTAGGTAATTTGGTAACTTTTGTTCCTGACACGGTTAAACTCGAGTTACTATATATAGTCGGCCGTGAGGCGGGGTAAAATGGTAAAAATAGGGACACGTGTCGATCATGCACATAAATCACCTTCTTCAGCACGGTAAAACCAGTCTAATCTGTCTTGTCACGAGGATTTCAAGAAGAAAGTGCATCACACGGCACGTGTGTCGCATGGAGAAGATGTGTTGCACAACATGCATCGCCCAATGTACTTTTTACGCGACATAAGCTTTCTCAACACACGTTGTGCACCTCGCACGATGTGTTACGTGGCTCGCCTGCCCAATACACTCTTGAAATTTTACCACAGGTGGACGCGATATGGACTGGGAGATAAGGTAGCTCGATGCGCGTGTCGCACGATATGGCCAGTTGCATCTCTTTCCCATCGTGCAATCCCAAAATCGTGTAAGACTAGAGCCAACGTGTTGCCCCGGTACATATCGAAGTGGATTGGGTGACACAATTGTTATAGAGTCTATCGTGCAGAGCAAAAAGCAAAGGAAGACAATCTTCATCTTTGCCCAATATGCCAACAAAAAGGGCTAAAAACTGAAGCAAAAACAAGGATAGAAAAATTATAAATAAGAAGGCACTTGATGGGTAAAACATCATTGGCTTGAGAGTGAACTTTAGCCTCAGATAGTAATACTCACCAAGGTGATAAAACTAAGTCAGTGGCCCATAAAACGAGAGAGTCTGTGCACGTGGCGCGGGTGTAGACTCGGGCCTTATTACAATAATAGTGTTTGTATTGTTCTTTGCAAGGAAAGGAAATAGCATCCTATTCTAGGAAAGTAAAAAGCTCGGGCTTCCTCCCGAGGAGCATTGTGCTTTTCGTCGTCAGCGACATCTTCGGATCTTGCTGTACTCCTCCATTTGGGGCAGCTTTAGCTTCATTCAGGGTCAAGTCCGATCGTCTCACAAAGGCCTCATCTTCATAGAACCTCTTCACTCTGTGTCTGTTGACTAGAAAAACTTTCGTTGGATCTTCTTTATCATATATCTCCATCATCCCAGATGGGTATATCTTTGCTACTATGAATGGTCCGGACCACCTGGTCTGCAATTTTCCTGGAAAAAGGTGAATAGAAGACTTAAATAACAAAATCTTATCACCTTCGTTGACATCCTTCTTCCTTAGGTGGGAATCATGCCAGACTTTGGCTCTCAGCTTGTATATCCTCACATTTTCATAGGCATGAAGCCTCAACTCTTCAAGTTCTAGGAGCTGAAGAAACCTTTTCGTTTTGGATAGCATTGGGTCCATGTTGAGATGTTTGATGGTCCAAAACGCTTTATGCTCCAATTCAAAGGGCAGGTGGCAAGATTTTCCATATATCAAGCAGTACAGTGTGGTGCTCAACAACATCTTGTAAGCGATTCTGTACGCCCATAGAGCATCATCTAATTTAGCTGACTAGTCCTTGTGAGACTTGCCAACTATTTTCTCTAAGATCTGCTTGATCTGTCTGTTAGAAACTTCAACTTGCTCGGACGTCTGCGGGTGGTACGACGTGGTGACTTTATGACGAATGCCATATCTACACAACAACGATTCAAACTGCCTTTCTGCAAAGTGAGATCCACCATCACTGATGACGGTTCTCAACACTCCAAATCTTGGAAAGATTATTTTGGTAAAGAGATTTATCATAGCTCTGGCATCACATGTAGTGGTGGGTATAGCCTGTACCCATTTAGAGATGTAATCGACCGCAAAAAGGATGTATTTGACGAAGGAACTGGACATCTGTGCTAGCTTTACGGTCTCAACATCTTTGCCTCTCTTCTTCCTTGAAATCAGATCTTTCAGAAACTTGGCATAGGTAGGCATCTCCTTAATGGCATCCAAAAATAGGATGTCAAGGTGCAATATCTTGATAGCGGCCATAAACTTCTCATAACTCTTTTTCAGATGGGCCTTCACCAGCTTATGTGGGAACAATATGTAGGGTGCGTACTTGTCTGGGCGTTCTTCTAAAGAAACATCGTTGGCACTTTCTTTGGTCACTTTCCTTAACCTTACTGGGACTTCCTCTAGTACCCCTTGGATAACCTCCTCAGCTGGTGCTGTCACTATTGTCACTTCCTTTTCAACGGTTGGCTTTACCACTATTCCTGACCGTAAAATGACCATCTTTGCGGTCTCATGTCCACATAGATTTGTTTCAGTATTGAAGGGAAAATGTCCCACCTGATGGTTGATGGTCTGGGCGAGGCTCGTCATCTGTTGTTCGATCTGTTTATTCTGCTGTTGGAGATCTCCTATCTGGGTTGAAAAGCCTCCCATCTGCTACGTACTGCATCAATTTCAGCAAAGCCATGCTATCAATAGAACTTTTATGCATCTTCTCATTCCGGTCATTCTGCTTCTTAGTGAAGGACATCAACTCCGTCATCATAGAAGGTCTCTATGGCTGGTTCTGCTGAAAGGTCCGTTGCTGCTGGAACCCTGTTTAACGTTGCTGAATCGACGGTCCTCCCGAGGGATTCCCGCTTACCAGCTGATGGGAATTCTCAGCTGCGCTGGTGTTTCTATAGGAGAAACCAGGGTGATCAAGGCATCGGTACTGGACAAATATGACGTTCTCTATACTGTCATCATCAAGATCTCCCTAAATGACTGTGTGCGGGCAAAAGTTAGACATGTGTTCTGGCTCTCCACAAGTGACACAACTTCTCACTGCTTCTTGCCTTACTTTTCCTTTATAACCCTGTTCCTTCAGGGTTTGGATATCGGTTACTATTTTATCTAACTTAGCCGCGAGGGCTTCCATCACTTTGGATTCTCCCGGAGTGGTATGGCTTATAGACTCTCAGTCATACTCACTATCCTGCTAATTAGTGGCCATGTTATCAATAATTTCCCTAGCGCTCTGGGCACTGAGTCCCGGAAAATCGCTGCCAGCTGCATCATTTAGAGATTTCCTCTCGGTAACACACACCACATTATAGAATGTGGTGATCAACTTAGGTTCAGAAAAACCATGATGTGGGCACTCCCACTGGTAACTTTGAAACCTCTGCCAGGTCTCATACTGGTTTTCCGAGGGTTTCTGTGAGTACCTCATTATCTTGTTCTGACACTTGATTGTTCTTTCAATGGGGAAGAACTTGGCAATAAACACGTTAGCGAGATGCTCCCAATCGGGAAGACTCCCATCTTGCAGACTTGTGTACCATTCCAATGCTTTGTCTCTCAGAGAGAGAGGGAAGCATTGGATGTAGATGTGTGCTATTGGAACTCTATTGATCTTGAAGGTGTTGCAGGTCCTTTTGAAAGTTGTGAGATGGTTGTACGGGTTTTCTTCAGTAGTATTCCTGCCAAATTGGTTATGTTGTAGAAGCTGGAGGAAAGAATGCTTCAACTCAAAGTTGGTAACGTTGAGGGGTTGCACAACCACTAGATTCCTTTCTTCATTTTCCCAGACTTGGACAAACAAGTGTAGAGAGTGGGCTTTCGGAGGTTGCTCAGCCATGACTTGTCAGAAGCGAAGATGACTTGAAAAGGTGAGAGAGTACCTGGGAATAAAGAAAAGTGTAAAGGTATTGGTATGCTGTATAAACTACATGCAGTAAATATGTGCAGTATTATATGCATATGTACAAGGTTTTTGGCAAAGTGCAAGCAAAACTTGAGTTCGTAGAATAGTTTTCGTTGCCTATCCCCGACAACGGTGCCAAAAAGATGACAATCCTTAAACATGGGTCCAAGAATGGAGTCATGTCTAGGTTTTTAGACTTTAGAAATTTATAATAGCCGAATGATTAAAACCTCCTGCAACTAGCATATGGTTGAAATTGTTCGGGGTCAAACACAGGGATATGAAGAACGATGCTTCAAAACACAAGTTTCACTTGTCTAAGCACGTCAAAAAAGGTCAAAGGATAATGTTTTGATAGACAAAAAGCCTATCTCCAACGGGAGTTACCAAAAGAATTAATGTTTTAAGGTTTAGCAATTTTTATTGAGGTTTTGTATATTGGAAACCGAGGAGATAAAACTATCGTTAGAGTAAAGCACAAAGGAGGAAAACTTAAACATAACAGGTAGCAGCGGAATACATCCTGCACCCTCTTCTCTCAAAGAGGATGCCTCTGACTATGAACCAATTCTCTCTCTCAAGAGTAGTGGACATAGACTTGAGAAGAAATGTATGCCGGGGAAACCCTGATCCTGGGTACTCTCATACATCCGAATCAAACAAAACTCTAGAGTTTACAACAACCTTCTCTCGAAGGAGTCGAAACGAGAAACACAATTTGATAGCCAGTCAAAAGTGTGCTCCAGATAGAAAAGACTAGAGTCCAGATGCTATAAAGAAATCATAAAAGGAACCATACATAGAACAATATGAGATAAGCTCCACAGATCCCATAAGCATAAGGAGATAAAAGGTTTAGTTACAATGCAATGGTAAACGAAAGTAAATTGCTGAAATAGGGAAGATAAGTATCAGCCTCCTTGATGTAGGGGGTCGATATACACAACAACGGACCCCTAAGGTACTGCTAACCCAATACTGGGTAGGAGCCCTATCAAGATATGCCCATATCAGGTTCTTCACCGTGTCGGGTCGTGAACCGCGGTGGGTAGGGGTATATCGGGAAAGTACTCCCTACCCGATATGGCCGTGTCGAGCGGTCGACCCTCTCGGGTGACATACCGTGACAGGTAGGCCATATCTGGTTGGGTGTCGTGTCGGGTTAGCTTTATCTTTGTTTCTCTGGTTCTTGTGTCGAGCATGGTTGGGCAAATGGTCTCGGGTTGAGACCCAGCTAGCGGCCCGACACATTGGAGTGACCTTAATGGTCGTATCACGCTGCTGCGGCTACCGAGATGGGTTCTAAGTGAATATCCTGTCCCTCTCGGGTTGGGGTGTGCCCACCTAGTATCGCCTAGAACGCCGGTGGACTCGACGCACTAGCTCCTTTTCTCTCTCGAAGTTAGCTCGTAGGGTTCCGATCCATCCCATCAAATCCTTGTAGCTGCTATTTATAGGTTGCGGTTGGTAGGGGTTGTGGTCCTCATTGGGTCATGTGTCCTTTGTCTGCTTTGTCCTCATGCCTTTGGGAGAGAGTCATCACGTCATTTGCCTGACACACTCGGTGGGGGCCGTCGCGTACCGGGTTGTGAGTAAGTCACGCTCAATTGTGTCAGTTAATGGCTCTGGCGGTCTACTGCACCGAAGGGCGGCTGCGTCACATGATAGACTCCATCAGGCCGACGGGTCATGGCGGGTAAGGCTCCATGTCAGGTAAATAGCATGTTGTCCATCAGAGTCTCCCCACACGACACACCCGTGTCGGGTTGCTGCCATATCAGGTAGCGACCATGATAGGTAAGGGGCATTTCACTTTGCCATTAGAAGGGTCGGGGCAGTTAGCTTGTTATGGATGGGCCGAGACGGGCCCATTAGCATTCTTTTGGTGGAAAATGAGAGAAACTCTGCAGAAGATAGGAAATATTGTCAGGAGCATAGTGAGGATTATTTCTATACAATAAATAAGATAAAAATGGAGGGAAGAAAGTTTAGGAGGCAGTTTTGATAGTAAAATATAAGCTCTAGCAGCCATAAAATGGGTGTTATCAGTAGTGTCTTGCCCAACATGCAATCTATCTTGCTAGGACCCCTATCCAGCTGATATTTTTGTTGTGTAATGCCCTGTTGTGTCTTGGACCGTTGTGTTTGAGATAGCATATGTTGAAAATTATTAGGATCCTCACATGAGAATTTCAGATCCTTCCTTCATGCACATTCATTTCTCCCCCTATAGTTTTGTTTTCGGACATCAAGCATTTTTCTTCCTCACCTCCAAATGAGGTTCTTAATTTTTTTATCAAATTTTCATGCAAGGTTGTCCATCTTATCTTTCAACATTGTGATATATCTAGACTCACCTTCACTTTTAATAATTGTTGGGGTTTCTCTCTCTTCTCCTCATGACTGATTTTTGGCCATGTTGTTTAGGATTTCATTACACTTGGATGCCTTGTTGTTGAGAAACAATCATACCCCTACACTATTAAGGGTGGTTCTTCCCCCCTTATGCAGCCTATAACAAAATGTATTTGCCTGTCTGTAGGGGTCAATCCCATGATGAGGTACCTTCTTCAACATATTTTGGAATTTGTCCCAGGTCTCTGAATAAGACTCATCTGTATGCTGCCTAAATTTGTAGATCTGTTAAACTAGGTCATATGTCTTTTGTGGTGGAAAATACCTTTCTAATAATGCATCTATCATTCCCTCCCAAGTGCATATGGATTCTGATGGAAGGCTTAAGAACCAAGCCTTTGCCTTATCTTCCACTGAGTACAATAATAACTTCAGATATATAACAGTCATATGTACCCTATCAATCTTCAACATATCACAACTCTCCACAAAATTGTTAAACAACTCACCACAAAATTGTTAATGTGGACATGGGATCCTCCATGTTGTGACAATGGAATACTTGAAACTTAATGTGTGACAACAGCCCTGGATCTATTTTATAATTTCCCACATTGAATGCCTACTTAACAATTGGTCCTAGTTGTGTTTTGGTTGATGAAGCTTTAATCTTTTCCCAAATAGTCTGCTCCTCACCTTCTGTGTTGGCATCTCCCATATCTACCTTGTCTGGTTGTGTCGCTTGTAGTGGTGGGGTTGGAATGAGTCCAAAAATAGAAGCTCCAAACTCATGTGCTCTATGAAGAAGCTCCTCTTTTCCTTTGACCGATGAAGTTGATTCTCCGTAATATGTGGTCCATGAGTGAATCATGCACTAGTACCTACCAATAATAGGAAATTGTGAGAATAGAATACTAGTACTTTGATGAAACTTTGTTTGAAAAATGATGGAAAGAAAAATATAAGTACGACTAAGAGTGGTCAGTCACAACACTCATAGTAATAGATTTTTCATTTCCCCAGCAACGGCGCCAAAAAATTGATAAGCTAAAACTATACATACGAACATAAGTATACACATCGAGAAGTATAGGCCTATGAGGTCTGATGTCAAACTTAGGGAAATGTTAATCTAGAAACTACTACTAATTTTTTTTTGTAACTCGATCAACTAGACCTAGTGAAGGAGTGATTGGTGGATTAATTAAAACTACTTGCAAGAATTGAGAGCTAAATTAAATTGATTTTGATAAAAAATTGGATGGATTTCTTAGGATTATGATTGTACCATCAGTGCAATTAACAAATTTTTATTAATATTCATTTATCCTATTCCCTAGACCAAGGGACCTATAGCAAGAATTACCCACTCCCGTGGCATAATTCACTACCTAATCTAATATAAATCACACTCTCACAACAATTTAAATAATATCTAGGAACTTTCATGAAACATCTGGGTTATATCTTTGACATTGAGAAGCTCTCTATCGAGGCACGATATAGGCTATATAAGCCTATGACTTATCAAACCCTTAATCCCTCTCTCAAAGCAATTAATGGTTTGATAAATTAACTATGATGATCATGCATAGGCAAATAATAAAGCAATCAAAGATTTATGTACAAAATTTAAGAGAAATATAGATATTAAATCATAATGTCAAATACAATGTAAAGTTGGGATACTCCTGGGTCCTAAGGAACTAGGGGATTAACCCTGCATGATTTCTACCATTGCATACATATATGGAATAAGAGAAAATGAGGTAAACATGAGAGAGATAATGAAAAATCCTAGAGAAGATAATCTGGATGACTCCCTCTGACATATGTCATGATCTGTTGGGTTTTGATTGCAAATCCTCTCTCCAAAGGTTCTTGAGTTGTCGGCGGTGTGACCGTCTCCTCCTCTTTCTTCTTTTTGTCTCTGTGCTCAGATGCAATTGAAAAGAATGACGATAATATGTTTGGTCGAACTCCTCTTAGGTCATAAGAGGGTCTCGTGTCATCCTTAACTCTTAAGTGTCAAATTAACTTAGATATTTATTTTTGTCTAAACACACGAATTCAGTACCACCGACAACAAGACGTTGGCCTTGATCCATCTCCTGACTCAAGGCTCTTCATATGTGTCAGTACTATCAATGAAGATGTCGATAGCACTGAGTTGAATTTTGACTTCTTATGTATTGCCCTTCATCTAAAAGTTAGTACAATCAACCACCATTCGACGGAAACGAGCTACTTTGGTGAGGTGTTTGGTCTAAAAATCAGTAGCACCGACTTAAAGATTAGTAGAACCAAACCTCCTCCCACAATCTTGGCTCCATTTTACCTTGTCGGTACCACCAATAAGACAGTCAGTAGCACCGAGTTAACTCAAAATTGCTCCAATTGCCTAAAATTCAAAGAAAAATAACATAAGTCTGAGTAAACATGATACATCAATATAATTTAGTATAATCGATAAGATTTGATTCAATATTGTTTCACAGGCTAGAAGTGATGAAATATGCCTATTGATATAGAAATTATCAATGAAAGAAGCAAACCATATGAAAATAGCCTATGAAAAGTGACTTAAATTCAATGCATCAGAAATCCTACCAGCCAGAGGTAGGAGACGATTGGTTGTCAAATGACCCCCAGGGGAAATAGGTCAAACCATTTCACAGCCTGAGTCTGGGCCAGCACAAATTGTCCCATTAGCTAAGAAGAGTGATTTTTATATTATTTTTCAAGGATATTTTTGAGGATCTATGAATCTCTATGTGCCTTGATATTCGGACATAAGGCACACAATATGGTTGAGAATATTCACCATAATTCTGGGATTTAATGGATAAAATTAGGTCTGTAAGAGAAATAAAGGAGTATCAATTTAAAATTAATGTGTATTTCTATTACTCAAGGTGAAAAAGTTTATCAAATGTCTGAAATAGAGCCATAAATTGGTTAATTGAACTCGTGATGATAATTGAAGTTTAAATTAAAGGATAGTTTTTTTTGAATATATGATATTAACTATTTCATAACTCACTTTATTACATCACCTCCTCAATCTATCAGAGACTCAACTATAGAGGCTCAATGGAATGTGACCTATCAATGCTCGGTCCAAACCTGGATACTGAATAACCAACAACATAGAAGATAGTGATAAATGGGATAGTGATGTTAGTTTCTAAACATCCATAATTAAAAGACTAGGTGAATGTTATATATAATCACAACTCAAAATACAACATTAATAGGGCTACTGAAAATAGATATACATGCACTTCCTGTACTCTTTGTGAGGTCCCACACTCATCTAATTTTGTGATCTGTAGGGTCCATCCACAATATCTAGCTCCTAAATCTCCCGTGTAACTTCATCAACTTATTATTATGGGAACCTTTCCACAACTCTTGGGCTTCTATAAAAGAATATGTTTCCCTTCCATAAATCTAGAACACTAGGGAATTTTTGTATGGTGGTCAGGACAACCTAGTTCCAGCATTAAGTAGGCTTTAACATGATAGTAATTGGCATTACTCATTTTTTTATCTTTGACATGAAATTTATGTACTATAAGATGAACATCAAAAACAAGAATCCAAGTACAAATCCTAATTACATGTACAACCTTGATAATAGAAGATGTCTCATGCAGATCAATATATTCAAGAGTTCCTTGGATTTAAACAATAAAATATAATATTATGATAAAAAATGTTAATATCCAAAAATTAGAATCCATCATTTGATCATACCTTGAGTTGAACATTTTGGTTCTCATAGTTGAACATTTTGATATAGTTAACCATTTCCCACACAAGATATCATTTATTAATTACATCTAAATAATAACTATTATCTTTGATATTATTAACATAAATTTCATATTGAATAGATAAAGACAATTTCATTTCAAAATAAGAATATTAGAGCACAATCCAACATGAATAATCAGAAACTACCTTAAAATAGTATATATTAGAAAAGCTAGTAGAATTTTGGCAAATTATCTTGATATTCATCGAGTTGTCCTCAAGTGAGTCATATATCACTTGACTAATGGAACACAACATCAAGTTGTGTATTCCATTACTATCCACTCTAAATTCAGAGAAATTCCCCAAATTTACTCAAACCAAGATACATCAATATTGATTTGATTCCACTAATTTTTTAAAATAGGATTAAATGTTTAAAATTGGGGTTCATCACTCACATATTACACAAGTAGGTGGATCTATGTCAATAATGACTCCATTCTCAAAGATCTATTCCCCACAATTTTCAAAGATTTGGTCTCAGTTTGAGCCGCAAAATAATGAATTGGCTAAAGAAGGATAATAGAATATATCTAGTTGTTTATTAATAATTTGACAAAGTTGTTTTCTTCTACATAAATGAAGAGAAAATAATAATAGACAAGATCTAACCCAATATTATGTCTTATTTTGAAGAATAATCGACACTTAAGGTGGAATTATCGTTAGTCCACCAAGAATTCTTTAAATCCTTATTCTTACTTCAAGGTCGTACTCCAGATGGTCTAGTGGTGTTTAGAGGTGTATAGATTCATCCCAAGTATAACTAGAATATATAAGGTACTTGAGTTAATTTTTAGTGCACTTGTTTATTGTATTTTTTCAAATAGGAGAAAAAAGTAAAGGTTTGTTGACTGATAGTTAGGTAATTCAACAAGAATGAACTTCTAGAAATTAAATCAAGTTTTTGAATACCCTCAATATCTTGTCCTACTCTGATCATTCCAAGTGGTCAGCTAACTTTACCAAAGGTCTTCTCAACCTTTGGGTCTTGGATAGAAACAACCTTTAGTGACTGACTTGGTCATTAGAAACCTACACAAGATGGTCAACCCAGTAATCATTTTTTGTTGTTTAGGACTCGATATAGATGGGTCAACTTACTCAATATTTGGGAAAACTTTTGTCAATATGGACAATAAATCATCCTTATTTCTATAATTTGTTTGACTCACACTCAACCTACATGCAAAGATTCCAACTTACTTTGAAAAATTACCCCTATATATTAGAAATGTATTCATTTCTATTAGTTTATTATATATTCTCTAGTTTCAATGTCATGTGAGATATTCACCCTAGAAACCCAAATTTGAGTAACATTTAGCATTTTTTTCCCAAACCCATCCTTATGTCTATAATTTGTTCGACTTACACTCAACCTATCTGCAAAGATTCCAACTTATTTCAAAAAAGTACCCCTATATATTAGAAATGTATTCATTTCTATTAGTTTATTATATATTCTCTAGTTTGCATGTCATGTGAGATATTAAACCCTAGAAACTCAAATTCAAGTAACATTTAGGGTTTTTTGCCAAACCCAAAACACAATAACATGTACAAAAAGAATTATAAGTAGTAAATGTGTTAAACACTAATATGTAGTAACCAAGTGAAATATCATGATTAAATGGTACTTAGAGAATTATGTCTAAAACTGGGTTGTGGGTCTCATAATATAAAATTTAAATTAACTATTCCATTATATCAAGAGTACACAAGTGTAACTTAATTGGATTTCAATATTCCCCCCTCACAAAACCTTTATATGCTAAGACTCAACAATTTGAGAACTATTAATACATTCACATTTTCCTTCTTCTTATATTTGATTGAGAGATGTATTTTCATTTTCTAGGTTGTTCACCTACTTCTTTTTTCCCTTTCTCTTCTTTTGTAGATAACATTTTTTATTATTTCTAGGATCAAATGTTACCTAACAACATCTCAACCTCTTAAAAAGATTTCAAATATACAATGATATTTTGTACTCATTATTTTGTTACTTGAAAATTTTACTTGTATGAAATTTAAAAAATAATTAGCCTAAAATATTCAAGTATAAAATTTCATGTACGTTTATAAAATAATATCATAGTCCAACAATAGATCTACTTTCCAATTCAAAATGGTAGAAAAAATATTTTAATACACTTTTATTGCATGGACGTTGTTTATAGCTCTTTTTTTCTCAAATTTTCATATTTTTGTAATTACTAACTTGATATTTATAAATATCACAGTCATATCATATATAAAATTACATCACTGTTTCAGTTGGTTTCTAATATTTACATAAATTACTATTTATGATGGATGATCAAAATTATAATTTGTAAACCATTCAAAAAAATACAACAATGAATGTATCCAATAATTTAATACATGGTACATGACATGATATTTCTTATGAATACTTATTTATTTGCAGTTTTTCCATCCATTAGGTAAAAATATTAATAATCACATCTGCATATGATTGGGCCCACAATACACAATTTGAAAACACAACTTACCTAACCTCTTCCTCTTTTCTACTTCTTTCTTCTTTCACTTAGAGCCCTACCAAGTTCATCTTTCCAAATGAGATAGCTCACTCACCTTCTCCCCTTTCATGCACAGACAACCTTTCTCAATAACTTTGTGACTTCCCTTCAACCATATGAACATAATAAAGGTCAATTGACGTGTGTGGAAATGATAGCATGCCTTGCCATTACTATTGTTGCTACATAACACAACATAAGTCTAATTTCGAAATGTCTACAACTCCATGTTGCTCCATCTAACCTTTAAAGTTGACATAAACCTACCCATTGACCATGTCTTCAACTCATCAAAGTGAGATTAGACTAACTATCCACTTTAATTGCTAACAAGAAAATCATCTGTAGTTTTTATTTCTCTCTCTCTCTCTCTCTATATATATATATATATATATATATATATATATATATAAACTAATAATGAATCTGACATAAGCATAAACATTACTAGTATACAACAGAGTTAGACATTTACAACATTGCCGACTAAAAGAAACTAGTTCTGGCTATAGTATACATCAAGTACAACTTATTATAAAAAATTTCCCAGTCCTCACTCTCACATTCTGAGGACCATTGGAAGGATACACTACCATATACTAGAATAGTTGTTTCTCTCCAGACCTTAATTGATCTACTCCTGATGAACACTAGATTTTGATTCCTCCTATTGAGTTGGACTTGTACCTAAAAAACGTTTCTATAGAGTATGTGAGATACTAAAGCAGTGCATATAAAGTCATAAAGTAACCATGATAATGCATATATACTTTGTCAATTGAATCACATACTGAATAATATAATCATAAAACTTGAAAATTATGATTCATTCATAATGGTCATAGTTCTAATAATAACTACAATAAGTAAATCAACTAAATCCATTCATGAATATTTTATTCCTTTTGTTATGACATGGACCTACATGAAGTGAACTGCATCATGTAGAAGTGTTATAGCAATATGTGATTTCATCATATAAAACATAGAGTAGAACCAAAACTCTAAGTCTATTAAACTACCACCCTGGTATAGGATGGCGCTTGCCACATTTGGCCTCTATGGCTAAATAGTTGGTCAAATAAACTAGACTTCCTATAAGCCTAGTACTAAGTTGGAAAATGAACACACTTACTTAACTACCTACTCAGTAGTTTCACAAGGGTTCACTCACTTAGCAATGTTTAACTAATAAATTATATTGTATACCACATTAATATATGATTATGTTGAGTACCTCACTATTTTAAGGAGACCATCTTCACTAGGTATATTGACCTATAACTCTCTGGTACACTCAGGATACCTCATGTTGGACTCTATCTGTCGGCATGCACATTTCCTCCTTCATGGTGTGAACCTCTATGGTAGATCCTATGGTGTTTTAGAAATCTAATGTCTAGGTTATTCTTTAGTTTTGCAAGGATTTACTATTATATTATTCTATGCTTAACTCTGTACTAGAATTCTATTTTTAGTTTGTAACACTCTTAATCTGAATCAATGGTATCAATAAATTAAACTAATTGAACTCATAAATGAGTGAATTGAATAATACTAGAATTAACTAATCTTTGAACTTTGTGAGTATCTAGATAGAAATAAAATCTCTTAAATCACATATTCGTTACATGGTTCGTTATTGTAGAATTTTGGGCAAACCAGGCTTTAGCGCCTCTAATTCTACAATTATGAAACCACAATTTTGTAGTTAATTTATTATGGAGATAACTTCATACGTAAGACATCAAAAAGTATTGTAATGATCATCGATTGACTACAATCTCATGTTTTAACTCAATAAATGGAAATAAATCATCAACATTTAAAACAGTGCATACTTATTAGAGTGTCTATTTACTTAAGTATTATGTCTTTTTACTTAAGTCATTTAGTCTATTTGTAATATGGGCCCAAGTCTGTCCTTGGCCCATTAGGGTTTGTTCTATGTTTGTATGCTTCCTCTCTTCTCCTATTTATAGGAAAGGGTGGCTACCACTTTTCTATCAAGAAATAAGAGAAACCTACACGTAAGGGGATCTTCCCCATCATATCTAGTTTTCCACATGGTATCAGAGCAGTCGATCCTAAGCTACCCTAAACCCTAAGAGAGAGATCACAAAGGAGAGTTGCCTCCCCTTGCAGTCGGCTGCCGCCTCTATGCATGGCTAGGCTGCATGCAAGGATCAATCTATCCCTGTCTCTTGTTGGAGATGTCTCCATCTTCATCATATTCCTCTACTCTTCATAGGTCTTGTGCTGCCCCCAACCCTGAGAGAGAGAGCATAAAGAAGAGTTGCCTCTCCTTGTGGGTGGTCGCCGCCTCTAGGCATTGCTAGGCTGCTCGTAGGGATTTTCCTTTCCCTACCTATTTGAGGAGTGTCTCCATGGAGCCATCTCCATTTTCATCATCAACAACAACAATCATCCTATGAAGTTGATGGATCCAGATTTAAAAGGGTCACCATGCCTCCGTCGACCTTGTTTGCTAATGAAGCCATTGCTATCCTATTCACCATCATCCATGTTGCCATTGTCTCCTTCCATGTTGCCTCCATGTATGTTTTCGCCGCTCATCCATGCATTCACCCATGTGAGATCTAATCCTAAGTCAAAGAAAAGATTAAATTGATCTGTTGTTGTTCACCATCGACATAGCGTGTCACTTCTAGACATCGCGTGTAGTCACTATTATGCTTATTCATGATTGCATTCGCTGATTTTGGACATGGCGTGTCACTTTTAGACACGATATATTGCTTTCAGACACAACATATCATCTTTTTGATAAGGCATGTCACCTGCTTATGTCTTGAGCTTCTGGAAACTAACACGACATGTCCTTTCAACGATACAGAGTGTCGCCATTTTTTGCTGGCACTGGCTACTGCTACTATCTACCAGACATGACATGTCTCTTCACCAACATGGCGTGTCTCCTGCTACTGTTGCTTCTTGTATCAAATAACACGGTGTGTCTCTCAACAACATAGCGTGTCTGCTGCTAGTGGTTGCTACATCTTGGTGTGCTATAATGATTCTATCATACGGTGGAGGTATCTATACATGGTGTGCTCCTTCTTTCTCTTATAAGCAACAATTATATTACGATTTTCAGCATTTTTTTATATTTATGGTTACACCCTAGTCTTCCATCCCTACATAACCTTTTTCCTACCTTCTCAATACTTATACCACCTACCTTTTTTGAACCTATCAATCCTGCCGGTAACATTTCGATAGTGTATCTTCTCTTTCTACTAAAGTTTACATTCAAGTAGTCTTCCTTTTGTTCTTCTTGTGCTAATCAGATCCATTTTGTGCTACATATTTGTGTTAATTGGATCCATTTTTTGCCTAATCAGATTTTTGCGGGGCTTCACCCCTGCACCCCCAAATTTATTGTCCTACAGGCTAAACCAATACCCTTTTAGGGTTAGAGAGAGATCTATTTATTTTTCTACCCAGATCTATCTAATTGGGTCATTTTGCACCTTGACTCACATTATCAGTTACCTCCACATATTTGTCTAGACCTTATCTATACCATTGGTTTTGACTCTCCACTCCAACCACTCTCTTGATTCTTTTCATGGTTGGTGTGAGGGGGAGAACAGAGGATGAAGAGTAGAGGGAAGATGATGGAGATTTTTTATTATTGACTTTACATAGAGCTTCATCTACATTGCATATGGGAGTTATGTATTTGCTTGCTAGTTTGTACATTGGTCTGCTATCCACCTACGTCGTCAACTTTTGCTTCTTTGTGCCAACACTCCTTGGCTTGTCTGTGCTTTGCGCATGTTGACTCTTTACTTGTCTGTGCTTTGTTTGCACATTGACTATTGCTGCTTCTTGCAACCTAGAACTCTCTAGGACTTGTGATCTAGCACTCTTTGGCTACTACGATGATGACTGTGATGAATACTTGGTGCCTATCCGCTACTCATTCTTTTGCTCCAAATGCCACTATGATAATCAAGAAGCCTCCATTCCTTCCAAGATATTTGATGCTATGAAGTATCTACTTGAGGGGGAGTCTTTAAGTGCTTGAGTGTTTTAATGTAATGTTGAGGAGGAGAAGTTTTTGTACGGGTTTGGTTATCTTTTTATTCTGATTAGTATGTCTATTTATCTGTCTGTTTGCAAGCTGACTTGGGATTCTCCCAAGCTCTAGCTTGAGGGGGAGTATTAGAGTGCCTATTTAATTAAGTGTTTTGTCATTTTACTTAAGTCATTTAGTCTATTTGTAATGTGGGCCCAAGTCTGTCCTTGGCCCATTAGGGTTTGTTCAATGTCTGAATGCTTCCCCACTTCTCCTATTTATAGAAAAGGGTGGCTACCAATTTTCTATCAAGCAATAAGAGAAAACCTACACTTAAGGGGATCTTCCCCATCATATCTAGTTTTCCACAATACTCTTTATGATTTTTGGCTTATGTTTCACAAAATCAAGGTTGAAGGATGATTTTCTACTAATCTAGATCTGATTCTAGCTTATTGGTATCAAGTTTCGACATGAAATAGCCAAATCGTACCCAACCTAGGTTGGATCAAGGTTGAAACACCAAGATCCATCTCTCATAGGCGGTTGCTTGATTAAAACACTCATGGAAGCTCACTAGAGGAAGAAGAAGAACAATAAAACCTATAATTATCTTCGCACCACACTTTGATCAGGGAACAGATCAAGAGAGAGAGGTGGGAAGAAATAACTATAACTAAATTACCACAATAGGTAGCTAGGACTTCTATACGCTAGCCATGTTCTTTGTGTTCTTCAAGAGATCACCCCAAAATCACCTTCAGTTTGCCATTGCTATATTTTAGGGCTTCCTGGTTGTGCGGAAACTGAAATCAACAAAATAAATTTTATCAAATTCCGCTATGTATATCAAAATTTATAATATTTTTTGTAATTTGTTGTACTGGACGGTTGTGATGCTCGTTTTTATAGGTTTTGTATGGACATTAGTTCACATCATTGATCTATTTCATCATTTTGCATGGTCATTGGTCTGCGTCATCAGTTTGTGTGGCCATCACTAAGAGTGTCATAACTCTCTCATTTTAACTTCAAGGATAAATATGAAAATTATAAATATATTAGGCAAGTGATGACAGTTCTGCATATGTTACTAAAAGTGTCATAACTTATTCATTTTAACACTAATTGTGTTGGGCTCAGATTCAATTTTCTATATTTAATACTAAAGTTTGATGAGATTATTACATGATAGTTTCTTTATTTATCATTTGCTTCAATATCTTAAATGCTCTTTCCACATACATGTGACAGTTATATTATGTATCAACTAAAATTCAAATCTTGATATATGCACAATACATCTTTTTGGCCTAGAAAAAAGTTTAAGATAGGTTGAAACACAAATCAACTAGATAATAATGCAAGGTATTAGTTAAGGTCTAATTAACACTAGGGTAATCTTTAACCATAAGATTGTCGGTAAAGAATGATATGGGTTGTAATAAAATCTTTCTCATGTCTTAAATCTTATGGATTACATCAACTAATCTCCACCAAATTGGAGTGGGTATAAATACATCAAATATCTTTTACCAATATAATGAATAATGGACTCCTCATAGAAGCCTGGAAAACCCCCTCATATGCTTCTATTGATATAAGAGTTCTTGTAAGGTTTTGTCCTCTCCATATCAAATTCAAAATTGCACGGGGATTTTTTCACTCTCCATAGAATTCTAGTCCCTAATGACATGTGGACCCAGTGCAGAGGGAGTAGAGAAGATGATGTCATAGTCTAGTTGGGCCAAGTAATCCTAGTTGGACATTGAATCCTCATCGACCATATTTTATTAGGACTTTGTTACATGTCGTTTCACCTCTCCCAGCCAATATTTAGAAAATTATCTTGTGAGTGTCAAATTCACATCAATAACTGCATATAGATGTCATCCATTAATTTAACTTAAGTTTGAAATTCATCTTCAAATAATAGACTTTCTCATTTTGATAATTTAATTTAGAGAAGTTAATATCAACCAGTTTTGAAATTGTAGTTCTAACAAGTTCTAATTTTCTCTAATGTTTAGTTAGAAAATGCAATTCGTCTTGAGAATTATATTAGCTTTTACATAAATAAATAGTAAAACTGGAAAATTTCTTTAAAGTTCTTATTATATATAATGTTTATACATGTGTTACATTTAAAAATTGAAATGAGTTATCACATGAAAACATTCCATTTAATACATACCAACACGGCAAGTGTGTGTTAACTAGTATTATAGAAACTTTTATTCCTCCTCAGATTCCTTGCAACTCCCTCTAACCGTTCATTTGTCACATGTAAAAAGTGGTGTAGTTGTCTTTGTGTTCTTCAAAACTCACCTTCATTGTTAAATTGTAGTACTACTCATATTGTCAAAGTTTTGTGGTGAATTGTAGTAATACCCGTTGATATTTCACATATAAATGTTCTGAAGTATGTTATATTTAATGTAATCCATTATGGGTCATTATTATATTTTTTCCTTTTTTTTGGCACATGTCAGAAAATGTGTAACATGCTTATGTTTTGCCGAACAAATTCACAAGATTATACTAACTAGTCCAACTTTAAAAATTACTCACAATTATAAAATTCGTGTGAAGTCATTCTTCAAGTATATTTTTGAATCCAAAATTTTACGAAATAATTGAAACCGCATGTGGGCTATGTTAACAAAATAGTTTCCAACATTTGTTTAAAATTTGAGTTCGGATTAATTGTAGAGTTAGGCATCAAATATTAAGTTGAACTAACTCTATATAGTCCCAAAAAATTGTTCCAAAAAAAATGTTCAACTATTACATAACCGGGCCTAGATTTTGACGAAGTGTCTGAATAGGAGCGGACACGAATATGGATACAACAACCCCAAAGTAAATCCATATTTTTAACAACTTATACTTCTAAATAATTGTAACGTAAGTGTCATTACAAGCCCCACATACGAATGTAACTATATATTAATATAATAAATATAACTTGAATGTCAGAGAGAATATTTCAGAGGAAAAGAACAAGTATCTCGCCTAGCCATGATTTCCTGTCCTAGTATGACAAAGGGGGTTACGTGGAACTTTTGGAAATTTTAAATAACTAAAAGAGTGAGGAGGCTTTTGAAATAAACTCTTTATTAGTATAGACGAATGTCACTTTGTATGACGGTAAGTTTGTGGGAAGGGAGTTAGTTGGAGATTGGGGCAGAATATGGGGTTACCATGAATTAACCTTTCAAAAATTGAAGTATACAAAGAGCTCCGACACACCAATATATGTTATTATGGTTAAGCTAATTATCGAAAGCATACTAAAAAACTTATTATACAGGCCTTCATAATGCTGAAAGAATCTCAGTAAACATTACAGCATTTGTGTGATCACATAAACAATAATGCATTTTTTTAAAATATAATTTATGAACATATTTATAAGCGTATTTTGGTCTCGGGTATGCATACTTGACGTCATAGATCCACTACTTGCCTCACTGTTCTCCGACGTGTGCCGTCAACACTTGTCGTGGTTTGCTGCAGGCCCATAGCATCCCTACGTCGGATGCTCGCCATGAGATCAGAAAATGCTTCCATGACATACCTTCGCATGCTACGATCGTTCATTCGCAGGTAACAGAGGAGGAGCTCCTCCATAAAATCCCAGTCAACAGGTTGACACATGGCACATCCTTGCCTGACTTCCACCATCTCTTGCATGGATTTTCGAAAGTCACTGTAAGGGTCTATGGAAAATGTCACCACTGGTGTTGCTGGACCTAGGACCAATCCAACATCCCTAATGTTTCCTTTCTTCTGCGGTGATGGTGGAAGCTCATCCTGAAGGGGTCCAGAATCCGTCGGTGTTTCTGAGAACATGAAAACCTGTCTGGAGGCAATGGAACGTGAACTGTTGGATCCATCATCGGGTGCGTCCCTATCGATATTCTTGGATTTAAGTTCATCAACATCTATGCGTACTTTTAAATCGTTAGGATCAGCCATCTGGACGTCTATCTCTTTGTCATCTTGGATGTACAGAGAGTTAAAATTCTCAAAAATGAAACGATCGACGTCAGAAAGGGTGGCAGCATGGTTGTCGTTACTCGTTGTTGGGTCAACATCGTCGATGTCATCACCGACAAATATGGAATTGGTTTTAGGGTGTTTGCAGGCAGATAGAAGGCGCTCTGTGGTATTGGCGATGGCCGTACGGGTCTTGAGGATCATCTCGGGATTCGGTTCATGTATATTTTTGAGCTTGGAGGCGAAGTAGATATGGAGGGACTTGTGTAGACTTTTCTTGCCCATTTTTCTTTGTTGAGTGAGGGAATTCTTGGAGGCTCATACAATATTATATATAAAAGATTATACAAGAGAGTTAATTAAGACAACAGTTACTCTTGGTTGCAAAACTTATGTAGTTTAATAAACACTTATTTATCACGGATCATTTGGCATGTTGTTAAGGCTTGGATGGCACTAGCATTTATCACGACATTGGATAATCTGAATGACAAATTAAATGCCATAGTTGGACAATTAACTGAAGTTTCAATTTAAGCCCATTTGTACTTGAATAATAACATTTAGATAGCTGGAAATAAAAGCAACTGTGTAATAACTCCCAAAATAAATATTATCATTAGTCAGCCAAGTTATATATATAAACTAACCGTCGAATATTGAACTAAAAGATCTCATACGAGAATAAGACACAGAAATGTTGTAACACCATGCGTTTGTTATCTGGTGAATCATGGAGAGTGGAATGCTACGAAAATAAAAAATGTTGCTCGTTATGATGGGGAAAGGAAAATATTCCTTGGGGTGAATCTATGGGAAAATTGGGGGTGTTTTTGTCCCAAAAAGATGATGAATTATGGCGACAAAATTTCTTTCAAAACTGCACTACTTATTTAGACATGTAAAAAAAACATTCAAATAAAGAGTGTTTTTTAAAAAAATCTTTCTCGTCCCCGTACATATGTAACAAATAATAATTTCTAAAAACATTTCCATCTATATACATATGCACATATAAACAACATATTTCAACAATTTTCAGCAATTTACTCATCTCCGTTATTGTCCTCTCCCTTTTCCTCTTACTGTCCGCTTCTCTATTTATTTTGCCACTACGTACCAAACATCACAGTAATAAAAAAGAAGCCGATCATGTGTAATTATTAGTAAACATGTATATTGTACTATTTACAGAACACGCTTCCGAACACATTATCATTCTTATCTAATATAATTTTGTTACTGTCGACTTTTAGCAAGTTTATATGTTATTTATAGACAAATAAATTCCGTCATTCTGTCGATGTCATTTATCTTTAATAACTTGGCTGTAATTTCGTGCTATAGGTTTTAGAAGAAAAGGTAATCTATCGCATTTTCTCCAAAATTATCACCAAATTAGCAATATTTAGAATTGTTTATCAAATTGTATTTTTCTTGATGAATATGTGAACTATTTTGTGCATTCACTTTTTGAGGTGAATGCCATAAAATTTTAAGCGCATTGACCTAAAAAGTGATGTGCCAACTGGGTTGGCACATGATATCATCATCTTTAAGGTAATACTTATTTAATTATACTAATGAGCATCAGAGTTATTTTTTGTTAATTTAGAATAAAATATAATAATAGATGTTTTATCTCTTCCCAACGAGTGTATATTAGCTAGCTCACACGATTACCACGTGCCTTCCCCGCCTTTGCTCCTGCAATGGTTACCTTGTTGTGGTGCTCAAGAAAGCCCCATATCCGAGCCTGCCAGCTGGCCTCTTGGGCCCCTCCTTGCCAGTTCTATAAAGGCTGACTCAAGCAAAAAACAAAGAGTAGAGAGAGAATATTCATGAGGTCCACACACCCTGCCTCTCTCTCTCTCTCTCTCTCTCTCTCTCTCTTTCAAATTCTCTCTAATGTTACATTCCCTTTCCTTCTCTCACTCCTGCTTCATCTTCGTCTTCCTCCCTTTCTCCTCCACAGATCGAGAAGGTTCTGAAGAGTCTAAAATGGTATCAGAGCATCAAAGACGATTGTCTGTTGATCATCAATCCTTGCTGTCGATCTTTGCTAGTCTCTTCTCTGCATAGTAACAAGTTTATCTCGAGGCTTTCCTGGAGGTGCATCCCTCCTGACGTCTTCTCCTCGTTCTGATCCAATCCAGTCTTGGAAGCATTAGGAGTTCATCTCATCGCCTTCTCTCTCGCTCTCGGAAGCTTCAGAAAGTTCATCTGCCAATTGATCAGATCTGGGATTCCATTCTCTCTCTCTCGCATAGGCTTAGACGAGGTATATCTGCTCTTCCTTCTAAAATCTACTCAGGCTTGGTCTTCTCTCTGTGTCAAGTTTGATCTGCACATCTCACTGGTAGTATCTTCTCTGCTCGTCTCTTTTCTCACTGAGGTTTCTACCAATCTGCATCTTGTTGTCATGTCTGAGGGAGCAGTTATCGATCCACAAGTACCTGTTATCCCCAAATTCCCTTATCCTTCGAATGTGAATGTCTCGAACTTTGTCTCTCTAAAATTAACCAATAAAAACTACTTGTATTGGGAAGTACAAGTGAAGGCGTTGATAGAGAGTAATGGTTTAGAAGGCTTTCTCGATGGAACGGTGAAAGCACCTGGGAAAATTACTGTCGATGGTGAAGGAAACATAACAACGAACCAAGGCTATGCAAACTGGATTAAGAATGATAGATTAGTGAAGGGATGGATAATGGGAACCTTAACTGAGGAAGTTCTAGGTGTTGTTGTTGGTCTCAACACATCTAAATAGATCTGGGATGCTTTAGCCAAAAACTTCTATGAATCTACCCAATCTAGGGGATTCGAACTCATGACAAGGCTAAGAAGGATTCAGAAAGGAAGTAGATTGTAGCTGACTACCTGAGAGATTTCAAACTCGTTTGCAATCAACTTCAAGCTATAAAGAAGACTGTATCTGATGAAGACAAAGTCTATTACCTGTTGAGTGGATTAGGATCTGAATATGAGATTTTTACTGTTTCGATGATGAGGCCACCTATTCCACCTTTTGAGGAGATTGTCTCACTTTTGAAAGATCATGAAATGAGAAAGTTCACAACTATTGATAGTAATGCCATTGGGAATAGCTATGCCTTCATAGAATAGAGAACTCAAGGAGGAAGAGGTTATAACAAACAACCTCAGTTCTTTAGACAAGAAGGGGGTCGAGGTCAATACAATAATAATAACTATACAAAATATCATATATAAGGATCAAATCTTCAAGCTGGTGTCCTTGGCAGTGAACCTTCTGCTAGCTTCTCATTTGCAGGAAGAGGTTTTAATCCCACTGTTTGTCAGAATGAACAAAATGCAAGATCATCTCTGTTTTGTCAAATATATGGAAGACGAGGGCATGATGCATTAAAATGTTGGCATCATTTTGACAATAGCTACCAGTCCACTGTTGTTCCTCAAGATTTTGTTGCTGAAGCCAAAGCTTTTGCAGCTCTGACCCTCAATACTTCTGATCAGGGGAATATTAATGAATGGCATGTTGACACTGGGGCAACATATCACATAACAAATCAAGCAGGTATTCTGAGTAATGTTGTTTCTTACAAAGGCCATGATTGTATAATGGTTGGAAATGGAAGGTGCATTCCTATCACACATACATGGAACTATTTTATTATACAGAATCAAATCATACCTTGCAAAAAGTTATTCTAGCACCTCAAATAACCTGCAATCTTCTATCTGTCTCGAAATTAACAAGACAGTTCCCTTGCTACTTTATTTTTCTAAAAGATGATTTCTATATTAATCATTTGCACACAAACTCCCTCCTGGCCAAGGGTAGTCTGAAGAATGGGCTCTATGTGCTGAAGACGATGGGCAAAGTAGCTTTCTATAATAATAAAGTTCGAGGGATTAACTGCGAGCTATGGAACAAAAGACTAGGACATGCAAATCAGGAAGTCATACAAATTTTGAAGAATAAAGGCAGTATCAATGCCACAAATGTTAAAGATAACTTCTGTAATAGATGTGCCTTAGGAAAGAGTCATAGACTTCCCTTTTCTTCTACTCATTGTTAGTTCTGCCCCATTTGATCTCGTGTACTGTGATCTTTGGGGAAAGTCACCAATAATCTATGTTCATGGATATCGTTACTACTCTTTGTTTGTTGATGATCATACCAACTTTATGTGGTTTTATCCTCTAATGAATAAGTCTGATTTCCCTCAATGTTTTATACATTTTTGTCAAATGATCAAGACGAAATATGCAACTGTTCCTAAAGTCTTTCAAACTGATAATGGTGGTGAGTTTGTCAACAAAAGGTTGCAAACCTTTATGCTTTAAGAAGGTATCACACATAGATTAACATGTCCATATACGCATGAACAAAATGGAAAGGTAGAAAGAAGACACCATCACATAGTTGAACTAGGACTAACTATGATGATAGATGCTCAGGTTCCAAGGAAGTATTGGGTAGAAGATTTCTCTTATGCTGTCTTCATTATAAATCATCTACCCACTAAAACATTGCTTCACAAAAGTCCTATTGAAGTTCTTACACAACATAAACCAGATTACTCAACCTTCAAAGTTTTTGGCTCTTTATGTTTTCCTTGTTTGAGAGATACTGTGAAGCATAAACTCGAACCAAGATCTCTACCCTGTATTTTCCTTGGTTACAGTGAAAAATTCAAAGGATATAGGTGTATACACTTGCCAAGCAATCAAACATATTTCTCCAGGCATGTTATGTTTAATGGACAAGTCTTTCCTTTCGTTTCCAAGAACTTAACCAATGTACCATTGGGAGAACTTAGCCTATATGCTGAATTTTTAAATCCACAAAATAATGGTTCTGTTGATGGTTCATCTCTAGAACATAACAATTATCCTCGTTTCCATTATAGTGAAGATGTACAAGAAAGTGATTCGAGTACTGTCAGCAATGCACCAATCGCTTGTGTACAAAACAACTTGAACACAGAATAAGATTCAAATAAGAGTAATATTGTCTTCTCTTCAAATGCTATAGAAGATACATGTAAATTGGATCTGCCAAATAATCTTGTTACAGATACTGTCGAACAAGTGAACTCTTCCATGAACAACACTGAACAACTACTGCACAATACTGATCCAAACTCATCTACTGAATATGACCTCATTGACATTCATAGAGAAAATTCTGTCACTGAAGATGCCCATGTGCCTATGCAATCTTTGCAAAATGATACAGATCTCCACAATGACCCTTCTTCTAATAGACATACCATGATAACTCGTGGTAAAGATGGCATAAGAAAACCAAATCCTAAATATGCCTTGACTGCTTCTATCATTCCTAACACACCCAAAACCATCACTTCTGCCTTAAAAAAACCTTAGTGGAGAGAGGCTATGCTTATGGAACTTACTGCTCTTGAACAGAATAATACTTGGAGTCTCATACCTCGACCACCTAATGCTAATGTCATTGGGTCTAAATGGGTCTACAAGGTTAAGCTCAAATCTGATGGGACTCTGGATCATTTCAAGGCCAGGCTGGTAGCCAAAGGGTACACTCAAGAAGAGGGGGTGGACTACTTTGAAACCTTTAGCCCTGTAGTAAAGAGCCCAACTATCAAACTTGTTCTTACTCTATCTGTTTCTTTTTGATGGCCTATCCATCAACTAGATGTATGTAATGCTTTTCTAAATGGTGATTTATCTGAGCCTGCCTATATGGAACAACCACCTGCATTCCCTAATCATCAATTTCCAAATCATGTTTGCAAACCGAACAAAGCCCTCTATGGACTCAAATAGGCTCCAAGAGCTTGGTTTAACAAACTTAGTGATTATCTTATTAACTATGGCTTTGTTGTCAGCATGGCTAATCCCTTATTGTTTGTCTTTGCTAGTAAAGCCGATCTTATATATCTTCTACTTTATGTAGATGATATCATTATTACTGGAAGTAATCAGAAGAAGATTGATGAGTTCATTTCTTCCTTAAGCTCTATCTTCCAACTTCGTAATCTTGGTGAAGCTCACTACTTTCTAGGAATTCAGTTGCAGAAGAATCGAGACTACCTATCTCTCAATCAAGAGAAGTACATCCTGGATGTTCTTAAGGATGCTGACATGATAGATTGCAAACCTATTGGCACGCCTATTCCACTACAATTCGAAAGTACTCACTCTTCTAAGAAAATGGATAATCCTACTGAGTACAGAAAGATTATGGGTAGTCTTCAATACATAACTCTTACAAGACCTGGCATTAATTATGCTGTTAATCTCGCATGTCAGTTTATGGCTAAGCCTACATATCATCATCTTTCTCTTGTGAAATGGATTCTGAGATATCTCAAAGGAACGACAAGCTTAAGCCTTACAATCTCTCCTCTAACTGACTATCATATTAGTGCCTATTGTGACTCTGATTGGGCAGGTTGTCCTCTTACAAGAAGATCAACCACTGGTTTTGTTGTTTTCTTTGGAAATACATGCATCTCTTGGAGTGCAAAGAAGCAGAGCATTGTTGCTCATTCAAGTACAGAGGCTGAGTATCGGGATTTAGCCTCTACTACAACTGAAGTTACATGTCTTTCAAATCTTTGTAGAGATCTGCACATTCCTCTCTCTAAACTAGCTCTTCTTATTTGTGATAACAAAAGTGCTATTCAGCTCTCTGTTAATCCAATCTTTCATGCTCGAACGAAACATGTGGAACTTGATTTTCATTTTATATGTGAGAAGGTGGCCCTGGGACATATCGTTGTCTCTCATGTCTCATCTGAACAACAACTCGCTGATGTTCTCACTAAACCCTTAACAAAGCACTGTCATCGCCATCTGGTCTGCAAACTTGGTCTTCGCTCAGCTGTGCCAAGTTTGAGAGGGGGTATTAGCTAGCTCACATGATTATCACGTGCCTTCCCCACCTTTGCTCCTGCAATGGTTACCTTGTCGTGGTGCTCAAGAAAGCCCCCTATCCGAGCCTTCCAGCTGGCCTCTTGGGTCCCTCCTTGCCAGTTCTATAAAGGCTGACTCGAGCAACAGACAAAGGGTAAAGAGAGAATATTCACGAGGTCCGCACACCCTGCCTCTCTCTCTCTCTCTCTCTTTCAAATTCTCTCTACTGTTACATTCCCTTTCCTTCTCTCACTCCTGCTTCGTCTTCGTCTTCCTCCCTTTCTCCTCCATAGATCGAGAAGGTTCTGAAGAGTCTAAAAGTGTACATCCCTGTATTTTCGTTAAGAATTTAGCAGACATTACTTGAAACTGCATAACAAAAACCAATTATTTCTACATCTACTGATAGAGAAGCAATCAACAACATTTGTAACAAAGGTTACAACTAAAACGTTCATAGATAAGAGAGAAACATTCCATAATTATATCCTAGATGAACTAGAATTCATCAACTACGAGATGCTGCTCCTGGTGGAGTTTAGACCCGGCAAAACATAACCCACACCCAACAAGTACGTGCATAAGGGCATCTCCTCTCCTCCCATCCTAAACCCCCTCAAACCAACGCTCCCGATCCCGACCCAACAAACCGTCAATACATATGTTGGAAGTTAGTTTTATCTCCAGCCATCAAGCTATCAAGTATTAAGATGCTTTAGCTATGTTACAACTAACATTGTTAAGCTTTAATAATAGAATTTCTTTAAGAAACAGCTCATACGGAAGAAATAAAGTCACCAACTTGATATTTGTAGTACTTATGTTGTATTGTTTCAAACAATATATATTAGCATTAGTGTGAAATTTGTATCGTGTGTAGCATTGGCATAAAATATGCTGAGCTTAATTCAGTATATATACGTGTATAAACATATGTCCACATCTACATGCACACACATAAATTAATAGCTATCTACAGATAAATTTATAAAAATGTGTATAGATATATGCATATATAACCTGAACTTTTATTCATTTTTGTCAATACTTTGTCTTTATATTTGTATTAAATAGATATATAATTACTAATAAATGACTTATGTATAGTAAGTTATATCATTGTATATTAAATTGTTAATAATATATATACACACGACAATAATACAAAAATATTGTACACATATTTAATCAAAGTTTTAAAAGTGTTTTACCCAAGTATCCTATGAATGTGCTAAATCTTTTACCCCATTTATTTTCCTGGGTGAATGCATGAAATTGTCGGTGAATTAATCAACTAAATGTGGTTTTGAGAGGTAATTTCAAAAATGGTGTTAATTTGGTAATTTTTAGCAGATAATGTACCATTTTGACTCTTTACCTATGTTCTATGCAACTCCTATATCCCTCCTTGTGTTGATAATTATATTCTTTCACCTATGTGATAAATAGTAAATCCTTTTGAGTTGTGTTAAGTTTCAACTTGAAAATATGAAGGATAGCATATGTATTTTAGAGGTACTTAAATCCATATTTAGTGTTATGGTACTAATACATTGTAAACGGCCAAAGTAGTGGCATCGAGTTAATTAAATTGGTCGATTGCCACCATATGGTATTAGGATCAAGTTCACTTGGTGACTTGATGAAATTTCAAATTTAGAATAACATAATATCATCGTTATGTCTATCATACCTTGTGTTATTGATAGAAACCAAGACGTTATTTTACATATTCAAGTACATATACCATTGAATTGAACTTATAGAGAAAGAGATAAAACTACTATACACACTTATTGAGAAATAGAGAAATAGATAGAACTACATAGACGATCATATCTTTATCCTTGTTGCTTTTTCCTTGCTTTTTCAGTAGACCTTCAGTCAGGTTCAACTGACCGAAGCTCCTTTCCACGTATTATAATTTTATATATCTAACTAGCTACAACTTTTAAAGCTCAATGAAATCTTTTTCAGTATAAGAAAAAACATTATAAATGCATTTAACATTGGTTCCTAAAATTGTGAAGGAAGAGTTAATCCAATTTCCCCAGTTAAATATTATATCTATATAATGTTTGAGAAATCAGAAAAAGTAGAATCACTAATAGGATGTTCGTGAAATTTGAAATCTCCTTTAAAGATATCCAACATTGTAGTTTAAAGAAACAAATAAAAGATGTGATGTTCTAAAGATATCAAGGGTTTCTGGTATGCTGAAATGAAATATATAATTGTTAACTTTACTTGAAATTAATTACCTTGTAATGATTTTGAGATAACATATATAAGTTAGTTTTTAACTTGAAAATGACGTGTTATATACTTGAGATTTATTACTAAAGTATTATGGTAGTCATTGTTTCTTTGAAAAATATCAATAACTAAGACTCCAATATGAGAAATTTTAGACTGACATTTTGAATTTCACAATGAGTATAGCACCACATATGGTAATATTCTATAGGCGTATGTGTATTGAATGGAAATTTGGACTAAAGTCAAATCAAAACCTATCATAAAATAGGTATAAAGTCAATTTAAAAATGAAAAGAAATGTATAGTAACATCTAGACCTGTCAAACTTGGTCAAAACCATAGGCACCCATGGGTTGACCCGTTTAAGTTAGGTTTTGGTGATGAAATTTGCCACTCGCTAGAAATTATCCAAACCCATACCCACCTATTTATTTAGCGGGTTTCGTGGGTGGCCCGTGGGCACCTTCAGGTGTCCCGCTTAACTGAAGTACTTATATAAAAATAAATATAGTGATGCACTAGTATTTAGAACAAATAAAATGATCTACTACTAACAATTAATTATTAAGGAGTTCTAGTCCAAACTCAAACTTGCCCAACAAATATGAGAGAGTGAGAGATTGGAAAAATAAATTTGACATCTACTACATTATTTAGTTATTCTATCAAACTTAATCTAGATCATATTGAACGTTGCTAACTCTAATTTATTAACCAAAACCATACATTATAAGATATTAATTGTACATTAGAGAATTATACCTAAAAATAAGTATCGAATGGTTATAAAAATATAACATGTTTTTTTTATTTGATAGTGAGAGTTGGTTGTTCTTGTGCTATAGTTCATGTAAAAATACTAGCAAATGGTCTTCTTTTACCATTACAGTAGCATCTTATAAAATAATTTTTTATTGAACACATATTATATGGGCACCCGTGGGTGACCCGCAACCCGTTGGGTCGGGTTTGGATTTGTCTTTCTTTGACCCGTTTAGAATTGTATCTTTTTGACCCGCACCCGCGAGACCCAAATCCACAATGACCCAACCCAAACCCAACCCACCCACCCGTTTGACATGTCTAGTAACATCACTGAATTTCTAGATGAATCAAAACAAAGCATCTCATTATTCTTTGAGTAGAATGTTCAAATTAATAACGTATATTGTTAATGCAATGCTTCGAAACACTAACATGATTTTTATTACATTGATAGTATATTTTGCAATGTTTAAAATTGTGGGAATGTGTATGTCAATATACTTAAGCATGCACAAAAATATTAATGCAACTTCAAGTTCACTACAAGTCTGTTGAAGTGTTTCAATATTCTAGAAATGTACAAGGAGATTAGATAGAATAAAGGCTTTCAATAATTTAAACAAGCATAGTAGCATACTTCATTTAATTAACAATCCACATTCATTAAATTACAAGTCAATGTAAACTTAAGTAAGAATCAAGTTAATGACTAAATAATCATTCGTGTTTAGTGGCATTGTCAGGATCCTTGTTTGAACTTTAAATTGTATGTTTGGTAGATGGAAAAAATAGTTTATCTCAAAAATTAAATTGACCAGATGATACTACATTTTAACAACACTTCAATTGATTGGCTGAAATTTGTTGTTGTGCAAAAATCGAAACTTGATAGTTTCTCAAATGATGATAATGCAAATAGTAATGCTCTTGTAAGGAAACGGTACAAGAAATGTGGGTGTTCGGTCTTAGCTATATTTGGGAAGCATACAAGGTTACTATGTTAGAAATTAAGAGGGGTGGCAATGTTTCAAGTGGAAAGTTATGGATCGACCGAAGTCCTAGCAACCATACTATTATAACAAATCATAGTATACCTAGGTTAGCTCCCAGAGACGGAGCCACATTGATGCCCCCACCCATTATTGCTGGAGTTAATAAGATCAATAACAGAAATAATCAACTTCAAAGTAAAAACAAAAGGTGTGCCCCACCCATTCTCATGACTATTGTGCCTTACGGCTACAAGTATTCCGCTAAGCCATTTTTGTTAAATTTGCAGAGTTAACCACCGACTTTGATGGTCATAATTCTTTCTTTAATAGTTTTCACTCTCTCTCTCCATTGACATTGACATATTTTTATTGAGGGTGATTACGTAGATTGGAAAGCAATGTCCATCACTCTGATTCTTCTCTTTGTTCCTAATAGATGGGACAAACAACATGGATATGTATTGATGTGCATGATGAATTAACCTCGTTCCGATAAGGTTTGTTCTTTTGTATTGAGTTTTTTTTGGTCTCCCATAATAAACACGATAACGGAAAGATTTTTTACATAATATTAGCAAGATAATTCAAAAACTGACATTGAATGAAATAGAGTGGTCACTCAAAAGTTATAGCAATTATAGTGCTTGTATTTGTGTGAATAGAGTTTTATTGGTCAACCATTATGAAAAACAATAAGATAAAAAAAATCTTTTAGGCTATTACAGAGTGCCATAAAGGTAATCTAATAGAAAATAGTAACATCAAGATTAACTGAGTAAGATTTTGTTAAACTGACAAAGATTTAATTGCACACTCAAAAAATGTTCTTTCATATTTATAATGGTGTACCAAACATTACTATAACTCTAGGAGTTTAGACCTGAGCAAGATACATCATATATACATCCACATGAGTTACACAATACATTATTTTATTATATGTTGATAATTAGATTTTTTATAATTATAAAATCAAATATTTACCAAATTGAGTTGCATTCTCTAAGATTCCATTTTGATAATGCACAATTTTATTCTATAGTCATATTGTGATTCTCAAAGATAGGATTACTATACAATTAGAATCAGATGATTTCTTTTGTAAGAACAATTAAATACAAGCATTGAGCTCATTAAGAAAATGACATATATGTATCATCATCTATCATTTAGATGATCGCATTTTTATTTTGTGTGTGCCCCACTCGACAAGTTTTTTTGGCTTTGCCACTGAAAGTGGGGTTTCTTATAATAGTCATGTTGGTATGTATGCCCTGAGAGCTAATCATGGGATGATTGGTGGGATACATTAAGATTGATTTGATAAACATCAAAGGCAAGCTTCCAATTCTTTCTGGTTCAGTCATTTGAGATAGTGACAGAACAGATTGAGTGTCTAGAGAATGACAGTACTCAATGACGTATGCTTTCAGGTTAAGGACCTGAACGATGAGATCATACAGATGCTAAGAATTTGTACATTCTTGTTATGTCCCTAGTCGGATGTCATTGTGGAAGGTAGATAGACAGAAATGACACACAAGACTAGATTGTGGTGTTGGTTGATGACAGAATCTCATTAGTCATGATATAGAGATATCAAACCAAACACATAGGTACTTGTTAGAGAACATGTGTACTGGACAGACCCACTGTGAGTTTGACACATGGAACCATGACATGGTAGTCACAGTCAGTACTCACAGTGATGGTGGTGAGTGTGATTCTTTGACCTGAAATCACTACACTCAACACATGTCGTTGGGCACACTTTGACATCATCAAACGCAGTCCTGAAACATGGGTTGTTATAAAGGTGATGATTGGGTGGCTTTGACACATGGGGCTTTTGAGGGGTGAGTGATAGATATGGGATTTTCCCTCCTAAGGGAGTTTGATATCCATGGACACTTGATGAGTAGGATTGAGAAAGGCGTGCACGCATGTGTGAATCAATATGTGATATCAATGTCATACATATCTCTTCCAATCTACTCTGAGATCAAGAAAGTGAATGAACGTTGACAGGATGACTGTTCCATGCCTCGAGTTCATTCGGGATATCAGTGACAAAGGAATTATACATTCACTGTAACACCATTCACGGATTGTAGGATTGAAAGTTGTTCTACAACTTTCTATTTCACTTGGGTAGCACTGATGTGTGACTAGACACCACTCTTTGCTTGTGAAGTCATAAGTGTTATGGACTTTCACTGCCAATGTGAAAAGGACCTGCAGGGTCACACACATAGGATTTAACCTGGAAGAGGATTTTTATCCACAAACAATGTTTAGATTGATTACTAAAGGAGTTTAGTAGTTCAATTAAACACTCAATTAATTGATAGCTCAATGTCATAATGTTCAAGGTGTTGGACACATTGATTGGAGTATCAGATTGATTGAAACTGCAATTGACTGATTCTGCACAACCTGCACTCCCAACCGATCGGCTCATGTGATGAACCGATCGGTTGTGCTTGGTGAACCGATCGGCTCAGATGGTGAGTCGATCGGCTCATGGATAGGGTGAAACAATCGCTTCAAGTGTTGAAACGATCGGTTCAACTGGTCCAACCGAGCAAGTTGGGAAAGTCAGGTTGGTGAGAAATTTCCTTTCGTTTCACTTGCCTAATTTGATTGGAACAAGGATTGGTATTTGATACCAATTAGAAAGAAAAGATGAAAAGTCAATCGGGAACTGACCAGGACCACGAACCGACCGGTTCAGAAGTGAACCGACCATTTCATGGGTCCCAACCGATCAGTTGAGGTGTCAATCGATCGGCTCAGATCCCCAACCGACCGTTTCAGAAATGAAATGATCGGTTCAGGTTGCGCAGTTGGTTGTTTTTGTGGAAAATCTCAAACCCTTCTACTCCTGCTTTAGTCCCACATTGCCCGGGATGGAGAACCCTGTCCCATGACCCTCCTATATATATAGGGGTATTGGGGGCTTCTCAAAGAACAACTCAGTGCAACCAGTTGCTCTGTAAAGTTGTCGTTCTCTTTAATTTTGGTAACCGAGAGAGCCCGAATAAGTGCTACCCGATAAGGGAGGCACAACAAGGGAAAGACAACTGTAGAAAGTGATTGGTGGTAGGAGAGTGTGTTAGTACACTGACAGGAGGGTGCGACTCCTTCCAATTCCTTGTGAGACAAGGAGATTGGAGTTCCAGGTGGTCCGTGTGGACTACTTCAGAGGCGGGAGATTTCTGCCGCTCGGAGGACAACTGTCAATCCTGACAGTCCTGGTGAGACCAGGAGTCGTCAGTCCCAGTGTGACCAGGAGCTGCACAGACACCATCCAAGACCGGAGGTGAAGACCGCGCAAGCCGTGAGGTATTGTCGCCAAGCAAGCCTCGAGACAAGGTATTATTCCACAAACCATCCTTTCCTATTGTATAGACGTTGACGCATTTCCTTATTCTGGGTTTGGGGAGGAGAAATTTTTTGTTTCCACTGCCTTCTCTGCCTCCCCTAAAACCCAACAGTGGTATCAGAGCCACGTCAACTGCTCTATACTTTAGAGATTATCGATATGATCGATTTTGGTTTGTAGCCTTTATTTATTGCATACGATGCGAATAAAATTGGCTTTATGCATGTCCAATCCTAAATCCACAAATCCTGATTTACATATATGATATGTATTATGAATGCACTCGATACACGTCGCCCTTAAATGAGTTTTGTGGTGGATGTATAGCATGGTTATGGCCAATAAACCCTATCTGTGTGTGGTTGTATGTGGTTGCTTGCATCTCGGTCTACTCACCGATCTTCCTTCTCCTATTCCTGATGTAACTCCAAATAATTCGAGATTTCTTTCCTACCTTTGCTCCCCTCGAATGTAACTCGAGGTTTCTCTTTTTATAATGTAAAATAGGATAGAATTTTATTTCCTGTTATGTCAAAGAACGGAGGACATCCTGACGACAGCTGAGACGATCGGTTCAAGGCGTGAACCGATCGGTTGACGTTTGAGACAATCGGTTCAAGGAGTGAGCCGATCGGTTGATGACTGGTTCGAGGAGCGAGACGAACGAGTGGCGGCCATGATGAGATGCACAAAGACCAGGCGAACCGATCAGTTGGAGGAGCCAACCGATCGGCTGGTGGCACCCAGCCGACCGGCCTGATGGCGAGCCGATCAATCATGTGATGAGTTGATCAAACCCAAAAAGGCAAAGCATAGAGTTCATCTTGTACAGGTTGCATGTGATGTAGACCTAGATGACTGTGATTCCTCTTGGCTCGAGGAATCACATTAGAATGGCCATAATCATCGCTTTTATTGTTTCACATGTTTTCTGTGGGATATAGCATGTATATGATATGTACTATATATTGTGGTGATTGGATATGTATATGTATATAAAAACCAAATCCCTCATTAAATATTAAGTTTTAGATGCCTTCCAAATGTGACTCACATGAAAAGCTTGATCGACCAAGTGTGGGAACGCCCAAGCGTGGTGCACCGCCTATGTTGTGGAAGCGTGAAGGATGGATATGTGGGTCTGCCCAAGCAGGGTGCATATTCATCGTGTTGGCTTTGGGTCAGACTTAACAAGGTGACCTAGATAGGATCTAGCACCTTGAGGCATGGAGATGATCATGGCAAGGAGTTGCATATGACATCTTATTAAGAGTTTCATATGATGCAATTGGCAAGAGTTGCCTACATGAGAGATCTAAGTTGTGGGTGACAACCCAAGCTGGTCCATGACTTAGAGGATTTCAGGATCTTGCCCACTAGAAGGTTGTACGCTGCAATCTTCCGAATTGATGGTGAGGGATATCAATTTGAACTAAAATAGTGGGAGCAATAATTAATTAAAGGCCTAATTTATATCGTCAACCTTTCAAATCAATCAAATAAGTCAAAAGGAGTTTTGGACTAAAATTGCATATTTCCTTTTGTGGTACAAATGACAACAAACAACAATCACTTTTCTTTGCGATCCGTCCTTGAAAAGGACAAGCTATATGGGACAAATTTCCACGATTGGTTAGGATGTTGAGAAGCGTTCTCAATCAAAGAGCGAAAGCTCTAAGTCCTAGTTATTCCAGAACCAGATGAACTCGATCCCACCACATCAATGGCTGAAAGTATTCTTATAGAAGCATACTGAGGATGACATTGATGAGGAGTGCTTGATGTTGTGTTATCTGAACTATGAGTTGCAGAGACAACATGAGACATATGATGTCTCCAAGACATAGTCATAGTATGTCATGACAGAAGGAGATCCAGTAAGGTATTCACACACTCAATATGATTGGGTATGTGGAAAGACCTGACTAAGAAGGATTCCCTCTGAGCTAAGAGTTGGCTATTGGTATGATACTGCAAATGTTGCGAGAATCATACAATTCATGATAAACTACAACATGAACAACTTTAACAAGCATTGACAAAGTTGTTGGACATGTTGAGGACAGTGGAGGCAAATATGAAGAAAGACTAACTCTAATATTTGATGAGATCAATGAAAGGTAAGTCTTAAGGGCAAGGGCAAGGGCAAAGCAAAGAAGTGTTCTGATAATAGCCAGCAGCCCAAGCCGTCTTCAACCTCAAGGCACATGGGGAAAGGGTGTATGAGGGAATTTCCCTCTATATCTGGAAGAACGAAAGAAGATGAAGGAGGGGATGGAGATCTCCACCTAAGGTATCATGAAATGAACCGCTTCTTTATCTGAGGTATATGATACCAAGATATGGATATGTCATATATGATATGCAATATCTACAAAGAAGTGATGGCCTTTGTGAAAGGACCAAGAAAGGAGTACCCATCATTGGAGAAAATATTGCTGCCATAGATAGGAGTACCTTTCAGTTTATTTCAGCCTAAAGGGCATGAAGTAGAGTTGTGAACTGCTACTTCATATTTTCCAAAAGATGGAAACACTTTATTTTTGCATATTGTATGACAATGATGGAAATCAATAAAGAGATGTTTCAATTTCTAAAGATATGATCTTTGTGGCAATGCCTTGTTTATCTTGTGGTATTTGATATGCATAAGATAAAATGATACCTAAAAGTTATAGATAACTCAAACAATCAAAGTAGCATCAATCATGATAAATTCATTTCTAGTGTCCATGTGATGGATAAATCTAGACTCTTTTGGTTAGAGAACCAGTAAGAGACATGAATATCTTGGACATGATTAATCAATCTTCACTAAAGGTAGTGGGAGAATGATTATCCTATTAGGTATGATACATGTGATACCTATTGGAACAAATGCTAATACTTCAAATGGTGTTTAGAGAAATACCAATATGAATATCTTGAAGTGTTCAAGATTATCATAGATGAAGTGCAAATTTGGTAAAGTGTTGATTCTTGATGAGATCAATGAATGAAATACTTGGACCAAATGTTTGAGATCCTTATGAGTGATTATGATAGTGTATCATAGTGAACTCATGATTAAGGCATGGTGATGTATAAATCAAGAAGGAATCATACTCTAAGGAGTTTGAGAATGATTATCAAATAACTAAATTCTTCTTAATAAAAGAATACCACTCACTAATAAAAGAAATTAAGAATCACAAGGGTTGTGAATTCTTATATCCTTACACCTCAATTATCTATGTGATGAGTTGTTCATGTGATGAGTCAACTATCTAGATGAATATGAGGACCCAAATTTTGAGTTATGGTTTATGACCATTTCATCCTAAATGACATCCATGTGAACCATAAGGTATGACCTTGATGGTAGGACCCATTGGATGAAATCCATAAGTGCAAATGAATCTTAAATGTTAAGACACATGTATAACATTTTCAGAAGGATGATGCTTGTTGATTGCAACTTAATGACTAAGACATTTGGAATATGGATACTAAAACTGCATTCCTATGAGGAATAAAACAAGGATGTGTACGTGACACAACCTATAAGGTTTATGAATCCACTAATGCAAATGAAGTCTATAAGTTACAATGGACTAATCAATGTGATTGATTGAGTACAAGCAACTCAGAATTGGACCATTACTTTGATGATATAGTCAAAGGGTTTGACTGATATGTCAAAGATAAAGAAGGGATCTGTGATTTAGTGGGAGCGTGTTCACATTCCACATGTTGATGTGAAATGGAAATGTTCTAGAATGGAAATCCAAAAGTGGAAATTATCTTAAAGGAAAATAGAGATGTTTCCTATGTGATAGGAATAGAGATCTATAGAGATAGTTCTCAAAAACCTCTTGACCTGAAAAAGAGAAAGCATACATTGGCAATATGTACTGAAGGGTTCAGTATGCACAGATTCAGTGGGAGAAAACTTGTCCATGTTACATGGAGTTAGTATCCCAAGGCCAAGTGTCCAATTCTTATGAAGAATGGAAACACTAAGAATAGATATGGATCTATCATGTATGTAATCATCCCATTATCTTGCATGTATCGACATGGCAAGAACAAAATACATTCATCATCTTGTATGTAGGACATGGCAATATGATGTGCTCATCCTGATAACTCGTATGTGAGACATGACGAGTGGATGTATGTCTACTTCCAGTAAGGATTACTGGAATACCATGAGAACTTGATAAGTACTTGAGAAGTACTAGTTCTATGGAGATAAGGAAGAGTTCAATGTAAAGAGTTACATTGATGCGAACCTCCGAAAGGACAGAAAATTAATCGCAAAATATATATAGGATATATAAAAGTGAAAGTTTGTTGATAATTGGAAGTGTTCCAATAAAACCATTTGAAAGGAAATGTCGAGTATCTATGTGTTGGAGAACAACAGTGGATACTATATGGATCTGGAAGTTCATGAGATGAACTTATAGATATTCCACTCATTGTTGACAAGTATAGAATCCTTAATCATGCAATATGGCTAAAGGTTAGCAAAGGAATACTAGATCACATATTACGGCAACTCCATCTCATACGTGTGACGTACAACGAAGAGATGTGAGACATGCAATTTATACTGACTTTGGCAAGGTGTTGCCATAACTCACTATGTTCACACTAGAGCACAGTAACATGTGGGACATGTTTGAAGATCACTATGAATATGATTCAAGGGTGATTAGCTCACAGTGCAAGTGGGAGTCTGTTGGTATGTATGCCCTGAGAGCTAATCATGAGATGATTGGTGGGATACATTAAGATTGATTTGATAAACATCAAAGGCAAGCTTCCAATTCTTTCTGGTTTAGTCATTTGAGATAGTGATAGAATAGATTGAATGTCTAGAGAATGATAGTACTCAATGATGTATGCTTTCAGGTTAAGGACCTGAACGATGAGATCATACCGATGCTAAGAGTTTGTACATTCTTGTTATGTCCCTAGTCGAATGTCATTGTGGAAGGTAGATAGACAACAATGACACACAAGACTAGATTGTGGTGTTGGTTGATGACAAAATCTCATTAGTCATGATATAGAGATATCAAACCAAACACATAGGTACTTGTTAGAGAACAAGTGTACCGGACAGACCCACCGTGAGTTTGACACATGGAACCATGACATGGTAGTCACAGTCAGTACTCACAGTGATGGTGGTGAGTGTGATTCTTTGACCTGAAATCACTACACTCAACACATGTCGTTGGGAACACTTTGACATCATCAAACGCAGTCCTGAAACATGGGTTGTTATAAAGGTGATGATTGGGTGGATTTGACACATGGGGCTTTTGAGGGGTGAGTGATAGATATGGGATTTGTCCCTCCTAAGGGAGTTTGATATCCATGGCCACTTGATGAGTAGGATTGAGAAAGGCATGCATGCATGTGTGAATCAATATGTGATATCGATGTCATACATATCTCTTCCAATCTACTCTGAGATCAAGAAAGTGAATGAACGTTGACAGGATGACTGTTCCATGCCTCGAGTTCATTCGGGATATCAGTGACAAAGGAATTATACATTCACTGTAACACCATTCACAGATTGTAGGATTGAAAGTTGTTCTCCAACTTTCTATTTCACTTGGGTAGCACTGATGTGTGACTAGGCACCACTCTTTGCTTGTGAAGTCATAAGTGTTATGGACTTTCACTGCCAATGTGAAAAGGACCTGCAGGGTCACACACATATGATTTAACCTGTAAGAGGAGTTTTATCCACAAACAATGTTTAGATTGATTACTAAAGGAGTTTAGTAGTTCAATTAAACACTCAATTAATTGATAGCTCAATGTCATAATGTTCAAGGTGTTGGACACATTGATTGGAGTATCAGATTGATTGAAACTGCAATTGACTGATTCTGCACAACCTGCACTCCCAACCGATCGGCTCATGTGATGAACCGATCGGTTGTGCTTGGTGAACCGATCGGCTCAGATGGTGAGTCGATCGGCTCATGGACCGGGTGAAACAATCGCTTCAAGTGTTGAAACGATCGGTTCAACTGGTCCAACCGAGTAAGTTGGGAAAGTCAGATTGGTGAGAAATTTCCTTTCGTTTCACTTGCCCAATTTGATTGGAACAAGGGTTGGTATTTGATACCAATTAGAAACAAAAGATGAAAAGTCAATCGAGAACTGACCAGGACCACGAACCGACCGGTTCAGAAGTGAACCGACCATTTCATGGGTCCCAACCAATCGATTGAGGTGTCAACCGACCGGCTCAAGTCCCCAACCGACCGTTTAAGAAATGAAACGACCAGTTCAGGTTGCGTAGTTGGTTGTTTTTGTGGAAAATATTGAACCCCTCTACTCCTGCTTTAGTCCCGCATTGCCCGGGATGGAGAACCCTGTCCCATGACCCTCCTATATATATAGGGGTATTGGGGGATTTTCAAAGAACAACTCAGTGCAACCACTTGCTCTGTAAAGTTGTCATTTTCTCTGGTTTTGGTAACTGAGAGAGCCCGAGCAAGTGCTACCCGATAAGGGATGCACAACAAGGGAAAGACAACTGTAGAAAGCGATTGGTGGCAGGAGAGTGTGTCAGTGACTAGTACACTGACAAGAGGGTGCGACTCCTTCCAATTCCTTGTGAGACAAGAAGGTTGGAGTTCCAGGTGGTCAGTGTGGACTACTTTAGAGGCGGGAGATTTCTGCCGCTCAGAGGACAGCTGTCAATCCTGACAGTCCTGGTGAGACCAGGAGTCCTCAGTCCCGGTGCGACTAGGAGCTGTACAGACACCGTCCAAGACCAGAGGTGAAGACCGCGCAAGCCGTGAGGTATTGTCGCCGAGAAAGCCTCGGGACAAGGTATGATTCCACAAACCATCCTTTCCTATTGTATAGATGTTGACGCGTTTCCTTGTTCTGGGTCTAGGGAGGAGAAATTTTTTGTTTCCGCTGCCTTCTCTGCCTCCCCTAAAACCCAACAAGTCATTCCAAGGGCATGGATTGGTGATGAGATTTTTCTTTATATATGTGGCACACCATTCGAAAAAAATGTCATTAACTAAGCAAAAGTGATCATTAGCAACGGATTACTAAAAATCACTAAAAATTAAAACCTTTTTCAAAGAGATCCAATTTTAGGAAACTCTTAACAAGAACCAAAGTATTACATGTACATTCTGGTCCACAAGTACATACCATGTACCATTTCTTCTCGAGGGTTACATACATCAATTACTCTCTTAAGTCTACAAATGAGAAATACACAACCTCGACGAATTCAAGACAAAATCTTAGATCGATTATAAAAACACTAAGTACTGACTCCAAGGACCTGAGAGTACAGAGACGACACATAAGACTCTTATCTACAAGACACGACAGTCAGTATCTCCACCTGAGATGTGACTGCTATCCTTGATGCTGTTGTCCTTCCCTTGTAGTATGATTCTTACCTCCTCGTCCTCGTCCACCTAAAAACGTTGGATTCGACGGGGTGAGACAATTGAAATTGTCCCAGCAAGAGATATAACTCTCCACCAGAAACATTATTATTGTAGTTTAATAGAATAAAACTGATCAGAGGATAAGTAGTTTAGAACATTCTCATATCTTAAAGCATTGCAACTATCTATGATAGAGCAGTAATTCATTTATTCACTTTATAAGGAATATGAAGAACATGCATATCATTTATCCATCTTACTGTATCAACATCTTAAGCTTATCCTGAGATACTCATTATCATGGTATGTTATCAATGAATCATTCCCATTTTTGTCTGTTGACCTTAGCCAATCTGTTAGCTAGATATTGAATTTTTCCAGTCATGTGAGTATAAATCATCATATTCTGTCCAGGCATTGGACTATACCAATCATATACAAACATTCTAGGCATTGGACTATGCCAATCCTGTGCAAACATTCCAGGCATTGGACTATATCAATCCTGTGACATTATTCCAGGTATTGGGTTATTACCAATCCTGTACAATTACTCCAGGTATTGGGTTATTACCAATCCTGTGCAATTATTCTAGGTATTGGGTTAAGACCAATCCTGTGACATTATTCCAGGTATTGGGTTATTACCAATCCTGTGCAATTATTCCAGGTATTGGGTTATTACCAATCCTGTGCAATTATTCCAGGTATTGGGTTATGATCAATCCTGTGACATTATTCTAGGTATTGGGTTATTACCAATCCTATGCAATTATTCTAGGCATTGGGTTATTACCAATCCTGTGCAATTATTCCAGGTATTGGGTTATTACCAATTCTATGCAATTATTCTAGGTATTGGGTTATGATCAATCCTGTGATATTATTCTAGGTATTGGTTTATTACCAATCCTGTGCAATTATTCCAGATATTGGGTTATTACAAATCCTGTGCAATTATTCCAGTTATTGGGTTATGACCAATCCTGTGACATTAAAACAGGTATTGGGTTATTACCAATCCTGTGCAATTATTCCACATATTGGCTTATTACCAATCTTGTGCAATTATTCTGGGTATTGGGTTATTACCAATCCTTTGCAATTATTCCAGGTATTGGGTTATGACCAATCCTGTGACATTATTCCAGGTATTGGGTTATTACTAATCCTATGCAATTATTCCAGTTCCTAGTTTATTTGAACATTGTCATTGATTACATGAAACTTTTATAAACATCTTGTTACCTCTTACTAGGCAACAACTAACTACATGACTCACAAGGCCCATTAAACATCTTGTCACCTCTCATTGGGAAACAACCAACACATGGCTCACAAGACCCATTAAACATCTTGTCACCTCTCACTAGGCAACAACTATTCACATGGCTTGCAGGGCCATTAAACATCTCATCAACTCCCACTAGGCAACAACTATTAGGTTTAGTGTTTCCCTTTATAGCCGAATAGGGTTTCAAGTTCATATTATCAATCCAAACCCTAATTCATTGCTCCACACATTTATTAACATCATAAGTATTCAATCATACTTATTTATTCTCATTATTTATCATTAAATGAATTATCAACACAAGATATGAGTTTCTCTCTCATCTTCACCAAAATATGGTTACACCATACTTTATTGACTTGGCTTAACCATCTTCTTAAAGTATGTTAGCCCACACTTGTCAAAGTGCATTACATTTCAATGTAACAATTGACTTGACACATTCCATGTGTTATCCATCCAAGTATATTGGATTTAAGGTTCATTAAGGTATATCACCCTTGAGGTGATGAATGTAATATCTATCATGTCTTTATGTATCACTTTCCTCATTACTTTTATCTTACTTAAGTTCATCAACTTATCTTGTATTAGGGTAATCCCATCCTAATACTTTATGCACCAGTCCATCACATTTATCACATTAATCATGTAATGTATTGGTCATAAGTCACTCATTTGATTTATTCAACCATTATTGATATAAGGTTATCCATTATCAACCACTCTAGGTGTTTCTTCTACCAAAATATTATTCACTATCCCATTATTAAGAATAGGGTTTCCCTTCTTTATCAATTAGGGTTTTGCATAACATCACCCTATGTTTGGGTTTCACATGACATCACCCTATATTAGGGTTTCACATGACATCACCCTTGATTAGGGTTTCACATAGCTTCACCCTAGATTAGGGTTTCACATAAAGCACCCTCTTAAATTAGGGCTTTTCATTATATTACCCTGAATTGGGATTTCTCATATCATCACCCTAGATTAGGGTTACACCATTACCCTAGACTAGGGTTTCATGATCTTTTTATCAAGGATCATACCCTAAAGACATATTTTATTCATGTTGAAAGGGTTGAGGCTTAACCACTACATGATTATCATACTTGTATGAATTCCTCTCTCTCTCTTATCCTCTCTAGGATGTTGATTACTTCAATCTTGGTTAGATTAGGTCAACCCTTCATTCAAGTACATACATCTATGGATATCATAGTGTATTGAGTTACATATTTCATAATCATCAAAGGTTAACCACTCAAAAGGTACTAATCACTTAAGTACCTCAAAGGTACAACCATTGTAGTTATCTTTGTTATACATCTTTAACTATCATGGGGTTAATTGTACTTACATGGTTTGAATCAAATAGACCTTCAAACGATCTTGAGGTATTAGACCCTTAAACGATCTTGAAGTACTTTGACCTTCAAACGGTCTTGAGGTATTAGACCCTTAAACGATCTTGAAGTACTTTGACCTTCAAACGATCTTGAGGTATTAGACCCTTAAATGGTCTTGAAGTACTTTGACCTTCAAACGGTCTTGGTCCAAAACTCCAATCGGTCTGACACCGTTTAAACCTTCAAACGGTCTTGGTCCCAAAACCTTCAATCGGTCTTAAGACCGTTAGACCATCAAACGGTCTTGATCTCAAAGTCCCTAAATGGTTTGAGACCGTTTGAATAAAATACAATTAACTCCAAATGGTTTGCAACTGAATGACCCTCAAATAGTTTGAGACCGAATGGCCCTCAAATGGTCTAAGACCATTTGGTCTCAATCAGCTTGAAACTGTTTAACCCTAAATTAGGGTTTCTTCAATCAATCGATTTAGGGTTTGCTTCATTGAATCATTCATCAATTGATCCATTGAAAATACATCAAATTATAGCCCTTGGATCTCCAACCATCCATCACATCCCTTGACCTCCAAACGGTCTTGAGACCGTTTGCCCTCAAACGCTCTTGAGACCGTTTGCCCTCAAACGCTCTTGAGATCGTTTGAGCCATTCAACATAGAAATTGACTCAATCAATTTAGGGTTTCAACCCATCAATCCGATTAGAGTTTGTAATCAATGGGTCATCCATTCTTGAACCCATTATATTTAGATCAATTTGAGCCATTGGATCTTCTTTATTTACATCAGCAATTAACCCCCAAACGGTTTTGAAGTTCAATTACCCATTCGATCTTGAGATCTATTACCCATTTGGTTTTGAAATCAATTACCCATTCGATCTTGAAGTCAATTACCCATTCGGTCTTGAAGTAAATTACCAATTCGGTCTTGAAACCGAATCAACTCAATCGGTTTTGAAACCAAATCAACTCAATCGGTTTGAAACCGAATTAGCTCAATTGGTTTTGAAAACCATTTGCCCATTCCTTTGTTGAGGTGTGTGCTTAATATGACATCATCATCTTCAAGATTCAAACCTTTGAAATAAATTGTGATTCTTATGGTGATTTCAACAACTAATCAAAAGGAAATCGAGAAAGAAGAAAGGTTCAACACATGATGAATAAATTGCAAGCAATAATGACATTTAAGGGTTCAAGTTATATAACCTGCCTTCAAAGATGAATCCAAGCTTCAAGCTTCACGTCCTCAATGGTGAATGAATCTCTCTCAACTATCCAAGGCTCGCTCTCAAGTCTTTAAGTGAAAAGAATGGCTAAGGTTGAAGATTGAATGGAGAAAAGAAGAAAATAAACATTGAATTTCGATTTCCACCATGAAATCAAGGTTGAAGATGACTATGGAGCTTACCTATAGGTTGGGGCACGTCCTCCTATTGCTCCTAAGCTCCCTTGTGTTCAGAGAAAGCAAGGAAAGAAAAAAGGAATCGAAAAAGCCTTTCATGTGGGTTGAAAATGGGATGTATATAAGGGAATTTCAATGAGAGAGAAAGTGATAAATAATTCCTTCAACTCCCAAAATTGGTACCACATACTTGTTGGATAAATTGGATATTATGATAAATCCCTTTGTTTCGATGATGACAAACATTTCATTCTTATTAATCTAACAAGCTACTTGAGTGTGCAGGACTAAGCAAAGATGACAAAGTAGCAAGGGAAAATCCAAGAGCTTACTTAGTTATATTTTCATGCAATGTAATCAATGTTGTAAAACTTGTACAAACATATAATGTACAAGTACTTAGAATTGCATGTAAATCAAGCGTTAGATTTTCCTTAGCCAAACACCATAGTTAGACATGTCATCCCATTTAATTAGGATCACCTTTGCACACTCACACATATAATTAATGCTTAAATTGAAACCTTGAAACAGGATCACTCTCGGTCGACAAACTCCTCGACCGAGACACTCTCGGTCGACAAACTCCTCGACCGAGAAAGATCCAATGTAGCCGTTAGACACAACAGACAAAGTAGTTGGCAGTTGCAAATAAACGTTAATCCAGAGCGCCTGTCGGTCGACAAAACTTTGACCGAGTAGGTGTCTCGGTCGACCATTCCTCGACCGAGATGGTCTCTGACAGCAACTGCAGAATAAAATATTTAGCCGTTGTTAAAGCAACAACTTTGTACCTAACGGCTAGTTAAGCACTTAGAAACCCCTAGAAGTTGTCTAGAACGTCCTTAGGCATACTTAGGCCATTCCTATAAATAGGACAAGCCATAGGACACTAGAATTTACTTGTTACACTTGAGAATACACTTGAGCATACTTGAGCAATCTTTTGCAAGCAAATTTGAGCACTGTGATCATTGGCCTACATTCTCCTTAGCTCAATCTCGTGTCCTATAGGCTAGATTCTCCTACCCACAGCAATCACAAGTTCACATACTTGGCTAGGAGATCTTACGCTTGATCTAGGCATATCAAGCCTTGGGCTTAAAGGATAAGTTGTAATTTTTGTTTTCCTTTCTTGTTCCTGTTTATCTTTTGTACTCTCCTTGCTACTCCTAGGGTTGGAGGCTGCGGATTGGAGAGGGTTGACTTCTCAGGTGGAGAAGGGGACTTCAAGCTACTTCAAGAAGGCTATCGCAAGGGAAGCTACTTCAGAAGGTTGGTGCAACGGGAGTTGGTGCATCTACTTCAAGGGAAGGCTGCTTCAAGGTTGGCGATTACTTCTAGGTGAAGGCTGCTTGAAGGGTTTAGGAAAAGAGATTGTATTTTATGTAAATTCCTTGAAGAGGTAATAAAATAAATTTCTTTTCAAATCCCGGTTGGGTAAGCAACCGGGTAGTGGACTGACGACTATAGTATTTGCTATAGTTGGAACCACTCTAAACCTTGTGTCTCCTTGTCCAATATTTTCTTTGTGGTTGTTCAAGTGCAATAATTGTTAAATTATCTATAAAACTCTATTCACCCCCCTCTAGAGGTTTTCAATTGGTATCAGAGCAGGCTTCAAGGAGCCCTAACAAGGTCTTGAAGAGATAAAGGGAGGAGGTGACTACAACCACAAGAAAAGGAGCATGGACCAATGTGCGACAAGTTGCAATTGGTGCTTAGGAACAAAGCACTCTACGTCTAGATGTCCATGGAGGTCAAAGAAAGAAGATACACATAAAGAATGTTTCGTTGCTACAATAGGTGAGGAAGAAGAAGAAGAGGTAAGCTTGCTTGATTTACCTAAAGAAGAGTTAGTTACTATTATTGAAGAAACACATAATAAATATGTTGAATGCAAAAAGAAATTAAAGAAATCAAATAAAGAAAATGATGATCTAAATGCTAGACTTCTTGAGCTTACATCCGAAAATGACGATTTATATGCTAAATTGAATACTCTTGGTTTTGAGAAAGATAGCATTATGTCTGACAATCGTACTTTGAAATCATCTCTAAGTAATAGTGAAGTGAAAATTTTCACTCTAGAGACTAACTATGATCTTCTATGTCAAGAAAAGACTGAATTGCTTGCAAAGTTAAATGATATTCAAAAACAACCTATATTGTGCACCCATGTAGATTATGACAATATAGTACAAGAAAGAAATATGTTATCATCCAATCTAGACCAAGCAAAATTAGATATCAAGAAAAGAATGGATGAGATTGTTAAGCTGCAACAAGAAGTTAGTAAGTTAAGCAACAATGGAATCATTGATAGAATATTAGAAAATTCCTATCATCAAATAGGGAGAAGAGGACTAGGTTATAAGCCTAAGGAGAAATCCTATCAACAACCTAGTTGGAGAAGGACACAAGCAAGACAATCCATGAATGTACATAGAGGCAAATATACTTTTGTACCAAAGAACAACCTAGACCAAAATCATAGAAAGAGATATGAGGTTGATTCTATATGTTGCCACTATTGTTCACGTCTTGGACATTACTCCTTCTCATGCCCATACAGGAAAAAGAATGTTGAGATGGTATGGGTTCCAAAATCCCCAAATTGATTCGATTAAACTAAGTTGAGATATGACCAAAGTCTCAAATTTGCACATCTTTTTTGTCTATCTCAACTTAACATATAGGGATAACAAATTTATAATAAATTTGATATCACTCTGATATCCATATGTTTTATCTCAAACTGATCTTCGAAATAATTGAATTTGATACAACCTTTATTGCATAGATTTCTGAAACAGTTTCCAGAAACATGGTCGGTCGAACAGTTGTCGACCGAGAAAATGTCGGTCGAGCAATTGTAGACCGAGCATATCACTGTTTCTTTAGAGCTGATGTAAATTTCTTTTATGAAAATTATTCTTGAAAGATTATATGGATCATGCTTAGATTAAAGAAAAATCCTATTTAATCATACTCTTATTGCAAATTTATCTCTTAGAAATACCTGCAATGAATAAAATGTTTCAAATCGACTTTTGAAAATACTCATTATGCTAAGCATCACTTAATATGCTTCATCATATTTGAATTAGTCTATCCAAATGGATATTATTCTTGAATATGCTTCAATTTGATGTCCTTATTAAGTTCTCATAATTTGTATACTTTAATGAGCCTCATATTGATATTCGTAAGCTATCTGCAGAACTTATTCTTCACGTATGAATATTTTGGAAACCTGCAGAATATGCCTCTTGGTTAAAATAAAATTTGACCAAGGGGCGCCATGGTCGTAATCAAGGGCGACCTAAAATAAACTTTGATAAAAATTGTTTATTTGGACATTATTTTATTGAACTTAATCTTAACATATTTTTAATCAAAACTTAAATCATTTGTAGTAATTAGAAGCCTTAAATATTATTACTCCCTTGGAATATACATGCTCTACAAAAATGTTCTATGATTTGCATTAAAATACTGTCAAAAAAATTGAACTCAGTAAGTCTGTCGGTCGACGACTTCGTCGACCGAGAACCACTCGGTCAGCCCATCTCACTCGACCGAAAAATTCTAAACAGACTCAGTATCGGACGAACTGTCGGTCGATGAGTGCTCGACCGAGACAATGTCGGTCGACAAGCGCTCGACCGAGAAATAGCCGTTGGATATGACCGTTGCAACCCGACCGTTATGACCGTTTTCTTTACCGTTGGAGGACCAAGTGGCGCGTCTGCAACTCGACCGTTGCGGACGCTCGGTCGACGAGTCGTCGACCGACCAGGTCGCTGGAATTCTATAAATAAGTGCAAAAACGAGCCACTTACTCACACTTGCATTTCCTTGCTTTCATAGTCCATCTCTAGTGCAATTTCGTGCAATCCTTCAGCATTCTTACCCTCAAATCTTCCTTGCTTCTTCTCCACTCTCAAGAAACACAATGGCCTCATCATCAGCTGTCCGTGGGAAGAAGAAAGTTGCTGGAAGAAAAAGAAGAGAAGATCGGGAAGCCACTCCGCCACTGACGATCATCAATGACATCGCCTTCGTCGACGGAGATGCTGGAGATAGATACTTTCGGCTTTCCTCTAAAGCTCCTCTTCCCCGACGCCCGGTCGAAGTGATGGACTTCATCAACATAGTCGACCTGGAGCATCTCTTTGGAGTACAAAAGCTGAAGGACTTCATCAATCCATCCTTTCCTTCCTATTCTATTAAGGTAGTCAACGAATTCTATGCCAATCTCTTATCCCACACCGAAAATGAAACCACCTTCTTCTACACCATGGTCAATGGGCATAGTTTTAAATTTTCCGAAGGGGATATTCTTGACATGCTAGAAATTGATATAGATGAATATCAAGATTTCCTTGACCTTACCACCGGCAATCCAATAAATTTATTTTCCCATGATGACCACTCCACTAGCCTTAGTGATATAAAAAGAGCCATATTTCAAGCCAATACCACTTGTCATGAAGATAGGGGAACCTATTATGCAATAAACCTAAAACCGGCATGTAGAATAGTAAACCTCATTGTTTCCACCAACATACATCCACGAGCCAATAAATCCGAGGTTCCTATTTTCCGTATGTGTCTAATTTATGCTATCATAAAAGAAATTCCCATCAACTTCATTCGCATAATACTTAAAAATATGCTTGAGTTTTCTGGCAATCCACCAAATGCCGATTTTGTATGCCAGATTACTCAACATTGTCTTAAGTTAAACATTGAAGATATGGGATACATATGGGAGCGTAGACCACCAAAGATAAGTAAGAACACCGTAGAGAAGATGGGGATTGACTTTGGTCATAAAAGGGCTAGAGTAGAAGGAGAATCATCACATCAAGATATACCACCACCCCCTCCTCCTACTAATCTTTCTATTGATCCCATCCAAAATACTCTCACTTATCTTGTTGGCTCCCAATATCATCTCAGTAACCAACTTAACTATACCCATCATGCCATGACATACTTAAATCAAAGAATGCAAAATCTTTCTCCGGCTGAAACCGATGAATATCCGCATTCTTTAAATCCTGGCATGCTCAACCCATTTAACCCCTCATACAACTACTATCAACCTCCACCTCCACCATCAATGGATCTTGCACATACTCAATTTTCCTCCATACAATTGCAAGATATAGCTGCTCACTTCCGATTTGACCGAGTTCCCACATTTCTGGAAGCATATGCATTAGCTATGACAGGTGCTTTAGATTGGCAAACTCTGGTCAAATATTATGGAGCCGAGCCATTCCTTGGGAAAGATCCGGACATCGATGTAATTCTTAAATCTTTCCTGTGAAGTGTTGGAGTTGTACTAGTTGTAATAAAAATGATTAGTCAAATTCTATATGATTGTAATCTTCTTCATGCTATTGAATGAAATTTGCCATTTTTTATTTGATTCACATGGTTATTTTTTTTTGGCATCTTCAAAATATGGATCATATGTTCATTATTGTAGAGCATAACAAATGAAGGGAATAATAATTAAAACAGGCAACTATTACAATTGTAATTGAATTTCCAAATGCAAAACAGTTCTCCAGAAACATTCTCGGTCGAGCAACTAGTCGACCGAGAACATTGTCGGTCGAGCAATTGTCGACCGACTGGGTTTTTGTTTTTCCAGATTGACATAAATTGCATACATCCTTGTTAAATCTTGGACATTTTATATATTTGCTTAGCATTCAAACTTTCATTTGAGATATCTATTCAAGGGGGAGCAAAGCATAAGAAAAAGGGGGAGATCATCAAAACTTTGACCATTTGATTGAAGAAGCTTACAAAAATATTGTAATCACCATGTGTAGCTGAAAATCTTCAAGAAATTTATGAATTTATTATGGTATCTTGTATTTAAAGGATTTCTCTACCCAAAATAGGGCCTTTGGATGGAGACATTTTTATATATTCTAAGCTTAGAGGATTCTCATTTTATCTAGGGCTTAACATCCTTTGATACATGAGAAATCAATATACATTCATCATATGCTTAAGGGAATCTCATATCATTTCAAGGCTTAACATCCTTTGCGAATGATTGAGAAACAAATTGTGAATAAATTAGATAAAAATCCATATAGGATATCTAATTAAGGGGGAGCATTATCTTAAGGGGGAGAAGAAAAATAAAACATTCAACTTGGATATCTTTTTGAAATGACAAAGGGGGAGAAAGAATATAAAAATATAAATGAGTTTCATCACATCTTGGCCAGCACTCACTTGAAAAACATAAATGGCTACAAAAGGAAAATTTTCAGGTATGAAACTCACATGCTTTATATTTCCTTATTTCATATTTAGGAAATGTTTGTCATCTTCAAAAAGGGGGAGATTGTTGGATAAATTGGATATTATGATAAATCCCTTTGTTTCGATGATGACAAACATTTCATTCTTATTAATCTAACAAGCTACTTGAGTGTGCAGGACTAAGCAAAGATGACAAAGTAGCAAGGGAAAATCCAAGAGCTTACTTAGTTATATTTTCATGCAATGTAATCAATGTTGTAAAACTTGTACAAACATATAATGTACAAGTACTTAGAATTGCATGTAAATCAAGCGTTAGATTTTCCTTAGCCAAACACCATAGTTAGACATGTCATCCCATTTAATTAGGATCACCTTTGCACACTCACACATATAATTAATGCTTAAATTGAAACCTTGAAACAGGATCACTCTCGGTCGACAAACTCCTCGACCGAGACACTCTCGGTCGACAAACTCCTCGACCGAGAAAGATCCAATGTAGCCGTTAGACACAACAGACAAAGTAGTTGGCAGTTGCAAATAAACGTTAATCCAGAGCGCCTGTCGGTCGACAAAACTTTGACCGAGTAGGTGTCTCGGTCGACCATTCCTCGACCGAGATGGTCTCTGACAGCAACTGCATAATAAAATATTTAGCCGTTGTTAAAGCAACAACTTTGTACCTAACGGCTAGTTAAGCACTTAGAAACCCCTAGAAGTTGTCTAGAACGTCCTTAGGCATACTTAGGCCATTCCTATAAATAGGACAAGCCATAGGACACTAGAATTTACTTGTTACACTTGAGAATACACTTGAGCATACTTGAGCAATCTTTTGCAAGCAAATTTGAGCACTGTGATCATTGGCCTACATTCTCCTTAGCTCAATCTCGTGTCCTATAGGCTAGATTCTCCTACCCACAGCAATCACAAGTTCACATACTTGGCTAGGAGATCTTACGCTTGATCTAGGCATATCAAGCCTTGGGCTTAAAGGATAAGTTGTAATTTCTATTTTCCTTTCTTGTTCCTGTTTATCTTTTGTACTCTCCTTGCTACTCCTAGGGTTGGAGGCTGCGGATTGGAGAGGGTTGACTTCTCAGGTGGAGAAGGGGACTTCAAGCTACTTCAAGAAGGCTATCGCAAGGGAAGCTACTTCAGAAGGTTGGTGCAACGGGAGTTGGTGCATCTACTTCAAGGGAAGGCTGCTTCAAGGTTGGCGATTACTTCTAGGTGAAGGCTGCTTGAAGGGTTTAGGAAAAGAGATTGTATTTTATGTAAATTCCTTGAAGAGGTAATAAAATAAATTTCTTTTCAAATCCCGGTTGGGTAAGCAACCGGGTAGTGGACTGACGGCTATAGTATTTGCTATAGTTGGAACCACTCTAAACCTTGTGTCTCCTTGTCCAATATTTTCTTTGTGGTTGTTCAAGTGCAATAATTGTTAAATTATCTATAAAACTCTATTCACCCCCCCTCTAGAGGTTTTCAATACTCCCCTCCATCCCTTGCACACGAAGCCATCATCCTCCCCTTTGAATTCCTTTTCTTTATCCATGAATTAAAAGAAAACAAATTAAGCATCTTAATCAATATAATAATAATATCCAAAATGAGTGGATATTACTTTTTCTTTAACTAATGTGAGTGGGCTCTCCACTCACTTTAGATATTTCGGTGCCATTGCAAGGCTCAAGGACGTCCACACTTATTCAAATTCAGACACCACACTTTTGGTTGAAGGGCACTTCCATTAATATATTTATGTTTGCATTAAATTGAATTAGGGTTTCAATTATGCTTAAATCTTGATTATTTTAATATCAAGATTCTCTCTCCCCCAAAGAGATCCAAATGAGACGTCCCTCTGATTTTATTATCTCTAATTGATACCAAGAAATATTAGGGACTCTCTAGAAGTGGTATCTTGCATATTTAACCCTAGGTTTTGGGTAAATTGCACATTACACCAAAACTAGGTTTTAATGCACAAACATTGCTTAATAAGCTCTTTCTTGGTGCTCAGACTACCACAAGCCATACCTCTGCATCATTTGCATTCTTATGATGCTTCAACACTTGAGGAACATTTTATCATGTAATATTTGCAAGTTAACCCCTCAACTTGGATAATTTGCAATTTAGTCCAAAACAAGTAAAACATTATTTCAACATTATTCAAAAAGGACTAAAATTGAAACATAAGTTCCTCTTGAGCCTTAATTACTTTACAAAAGATAAGGACAAGAATATAAATGACTTACTTAAACAAAACTTCTAGGGTTAAGTCTTAACCCAGGTCAGGGATGTTACAATTATAAACCCCTAACAAGGATTTTGTCCCCGAAATCCCAGGTAAATGAAGACACATATTATTTATTCATCATATCATCAAGTCTCCACATAACATCTTAATGTCATGGAGATGTCATAGAAGTTTGGTCAACACAAAGTCCTTCCATACTGGGTTATCATAGAATCAGTCACACAGGACACATACTCTACTGTCCTTTTCATTATTAACTGTAGAGTCAATTCTGTGTCAGGTAACACTACCTTATTTAACTCAGGTGTCAAACCTCACTAGTTTGTCACCCACTTGGTACTACAAATCTTATTATACATTTTTATCTTGAATAAGATTTTCCCACAATGATTCTACAATTGTTCCTTCAATTGGTACATCCTTATTGATGTTATGTTTATGCAAAGCATAAACCCCTAAAATATGATGTCCATAGCATTTTATATAACTAGATTGATTTCACAGTTGGCCATTCCAGGTAACCAACATAAATCATTTCCTCAGATTATTGCATGAACGTTCAATTGTTCATGTGTTATTCAATCTTATTTCCTTTTAAGTTTCTTGCCTTCATCATAGAAATTATAGAGATGATTACATATCACCACCTCTAAGTATTATCATTATCATGATTACTAGATCAAGGTATTCCAACCCTTAGTTCATCACTGAAAATTGTTACTTCTAGGTCTAAGGACCAGGGTATACATTATACTAAACATCCTCTTTTGTTTATAAGTCGATCTATGATTAACTCAGATCTCTCCATATCAATTAAGATGTGGTAGAATTATCCATGCCACATCTCAGACTTCATTATGCTCTTTAGATTGTCTCTAAATGACTACTTGATCAGGGTAATCAGAAAGATAGCAATCTAAGAGTGTCATACTTACCTTACCATCAATAGATGAATACCCGGCCAGGGTATTCAAGAACTGAAATTAGGTAGTATGTATTGGTTTCACATTATGTTTCATACTTTTAACATCTCTTTAAATTTTCTATTTAATATCTTAGATTTTCTCTGGGTGTTTCTTTTACATCTCTTCTACATGAAAAGAGAAATTTCAAAACATATAAGAGAATATTATTCTGAATATAGGTTCTCATCCTTTTTATCTCTTCCTTATGTCCTCATAGGACTAATTAAAGGAAGCTCAACGATAACTACCTTTCTTATAATCTGTAGGCAGAGAGAGGAAAAAGGAAAGATAATTCAGAATAAAAAGTTTTATCTAACATGTTACCTTTACAGGTTACCTAGTGTCTTATCTGACCTAATACATGGAGTCAGTTGTCATCTGCTATTGCCTTTGTCCTTTACTACCAGAGGTAGATGGACCAAACTGTGACACTTGTCTTCATCCTCGGCCTTCTGCTTCACTAACCTGAGGTCCTTGTGGGTTTTGCAGATTATGCCTTGACTGTTGAGTCACCACATTATTTCTTCTTGGACACTACTGCCTAAAATGTCCTATCTATCCACATTTATGGCAAGTTCGGCCCTCACTTGATGACCACTGCATTGGTGTACTATATTGTGGTTGAACTGGTGTTATCGAAAACTTTGATTGTTTAGTACCACCAATCCACTATTCCTGTGACTGTGTAGATCTCCTTTTGAGGTTTGCCTCATGTTGCTTCATCACATACCTTTCTATACTCTAAACTGACTCCATGAATGTGGCAAATCTCTCTCTACTTTCTAACGCAGCTGCCGAGATAGACACCTCAACATTCAGTCCTTTCTCAAAACGTCGAATCTTCTCCTGCTCAGTACCAGCCATTTGAGGACAAAACCGTAAAAGTTCCATAAACCTAACCTCATATTCATTTATTGACATGGTTCCCTGTCGAACCTTCTCAAACTGTGAGATCTTTTCGTCTAAGTATGTTCTTGGAAAATATTTATTGACGAATTCTTGATGAAATTCCTCCCAACTAATCTCTTCATCATTCCTTTTTACTTCTTCTATGGCCCACCAATGGCCAGCACTACCCTTCAAAAGGTATACAACATGTTTGACTTTATCAACATCTGGAATACTAAGGATCTTAAAAGCCTTTTCTAACTCAGTGAGCCATAGATCAGCATCCTCTGGGTCAGTTGTCCCAGCATATTCTATAGCTCCTACATGACATAGTTGTTCGAAAGTCTTACCAGACCCATGTCCCTCATTGGGAGTTGGTGCCCTAGGTGCTGGTGCGGGCATCCGATCTACCATATGCCTCATTGTAGTAATGAATTCCCTAAATAGAGTATAAACGGTTGGGTTTTCTATCATAGCTTCATTAAAATGGGGATTCTCAGGCACTGATTCCTCTCTTTCCTGTTCCCTTACACCTCCTACTGGTGCAGCAACATTGCTTTCATCAACGTAATCCTCGTGTTCTCTAGACATCTTTAACCTATCTCCCTTCTTCTGCATAAGCAAAAGTCACTATAAGATATACTGGAGGACACTAGAACAGACTCAACACCTTAGTCATATGTCTCTATAGACTCAGCAAACCTTAAGCTCTGATACCACTAATTATGGCACACCATTCGAAGAAAACGTCATTAACTAAGAAGAAGCGATCATTAACAACGAATTACTGAAAATCACTAAAAATTAAAACCTTTTTCAAAGAGATCCAATTCCAGGAAACTCTTAACAACAAGAACTGAAGTATTACATGTACATTCTGGTCCACACATATATACCATGTACCATCTCTTCTCGAGGGTTACATACATCATTTTCTCTCTTAAGTCTACACATGAGCAATACACAACCTCGAGGCATTCAAGCCAAAATCTCAGATCGATTATAAAAACACTAAGTACTGACTCCAAGGACCTGAGAGTACAGAGACGACACATAGGACTCTTATCTACAAGACACGACAGTCAGTATCTCCACCTGAGATGTTACTACTGTCCTTGATGCTGCTGTCCTTCCCTTATAGTATGGTTCTTACCTCCTCGTCCTCGTCCACCTAAAAACATTGGATCCCACGGGGTGAGACAATTGAAATTGTCCCAACGAGAGATATAACTCTCTGCCAGAAACATTATTATTGCAGTTTAATAGAATAAAATTGATCAGAGGATAATTGTTTAGAACATTATTATATCTTAAAGCATTGCAACTATCTATGATAGAGCAGCAATTCATTTATTCACTTTATAAGGAATATGAAGAACATGTATATCATTTATCCATCTTACTTTATCAACATCTTAAGCTTATCCTGAGATACTCATTATCATGATATGTCATCCATGAATCATACTCATTTCTGTCAGTTGACCTTAGCCAATCTGTTAGCCAGATATTGAATTGTTCCAGTCATGTGAGTATAAATCATCATATTATGTCCAAGCATTGGACTATGCCAATCGTATGCAAACATTCTAGGCATTGGACTATGTCAATCCTGTGCAAACATTCCAGACATTGGAGTATGTCAATCCTGTGACATTATTCCAGGTATTGGGTTATTACCAATCCCGTGCAATTATTCCAGGTATTGGGTTATTACCAATCATGTGCAATTATTCCAGGTATTGGGTTATGACCAATCCTGTGACATTATTCTAAGTATTGGGTTATTTCCAATCCTGTGCAATTATTCCAGGTATTGGGTTATTACCAATCCTGTACAATTATTCCAGGTATTGGGGTTATGACCAATCCTGTAACATTATTCTAGGTATTGGGTTATTACGAATCCTGTGCAATTATTCCAGGTATTGGGTTATTACCAATCCTGTGCAATTATTCCAAGTATTGGGTTATTACCAATCCTGTGCAATTATTCCAGGTATTGGGTTATGACCAATCCTGTGACATTATTCCAGGTATTGGATTATTACCAATCCTGTGCAATTATTTCAGGAATTGGGTTATTACCAATCTTGTGCAATTATTCCAGGTATTGGGTTATGACCAATCTTGTGACATTATTCCAGGTATTGGGTTATTACCAATCCTGTGCAATTATTCCAGGTATTGGGTTATTACTAATCCTATGCAATTATTCTAGGTATTGGGTTATTACCGATCCTATGCAATTATTCCAGGTATTGGGTTATGACCAATCCTATGACATTATTCCAGGTATTGGGTTATTACCTATCCTGTGCAATCATTCTAGTTCCTAGTTTATTTGAACATTGTCATTTCTTACATGAAACTTTTATAAACATCTTGTTACCTCTTACTAGGCAACAACTAACTACATGGATCACAAGGCCCATTAAACATCTTGTCACCTCTCACTGGGAAACAACCAACACATGGCTCACAAGACCCATTAAACATCTTGTCACCTCTCACTAGGCAACAACTATTCACATGGCTTACAGGGCCATTAAACATCTTGTCTCCTCTCACTAGGCAACAACTATTACGGTTAGGGTTTCCCTTTATAGCTGAATAGGGTTTCAAGTTCATATTATCAATCCAAACCCTAATTCATTGCTCCACACATTTATTAACATCATAAGTATTCAATCATACTTATTTATTCTCATCATTTATCATTAAATGAATTATCAACACAAGATATGAGTTTCTCTCTCATCTTTACCAGAATATGGTTACGCCATACTTTATTGACTTGGCTTAACCTTCTTCTTAAAGTATGTTAGCCCACACTTGTCAAAGTGCATTACATTTCAATGTAACAATTGACTTGACACATTCCATGTGTTATCCATCCAAGTATATTTGATTTAAGGTACATTAAGGTATATCACCCTTGAGGTGATGAATTCGATATCTATCATGTCTTGATGTATCACTTTCCTCATTACTTTTATCTTACTTAAGTTCATCAACTTATTTTGTAATAGGGTATTCCCATCCTAATACTTTATGCACCAGTCCATCACATTTATCAAATTTATCATGTAATGTATTGGTCATAAGTCACTCATTTGATTTATTCAACCATTATTGATATAAGGTTATCCAATTATCAACCACTCTTGGTGTTTCTTCTACCAAAATATTATTCACTATCCCATTATTAGGAATAGGGTTTCCCTTCTTTATGAATTAGGGTTTTGCATAACATCACCCTATGTTGGGGTTCCACATGACATCACCCTATATTAGGGTTTCACATGGTATCACCGTTGATTAGGGTTTCACATAGCTTCACCTTAGATTAGGGTTTCACATAAAGCACCCTCTTAAATTAGGGCTTTTCATTATATTACCCTGATTTGGGATTTCTCATATCCTCACCCTAGATTAGGGTTACACCATTACCCTAGATTAGGGTTTCATGATATGTTTATCAAGGATCATACCCTAAACACATATTGTGTTCATGTTGAAAGGGTTGAGGCTTAACCACTACATGATTATCATACTTGTATGAATTCCTCTCTCTCTCTTATCCTCTATAGGATGTTGATTACTTCAAGCTTGGTTAGATTAGGTCAACCCTTCATTCAAGTACATACATCTATGGATATCATAGTGTATTGAGTTACTTCTTTCATAAGCATCAAAGGTTAACCACTCAAAAGGTACTAATCACTTAAGTACCTCAAAGGTACAACCATTGTAGTTATCTTTGTTATACATCTTTAACTATCATGGGGTTAATTGTACTTACATGGTTGGAATCAAATAGACCTTCAAATGATCATGAGGTATTAGACCCTTAAACGGTCTTGAAGTACTTTGACCTTCAGACGGTCTTGAGGTATTAGACCCTTAAACGATCTTGAAGTGCTTTGACCTTCAAACGGTCTAGAGGTATTAGACCCTTAAACGGTCTTGAAGTACTTTGACCTTCAAACAGTCTTGGTCCAAAACTCCAATCGGTCTGAGATGATTTAGACCTTCAAACGGTCTTGGTACCAAAACCTTCAATCGGTCTTAAGACCGTTAGACCATCAAACAGTCTTCATCTCAAAGTACCTAAACGGTTTGAGACCGTTTGAATAAAATATAATTAACTCCAAATGGTTTGAAACCGAATGGCCCTCAAACGGTCTGAGACCGAATGCTCCTCAAATGGTCTAAGACTGTTTGGTCTCAATCAGCTTGAAACCATTTAACCCTAAATTATGGTTTCTTTAATCAATCGATTTAGGGTTTGCTTCATTGAATCATTCATCAATTGAGCCATTGAAAATACATCAAATTATAGCCCTTGGATCTCCAACCATCCATCACAACCCTTGACCTCCAAACGGTCTTGAGACCGTTTGCCCTCAAACAGTCTTGGGAATGTGTGCCCTCAAACGGTCTTGAGACCTTTTGAGCCATTCAACATAGAAATTGACTCAATCAATTTAGGGTTTCAACCCATCAATCCGATTAGGGTTTGTAATCAATGGGTCATCCATTCTTGAACCCATTATATTTAGATCAATTTGAGCCATTGAATCTTCTTTATTTACGTCAGCAATTAACCCCCACACGGTTTTGAAGTTCAATTACCCATTCGATCTTGAGATCCATTACCCATTCGGTTTGAACTCAATTTCTTGAAGTCAATTACCCATTTGGTCTTGAAGTAAATTACCCATTCATTCTTGAAAATGAATCAACTCAATCGATTTTGAAACCGAATCAACTCAATCAGTTTGAAACCGAATTAGCTCAATCGGTTTTAAAAATGGTTTGCCGATTCCTTTGTTGAGGTGTGTGCTTAAGATGACATCATAATATTCAAGCTTCAAACCTTCGAAATCAATTGTGATTCTTATGGTGATTTCAACAACTAATCAAAAAGAAATCGAGAAAGAAGAAAGGTTCAACACGTGATGAATAAATTGCAAGCAATAATGACATTTAAGGGTTCAAGTTATATAACACACCTTCAAAGCTGAATCCAAGCTTCAAGATTCACGTCCTCAATGGTGAATGAAGCTCTCTCAACTGTCCAAGGCCCGTTCTCTAGTCTTTGAGTGAAAAGAATGGCTAAGGTTGAAGATTGAATGGAGAAAAGAAGAAAATAAGCAATGAATTTCGATTTCCACCATGAAATCAAGGTTGAAGATGACTATGGAGCTTACCTACAGGTTGGGGCACATCCTCGTGTTGCTCCTAAGCTCCCTTGTGTTCAACCAAAGCAAGGAAAAAAAAGGAATCCAAAAAGCCTTTCATGTGGGTTGAAAATGGTATGTATATAAGGGAATTTCAATGAGAGAGAAAGTGATAAATAATTCCTTCAACTCCAAAAATTGGTGCCACATACTCCCCTACATCCCTTGCATACGAAGCCATCATCCTCCCCTTAGAATTCCTCTTCTTCATCCATGAATTAAAAGAAAACAAATTAAGCACCTTAATCAATATAATAATAATATCCAAAATTAGTGGATATTACTTTTTCTTTAACTAATGTGCGTGGGCTCTCCACTCACTTTAGATATTTTGGTGCCATTGCAAGGAAAAAATACGTCCACACTTATTCAAATTCATCCATCACACTTTTGTTTGAAGGGCACTTCCATTAATATATTTATTTTTGCATTAAATTGAATTAGGGTTTCAATTATGCTTAAATCTTGATTATTTTAATATCAAGATTCTCTCTCCCCCAAGGAGATTCAAATGAGACGCCCCTCTGATTTTCTTGTCTCTAATTGATACCAAGAAACATTAGGGACTCTCTAGAAGTGGTATTTTGCATATTGAACCCTAGGTTTTGGGTAAATTGCACATTACACCAAAACTAGGGTTTAATGCACAAACATTGCTTAATAAGCTCTTTCTTGGTGCTCAGGCTACCAAAATCCATACCTCTGCATCATTTTCATTCTTATGATGCTTCAACACTTGAGGAACATTTTATCATGTAATATTTGCAAGTTAACCCCTCAACTTGGGTAATTCACACTTTAGTCCAAAATAAGTAAAACATTGTTTCAACATTATTCAAAAAGGACTAAAATTGAAACATAAGTTCCTCTTGAGCCTTAATTAATTTACAAAAGATAAGGACAAGAATATAAATGACTTAATTAAACAAAACTTCTAGGGTTAAATCTTAACCCAGGTCAGGGAGGTTACAATATATTGTCACCAATGTGCATTTAATTTAATTGTAATGTTTGAGCAAACTTTACAATCAACTAGAGTACTATAATTACTTTTCACATAATATCCCTAAACATTCTCTCTGTCGTGTGGAGGCTAACAATGGTATGCCCTTGGTATTTTCACCAACCCATCAAGGTTAGGGATTTTTTGCTTTCTGTTGTCAAGTTCTCCTTTGGTAATAAGAAGTTGTTTATTGTGGTGTGACCCTTATGTATCTCACTGTCATTTTCTCTATGATATTTTTGGTAAACAAGCTATATTCAGGATTCATTTCCTTATTGAAGCAAGGTTAAATTGTATTATTTTGGGAAGAACCAGAAGGTCCATTTGAAATGCTAAACTTGCCTTGGTATCGTTTCTCAAAGGTGAACCTGATCATGAATTGTAGTTTTAAGTAACAAATGAAAGATGTGATGTTCTAATAATAGAAAAGGTATCTAGTATGACAAAATGAAACATATAAGTATTAAATTTACTTGAAATAGATTACTTTGTAATGATTTTGAGAGTAAATACATAAGATAGTTTTTATACTAGAAACTAAGATTTTACATACTTGAGAGGTTTTACTAAAGTATTATGATAGTCATTGTCTCCACGAAAATATTAACCATAAAGACTCCATTATGAGAAATTTTAGATTGACATTTTGAATTCCTCAATGCGTATAGCACCAGATATAATAGTAGTCTATAGATATATGTGTATTTAATGGAAATTTGGACTAAAGTCGAACCAAAACCGATCATTAAATTGGTATCAAGTCGGTTCTAAAAACAAAAAGAATAATACAATAAAATCATTGAATTGATTTCATTAATAGTGTATTTGTAATGTTACATTGATAGCGTATTTGTAATGTTTATAATTGTCACAATGTGTTTGTCACATATACTTAAGCATGCATAGAAATTATTAATGCAAGTTCAAGTTCACCTCAAGTTTGTGTTGAAGTGTTTCAATGTTGCAGGAATGTACAAGGAGATTAGATGGAATAAAGGCTATTAATAATTTAAACAAGCATATAGCGTAATCATTTAATTAGAAATCCACATTCATTTCATTGCATGTGAATGTAAATTTAAGCAACTTTTTTCTTCTCATTCTATCATTGATGAAATAAAATCTCTAGAATAAAAATAAGGAAAAGGACAAGGTGTTTGGGAATAAATGACTACTTTCAATCAATAGACCTGCTAAAGAATCAAGTTAATTACTAAATTATGATTCGTGTTTAGTGTCTTGTCAAGATCCTTAATTCAAATTTAAATGGTATGGTTGGTATATGTAAAACATAGTTTGTCTCAAAATTGAATTGATTGGATCCTATAACATATGAATAGTTACACTTGAATTGATTGGCTAAAATTGATTATTGTGCAAACAAGTAAACTTGATAGTTTCATAAATAATGATAACGCAAATAGTGATGCTTTTGTAAGGCAATAGTAATAGGAAATGTGGGTGTTGGGTCATAATTATATTTGGGAACCATACAACCTATAGTTGTTATAGTAGAAAGAGGGCTTCTAGTCTTTCAAGTGGAAAGATATTGATCAACCAAAGCCCCAACAAGCATATTACAAGTCATTGTATACGAAGGTTAGATCCTCGACTATTTATGGATGACATGAAAATTGAGTTTCTTATAACATTTATTCCCACAACATGGTGTTGAGATTTTTCTTTATTGATTTTGAAAACATGAATTTCTCTATTTGAGTAAACTTTACAAATCAACTAAAGTACTATACTTAGTTTTTTCATAATAGCTTTTAACATTCTCTATGGAGTGTGGAGGTTAACAATGGATGTCCTTGGCATTTACCAACCCATTAAGGTTAAGAATATTTATTGCTTTCTATTGTCAAGTTCTATATTGTGAGTGGGAAGTTGTTTATTATGGCGATACCATTGGGTATATGACTCTCATTTTCTATATGATATTTTTGGTAACCAAGTCATTCTCAAGCTTGATTTCACTATTGTTGCAAGTTAAACTGTATTTTTGAAGGGAATAACTCCAAGGTCACTTTAAACAAAATGAACTTACCCTGGTATCATTTCTCAAAAGTGAACCTGATCCTAAAGACCAAGATGATGACATTTTCTTTATAGACAAGGTTAATGTTAATCTCAAGATTATTTTGGATGGAATCGGGGATGAAGTACATGAAGAGCCTTTTTTAGCTGAATTTAGAAACACAAACGCCTAAAAAGATACCAAATATTATTATGACCCCCCCCAAATACCCACTATTGAAGGTAGTTCTTAGGGATATAGATCATAATCTCATTTTTTAAGAAATAACAAAAATAATAAATAATTTCATTATATAACTTAGAATGGAAAGTGAATGTAATATTCTTCTTGAAAGGAGTTTATATTAACTTTCTAAGTAAAATTGGGAGTAACTATATGGAGAGTGATTACTATAGATCTAACTAATCCTCCTTGTCACATTAAATTTAATATCTTCAGTGTATTCATATGAATGCTCAAGTCATCATATCTTCACGATAAGCCATCTATTAAAAATTACTACAAATAGATATGTGGGTTAGTATGTTGTTATATTGTGTATGTGGGTGCATACAAAAGTGTGCATGCAACTATATATTCAACAAGTAAATAGTTGCACTTGTAATCTTGTATTTTCTTTTAGATAACCAAACCCATGTTTGTCATTCCATATTGGGAGTAATCACCTTTCTCTATCCACAATTGGACTTAGGCAAAGCACTCCATAGTAGGTCTTACCCTAGGTTTAGAATATCATAGGTATCATTATATGATACACATACTGCATTATGACAGACTGGAATTAAATAAACATCCAACCAACTTATTCATCAATCATTGAGAAATCACTAGAAATATTCATGATTTGATATATGTACGTACTCATAAATAACCATGTGCCTTCACGAAGTCATGATTTTGTTATATCCATGTACTTTATGCAATCCAATCACCAATTGTATATTCAAACAATCAGTCATTCAATATGCATGTATGAATAACACAAGGGTGTCACCATATATTCATGTGATACTAATTAGGCCTAGCATAGGTCATAATCTAGGGTTAAGGGTTATCTTGGGTTTCGACTAGGAATAAGGCTATCAGACCTAATTCCTTCACATTATAATTTCCAAGGGTTAGAAATCCTAACTAAAAACAAATGTAAACCTAATTCTAAGATTGGTAATTGTATCATCTTAATATTAGATTAGATCAAGTTACATAAATTGAACATGATATTGACATTAAATTCATGAAATCTAGGGTTTCCTTCAATCTTCACATCATTATCATACATGCAACAAACTTTTGATCTAGAATCATAATTGGGCATATTCCAATCTCTTAGATCAGATATATATTCTTTCATCATCAGAATCATAGAACAACTTACACAAACCAAGATCAATTCACCATCATATCATATCTTATTGTAGCAATATTTCAATGTAGTCAACATTATGTTCATTAACATTAAGGTTCATACTCATACCTTAAGGTAACCTATTAATCTAGAAAATATATTATGAAGGCTTCATATTACTAAGCCAGATTGATCACATCAGAGTAAATTACATGTCAATCATAGCTAATCAGAGTTACCCTCAACATTAGGATTTTCATACATGCATCATTACTTAAACATGATCCAAATATACTTTTTGAAATGAAATCATAGTTAATCTCCCACAATGTTTTATTCGAATTCTACACATTTTTATAAGTTAAATGACTTATATATCATTATAGCATGACCTACCAATTATAATATAAACATTGCAAGATCAGCTTATGTGAACCAATGATAGATTTGTTGGTATGTATTCCCTGAGAGCCAATCATGGGATGATTGGTGGGATACATCAAGATTGATTTGATGAACATCAAAAGGCAAGCTTCCAATTCTTTCTGGTTCAGTCATATGAGATAATGATAGAATATATTGAATGACTAGAGAATGATAGTACTCAATGACGTATGCTTTCAGGTTGAGGACCTGAACGATGAGATCATACAGATGCTAAGAGTTTGTACATTCTTATCATGTCCCTAATCGGATGTCATTGTGAAAGGTAGATAGACAACAATGACATACAAGACTAGATTGTAGTGTTGGTTGATGACAAAATCTCATTAGTCATGATATGGAGATATCAAACCAAACACATAGGTACTTGTTAGAGAACAAGTTTACCGGACAGACCCACCGTGAGTTTGACACATGGAACCATGACATGGTAGTCACTGTCAGTTCTCATAGTGATGGTGGTGAGTGTGATTCTGTGACCTGAAATCACTACACTCAACACATGTCATTGGGTACACTTTGACATCATCAAACGCAGCCCTGAAACATGGGTTGTTATAAAGGTGATGATTGGGTTGCTTTGACACATGGGGATTTTGAGGGGTGAGTGATAGAGATGGGATTTGTCCCTCCTGAGGGAGTTTGATATCCATGGACACTTGATGAGTAGGATTGAGATAGGTGTGCATGCATGTGTGAATCAGTATGTGATATTGATGTCATACATATCTCCTCCAATCTACTCTGAGATCAAGAAAGTGAATGAACGTTGAAAGGATGATTGTTCCATGCTTTGAGTTTATTCGGGATATCAATGACAAAGGAATTATACATTCACTGTAACACCATTCACAGATTATAGGGTTGAAAGTTGTTATCCAACTTTCCTTTTCACTTGGGTAGCACTGATGTGCGACTAGGCACCACTCTTTCCTTGTGAAGTCATAAGTGTTATGGACTTTCACTGCCAACGTGAAATGGACCTGCAGGGTCACACACATAGGATTTAACATGGAAGAGAAGTTTATCCACAAATGATGTTTAGATTGATTACTAAAGGAGTTTAGTAGTTCAATTAAGCACTCGATCAATTGATAGCTCAATATCATAGTGTTCAAGGTGTTGGACCGAATGATTTGAGTATCAGATTGATTGAAACTGCGATTGAATGATTTGCACAAGTCTGATGCCCCAACCGATCGGCTCATATGATGAACCGATCGACTCAGGATAGGGTGAACCGACCAGTTCAAGGGTTGAATCGATCGGATCAACTTGTCCAAATGAGATCGTTTGGAAAGTAAGAAGACTATTTTGCAAATACAATTTGTTTCACTTGTACAAATTCTATTTGGATAAGGATTAATATTGGATTAATCGAAAACAAATTTGAAAGCCAATTTGAGTTGGATCAGGACCACGAACCGATTGGCTCAGAAGTGAACTGATCGGCTCAGGTGCCCCAACCGATCGGTTGAGGTGTGAACCGATTGTCTCACCTCCCCAAGTGTCCGTTTCATGCTTGAAACGATCGGTTCAGGTGGCGCAGTTGGTTGTTTTGTGGAAAATCTCGAACCCTTCTACTCCTATTTAATCCCATATTTCCCGGGGTAGAGAACCCTATCCCATGACCCTCCTATATATATATATAGGGGTAGTGGGGGCTTCTCAGGAACAACAACTCAGAACACCAGTTGCTCTGCAAAGTTGTCGTTTTCTCTGGTTGTGGTAACCGAGAGAGCCCGAGCAAGTGCTACCCGATAAGGGAGGCACAACAAGGGAAAGACAATTGCAGAAAAACAACTGGTTGTAGGAGAGTGTGTTGGTGAATAATACGCCGATAGGAGGGAGCGAATCCTTCCGATTCCTTGTGGGACAAGGAGATCGGAGTTCCAGGTGGTCTGTGTGGACTACTTCAGAGGAGGGAGACTTCTGCCACTCGGAGGACAGCTGTCAATCCCCGCAGTCTCGGTGAGACCAGGAGCTACACAAACACCGTCCAATACCGAAGGTGAAGACCGCGCAAGCCGCGATGTATCATCTCTGAGCAAACCTCGGGACAAGGTATGCCTTTACAAACCATCCTACTGTATATATGTTGATGTGATTCCTTCGTTTTGGGTTATGGGGAGAGAAATTTTATTTGTTTCCGCTGCCTTCTCTGATTCCCGTAGAACCCAATAGTGGTATCAGAGCCACGTCAACTGCTCTATACTTTAGGATTGTCAATATGATCGATTTTGGTTTCACCTTTATTTATTGCATACGATGTGAATAAAATTGGCTTTATGCATGTCCAATCCTAAATCCACAAATCCCAATATACATATATGATATGTAATATGAATGCACGCGATACGCGTCACCCTTAAACGAGTTTTGTGGTGGATGTATAGCATGGTTATGGCCAATAAACCCTATGTATGTGTGCTTGGTTGTATGTGGTTACTTGCATCTCAGTCTGCGCACCGATCCCCTATGTCCTATTCCTGATGTAACTCGAGATAACTTGAGATTTCTTTCCTACCTTTGATCCCCTCGAATATAACTCAGGGTTTCCCAATTTAAATGTAAATAGGATAGATCTTTTATTTTCTGTTATGTCAAAGAATGGAGGACATATGACGATGACTGAGATGATCAGTTCAAGGAGTGAACCGATCAGTTGGCTATTCATACAACCAGTTCGAGGAGTGAGACGATCAGGTGGCAGCCATGAGGTGATGCACAACGACCAGGCGAACCGATCGGTTGGAGGAGCCAACCGATTGGCTGGTGGCATCTATCCGACTGGCCAAGGCGAACAGGTCATTCATGTGATGAGTTGATCAACTCGGATGGCTATAGTACTTCATCATGGACAGGTTGCATGTGATGTAGACCTAGATGACCGTGATTCCTCTTGGCTCGAGGAATCACATTAGGATGGCCATAATCATTGCTTTTATCATTTCACATGTTTTCTATGGGATATAGCATGTATATGATACATACTATATATTGTGGTGATTGGATATGTATATGTACCTATAAAAACCAAATCCCTCATTAAATATTAAAGTTTTAGATGCCTTCCAAATGCAACACACGTGAAAAGCTTGATCGGCCAAGTGTGGGCACGCCCAAGTGTGGTGCACCGTCTATCTTGTGGAAGCGTAAAGGATGACTATGTGGGTCTGCCCTAGCAGGGTGCATATTCATCGTGTTGGCTTTGGGTCAGACTTAACAAGGTGACCTAGATAGGATCTAGCACCTTGAGGCATGGAGGTGATCATGGCAAGGAGTTGCACATGACATCTTTCAAGAGTTGCATATGATGCAATTGGCAAAAGTTACCTACCTGGAAGATCTAAGTTGTGGGTGGAAACCCTAACTGGTCCATGACTCAAAGGATTTCAGGATCTTGACCCACTAGAAGATTGTACGCTGCAATCTTCTGAATTAATGGCGAGGGCTATCAATTTGAACAAAATAGTGGGAGCTATAATTAATTAAAGTCCTAATTATATCGTTAAAATTTTCAAATCAATCAAATAAGTCAGAATTGAGTTTTGGACTAAACTGCATATATTTCCTTTTATAGTACAAATGACAACAAAGAACAATCACTTTTCATTGTGACCGGTCCTTGAAAAGGACAAGCTGAATGGGACTAACTTCCACGACTGGTTTAGGACATTGAGAATTGTTCTCACTCAAGAGCGAAAGCTCCATGTCCTGGATACTCCAATACCAGAGGAACCTACCCCTACCGCACCAAAGGAAGAAAGGGATGCTTATAAGAAGCATTCTGATGATGCCATTGATGAAAAGTGCTTGATGTTGTGCTCCATGAAGCACAAGTTGCAGAGACAACATGAGAACATGGGTGTCATTGAGATGATTTATCATCTCAAGAACATGTATGAAGATCAAGCACGACAAGAGAGATATGATGTCTCCAGGGCACTGTTCAAGTGCGTCATGACAGAAGGAGATCCAGTTGGTCCTCACACGCTCAAGATGATTGGGTATGTGGAGAACCTGACGAGACTGGGATTTCCCTTGAGCCAAGAGTTGACTACTGACATGATACTGCAATCATTGCCAGAATTCTACAGTCAGTTTGTGATGAACTACAACATGAACAACTTTGACAAGCCATTGATAGAGTTGTTGGGCATGTTGAGGACAGCTGAGACATAGATGAAGAAGGACAAGCCTAAGTCTGTGATGATGATCAGTGACAAGAAAGGAATGTCCAAGCGCAAGGGCAAAGGCAAAGCTAAGAAAAGGTTTTGATGCTAGCCAGCAGCCCAAGTCATCCTCAGCTCTTAAGGCCAAAGGAGGTGTGACCAAGAGAGGCAATTGCCACCATTGTCAAAAGTCAGGACATTGGAAAAGGAATTGTCCACTCTATCTGGAAGAACTAAAGAAGAAGGAGGCGACAGACATATCCACCTGAAGGTGTCATGAAATAAACTTATAACATTTTTGAGGTATATGCTACCAAGATATAAAATGTAAAGCACTCAATAAATGGGGCAAGTGTTGCCGCCATAGATAGGAGTACTTTAGTTTATTTTCAGCCTTGAATGCATGTAATAGAGTTATGAACTTCTATTTCATATTTGCCAATGAATAGAAACACTTTAATGTTTGCATATTGTATGACAATGATAGCAATTAATAAAGTTGATGTTTCAATTCCAAAAGATATGATCTTTATGGCAATGCCTTGTTTATCTTGTGATACTTGGTATGCATAAGATAAAATGATGCCTAAAAGTTATTGATAACTCAAACAATCAAATTAGCATAAATCATGAGAAATTCATTTCTAATTTCCATATGATGGATAAATCTAGACTCTTTTGGTTAGAGAACCAGTAAGAGACATGAATCTCTTGAACATGATAAATCAATCTTCACTAGTGGAAGTGGGAGAATGATTGTCCTATTAGGTATAATACATGTGATGTATTTACATACCTATTGGACTTAATGTTAGTACTTCAAATGGTGTTTAGAGAAATACCAATATGAATATCTTGAAGTGTTCAAGAATATCATAGATGATGTACAAATTTGGTAAAGTGTTAATTCTTGATGAGATCAATGAATGAAATACTTGGACCAAATGTTTGAGAACCTTGTGTGTGATTATGATAGTGTATCATAATAAACTCAAGATTAAGACATGGTGATGTCTAAATCAACAAGGAAGTCATACTCGAAGGAGTTAGAGCATGATTATCAAATAACTAATTTCTTCTTAAATAAAGAATACCCCACACTAATAAAGGACATTAAGAATCACAAAGGGTTGTGAGTTCTTGTATCCTTGACAGATACACCTTAATTATCTATGTGATGAGTTGGTCATGTGATGAGTCAACTATCTAGATGAATATGAGGAACTGGATTTTGAGTTATGGTTTATGACCATTACATCCTAAATGCTTCCATGTGAACCATAAGGTATGACCTTGATGGTAGCACCCATTGGGATAAAATCCATAAGTGCGAATAGGTCGTAAGCATTAAGACGCATGGATAACATTTTGAGAAGGATGATGCTTGTTGATTGCAACTTAATGACTAAGAGATTTGCCATATGGATACTAAAACCACATTCCTATAAGGAATAAGACAAGGATGTGTATGTGACACAACCTATAAGGTTTATGAATCCATTAATGCAAATGAAGTCTATAAGTTACAATGGACTAATCAATGTGATTGATTGAGCACAAGCAACTCAGAACTGTGATCTTTACTTTGATAATATAGTCAAAAGGTTTGATTGAGGTAAAGAGAGATCTGTGATTTAGTGGGAGCATATTCACATTCCACATGTTGATGCGAAATGGAAATACAAAGTGGAAATTATCTTTAAGGAAGATAGAGACATTTCCTATCTAATAGGAATAGAGATCTATATAGATAGTTCTCGAAAAACCTCTTGACCTGAAAAGAGAGAGCATGCATTGGCAATCTATACTGAAGGGTTCAGTATACATAGATTCAGTGGGAGAAAACTTGTCCATGTTACATGGAGTTAGTATCCCAAGGCCAAGTGTCCAATTCTTATGAAGAATGGGAGCACTAAGAATAGATATGAATCTATCATGTATGTAATCATCCCATTATCTTGCATGTATGGACATGGCAAGAATAAAATGCATTCATCATGTTACATGTATAACATGACAATATGATATGCTCATCCTGATAACTCGTATGTGGGACATGACGAGTGGATGTCTGTCTAGTTCTAGTAAAGGTTACTAGAATACCATGAGGACTTGATAAGTACTTTAGAAGTACTAGTTCTATGGAAATAAGGAAGAGTTCACTGTAAAGAGTTACACTGATGAAAACTTCTGAAAAGGACAGAAAATTAATCGCAAAATATATATGGGATATATAAAAGTGAATGTTTGTTGATAAATGGAAACGTTCCAATAAAGTTGTTTTAAAAGGAAATGCCGAGTATCTGTGTGTAAGAGAACAACAGTGGATACTATATGGATCTAGGAGTTCATAGAGATGAACTTATAGTTATTCTGGTCATTGATGACAAGTTAGGAGCACTTGGTCATGCAATGTGGCTAAAGGTTATAAAAAGGAATACTAGATTGCATATCACGACAACTTCATCTCATACGTGTGACGTACAACGAAGAGATGAGAGACATGTAGTTAATACCGACTTTGGCAAGGTGTTGCCATAACTCACTATGTAAGCACTAGAGCACAGTAACATGTGGGACATGTTTGAAGATCACTATGAATATGATTCAAGGGTGATTGGCTCACAGTGCAAGTGGGAGTCTGTTGGTATGTATGCCCTGAGAGCCAATCATGGGATGATTGGTGGGATACATCAAGATTGATTTGATGAACATCAAAAGGCAAGCTTCCAATTCTTTCTGGTTCAGTCATATGAGATAATGATAAAATAGATTGAATGTCTAGAGAATGATAGTACTCAATGACGTATGCTTTCAGGTTGAGGACCTGAACGATGAGATCATACTGATGCTAAGAGTTTGTACATTCTTATCATGTCCCTAGTCCGATGTCATTGTGGAAGGTAGATAGATAGCAATGACACACAAGACTAGATTGTGGTGTTGGTTGATGATAGAATCTCATTAGTAATGATATGGAGATATCAAACCAAACACATAGGTACTTGTTAGAGAACAAGTTTACCGGACAGACCCACCGTGAGTTTGACACATGGAACCATGACATGGTAGTCACAATCAGTTCTCACAGTGATGGTGGTGAGTGTGATTCTTTGACTTGAAATCACTACACTCAACACATGTCATTGGGTACACTTTGACATCATCAAATGCAGTCTTGAAACATGGGTTGTTATAAAGGTGATGATTGGGTGGCTTTGACAAATGGGGCTTTTGAGGGGTGAGTGATAGATATGGGATTTGTCCCTCCTGAGGGAGTTTGATATCCATGGCCACTTGATGAGTAGGATTGAGATAGGCATGCACACATGTGTGAATCAATATGTGATATTGATGTCATACATATCTCCTCCAATCTACTCTGAGATCAAGAAAGTGAATGAACGTTGAAAGGATGACTGTTCCATGCCTTGAGTTTATTCGAGATATCAGTGACAAAGGAATTATACATTCACTGTAACACCATTCAAAGATTGTAGGATTGAAAGTTGTTCTCTAACTTTCCTTTTCACTTGGGTAGAACTAATGTGAGACTAGGCACCGCTCTTTGCTTGTGAAGTCATAAGTGTTATGGACTTTCACTGCCAACGTGAAATGGACCTGCAAGGTCACACACATAGGATTTAACCTGGAAGAGGAGTTTATCCACAAATGATGTTTAGATTGATTACTAAAGGAGTTTAGTAGTTCAATTAAACACTCGATCAATTGATAGCTCAGTATCATAGTGTTCAAGGTGTTGGACTGATTGATTCGAGTATCGGATTGATTGAAACTGTGATTGACTGATTTGCACAAGTCTGATGCCCCAACCGATCGACTCATGTGATGAACCGATCGGCTCAGGACAGGGTGAACCGACCGATTCAAGGGTTGAACTGCTCGGCTCAACTGGTCCAACCGAGATCGTTTGGAAAGTAAGAAGACTATTTTACAAATATAGTTTGTTATACTTGTACAAATTCGATTTGGATAAGGATTAATATTGGATTAATCAGAAACAAATTTAAAAGTCAATTTGAGTTGGATCAGGACCACGAACTGATCAGCTCAGAAGTGAACTGATCAGCTCAGGTGCCCCAACCGATCGGTTGAGGTGTGAACCGATCAGCTCATCTCCCCAAATGACCATTTCATGCTTGAAACGATTGGTTCAGGTGGCGCAGTTGGTTGTTTTGTGGAAAATCTCGAACCCTTCTACTCCTATTTAATCCTGTATTTCCCGGGGTAGAGAACCCTATCCCATGACCCTCCTATATATATAGGGGTAGTGGGGGCTTCTTAGGAACAACTCAGAACACCAGTTGCTCTACAAAGTTGTCATTCTCTCTGGTTGTGGTAACTGAGAGAGCCCGAGTAAGTGCTACCCGATAAGGGAGGCACAATAAGGAAAAGACAACTACAGAAAAGCAACTGGTTGCAGGAGAGTGTGTTGGTGACTAGTACGCCGACAGGAGGGTGCGACTCCTTCTGATTCCTTGTGGGACAAGGAGATCAGAGTTCCAAGTGGTCCGTGTGGACTACTTCAGAGGCGGGAGACTTCTGCCACTCGGAGGACAGTTGTCAATCCCAACAGTCTCGGTGAGACCAGGAGCTGCATAGACATCGTCCAAGACTGGAGGTGAAGACTGTGCAAGCCGTGAGGTATCATCGCCGAGCAAGCCTCAGGACAAGGTATGCCTTTACAAACCATCCTTCCTACTATATAGACGTTGACGTGATTCCTTCATTTTGGGTTATGGGGAGAGAAATTGTTTTTGTTTCTGATGCGAGGATTTTGAGTCGCATTTATAGACCTGTTTTACATGTGTTTTATGTGTTTATTAGTCACTTTTGTGGTTAGTATCGCATGATTCATTCGCTTTAGTCTATAATCTCATTTCATATCAAATCTCTCATATTTTATCTTTTTTATAATAAACGATCATAATAATGGGTTTTAGCATAGCTGATTTGGTTTTGTCTTGCAATTTCAGGAAAAATGCATATACACAGCTGTCGATACCATCGACATATGTCGATAGTATCGACACATTCGCAGTGAGACAGCCCCAAGAAGCCAAGATGAGTCGATACCATCGACTGGGAAGTCGATGGTAGCGAGATACCTTCAGTGAGCCAACAATCAACCGGTCGATACTATCGACACAAAACTCGATACTATCGATGTTTCACAGCTTTAGCGTCGGAAAGGTGACAAAACCGATGCCTAAAGGTGTCGATACCATCGACCCTCATCGATGGTATCGAGTCTGCATCAGTCAGAGTGTCAGAGAACAAAGAAAACTTGCTGATATCATGACAGGTCGATACCATCGACCCCGTCGATGGTATCGACACTGTCAGATCAGTTTCTATTCCAGATCGGCCCGAATCTGACGGTGGTGATATCTCGGCAATCTAATTTGTTGCTTATACCTAATGACGGTGGCCAAAAGAGAAATAGGACTTCATTAGCCGCTGCACAAGTCCCAAGGAGTGTTGGAGAGGAGAACGAGCCCATAATCATGCCCCAATCATTTTGAGAGCTGTAGAAGACGATTTCCACCACTGGAAGGCTCGAGGAATGCTTGGATCTTCTCCGTTCAGGGGTTTACATTACTTTCATCCACATTTTCTCCATGTTTTCCCTTTCTTCTACCATGTCTTTCATTGAGATGAACATGCAGGGCTAATCCCCTTTGTCTTTAGGACTCGGAGTAGCCCGGGTAATCGTTGTATGACATTGTTATCATAGTAATTCATATTTTGTCTCTTAAATCCGTGGTATGATTTCGTTTTCTCCATTATATCATTATGATTGATCACCCTAATGATAATCTAATGCCTTTAATTTCTTTGAAAGAACAATTAACGGTTGAAAAGAGACGAAATTCACATTAATTAATAAATCCCTTGAATAAGGTGATGTACGGTTAATGGTGGAAACCCAGAGTTTGGTCTTCATGCACCTAGTTTAGGGTATAGGTCACTACGACCGTGGAACCAGCCTAAATTTAGGTAGTGAATTGTATCACGACAGTGAACAATTCTGACTACAGGCCACTACCCAGAATGGGAGACGAATTTGATTAACTATATAGAAATAAATACAATGAGAACCCGTGGTGAAATCGCAAATCCTAAAGATTCCCATCTAAATTGATTAAACTAAACATTTAATCGATTGCTTTGTATTCTTTTTATTTTTCTTTCATTTTTCAATCAACTCTCAAAATCTTTTAATCGGTCTAGCTGATCGCATGTAGTTAATAAGTAGTCTACCGATAGTTCATTGTCCATGTGTTCGACTCGGGCCTCACAAAGGCCTATATTACAGTGACGTGTGCAATTGCGTTATACGCACGGTAAAATCGTGTCAAGTTTTTGGCACTGTTGCCGGGGACACGACAACTGTCGGCACTATGAGTGCTGCAAGCGGCCACTCTTGGCCACTTTTTATTTTATTATTATTTTTGAAATTCATCGTTTATCTTTCATATTTAGAAATCATCTACCACTGTACTGAATCAAAATTATTACCCTGCAGGTACTAGTGCATGGTGAGGACGCGTAGCACAGACTACATACTGCCATCACCAGAGGTTCCACCGTTGGGATCAGACGATGAGGAAAACAACACTCAAGATCAGCTTGAGGATATATATTTAGACTTTGAACCAGAATCTATGGCTGAGGAGCAGACAATCTGGGAGAAGATCAAGGCGTCATCCGCCTCTGCATCGAAAGGGACGATCAAGAGGCAGACTATCAACATTCCCAATTATAAAATCGATCTAGGCCTAATAAATTTGGTCAAATCAAATGCATTTCACGGGCTCAAAAATGAAGATCCGGTGACTCACATAAGACTATTCGTGGAGAACTGTGATATGATCAAAATTGACAGGTTACCATAAGAGACGCTCTATTTGAAATTATTTCCTAGCTCTCTAGCAGAAAATGCCCGAGAATGGCTGCATAACTTAGACGACGAGTATGTTGAATCATGGGATCATATGGTCAAAGTGTTCTTCGAGAGATTCTTTCCGCCTGAGAAGACTAATTATCTTGTACGAAAGATCCACAACTTTAGTCAGAATGCAGGTGAAACATATTCTGAGACTTGGGAGCGCTTTCAAATAATGTTGAGGAGGTCCCCACACCATTGGTTGGACAAGGAGAAACATGTTAAGATTTTCTATTTTGCTCTTTCTGAGCATGATAGAAGCAACCTAGATTCAGCAGGTTCGGGGTTCTTCTTGAACAACACTGGTACTAGGTGTTGGGAGATTTTGAAGAATATGGCCAAAAAGCAGTCCTGGGGTGATAGGGATGCACCAAAACAGGTTCGAGTCGTAGGTGAGTCAAAGGACATCAAGGAGCTGAATGACAAATTAGATCTCATAGCCAAGAAGCTTTTGGAGAAAGAAGAAGAATCCGACGAGGAGGCCCAAGTCAAATTTATGCAACAACAGGGCTATAGGAACAATGATTACGCGTGGAGAAAGGACAGAAAATTCTCATGGAAGGATCCAAACAACTTCCTACAAGATCCGGATGCAAAACCACAGGCTGTTGTGGAGGACAAAAGCACCGAAATGATCAGCCAGGTAGTGAAACAAAATTAAGAGATGATGAATATGTTCAGTAAGCAGTTACATTCCTAGGGTGAGATTTTGACTAAATTTGGGCAGACATTGCAAAGTCATGGAGCATAGATGAGGACACTAGAGATGATGGTGACTCAAATCTCCAATGAAGTGACGGCCATGAAGCATGCAAATAAACAAAGATCGACTGGTAATGCAGAGTCTGCTCAAGTACATCATCAAGTGAAATATATATCTGTGATTAAGGAGACAGAGCCACCGGTGGAGGAGATCCATGAAAAGGGTAAAATGCATTTTGAAACAGAGGCTAAGCTCAGGGTGCCGTACCCCCATAGCTTATATGGACTACCAGGCGGATATTTCCCATTCAGGAAATCCACCCAAAAACCAATCACAACAGGGCCCACATCTAGGCAGGAGGATCAGGTAAAGGTGACATTACATAGTGAAGTCACAACTGCTGAGAAGGATGAGCAGCCACGAGTCACACCAACTATGACTGATGTGTTGAAGCCTACGCCAGAGGGTGACAACAAAGCAAGCTTAGGGGAGGAGTCCCCGAATAGCCCATATGTGCCACCTCACAAGCGTCTAAAGGAGTCAATTGTGTCTTTTTCGGATAGTCCAAGGCCGAAGAAAGAGCATAGACATTACAAGAAGTTCTTGGAGATGTTTAGGAAGCTCCATATTAATATTCCATTAGTGGAAATGATAGAACATATTCCAGCATATGGAAGGTTTATCAAGGACATCATCACCAAGAAAAAGCAGATAAAAGACACTGACATTTGTGTTGTGAATGAGACGGTGAGTTCACTTATCCATGGGAGTTTACCAAAGAAGATGAAAGACCCCGGGAGATTCTACATACCATGCTCAATTGGCGGCCATAACTTTTCATATGCACAGTGCGATTCAGGTGCTAGCATAAATCTTATGTCGTTATCTATGTTCCAAAAGCTTGGATTGAAGACACTAAAGAAATCTTCCATGACTATTGAGTTGGCAGATGGGTCTATTGTGAAGCTATACGGAGTATGTGAGGATGTACTTGTCAAAGTCGACAAGTTTATCTTTTCGGTGGATTTCATTGTCATGGACATGCCGCAGCTAAAGGGTTGTGAGCTGCTACTGGGTAGGCCATTTCAAGTGACGGCTAATGTTATCACTACTATCGGGAGAGGTACCTTGACATTAGGGATTGGCCAGGATAGAGTTGAGTTTAAACTGCCGAGTGATCCCCTAGGAACACTCTCTGATGCTCGAAGCTGATGAGCTCGATTTTGTCTAGCCTAAGCGTTAAAGTAGGGCACTTGTTGGGAGGCAACCCAACCATCAGTAGTTTTAAATTGTAGCTCTTCCATTTTCCTTCGCATTTGCATGTTAGTTTAGTTAATTTCATTTTTAGTGTAAAAATGATACCTTAATCATTTGTTCAGTGTGCAGGACTGAGTCAGAGTCGATACCATCGACCATGATGTCGATGGTAGCGACATGGATACAGGGAAGCGACTGTAGAAAATTTTTTGAGTCGATACCATCGACGGCTTTGTCGATGGTATCGACCTACCATCAGTAGCGCTAAAGAAAAAGATAGCTCGGGGTCGATAGTATTGACTAGGATGTCGATACTTGTGAGATCCCTGAAGATTTACAGAAGATTTTGTCTTAGTGAAGTCGATACCATCGACGACCGCGTTGATGGTATCGACACATAAACAACAAGGAAGCGGCTCCCGGGCCTCGTGAGGGTAATTGATCCATGAAGAGTCGATACCATCGACTCCCGTTGATGGTATCGACGCGCCACGTCACTGATCCGTAAGAAGAAATCAGCGGCGGCCGCCAAATCAAGGAAGTTGATCCGTGGGATGGGTCGATACCATCAACCCGTGTCGATAGTATCGACGCGTCATCGATCCAGGCACCCACATCAAGCAATAGACAACCGTCGATAGTAGCGAAGACATAGATTGCACTACAGGTGTCGATACCATCGACACCCCCATCGATGGTATCGATGTAGCGGCAACAACGACAGAATCAGTTATAAAAGGAAGGGTTGTTTCTCAATTTTCTTCACACCTTCAGAGCTTCTTCCTTCCACTTGTGCTTTGAGCATTGTTGGGCGACCGTAGGCCTTCATTGAGTGTCCAAGGATCATGATATCTTCACCGAGATCTGCACCAAGTGGAGATCGTCTTCTCCGACCTTCACTGAGATCTATTTCTTATTCCCCTATCTCTCTCTCTATGAAGATGGTGCGGACAGAAGGAGCTTCTTCTTCAAGGGTGGCCCTGATGGAGATTGTGACATTTTTTCCTCCCCCACCCAGCTCCATTCCTCGTCCAAGGACTGTTCATCCCTCGGAGGACGTAAGGAAGATATAAGAGGAGTTTCTCAAGCGAAAAATTGAGCCAACCCGATATGTCGATCGGAGCATGATCTGTGACCTTGGGTTCGAGTCCAACCTCACCTATGTCCTCCAGGGGCAAGCGCAGCATACGACCAGGAGGTCTGACGAGGTCCAGTTCCACGCTGAGGGCCACCCCTTTTTCGGTGAGTGGCCGACGTACAAAGAACTGGTGGCAGAGTTTATGGAATCGTTGGACATATGCGTTGTGCCTAACGACCTTATCACCACTGATAGGGAGTGGATACAAGGGAGAGTTTCTTTCCGGCTCTACAACAACAACTACACCCTCACCCTCAACAGTTCAATTCAATCTACAACTAGTATCATTCTCCAACTCAACACAGGAGGCCGGACAACCAGACAGATTATGATGACATCTTTGCTCAGCTGGTGACCGCGCCTCCAGGCAGGTCTGTCAGCTATCATAATGCAGCTGTCACTGACTTTGAGCATCCGTTTGTGCGGATTCTACATCACATGTTGTGCACTACTCTGTTTGCTCGAGGCGATCTTTCTCTTAGTAAGTTTCAGGAGACAAACTTGTTTTTTCTGTACAAGCTGTTGAAATGAAGAGTGCAACTGGGGCGCATTTTTCTTGACGCGTGTGCTGGCCGTGCGGAGGAGTACAAGAAAAGCTCCTACCCATTTTGGGGGGCTTATCACACCGCTTGCTCTGTATCTCGAGTTGGATTTTTCCCAACTCACTCTGCTGGCCAACATGAATAAAGTCAACATGCATCATCTACACCGATCCAACCTTCTTATGCTCTGTGATGGCGTGGCCTATGCACAGTGCCAGGTCAACTAGGAGTACCAGGAGTGTGCGCTTCCAGATCCTATCTTCAACATCCAGGAAGCTCAGCACTTTCGGTGGCCCATCATCACCATTGACGACTCTGATGAAGAAGACGATGGTAATGACAATGACAATGACAATGGCGGCGAGCAAGAAGAGGAAGAGGAGGCTTTCACTCCTCTTCGTTCACGAGTGGCACTGCGGAAGTGTCCACGCTTCCACCCAGGTGCATCATCATCTTCGCAGCCTCCGCCACCTCAGCCCTCTCAACAAGGAGAGGATGTCTACTCTATGAAGGGAATGTAGTCTATGCTGCAAGAGATCCACCAGACCCAGTAGAAGCACACTGCTTCTTTTGCCGGTATTCAAGAGACTACGAATCAGCTATTCTTAAATCAGTAGGCCATCTACAAGAATGAGTGCCTCCTCCTCGCCAACCAAGAGAGTATTCATGACATGTTGCATAGGATGGAGATGCAGCAACAACCGTTCTACGATCATTACTGGTGCCAGAATTACTTCGGGGGATATCTGCAACTGCCACCCATGCCCCCGTATGATCCAAGTTTCCAGGGGCAGTATCCCTCATGGGATCCCACCGCCCCGCAGTACCCACCACCTAAACAATGAAGGGTATCACTGTTCCACCTATTAAGATTGTTTTTGACTATGAGGCCATAGTCGAATTCAAGATTAGGGGGGATATGGAACAATTTCTATCTTTTTCTATCTTTATTTCTAGTTTTTATCATTTATTGCCTTTTCTTTTATTCTAGAAATTTTCTTAGTTTTTAGGATCCACATTCTATCTAGTGTAATCATGGATGTCTAATTTAATGTGTCATCTCTTTGTCTGTCACATGGGAGTCAAGGGTCAATTTGAAAATTTTTAATGAATTTACAAGCTTGCTTTGTTTGAATTTGAGCATATGACTTATGAAAATAATTGGGTTTGTCAACTTAAGAACATAAATTCACAAATGTACATGCCTATGATTCAAGAAAAGTGGACGGAATTAGATGTTGAGCCTGAACTAATCAAATGGTAATGAAATTTTAATATGAAATAAGAGAGAGAAACCTCTTGATTTTACACATGTTAGTAAGGAGGGACATATAATATCTTCCAATGGTTCTATCAATTAATCTTGTGATCTATCCACTTCATCTTATTTAACACTCCACCATAAGAATTGGGAGCACTATACAGTTTGTTCGTCTTTTGGTTGCATGACATGTAGTCAGGATTGCATTATAGATTAGTGTTTACATTTGTTGCATTGAAAAAATGTTGCATTATAATCCTGCATATAAAAAAAAATTTAGAGTGTGTGTCAATGTCATTTTAGTTGCATTTTACATAACATTAATCATCTTGTACAATGATGTTCTTTGCTTCTTCTACAAATAAAGGACTTATTTCATACTCTCTGAAAAAATAAAATAGTAGTTATGTGAATAAGCTCAAGAGAAAGATATTGAAACTTTCATCCGATCCTATTAAGAAAGATAAGGGCTTGAAAAAAAAACATGAAGATCAGAGGGAGAAAGGAATTTGTTCAGCTGCATAATAAAAAAAAGCAAGCACATGTGTAGGTTTGTAGATATTCTGTCTCTCGTTGAGATAGAATGATAGTGCATGCATCATTCCACCTAAAATATAGCATTAGGACATTTTCACGTGCATTTTGCATCATGATAAGTCATTAATTTTTGTATTGCATGATTGACTATTATGTACTTCCATTTCTTCCACAACCACCTATTCTATCCACCCATTGCTCGAATTGGTAGGCCACCGTGATTATCTCCTCATTCATTAATATCAGGAGATCTGCTTCCATCTAGATGGTAGTTAGGAAACGAGCAACATAGATAGAAGATCACAAAGATGCACCAAGCCTGAACCGGAGGATTTTATTATATTAACTGCCTTATTTGATAGTCTTCATCAATCTTGGGGTAGATATCTCTTATGGATGATCATTGTCGCCTAGAGGGTAATTATCATTCTGTGGTTAGTGAGGGCCGGGATGTGAATGTCTGGTGGGGATCATAAGGAAATGTTTGTTGTAATAATATGTTCTTTAGTTGACCCTCGCAATTTTATTCTATAGTTTTGCTGCTCGAGGACGAGCAATGTTTAAGCTTAGGGGAGTTTGATGCGAGGATTTTGAGTCGCATTTGTAAACCTGTTTTACATGCATTTTATGTGTTTATTAGTAACTTTTGTGGTTAGTATCGCATGATTCATTCGCTTTAGTCTATAATCTTAGTTCGTATCAAATCTCTCATATTTTATCTTTTTGATTATAAACAATTATAATAATGGGTTTTAGCATAGCTGATTCGATTTTGTCTTGCAAATTTAGGAAAAACGCATATACACAGCTGTCGATACCATCGACATATGTCGATAGTATCGACACAGTCATAGTGAGACAGCCGCAAGGAGCCAAGATGAGTCAATACCATCGACTGGGAAGTCGATGGTAGCGAGATACCTTCAGCGAGCCAGCAATCAACCGGTCGATACTATCGACACAAAAGTCGATACTATCAACGCTTTACAGCTTCAACGTCGGAAAGGTGACAAAACCGACGCCTAAAGGTGTCGATACCATCGACCCTCGTCGATGGTATCGAGTTTGCATCAGTCATAGCATCAGAGAACAAAGAAAACTTGTCGATATCATGACGGGTCGATACCATCGACCCGCGTCGATGGTATTGACACCGTCAGATCAATTTCTGTTCCAGATCAGCCCGAATCCGACGGTGGTGATATCTCGGCGATCTAATTTGGTGCTTATACCTAATGACGGCAGCCAAAAGAGAAATAGGACGTCATTAGCCGCTGCACAATTCCCAAGGAGTGTTGGAGAGGAGAACGGAGACCGGAATCATTCCCCAATCGTTCCAAGAGCTGCAGAAGATGATTTCCACTGCTGAAAGGCTGTAGATCGTGCATTCTACGTCGAGGAATGCTTGGATCTTCTCCGTTCAGGGGTTTACATTACTTTCATCCATCTTTTCTCCAAGTTTTCCCTTTCTTCTACCATGTCTTTCATTGAGATGAACATGCGGGGCTAATCCCCTTTGTCTTTAGGACCGAGAGTAGCCCCGGTAATCATTGTATGACATACTTATCATAGTAATTCATATTTTGTCTCTTAAATCCGTGGTATGATTTCGTTTTCTCCATTATATCATTATGATTGATCACCCTAATGATAATCTAATGCCTTTAATTTCTTTGAAAGAATAATTAGCGGTTGAAAAGAGATGAAATTCACATTAATTAATAAATCCCTTGAAAAAGGTGATGTACGGTTAATGGTGGAAACCCAGAGTTTGGTCTTCATGCACCTAGTTTAGGGTATAGGTTACTACGATCGTGGAACTGACCTAAATTTAGGTAGTGAATTGTATCACGACAGTGAACAATTCTAACTACAGGCCACTACCTAGAATGAGAGATGAATTTGATTAACTATATAGAAATAAACACAATGAGAACCCGCGGTGAAACTGCAATCCTAAAGATTCCCATCTAAATTGATTAAACTAAACATTTAATCGATTGATTTGTCTTATTTTTATTTTTCTTTCATTTTTCAATCAACTCTCAAAATCTTTTAATCGGTCTAGTTGATCGCAAGTAGTTAGTAAGTAGTCTACCGATAGTTCAGTGTCCATGTGTTCAACTTGGGCCTCACAAAGGCCTATATTACTCTGACGTGTGCACTTGCGTTATACGCAGGATAAAATTGTGTCAGTTTCCACTGCCTTCTCTGATTCCCCTAGAACCCAACAAGGTTTCCACATTAGTAGAGACACTCTTATCATAATATCCTAGCCCAGCTCAACCTGAAGGGTAAAAACACCATGTTTCCCATGTGTGGTGAATAAGGATGTCATGCACCCCACGAAATTTAGTTTGTTCTCCCCTAGAATTGCTCTTTCATTGGAGCTACTTCCTCTGGTCATGGAGGAGGGTCAACTATTAAGTTCACTTCTTCCTACTGGACACACATGGGTCGTGTGATGGTGTGGCCATCTCCACAAGGTTCCACCACACTAGGGCAATCCCTTGGTTTGTGTTCGAGATGTCCCAGGTTAGTTGTATGAGGGTCAGTGCATACTAGCTAAGAAAAGGGGTACTAACTCAAGGGAGAGGTAATAGATGGATTACATTGCATCCTAAGAAGTGGCGGATAAAATTTGTCAACTCTCGAAGAAGCTTTCACCGTTCCCACCATGGCCTAGGGTGAGCATAAACTTGTAGGGAAATACGGCAACAGAGAGGCAGAAAAAATAATTTTTTACTACATATTCCCTATTAAACTAGTGGATTTTATCAATAGCTATGCAATGGAAAATATGGTATAGATAATATATGTGGTCCTAGAGCAAGTCTAGAAAAAATCTTCTCATTGTGGTGTGCGTCCTGTCTTTTGGTCACACTCAAACAACGTTTGTGTCAGCCTCCTAGTTGATCACCACAGACAACAGGTTGACATTATCCTCCTAGCAGAAAAAGCTCCATGCCTCTACAGAAGTCTACACAGACTGCCTAGAACTACTATCGTTCAACTAGAATGGACAAGAAGGAGTTGTCCTCTCATTGGTGTACTAGTCACCAACTCGCTCTCCAACAGTTGTTCTTCCTTGATATTAAACAATTGTTAGATGCAATTGATGTGTCTAAGAAGCCCTTGGTACCTCTCTATTTATAGGAGGGTTAGGGTCAGGGTTCCTAGTTTTTGTGGGAGTGGAAGAGACTGGAATCTCATGAAAATTCACAAACTACAATAGGAGAAAGGATCGGTTCACAAGCGAACTGATCAGTTGCCATGCGATCCGATTGGTCACCCAGTGAACCAGTCATTTCATCATGTTTCTCAATTGCATATGTATTGGCAATTCTAGTCCAATTAATGCATGATATGACATCAACACTAATCCTTTATGCAACCAAATTTCTCCATGAACCATGTATCTCATACCATGAGATGGTCATTTGGCAACCATGAACCAATTAGTTCACTTAGTGAACTGGTCGGTTCGTGTCCCATCTCATCTAAAATTTAGCTAATGCAATATTCAATCAACTTGACACCCCAACAAGTCGGTTCAACACCTGAAATGGTCAGTTGAGAGTCCAGTTAGTCAATTGATGTTTAAATCGAATGCCTAAACACTTTAGTAATCAATTTAATTATCATTCATGATTAAACTCCTCTTCTAGGTGTATCCTATGCATGTGACCCTATAGGTCCCATATTACGTTGGCAGTGAATGTCCATAACAAATTATGACTTCACAAGAAAGAGCGGTGCCTAGTTATACATCATTGCTACCCAAGTAAATGAAAAGTTGGAGAACAACTTCAACTTACAATATGAGATTGGTATTATAGTGTTTGTTTAGTTCCTTTTCCGCTAATATCTGGTGTTGAACTTGAGGCATGGAATCGTCATCCTCTTCAATCGTTCAATCCATATTCCTTGAACTAGAGCATAATGTCTGAGATATAAGTAAGCTCAAAGTCGCATATTGACTCAAATGTTCATGGTCATGCATTTCTCAGTCTCACTAATCATGTGGCCAGGATATCATACTCATGTAGGAGGGATAAATCTCAGCTACATCACTCACAGTCATCCCCATGTGTCACAATGCACATGGTCATCACCTTTATGGAAACCCTTATTCAAGGTCATGATGGATGATGCCAAAGTACACTGAAAGGCATGTGATGAGTGTAGTAAGTTCAGGTCTAAGAACCACAATCACCAATAACACTATAAGAGATGACTCTGACTACCAATTATGGTTTTCATGTATCACTCTTATGGTGGGTTCGTCCGATACACTTTCTCTAACCATTATCTATGTGCTTGGTTTGATATCACATATCATGATTAATGAGATTCTATCATCAACCAACACACACTCTAGTCTTATGTGTTATTGTTATCTATCGAACTTTTGCAATAACATCTAACTAGGGACATATCAAGAATATATATACTCTTAAAATCCATATAATATCATTCTTCAGGTCACACACCTAAAGATATACATCATTGAGTAATATCATTCTCTTGACATTTATTATGTTACTTTATTATCTCATAACTGAACAAGATAAATTGGAAGCTTGCCTTTATTATTTATCAAATCATTTACAAGTTTTGCCATCATAATCATCATATGATTGGCTCTCTGGGCATGCATACCAACAAAGGTCTAGGCCAACAACTGTCTTGAAGTAAGGAGATGGAAAATGTGAGGAAAGGGAGAGTGTTGGCTAATCCACCCTAATGGAGAACAATTGAGACTTTGAGAGAGTCATTCTTTGTGTCTTGAAGATATTGATGGTCTTATATAAGTGTTGGGTGTAGAGGAATGGTGAAGCCAACTTGCCCCAGATGACTGAATAGATGTGAATTTTGGGGCATTAACTATTCCTCAAAGATAATATTGATGTCAGAAATAATTAGGATTGAATCAAGCCTCTCAATTTCCTGGTATTACCAACTGGTGGTGATGAAGATTAGAGGATAGGAGTTCAAGAAGGTTTATGAATATGTTCCATGTGTTCGCTTGGTAAGGAGGGCAAGGGTTAATATCCCTTCTATCTTATCCTTACCTAGATCTAGGGTTCGATTCTAGAGGGGGCCTTCCATTCTCTTTCTTTTTCTTTTTCTTTTTCTTTTGATAAAACTCCAAATCGGCTAAATAATTATGTGGGTCATTATATAACTCTATTTAATCCAAAATCTGGTGATTATCTTCCTTTTTCTATTTTCCTCTTTTATTCTTGAGATTAGGTCAAAAAATATATGTAACTTACTCCAATCATATCATTCAATAATTACTAGAAAATTACCAAATTAATTGCCTAAGTCACAAGATAACTTAGGACCCTCTAGAATTTCTCCCACAAACTAGTGATTCGATTAACCACCAACCAAAATTATCTTGATTATTTATCATGACCACTAAATACTCTTTCCCGATTTTATTTCTCAATGACCATATGATATCCCTAATAGGCCCAATGTGCTTCTATTGGTTTCTAGAGCCCATGATCAATACCTAGGTCTTCCAATGGGTCTATAAGATTTACCATCTTCTTAATTACAAAGATTAGGGATTGATATGCCATATTGTCTCAATTGAAGCCTACTGTTATTATACTCTCTCAACATCACATTACTTAAATAAAGACATAAACAAGGTCTAGGGATGACATCCTTCAACTAAGGTCTTCATAATCCTTTTATTATTATTTTATTAAAACATAATATCATTGAAATAAATCTGAAATTGCCAAATTTTGAGGATATTACATTCACCACACCTTAAAAAGAAATTTTGTCCCCAACATTAGAACGAACTATGTTAGTTGAATGTGAACTCCATTAGAGCTAGCAACCTTTTTTGGATAGGTTTTAGTTAGGTTATCATTAACAACTTTTATTAATATGAAAAAAAATCTTATATTAGTGATGTTGGAACCTGAATTTGTTCTAAGGGTAATCCCACATCCTCATTTAACTACATTACATTATCACTGGATTCTCTCACTTTCACTCGGTGATTACATTTTCATCTAGGCATCAACCTACCATACATTATTCAGTTGTGTTCATGAGATGATGAGGTAACACCTCTATAACCTAGATTATGTCATACATTTCGAACTTAGGGTATCCATTCCAATACATAAATTATATGTGCCAATGTGACTACCCAATCTCTCACATCCATATTAAGTATTCAATATTTGGTTGTCATCCAACTAAGATCATCTTGTTTCATGTGCAGAGATGGTATATTAACACATTATCTTATAATTTGAAATTTTAGGTTGAGTCATACTCAAAAATGACTCCAAACCATGAATACATCTTAACTACATGATTTTCTGAAAATTCATGAACCCAAGAGGAAAGTTCTTTTCTCAAAATCCTTGAGTTTTTGCACTCCCTTTAAGATATCATGTTTGTTATCATTTAATAACTTCTTATATTCCTTATATCTACATCTCATGTGTCATTAGCCTTAGCCTATCTCTTAAGGTCCCTAGGAGTATAGGTACCTTTGCAGTGATATCCTCTTCACCTCCAAGGTTCTCATTTACTAACGGAGTGCCTTCCATATTGACCCCACATGCCTCCTATACTTATGGAGGTGGCCATTAACCTGACCCCATAGGCCTTGTGTACACATGGCTGGTGTAACATACCTAAATTAGGCCACCTAGCTTAAAACCCTCTTCTTTGTATGCCTTATTGGTTAAGTTAATATGTATCCTTATTCTTAAATTGGGTATTTATTGAAAATAACATGTTATGTTTTAACAAGTGATGGAAAAAATTGTTCTAATTATACATTAACAAATTCAGACTTCAAGTTAATTATATAAATTACAAATTAATTTATTTGTACCCTAATTTGGCAATATAGAGGCATCCTAAGACTAACTGATGAAATGAATTTGATGAATATAATATAAGTGATTAAGAGTACATTGAATGCATGAGTGCTTAAGTTACAAGTAAAGAAATGTGATGTTGAACATTTTGAAAGGGCAAAATTATGTTAGAATTGAATTTCTTACACATCAGTTAGCTTACCCGTCAATTTTTGTGTCAATACAACTTAATTTCACCAATCAATTAAGTGATTTATAATCATGCCTTTAATATGAACAAGTAATATAATAATTAAATTGAACGCCATTTGTCTGTCTCTTGATTTAGTCTTACCCGTAACATCCCCTACCCTTGTCTGTTTCCTAACCCATGTGTTCCCTAATTTGAAGTGGTCGCCAAGCCACAAGAAAAGTAACTAGAGTTGCTAATACTCCTACCCCTCCTTTCCTTTTCTCCTCTCTAACTATTATGTCTCTCTCTATTCATTTCTATAACCTTAAAACCCCAGCTACCACACCTCTTCTCCTCCTTTGTGGACCCTGCTAGTGGCAAATATACACTTGCAAACTCACGACCAGTGATGGCACTACATATTTGTAGATAATGAAGGGTTGATTATGCTACCATCAGATCCCCTCTCTATGTTTGTCTGCCTACCTCTCCTTCTCTTTGTGCCAATCCATTTGATAATAGGAGATTGTCACCACCTTCTACAAGGGGCGATGGAGGCCATGTTGGTGCCCAAAATGGTGACACCCACACAGTTCCTTCATGCATGTCTGCCATGGCATGCCTACCTGTTGGCCTCCTAACTGACAGACACAACACATTTGCATATAATTCTAAAGGCTAATTTTTATTTAGTTTGTATATGTGTAGGGAATGGAAAGTGATGAAAATCACAACCACTAAAATGCGGTGGATATTTGATAAAAAATTATTTGGTTTAGAATATAAAAAAAGGATGTTAAAATTGATTTTCACTGCTAGATTAGCCAACCATGGTTATGGTACATCAAAACAAACATGACATATTTGTCATGTTCTATAGGGGAATTGCAAGAAACTGAGGTGTGGGCATGTCTATCATCATGGGCGTGGAAGCCAACATGGCCATGGCAACGGCTAGCCACCAAGGGTGTGGCTATCAAGATGACCGTCGTGCCAACCTTCCACCACAAGTTTGGCCTCTAGCACAACCATGGTAGACCCGGCCTAACCCATTATGTTAAAAATAGGGGGTATCGCAATGACCCCCCACTTCATTCCAACAGAGACACATGATTGTGGCATGCGTAGGCGACCCACAACAACGCTCCAACCTCCCCAAAGTTATGATTCTTCATCATTGATCCCAAATCAAACTCCAATCCACTCCAAAAACCTTTCCCTTACCTCTAGCTCTCATTTCCCCTCCAAATTCACCCCCAAATTTTGAGCCCCTACTCCATTCCACCCCACCTCTTTGAAAATTAGAAAACTTAGATCCACAACCAATCTTCCACCAAAATGAGTAAGTTTGGAAAGAAATTGAAGGAGGGAGCTAAGAGTATCATTTCCAACCTCTGCTTCTCCAAAAACACCTTCACCAACATCCCTCTACCTTCCTATAGCCCTAACCTATCCTCATCCAATTCCATCTTTGGCTCCTAAGCCCACACATCATCAAGGAGTCAATCCTGTCTTCGCTCATCTTCCATCCACAATAGTTTGGATGCTACCTACAATGAAGAAGAAGAAGAAGCGACATTTGAAGTAAACATTGATAATATGATCAACTCCTTGGAGCCGGAAATCACCACTCCTCCACGATGAGGCAAAGGTGTAGTTGTCCCCATCTTCTTTGTGTGCTCTACTACAACCCATGGAAGCTTGCCATTGTACTTTATCGACAATGTAATGACCACAACTGTAGCCACAAGCTCGAAGAAAATTGTCCATTGTGTTGGATCTAGGGCTCTAGAGGGGGTGAATAAAGCTTCAAAAATTCTCACAAGATAGAATAGACCTTCAAATTTTACCAAACTAAATCAATAGCTTAAGTGCAATTTGAAGTCCTAACTAGCAAGCATATAAAGGACGAGAGGAATTGAAAGTAAGCACTTGACAAGGTCATTTATAGTGGTTCCACTCTCCAAACTAGGAGAGAGTCAGTCCACTACCTAGAGAGGTTAGCCTCTAGGATTTTGCAAGTGCTTTTCTCTATATTTTCACCAATAAGAGTTACAACACAAGACCACCAAAGGACTTACCCATCCAAACACAAAGAGTCTTCCACCTTACCAAGGACTTACCCACTTTGCCAAGAGTCTTCAGGCTTCTTCCAAGGCCTTACCTACTCTTGCACAAGTCTTACGCCTTCAAGGTTTTACCCACTCGTCTTGGATCTTCAACCTTTTCCTTCTCCTTCACCTGGAGAAGATCTTTACCTCTTCTTCAACCTTGAAGAAGAACAACAACAACTCCACCTTCACTCGGAGTAGCTTTCTTCACCTTTGCTTCATGGAGGAAAGGGGTAGGGAAGATGGAATGGATTGAGAGATTTACAAGCACAAGGAAGTATCTCTCTTACAACTGGCCTATCTCACTCATAATCATGAAATGAAGTGTAAACTAGAGAGAGAAAGGGGATCAAGGAGTTTCAACACACTCAACTATAGTAAGGACTTAGAATAGAATGAATGAGCAAACTTGGAATGAACTCTAAGGGGTCCTATTTATAGATGGGGGTGTTCTCTTGAGTTTGGGATCAGTTAGGGTCGAAATATAGTCATTTTCCAAGATGCAACATATCTATTTTCTCCAAAAACAACTCACCAACGGTTATAATCACTTTTTCTGTGTTTTTCATATAGTACATTTAGTCGAGTTTCAATTAAGGTAACTCAACCAATCCACTAAATGACAAAGCCAATTTTCAAACTATCAGTCGAGTTTGTTCTGGGGAACTCGACCGATGAGCTAAAATTAGTTTTTCTCAGTGAGTCAGTCAGTCGAGTTCTGTGAGTGTGCAACTCGACCGATGGGTCATCTTTAGAAACTCCATCATAGGATCGGTCGAGTTTCCAACCCGGCTGATAAATAGCCTTTGACAAATTTTCTAAATTGACATTTGAGTGATTAAACCTTGGAATTAAGTGTCCATGATTTTTTCTAATCTTAATTACAAGTCATATCATCAATACAAGTGATTAGAAAAATTATTAAGGTCATTTGGAGTGATTTCCCGAATTGCACACTTGCATTGCATTTGACTTGAACTTGAACAAGATAGGGCTTGTATAATTTGATCCTTTTCATGTACCTAAAGCCTAAAATCTATCTTGAACAAACATATTAGTTACATATGAATGGAACGATTAAGTCATTATCAAAAAATGGGCAATGTATAACTCTCAAGTCAACATTCCCCCCCTTTTTGACAATGACAAACCATTCCTTAATCATATTGAAAAGGATATTGAAGTTATACCTTTTCCTTGTGAATTGCAAGGGGAATCATGATGTTGTACAATGTAAATTGTTCCCCCTCAAACTATGCTTACTTTAACCTACATAGTTAGTCTATCTACACAAAGAAACATGACATATATACTATATGGTCCTTTAGAAAGTCACATGATAAAGCATATAATGAACAATAAAAGGATCACATAGGAAATAAAAACAATATGGTTGAGCTTTCAAAACATTGAACTTTTATCCCCCTTTTGACATTATCAAAAAGAAAGGGGGTAGAAGAGCAGAGAAAATAGGTCTTCACCAAGTACAACCAAGCAAATATACATAACATGCAATCTCAAAGCATACACCAAAAAAAGATGAGATAAACAAACAATCTAAGTCATAATCAAAATATGGTAAAACATGGCACCAACTCATGAGATATAGTAAATTAAAGAGTAAGTGTACAAAGGATTAAGATTACAACCTAGAAAGCAAGTTCTCAGAAAATAGCTAAAAGACAAAATGATGAAAGCTAGAAGATAAAATAGTACAGCTCAAAACATGTGCCCATATGTTTTTAATACAAAATAGCCTAGAAAGATATGTATGATTAGCAACTAGACTAAAAAACTAGAACAACTAAACATCTAGGTCATCTATGTCTACATCATCCACAACATCATCAGCATCAGGCTCGTAGTCATCATCTCCATATGAAGGTGCAACATCATCACCTTCATCACCAGAGTCACCATTGAAGCCATCACATCCATCATCAGAAGCATCACCATCATCCTCATTAGTTTCCTCAATAGCAACCTCCTCATCAACCTAGTTCGGAAACTCTTCATCAGTAGAGGTACCGAAACCATGATTGGGCCAACGTGTATTCTGCTCATTCTAAAACATACCAAGAGCATGGAGCTCATTGGCTTGTGGGAAGGAAGGAGAAGAACTGTCGAGGCTAGCAAGCAGAGTGGCTAGGGGGCCAGCTATCAGAGGCAGCACACCAAAGGTAGATCCACCAACAGCAAGGGGTGTAGTAGTGGAAGGTGTAGGTGAAGGGGCAAGGTAAAAGTGATCATATGCATAGGATGCATGGTCACCTCCTGGGTAAGGCTGGTAGGTAGGGTAGGGGTGCGTATAGGACATGTTCATGTTGGACATGATGGAACATAGGTCCTGATGCATGTGCTCCTAAACCTGAAGGTTGTATGCATGTTGATGCATCATGTAGCCCATAAGGATTTCATTTGACACATGAAACAAGGCATGCGTAGGTCAGGTAGGCTGAGGTGGTGTAGGTGCTTGGGTAGAGGTAGAGGTAGAGGCACCAGGTGTGGTGGAGGATAGGATAGGCACAAACTTCTAAAGAGTGGTCTCACTAATGCAAACTCCTTTATGGGAAGGTTTGTAGTGAAGGTCATGGAAAAGAGATTTGCCAGTGGCAAGCTAGAAAAGACCACAAATCAGGGCTGGATAGGGATGGTGGGTGTCACGGGTGTTCTTGCCTGAGTCAAAGTAGGTTATATGATGGAGAATATATCTTAACCACTTGTCTCTGATGTTCTTCAAGAGATAAAACATGATTACCGTAGTGTTTTCTACAGTTTCAGTATAATTCTTCTTGGGGTGAATATTGCAGTTAATGAATAGGGCAAGGATGCGTCTCTTGAGGTCCAAGGTGAGGAGGGAACGGTGCACTTCTTCCTATATGGGAATGGAGGCTTCTTTAAGAACTTATTAATATCAGGGAGAGTAAGATCATAGTGCTTGTAGAAGACCTTAGGCTCAACTAAGTCAAAATACTATGGATAGTCCTTACACCAGGTGTCAATCACTTCAGCATCCAAAAAGAAGATGTTCAGGGTATCCTGAGAGGCTTGAAATAACTTCTCGACTGCCATAGATGTGAGGACTAGTTGAGTATTAGCAGGGGGTACAAGGGTGTTGTAATTATAAAGAAAATTTGTGTAGAATTCATGAACGACTTTGGTGTTGGTGATGGAATAGTTATATCACACGCGTTCAACACCCAAGGCTGAGAGATGGTGATCATAAAGAAACTATGCTACTTGGTATATGACCTCTTGTCTTTGTGATCTAGGCTCAGAAAGGGAACAAAAAGGAAAATGGTTCCCAGAAAGGATCTCCTTATACCTATTTAGAGCCTCATTTGAGATGAAGAAGGTGTCATCAAATGGAATCAAGTGGGAGTTGGACAAAGAAGAAGGTGCATTAGCTGGGGCGACCCTCTTCCTCCTGTTGGATGCCATAGAGACGAAAAAGGAGAGGAAGGGTAGAGAAAAATCTAAGGAATAACCACCAAAACTTGTCCATAGACCTAGGTTAGCAAGGGGAAAGGTCAAGAGAGGTTGAGCTAGGTCAAACTAGGGCTAGGGAAAGGAAGTTTGGGTCTAGGGTTAAGAGCTTTGAGAGCAGGAGATCGGATCGGTTGACTTTTCTCTAGTTGTGAGGGAGAATAGTCGGTCGAACCCATCTTAAGTTTGCTCCATCCTGGCCATCGGTCGAGTTCTATGAACTCAAAAACTCAACTGATAGGCTCTTTAAAAACTCTCTCGGCCTTCAATCGGTTGAGTTGGTAACTCAATCGATGGTCAACCTGACCTATATTTAGAATTCTAATTTCTAGCCATTAGAGTGATAATTAAATTTATTTTTCAAGTGCATTATGTATAGTGAACATACTTAGAAACATATCACTCATCGTTGAGTACTATTTTGTGATAAAACATGCGGTTGCAAAAATACCCAAAATCAAGAGAAAAACAAGGCAAAATGAACATGAAAAACTAATTTTTAGCATATTAGCAAACCATGGTGATCAAAACATAGGGAAATCATATATATGAAAACTAGCTAGAAGGCATATCAAATTCATTTAAAGAAGTTATGAGCAACTTAGATCTAATAAAGTTAAATTGCTCTCTAGCTAGAGGTTTAGTGAAAATTTCCGCCAACTAATTTTTCGTGTCCACATGTGTGATATAGATATCCTTCTTGGCAATGTGATCATGGAGAAAATGATGGTGAACCTCTATATGCTTAGCTCTACTATAAAAGATAGTATTATATAACAAGTTAATTGTATTAGCATTATCACAATAGATAGGAGAAGCATCAAAATGAATGTTAAAGTCTTGGAGCATTTGCTTCATCCATAGGACCTGGGTACAACAACTCTCGGCTATAATGTATTCAGCCTCAGTGGTTGGTAATGTCATTGTTCTCTATTTCTTGGATAACCAAGACACCAAGCATGGTCCTAGGAGAAAGTCAGTGCCACTTGTGCACTTTCTATCAATCCCTTGACTTGGGATATCATAGTCCAAAATTTTGGGTTTTGGCTAAGTACCTTAAAATCCTCTTAACAGCTATAAGATGTTATTTTTTAGGATTTAATTAAAAGTGAGCATACAAGCCAACACTAAACATTATATCAGGTCTAGAGGCAGTTAAGTAAAGTAAACGTCCAATCATACCTCTATAGAGCTTCTCATCTACCTTCTCACCCTCTTCAACTTTTTCAAGTTTGGTGATGTTTGACATGGGTGTGTCCATCAGCTTGGTGTTCTCCATCCCAAAGCGCTTGAGTAGCTCACTTGTATACTTGCCTTGGTTAATGAAGTTCCCATCTTTTGTTTGTTTGATTTGAAAGTCGAGGAAGAATGTGAGCTCACCCATCATACTCGTCTTGAATTCACTCTACATAAGATCACTAAGTTCTTTGCAAAGATCAAGGTTAGTTCCACCAAAAATGATATCATCAACATATATTTGTATGATAAGAAAATTGTTAGAAGTGTGCTTTAGAAATAAGGTAGAATCCACTTTGCCCATGATATACCCATGATCTAACAAAAAGTTCTTTAATTTCTCATACCAATCCCTAGGTGATTGTTTGAGTCCATAGAGAGATTTTTGCAACAAATAAACACAGTTAGGTAAACTATCAAGTTCAAAGCCTGAGGGTTGTGCAACATACACTTCCTCCTCAATTGTACCATTCAAAAATGCACTTTTAACATCCATTTGATAAAGAAGAAAGTTTTTATAACTATCAAAGGCAAGTAACATATGAATGGACTCAAGTCTAGCTACAGGTGCATGAGTTTCATCAAAATCCATACCTACATGTTGATTGTATCCTTGAGCCACTAACCTTTCTTTGTTCCTTACCACTTTGTGGCTTTCATCAAGCTTGTTTTGGTAGACCCACTTGGTGCCAATGATCTTTCTATCACTTGGTCTTGGAACTATGGTCCATACTTTGTTCTTTTCAAATTGCTCCAACTCTTCTTGCATAGCTAGGATCTATTCATCATCCCCAAGGGCTTCCTTGACGTTTTTGGGCTCGAGTTGTGAGATAAAGGCATTGTTGGCTTATTCTTTGTTGTAGTTCTGTCATTCAAGATGGGTTTCACTAAGCGGTTTTGTCTTTCGGGTTGACGAGCTCCCCGATTGATGTAACATGCCGCTACTTACACGTCGAAAACGTTTGACGATCTCGTCAACCTGCGTCTTCACTCTTTCAAATGGATCAGCTAAAATCATCTCTTTTCGATGATTATTTGAAAATCAGGGGGTTGGATCCTTCTTCTCTTCATCTTTCTCTTCTTCTTGAGTGACCACCTCTTTTCCCTTTTGGGGGATGTTGAGTTCTTTTAGAATAGGCATTACTTCACCTGCAACATCATCATTTAGAGCATTGTCTTTAGGAATAGAGGGGTTAGTATCAATAAACTTAACATTTATGGAGTCTTCTACTTTAGCATGATCAACATTAAATACTATATAATCCTTGCTAGTAGTGCAATAGCCAAGAAAGAAAGCCTTGTAAGATTTTAGATCAAACTTGTCGAGAGAATCTTTTGTACATTCTAAACAAAATAAAGACATCCGAAAACATGGAAATACTCGATAGAAGGCTTCCTACCATGCAATATCTCATAGGGTATTTTCTTCAAAGATAGATGTGTAAAAACCCAATTTTGCACAAAGCATGAGGTACTGACAGCTTCAGCCCAAAACTTCTTTGGAGTATCATACTCTAGAAGCATGGTTCTAGCCATCTCCTATGAAGAACTATTATTCCTCTCTACAACCCCATTTTGTTGAGGTGTTCGAGGTGAAGAGAATTGTGTGCATGACTAGATTCTTGACAAAAACGTTCAAAAAGCTCATTTTCAAATTCTCCCCCATGATCACTATGGATGGAAACAATGCGACAAGAGGCTTTATTCTCAACTCGTTTACAAAAGCTCAAGAAAACATCAAGCATATCACTCTTGGAAATGAGAAAGAAGGTCCAGGTATATCTAGAGAAATCATCAATAATAACAAGACAATAGTTAGAACCACGAAGCGATTGAGTTCTCATTGGTCCAAATAGATCAATGTGAAGAAGCTCAAGGGCTCTCTTGGTACTAAGGACCCCTTTGGATTTGGAGGAGGACTTGATTTGCTTTCCTTGGGTACAAGGTTGGAATTCCTAATCCTTTTCAAAATCCAATTTGGGAAGTCCCTTAACCAAGTCCTTTTTGCTCAACTTCTTCAATTGATGCATATTTACATGACCAAGCCGACAATTCCAAAGAGAAATATCATTTGCGTTTACTACTAGGCATCTACCAAAAACAAGCTTAACAGAGTCAAGAACAATAACATAAAGATTACCACTTCTAGTTCCCTTATATATAACTTCATAGGTGAGGGAATCTAGAATCAAGCATTCAAAGGAAGTAAATAACACAAGGTAACCATTATCACATAATTGACAAACACTAATTAAATTGTGATGTAGGCCATACAAAAAAAGAACATTCTTGATACACAAGGATTCATCTACATCACCCTCACCTTTGACTTTACCTTTCTTATTGTCCCCAAAGGTGACCGAACCTCCTTTGTTTGGTGAAGTTGTTGAAATGGCTTATATCACCTATCATATGCTTAGTGCAACCACTATCAACAATCCATCTTCCTTTTTCCTGCAAGAAGGGAGAATGTCAGTTCCCAACTCAAACTTGGGGATCCAAAGTTAGCTTGGGGACCCATTTCATCTTTGGGTTGGTCCCCTTAGTCTTGTAGGGAAAATAAGTAGAGTACTGATCATCACACTTACAATAAGAACAAAACATAGGATTCTTAGTGCCGGAAGACTCTCCTACAAAGAAATATATCTCCTTGCTCTTTTTCTTACCTTTAGCTTTGTTCTTGCCCTTTGGAGCTCCCCCTACAAATCCCTAGCTATTAGTACCACTTTGTTTGGTAGAATGGTCACGGATTTATTTAGGGAGTTTTTCCCTTTGAGGAATTTCTGTAGAGATCCTCTTAATCTATGATTATCATCATTAAGAGAAATGATAGTATAAGACAAACTAGCAATATCATCTCTAGCATGAACAAGGATGGCCTCAAGACAGAGGGCTTTAGTTAAGTGAGAATCTTTCTCAAGAGAAATAGAAGCAACATCAGTACTAGGCAAGATAGGTCTAGAAGATAAATCATTAACTTGACCAAGCAACCTAGCATTTTCACATTTAAGCACTTGAATTTCCTTAAGATAAATATCTCTCTCATCCCTACGAGCATCAACAAGAACCTTAAATTCAACATTTTCAGTTTTAAGAGTTTCAAGCTCCTTTAGGAACTTTTGGTTTTCTTCCTTAAGAGTTTCAATGTTCTTAAGGTAGACACCATTCTCTACTTCAAATCCATTGTATTGAAGCTCAAGATCAAGATTTTGGCCTTGCAAGTTATCAATGATCTCAAGGTGAGTTTTCTCATTAAGCTCAAGAATTTCAAGTTTAGCATACAAATCATCAATAATTTTTCCTAACTATTTTTTTTGTATTTACATTTAGCAAAAGATGAACGGGTAGAAACAAGCATGTAAATACTAGATTCCTTAGATAACTCATGAAATCTTACACCACTTACCTCGCTTACCTCACCAATTTCTTCACTAGTAGAGGCCATGAGTGCAAGGTGGCACACTCCATCTTCTTTGGAGCTTGAGCTACTTGAGGATGAAGCTTCCCAAGATGCATTCTTGTGTCTCTTCTCATTGTTGTCCTTTCTTTTTTACTTGCTCTCCTTCTTGTACTCCTCTTCCTTCTTTGAGCTACCCTTTTGGTGTGATTTTCTTGACTTGGGACATTCACTCTTGTAGTGCCCCTTTTTTCTACACTTGTAGCATCTAGGAGTAGAGGAGGAGGAGGCTTGCTTTCCTTTGAAGTGTTTGCCCTTGATGTAGTTGGATTCATGCTCACTTGGGCCATCATCTTCACTAGAGAAGGAAGGATAAGTTTGTAAATCAAGTTGTTGTTGAAGGATGAGCGTCTCCACTTGTGCTTTGAAAGCACTATCTTTGATCTTCTTGGCTTCCTTCTCTTCTTGCTTGGCTTCTTCTTCTCATTTGTCAAGCCTTGGCTCATGGGCTTGGAGGTTGCCAATGAGTTCTTCAGTTGGAATGTCACCAAGTCTCCTCACTTCTTCAATGGAGGTGACTCCCATCTCTTTGGTAGAGTCCTCAAGATCTTATAGTTGATTACACCTCTATCCACAGTGTTGCCCAATGCAGCTAGTCCATTGATGATGACATTGAGTCTTGAGTACATCTCCACAATCCCTTCTTTCTTGCCCATCTTGAAGTTCTCTAGAAGGTTGTTCAACATGTAGATCTTAGCCTCCTTGACTTTCTTTGTGCCCTCATAAGTGATGCACAATTCATCCTAAATCTCATAGGTGGTGTCCCAAGATGAGATTGCTTGAACTCCGTTGGGGTAAGGGCTGCATAGAGGATGCTTATGGCTTCGGCATTGAGTTGGGCTTCTTTGAGTACAACTTCACTCCATGTTTCAATAGATCCAGTTGGCTCCTTGTATGGTGTGACCATCACCTTCCACATGTCAAAGTTCATGCCTTGAATGTAGAATTGCATGCGCCTCTTCCAATAGAGGAAGTTGGTGCCATCAAAAACTGGAGGACGCATGGAGAAGCCTCCCTCTAGGTTTATAGAACCAAGTAGATGGTTGCCCATCTTCTCATCTCGTGGGAGATTGTTGGAGAAGATCCTTGGCCATGATACCTCTTATTGGATCTAGGGATCTAGAGGGGGTGAATAGAGCTTCAAAAATTCTCATAAGATAGATTAGACCTTCAAATTTTATCAAATTAAACCAATAGATTAAGTGAAATTTGAAGTCCTAACTAGCAAGCATAGAAAAGATGAGAGGAATTAAAAGCAAGCACTTGACAAGGTCATTTTGAGTGATTCCACTCTCCAAAATAGGAGAGAGTCAGTTCACTACCTAGAGAGGTCAGCCTCTAGGACTTTGTAGGTTCTTTTCTCTATATATTCACCAATAAGAGTTACAACACAAGACCACCAAAGGACTTACCCATCCAAACACAAACAATCTTCCACCTTACTAAGGACTTACACACTTTGCCAAGAGTCTTCATCCTTCTTCCAAGGTCTTACCAACTCTTGCACAAGTCTTCTGCCTTCAAGGGTTTACCCACTCTTCTTGGATCTTCATCCTTTGCCTTTGTGACGTCCCCAGATTTTCTAAAACTTAATATGATGTGTGACGTCTAAATTGAAACCTTACCTTAGCAAGAATCCCAATTTAAACACCCCACACTAGGCTAAGAAGAAGAAAATCAAGGGAGTTAGAAGGAAACAATCAGTAGCACATGCACATGAACAATAATAAAACCATACAACAATATGTTCACCATTCATCATATAATTACAACATGAATTGTTACAACATTTGATATTACATACTGAACAACAAACTCTTACATATAGATGTATTACCACTAAACAATAAGATTATAAGACAACATGTCCACCTATACATTAGCTCACCATACAAATCTCAACTATCTTGGATCATCAAGAGCATAACCACAACCTAAACAAAAGATTACATGTGGTACACATCAGCACAATATTCAGGAATATTGTACTAAGTACGCCTACATGTCTTTTATATACCTCTCAACATATCTTGGCAATAAGATAAAACTAATACTTGGCAGCATAAAAGAAATATAAGGAAAAGTGTATACTTGCGCAAATATATTCATTAACAAACGAGAACACATATATTTTAAGCACATTTCCATCATATATCTCATACATCTACCCCCAAGGGCTTTGATGTTTGTAGGCCTTATGATCTACCCCCAAGGAGTTTGTGATCATTACATATCTCATACATCTGCCACCAAGGGCTTTGATGTTTTTAGGCTTTATGATCTACCCCCAAGGAGTTTGCGATCATTACAATGCACTGTACTACCAAAGAGTTTAGTGCTATCATATGATGGATCAGATATTTTATGTTTCATGGTTTCATAGCCATAAGTACTAAAAATCAAGTAAGATATGATATAAGAACAATCATTTCATCCAATACCATATGCCAAGTATTTTACTACACATATAACACAAGCATATTGTATAATAAGCCACGAAAGAGGTAATGGCGTACCTTGATCAAGAGAAAATCTAATCATCACATATTCCTCATGTCAACCATCACTCGTGGTCAAACCCTGATTAAGACAAGATCACATACTATCATCAGGTTCTTATTCTCTTACATCTCATCTTAACCCTGATTACATTCATTAGGGTTTTCTTAGTTAAAATGGTATTCCCATTATTATTTGTCGTCTTACTCTTCTTGTTATCTACGATTGATGTTACTGATGTTGTATTCCAAATTAGTATCAATTGAGTGAACATTAATTTTCATATCATTATTTTCATGTATTAACCCTAGATTATATACATTAATCCAATCAGGGTTTCATCACATGTATTCATGGCCATCTTCATATAGCACGCACTACTACTGAAATGGCTTATAACGTCACATTTACAGGCGTCAATTGTATACAAAAAATCGACACCTAAACCCTACAACGTCGGTTAAATAAAAAAACTGACATCTATATGTGAAGAGTGACCAGACACGAGTATTGCTTTTTATTTAGCGTCAGTTCCTTAATAAGCAACCGACACCTAAAATTGACCGCCAAATCCAAATTTTCCAGTGAAAAAATTACCTCCTTATACAGTGTCGGCTGTTAACAAAGAAACCAACGCCTAAAGGTTTTCCGTGAGATAGAAATTTGGCCCATTTTTATCGTCGGTTATCTTACAATAACCGATGTCGATGTGTTTTCGTGCGCTTAACCACAAAAATTTTCACCTCCCTTTGGCATCAATTTTTCTATGGAAATCGACGACTATGGTCTTAATTCGAGAACATTTATTTTTATCGACATATATAGATAGACGTCGGTTTTTTATAGTTGGAACTGGCGACTATCAACGAACAAAAGTGTCAGTTTTTTTGTGGTAACCGAAGCCTATAGTTTTAAGCGTTAGTTATTTTTCATAACTGATGCCTATCGTTAACTTAACAACACCCGCATGAGCCAGACTCTTCCCCTTTCTCTGTTTGATTCTTGATTGAGGGTTAGGTCTAACGATTCCTCTACTCACCGCCGCTCGCTGCTCCTTTGCTCACCGCCTCCACCGCCGCTTGCTGGTCCTCTGCTCGCCGCCACCGCCGCCGCTCGCTGCTCTGGCCACTACTCTCCAGCTCGCTACTCCGGCCGCTGGCCTGCTCTCCTGCTCGCTGCTCCGACTGCTTGCTCTCCTGTTCGCTACTCCAGCTGCTTGATCTCCTGCTCATTGCTCCAGCCACCGCTCCCTGCTCCTTCTCCTGTGCGCCTGTTCGCCGCTTTCGCCACGAAGGTACCTTTTTCCTCCTCTTCTTCCTCCGCCCTCAAGGTACCCTATTCCTGCTGACATGTATGGCCATCCTATAGGGACGCAGGAGGTGGCTGAAATATGCCACCTCTTGTTCTTCCTATTCCCTCCTTACCAAATGGATAAAAGCAAGGCCACGACCATGTGGGATGGCCTCGTCCGTGTCTATGTTGGCTGACCACGGTCGTGCTGGCCAAATCCCTACTGGCCAGCACAGCCATGGTCAGCCAATACAGCCACGACTATGGCCAGTCCACATGGTCGTGGTCTTGCTTTTATCCATTTGGTAAGGAGGGAGAAGGAAGAAATAGATACATTTGCAATTGAATACTAATGCTTGACCTAATTCTGTTATTTTGATGCATGTTGAAATAAGATATTAAAACCCTAATGTTAAAACCCTAATACACATTCACCATAGTCTTGTATTAACTATATTACTGAAATTTTGTGATCAATCTATCTAAGATATTAAAACCCTAATGTTAAATATCTAATTTTGTAGTGATGTGTCGCCCTAACATCTACATGAATCCCTATTGTATGATGTAGATTGATGATAATGCATGAGCTAGTTTGAAATTTTGAAATCAATTATGAATCTCTCCATCCCTAGGTCATACTAATTTATGTGTAATCTTTATCTTGATGATGAACATGCATGGACACTCAAAATATTGAAATCAATATTGTAGAATATGATACCTAGATTAAATGATGTTACATGAAACCTAGGATATGATTGATGAAACTAGGATTGTAGGTATTGGAATGACAACATACATATATTTGTTGGACTAGAAACCCATCCAAGATATACTTATTAGGAGTAAATCTTGGATAGTCCCCAGTTTGGGACTGTTCTTGAATACCTAACCTCACTTAGGATGTAAGTGTATAATGTGTATTGGGTTTCAAGAAAATTTCGGTAGCATTTCCCCATTTGTTGTCTAGGTACATATGTACTTGGAGAACAGCGGGGAAATGCTGTCGAAATTTTCTTAAAAACCCAATACACATTATACACTTACTAGTGAGATTAGGTGTTCAAGAATGGGATAGGTGGTACACATTTATTATATATAAGAATGACAGCACATGTATTTATTGGCCTAGAAACCCGTCCAAGATTTACTCAATAGGAGTAAATCTTGGATAGTCCCCAGTTTGGGACTGTTCTTGAACACCTAATCTCACTTAGGATGTAAGTGTATAATGTGTATTGGGTTTCATGAAAATTTCAGTAGCATTTCCCTGTTTGTTCTCTAAGTACATATGTACTTGGAGAATAACGGGGAAATGCTGTCGAAATTTTCTTGAAAACCCAATACACATTATACACTTACTAGTGAGATTAGGTGTTTAAGAATGGGATAGGTGGTACACATTTACTATATAGAAGAATGACAACACATGTATTTTTTGGCCTAGAAACCCATCCAAGATTTACTCAATAGGATTAAATCTTGGATAGTCCCTGGTTTGGGACTGTTCTTGAACACCTAATCTCACTTATGATGTTTTAACCATTAATTATATATAAGACCTTAAACCCTAAAGTTTTAACCATACTTAAACTCTAATCTGTTAACCCTAGACCCTAATCTTGTTGTAATATATACTTGTTTTCTCTTTTATTATAAAATGGATAGATCATGGATGTCCATTCGCAATCGCTGCACCTCAGAGTTTATTTCTGGTCTTGATCAATTTATTAGATTTGAGGGGAACATAGGAAACAACCTGGAGATAAGTTCTACTGTCCATGTAGGCACTGCGGTAACAACTTGAAAGTCAGCACTGGTGACGAAATCAAAAGTCATGTCATGTGCAACATGATTGTACAAGGCTATACAGAATGGCACTGGCATGGAGAGATTTCAAACCCAAAACCAATGGATGTCGATAGCAGTTCTTGTGTGGAAGAAGTTATTGCCTCCAATGAAGTAGATGTGAATGAACCAGTTCCAGTGGACATCGTTGATGCGATGTTGGATAGTTGTGGGGTAGAGCACACCGAAACCGATCCACCTCCCATGTTTAGAAACATTGTGCTTGATGTTGAGATACAGTTATACATAGGTTGTACTAAGTTTATAAAGCTTAGCGCTGTGTTGAGATTGTATAAGCTGAAAGCTAACAATAGATGGAGCGACAAAAGCTTCACATCATTATTGTATTTGTTGAAAGAAATGCTTCCTGAAGGAAATGTGCTGCCAATCTCAACATACCAGGTAAAGAAATTGTTGTGCCCAATGGGAATGGAGGCCAAGAAGATACATGCATGCCCGAATGATTGTGCATTATTTCAAAAGAACTATGTGGATTTGAAAGATTGTCCAAGAGGTGGTGTGTCACGGTATAAATTGACGACTTTGGGGGAGTCCAAAACTGGTTCTCCTGCCAAGGTGATGTGGTATCTACCTATAATATCACGGTTTCTACACTTGTTTTCCAATCTGATAGATGCGAAGAATTTGAGGTGGCATGCAGATGTTAAGAAAAATAATGATGGGATCCTACGACATGCGTCTGATTCCCCACAGTGGAAGAAGATTGATCTATTATACCCTAAATTTGGTGAAGAAGTCAGGAATCTAAGACTTGGGCGTTGTACAGATGAGATGAATCCATACGGGACATTGAGCAACCAACATAGCACTTAGCCAGTCATGCTTGTTATATACGATCTTCCTCCCTGCCTGTGTATGAAAAATAAGTACGTTATGTTTTCATTGTTGATATCGGGCCCTAAACAACCTGGAAATGATATTGATGTTTATCTTGAACCTCTGATTGATGACTTAAAGAAACTCTAGGGTGAAGGTGTGATGACCTATGATGCTTCACGAAGAGAGACATTTCGTTTGCACGCTATGTTGTTTTGCACTATTAATGACTTTCCAGCATATGGGAATTTGTCTGGATATAGTGTCAAAGGAGCTAAAGCGTGTCCTATATGTTAAGAGAACACTGATTCAACAAGACTAAAACATGGAGGCAAGACTGTATATCTTGGTCATCGAAGGTTTCTTCCAAAATTCCATCTGTATTGTAGGAAGCGCAAAGCATTCAATGGATGGAATGAGGAACAGAGTGCACCTAAACCTATACCAGGGGAGGTTGTTTATGAAAGAGTAAAAGACTTTGTCAATGAATTTGGTAAGAGATCACAATGTACTATGGCCACACGGAGTGACAAATCTTTATTCAAGAAGAAGTCAATATTTTGGGATCTTCCTTATTAGAGTTCTTTGACAGTCAGGCATTGTATCGATGTCATGTACATTGAGAAAAATGTCTGTGATAGCCTCATTGGTACTCTGTTGAATATACTAGGTAAGACTAAAGATGGGATAAAATCCAGACTGGACCTACATGAAATGGGAATAAGGTCAGAATTAACAGAATTACATGAAATGGAAAATCAAAGAACATACTTACCTCCCACTTATTACACGTTGTTTAGAAAGGAGAAGAAAGCTTTTTGTGAATGCTTGGTAAATGTTAAGGTGCCATAGGATTACTCATCTAACATTCGTAGATTGGTATCAATGAAAGATCTGAAGTTTATAGGACTTAAATCTCATGATTGTCACACTCTAATGCAACAAATATTGCCTGTGACAGTTTGATCTATATTGTTGAAGCATGTAAGGTTTGCAATCACCAGACTTTGTTTCTTTTTCAACAGTTTGTGCAACAAAGTTATTGACCCTGATACTCTCGATACTTTGCAAAGAGAAGTGGTTGTTACCCGATGCCAGCTTGAGATGTATTTCCTCCTTCATTCTTTGATATCATGGTACATCTTGTTGTCCACTTGACTAGGGAAGTGAAAATATTGGGACCAATTTTCTTGCATTGGATGTATCCCTTTGAATGATACATGATGTTTTTAAAAGTGATGTTTGAAACCGTTATCGGCCTGAAGGGAGTATTATTAAGGGTTATTTGGAGAGAGAGGTTATGGATTTTTGCAATGACTTTCTGAGCGGTAATGACACTCCTGGTAATGACAAGAATATTGAGGAGCAATTTGGCAAAGGAATTTTGGGATCACAGGTGAAAGTAATCAGCCGTGAGCAGTTGGAACAAGGTCACTTGTATATTTTACACAACATGGACAAAGTGAGTGTTTATATCAAGGAACATACCAATTTTATCAAGAGATAATATCCTTGAGCCAATTCAATGTGGCTTGCTAGATCGCATAACAAGACATTTATTAATTGGTTTGAAAATAAAGTCTTACATCAACAATCTCAAACACCAGATGATATTACTGAAACTATCAAATGCCTTGCTTTTAAACCAAAATTGAATGTTATGTCTTATGAAGGGTATGACATTAATGGATTCAGATATTACATAAAGCACCAAGATGATAAGAGTGTCGTCTAAAACAGTGGGGTCACCCTTCAAGCGTCGACTATGTTTTTTGCAAGTGTAAAGGATAAGAGTCCACGTGAAGCTAAAATGTCATATTATGGTGTCATTGAAGACATATGGGAGTTTGACTACATAGATTTTAGAATTCCGCTCTTCAAATGTAATTGGGTTGATAACACCAAAGGAGTTATAGTGGATGAATTGGGTTTCACTTTAATGAACTTTGAAAAGATTGGCAAGAAGGGTGAACCATTCATATTGGCATCACAGGCGAAACAAGTATTTTATATCGATGATCCTACAAACGATAAATGGTCGGTTGTTCTTCATGGTAAAAGACAGTTCATTGAAGATCCTATAGATGAAGAAGAGTACTATGATAAGTATGATGACTCTAGTCCATTCTCAGTTGGCTTGCCAACACCACAAAATATTGAAGCTAATGATGACTTGTATGTGCACGGAGATCACAATGAAGGATTGTTAATTGATAAACGATCACAATATTAGAGGCATGCATGTTATATTTTTTATATGTTTCATTTGTATATGTGAACTAAACAATGTTTCATTATCCTCTAGTTATGTCAAATGCTAAATGTTTGATTTTTTTAATGAAATTTTTAGATGGCTGATCATGGGAATGATGACCATTATGTCCATGATGAGCATGGTGAGGATACCAATGCACCACCTCACAATGTAAGTTTTAAAATATATAATATATTTCTATATATATGTCCATTTATAGTTATATCATGTAAGTGTGTTTATTTTGTCAAATTTTATGTTGATGATGCACATCTACCCTCTGAAGCACTTGAGGCACTTGATGAGTAGTACCAAAAAGTTGACAAGAGAAGGGGCATCACTATGATGAAGAAGTTAACAACTCTAAGGGGCAATGGACCCAAACTAGTTGTGGATTTTGATAATGCAGGAAACGCAATTGGAGTGAACCACAATTCGTTTGTTTCATATCTTGGGTTTGTTACTCGTAGCCATTGTGGTTGTAAGATAGATTCTTGGCATAAAGTTCCTAATGGGAAGAAAGACTTAATATGGAAGGATTTATGCGTGAGTTATTATTATTTGCAATTCTATTTTGTAGATTACTAATTTTTTGGATACTAGTTAATAGCAATTCTATTTTGCAGAGTATATTTGCGTTGGATGAAAAGTTGTATCATAAATGTGTGATGCAACATTGTGGGAGGGTCCTAAGGAACTATAGGACAAATCTTACCGGAGAATACATAAAAGATGGTGAGAAGAGGAAGAAGTCAGCCACTGAATAGTGAAACTTCCTGGACCCAGAAGAATGGGACGCGTTTGTTGCTTCAAGAAAAACTGATGAATTCAAGATATTAGGTGTTACTCCCTATTCAATTAATATACGTTGTTTTCACCTATTCAAGATTAAACTTTAGTGATACTAACAAAATCAATGTGCATACTAACTAGGCTATCAGTGAGGTGCAAAGAGAAAGGCGTGCATTGCATGTGCATGACCACACAATGCGTCCAAAGGGCTATGCAGGCGTTCGCCAAAGACTACAGACTGAGTGTACTGCTCAGTCTACTGCTACTCAGGAGTCCTCTACTATAGGTATTGCACCTCTACCATGCCAGGATGTCTGGATAGCTGGGAGGCAAAACAAGAAGGGAGAAATAAAGAAGCCTGGTGCTGAGGCGGCTGCAAAAATGGTAAAATACAACTCTTAGAGCAATCGTTCGAATATTGATTATTTGTGGTGTTTACTTACTTACCAATTTTTGTTGATGGTAATTAGCGGGAGCTGCACGAGTTGAGGAAACAAGGCAAGTTCATCCCTGAGGGCACAAGGGATGAATTGACAGTTTCTCTAGGTAACCCAGAGCATCCTGGATGTGTTAGGGGTGTAGGCGCTGGTGTGGGCATCAAAGTGTTCTTTGGGCCATCCCGGCGCAAACATGTCCCAAAAGTGGGAATTTCACAAGAAGAGGTAACCTATTCTTTTTTTAGAATGTTACTATAAAAGGGAATTCAATAATCAGAAGCTAATGTTTCTTTTATCCATGTATAGGTAGATAATATAGTTGATAGGAGAGTCGATGAAGTAGTTGATAAGAGAGTCAAGGAAGCAGTTGATAAGACACTCCATGAAGCAATGAGAAAGTGGCAGGCATCTCTGACTGCCACTCAAACAATACCTATGGTGTCCCGCTCTACTCCTACTATAGAGGTTGGGAGTAATCATGTAGACCCACCACCTAGCACATCCGCTGTAAGTATTTTTATGTTATAGTAGCTAGTCTTTTCAAGATGATATGTTTTCAAGATGATATGTATATATGTATATAACATTCTTTATGTAAATTTGTAGGGGTTGAAGCCATACCTTATAAAAAGTAAAGAATATGTCATTGCAGAGGCGTCGGCTTACCCATCCCTTCCAGGGGAAATGTTTCATGGGTCTCCATTACCAGATGGTTGGGTTCGTGTGAGCCCGCTACATATATTCCCCAATTGGATAGATCTTCTATTGCCATATGCCAACCAGATTGTGAAACGCTTGGTGAGACAGAAGGCAGAGTGATATTGTGGCCGAAAGCGGATGTCGTCTATACTAAAATTGTATGGTAAATTTACATTACGTTAAATTGTTAGTGTGTATATATGAGGTCAATTGATCTGAAATTATATATACAGGTTAAAACGAAGACACCTAGAGCATCTAGGCCTCCACCTCCACCTCCTACATTACCAAGTTGGGTTCCAAAGGACCTACCTACCCCGTTAGGTCCTAATTGTAGGGGTATGGCAGTATGGTTAGGCGAACATGATATAAATTTCCCCATAACTGTTTTTATAGATGCGGTTGCTATAGGTCAATCATACAAAAACAAACTATTTATACAAGATATTTTGGAGTTGTTTGGCTATGATTGGCTGAATACATCTATGATAGAGCTATGGATAAGGTAAGATATTGTTTATACATCCATATAACTTGTGTAGGATTTGGTGATCTGGTTTCTTATATATTAATGCATACATAATACATGTTTTGCAGCTACTTAGATAAGATATGTGTAGATTTTTCATTTGATCATGTCAGATTTTTGATTCCATCTTTGATTAGTCTGGTAGCTAAAGACCCTTCGTCAGTTCAACAATACTGTTGTGATGCTTTTGCAAATTTTGGTCAAAATAAGAAGACGGTGATAATATCTCCATTCAATGTGGAGTAAGTTTACTTTGCTTATAATTTGGACTTAAGAAAATTACATTTTTATTGTGGATTTTGAGTTATTAATTTTTAACTTTTTTACCTCTAGGGGTACGCATTGGGAGTTACTAGTTATTTTCCCCGGGACATTCACTGTCTATTATCTAGATCCTAAGGGGACTAAATTGAATCCAACATATGGACACGCAATGAAAATGACATTATTCTGATGAGAAGTATTTCATTTTTATATCTGTTAACATATGTTATTACATTACTATTTAATTATGCAATTTATTGTGTTACATTAACATGTAGGGGTTTACATGAGTTCAAAAAGGTTGGAGGAAAGGTCCCCAGGAAAAAGAACCAGCCAATAATTTGGGAGAATGTGGAAGTAAGTTCTCGACTCCAATGTATATATTATTTATGTGAACTATGCTTAGTTGTATTTTTTTATATTTTGTATGTTTCAATTTATAGTGTGCTATACAAGACAACGGCTGGGAATGTGCATACTATGTGATGTGATTTATGCACATGATTATCAAACATGCCACAGTGGACACCGATACCATACATGAGGTATTATATATAGTCTCATTAGATAATATGAAATATATCAATCTTATTTATATATTATTAATTATATATACATCATTCTCTTTGCAGGTGTTTAAAACTGACCCCACTACAGGTAAGGCCTTATCAGTTGTACATGCTCTCTATATGATGGAAGAATTAAATGATGTAAGAGAAGAATGGGCAAAAGCCATACAAGTAGTGGGGGGTTTTAAAATATAATTGGGATGTTGATATCAATAATGACTAAAGAATTCTTATACATGTGTGAATGTGAAAATGAATGGAACTGCAAGTTTCTACATGAATGTTTTTCTACATGTGTATGAATGTTTCTACATGTGTGAATGTAAAAATGAAAGGAACTGCAGGTTGCCACATGAATGTTTCTACATGTGTGAATGTGAAAATTGAATGGAACTACATGTTGCTAAATGTGTGAAAATGAATCTTGTTAATTTTGCAGGTTTGTGGCCTATCGTTGGCTGATATCAATGGATGATGTAAACCTACAGTTTAGAACTAAACTGCAGGTTCTGCATCCTGCGACCAGCCATACAGCAGGCCTACAAACTAATAAGATGAAAAAAAATCAAAACATAGGTGTCAGTTATTAGTATAAAACCGAGAACAAAGACATACATCCTCAGTTATTAGCAAAAAACTGACGTCTATGTGTCTAGGTACCACGGTCATGTTGGGAAGCACGACCATGGGGGATATGGCGTAAGTTAATAGAAAAAAAACCGCCGCCTAATGTGGCCAAACAACACGGTGATATGGTGTCGATTATTACTAAGAAACCGACGCCTATGGGGTCCTAGATGGCACCATTTTTGTGGCGTGAAGGGTTTGGGCGTCGGTTTCCCTACTAATAACCAACGCCTATAGTGCCGCTGTTGGTGCCCTTTTTGTGGCACGAAGGGTTTTGGCGTCGATTTCCCCACTAATAACCAACGCCTATAGTGCCCCTGCTGGCACATTTTGGGTGGCGTGAAGGGTTCTGGCGTCAGTTTTCAAACTGACACCTAAGGGTTCACCTTTTAGCGTCTTCCATATATTTGTCGCTTTTTAACTGTCACCAAAGGCCTTAAATAACCAAAACCAAAGGTCGTTTTTGTACTAGTGATGAATTCCATGCATCTAACTGATATCAAAGTTCCATGTTAGCTTCTATTTACTATTATGAGGGTATTCTATCAGTTTCACCATTTGTTGATCATATATGTATTTATTACATTTTATTTAGGGTTATTAACCCTAAATAGCTATATGAATCATATTACATAATTTCATGCATCAACATTATCATTACTGATCTTAAATGAATTACAAAATGAATATGGATTTACTGACATTTTATCATAATTTTAGGTCATCGTTTGGTATTTACTATCCATAAAATAAGCATTTCACAACTTGCATAATATCACTAAAATTAGTGCATCAAAAGTCTGGTATTATGCTTTCATATTGTTCTATGCATTTTTCTAAACATTTTGGTATAATATATATATATATATATATATATATATATATATATATTCGATAATCGAGCTAAATTCTATGATTTATACAAGGTCTGAGGTTTTTATGAAGATTTACCTTATTGTGGCCAATCAGCCATTGCCACGTGGCTTCACTCCTTGGTTGCCTGGGTTCTTGGTTGAGCCGGCCGGTTTACTAGTTGGTCTGCCTGGTCTAGTACGGAATTTGGTCAGTTTATTGCTACTAGACATGGTCCTCTCTCGTGAAGAACACGAGCAAGCAGACGCTTGCATTCGTCTCCCTACGTAGGCTGCCGCCGTGACTAGTCTCCTCCGGTGAGAGGAATCTGTAGCTGCAGTCCTCCTTTTCTGCCTCTAATACCCCCATCATTTTTTGCTACTTCGGATGGACCTCCACCGTTGGTCACATCCTAGGATGATGTTGTGGAGCTCGACCTCCACCAGCTCATCGATGTTGGCTGCCTCCACCGCGGCTAGCTCCGATGAGCAACATCTAGTGCAAAGATGCTACTCGCTCGCCCTTCAAGCTGCCATTGACTTTGATCTATAGCTCCCTGCATTGCTAGCATGCATTCCACGTGATCTCAGCATTACACTTGCATGCATGGGGGTTCTGCTTCCACACATGAAACTGTCAGCCATCAGATGTGTCCTTGGGATGAAACACAGTCTTCGAGGCCCTTCTTCAACGTTTGAACAATGGCAGGCCACTCTTCCTATGCATGTGTTCCTCTACCATAAGCCTCCATCTGTGCATTCTCTACACTACAAGAATGTCCATTGTTCTCTGTCTCAGCCTGCGTCGCTGCCACAATAAGCAGATCCAGTGAGCGATCTGTGATGGTCAAACCATCCTCTGCTTCTCCTCACTGTGTGTTCAGACTCATCCCTTCGATGGAATGCTTCTAGGATCAGACTCCTTGTCCTTTACTCCAGATCTTCACCGACCACAAACTCACCGTTGGTGATTTGTCTCTGCCATAACCATTGGTGATTCGTCTCCGCCATAGTTCTTCTATAAGCGCTTCCGCTGGGCTCCAGTCTCCGGCACGAACTAGGTTATTTCCCCTGTCATCCTTCTCCCTTTTGTTGTTGTGCCCAACATTTGAGATGGGGTAAGAAACAACACACTCTCTCTCTCTAATCTCTACCCAAAGTCATAATATGAGGGGTAATTTGAATCATTCTGGAGGAGGTGAGGCTAACTGCCTGCTCAGTTTTCCAGTCCATGCTAGGACCGCATCATGCGGTGATGGGAAGTTGCTACCTCATCCTCCTCCCACGTCCCTTATTGGACTAAAGGCAGAGATTTAAACATTTAAAGGTTAGGATGGTGCCACACTACCAATCTGTTGCTATGCTCTGTCAGTGCAAATCACAGCCGATCTAGGCCTAAAATTTGCAGATATTAAACATTGCTTCATGATACAACACAACACACATTATTTGATAATATTCAAACCTAGATATCTTCCCCTAGGAACCTTATTTGATCGAGAAGCTTGGGATGTTGGTTCATTACAATTATATCTATATTCTTATTCAATTTGGCATCAAAACTAGACTATTTGACCTTTCAATTAAATACCCCAACAAGGCATGAACTTAGGGACCTTAGTCATTAGATCAACCTCAGTCAACACTCAAACTTTACCAAAACACATATAACTCTGAACATAACTCAACATTCATGAATTTCGATATGTTATTGGAGATTTAAGAATTCCAAAAGTTCACTCCATCACATCCTACACACCTTAGAAGAAATTTCATCCTCAAAATTAAGCCATAATCCAGTCTTTCACATCATATACATCTTAAAAAGAATTTTTTCCTCAAAATTAAGTCATCCTCTTACTTCAAGGAAAAACCAAAAGGTCTTCCTATGTGCAACCTATCCAAAACAAAGCTCCATAATCATATCCAAACCACTATTAGGGGTTTTTAAAACATCTAGGGTGAAACACCCCTTAATAAAAGATTGGAACAAGGGTTTACAAACTCTGGTTATGTCATGACATATCTCATATGTTAGGGTTGTATCCTTATCTTTACCCATGCATTAGGGTTCCCACATCATATATATTTCTTGAAAGAGTAAATTATCATTAATCCACTTTATTCATCTATATCATATCAAGGTGTCGTAATCATTATGTTGTGCTAACTGTCAAACAATGTTTTTCATCTTTATTAAACACTAAGATTAACACCTCACATAACATTTTTCCTTCATATGATCTTATTTCATTGCTCATAATAAATTGTAACAATTACTAGTGATGTCATCACAAGATTAGCCAATAGTTTCACATTAATCATCATTATTCATGTATAAGGTTAACCATTTATACATTGAAATCTATTATATCATTTCTATATTTCCTTCATGTCATACCCTCGTATGATATCTCAAACTTAGATCACATTCTTACGTTTATTATACCATGGTTGTGCTAAACAATGAGTGAGTGGCTTATTAAACATATATCAAAACTTCATCTGGTCCAATTGAGGTCATATCCCTTATCATGAGGGTAGTGTCATGCTCAATCTCTCTGAGCTAACTCAACTCTATGAGTATCTCATATGCATATACCTTATCTTTCCTCCCTAATCTAGGGTTATTACGTCTACCTCATTGGCACTAGTCGATTGATTTACTAGCTCTAGCCACATAAGCACAAACCAAAACATGGTATGCCATCCTCTTTATAGGTCTCTACCCATGAGTTATTCTTACATAACACTATCTTTTACACATGCTACTAGTGTCCTATGTGGGAACCACCAACCCGATCTTGAGGCTTCACAGAAACTAACATAGATACCTCCTCCAGGGTCTTGGGCTCTCTCCCTCACCCAGATGGTAGGCACTCATATTCATGTTCACATATGCACACATATATAACCAACCTCTCTCTGACTCTAGTGGTCCTCCCAAGGACATCTAGGGTTCAAGATATCTATAGGAATCATGCATAGAGAAACTCAACTCATTCACTTAGGAGTATTCTCATTTAGGACATATCATAACACACATTTCTCATCTTTCACATATCCTGGAGTTTAGGTTCTCTGACCTTCTCCCTCTGGGTCTCACTCTCTCTAGAGTTAACCCAATAACCGGTCCCAACACTAGAGGTCCTCCTTCGTAAAAGAGATTGAGGCTCTTGCTGACTCACAACCTTGTCTTAACTTATCATATCTTATCATATAAAATCCTAGTTACTTTCATCATCAAAACTTATCTCAAATCCTCAAAACTAAACTTAAGCCCTCAAAGACAATCATATATCATCTCTATACATCTTAGATCGTTATCTAATCTTATTCCATCTATTCCATCTATCATGTATTCCAATAAGGCTCTAGACATCTAATCTAGAACTACTCTCTCTTCTAGACCGATGTCATTCACTTTCACTCAGGTTGCATGACTACCTCCTACTCGTACATGTGTGGGGACACATTTTTGTAATACATATATATAATAAAAAATGTATAGTTTTTCTCTGATAAAACAAGCGTCAGATAAAACTATTAAGGTTTGATCCGATTGGAATCAAAAACCAAATCCAAAAAATGATTGTCCCACACATAGTGGAGAGTACAGTGCCATGAAAACTAGTGAAAAGGGTGAGAATATGGTGTAGACCAGTGTAGCTACTCTAGACAATGAGCACCATATGTCTAGGGTTTCTCTTCCCTTGATGTATGTCATTTCCAAATAATGCAACGTCCCATACCGCTGCATTATAAGGAAAGAACGACATCTAAGGACTTGATATACAACAAGCACCATTCTAGACCTAATTTTTCGACATGTAGGTGCTAACCTAGAGGCTAGATCAGATCTAGTCTCTAAAAGCTGACTAATCTAACCCTAAAAGATTATTAAGTTCAAGGTTCTTTAGTTTTGAGTTGCATAATGAGCAAATGTCGGGCTTTGCTATTGTTCATGCTCTGATACCACCTGTGATGCCCCTGGATTTTCTAAAACTTAATCTGATGTGTGATGTCTACATTGAAACCTCACCTCAGCAATTATCCCAATTTAAACACCCCACACTAGGCTAAGAAGAATAAAATCAAGGGATTCAGAAGGAAACAATCAATAGCACATGCACATGAATAATAATAAAACCATACATCAATATGTTCACCATTCAACATATAATTACAACATGAATTGTTACAACATTTGATATTACATATTGAACCGCAAACTCTGACATATACATGTACTACCACTAAACAACAGGATCTTAAGACAACAGGTCCACCTATACATCAGCTTGCCATACAACTCTCAATTATCTTGGATCTTCAAGAGCATAACCACAACCTAAACAAAAGATTACATGTGGTACACATCAACACAATATTCAAGAATGTTGTACTAAGTACGCCTACGTGTCTTTTATATACCTCTCAACATATCTTGGCAAGAAGATAAAACTAATACTTGGCAGCATAAAAGAAATATAAGGAAAAACATGAACTTGCACAAAGATATTCATTAACAAACGAGAACACATATATTTTAAGCACATTTCCATCATATATCTCATACATCTGCCCCCAAAGGCTTTGATGTTTTTATGCCTTCGGATCGACCCCCAAGAAGTTTGTGATCATTACATATCTCGTACATCTGCCACTAAGGGTTTTGATGTTTTTAGGCCTTATGATCTACCCCTAAGGAGTTTGTGATAATTACAATGCACTGTACTACCAAAGAGTTTAGTACTATCATATGATGGATCAAATATTTTATGTTTCATGGTTTCATAGCCATAACTATAGAAAATCAAGTAAGATATGATACAAGAACAATCATTTGATCCAATACCATATGCCAAGTATTTTACTACACATATAACACAAGCATATTGTATAATAAGCCAAGAAAGAGGTAATGACATACCTTGATCAAGAGAAAATCTAATCATCACATATTCCTCATGTCAACTATCACTCGTGGTCAAACCCTGATTAAGACAAGATCACATACGAGATCAGGTTCTCATTCTCTTACATCTCATCTTAACCCTAATTACATTCATTAGGGTTTGCTTAGTTAAAAGGGTATTCCCATTATTATTTGTCTTCTCTTACACTTCTTGTTATCTACGATTGGTGTTACTGATGTTGTATTCCAGATTAGTATCAATTGAGTGAACATTAGTTTTCATATCATTATTTCCATGTATTAACCCTAGATTATATACATTAATCCAATTAGGGTTTCATCACATGATTTATGGGCCATCTTCATATAACATGAACTCCATGCATCTAACTGATATCAAAGTTCCATGTTAGCTTCTATTTACTATTATGATGGTATTCTATATGTTTCACCATTTATTGATCATAAATGTATTTATTACATTTTATTTAGGGTTATTAACACTAAATAGCTATATGAATCATATTACATAATTTCATACATCAACATTATCATTACTGATCATAAATGAATTAAAAAATAAATATGTATTTACTGACATTTTATCATAATTTTAGGTCATCGTTTGGTATTTATTATCCATAAAATAAGCATTTCACAACTTGCATATTATCACTAACATTAGTGCATCAAAAGCCTGGTATTATGCTTTCATCTTGTTCTATGCATTTTTCTGAACATTTTGGTATAATATATATATTTTTCCGATAACCGGCACAATTTCTATGATTTATACAAGGTCTGAGGTTTTTGTGAGGATTTACCTTATTGCGGCCAATTAGCCATCGCCACATGGCTTCACTCCTTGGTTGCCTGGGTTCGCGGTTGAGCCGGCCAGTTTACTGGTTGGTCCACCTGGTCTAGCTTGAAATTTGGACTGTTTATTGCTACTGGACCCGGTCCTCTCTCGCTAAGAACATGACCACACAGACGCTTGCATTCGTCTCCCTACGCAGGGTGCCACTATGACTAGTCTTCTCCGGTGAGAGGAATCTACAGCTGCAGTCCTCCTTTTCTGCCTCTAAGACCCCCATTGGTTTTGGAGACTTTGGATGGACCTCCACCGTTTCTCACATCCTAGGATGATGTTGTGGAGATCGAACTCCACCAACTCATCAACGTGGGCCGCCACCATCGTGGCTAGTTCCGATGAGCAACATCTGGTGAGAAGATGCTACTCTCTCTCCCTTCAAGCTACCATCCACTTTGATCTACATCTCCCTACATTTCCGGCATGCGTTCCACGTGATATCAGCGCTGCACCCTGTGATGTCCCTAGATTTTCTAAAACTTAATCTGATGTGTGACGTCTAAATTAAAACCTCACCTCAGCAAGAATCCCAATTTAAACACCCCACACTAGGATAAGAAGAAGAAAATCAAGGGAGTCAGAAGGAAACAATCAGTAGCACATGTACATGAACATTAATAAAACCATACAACAATTCGTTCGCCATTCAACATATAATTACAACATGAATTGTTACAACATTTGATATTACATATTGAACAGTAAACTCTTACATATACATGTACTACCACTAAACAACATGATCTTAAGACAACAGGTCCACCTATACATCAGCTCACCATACAACTCTCAACTATCTTGGATCTTCAAGAGCATAACCATAACCTAAACAAAAGATTACATGTGGTACACGTCAGCACAATATTCAGGAATATTGTACTGAGTATGCCTACGTGTCTTTTATATACCGCTCAACATATCTTGGCAATAAGATAAAACTAATACTTGGCAGCATAAAAGAAATATAAGGAAAAGCATATACTTGCACAAAGATATTCATTAACAAACGAGAACACATATATTTTAAGCACATTTCCATCATATATCTCATACATCTGCCCCCAAGGGCTTTGATGTTTTTAGGCATTATGATCTACCCCCAAGGAGTTTGTGATTGTTACATATCTTGTACATCTGCCACCAAGTGCTTTGATGTTTTTAGGCCATATGATCTACCCCCAAGGAGTTTGTGATCATTATAATGCACTGTACTACCAAAGAGTTTAGTGCTATCAAATGATGGATCCGTATGTTTCATGGTTTCATACCCGTAAGTATAGAAAATCAAGAAAGATATGATACAAGAACAATCATTTCATCCAATACCATATGCCAAGTATTTTACTACATATATAATACAAGCATATTGTATAATAAGCCAAGAAAGAGGTAATGGTGTACCTTGATCAAGAGAAAATCTAATCATCACATATTCCTCATGTTAACTATCACTCGTGGTCAAACCCTGATTAAGACAAGATCACATACTATCATTAGGTTCTCATTCTCTAACATCTCATCTTAACCCTAATTACATTCATTAGGGTTTGCTTAGTTAAAAGGTTATTCCCATTATTATTTGTCTTGTCTTACTCTTCTTGTTATCTACGATTGATGTTACTGATGTTGTAACCCTGATCACATACTTATGCTTTCATGTTGTTCTATGCATTTTTCTGAACGTTTTGGTATAATATATATATTTTTCTGATAACTGAGCTAATTTTTATGATTTATACAAGGTCTGAGGTTTTTGTGAAGATTTACCTTATTATGGTTAATCAGCCATCTCCACGTGGCTTCACTCCTTGGTTTCCTGAGTTCACGGTTGAGCCAGCCGGTTTATTGGTAAGTCTGCCTGGTCTAGTCTGGAATTTGGTCGGTTTATTGCTACTCGACTTGGTCCTCTCTCGCGAAGAACACGAGCACGTAGATGCTTGCATTCGTCTCCCTACGCAGGACGCCATCACGACTGGTCTCCTCCGGTGAGAGGAATCTACAGCTGTAGTCCTCCTTTTCTTCCTCTAAGACCCCCATCAGTTTTGGCGACTTCAGACGGACCTCCACCGTCGCTCGCATCCTAGCATGATGTTGTGGAGCTCGACCTTCACCAGCTCATCGGCGTTGTCTGCCACTGCCACGGCTAGCTCTGATGAGCAACATCTGGTGTGAAGATGCTACTTACTCACCCTTCAAGCTGCCATTGACTTTGATCTACAACTCCCTACATTGTCGGCATGTGTTCCACGCGATCTTAGCGCTACACCTGCATGTTTGGGTTCTTCTTCCCCACACGAAACCGTCGGCCGCTGGATGTCTCCTTGGGATGAAACACTGTCGTCGAGTCCCTTCTTCAATGTTTGACCAGTGGTAGGCCACTCTTCCTCGGCATGTGTTCCTCTACCATAAGCCTCCATCTGTGCATTCTCTACACTACAAGCCCGTCCATTGTTCTCCGTCTCAGCCTGCGTCGCTGCCACAAGAAGCAGATCCGACAAGCGATCTGTGATGGTCAAACCAGCCTCTACTTCTCCTAACTGTGTATTTAGACTCATCCCTTCGATGCAATGCTTCTAGGACTGGACTCCTCGTCCTTTACTCCAGATCTTCACCGGCCGCAAAATCACCATTGGTGATTCGTCTCCGCCATAGTTATTCTATAAGCACTGCCGCTGGGCTCTAGTCTCTGGCACGAACTAGGTTGTTTCCCCCTGTCATCCTTCTCCCTTTTGTTGTTGTGCCCAACAGTTGAGAACGGGTATGAAACAACACTCGCTCTCCCTCTAATCTCTACTCAAAAAAGTCGTAATATGAGGGGTAATTTGAATAATTCTAGAGGAGGCGACGCTAACTGCCCACTCAGTTTTCCAGTCCACGCCAGGACCGCATCATGCGGTGATGGGAAGTTGCTACCTGATCCTCCCCCACATCCCTTATTGGACTGAAGGCAGAGATTTAAACATTTAAAGGTCATGATGGTGCCACACTACCAATCTGTGGCTATGCTCTATCAGTGCAAATCACAACCGATCTAGGCCTAAAATTTGCAGATATTAAACATTGCTTCATGATACAACACATCACACATTATTTGATAATATTCAAACCTATATATATTCCTCTAGGAACCTTATTTAATCGAGAAGCTTGGGATGTTGGTTCATTACAATTATATCTATATTCTTATTAAATTTGGCATCAAAACTAGACTATTTGACCTTTCAATTAGATACCCCAACAAGGCATGAACTTAGGGACCTTAGTCATATATCAACCTCAATCAACACTCAAATATTACCAAAACACTTATAACTCTTAACATAACTCAACATTCATGAATTCCGATATGTTATTGGAGATTTAAGAATTCCAAAAGTTCACTCCATCACATCCTACACACCTTAGAAGAAATTTCATCCTCAAAATTAAGCCATAATCCAGTCTTTCACAACCTTCTCCTTCACTTGGAGAAGGTCTTCACCTCTTCTTCAACCTTGAAGAAGAACAACAATAGCTCCACCTTCACTCAAAGTAGCTTGCTTCACCTTTTCTTCATGGAGGAAATGGGTAGGGAAGATGGAATGGATTGAGAGCTTTACAATCACAAGGAAGTAGATCTCTTACAACTGGCGTATCTCACTCATAATCACAAAAAAAAGTGTAAACTAGAGAGATAAAGGGGCTCAAGGAGTTGCATCACACTCAACTATATCAAGGACTTAGAACAACATGAATGAGCAAACTTGGAATGAACTTGAAGGGGTCCTATTTATAGCAGGGGTGTTCCCTTGAGTGTGGGATCACTTAGGGTTGAAATATAGCCATTTTTCAAGATGCAAAAGATCTATTTTCACCCAAAACAACTCACCAACAGTTATAATCACTTTTTATGTGTTTTCTATATAGTACATTCGATAGAGTTTCAATAAAGGTAACTCGACCGATCCGCTAAATGACAAAGCCAATTTTCAAACTATCGGTCGAGTTTGTTTTAGGGAACTCGACCGATGAGCTAAAATTAGTTTTGCTCTGTGAGTCAGTCGGTTGAGTTCTATGAGTGTGCAACTCGACCGATGGGTCATGTTCAGAAAATCCATCATAGGATCGGTCAAGTTTGCAACTCGACTGATAAATAACATGTGAAAAATATTCTAAATTGACATTTGAGTTGTTAAACCTTGGAATTAAGTGTCCCTAATTTTTTCTCATCTTAGTTACAAGTCATATCATCAATACAAGTGATTAAAAAAATTATGTAAGGTCATTTGGAGTTATTTCCCAAATTGCACACTTGCATTGCATTTGACTTGAACTTGAACAAGCTAGGGCTTGTATAATTTGATCCCTTTCATGTACCTAAATCCTAAAATAAATCTTGAACAAACATGTTAGATAAATAGGAATGGAATGTTTAAGTCATTATCAAAATATGGGCAATGTATAACTCTCAAGTCAACACATTGATGATGATGAAATTGCAAAAGAGGAGGCAGCCTACGAGCATGGTTCCACTATATTTGGCACTGGTTCAGGTTAGCATACTTACGAGGAGGGGGAAGAGAAAGAGGACACTAGAGATGAGGACCTTTGACAAGAGCATATTGACATTGTGATAAGGCTCGAGGTTGATATACTAAAAGAACTTGGTCAGACAATCTGGGTGTTTCATATAGGAGGGCCAACAAGAGAAAGACAATAATGAAGCCTCTTTATCCGAAGTGTATGACCAGGAGAGTGGGTGCCACCCATTATGCATGCATGACTACAATGCAAGAATTGGGTAGAAACAACATGTTTGAGGTGGACTTAACATATTGTAGACTATTCAAGCTGCTCTCTAATGTGTAAGATACATACATTGAACATACACAATGATTTTTTGTGCAACTTTGGAGAACATCAAATATAAAGGGTAGGAGGCCATCTGGTTTGGGATGTAAAATGAGAAAAATATGCTCACCGCCTCCCAGTTGCACACCACTTTTTCCTCTAGCCCCGATAAAGGCAAGAGTTTCAATGAGGGTTGCTATGAAAAAGATTGAAACGTCAAATATACATCATTTTGGGAGAGATTGACTAGGCAGGATACTATCACACTGGGGAAATCAAAGACTAGTGGGATCTATAATCCCTTTTTGAGATATACACAAAAATTATGTACAAATACTATTAATACCAAGTACAAAAACCATGGGAGCCTCATAGAAGGACCTTTTGTAGTTAACTTCATGATAGAGAGTAAGAATGTCAACCTAGGGGTGCTCATGATTGATCACATGTAGTCAATTTCATCCAAGAATAAAAATCCCTTTGTTACTGGAGGAATTGTGACCTCAATATCTCTATCCCTAGGATGTGACATGATGGATTTGACCAAAGTAGAGGGAGTGAAGTAAGTGGATGTAAATGCATTGTGCACTCCCAATTGATCACCATTTTAACTAAGAGGATGCATTATAATGTCAATCCAACCTGCCATGGAATCACCCATTAGAATCCCTATAACATACCCACTCATTGATGGAATAGGCCCCTCAGCTGAAGCACTTAACTACATATGAGCTTAAGAGTAGGATCATCCTAGAGAGAACTTCAAAAATTCTATTGTCAATCTGCCTGAAGGGGTAGAGGAAACTAATGTGAAGGAGCAATTTCTTGAGGAGGAGGAGAAAAGAGAGATACACTGAGTGAGAAGGAGAGATGAAGCCAGATATCTTCATAGCACCAGTCCGTAATGAACACTTGTGGCATGTCCATCATACAGTCACATCTAGAGGTCATTTAGTAGATGCATCATGATATGTGGTTAGATCAATAGCAGATGCATCATTCGATCAATGATATGTACCATTACTAGCATGCATAAGTGCACATAAACCCCTAGTAGGGTGACGATCTTTGGGGAGCCCTTTCTAGATATTAGGAGATATACCTACCTCTATATGTAGACTATTGAGGGAAATATTACCATCGTCCTCCACTACTGGGAGGGCTACTACCATAGCCATCAGAGAAATAGTGATTCCTACCCTATCACTCCTAGAATTTAGTTTCATTTTGATTGATAGTATGATTCAAAAATTTGGGATGGTAGGGTGGTACACCCTCATTTCACTCATTATCCTAATACCCTATCATTTACCTCTTTTTTTTGTACACTTTCTATCTAAATTATGTTTCTACTTGCTTTGCATACATGCATGCATATAGTTCATTTTCTTGCATTTTTTGCATAATCTTTTGTTATTACTTTCTCTTTTGCTATCCCATGCCATGTATTGCACTTAATTTAGGTTTTGTAGTTTCTTGTATGTATTAGTTATAGTTTTCTTATTTTTCATTTATTTCTTTCTCATGTAGGTTCCGATGTGATTTAGGGCAATTTGGCACCATTTTGGCCAATATTGCCGGAACTTGATATTTCTTGCCTAAAAGCATCTTTTAACTAAATCGCTACATTTGGAATTGAAAATATTGACCTTCTACAAATTCATGTCACATTATCGTGGTCTATTTCTAAATGGACTCAATATTTAACTTCATGCATGTGAACCACCTTTTTCATGCTTGTGAAATGTTTGGTTGAATTATGATTTGAGCAAGCCAAATGCTTAGGGTTTATCAGATCTCATGAAAAAATATGGTTGCCTTCTTTTCACGTTCATTTGGTGTGCCATTAATTGATGAATAATGTCGGATTAATATTCATGTAGAAGATCTCATGTTGAAACCCACACTAGTGAGTCCTCTGTTGACTCTCTTTTTTCACCATTCTATACCTCTCCACCTTAATAAAAGATGTTAAAAAACACAAAAAGAGTAACCCTTGGCCACCCTCTGAAATCTTAGGGTGGCCAACACTTCCTCCCCTCTGCTTCACTCTTACCACCATATGCCCTAACTACACCGAGGGAAAAGAAATAAAATTTCAAAAAGAAAATAAAAGATTCTTGTATGTAATAGCATCTAAACAAACATAAGTATAGTGCTCCAATCTAATATCACTTCAGTATCTCATTGCAACGCCCTTCTTCCATTTGCATGCCCATTTAGATAGGAAACATCAAACCTAGCTCCTTTCACCTTTTACATTTCCATGTGGGTCACCTATAGCGATTTAGATGTGAGATTGAATGCATGAAGATAAAACAACACTCATAATCATCTTAGAATAATCACCATCATTAAACGGTTTATTCAGAGCTATATGAGAACCATACAGATTGCTTGTGTATTTTATGTCATGTATTTGATGTGTTTAGGCTCAGTTCTTTGATCATAATTGTCTTGTGAAAAAGGAGAGGAAAGAGGTGAAGTACATATATTTAGTCATCATCACGCCATCTAGTCAATATACATCAATTTCAATGCATTTGTCATTTCTTGCTTTTTTTTTTAAATTCAAGTGATATTGAGTTGAAGCATACTTGAGGACAAGTATGTTTTAACCTTTGGCTGGTGATGAAGACATAATTTGGGCTTCATCTTGTGTTTATTACTCTTTAATCACATCTAAACAAGTTAAAATGTATATTATTTCTCTCAATAAGCATATTATTGTAAAATGTGCTTATGGTTATTCTTTGCATGTTATTAGGTACTTGTATCATGCTTTAGATGGAAGGGAGATCAAGAGGAGTATCCTATGGGTCCTATACCATTGGATGAGCCCTATATCATCCCTAACCTACCACATGTGGTCAAGAGTTGATCTAAAGCATAGAGCAGCATGAATAAGGACTTAAGAGTTTAATTGAACATCAGAGACCTAAATACGGTCCATGGTACATTGCCCGACCATGGTACAAATGATCCATATCATAGATAAAATCCAAGAGTTGAAGCAACTACAACAAGTCATCCACTACGATTGTGTCCAGCAAAATGGTTGTGGTGTTTAAGATCCACCAAGGATGTGCAAGTCAAAATGGTCACGGTGGGATGCTCCCAAGATGATCAAAATGAAGGAAATGGTTAAGTCATCCTCCCTTCAAAATGACCATGGAAACCACGATGGTTGTGTCACCACCTACCCACCACATACATGGTGTTCACCATGATTGTGCACCTAACACATCCTAAAACAATCTAAAGTTTTCACCCATTATTCCTCACATGTTCTACCGCGGCCATCATCATTCATCCACCATGTCTATAGTTCCCAAAACATTTGTGGTGGCCAACTAACATAGTCACATTTTTCACTAATTTTCCTATTTTTGCCCCCATTTTACCCTATGCTTCCCAAGCCACTATATATACCATGGTGGCGTCTGGCAGTTGAGATCAGCACTAAAGGCCACCTACTCTAGAATTCATTAATCTATCCACTCTCTCCCACCTTCTCTCACTCAATTTCCACCATATTCCAGTTCAAACCCCTCGCTTTCTAGGGTTTTGGCCACTTACATGAACCATCCAAATCTTTTGGTCCACTAAGGAGGGATGAGGATGTGCTTCTACATATGGAGGTGAAGCAGGAGGAGTCTTCACCAAGCTTCCATGGCTATATACTCTTCTTGTTACATCCAGATTCCACAATAATCGGTAAATAATGAAATTAGGGCACAACTTGAGTTCAAGCAAACTACACACCACTATTAATCATTCATGTATACCTTTTTTAAAACTGAACCATATATGAAATATAACCACATGAAACAACATGTACTAGACACCACTTTTATACTCGATCTTATTGCAAACATAAAAGAATAGATTAATTTATCTATACTATCTTTTAATATTTCATGATTGTTGGCTTGACTATTAAATACAAACACTATCATGATCAAACATTACTACCACTTCATTCCCATACAACTATGTGTACTTCTAAACAAGCACCTAGAGTGACAGGGACCGACTACCTAGACCTTTCTAGCATCTAATTGTGCACGACTTCAAATATACATGTAGATCTCCATATGCTCAGGTTCTCTGTAAAGATCTTCCAACTAGAGTGATGAGCTACTCACACAGTGAATGAGTGCTTAAATGAAATAGTTTAAAGCACTAAAATAGTGAAATATATAATCTTGAGCAACTGAATTTGAAGTAGAATAGTAACAAACTATAATGGAACAAGTCATTCACAAACATATAAATGGAAGGATTTCTCTTGAAAACCACAAGGAGAAAAGCAATATCTAAACATTCTTAATTAATCTTAATGGAAACTAGTCATTCATAAACATACAAATGGCAAGTTACTCCAAAGAACTACAAAGTGTAAATCAATACATGAACATACTTGATTAATGTCTTGTCCAACTTATTATGACATGAACCCACATGAAGTGTTGCATGACATGTGAAAGCATCACAACAAGCTATGATCTCACTATACAAAACTTAGAATAGACCCGGGACTCTAAGTCTACTAACTAGCTACCTAGTCTACAAATGGCCTTGCCACATACGTCCTCAGCTGCAAAACACTTATGTGGTAAAACTGGACTTTCCTGTAAAGCTAGGTACTAAAGTGGAGAGTCAAAAGTATTCTGGATTAAACAATCTACTCCAGTGATTTCACCATGGACAACTCACGAAATAGTACCAGACTGGATACAATCAGGATCTCTGGTAAATGTTTGGTACCTAGATAAAATTGCACTAAACTTGGTACCATTGAGATCTCAATTTTATGTTGGGTACCACTGGGTATACTGGAATCCCTAATTAATGTGGGATACCCCTACTATTAAACAAGGGTCATCCACTGGGCTTAACCCTTCTTGCCCATCAGAATGCTTCATCTTTCTTTCCTAGACATTGCTAGTGGGTAAGTCGCTTCCTCCACGGTGGTGCAGACTTACATAGGGTTCTACAGTGTTTAGGGAATCTAGTGTGTAATTCACTCTTAGATTTTGATGTACAATCATCTAATCAACATTTATAAACTTCACCTTGTATTAAGTTCTTTTCACAACTTTTCTATAATTTGTATTGTAAATTGGGCTACTCCACTTACTATAATGATGAAACAATGGAATGAAAATACTTAATTTGATGAATAACCTATTCACAGGGTTTCATTTTCTTCATTCACATATAGCATGTTTCACACATATGAATATATTACATCATAAACTTTAACTAATAAAAGGACTATTTCTTCTAGATCACATACAACTAAACATGTTATGAAACCTTGGTATGAAACTAAACTAGGGTTTCCACACCATTCACTGATATATCATGCAAAAGTATGAATTGAATAAAGAAAATTGAAATCTTCAAATGAATTGTTTTTTACTAACTTCCATTATGTCCATTCACAAACTCTCAAATTTTCAATCGCCTGGGGTTTTAGCCTCTTTACTGAGATATCAAGAAACATTAATAAATTTAATTTAATGCCTAAATAATATTGTCTTATTTGTACTAAACATTTAGATAAAACAATGTCCAAATCATCAAAATTCTTTACTTAGTTGTATTGCAAATTCAGATATAACTGAAAAACCTGAGGTTTTGATATTTTCTTCTAACTCATGCAATAGAATCAGGGGTTCTATTCTAGATAATTTGTATCCATTTCTAATATGATTTGATCTTTCAAAATTCATCACATCAGAAAATAATCCATTTCTAAATCATCTTGTAAAAGCTAGAACTGAAAGGCAAATTTAGGCTTTATCATCATATATAGAAGGTACTGAAACTTCTAGTAGATTTGATTGATTCTAATGCAATTTACTATTGAATGGACTAAGGTGTGAAACACCTTAAAAATGTAGGCTAAGAACTAATTTCATTGAATCAATGTCAAATTTCAAGCAATCCACCGTTTCTTCTTCCCTTTAACTCAAAAACCCTAGGAAAAGAGAATTGTAGAGAAAGAATGATAAAAGAGGGTGATTGATACCATCATGAATCAAATAAAAAGAGATGTTGAATCTAGACATGAAAGAAAATATTCACCATGAAAACCTTCTTACTTGCTTTCATCACTCCTTGGAAGATAAAACCCTAGATAGGCATCTCCACCTCCTTCCTCACTCAAATCTTAATTCTACATCTCTCTCTAGGATTTCATTTCTCTAGAATGAATAACAAAATATGAGAGATAATAGTGTGTTAGTTTACTCATATAGAACAATTAAGGTTCTTGGGGCAACTTCAAATTTGCCCTACTTTACATTTTCTTTTACTTCAGTATAATTTTGTCATAAAATGTTTACTGAAAATGTTATCTTAATAAGTCAAAACTCCTCAAAAAATTATGAAAAATGAGTATGTTGTTTGAATAAATTTTCAGAGCTCTAGTTAAAATTTTAGGATATTAAGAGTTACCAACAAATAACTAAAAATCAAAGACTACACTGTGATGTTGTAGTTTGCAACATCGTCAATTGCATTGCAATTTGATTGACCAACTTATTCAAAGAACAATCCAAAAATTTTGAAATTTTGCACCGACATGCATAATTGAGTTATCCAAATTATACTCAAACTAAAAATAAATATGATTTACCTATTATTTTCTAAAAGAATGTACTACACCATTGTATTTATTAAATTATGTGCTCATATATTGTCAAAACCCTAATTTGGCTAACTAGGGTTTGTACTTCTCAAATCATAATTCTTCAAAATAAAAGAAAAATTTCATAACTAGACTATCATTATTAATCAAGCTTAAACCATTATTACTCTAGTTAAGCATGTTATCATCCAAGTAAACCCTAATTAGATGTTGAAAATGAAATTGGGTCATTACAATCTCTTCTCCTTAAAAACTTTCATCCTCAAAACATAAATATGTAGAAAACGTGCATTTAAGATATCTTCTTAGATTCATAAATATGACTTGCTCTAATTTTTCATATCTATATATGTAATTTAACATCAAATCCTTTATTTATCTTCCAATCACAATTGGTTTAAAGTGAAGCCTTTAAATGACAGAAAATAATTTTCTATGTCACAATCAGTTACTAGGAAAGAGAAATAAAAATGAGTCATATTAAATCATGTAATTATCTCTTGAGGTGTTAGCTTCGTGTTGGTAATCTGACCTAACTATCTCAATTTATATTGTTCAATCTGTACTATTGTTCTACATCACAACTAAGTTACCAATCATTCTCTCTTGAAGTATTACCTTAATACCGGTAATGTCATCTAACCATCTCAATTTATATTGTTCAATATGTACTATTGTTTTGCATCACAACTAGGTTACGAAAGAGAGTTCACTTTGTAGTTTTGAATTTTACTATTGTGCTACTCCAATATCAAGAACTCATAAGTTGCAAGACTAGGATTAACAACAACTATACAATATTGAGCTAGATTACTGATATGAATGGAAAAAATCATAAAAGATATCCTTTAAATTTAATATATTGCATGTAGATGTACAATTGGAATCATGTGTAAACATATATACATCTAGGTATACCTTTGGGAATTTAATTTTCTTAAGAAAATCATATATCAATTAAAAACACTTATTCCCTTATTTTTTATGCATTATTACTTACTTCTTACTTTTACCTCTCTGATTGATCCAATGAAATAAATGTATCCAACCATAAAATATCTAAGGTCAACATGGATTATCCATCAGTCTTGCTATTACTGCAAGACTTTATTTCATGTCACACTTAGATCATATCTCACTTCTCCTTGTGTTCAAATCGCACATCCTACGTTTCAAATTTTATTTATTATCCTCAATTATTATTCATTTCTATGGTGTTTATCTATCTTTGTCAATATATATATTTAAACATTGGATTACTATCACTTCTAGTTTACTTGATATATTGTTAATCTCATGATCTTGTTTATAATATTGTCTGTACTCAAGGTCAAATCACTAATCGGTTCACTTGAACTACTAAAACCCCAAGCATTGAAACATGTGATGCTTATTCATAACCTATCCTCATAGAAACATGCTTTTACCTCCTTTAATTCAAAATTCAAATTATATCTCTCTTGTAGTTTACTAAAGTCTTCCTTATGTTTTTTCATTTGAATTTATTTTCTCTTATTTGACATTTCTAGTAAGTTATCTTCTTTATTTACTCTATTGGCGTTTCATCATTCCATACCGTGTAACATATCAAAATTTTCAATTTAAAATAAACATGCCCAATAAGGCTAAGTGACCTAGTTAATCTTCTTCTGATGATTTAAAACCTTAGAATAAGTCATACATGTGGCAATCAATCTTTCAACATGTCAAAATTCAATTATGTACACAACTCTACCATGATATGTAATAAGGGATATGCAGGGGATTAATATAAATTTACCATAAATATGTTCATAATATGTTCCATTACTTAGTATATGAGTATGTAATGAGAAATTAGAGTTTTTTATTAAATTTCGGCAGTTTAATTCTTCTCCAATTATTATTTATGCATTAAACACCCAAAGTACCAAATGTTATGAAACATATGATTCCCAAGCTCAATTGTAATATTTGAGTCAATATTTGGATTCATCATGGTCCAATATATAGCATGCCCACTTTCATTATGTTTTAGTAAGACTAGCTATGCCAAATATTATTAGAAATAAAGGGATCAATCATGTGTATATTAACCTACTTTTGACCTATCTATTTGTCTAATGTGATATGCCTAAGGGATAATTTAGTTTGGATATAAAACCAACCCGCATATGTACTTTAAAAGCATGAGATCAAAAGTTAATAGTTTTACACCCAATTCCTTTATTTGGTTTAATGGAAATTAAACCAGTCCACTTGCTTTGATTGTGTCTAGTGATATGCAATTCTGGGTAGAAAGTTTCATGGTGACTTTTGGATCAGGTGCTAAAAGTTATTCGTAACTCGGTATTCATGTTTTGGATCTATTCAATATGTCTCGTGATGTCATCTATCATGTTCTTGTTACCCTGTGAACTACTTTCTAAGTTGTTAATGACCTAAAGAAATAAAACTACCCCCAAAAGGAGAACAATCTATTTTCCTCAGATTTATGTAGGAACAAAGAGGGTGGGGGGTTTCATTTTCACATTGTGGATCAAAAAAGCTCACAATTGAATGCTTTCAGTTGCAAAACCCCTACATTTAAAGTTGTATGAGTTCAATTTCTACCCAACCAAATAGGCTCTAAGTTGCAACCATTTTCCTATGGTTTCATGTCCACATTTTAGGCCTCGTCATGGGTTCTTTATCAACCCTCATATCATAATCATGGGGTGAAGACTTCATCTTTGAACACCAACCTTTCCATGTCAAGGAGCAGTAACCAACATATAATTTGTCAATTTGTATCTCTCTCTCCCCACTCCACACTCCACAATTCCTAATTTTCTTGCAACCAATAGAGTTGTGAAGTCCTCTCGACTCCACAGAGCCCCTGCTCAAACCCATAACACATGTTCAATTGAAGATTCCCAATAACTCCTCCAACTCCAGTACACACATCCACCACTCCACTTCACCCACAGCCATCACACAACTCATACCAACTAAGAATGCATCCTCGACCATTGGTAAACCTTCCTCGGGTTCCAATTTGGATTGAGACTAGTTGAAGAACCACCGCAGACTCAATCTACTTCTTTGGCAATAGTGAGCTTGAGCATAGATCTCTGACATACCAGTTCAATCAAATCTCAAGTAGGCATCCTTATAGAATTATCTAACTTCTACTTATGCCCTTTTTCTAGTGATCTCCATATAAAATTAGTACCCTTAAAACTGATTTCTTGTCATTAGAGCTTGCTCGTTGGATAGGCTTCTCGACCACACTCAGGCCATGGAAACTATTCTCTCAGTCTCATCGTAATACCACAAATATGAAATCATGGTTTTCTTACTCAAACTACCACTGTAATACCATTTTTGAGTTTTGAGCTTCATCCCCTATTCCAGTCATTGTAGCATATTTGTAGGGTTCATGTTGTCTTTTTACACTATGGAATGTTAAGTTGCCTTTACTCAGATGTCGTGAACCTAAAAATGTGATTTATATCTTGTTATTTTAGGGATTTTTGTAGTTTCTAGAGGTACTAGGCCTCTAGTCATGGAGCTAACTAAAAGTTATGATCTGGGGCACCATAGGCTTAGTCTTTTAGATCCCTAAGATCGTCTGGGTATGAGGAACTCCATATAGGTTTTCTCCTTGAAATAGAACTATCAATGTTTACTTTTCAATTATAACTTCAAGCCCCAAGAGTGATACTCGATGTGCCACAATTTAGGAAGAAGAAACCAGATGGACGAATTTATCTACTACCCCCACATCATAAATTAGTGTGTCACGCCTCCCATGGGACTTTTAGTGATTTTGCACTTCATTTCAAGTTCCACCACTAGATGATGCAAGTCAATATTTTGACTAATTTAGCCCATGTCACGCCTGTTCTTGTTAAATAGATGATAAGCAATCCTTCTGTACTTTCTTTTATTTGAGATTCCAGTAATGGTTTTAAATTATTTATGTCAATTCTGATTGGACAATATATGACTAACTTTCAAAAATATGTAGAAATTTCTATTGGTTTCACATGAGGATAGCCTATGTATGAAAGTTTATCTATCTATCTAATCAAGGTTTCATACTCATATTCCCCAACAAAATTCCATGATTTATTGAAAACCCTAAAACCCTAGGTTTAATCATGATAATTAATGCACTTATCAATTGAAAATTATTATTAGGATTGATCATGATTCAAGCTACAGTTAGTGTACCTACTCAAACTCATGTGAGTGGTCATGTACACTGAGTGTTAATTTTGGGTTAAGGATTATATATTATTTGCCTATTTATTTATATGCTTATTCAAAGTATAAGTATATTAGTACTTAATACATGATTATGGAAAATTATGCTCATGTTAAGAATGTAGGTTTTCTAATATTTGGATTTTCATGTTTTCATCTTGAACATTATGTATTATTGTCATGTAAATGATTCAAGAAATCAAGATAATCATGTTTAATGAATTAAGAAATCATATTATGTAATATAGTCCTCTAAATCATGTTTGTGTGAGCTGTAACCAGCCTTATTAGTTGTATGGGGGCCTTATGTGAGTCTTAAATGGCCTTATGTGATCCTTAACTGGCCTTATGTGAGCCTTAACTGGCCGTATGAGCAATGTGGTACATTCAGGAGTGCGACTCTATTAACATAATATAAAATATTCATTTTCATGTAATCATGACAATTTACTTAAATCTTCAACTAATCATGTTAATCATATTAAGTACTCATGTTTCAAGTTATTTTCATGTCATTTTAAAAATAAGTTATTTTCATGTATACTACTCAGTGCCACTCACATGCTTCATGTTGCATTGAGGGTGCCTTTATCCACGTCATCTTTTATTCATAGGTTACATCTAGTTGTTTTGGTTTAGGTTTTTGGATGATGTCATTATATACATATTAAATTTTCCATCTTATGTAAACATTTGAATACATGGTTGAATTCATTTGGAATGGGTGGACACTAGAGTTGGTATGTTTCTTTTGATTGTTAGAGAGGAGATTAAGGTTTGAAGGGTTTAAAAGAAAAGTTGAGTTAAAACAATTGTGGAAGTAAGCAAAGAGAGAAAGAATAAAATCTAAGTGGAACTATAAACTAGATTTAATTAACTAAGAAAATAAGTAAAGTAACACTATCTAAGCAATATCTACCTTAATTAACATTAACCAAGGCAATTAAATAAGCAAGAGATAAATAAGCAAGAGAAGCTAGGATTGCACTAAGCAATCAGCTAGTTAAATCATAACACAAACAACTAAAAGCAAGAACGATTACTCTAGGAAGAACTAAGTAACATACACAAGAAATTGAACTAAGTAAGCAAAATAAAACTAGCTATCAAGGGAGCAAGTTAGAGTCCAGAAAGTAATTGGAGTAGTGGGTTGTTTGGGATATATGCAACCGTCAACCTTGTCTGAAGGTCCTACTTATAAGGACCCTGACCCACATTTTTGGGCTAACCCTATTTGTTTTGCTTAAGTGTGTTTCTTATCTCCTTTCTCTAATCATTTAAGATGTAATTAGGGCATGGTGGAGGTTTTTGTTCCATGTTTGAGCTTGTTTCTTGATGCTAGTCTTTTGTGGAGAAGTTTTGGTGCAACATGCAATTCTCCCATAATAGGGGTTGATGTGCAAGTTTGCTGCCTCTAGAGTGTTTCTTCTCTCTCTCTCTCTCTCTCTCTTGGCATAATCTATAGGAGAGAGGAAGTTTTGGGCACTTTATTTTGGCCTTGGTTGAGTGGTGACATCCTTGGTGATGTTTTGGGCACATGTTTAAGGTGTGCTTTGCTCATTAGAGTGTTGTCTCGGGCTAGAGAGCCTTGAGGAGACCTGGTATTGGTTTGTGGTTGCCTTGAGGAGGCTTGATATCGTTTGAAGGTGTCTTTAGAACACAAAATTCAGATATGGATCTTGTGTCATTTACATCTCCGGCCCAGTCGACATCAATATAGCTAGTCAAAATGATGTCTGTAGAAGCTAGTTTTTGTACAGGAGACCTCACGACCAAGTGCATTTTCTAGATATCACATAATACCTTGTACTTGGCTACAGTGGCATTCAAGAGGTTTGGCAATGTCTTGGCTGATCACGCTAACATCAAAGGTTGTGTCTGGATTAATACTCATTAGATAAATGAGTTTTGCAATTGTGCATCTATATTACTTGGGATCATAAAGGGGTGGGGTGACTATGGCCAAATTCTACTCCTCCCTAAACCCTTTGGGTTAAAAGATGTTCTTGATTCCATGTGAAGAGAAATTCTTATTATATTCTAAGAAGGGTATAGAGAATATATATATATAGACTCGTCTCATGGTACAGTGTACCAAATACAAAACTTAACATAAACTAGACCAACACTAATTGGCTTAAGTAGAGTCAGCCCATTTAGTTATTACATAGATAATATATAACATTAAATATATATACAGTCAAGGTAATAAATGTGACACACCTTTTCTTCAAAGCAAACCAAATGATGTTTTGGCAAAACTTGATCATTGCCTTTATTAAATCAATGACCTTGTAAGGATATGTTGTAATCTTTTCATACTTCTTATTAGTATTGTTACCAAAATGTAGCCTCCATGACCCATCTCCTTAGCATAAAACACAAGTGGTTATTCAATATTTAGGTATTAATTATTTAAAATATATTAAATTTATTTGCCGAAAACTTTATAATAAATATATGTTGTTCTAGGTTACTTTGTGGTCTGCAAAATCTTAGATAATTTTATTCTAAAATTAGCGAACCTTTATACTGCACTTTGCAACTAAGGATAATGTGGGTGTCACATTTTGGGGTATAGTAAGGGTTTCTATTGCTTTCTTGAAAAAGTTTCCACCAACTTGGATACATTATGGGCACATTTGGTTTCCCGGATTTTGTCGCGTTGGATTGTATTTTGACATCCATTTGTAGAAAATTTATGCTTGGTTTGCAGGATTCAGAAAATGAAGCTAATCTTGGTATTTCTAGACAAAGGGAATCCACATTTGGTTTTCATCAAAACTCTCTCGGATGCCAAAATCAAGTTGTGACTGGTCGTTGGACTAAGACAAAAATAAATGATGTACTTTATATATCCAGGAAATCAAACATAAAATTTATGTTTATGGGATTTTGAAATGCAACATTTAACAAATACAAGATGGCCTAAATTCAACATTCTTAAAAATCCTGCTAACCAAACATGCCCTATATACCTCTATTCAACTTTTCTTTGTTCTCATTTGCAAGAGGACATGGGTAGAGCAGCTATGGAGATTGCAATCTATTAGATTGATCAATGTCTATAATGATCATAACTAAGACAACTTCTAGTATAAGGATATGGGTGGACCTAGAGATGTGTTACTCTACTTGACATATACATATCACACAATTTTGTAGTAGCTTGAAGCCTTGAAATATGTCACACCATTCTAGCTTCTAAAATAAAAGCATGGATTTTCAAATTTGAATTCCTAAAGGCAACAATGATGTTATGCTACTGTAGCTTAGTTTTTCTTGTAGGAGCTTAATTTTTTGTTAGTAACATCATCTTGAGGTAGAAGATGATTAAAACAATATGCTATGTAAACAGACATGCTAAACCGATATGCTTTTTGCTAAACCAATATACCTATCATGATGTGGCTTGTTATGACCTAGTGGTGACTAGTGAGGAAGAGTGTTGGATCATGAGGCTTTTAGTTGAGTATGGAAGTTGACATGGATAACCCTAATCTGACACACATGCAATCTGATACACCCTAGCTCAATACATATAGAGTAGAAGTGAGTAGTACTTTCCCTTAAGGCTTTGGTCGGTACCCTAGTTGTTGGTATGGCTGATATCCCATGATGGTGAAGGTGGTCGATATCTAAAGAGATATATAGGCCGATACCCTTTAAGATGGTATGGCTGATACACTCTCTTATGTACCTCTAATTGGTATCATTTGTGGTGCCCGATACAAAGTAATGATAAACTGATACTCACCTTGAGGTTGGTAGGTCGATACCCTATGTGATGTGTAGTGATGCATCTTTTTGATGCTAGGGTCACATGGTGTGATGTCATACCCTATGGTGTAATCAGGTGATGTGTAGTGATGCATCTTTTTATGCTAAACCTAATTGATACCCTATGTGATGTGTAGTGATGCATTTTTTGATGCTAGGGTCACATGGTGTGATGTGATACCCTATGGTGTAATCATGTGTATGATGTTGAAAGATAACTCTCTCTTTACATGTTTCGTAATAATGATAAAAATATGTTTCCACATCCTCTAGATATACTTCATAATGATGAAGGAAGTGATGACCTAAAGATGGTTGTTGATCCAACCTTGCAAACCCTAATTGGTTAAAAGAGGAAACCCTAACCTTGAAAGATGTAATGTCCTTTGTTGGACATGGATTCTAAAAGTTGACAGTATCAATGATGCATTGTTTCTCTTATTATATGTTTCTAACCATGTAGGTAAACAATGTTATGCATAGCCAGGTATGAGCTATGATGTTTATTATATGTTGAAATAAGCCTTGAGAGGAAAGTGTGTTATGATAGCCCCAAGCGAAGAGTTAATGGTCTTATGACCTGGTGATAGCTACTTGCCTTATGTGAAATTGACAGTTTCTCTCAAAGATGAGATGAGGGGTTGATACCCTAAGATATGTAGTCCTGGTGATGGACATTGGTCCTTGTGAGGGACATTGGTCCTTGAAATGGACATATGATGAACAACAAGCATAAAGGGACATGATGTGATGAGATCACACTTAATGTGATTCAATTTGCTCTAGTGATGAGTTATGCCCTATTTATTTAGATCTTGTTTAGAGATTATACATTGTAACTTGATTGATGCTTAAAGATGTTTAAATTGATCAATTAATCAAGAGAAATCTAATAGTGTAGTTTGCCTTGTGCCATAGATCCATTCAATGTTAGAACTTGTTGAATGGTGAAATGAGTTTAACTCAGAGCGCTTATTGTTGAATATGTGGGGTGCAAGTTGAGGTATCTCCTTGTATCCTGAATGTATATGAATGGTATTGGCTATGGTCATTCCCCAATAATGAGTACATCTGCGGTCGTAGCTCAATTTGAGATATAGGAATGGTTGCAGTCATATCCTAGTAAAGAGTGTGGCTGCGGTCATAACTCACTAGCATTATGACATGTACCAAGGCGGGCTAGATATGTATAGTTGGACTATAAGTCACTAATAGTAGTCTGACAAGTGAGGTCACTGCCAATGTCCTCATACTGACTGAGGGGATGAGGTCATGGATTCTGGCTCTTCCACTAGACCTTGTAGGGAATCAATTTTGACTTATCAAGTGGTCAGATAGATTTGGGTGGTAATAAGTTGTCTAGTATAATTGTATAGGATCAAATACGAAAACATTGGTTGAAGCCTTGCTTGATCTTTATACAATGTACTTGATAGAAAATATACATGTTATTCATATTTCTGTTAAATTATCAATATGTTTCATAATTCAAAAGTAATAGTCCTTCCTATTAATAATCTTTACCTATTTCATCTTAGTTGTAAATATACTATTGTCCAGTTTATCTTCTCTGTGATAAAAATAGAGTTGGTGGTGAGTTATATCTCCCACTAAGATTTGGAATCTCACCCCGTGGGTCTCCCACATCCTTTTTAGGTGGATGAGCATGAAGAGTTAGCGATCGTGTAGAGGAGGTTGAGCAGTAGCTACAAGGGCAGTAGCCGATAAGGTTGGAGGTGTTTCTGGATGTCTTTTGTTGATAGAGTCTTAGAGTCATCCCTATACACTCCAGTCTTTGGGAACGTTTTATAGAATTTTTGCAGATGTGCTTTCTTTATGTTCCCTTTGTATATCAGACTTGATGGAATCATGTATATATGTTTTGGAATAGTGCTTTCATTACAAGTTGACAGCATGCCTTGTGAATGCTTTGAGGCATGAAAGGACTCATGTGTAAAGGTTCTTTCTATATGGCTATTTTATGCAAAAAGGTATTTATTTTTAGTATTTTCTCAGTAATCTATTCGTTAATCTTTCTTCTGTGGTTATGTTTTGAGTAATCTCTCTGTATGTGGCGTGAGGCATCACAATTTGGTTGGTATCAGAGCTTTAGGTTCACTGAGTCTATAGGAACAGAGGACTAGGGTTTGTGTCTATTTTAGTATCCTCCAAGCTATCTTATAGTTACTTCTACTTATGTAGAAGAAGAAGCGAAAGCTTAAAGATGTCTGGAGAACACAAAGAACATGCTGCCAAGAGTAGTGTTGCTGCATCAGGTTGTGGTGCAAATAACCAGGCATGAGAAGATCGGGAGCCTGAAGTCCCCAAGTTTGACCTAGCCATGATACAAAACCCTGCCTTTCAATCACTTTTTGGGTAGTTTAGGGCAACGATGACTCCTATGACAGACATGATGCCTACACCTTAGCCTAGGGCACTTGTTCCCCAAGTTGAATCTTCAGGTACTGGGAAGACTTTTGAGCGGCTTTGCTACGTTGGGGCAGTTGAATACACTGGAATAGCTGACCTGGCAGATGCAGATATGTGGATGACTGAGCTTGAGAAGCCCTTCAAGATCCTAAGTATCCCTAAAGAGGTTAAGGTGAAGCATGTTGTGTACCTTCGGAGAGGGAATGTTAGTGATTGGTGGGCCATGGAGGAGGATAAGAGACCCAATGTTATGGTTGGTTGGGAGGAGTTCCAATGATCGTAAGTTGGTACTTTCCTTGGACATATCTTGATGAGAAGATCAGTCAGTTTGAGAGGATTCGATAGGGGTCCATGACGATCAATGAGTATGAGGCAAGATTTATGGAGTTTTGAGGTTTTTTCCTCACATGGCTTCGACGAAAGATGAGAGAATTTGTTGTTTTAAGAAGGGGTTGAACACTGATTTGTCTACCCCAACTGCTGCTTTGGAGAATGGGGAGAGGTTTTCTACATTTGTGGAGTCTGTTCGAAGGATATAACGATTTGTGAAGGAGAAGAGGGAGGCAAGTACCAGGAAGAAGTTTGCACAGTTTCAAGGGTAGTATCCAGGTGGCTTTAAGAAGCTGAGGTTTACTGTACTGCCAGTGTCACAGAGGTTTAGTACTTTGACATAGTGGTCACCAAGTAAGGATAGAAATTGTAGTTTTCCACCCTCAGGAGCCCAGAGTGTTGCATCCATGTCGTTGATAGGGCCATCTAAGCCATGGATTGAGACCCGAGCCTGTCACAAGTGTAGACATGTTGGACATCTGAAGTGGAAGTACCCGATGAGGGATGATGAAGTGACCCAGCAACAGAGACTGAGTCAGCAAGGCTCACAGAGACAACAAAACAATGGCGCATGAGGATGAGGATGCGGCCCAACGTCCCAAGCGGGATCGTCTACTCAGGGAAGCATAGGACGGGGTGATAATAGGCACTGGATAGATTCTACGTGATGAGTCAGCCAAAGGAAGTGGTCAACCCAAGAGTGGTGTTAGGTCAGATGGAGTTATTTCATTTGAATTTGTCTTCTTCTAGCTTTATATCTATTTTGGTTGACCCAGGTGCTATGCACTATTTCATCGCACATGAAGTGCTTAGTAGTTGTTCTTTGCTTGTTAGTCATAAGAAGAATATCTTGTTACTATAAACACTGTTGTTCGGTTCTGTATTGTTGTAGGATGTGTGTCCTTCTTATGTTCTCTCTTTTTCGGGACATAGCATTCAAGTGGATCTCATACCACTTGACATGTATGGATTTGATGTGATCCTTGGAGTGGATACCTTGGAGAAGTATAGAGTAGTCTTGGATTGTGGTTCCAAGCAAGCAATGTTTGTAGATGGTAGTGAGACGTGGATCTTCCAAGGAGACAAGAAGATTCTCTCGACGTGTCTTGTATCAGCTATGGTAGAAAGGAAGTTTCTGAGACAAGGTTGCGAGGCATTTTTGGCACACATGGTGGATACAGAGGTGAGGAGTCTTAGTATCTAGGAAGTGTCGGTGGTTTGGGAGTTTGAGGACGTGTTTCCCAAAGAGTTTCCAAGTATTCCTCCACCCCGTGAGATTGATTTTGAGATCAATCTGGTTCTTGGCACACAGTCGATAGCTTGAACACTGTACAGGATGGCACTGACAGATATGTCAGACTTGAAGAAATAGTTACAAGAACTACTTGACAAAGGTTTCATCAGGCTAAGTACATCATTGTGCAGTGCCCCAGTGCTATTTTAAAGAAGAAGGATGGGTCTATGAGGTTGTGCATAGATTATAGACATTTGAACAAGGTCACGATAGAGAATAAGTATCCTTTGTCGAGGATAGATGATATATTTGATCAGTTGCGTGGCACGATAGTGTTCTTGTAGATAGATCTGTGGTCAGGCTATCATCAGTTGAGGATCAAGGAGGATGACATACCAAAGTTAGCTTTTAGGACGAGGTATGGTTACTACAAGTTTGTGGTTATGTCGTTTGGGATGACCAATGCACCAACATCGTTCATGGATTTGATGAATAGGGTGCTCTAACTGTTCCTTGATTAGTTTGTGGTTGTATTCATAGATGACATTTTGATATATAGTCAGGATAGTCAGCAACATGAAAAGCATCTATGTCAGGTGTTGATAGTGTTGATATAGCACGAACTTTATGCTAAGTTCAAGAAGTGTGAGTTTTGGTTGAGGGAGGTATCTTTCTTGGGGCACGTTATATCTATAGAAAGAGTATGTGTGGACACTAAGAAGGTAGAGTCTTTGATAGGATGGAAGAAGCTAAAGACGTCAAAAAAAGTGTGTAGTTTCCTAGGTTTGGCAGGCTACTACCGGAGGTTCATCAAGGACTTCAGTGTTGTCGCCCTACCCCTAATAAGATTGACACAAAAGAATTTGTTGTTTGTCTAGGATGATAGATGTCAATGTTCTTTTCAGTTGTTGAAGGAGAATTTGACTAGTGCCTCAATTTTGGTTCTGCCTAAGCAAGGAAAAGGATACATAGTCTTCTGTGATGCATCCAAAAGTGGTCTGGGTTGTGTATTGATGCAGGACAAGCAAGTGATTTCTTTTTCTTCCTGACAGCTTAAGAAACACGAGGAGAATTACACAACTCATGATTTGGAGCTAGCTATTGTGGTTCATGCTTTTAAGATTTGGAGGAACTATCTGTATGGGGAGAAGTGTCAGATCTTCACATATCACAAGAACCTGAAGTATATCTTTTCACAGCAGGAGTTGAATATGAGACAATGGCGTTGGATGGAGTTGATCAAAGATTACGATTGCACGATTGATTATCACCTAGGAAAGGTGAATGTCATGGAAGACACTTTGAGCAGGAAGTCTTCATCTATGGATAGAGGTCAGTCGAGTTCTTTAATGTGCCACAAGCAAGACATGTTGGTCTCCTTGTGCTAGAAGAATGTCAAGTTGGAATTCTCTTTGTTAGCCAGTTTGTTAGCACAATTACAAGTGAAGCCTACCCTGATACAACAGATCAAAGAAGCTCAATAGATAGACAGACACTGTAACATAGTGGATTAGATCAGAGTTCGACAGCGAGAAGCATGATGGTTTTCACGAGACAGAAGATGGGATAGTATGTTATCAATACAAGCTAGTAGGACCTGATGTGGATAACTTGAGGAAGATGGTGTTAGAAGAGGCTCATACATCTATGTATGCTATGCACCCAGGTAGTACCAAGATGTACCATGATCTAAAGGATATGTATTGGTGGCCAGGCTTGAAGAAAGATATAGTTGAGTTCATAGAAAGGTGTATAATATGTCAACAAGTCAAAGTTGAACATCAGAAGCTTGTAGGAATGTTGCAACCATTACCAATACCTCAGTGGAAGTGGGATCATGTAACTATGGACTTTGTGGTTGGTCTGCCTAGGATAGCCAAAGGTTATGATTCCATTTGGGTAATCATTGATCGATTGACCAAGTTGGTGCATTTCCTTCCCGTGAAGACAACATTCACAACGGAGAAACTTGCTCAAGTTTATGTTGATGACATAGTGTGTTTACACGGTGTTCTAGCTACTATCATATCTGATAGAGGTCCTCAGTTTACAAGTCACTTTTAGGAGTGACTGCATACAACTTTGGGTATGTAGTTGAAGTTCAACATTGCTTTCCACCTACAGATAGATGGTCAATCTGAAAGGACTATCCAGATCTTGGAGGATCTGTTGAGGGCATGTGTTCTTCAGTTTACAGGAAGTATGGATATACACATTAGTCTGATAGAGTTTGCCTACAATAACAGCTATCAGAGAAGTATTGACATGGCACCATATGAGGCGTTGTATGGGAGACATTGTAGGTCTCTATTGTATTGGTGGGAGTATTTGCTTCTGGGTCCTGAGCTTGTGTAACAGATGATAGAGAAGATCAAAGTGATACATCAACAATTGAAAGCAGCACAAGACAAACAGAAGTCATATGCAAACAATCATCACAGACCCTTGGAGTTCTAGGTGGGAGATAAAATATATTTGAAGGTCTCTCCCTGGAAAGGTGTTTCGAGGTTTGGGAAGAAGGGTAAGTTGGCTCCCAGGTTTATGGGACCTTACCCAGTTGTGGCATGAGCTGGGAAGGTGGCCAACAAGTTGGAGTTGCCACCTAAGTTGCATAGGTTGCATCTAGTGTTCCATGATAGTATGCTAAGGAAGTGCCATCCAGATACAGAGTCAGTGTTACAGCCTATGGAGGTGGAGCTTGATGATGATATGACCTATGTGGAGGGTCCAGTGTTGATCCTTGATCGAAGGGTGAAGAAGTTGAAGAGGAAGGACCTTATTCTTGTGAAGGTTCTTTGGAATCATTGTGGTGTTAAGGAAGCCACATGGGAGCTCAAAGAGGAGATGAGGAGGAAGTACCCTTCTCTTTTCTCTTAGGACTATGGGGGCAAAATCCCTATTAGGGGTTTATGGATTTTAAGGACCCCAACCCACATTTTGGTCTAACCATATTTGTATTACTTAAGTGTGTTTCTTAGCTCCTTGCTCTAATCATCTAAGATGTAATTAGGGCATGTTGGAGATTTGTGTTCCATTTTTGAACTTGTTGCTTGATGCTAGTGTTTTGTAAAGAAGTTTTGGTGCAACATGCAATTCACCTAGAATAGGGGTTGATGTGCAAGTTTTCCACCTCTAGAGTATTTCTTATCTCTCTTGGCATCATCTAGAGGAAAGAGGAAGTTTTGGGTGCCTTGTTTTGGAGTTGGTTGAGTGGTGACATCCTTAGTGATGTTTTGGGCACATGTTAGAGAAGTGCTTTGCTCATAAGAGTGTTGCCTCAGGCTTGAGATCCTTGAGAAGACCCGATATTGGTTTATGGTTGCCTTGAGGAGGCTTGATATCAGTTGAGGGTGTCTTGAGGGACATCCTATTGGTTTGGTGGTACATTGAGGAACACCATATGGTTTTGTGGTGACTCTAGAGATGTTCCATATCAGTTTGTGACCTAGGGTTTCATCCCTATCTGTTTGGATGAGTGTATTGACCTTGACCTTCCTTAGTGACCAAGTGACTGAGACATAGATCCTATCACCTTGTTGCATGGTGTTACATGTGGCCTTTCTTCTTGGACATGTGTCTTCTAGGGTTCTAAGGTGGTGACACGTTCCACTTTCTCTCTCTCTCACCAGCCATGTATATATACCCCTTTCTTCCCATGCAAGAGAACCCTTTTAGTGATCCTTGCTTTCTCTCCTTGGTGGTCGACCATGAGCTTGAAGATCACTCTCCCATGGAGCTTGGTGGGTGAGCTAAAAGCTTGTGGTTCTCCCTTTCATCTTCTTCATTGGTAAGCCATGGTTTTCTAGCTTTCTTTCTCTCCTTCTTTCTTCTTCTCGGCCATGAACCTTGGTACCTTCTTTCCTCTCTTTTGCTTTCTTAACCATGGTCCTATATTATCTCTTGGAGGTATTGTGCTTGGAGGATCTTCATCCTATACCTTGAGTTCATGATCTTGGAGCTTGACCATAGATCTTAGAGCTTGGTGGTTGTTCTTGAGGCGGGTTATATAACTCTAAAGCCTCTTTGTTATTATCACCTTTCTACTTGTTACCTTTATAGTTGTTCTAAGCTCATTATATCTTGCTTGTTAGTAGTTTTATTTGATAGTCGTGTGTTCTATTTTGAGAATAGAACTTTGTGAAGTTTTTTCCATAAGTTGCACTCCTTTTTCCTTTGCCCTATTAATAACATCATCTTGAGGTAGAAGATGACTAAACTAATATGCTATGTAAACTGACATGCTAAACCGATATGCTTTATTCTAAACCGATATACCTATCATGATGTGGCTTGTTATGACCTAGTAGTGACTAGTGAGGAGGAGTGTTGGATCATGAGGCTTTTAGTTGAGTATGGAAGTCGACATGGATAACCCTAATCGGACATACATGCAATCTGATACACCCTAGCCTGATGCATCTAGAGTAGAAGTGAGGAGTACCTTCCCTTGAGGCTTTGTTCAATACCCTAGTTGTTGGTATGGCCAATATCCCATGATGGTGAAGGTGGTCGATATCTAAAGAGATATATAGGCCAATACCCTTTGAGATGGTATGGATGATACACTCACTTATGTACCTCTAATTTATATCATTTGTGGTGCCTAATACAAAGTGATGATAAACCGATACCAAATGATGATAAATTGATACTCACCTTGAGGTTGGTAGGTCGATACCCTGCTTAGGTTGGTTGCCTGATACCTAGGGTCAATTGATACCCTAACCCAAACCAATACCCTATGTGATGTGTAGTGATGCATATTGTTGATGCTAGGGTCACATGGCGTGATGTGATACCCTACGGTGTAATCATGTGTATGATGTTGAAAGATAACTCTCTCTTTACATGTTTCGTAATAATGATAGAAATATGTTTCCACATCTTCTAAATATACTTCATAATGTTGTAGGAAGTGATGACCTAAAGATGGTTGTTGATCCTACCTTGCAAACCCTAATCAATTAAAACAGTAAACCCAAACCCTAAAAGATGTGATGTGCTTTGTATGACATGGATTCTACAAGTTGATAGTATCAATGATGCATTGGTTCTCTTGTTATATGTTTCTAAACAATGTTATGCATAGCCAAGTATGAGCTATGATGTTTATTATATGTTAGAATAAGCCTTGAGAGGCAAGTGTATTATGATAACCCCAAGAGAAGAGTTAATGGTCTTATGACATGGTGATGGCTACTTGCCTTATGTGAAATTGACAGTTTCTCTCAAAGATGAGATGAGGGGTTGATACCCTAATATATGAAGTCTTGGTGATGGGCGTTGGTCCTTGTGATGGACATTGGTCCTTGAAATGGACATATGATGAAAAATAAGCATAAAGGGGAATGATGTGATGAGATCAAACTTAATGTGATTCAATTTTCTCTGGTGATGAGTTATGACCTATTTATGTAGATCTTATTTAGAGGTTATACGTTGTAACTTGATTGATGCGTAAAGATTTTTAAATTTATCTAATTAATCAAGAGAAATATAATAGTGTAGTTTACCCTGTGCCATAGATCCATTCAGTGTCAACACTTTTTGAATGGTGAAATGAGTTTAACTCGGAGCACATATTGTTGAATATGCGGGGTGCAAGTTGAGGTATCTCCTTGTGTTCTGAATGTATCTGAATGGGATTGGTCGCGGTTATACCCCAATAATGACTACAACTGCAGTTGTAGCTCAATTTGAGATATAGGAATGGTTGCGGTCATATCCTAGTAAAGAGTGTGGCTCTGGTCATAACTCACTAGCGTCGTGACCTATACCAAGGTGGGCTAGATATGTACAATTGGACTATAAGTCACTGATAGAAGTCTAACTAATGAGGTCACTGACAATGTCCTAGTATTGACTGAGGGTATGAGGTCGTGGATTCCAGCTCTTCTGCCAGACCTCGTATGCTACCGATTTCGACTTATCAAGTGGTCAGTTGGATTTGGGTGGTATGACTTAAATCCTCGGGGCATAATGAAATATGTAATCAGCCTTGTAGTATAATTGTATAGGATCAAATACGAAAACATTGGTTGAGGCCTTTCTTGATCTTTATACAATGTTTTGATAGAAAATATGCATGTTCTTCATATTTATTTTAAATTATTAACATGTTTCACAATTCAATAGTAATTTCCCTTCCGGTTAATAATCTTTACCTATTTCATCTGAATTGTATTGATATTGTTGTTTAGTTTATCTTATTTTTTATAATAATAGAGTTGGTGGTGAGTTATATCTCCTGCTGAGATTTGGAATCTCACCCCATGGGTCTCCCACATCCTTTTTAGGTGGACGAGAATGAAGAGGTAGAGATCATGCATAGGAGGTTGAGCAATAGCTAGAGGGGCAGTAACTGATAAGGTTGGATGTGTTGTTGGATGTCTTTTGTTGATAGAGTCCTAGAGTCATCCCTGTACACTCAGGTCTTTGGGAACTTTTTGTAGATATTTTGTGGATGTGCTATCTTTATGTGCCCTTTGTATATCATACATGATGGAATCATGTATATATGTTCTGGAATAGTGCTTTCGTTACAGGTTGACAGCGTGCCTTGTGAATGCTTTGAGGCATGAAAGGACTCATGTGTAAAGGTTCTTGCTATATGGTTGTTTTATGAAATAAGTTTTAATTTTTAATGTTTTCTCAATAATCTATTCACTAATCTTTCTTCCACGGTTATGTTTTGAGAAATCTCACTTTGTGTGGTGTGGGGTGCCACACTACTCATGCAGATACATCCCATAATTAATCTATCAAAAGAAACAACAAGGAGAAATTTAGAGTATCAATCATACCCTAATATTTGGCCATGGGTGGCATGGTGGTGTATGTACGAACTAGTCTCTGCCACTTCCCATCCAACCTTATGGGTCTCTATTGACTATGACATAGGTATATATTAGTCTAAATTATCCAAGTATAGGTTTTTAGGTACAGTTCTCCTAATACAATTAGGAGAAAGTAGTGATAAGGGGTGTGGAGAAGGATATTTCACCTCCCATTACCCACATTCAACCACTAAACATGTCTTTTCCTAAGTGCATATGGAGGAACATACCTACATACTTAAATCTCTCATGTACAACTAGCAAAATCGACGGATAAAGGGGAAGGGGAGAAACTAGCTAAGATTCCTCTAGGGATCTTAGGAAGTTCTCCACCAAAAATCCCAAAATTGCCCCTTTCTCTATGCCTTAAGTGATCCATAGAAAGAGGTAAGGAAGGACATAGCAATAAACAATGAAATCAGAGTACAATGCATAGATAAATCCCAACATGGTATCATAGTTACATATTTTTCTCCCAAACAGCCAAAAAAAGGGTCTTAGCTATTCATGATAAAAGAAGTGGGAGAAAAATATAGAAGCACCATGGATGTTGATGGAGAAAAATATAGAAGCACCAATGTTCATCTCCAGCATATCCAAGCATGACATCCTCATTCAAATGGGTGATATGGCATGGAAAGTGGATGTAAATGACCAAAACCTTAGAAAACTAGGGTTTATGGGGTGTAAGATGAAAGGAGATTGAGTGGTAGAGGTGGATGGCAGTCAAGGAAGCTAATGAGTGCTAATAGAAGCTAACTTTTGACTCCCAGTTTCCTCTAGTGTATGTATAGTGGCCTAAGGGGTTTAGGATTAAGTGGGGCTAAAGTATTAAAAGTGACAATGGTAAGCATTAGGGTTAGGTGGGTAGCACAATCGTGGAGATCACCACGAATGTGGTGGGTAGGTTTAGGAATGATTGTGGTGGTGGATACTGGTCATGGTGGTGGTAGTGAAAATGTTAGGTATAAAGTGGGAATTTTATGTATGGTAGCATGATCATGGTGACTGCATGGTAGGTGGTACAACTGTGGTGAATGAGGTAGGGGATGTCATTTTCTTGGGAACAATCATCTTGTTGGAGCTACCACCGCAGCCATTTTGGATAGCATGACCATGGTGAGTCTATCTTGTAATGATCATGGTGAGTCTATCTTGCCACAGTTGTGGTGAGTCTATCTTTCCATAACCTTCCTAGTTGGCATTGACATGGTGTTGTCAGTGTCCTTTTCCTTGGAGACCCTATGATCCACTGGATTTTAGGGTTTGTATCATGGTCATGGGTAAGTACCACAACTGTTTTGGGGGCTTTAGCGTGCACTTGAGTCTTCTAAGTGTCCATTTATGGTGCTCTTTGATCAAACTCAATCCTTGGCCTCTTGGGGTAGGTTGGCATATTTTTTGGGCTCACTTTGGGATACTTCATGGCTTGAGAAGTCTGAAACTCATGCTCCTATAAAAATATGCAAGAGCATCCATTAGTGTATTTTTTATAAAGTGACACCTATTTAGAATTGGCATGCATTCCAAACATATCGATGGGACTAAGGATCAAAATAACACAATATGGAAACCCAAACTAGGGATCCATCACCACCTCAAGCTTAGAATATACTTATACACAAATATGCTCCACCTAAATCTCTTTTCAACTCAATCTATTAAGAAATGTTAATTGCATTGACGTAGATGGGTCTTTGTCTAGACAGGTTGAACCTTGAACATATAATTTGATTCACCTCTCTCTTCTTTTTTTTTTGGTGAATCACGCGCCACCTCTCTCTTCTTTTCATTCATGACTTGAATACAAATAAACCACAAACCACATCGACTTCCCATATAGGGTGTCACAACTCATGAAACTAACATGTCACTCACAAGGCTCCTGGTAAGACCGTTTCATTTCATATATTTGACTTAAGCCTTTAGGAGTGTGGTTTTCATTTACTTGCTTTCTCTCCTCAAGTTCAATATAAACTACATGAAACACTTGGCTATGTTGGAGAATGTTGGTCTAGGGTTGAATTTCCCCATCCCAATATGAATATAATTGGGAGAAAGGGTTGTGGAAGGAAGATGGTGTACTATTACATAGGAGCACTCATCTTTCATTTTTCTTAGATGCTATTACATTGGAGCAACCTTTTATTCTCTTTTTTGCCCACATTTTATTTTTGTTTTTCCGTTGTGTGACTAGGTCATGTCACTCATGTGGTGGTAGGAAGAAACTGGGAGATGAGGGATTGGCCACCCCAAGCTTTAGAGGGTGGCCAAGGCTGAATATATGATCTTTGGCATTTTTTTATGAGACGGTAAAATAAGAGATGGTAGAATATTATTGGATCAAAGAGGGGTCAAATAGTGTGATTTTCTTATAGGGGTTCATGTATGAAAATTCGTCCCACAACTTTCACAAACAAAGGAAGACTATAATGAATCCAAAAGTTTTGTTGACCATATTCTTTCACAAGCCATGATAAAAAACCTTAGACTTGCACAGGTTGTTTCAATTGCCTCTCATCATTTAATTCAATCAAAGAGAAGTAAAAGAACATGTATAAATTCAAGCATGTGACTTTATCAGTCAAATATACCATATGAAGAGGGGGTCTTTACATTCATCAAAGGTTATTTGTTTGAGTTCCAGTTCAAAAAGGTAGAGATTAAGCTATACCAACCTTTGGGGCAAAATGTCTCAATTTTGGGCATATTTGGCAAAATGGTGCCAAATGCCCATATTCACAATAATACCTAAGCTATAAAGTAGGAAATGACATGAAAAGAAAATCATAACTCAAGTGTCTGACTAAAATACACTCGAGTGTATCCTAAGAAGAATACACTCAAGTAGTTTTTCATGATGATTTTTTTTTAATCTAATACATTGATCTTCTTAAACATCTTGTGAATAGCTCATATGTGAAACTTGACCCTATTTGGACATTTATAGGTCATGTTATTAAGACCACAAAAATTATAAATTTCAAATTAGTTTCTTGCATCGATTTAGTTTCCCTCAGATGTGTGACTTATAATCCTCCAAGTGAGCTCAGAATTTGTATGTAGCCTAATTATACTATGACAATGAAGATCAATGGTTTACATTTTACAAAAATATAGTCTTGTAATGCAAACACAACCTGAGTGTAGTGTGTGATCTGTACAATTGAGTGTATTCTAGCCTGACTCTCTCTCTCTCTCTCTCTCTCTATATATATATATATATATATATATACACACACAGATATATATATATATACACAGATATATATATATATATATATATATATATATATATATAAATAGAGTCAGGCTAGAATACACTCGAGTGTATTAGGAGCAGAATACACTCAAGTAGTTTTTCATGATGCAATATTTGTTTTCAAAAATCTAATCCGTTAATCTTTGTAAACATGTTGGGAATAGCTCATACGCAAAATTTGAGCACATTTGGACATTTATAGGTCATGTTATAAAGACAACAAAAATTATGTATTTCAAATTAGTTTCGTCCGTCGATTTTGTTGCCCTTGGATGAGTGACTTACACTCATCCAAATGGGCTCAAAATGTGTAAGTAGCGTAGTTATAGTATGACGGTGAAGATCAATGGTTTACATTTTGCAAAAATAGTCTTGATAAGAAAACACACGTGAGTGTATTCGTGCGATCTGTACACTCAAGTGTATTCTAGCATATATATATATATATATATATATATATATATATATATATATATATATATATACATATATATACATATATATTTATATATATATATACATATATACATATATATTTATATATATATATGCATATATATATATATATATATATATCTACTATTACCATACTAAACACCAACTCATTTCCATCCTCACCCTCACTTTCCGTCCTGACGTGTTAACCATGTGATTTCTATCATGCCATGGTTTTTCAACACTTAGGTATTTCTTTCTCGAGACTTTTCGTTGTTTCCTCATGCGACTATTTCGTCGTCTTGAATCAAGCATATGGTGTGTTGTGACAGATGAACTGAATGATTGGGGTGTTCATCCAAAATGACTTTTTTTTATAAAGAGAGCATGTCGCTTCTTATATATTCATATCGGAAATAGCAGTAGCTACAATGTTTGCATCAAAATCCTCTTCAACGTTCGAGGATTTTCAAAGCAACAAGCCAGTGAGGCTAAGGTATGGGCGACCCCATTGCCTTGCCTACGGATAAAACAACAATGAAAAGACAGATAAAAAAAGAAGATAAACGATATATCTCCTGCACGGTATTGTCCTCGTATCCCCGTCCCCATCTGCCAGCCTTTACTGCACGCACAAGAATCTCACTGTCCGTCTCCACGATCAAATCCTTCAGGCCTAGGTTCAAGGCTAGACAAATGCCATGTAGGACTGCCATTCCCTCTGCACTAAGCGCTGAGAACGCATGGTCCAGATGACATTGGTACGTAACCTTGATGTTCCCTAGATTGTCCCTGAAAACAACGCCAATACCCGCTCGACCCCCACTCTAGACATTGGCGTCAGCATTGAGCTTGAAGCATCCCTGTGGTGGAGGAGTCCAAGTAGAAAAAACAGTGGTGTTCTCCCTCTATGTCCTATCACACACTGTTGTAGAGTAGCGCCCATAATCTACCACTAACGTAAGAAAACTCACTGCAAGCGCAGGCACATACGGTTTCTGGGGATCAAATATGTGCTTGTTCCTGGCTGTCCAAGCTACCCACAGAAGGGTGGCACCCTCATCTCATCTCCCCAAATCATCATCACGTAGGATCTCCCTAATAAAACTCCTCACGTCCATGACTTCGTGGTTGGGCCAGTGTTGCTGTCCCACAGCCCAAACAGGTCCCGTAAATGTACACAACATTAGCGCATGAGTAGCATCCTCCTTGTGTGAGGAACACCATGGGCAAAGCTCATCCTGAACTACATTTCTCCGAAAGAGGGCTGATCTGGTCGGTAGTATGTTTCGTAAAACTCTCCAAATGAAGTGCTTTAGTTTTGGAGGCCAGCGTTGTTTCCACACTCTCTTCCAATCGTCTTCTTCCAAGTCATCCAACAGATCATCCCCAGTGCACAGTAGACTGTATGCACTACAAACGGTGAACTCTCCTCTGCTTTTCCTATCCCAACAAAGAGTGTCTATCACCTCTCTAGTACTCAAAGGTATTGCCCTTATCATAGACCTGATATGAGGTGGAAAAACATCTGAAAGAGCTCTGTCATCCCACTATCCCGTCTCCACATCTATCAGTCCTACCACTGATGTGTAGGTCACCGGTCCCTGTATAAGATATCGCTTCACTGACCCTCCCAACTTTGGAATCCACTTGTCCTCATAGATATCAATCATCCTTCCATTCCCCACTCGCCAGAGAAAACCCGATTTAACCAGCTGAAGTGCACCCCATATACTCCTCCACGTATAGCTCAACACACTCCCCATCGCTGAGTGTATCACAGAAGTCTGTCTGTAGTACTTTTCCTTCAGAACACAGTTGATCATAGATCCCTCGTTGGTAGCCAGACGCCATCCCTACTTTGCCAGTAAAGCTTGGTTGAAAGCGGAAAGATCTTGAAAGCCCATACCTCCATATTCCTTTGGTCTGCATAATCTCACCCAACTGAGCCAGTGAATCTTCCTCTCCCTATCTTTCATACCCCACCAAAAGCGTGCAATCAAAGAATGTATCTCGTCAATGAGTCCCTCTGGCAATCTAAAAATACTCATGAGGTAAGTGGGAATCGCATGTATCACTGCCTTTATGAGCACCTCCTTCCCTGGCTTGGATAGCAACTTTTCCTTCCACCCCTATAATTTTTTTCCAAACTCTATCTTTTATCACAGAAAAGACCACCTTCTTGGATCGCCCTATAACTGTAGGAAGACCCAAATATCTGTCATGTCGATCCACCTCCCTAACCCCCAACTTGGTTTTGATAAAATCCCTCCTTTCCACGTCCACGTTTCCGCTGAAAGATACCTCAGTCTTCTCAAAGTTAATTTTCTGTCCCGATGCCCTCTCATATTGGCTAAAAATCTCAACTAAAATGGAGCATTCTTCTGAGGTAGCTCTCGTGAAAACAATGATGTCATCGGCAAAGAAAAAATGAGAAACCCGTGGTGCTGTCCGACAAGCCTTTATTCCATGAATCCTTTTTTCCTGTGTTGCTTTTACAAGAGATAAAGAGAGAGCTTCAGCACAAAAATGAAAAAGATAGGGGGATATTGGGTCACCTTGGCGTAGTCCTCTTGTCGGTCTTGTGGATCCCCTCCTATTGCCATTGATGATGAATCTATGTGAAACACTCGACATGCACTCATACACTTTAGACCTCCACCTGTACGGGAACCCCATCTTTTCCATCACCCTCCCCAAGAAAGACCACTCTACCCTATCATAGGCCTTACTCATATCCGGTTTCAGTGCCGTCAACCCCTCCTTGCCTTTCTTCCTGTGTCTCATGGTATGGAAGATCTCATATGCCACTAGGGCATTATCGGTGATCATCCTGCCCCCAATAAAAGCGCTTTGGTTCTCAGAAATAATATCATTCAGCAATGGTTTGATTCTATTCGCCAGGACTTTGGTAATAATTTTATAGGAAACATTGCAAAGACTAATAGGGCGATATTCAGAAATATGGACCGAAACTTCTGTCTTTGGGATGAGCACAATGTCAGTATCATTAATCTCTTCAAGGTTGCATTCTCCTCTCCACCACTCTGAGATAAACTCCATCAAGCTCCTCTTCACCGTTCCCCAGAACTTTTGATAGAAAATGGCTTTCATGCCATCCAGGCCAGGAGCTTTATTAGGGTGCATCTGTTGCAAAGCTTTCCAAATCTCACTCTCCGTGGGTGTCTGCTCCATCCGTGCAATATCGTCCTCTTGAAAAACCCCTTGCATGCCTTCTAGAAGAACTTCCATGCCATCTGGGTGTGAAGTAGAGAAAAGAGAAGTGAAGAAAGAGGTGACCACCCCCTCAATTTCCTCTGGTTCCGTCTGCCAGCTGCCATCCTCCTTAAAAGTGCCTTCTATGGTGTTCCTCCTTTTTATTTGGCTCGCCTTATGATGAAAATATTTTTTGTTCTTGTCCCCATCTCTCATCTCATTAGTGTGTGCTCTAGTATGCCAGAAGCTTTCTTCCAACCTCTGCAGCTCCTGTAGCTCCTTGGCCAGATGGGAGCACTCCTGAATCATGCCATGTGAAGGTGGTATATTTTGTTCCCGAACCAGGTCCTTTTCAGTTCTTTGGATCCGTCTTTTAATGAACCCAAACTTTTCTTTCGCCCAAGTACTCAATCTGTCAGCACACTCTCTAGTCTGTGAAACGAGGCCTCCTCCCTGATTTTCCTGCCAAGCTTGTTCATCTACCGCCCTGCACTCTGTGGATGAAAGCCAAAGGGTCTCAAATCTGAAACTCTTGCCTCTTTCCTTCGCCTGCCTGGCTCTCTCAGCCCAAAGAAGGATTTGGCCATGATCCGAGTTACCGATAGGAAGATTTTTTACTTTCCGCACGTTAAAGGTATCACACCATTCTTTATCAGCCAGAAAACGATCCAGTCTTTCCTTAATGAGATTATCAGCATGCAACCCTCTCCTCCAAGTGAATCTGCAACATGTGGACCCCAAATCAACCAGCTAACAGTTGTTAATCACATCCCGGAAGTTCCTCATCTGCCATTCACTGCGTGGCTGCCCCCCTAACTTCTCATGATCCGCCGTGATTTCATTGAAGTCACCCCCAAAAACCGTAGGTCTGTGAGAAGCTCTGTGGATATCTGCCATGAGGGCACATGTCCGCCATCTCTCCTGCACTGCTGTCCAGCCATAGATACCCGCAAAATAGTAATTGTTTTCTAGATTGGCTTCCTCTATGTCAGCACATATGTGGTGATCTAAAAAAGACTTGATTGCCACCCTATCTCCTCTCCACCACAGCCCCAAGCCTCCTAATCTGCCCCTGCTGTCCACCCCAAAACCACTGTCAAAACCACACGCCCTTCTGACTCATTCTTGATCCGAACCCCTACACATAGTTTCCACTACGAAAACTATGTCAGGCATCTCTCTCCAACAACGTCGCTTGAGAGAATTCACCATCCCAAGGCTGCCCAGACCTTGGAAGTTCCACACCAAAATTTTCATTGTTGTTCATGGGGCTGGTCCACCCCAGCTCCCGCTACTTGCTTGCATGACGCAGCTAATATGCCATCTGATGTGCAGGCTCTTTTCTCCGCCCCCTGCATAGGGTGTCATTTTGTCTTCATCTTCTTCACCAATTCTTCCCCTTTTATGATTGATTTTCCCCTCTGTTGGATGCATCTTTGTGTGTGTTCCCCCATGCCTTTCCCCTCTTCGGGTGAATCTCCTGCCTTTTCCTCTAACACATGTCATTTGCACAGTTTGTTCAACCACTGGCTCTGTAGTAATACGAACTACAACTGTCTGCTCATTAGGTTCACGTTCTTCCGGTGCTTGCTCATCTAGCCTCATTGGGAGTATATGGGATTTCTCCTGTTCCGTCTCTGATGTGCCTAGCGCCACCGGGTTACTAGAGGTTCTATTTCCCTATCATCTTGAGCCTCTGACCTACGTTCCTCCATGTGCGCCTCCCCTGGATGTGCGTTGTCCTCCGAGGACACCCTGTCCTTCTGCTTGGTCATCGTATCGCGTGGCAGATATAGTCCCTTCGCTTTCAGTATGGATGCTTGGACCTCCGTGGCCTTCATCTTGCTGTGTCCTGCTCTGGTCTCCTCCTTATGTGAAGCCGTCGTCGCCCTCTCCAGCCGAGTATTTCTCTGTGAAGCTATCGGGAAGACGGACTCTAGATCATGCTGTGTTACGCTCATCCTGGACTCTACCTCCTCCTCTCCCTCCCCTCTTCGTCCAACGTTCCTCGTTGGTTCTGGCCGCCTGGACCCAGCGCCTGATTCTCGTTCCTCACCGTCCACCTCCCTCCGTGCGCTTCCCTTCAGTTTCTTCGTGAAGTTGTTAATCATCACCGAATCGGTATTTGCAGTGTCAGACGGCACTGGAAATTCAAAGACAGCCTGGACGCCACTGTACCAAAACACCAGTTATGGTAAATCTATAATTTATACACTATATATTCATTACGGTGATGAAATAAATTTCATAAACATCTGATTTTGATTGCAATGATTTAGTGAGATGACTACCAACAATCTGAAGGCAAAGGCGAACGAAATCTTCTAACAAGATTTAGAATCATCAGTCATCCATGCCTAGGTTGTCTTCTGCGGTGTTGCAGACTTTTATACTTCGTATGTGCGCAAACGATGCCGTACCACAAAAATGATCCTTTCTTTCCTTATTTTTGTCATTTTTCTTTCGCAACCATGAACCCCAACTGTGTAGCCACGGTCAACTACATGATGCCGGCAATGTGTTGCCCTGTCAAGGATTCAATCGGCGGTAAGGTTGCTTTTAAAATATAGGTGTGTTTGTGTGCGCTAAACTGATTCGTTCACCCTAAAGGACTTGAAGACGTAACGCTTTTCCATATGTTAATTTACATTTTGAACGCCATTATGATGTAGTTTATCATGGTCGATGACTTCGACTTATACATCACGGGGTCATCACTTAATTTATAGTTCGTATCATGCTTTTTAATGTCTAGCGATAGTGCACCATCTCCCAATTCCTTTGCTTTGTTTTTCTATCGTGGAGATTTTATTTGGCTTTTCTTCTTCGTCAGTATGTCCTTACCATATCTTTTCTCTTGGTTTCAATAATCCCTACTAATTTTAACGAAATCAGTTGCGCTTGACAGATTAGAGTGTTATCAATGATGTGCAAAATGAGCTTGTTGTTGGATGAGATGTACTACTCTCATAGGTGTTGCTACTCCAGATAAAAAACACTATGGTGGTGTGAAAGTTATTTGTCAGCACTACAACAATGCTTTCATGTCAGCGTGGGTGTTGTTACGTACGTGCAAAGTTAACCTACCAAGCTAAAAGGATCAGGTGACAACAATAGGAGCGGAAAGGAAGAGATGTTGATCAAGATGACACAACGTAGCGAGATGCAACGTGTTTGTGAAGCAAAGTGTACTTGTTAGCAAGTTCATAGCTTCATCTTTTTTAACCGCAGGTAAGGTCGCAACACAAGATACATACATTTGTGTACTTTCTTTTTATAGTACATGGGTGTGGGAGAGGGGGGAGAAATCTTTCTCTCTTAATCCCATAGGTAGTATGGTTTCTTAAATAATTTTTTTTTCTATTAAGTACTTTCATGCTCCCGTCAACACCGGCATAGGTAATATTTGTACATATGTTATATAAGTTTAAAATTATATTTGAATGAAAAAAGTATGAGAAATAATGTAATAAGTTGATTAGGTTTTATTGTATGAGTGAAAAAAAGTTGTCTGGTTAGACTGACATAAAACTAAAATTGTTTGGTCTGACCATTTATAAGTTTTTGTTATGGATTTAAAATGACAAATTCTCTTCATATTAAACAAAACCTCTAAATTATATTTCTTAATCATGTGTTTGTTTTGGTATACTATGGAAGTTGTGGAATTTTTTTTCCAAAACTACTTTTTCGGTTGTGATATTTTTCTATATACAAACATCAATTTTGCTACGGATTTTGTCACACCCATGAACCCATCTACCACCAATTATTCATATGCAACCCTAGACCAGGGCACAATTTCAAAATTTTTATCCATATATTCTCCCACATATGATTAGGCAGTCATCTTGTCATTCTGCATATTGCTAATTCATCTGATAACCTTTCTCAGGCCGCATATGCAACCTCTTGGACGATAAAGCAATTGATTAAGCTTGACTTTTCAAAAAAATCTAATACTTTATTTTGTACATACATACAAACCTCTATCTATGTGTGAATTTTATTTTGTATTCAAATGTCATAATAATATATGTATGAATTAAAATATTAAAAAAATCTCAACTCATATTTGTAAATTGATATATATATATATATATATATATATGCAATTTATATGTTCATATGTATAAGTATATATTCAATATATGTCCAAATACAAACCTAAAAATGTATCTGTCCACTTATGTATACCTTTTGGTTTTATCCACATACATACATGTTGGCTAAATTGGACATTATGATAAATCCCTTTGTTTTGATTATGACAAACATTTCATTCTTGTGGTTCTAACGTGCTACTTGAGTGTTGTAGGAATAAGGTGGATGACAAATATTATGGAAGATCTATATACTAGACTATTTTAATTTCATGAATGTAATCAATTGTAAATCTTGTACAAATATATAATGTACAAGTACTTAGACATCATGTAAATCAAGCGTTAGATCTTTCCTAGCCAATCACTACACTTAGATAGTTCATCCCCTTCAATAGTGTCATATATGTACACTCATACATACACTTAGTACTTTTTTTGAAACATTGAAATAGGGTCAATCTCGGTCGAAAAAATTATCGACCGAGACATTCTCGGTCGACAAACTTCTCGACCGAGAAAGATCCAAGTAGTCGTTAGACATAGCTGACAAGGTAGTTGGCAGTTGGAGATTAACGTTGCAAACACTTGCTCCAGAGAGCCTGTCGGTCGACAAATCCTTGACCGAGTAGGTATCTCGGTCGACAATCCCTCGACCGAGATTGGTTCTGACAGCACCTGCAGAATTAATTAACTAGTCGTTGCTAAAGCAACTAAAAGTATACCTAACGACTAGTTAAGCACTTAGAACCCCCTAGAAAGTGTCTAGAACGTCCTTAAGCACTTGTAGGTCATTTCTATAAATAGTACATGCCTTAGGACACCTAAACTCACTTATTCTACACTTGAGCAATCTTTGAGCATACACTTGCATTAGCAACCTGTTTTGAGTAATTGAGCAATACTTCAATTGGCTACTCTTCTTCTTGCTCTAATTTCGTGTCCTATAGGCTAGTATCTCCTATCCACAGCAATCACAGTTCCATATACATTGGTTAGGAGATCTACACACTTGATATAGGCAAATCAAGCCTTGTGCTTCAAAGGTTAAGTGTAATTTCCTTTTCCTTTCTTATTCACTCTTATTGCTTGTACTCTCCTTGCTACTCCTAGGGTTGGAGGCTGCGGATTGGAGAGGGTTGTGATCTTCTTGGTGAAGAAGGAGGCTTTGGACTACTTCAAGAAGGCTGGTACAATGGGAGGCTACTTCTAAGAGGAAGGCTACTTCAAGGGGGAGCTTGGAGTTACTTCAAGAAGGCTGCCTCAAGTTGGTGCATCTACTTCAAAGTGAAGGCTGTCCAAACGGGTGTAAGAAAGTATTGTATTTTATGTAAAATCCTTGAAGAGGTAATAAAATAAACACTTTCAAAATCCCAGTTGGGTAAGCAACCGGGTAGTGGACTGACTACCTTAGTATTTGCTAAGGTAGGAACCACTCTAAATCCCTTGTCTCCTTCTTGCTTTTTCAGTTGTGGTTGTTTGAGAGAAATAATTATTGAATTATCTTTAAAACCCTATTCACCCCCCCCCTCTAGTGGTTTTTCAATTGGTATCAGAGCAGGCTTCAAGGAACTCTAACCAAGTCTTGAAGAATGGGTGACGGGTTGCTCAACAATCTCAATCTTGAAGGAACACTTGTGGCTAGGCCTCCGGCATTTGATGGAACTAACTACACCTACTGGAAAAGAAGAATGCAATTTTATTTCCAAGGGATTAGTTGGGATCTATGGAGGATGGTGTCAACCCCCTATGAACTTCCTCAAGCGGAATATGCAGCTTGGGACACCAATACGGTAAAGTCTTCCCAAATGAATGCAAAGGTTGTAAGTATACTTTATTATTCAATTTCAGTTGGAGAATTTAATAGAATATCAAATTGTGAAACAACTTATGAAATTTGGCATAGACTTTCCATAACTTATGAAGGAACTGTGCAAGTTAAAAATTCTGAAATTGGAATGCTTAAACAAAAATTTGAACAGTTCCGTATGGATCAAAATGAATCTATTTGTGAAATGTATGCAAAATTATCTTCTATTGTAAATGGCTTGAATGCTTTAAGTAAAGTGATTAGTGAGGAAGATCAGGTGTCAAAGATTCTTAGATCACTTCCTCCCAAATACAAGCCCAAAGTGATAGCCATTGAAGAAGCAAATGACCTCACCCGAATGAGGATGGAACAACTCATTGGCAACCTAGAAGCTCATGAAGCAACCCTAGAAGAAGAAAGAAGAGAACGTGAACTTTAACAAGGGAAAAAGAAGGATGTGGCTCTAAAAGCTTCAAAGATCATCACACCGGAAAGTGAGGAGTCAAGTGAAGAAGAAGGAGAAGAAGCCTTGATTGTCAATGGTAAGAAATATAAAAGATTTAGATCTAACAAAATTTCTAGCTCTTCTTCCTCTCCTCCTAGGTGTTTTGAGTGTGGAAAGAAAGGACATCTAAAAAATGAATGCCCTAAAACAAAGAAAGGAAAGAAAAGCTCACACAAAAAGAAGGGAGAAAAAGCTTATAAAGCTGCATGGGACAAGTCAAGTGAGAGTGAAAGTGGAGAAGAAAAGGTTGAATGTCTAATGGCAAGAGAAGATGATGAAGACTCTTAAGAGGTATGCCTTCTTGATCTTCCTAAAGAAGAGTTAATTACTAGTCTGCAAGAAACTCATGATAAGTATATTGATTGCAAAAAGAAACTAAAGAAGGTTACCAAAACAAATGATGAGTTATATGCTAAATTAAATGATCTCTCTTCTAAAAAGAACAACATTGATCTTGAGAATTTGTCTTTAAAAACATCTTTAAATGACTGCACTAGAAAGTTACTTACTCTAGAAACGAATGTTGATCTTATTTCTCAAGAAAAGATTGATTTTTTAGCAAAACTAAATGATTTTCAGACCCAACCTATCTTATGTAATCATCTAGACTATGATAATGTTGTAAAAGAAAGAGACTCTTTATTATCTTATTTAGATCAAGCAAGGAAAGATTTACACAAGAAGATGGATGGCATTGCTAAGCTACAAAGAAACCTAAATGACTTAAAAGGAAAAGAGTTCCTTAATAATATTTTGAAAATTTCCTCTAGTTTCAATGGAAGAAGTGGATTAGGATATAATCCAAAGAAAAATCAACCCAAAAGAGCTAAAGCATCCAAGACTCAGACTATGTTTGTACCTAAGAATACAATTCCTAGAAAGAGAAATGAAGTTGATTCTATTACCTGTCATTTTTGTCTACGTCTTGGACATTATTCATTTTCATGCCCTTATAAGAACAAGGATTCCGCATTAGTTTGGGTTCCAAAACCTCAAACTTAGTAGACTTGAATGAAATTCAGTTGAGATAAGACAATATAATCTTCAAAGATGAGCATTGGATCATATCTCAACTGAACAAAAGGTTTCATGCATTATGGTAATTTTCTAAACTGATATACTGAAACAGAAACTTATTCAGTCAAAGTATTGTCAACCGAGAATACAATCGGTCGAAGTATTGTCGACCGACCAGATGTCTGTGACAAATTAAAATATACAGCAACAACCTGAGTAAAACAACAACTACTTCGGTCGAAAAATGATCGATCGGGGCAAAAAAATCGGTCGAAAAATGGTCGACCGAGAAGACTTCTGTTTTCATTCAGTTTTAATATGTAATACAGCAACTTCCTCGATCGACAAATTGGTCGATCGAGAAAGATGTCGGTCAAACTTTTGTCGACCGACTGAAGTTCTGAATCAGATTTTTTTATTCAGTCTGTAATTAAATGCTCCTAACCATATCGGACCATCACATGGGTACCAAAACCTACATTTTAATGCAGGATTGGGTGGTCGTAAGTGGATGTTCCAAACACATGACCAGAAACAAGGATGCGTTTCAAACTTTTGAAGAAAAGAAGAGTGGAACAGTCACCTCTGGAGATAATGGTAAAGGTAAAATCGTTGGAATAGGTAACATTGGTACAAACCTCAAAATAAAGAATGTTTTACTCGTTGATGGTTTGCACCATAATCTAATAAGTGTTAGTCAATTATGTGACAGTGGATATGATGTTTTATTTAACAAAAATTGCTGCAAGTTATTAATAGAAAACACTACAAATGTTGTTTATGAAGGAAAATGAGTTGGAAACCTTTATATTCTTAGACCTAACTCTATGAAATCTGGAATAGGAAAATTCTTACTTGCAAGTGAAAATACTTTACAACTATGGCATAAAAAGTTAGGACATGCTAGTTCACATGTTATCAAAAAGTTAGTTAGATATGATCTTGTTCGTGGATTGCCTAACTTATCTTTTGATCAAGTTGAAAATTGTGAACCATGTACTTTGGGTAAGCAAACAAAAACCTCTTTTAAACCCAAACATGTACTTAGCACCTGTAGATCCTTAGAATTGATTCATATGGATTTATTTGGACCTATGAGGACACAATCTATTGGTGGCAAAAGTTATTGTTTTGTTATTGTTGATGATTATAGTAGATATACATGGGTACATTTTCTTGCAACCAAAGATGACACTATTCATGTCTTTATAAAATTTTGTTCCAAGATTGAAAATCTATTACAAAACAAAATATGTACCATTAGAAGTGATCGTGGTGGAGAATTTAAGAACCATTTATTTGAAGAATTTTGTACATCTCAAGGATACACTCACAACTTTTCTGCTCCACGCACTCCACAACAAAATGGTATAGTTGAAAGGAAAAATCGATCACTACAAGAAATGGCTAGGACTATGATGCTCGAACATAACACACCTAAAACTTTTTGGGTTGAAGCTGTAAACACCGCATGCTATGTGTTAAATAGAATAACTGTTCACTCCTATTTGAAGAAAACACCATATGAAATAATACATACTAAGAAACCTAGAGTTGACTATTTTCATACTTTTGGATCCACATGCTATATCTTAAACACTAAAGAGGATAGAGATAAGTTTGATTCTAAATCACATAAAGCATTCTTTTTGGGATATTCTACCTCTAGCAAAGCATTTAGAGTCTACAACACTATTTCTAGAAAAGTTGAGGAATCTATTCATATTTCTTTTCATGAAGAGCCAAAATCAGAAAATCCTGAAATAGTTGATCTCACTCATCAATTCAAAAATTTATCCATACCCAATGATAGTGAGAAAAATACTACAAGCACTGACCAAGCTGAAACACAACCTATACCTAGACTCATTAAGGATCGTCCTCAAGAATTAATTATTGGAAATCCTAATGATAAAGTCAAAACTCGTTCTTCTTTTAAGGATGTTGCAAACATGGCCTTTGTTTCTATTATTGAACCTAAGAAGGTATCTGAAGCTCTTAAAGATGACTATTGGATAATAGCAATGCAAGAAGAATTAAACCAATTCACTAAAAATGATGTATGGGATTTAGTTCCTAAACCACAAGATAAAACCATCATTGGCACTAAATGGGTTTTTAGGAATAAACTAAATGAGGCAGGGGAAGTAATAAGAAATAAAGCTAGGTTATTAGCTCAAGGATATAATCAACAAGAAGGAATAGAATTTGATGAAACGTATGCACCAGTAGCAAGACTTGAAGCTATTAGAATGTTACTAGCTATTGCTGCACACAAAAACATCAAACTCTACCAAATGGATGTCAAAAGTGCATTTCTAAATGGAATCATTCAAGAAGAAGTGTATGTTGCCCAACCACCTAGTTTTGAAATACCGAAAAAAGGAGACTATGTTTATAAACTTAAGAAAGCACTTTATGGTTAAAAACAAGCACCTAGGAACTGGTATGAAAGGCTCAAGACATATCTTTTTGATAATGGTTTCTCTATTGGAAATTCATATTCTACTTTATTTTTCAAAACATATACATCTGATTTTCTAGTTGTTCAAATATATGTTGATGACATTATTTTTGGAGCTTCAAATGAATCATTGTGCACACAATTTAGTGACATTATGCAAAAAGAATTTGAAATGAGCCTCATGGGTGAACTAACTTTCTTTCTTGGTTTCCAAATTAAACAAACGCCTACCAGGATTTTTATAAGCCAAGAAAAGTATACTAAAGAACTCTTAAAACGTTTTGGGATGGATCAATGCAAACATGCAACTACTCCTATGGCTACCTCTATTAAAATTGATAACGATGAAAATGGGGAACCTATTGATGATTCCTTATATAGAGCCATGATTGGTAGTTTTCTTTACTTAACCGCTTCTAGACCGGACATCATGTTTTCCATTGGTCTTTGTGCTCGATTTCAATCACAACCCATGCACTCAAATTTTCAAGCAATTAAACGGATTTTTCGATACTTAGCCGGCACCACATGTTTTGTTTTATGGTATCCAAAAGGACAATCTTTAGATTTTAAAGCTTATACTGATGCTGATTATGCTGGTTGTCGACTTGACCGCAAGAGCACTAGTGGTGGTTGTTTCTTGTTAGGAAGAGCTTTAGTATCTTGGTTTAGTAAGAAACAAAACACGGTTGCCCTCTCTACAACCGAAGCTGAATATATGGCAGCCGGATCTTGTTGTGCTCAAGTTCTTTATATGCGACAAGTGTTAAACGATTATGGTTTTTCTCTTTCATCTACGCCTATCTTTTGTGACAACACAAGCGCTATAAACTTAGCACACAATCCTATTTTACACAGCCGAGCTAAACATATTGAAATCCATCATCACTTTTTACGGGATCATATCTCTAAGAATCATGTTTCCCTTCATCATGTTGACACAGAAGATCAATTGGCTGATATTTTTATAAAATCGCTTCCACTAGACCAATTTAACAAAATAAGGAAGCAACTTCTTATCACTCCCTTAGAAGACGTTTTCTTTGATATTTGTGTTTCTTAAAAATGTTCTTATCCGCATCATATTTGGTTTTTAAATGGAAATCTTTTTCATAGGATTTGATGGGACATCAAATTAAGGGGGAGTTTTTCTATTTTAACGGATATCTTTTTGAAATGACAAAGGGGGAGAAATAAAAATAAATCTTAAAACATAGTAATTGTGCAAAACTCAATCAATGAGTTTCATAAACTCTTGGCTTTACATTGAAAGTTGCTATATTCCCTAAAGAATTGGATTTTATGTTCCATAATTCATGGGGGAATAATAAGCACACATTTTATAAACAAGAGAAGAAATTCACAAAGTAAATTTCAGGTATGAAACTAAACTTATCTTAAATACTAGTTGATTTATATTTAGGAAATGTTTGTCATCTTCAAAAAGGGGGAGATTGTTGGCTAAATTGGACATTATGATAAATACCTTTGTTTTGATTATGACAAACATTTCATTCTTGTGGTTCTAACGTGCTACTTGAGTGTTGTAGGAATAAGGTGGATGACAAATATTATGGAAGATCTATATGCTAGACTATTTTAATTTCATGAATGTAATCAATTGTAAATCTTGTACAAATATATAATGTACAAGTACTTAGACATCATGTAAATCAAGCGTTAGATCTTCTCTAGCCAATCACTACACTTAGATAGTTCATCCCCTTCAATAGTGTCATATATGCACACTCATACATACACTTAGTACTTTATTTGAAACATTGAAACAGGGTCAATCTCGGTCGACAAAATTTTCGACCGAGACATTCTCGGTCGACAAACGTCTCGACTGAGAAAGACCCAAGTAGCCGTTAGACACAACTGACAAGGTAGTTGGCAGTTGGAGATGAACGTTGCAAACACTTGCTCTAGAGAGCCTGTCGGTCGATAAATCCTCGACCGAGTAGGTATCTCGGTTGACAATCCCTCGACCGAGATTGGTTCTGAAAGCACCTACAAAATTAATTAACTAGCCGTTGCTAAAGCAACTAAAAGTGTACCTAACGGCTAGTTAAGCACTTAGAACACCCTAGAAAGTGTCTAGAACGTCCTTAAGCACTTGTAGGTCATTTCTATAAATAGGACATGCCTTAGGACACCTAAACTCACTTATTCTACACTTGAGCAATCTTTGAGCATACACTTGCATTAGCAACCTGTTTTGAGCAATTGAGCAATACTTGCAATTGGCTACTCTTCTTCTTGCTCTAATTTCGTGTCCTATAGGCTAGTACCTCCTATCCACAGCAATCACACTTCCATATACATTGGTTAGGAGATCTACACGCTTGATATAGGCAAATCAAGCCTTGTGCTTCAAAGGTTAAGTGTAATTTCCTTTTCCTTTCTTGTTCACTCTTATTTCTTGTACTCTCCTTGCTACTCCTAGGGTTGGAGGCTGTGGATTGGAGAGGGTTGTGATCTTCTTGGTGAAGAAGGAGGCTTTGGACTACTTCAAGAAGGCTTGGCTACTTCTAAGAGGAAGGCTACTTCAAGGGGGAGCTTGGAGTTACTTCAAGAAGGCTGCCTCAAGTTGGTGCATCTACTTCAAAGTCAGGTTGTCCAAAGGGGTGTAATAAAGTATTGTATTTTATGTAAAATCCTTGAAGAGGTAATAAAAAAAACTTTCAAAATTCCGGTTGGGTAAGCAACCAGGTAGTGGACTGACTACCTTAGTATTTGCTAAGGTAGGAACCACTCTAAATCCCTTGTCTCCTTCTTGCTTTTTCAGTTGTGGTTGTTTGAGAGAAATAATTATTGAATTATCTTTAAAACCCTATTCACCCCCCTCTAGTGGTTCTTCAATACACACAATCTACACAAATATAAGTACATTTATATGTTTAAATTGCAATATTTCTACCTATACTGCACATACATTCCTTATTTATGCACTTATATAAAAATATTTAATATATCATACATATTCTTTAAAATTTACTTCAAAATATATATAGTTTCATATCATACATTCTTAATGTATTGTATAAATTCCATAATTTAATTGATGATTTTATATAAGTAAATTATTGACAAGAAATAAAATACGTGTACACTTCTTTATGTATCCCCACAAACTAATAATATTGTATGTAGTACCCTCTCTTCCCATACACCACATACTACTTTTCAAGACAATTTGTTAGTTTGGTTTCCTAGATTGAAAATCATATGACCACTTCTCAACGTTAAATTTACACGTGACATTGACATAACGGAAGAAACCGATGTTAAGTGAAATATTTTTTATTTTAATTGATTATATAATATGAACTAACCAATGTGGCTAACATATACATCATATATGTTGTATTTTCATTTTTGAGCTTGTGTGTTGTTCATATACACTTCTTCAATGTTAACATGGTGTCTTAGTTATTGATTTTGTGATAATCACAAACAAACAAGTTCATTTGATGCCACAAATCCTTATTGAATTCTTTTTTCCTACATTCACTTTCAATAGGATAATTTATACATGCAGAGTTATGAACACTTAAAATAAATAAACTTCCCCAAATTATTGACATATTATATTCACATGAACATTTCAAATTCAAAGTATAGAATAAAATTTGCAACAATTTCGACAAAGATACTACCATTTTAGCATTTTGCAAATCGATATTCACCTGGATTGATTTGCTTGTGTGTTAGTTTCATGGTTCTAGATATACAATATGTTATTCACTCTTAAATTACATAAAATTGCAAATTTGCCTTACATCTTCATACCACTACAAATTGGCATATAACTTCAAAACATCTTCACATCATTCCAAATTGGCTTTCTTGAGACACATAAACTTGATTTTACTATTCATTTCTACAAAAGTTGAATTTTTTTATTAGAATAAAATGTATCATCCCTACATATATTTTTTACATTTATAAAAATATACTTTGAAAAATCCAAACTACTATGCATGCATCGCTATCTTCCAACCAGTAATAGAGCTAACATATATGTACATTATCTTTTTAATAACAATTGATTTATATATTAACTTCATCTGATAATAGATATACTATACAAATAGAATAGTATCCTAGGTATTATGTCTAAGACAACAAAATTAAATATAGTTATAGTAAAATAATAAATTATTTTCTTACATAAATATTTTTACCTATGATTATATACTTTATAAATAGTTATCATTTCATAAGTTTAAAAATATTTCATTGTTTTAGTCCTAGGTCATTTTTCCATACTTCAAAATTAAAATGTTCAAAATTTATTGTGATCGAGAAAGCTCACGTTGGGTGACCTCGGCATAGCAAACTCTCTAGGCATTAGAGGGTGTGGTCTGGTTAACCCCTCCCATGCCAAATCAGCATGGGTTGTTGTTTGCAGAGTGCCTTGGTGAGGTTCAAACTTAGAGTTTCATTAGGAATTATCAAGCTCTTACCACCTGGGTTACTCTGACTAGATTAAATGTTCAAAATATGCATATTGTAATTATTGCAATATTGAGCAGGACCTTGTAAAACAACTTCATAAAATGAATACCATCTCTTCTTTTAACTGAATGCTTACAAAATATGAAATCATGCCAAAAATTAATAAAAAAATGTATGATGTGGAAACCACTACTGAGGAAGAGCCACTTGGTGATCCCACTCCCACAGTGTAATACCCCCTTGACAACATGCACACTGGAGTAGGGGTTTAAATGGCACAGTGTGACAACCTACATGATAGGATAATTCTTTTCTAAGATGCATGTCCTAGCTATCGAACCTGAGTCCCTTTTTAGAGGATATTGTTCTTTTACCACCCGAGCTACTACCTTGCTGGCTAAGAAATTGATTCATTATCTAAAATACCACATGTATGATATGAAAATGAAAGAAAATGGTGATTATTAGTGTCACAAGAAACACCATTCTTACAAACTATTCTTGTGGCCACATCAAAATTTGCCAGGCCTATCTTCAAATGATAAAAAAATCTCAATCTTTGCAATGACCTTAGTAAGATCAAAAGAATTATTATTTCCATCAGTCCAATCAACTAATAAGAAGTCACTAGGTCTCTATGTGTGGAAACACACCATCATGATGTGTCCCTAATAAGGCTAATAAAGCTTCTTTAAGGCTTTTATCACAACACACATAATTATATCAAAAAGGGCATCCGAACAACATCATGGTGGAATTTAAATCATGGGAGGAAGTGTCAATGTAAAAAATGGTCACTATAAGAATAAAATTCTACATAATGATAAATGGGGAAAAGCTCATTCCCAGGATATAGAGGGTAATCCATGACCATCAATTGGAACAACAAGTAGCAAAATATATGCATGGTCCGCCTATAGAGAAGCTTATTGATGTTACAATAACTTGGACGCCTTGAAGCTCTATGAGAACATGTTTTAGTAGACTTCTTTCAAAATAGATTGTGTATTTGGGGTGTTAGAAGGTGTATGTGACAACTTGAACAAGCAAAAGGATGATAGAAGATCATAGATGGAAGCATATCACCAAGTCACCAACAATAATAGGACTAACCCCACAAAGAATATGATCTCAATCTTTATGGTGTGAACTCAAGAGGCAAGATTGAAATAGCTATTGACATCCTGGGCAGTTGAAATATCCAATCCTCCGAGATTCATATATAGTGTGGCAATATGCCAATGGAGATCACCATATCCTTGTCCTTCACAAACAAATATGTGTGACAAGAAAACATGTAGTCCACGAGCAATACTTCCAAGGATGAAGCAACAAAATCCAGTGGCATCAATTGAAGAGAAAATAACAACTTTTATAATCCAACACAAGACTTGACGAGAGAAAGCTAACTCTATGAATCAGTCTTAAAATTAATCACAAGAAAGTGTTTTGTATTAAATGAATGAATGAAAAAAAAAAGAATGCATATACATAATCTATCTCTTATAAGTTAGGTAAAATGTGAATATATGTAAACTTGGTTAAATTAAAAGGAAATCAAAAAAATAAATGTATTCATATATGCTTACCATATAAGAGACATACTCCTGTATACATAACGAGCATCCTCGACTATTTGTATGTTGAACTTGGAATGATAACATGAATGCATATATTGTTTATGATACATAATAAAACATATAAAATATGTAACTCTAACTTTTTTATGGTGAGGATTCAAAATTTTGTACATAGAAACATTAGGTGTATGTGTGTCAAAGTGAACATCAAAGAGATATGCTATAAAAATTTGGATGGAACATGCATAAAACCTAATATAAATAGCCAAGATCATGAAAACAAATAGAAAATTCCTATCCACATTTTACTCCTAAACAAATTATGTCATTTGCTTTATAATTCGTATGATATAATTATAATTGGTTAATTTGTAGTATTTTAATTTTATTAGTTATATACATTTTCATTCTATGAGTATAACTCATAAAAAATAACGCGCATATTGAAATTTAACATAAATATATCTTTATAATACTTTTAAAAGTACTTCTATTGTTAATATGATCACGTGCAAAGCACGTGCACAAACTAGTATATATATATATATATATATATATATATATATATATAATACACACACATATATATACATATATATAGATACATATATATATGTATTATGTATATGTGTGTGTACATACATACGGGTATATATATATATATATATGTATTATTTATATATATGTTTGTGTATATATACATACATATATATATGTATATATATATATATATCATGTGTGTATATATAATTCTTCACATTGTTCTTACAACTCAGGATAGGATAAAGAGATGGAACTACGATGTTTATACTTTATGCTTGCTATGCCAGGAGATGGAGGAATCCCATAGCCACCTTGTGGGAGAATGTAGATTTACAAAAGATATATGGGAGATTTTATGTAAGGAATTCATATTACAAACTCAATTATCTAGGGACCCAAAAAGGATGTTGTCCAAATGCGAAGATGATGAGAGGAAGAAACATATATTTTCTGGTCTATGCTATCATATATGGGAAGAAAGGAATGCCATAAGACACCAAGGATCTTCTACAGAGGCCATGAGTATTGTTGTAAAAATATGTAAATGTGTTAGACGTAAATTACACATTAGATAGGAGAGTGAGTTGTAGCTTTGTTCTAGATGTATGGCATTGGGCCTACATGAAATCTTGACCTCCTATAATTTTTGGAGGAAGTTGGAATATATTTACCTGATTCTGATATATATATATATATATATATATATATATATATATATATATATATATATATATATATATATATATATATGTATGTATGTATATGTATATATATATATATATATATTTGTGTGTGTGCATACATATATATACACATAGTGATATAAATAGAATATAAAGTCATGATATACAATATATATTTAAACACACACACACACACACACACACACACACACACATATATATATATATATATATATATATATATATATATATATATATATATATATATATATATTTATATATATATACATATATATACACACATATATATATATATATATCTGTGTGTGTGTGTGTATGTGTGTGTGTGTATATAATACACACACATATATAATACATATATATATATGTATGTATATATATGTATATATATGTATGTGTGTGTTTTGGATAGGATAAAGAGATGTAACTATGATGTTTCTACTTTATGCTTGCTATGCCAGGAGATGGAGGAATCCCATAGCCACCTTGTGGGTGAATGTAAATTTACAAAAGAGATATGGGAGATTTTATGTAAGGAATTCAGATTACAAACTCAATTATCTGGGGACCCAAAAAGGATGTTGTCAAAATGCAGAGATGATGAGAGGAAGAAACTTCTATTTTCTTGTCTATGCTATCATATATGGGAAGAAAGAAATGCCAAAAGACACTAAGGAGCTTCTACAGAGGCCACGAGTATTGTTGTAAAAATATGTAAATATGTTAGACATAACTTACACATTAGATAGGAGAGTAAGTTGTATCTCTGTTCTGGATGTATGGTGTTGGACCTACATGTAATCTTGACCTCCTATAATTTTAGTAGGAAGTCGAAATATATTTACCTGATTCTGATATATATATATATATATATATATATATATATATATATATATATATATATATATATATATATATATATATATATATATATATATATATATATATATATATATATATATATATATATATGTGTGTGTGTGTGTGTATGTGTGTGTGTGTGTGTACACATACATATATACACACATAGTGATATAAATAGACTATAAAGTCATGATATACAATATATATAAACACACACACACATAGATATATAAGTAAATATATATATAGGTCATGTATAAATGGAGGTACGACCTTTACCATACTCATATACATATTCATTATTAGGATATCAAAGGGGACTACATATTAAGCGGATGCTTGACCAATGATGTGTACTCAACAACATATGGCTACAACTACCTTCTCATATGTGAAAATGTTCTACAAGGCTACCCATTTTAACTTATGAACAATGCAATAGTTAGATGGTTGCAAGGTATTACATGATTTCAGTTTCATTTGATTAATTTATCCCTTTATTCATCTTTCATGATTAATCATGATAAAAATATAATATAATGGCATGCTATACATTAAATAAGCATTAAAAGCCAAGAACCATAGATGGACCTATATCATGAGTAGCCTAAATCATCATTTTCATCCATACAGGGTCCAAGACTTCGTAAGGGTCAACTTTTTCATACAAGGGTATAGATATCTTCTTATTCAATCAACATACTACTATGTCAAAAAAAATCTGTAGTTTTGTTAGCACAAGGGAGATACAAAAGTAGTGAACTGCATAAAATGCCATTTTTGGACAAGAATCACATATATTATGAAAATTTCAGCCTTAAAATGGCCAGAAAAAACTAATATTTTCATATTATATCCACATCCAACAACAAGGAAAGTGAAATTCGTGGGTTTCTTCAACATGTATCCCAAACATCTCATAAAGTTACCATCTTTGAGATGAATATGTACATTACAAAACTTTTAGTTATAGAAGCAAAATGCTTAGTATATCTACTTTATATCGTCGTGCAAGAGTACTCAAGGTAATAATTTCCAAATTTCTCCATTATATCACCCACATAATCCACAAAATTACATCTTTAAGTCTTGTAAGAGTTTATTTAAAATTATTATGGGTTGCATGTAGGGCTTGTGATCAAAGAGAGTGAAACATGTGTCGTATCAATGGCATTTCATGAAGGTCACAAACTCTTCCAAGGAAGAGGACAATCCAAGCTTGAAAACATCTCCATGCAACCCACCAATGTCCCCCTAGAAAGGTCTGATCGAGCTAGGCCAAGGAATGCTTAAAGTATAGAGATTTAGGTAGACAAAAAAACACCCCCATGGTTAACCAAGGAGCCCAAACAAAGAAGGTAGAACATAGGAGAAACATCAATAACATATGATAAGAAATAAAAACCTGACATGTTCTAGGACCAAACTAGCCTCAGACATTATTCTTTTACCTTTTATCCTTCAGATCAAGACAAAGCACCAACGCCCAAGCTCATGCACAAACTGCATCCTTGTGATCAACCTCTCCTCATTCTAACAAAGGTCCAATATATCAACAAGTTAGAAAATGGATTCTAATAATGATATGGTGATATATTTATAGGCTGAGGGTGGTGAAAAATGATATCAACCCCTAAATATAGCCAAGCAAGCTCACTCATTGGTAAAAAATGCCTTCAACGCACCCGCATCGAGCACCCAGAATACACATCAGATAGAGCTTGAACACACATCAAGCATCCCTAATGCAAATCATCGTGCAACATTCTAGTGTGCCCAATGCTCCTGGGGCCAGACACACTCCCATGCACGATGCATAATGGAGCCTAACACAACCACCAAGATTGACCCCTTGCATCATTGGATCCAATGACCAATACAAAAGTATATATTGTTACCTTGCCATTAAAACATACACGCATAATATTAAAATACATGGTTTATCTTAGATGGTGGCTAGGGTTCCCTCCGTGAGCGCTGGAGGTGATCCCGACGATGAAGGTGACGTGGATATTGGACGTCGTGTGACCTCCATCCCCATTGCCAATTCAAGCCCGAGCTTCACCTATGCTAGCCGACGAATGGATGGGCAGCCCCTGGCTTCAGCCCAGACCTCCATGGATGTCAACACCGAGGAACACCCTGACTCCTTCCCACTGCTCCACTCCATCGGACAGGATCAAACTGGCCCCATGACCACGTTCGGAAAGTCCTATCGTGACTCTTTGGGGAAAGGATCTTCTGTTAACCCACACAATTTCATCATGATTGATGTTGAGACTAATGGCGTGAACCCACAACCGACTGATATAGAGATTTCTTCTGAACAAGGGTGCCCTGCGTTTCGTGTCTAGAGCGAGGCCATGGAAGATCTACTTCGACCTTAGAAATATACAGTCATCATCAAGCTTCTCTCAAGGGATATCGGGTATCTAACGTTGTGGGATCGTATAGCCAAGCTATGGAATCCAGTAGGTGGCTTCAATCTGATTGATGTGGCAAATGAGTTATTCCTTGTCCAACTCCAGTCGGAGGATGACTCTATGACTACACTTGCCGGAGGGCCCTGGCCTATCTTTGGCTCATACCTAACAATCCAATGATGGACTCCTTGCTTCTCATTGGATCGGGCCACGTTGCCAAGACTGGTGGCTTCGGTCAGAATCTCGAATCTGCCCATCCATCTCTACCAAGAAGTCCTTCTCAGACAAATCGGTGACCGTCTAGGGAAAACCATTAAGGTAGATATGAACACGACTCTTCAGAGGAGAGGCCGCTTTGCATGTCTGGCTGTAGAACTCGACATGCAGGTGTCACTAATCCCCTTCATATGGATAGATGGACTAAAGTACAGTGTGGAATATGAAAATATTCCTTTCATCTACCTTCACTGTGGTCGAGAAGGCCATCTTGAAAAGGAGTGCATGAAGAGGATTGAGGAGGAGAACGCCTTGCGTCGTGCCAGCATCGAGGTGGGTATAATTGTGCCAGACAACCCACAGTGATGTGAGGGGTTTTTCGAAGCCATCCATGCACATCCCACCCCGCGGAGGCAGAAGAAACCTATCGTGGGAGGTGTAGCACGGATGTCCAACTAGGAAAACAACTGATTCCAAGGGCTGCAAGATGCTGAGGATGGGGATGACATCACAGAAATACTGGATGTAAACAAGGTGGCATAACGTGTATCCGGTATTGACTGGAGCTTAAGGAAGAAACAAAGAAATTTAAAAAAAACTCTCAACAACAAAGAGACAACCATACAAACAAAAGAAATGTTAACCCCCTCTATTCCCACATAGGCCACCCGGAAGGATCCCAATCACACCATTGCCAAACCCTCAAGAGATGAGGTGTTAACAGGGAGGGGAAACCAAGAACACCCGTTTGTGATGACTTCCTTCAATGTCGAGACTAGCAACATTCCCCCTACAAACTATATCAAATATAGAAGCTCGGCCAAGGGCTCGACGGGCATCCATCTGAGGAACCACAAGATTAGGCATGTTGGTGACCTGGGGAGAGTATCTATGAGAAAGCATGGTAAAACGTCTCTTCTCCAGGATCTTGATAAGGAGGTGTAGACTATGGGGACTTCCAACTTCGATGAAGGTGATAAATGAATCTTATAAGCTGGAATGTTCAGGGTATCTGTGATGATGATACCCAGAACTCAATCAGAGAGCTTGTCAGAAAATATGGCATTTTGATCATCGGACTATATGAGACCCAGTGTAGTGGCACTAAAGCATATTCTATCATTAAAAAGTTGGGATTTTCTCACTCTCATCACGTTGAAGTGGTAGGGTTTGCTGGTGGTATATGGGTACTCTAGAAGGCAGGCATCAATCTTGAAGTAATTGCTTCCCACAAGAAATTCATTCACTACCGGGTGGACCAGCACTTCCTTTGCACATTTGTGTATGGAGGCACCACGAGGAACAGTAGGCGTTTTTTGTGGCACCATCTCTCAAACATGTCTTCCACCATTACTGACCCATGGGTGGTAATCGGTGATTTCAACGTTGTCATGTATCAATCTGAGAAATTTGGTAGCCCTTTCTTTGATAAAGCTGGTAGAAGAGAGTTCATTGACACCATGACCCAATGCAAGCTTTTTGACCTTGGTTTCAATGGCGCACGCACCACCTTCCGACGAGGCCTTCTACATGAAAGGTTAGATCGGGTCCTGGGAAATGACCCCTGGCTTGAGGAATCACACTTGCCCCCGATCTAGGTCCTTGAGCATAACAACTCCGACCATGCACCACTCCTTCTCTCTAATAGATCTCACAAATGAAGAGGCATAATACATAAGAAGGTGTACGCGAGATGGGAAGAGATATCAGGCTTCAAACACTTCATATCTATAAATTGGAATACCCACATCCCCCTTAGCCAAGCCTACGTTGGGTTCCTTATCAAGGCGGAAACTTGGGACAAATAGGAGAATCGAAAATGCCACTGCAGGAAGGATCAATTAAGCAACAAAATCAAATGGAACCAATTTCAATTAGCCTTGGGTTACAATAGGCTAATGGCTAATGAAACGATCTCTCTCTAAGTTGAACTTGATAGCATCTTGAGACAAGAGGAGACTGACTGGAAATAGAAAGCACATTGCAATTGGATTAAATTGGGGGATCTTAATACTAGATATTTTCAATTGATTGTTAAGTCCAGGAGACAAAGGAACAAGATTGTGAAATTAAAAAAATTAGATGGTTGTTGGGTTGACAATGAAGATCAACTAAAGCAGCTGGTCCTCTCCTTCTTCTCGAATGTGTACCAAGAGTCAAATCCTCTAAATTGCCAACAAGCTAGTGTGAATTTCATGGGTAGCTTCCCTCTTCTTAATACATCTACTCAAGAACAACTAGGTCAAGCACCTTCTCCTGATGAGATATGGGAAAACCTCCAAGCCATGGTGCCGCTCAAGGTTCGGGGCCCAGACAGAATTGATGCATTCTTCATCCAGAGGAATTGTCCCTTACTTAAATGACAGGTATGCGACTTTGTCATTGATACCTTCACAGGCTCTCCTCTTGCACAAGGCTCTGCATATTTCACACTCATCCTAATACCCAAGGTGGCGGCACCAGAATTTTGTTCCTAACTAAGGCCGATTTCGCTCAATAATTTCTGTACCAAACTGATATCGAAGATCATCGCTTCTAGAATCTAACCTTATGTGGACATGTGGGTTTCCCCATTTCAATTGAGTTTTGTCCCTGGGCGGAGGATAGGTGACAATATAGTTCTCATTCAAGAGATTGTGCACTCAATGAAGTCCAAGCAAACCAAAAAACACTCCATGGCAATCAAATTGGACCTCATGAAGGCCTTTGACAAACTTAGCTAGCCATTCATCAAGGACACTCTCAACTGGATGTCTATCCCCAAAAATATCATCAACACTATCATGAGCCTAAGCAAGTCGGGTAGTACCTCAGTTCTTTGGAATGGAGAGTTGATTGTCTCTTTCAAACCTTGTGGTGTTAAACAAGGCGACCCACTCTCGCCTTACATCTTTGTGCTCTGCCTTGAGAGATTTAGTCAGCTTATCAATGAAGAAATTAACAAGGGATCATGGAAGTCGTTGAGGTTAACCAGGCAAAAGATGCCTTTCTCTCATATTAGCTTTGTCGATGACATCATCTGCTTTGGGGAGGCCTCGAATTGGCAGGCCATAACCATCAATCACTATCTCAAGCAATTCAGCAAAGCTTCTAGCCAATTCTTATCCCATGAGAAGTCCTCGATCTTCTTCTCGCACAATACACCGAGGACCATCAGATCCCAGATATGCCACCATCTCAAAATCAAGGAAATTGATAATTTGGGATGCCACCTGGGAGTTCCCATTCTTCACAAAAGGAAGCACAAATCACATTACCAATACCTCATCGACAAACTTCATCAACAAATCTCTTACTGGCAAAACAGGTTTCTATCTCTTGTAGGTAGGGTCACGCTTACAAATTATGTTCTCCTTTCGCAAGCATGTTACACAATGCAGATCGTTCAACTTTCATTCTCTGTTACAGATCACATTGAACAACTGACAAGGAACTTCTTATGCTCATGATCCACCACGACAAAAGGAACACACTTGGTTGCTTGGAATTATGTCACGAAACCCCTAACACATGGCGGACTGGGGAACAAGAAATCAAGAGATTTCAACATGTCTCTCATCATGAAATTAGCTTGGGACTTTGTGAGGTGCAGACGAGTTCCTTGGATACAGTTGCTGAAGGCCAAATATCATCGACATCATGGTGGTAAAGCCATAGGCTCACACATATGGAGATGTATCAGCTCCACGATTCCATTTATCATGGGAAATTCTAGAATGGCCCTATCCTCAAGACTATAGCCATCTGTATGGTCCAACACCTGGGTTGGTGAGGGTATCACACCATCCCTAAAACCCAGTCTCTCAATTCCAGTGCAGATCAGGGACTTGCAAGTGGCCAACCTAGTAATGGACGATTAGGCATGGGACGAGGAGTTCTTGAACGCCTAGTTTATCGATGAATCTATTAGGGAAATTATCTATATCTATATGCCAACAACCCGTCTGGAGAACAGTGATGATGGTAGAGTTTGGCTGCATTCTACGGATGAGGAATACACTTCCAGATCTACATATGCCTGTATTTCTAACATGCACGATGGAGATCAGCCCAGATCACTAGCTAGGTAATGGAATATGAAGATTCAACAGAGAATGAAAGTAACCCTCTGGCTTATCTTCCACGAGCGACTACTCTCGAACACCATGAGGTTCAAACACAAATTGAGTGATGACCCACGATGTCCCATATGCTAACATGAGGAGGAATCAGTTATGCATTCCTTGAGAGATTTCCCGGAGGTCAAGCAGACATGGTTGCGCATGATACCTAATGTCACCACTGTGTTCTTCCTTCGAAGCTCTACTAAAGACTGGTTGGACTACAACCTCATACACCTGCACCAGACGGAAGACTGGGTGCATCTCTTTGCCATTACATGCTAGTGGTTATGGAGGAATCTCAACCTCTCAATCTTTGAGGGTCACGGATCTGCCCCAGTGGTGCTGGAGTCTAATGCAAGGGCAAGTTTAGTCATGGCTAAAACTACCTTCAGCAAGCCTACGTGCAACATGAACAGACATCCCCGACCCTCTCCCACATCCTTGACGATACACAATTCCTCTGTAGTCATGCAAGTTGATACCACAGTGAATTCTTCTAGAAACCTTAAAGCTACCAGCATGGTTCTACGGGATGGAACCGGGCAGTGGATAGCAGGCTGAACACATAAACACCCGGGTAAAGACTCGATGGATGGGGAGCTGAGGGCCATCCTTTATGGTCTTGGCTTTGCCACAACAAGAAATTTGTCTAACTACTTGGTGATCAGTGATTCTAGCAATGCAGTTCAACGGATCACCAGGAAGCATCTGACTCCGATAAAATACCGGCTCCAAGTTCTGACCATCCAATGTTTGCTTCAGCGGGATGCCTCAGACATCATTTATAAGCAGCGAGACCAGAATACACAGGCGGATCAACTGGCCAAGTGACACCTCAAGCAACCAGAATGAGAAGGAAGCTGGGATAGCTGCCCTGATTTTCTAGCCCCCATGTATCTCCATGAATTAGAATCACGTCCTACCCCATTTATCCGTGCTAAACCCATGTAATCAGTCTTCTAGTAGTGGTTATTTTCAAAAAAAAATACATTGTTTGATTTTTTATATAATACAAAATAAAACCATATGAATTTGATAAACCATGCTTAATGAAAACAAACCATGGCTGGATCTAGGTTAGGGATAAGATCAATTTGGGTTCTTACACTTGTATGTTGCTTAAATGATTAATCTTAGTGTACTAGGTCAAAATGTTTGAATATATAATAATGGGAGTTATTTCATTTTAACCTTAATCTGCATGGTCTAACACAGTGATTACACCATGTGGATACATGGACTAATAAAATGTAAAATATAAGTCTAGGGTCCATATAATATATATGTGACGTTATATGAAAATAATCTCAATACATATATATAGATACATTGATGTGTCACTACCCTCATCGATATACTTCATACAACTAATAAGTCTAATAATTCTTAAAACAAGATTAAACATATTCAAATTAGAACGAATATCAAGTTTTAGCTTATTTGGACCTTGTTTGGTCTCTCAAATAAAATTGGAAAAGAAGATATCTATAATGTGTAAGATACTTATAATTCAATCAATATCATTACATTTCCTAATGTTTCACATTTACCTTTTTCACATGGTTTTAACTATTTTTTTAGTTTGAAAACATTACTCCAATAGTTGCATTTTAATTGTTGGTGTTTTGCTAGACTTGGACCCATATGAGTGCTTGTTTTCATCTCCCTCGCTTAAATATGTCCCTTATTTAGTTGCCACAATAATCCATCTACCCTTTGCTCTGAATCTCTCTTTCCTCTAAATGCAAGTTTGTGATATTATCTAAACTAGTTCCCTTATAACCTTTCCAAACCATGGATCCCTAGTTTCCTTATGTGTGGTGGTCTATTTCTCTTCATCAGACCTTAGTTCAGAATTTCTCTCTGTCTTTATCCCCTCTTCATCTATTTATTTTCTCAAACCTTGAAACTCACATAAAATAATCCCATTGCCTCTACCACACCACCTAATATTAATTTGTGTCACCAAGCGGTTTGTTTTTATTGCCGAATGTACCTTTCTAATCCCACTGTATGTTGAAGGATCTCAAATTTGATGATGGTTTTCTAATATTAGAGGACCCTAGAAAAGCTACAAAACATCTCTTGGTGCCACAACTGAACCAATCATGACATTAATTATCGTTGTTTTGAGGTAATAAACAAATATCCCTTTATCCTCCATTTTCTTGTGTGTTGCTATTTCTACACCATTCTTCACTATCCACATTGTTTTCCTCCTTGACTTTTGCATGGTAAGCTTCATGAGAATACAACAAATTCCAAAGGTCCTTGGTTACAAGACATTTTGTTCCTATTATAAACCATTTGCTCTCATGTCACGACGCTAGTTTTAAGCTCATGTCTTCCCACAACCTCAACTTTGGGTTCCTTGGGATCTGATTGAGACATTAAATATTTCTATGATCCTTGTTCGCAATGTGAAATTGCTTTGTGTTGATGTTTATTTGACATTTGTGCATTGATTAAATGTTGCTCTTTGTACTATTCATTGATCAACCAATTTATCAATTTTATTGTTTTTTCCTCACGTGTATTTACTCTTATCACATGGGGTATGGTCATTTCAATAAAGTTGTGTGTTTTTTATTCAACTGACAATATAAGTATTATTTTGCCAAATTCATTGATTTACCTCCATCACACATCTAGGACATGATGTGGGGAAATCATTATCTGTTCTGGTCTATGTTTTCTAATTAAATATCATTCGATAGGCTTAACTTTAAAAATTCCTATTTAATCATGAAATGTCAATAAAATAAAATAAAACATGTATTGAGGTCATGAGAATTTTCTATATTGATAGGTATGGTTTTTGAGACATAATTAAATGATGGTAATAACTTACCAATGTGAAGAGCTTATGAAATGTAATTATTAGTGTAAATTTTGTTAAATCCTATCCTAGATGTGGTTTATCTTTGATCTTAGATTTGTAAAGTTAGGCTGACTTTGAGATATGTATGTTGCATTGTCATATTATTTGATATTGGGTGTTTCATCTGTATTCTCTCTTGAACAACTAAGTCATGACTAATTTAATTTTCCTTTTTGGAATCTACTTGACATTATTTGATAGCCTCACATCTTATGATTAGTACCGTGACATTATTGAATTGTTGTATTTGCAAATTTGACCTTGTTGATGATATCTTCTTTCTATTTCCTTATTTTCCATCCAATTTATGCAATTCAACCAATTTTTTGATACAAATCTAATTTGATCAATTTTGTTATGGGAACCATATTTGATTTATATTTTGATTTAACACGATCATGCCTCTATATTATGCATGCCTTCTATGCAGTAATGCTAGAGTTGTATATTTTCTTGGGTAATTTATTTATTTTGAGATGGAGGTTACTGTTGGTATTTATGTCTAGAGAACCAATCATTAGTTGATTGTAATGGAACATCAGATACTTTATTTGATAATAATAATAAAGGTAATTCCATCTATAATGTTTGTCTCGATCATGAGATGATGACACATATGTGGTAGGTGTCTAAAGAATGATGTTACTCAATGACAGATGTCTTCAGGTCGAGGACTTAAACAATGAGATCATATGTATGGTAAGCGTACATGCATTATTTTTATGTCCCTAGTCAGATATTACTATGGAAGCAAAATAGACAACAGTAATGTTGGTATATCTGCCCATAGATCCAGTCATATGATGATTGTAATGGTATATATTGAAAATGAATTGATTAATAATAAAAGCAATCTTCCAATTTATAATGTTTTATCCAGTTATGATGTAATGGAATAACATGATAAATGTCTAGTGAATGATATTACTCAATGGCATATGTCTTCGGGTTGATAACATGAACAATGAGATCATACGGATGTCAAGAGTACATACATTCTAGGTATGTTCCTAGTCAGATGTTATTGTGGAAGGCTAATAGACAGTAATAACACATAAGACTAGAATGTGTGTTGGATGATGACGGGATCTCATTAAGTCATGATATGTGATATCAAACCAAACACATAGATACTTGTTAGAGAACATTGTATCGGACAGACCCACTATGAGAGCGATGCATGGAAACCATTACATGGTAGTAATAATCATTTCTCATAGTGTTGGTGGTGATTTTGGATCTTAGACCTAAAATCACTACACTCATCATATGACGTTCGATGTACTTTGACATCATCCATCGTGACCTTGAATAAGAGTTACCATATTGGTGATGCTTGGGAACACTATGACACATGGGGATGACTGAGTGATGTAGATGAGATTTGTCCCTCTTACAGGAGCATGATGTCATGGACACTTGATTAGAAAGATTGAGAAATACATGGTCATGCTCATGTGAGTCAATCTGTGATATTGATCTTACATATATCTCAGACAATCTACTCTAGTTCAAGGAACATGTAGTGATTGTTGAAGAGGATGACAATTATATGCCTCAAGTTCAATCCAGATGTTAGTGATGAAGGAACTATACAAACACCATAACATTAACTAAAAATTGTAGGTTGAAGTTGTTCTCCAACTTTCTGAATTACTTGGATAGCAATTATGTGTTTCTAGAAACTGCTCATTGATTGTGATGTCATAAATTAGTTATCGACATTCACTACAATTATAACTTGGAACTTATAGGGTCACACACATAGGATACACTTGGAATAGGTGTTCATTCATGAATATAATTTAAACTGGATTACTAAAGAGTTAGTTATTTAATTTAAACAACAATGGTTTAAAATTGATTGACTAGACTGTGAACCGACCGATTCAAGCGTTGAACCGATCAATATGAGTGTTAGGTCAATTGGAAACAAACTTAAGAATGCCTGAACCAGGGCATGAAATGACCGATTCACTAAGTGAACTGAATGGTTCAAGGTTTGAAATGACCAGTTCATTGATCAATTTGATTGGATCAAGTATTAGTGTTGATGTCATGTGATATGAATTGCCAATACAATTGTGATTATGAAACATGATGAAATGATCAACTTAAGGGTTGAACCGGTCAGCTAACATACCAATCGACCAGTTCTCTGATGAATCAATCATAGTTCCACTCATAGGATGTGAAAATATATGAAATTCCATCCCCTTTAACCCTACTTAGACTGAGAACCTTAACCCTTACCCTCCTATAAATAGAGGGGTACCGAGGGATTCTCAAACACATCAATTAGCTCTGACAATTATTTTTCTTTTCTTGTTGTGGTAACCAAGAGAACCCAAGCAAGTCCTACCCCATAAAGGGAGGGCTAGCAAGGGAGAACAATTGTGGGGGGGGGGGCAAGTTGGTGCTAGTACACCAACTAGAAGGGACATCTCCTTCTTTTTCATGCTTCTAGAACCATAGGAGTTCCTGGTGGTCTGTGTGGACTACTGTATAGGTGAGGAGGTCGTTAGCTGATGCTTAGAAGACAAAGTCAACTGCTAATCATGGTGAACAACTAGGAGGCTGATGCAAACATTGTCCAGGTGCAACTTGAAGAAAGTCGCACACTACATCTAGGGAATTTCCGTTGGACTTTCTCCAGGACCAGGTATAACCTCGTAACCATCTTTTCCATTACATATTTGTTGACATGATCTACTGGTCAAAGGGGAATATGTTAAATAAAACTTTTGTTTTTCACTGCCTACTCTGTCATCATATTTCCCTACAATGGTACCAGAGCCACAATTTATTATGCTTTGGGATTTAATTGATATAATCGATTTTAGTTTTTGTTATTTATTTATTGAATATTATGTGAATTCACTACTACAGAAACGGCCTTTGGCGTCAGTCGTTTAACCCCATTTGGCGTCGGTTTCCGACCGACGCCTATGTGGGCGCCGCTAAAGGTTGAACACTTCGGCGTCAGTTTTTTAACCGACGCCTATTTAATCTATTGGCGTCGGTCGTTTAGTAGATAACCGACGCCCAAAGTGTTCGCGCCACAGAAAATGGCGTCATCTAGGGCACTTTCTGCGTCAGTTATTTACTAAACAACCGACTCCTATATGGAATATAGCGTCGGTCTTTTAGTAGATAACCAACGCATAAAGTGCCCTAGATGACGCCATTTTATGTGGCGTGAACACTTTTGGCGTCCGTTATATACCAAAAGACCGACGCCTATAGATTAAATAGGCGTCGGTTTGATACGAATATCCGACGCCATTTCCAGGACTGTTTTGGCCACATCAGGCGCCGGTGTTTTGAAAAAAACCGACGCTGTAGGTCTTTGCTGACGGTTTTCTATAAATAACTGACGCCTATTTATAATTTTTTTTCATATCAGTTTGTAGGCCTGCTGTGGCTGGTCAGCAAGATGAGAACCTGCAGTTCAGTTTTCTGAACTGCAGGTTTACGACATCCATTGATATCAGCCTACAAACAGGCCGCAAACCTGCAAAAGTCACAAGGAAAATTTCACACAAGTACATACATTCAGACATCAATTCAATTCTCACATTCACACATATAGAAACATTCAAATACATGTATTAACATTCAGAAATATTCATTTACAAAGTATCATTCATTATCGCTATCAACATCCCAATTATATCTTACAGTTGCCACTGCTTGTATGGCTTTTGCCCACTCTTCTCTTACTTCATTTAATGCTTCCATCGTATATGGAGCATGTATATTTTTTAAGCGTTTACCTATAGTGTGGTCAGTTTTAAACACCTGCAAAGAGAATGATGTATATATATAAGTAATAATATAAAAATAAGATTGATATATTTCATACTAACTAATGAGACTATATATAATACCTCACGTATGGTATCGATGTCCAATGCGGCATGTTTGATAATCATCTGCATAAATCGCATCACATAGTATGCGCATGCCCAGCCATTGTCTTGTGTAGCACACTATAAATTGAAACATACAAAATAATACAACTAAGCACAATTCACATCAATAATATATATATTCGAGTCGGGAACTTACTTGTACGTTCTGCCAATTTATTGGCTGGTTCTTTTTCCTTGGGACCGTTCCTCCAGCCTTTTTGAATGCATCTAAACCCCTACATGTTAATATAACACAATAAATTGCATAAGTAAATAGTAATGTAATAAAAGATGTTAACGGATATAAAAATGAAATATTTCTCACCAGAATAATGGCATTCTCATTACGTGTCCAATTTTAGTGTTCAATGTACTCCCCGCAGGATCTAGATAATAAACAGTGAATGTCCCGGGGACAATAACTAGTAACTCCCAATGTCTACCGCTAGAAGTAAGAAGTTAACAATTAATAACTCAAAATGCAAAATAAAAATGGAATTTTCTTAAGTCCAAATTATAAATAAAGTAAACTTACTTGACATTGAATGGAGCTATTATTATCGTCTTCTTTTGCTGACCAAAAATTGTAAAAGCATCTATACAGTATTGTTGAACATTATCAGGGTCTTTAGCTACCAAACTAATCAATGATGGAATCAAAAATCCCACATGATCAAATGCAAATTGTTTGCAATGATCTTCGACTAAGTAGCTACAAAACATATAGGCGTATGCATTAATATATAAGAAACCAGATCACCGGATCTTACACAAGGTATATGGATGTATAAACAAGATATCACCTTATCCATGTCTCTATCATTGATGTATTCAGCCAATCATACATAAACAGCTCAATAATATCTTTTATAAATAAAGAGCTATCGAATGATCGACCTGCATAATCTGCATCTAAAGAAACTATTATAGGGCAATGTATATTATGTGCCCGTAGCCAACATGCCATTCTCCTACAAGCAGGACCTAACGGGTATGTTAGGTCAGTTGGAACCCAAGTTGGTAATGCGGGAAGTGGAGGTGGAGGCCTAGGTGCTCCTGGTGTCTTCTTTTTAACATGTATATATAATTTCAGATCAGTTGACATCATATATACACATTAACAGTCTAAATCAATGTAAATTTATCTTACAATTTCAGTCGTGTAGACGACATCTGCTTTGGGCCACAATATGACCCCGCCTTCTGCCTCACCAAGTGTATCAATATCTGGGTGGGCATATGGCAACGCAACTTCCCTCCAATCGGGTAACACACCTAATGAGTCAATCTTGGACGGGTTTCTAGGCCAACAAACACATTTTATGTCATTCTTATATATAATAAATGTGTACCACCTATCCTATCCTTGAACACCTAATCTCACTAGTAAGTGTATAATGTGTATTGGGTTTTCAAGAAAATTTCGGCAGCATTTCCCCGCTGTTCTCTAAGTACATATGTACTTAGAGAACAAACGGGGAAATGCTACCGAAATTTTCTCGAAAACCCAATACACATTATACACTTACATCCTAAGTGAGATTAGGTGTTCAAGAACAGTCTCAAACCGGGGACTATCCAAGATTTACTCCTAATGAGTCAATCTTGGACGGGTTTCTAGGCCAACAAATACATGTGTTGTCATTCTTATATATAATAAATGTCTATAAAGTACAGGCAACATGGTTAATCCTAATCAACAGAGCATTATTAAATAATAAATCAAGAAATCAATAGTTTCAAACAAAAGGTCTAGGAATCTTTACTAGACATTATATGTATCCCTAATCATCATATTTAACATACTACATTATTATGAACATCCAGATCAGATTAAGATCATACTATGTTATAACCATTGGTTTAATAACCCTATTTCCGCATGTACATGTTTATTCAACTTTAAAACCCTATAATTCATGAAATCATTCTAATTCAATTTAATATGTTGGGATCACATAATTATATAATGACATCAGAATATATAGAAGAATCATAATTAACATGATTAACAACATGCTCATCAAACTAGGGTTTTCTTGAATATCATCTAATATTTGTGTACTAGACATTATATTTATCCCTAATCATCATATTTAACATACCATTATTATGAACATCCAGATTAGATTAACTCTAATCAAATACAATACATGCATTTTTATCACAACAATTTGATCGATGCATAAAAAAGCAGAGCAGCTAGCAGCGGGAAGACCAACCTTGTCAGAGGAAAGAAGGCAGAGGCTCCGGTGGCTCTGGCTGGAGAAGTAGCTAGCAGTGACGGCGGTGGAGGAGCAGCTAGCAGCTCCGGTGGCTTTGGCGGTGGTTGCGGCGGCGCGACGACGGTGGAAAAGCACCAGGCGGCGCCGAAGAGTCAGGCGTGGCGGCGGCCTCAGGCGCTTGGAGCAGCAGGGGCGGACAGCAGGGGCGGCGGAGAAGGGGGCGCGGAGAAGGAGGAGTGGTGGCGGAGAAGGGGGCGCCGAAGAAGGGGGCGCCGGAGAAGAAATAGCCGGAGAAATGGCACTGGAGAAGAAATCGCCGGAGAGAAATCGCCGGCAGCAGAGAAATAGGGTAATTGCTCGCAATGAAACAGAAGAAAGGGGAAGAGTCGGGCGATCGCGGAGTATAAGTTCCCAAATAGCGTCGGTTGTTTTAAACAACCGACGCCTAAACATCTTTAGCGTCGGTTGTTTGCAACAACCGACGTCCAATTGGATGATATTTTCATGAAATTGTTTGGCGGGAACCACCTTCAGCGTCGGTTATAAAAGGATAACTGACGCTGAAAGTGACACTTTTCGCGCAAATTTTCATCGCACATAGGCGTCAGTTTATACCTACATGACCGACGCTGAAAATGACACTATTTTTTTGATCAAAATTTGGATTTCACGGCCGACTTTTAGCGTCGGTTTGTTATAAACAACCGACGCTGAATACAAAGTGGTACTCGTGTCTGGCTGGTCTTCGAATATAGACGTCGGTTTGCTTAAACAACCGACGCCTAACATATAAGGCGTCGGTTTTCCTTAATAACCAATGCCCAGAAAAGTGCCACTGAATGCTATTTCTGTAGTAGTGATTTAAATTGATTAATGTGCATATCTGATTAAATACCACATACAATCCCAACTAATATATATGATATGATATATATGCAATTTACATGTGTCGCCTTGAAAGTTGGTTTTGATGGTGGATGTGAAGCATCATTATGGCCTATAACCCAGATCTATATGCATGGTTGTATGGTTGTTTAGTCCTACTTATATCTCAATTTGCATGTTGAGTGTCAATCTTCTCTTTGATATGTAAAGGTACTATTATCTCCTTCCTATGCTCCCCTCGAATGTAACTTAAAAAAATTTTATTACAATGTAATATGTCAAATACCATTAGGAAATTTTTAATTTCTTACTATGAAAAAGAAGATGTTCAGCACTAGACGAGTCACTTGTTTCAGAAGATTAATTGATTGGTTGGAGGACTGAGGAGGACTAACAATAGGAGGAGCCAGACCAATCAGTCGGTGGCCCAATCGATGGGCTGAAGGTATCCAGAAAATGTTGGACCGGAGACCAAATGACTGTTCAAATAGACCAACCGACCGACCAAGAGGAAATTCAGTTCAAGGGTTGAATCGACCATTCCATATTGGTTCAAGCACAGATCTTCATCAACAACATGTTTACGTATGTGACATAGACCTTACGTGGTGGTAATTATGTGTGTCTCTAAGGAATTACAATAGTATGTTCATAACCATCGCTTCTGTTTTAATTGCATGTTTACATTTGTGGGATATAGCATGTATATGACACGTACTATATGTATGTGGTGATTGTATATGTATATGTATTTATAAATACAAATCCCTCAATAACATATTAAGCCTAAGATGCTTTCTTTTAGCAACACACATGAAAAGCTTGATCGACTAAGCATGGGCACACCAAGTGTGGTGTGTTTTCTATCTCATGGAAGTGTGATGGTAGTTATGTGGGCTTGCCATGCAGGGTGCATTACTATCGTGTTGGCTTTCGGGTTAGACTTAAGTAGGAGATATTAATGAGATTAAACACCAAGAAGCAAGTAGATGACTATGTCAAAGAGTGGAACATATGATCTATCGAAGAATTGTATAAGATGTAGTTGGAAAATGTGTTGGGAAATCAGGCGCAGATATAGGTAGTGGAAACAAAAAAAACTTAAATGCCTATTTTTTAGAATAGCTAAGTCACGTCAACAACAATATCTCTAGGAAGAAAGGTTTGTAAGGTTATACCTGTTCCAAGAGAAAGTCCAGCAACATTCTCCTTGCAGTACAATCGTGCTTCTTCTTCTTCTTCAGGCAGCAACACACTCTTTCAGCAGTAGTAGCACTCAAACATTTGTCTCCATCAACCTCCTGATTTGTCCACCACAGACAATGGTTGATGGATTTCTCCTAGTACAACAAGTCTCTCACCTCTAGAGAAGTCCATGTGGACCATCTTGAACTCCATGTTGTGCTACCAGAGCCAATGGGAAGGAATTGTCTCCTTCTACCAACATACTAGTCACCAGCATGCTCTCCCACAATTGTTCTCCGTTGTTCTCTCCCTTGCTATCCCTCCCTTTAACGGGTAGGACTTGCTCAGGCTCACTATTGGTTACTGCAACTAGAGATGGCAACAATTTGTCAGAGCAACTTATTCTCAATTGTGTGTGTTGGGAAACCCTCAGTACCCCTCTATTTATAGTAGGGTCCAGGGTCAGGGTTCTCAGCTCGGTGGGAGTAGAAAGATCCATAATCATGAATTTTCTAAAACCCACAAATTGAAAACTGGTCGGTTCACACACTCAATCGGTTGGTTGGTGCATGAGCTGGTCAGTTCACTAAGTAACAGGTCAGTTCGTGTAGTTTTCTATTCTGAATCACATGGTATTCAATGCTTGATTAATGCTAACCATGATGACATCATCAATCCTTGTTCCAATCGAATTGGAAACTGAATCGGGTGATCTAGAGGGTGAACCAGTCATCTCACATAGTGAAATGGTCATTTCACATTGTGAGACGATCGTTTCAAAAGTGAAATGGTTGTTTTACTTGTCCAATTCAGGAAAAGTTCAGCCAATACTGATTCCAATTGACCAGACACTCGAACCAATCAGTTCAACACTTGAACTAATCAGTTCAGAGTCCACTCAATCAGTTTTGAACCTCAATTATTTGATTGAATACTTGAACACCTTTAGTAATCAATTTAAATATCATTCCTGAATAAACGCCTTTAATCCAAGTGTATTGATGAACGCATATTCATCATGGAATTCTATTACCTTATTGGGTCAAAGTCAACTCAATGCATTCAATTTTAGTTACTAAATATCAAAATGTGCCAAATTACTTAATTGATTCAATTATCAAAGTATTAACTGAGTTTATATAAATTTTATGTAGGTCATGAGGAAGTTTGACCATCTAAATCAACCATCATCCAAATCAAACCCCTTTGAGTGGGACCCACCTTTCTCATTCTGGGTTTCATCCATTTGGTCTCACCATTCAGTTTCATCCATTCGGTCTCAAGACTGTATAGACAGCTTCACCTCAAAACCGTTTGGATCTAACTTGATTTACAGACCGTTTGGGAACTAATTGTTCTTTAGCATCAGATCACTGATCTACAATCCCCATCAATTCGCCCAAATGATCTCATCCAATCAATCTCTACCTCCATACAGTCTTCAGGACCAGTTGAGCAATATGATCAAAACCATTTAGAAAGCTTCACACCCTATTCCCCACCTTCTTCTTCCTCCTGCCAAACCCTAACTCCTACACCACCTATTGTGTGCAACACCCCCTACTTCCCTTCTTCCTCTACCCTCTTCTCCTAACCTACAACCCTAATCCACAGCACCCCCACACCTGCCATGGCACCTTCCTCCCTCACACCGCCTGCAAGCCCTAAGCACCTACATCCTTGCCGCTTCCAGCAGCAAGAGCATCGCCGCCTAGTGCCTAGTGTCGCCGCACCCTACAGTCGACCGTGCCCTCGAATCCTATAGCTTCATATCCACCTGCAAGAAGCCAGCGCGTAAACGGTCTTGGAACACTGTTCGGCCAATGTTCACCGCAAAGACCGTTTGATCGCTGGGGGTCACAGAGACCATTTGGACGATCAGAGAGCAGACTGTTTGGATTCCCCGATCGCGTAAACTGCAAGACCGTTTGGGCCATCGTCGAAGACTGTTTGGTCACTTATGTGTAGACCGAATGGAGCTACGAGTCTGTATGAAGGCATTAAGCTACCAAGACTGTTGGCAATGCAGGACCGTTTGATAACAATCAGTTTATAGACCGTTTGCTGCTCAACATATCAAAACTGAATGGAACTTCTTGCAGGACCGTTTGATGCAAGAATTATTCAAACCGATAGAGACACACTACAAGACCATTTGGTCACATTACATGAAACTGTTTGGATACATGCACGTAAGTTCAAACCATTTGGGCACTTAAAACACCAAACCGTTTGGTCAATTTTAATCCAAACTGTTTGGTCATTAGTCTCGGAACGCCGACAGGCTGCCTGTACATAGGTCTGATCCAGTTCCGTCCACACTGCCACTTCACATGTCATTCCTGCTACAACTCAAGGAGACTAATAAGAGAAGAAAGGAGGAGTGAGAAAGACTGCCTGGTCTATCTTGGCACCCCTCATTCTTCCAGATCTGCTCTGACATGACGTAGAAGACCGCATCATCTTCACTGAGCTGTGACTACCTTCTACATCATGCTCATAGCGGATTCCTATCTCTTTCTTATCCTTCTTGTTTCTCACATCATGAGTGAGTAGTTCCTTTTCACTGGGGTGTGGGGACTAGCCCTGCTGCCCATGCATTCATGTCTTTTCATTTAACATTCCATGGCAATGAATATAACTTTTCACTTTGTTGCTAATTGATATGCTTGTAGTTGATTACCTGCTTGTTGTCATCTCATTCTTATCTTCGTAGTGTAGAATGTCAATTAATGAGGTATACTCCTTGACGAGAAATCTGATAGGGTTCCTTGAGGTCTCAAGTGTGTGATCCATGAGGGGACGAGCCATCTAACCTACGGTGATGCTTCTATGGTCTAAACATCCCTCAGGGAGGACCACAACCTTAGTTGGATGTTGTATCTTCTCGTTAATCGTCGATGTTTGCTTGCAGACTAATTTCCTTTATACGTGTCAATTAGCACGGTTGACTCTTAGACTAGAAATAGAATGGGGTTCCTTGAGGTCATAAGTGTATGATCTATGAGGGGACGAGCCATCTAGCCTACGGTGACGCTTCTGTGGTCTAAAATTCCCTCAGGGATGACCACAACCTTAGTTGGATGTTGTATCTTTGGAGCCGTAAGTATATTATTCAGATGGTGATGAGACATCTGATACCTAAGGTGATGCTTACGCAAGACTAATGTCCGTATTGGGGGGTTCTGTAGCAGCTCCATTTGGATAGTTATATCTTGCCTTTATGTTATATGTTTGGATGTGTTTGCATGCGCAGTGGTGGTGAAACCCGAGAACCATCCCAGTGATTCCATATCATGTAATCTAAAACAGACTTTCATTCTACTCATTTACTTTCCTACAATTAGTTTAATTAACCTCAACCAAATCAATCGTTCTAAATATTGGTCTCACTTGAGCTAGATTCAACCGACAAAGATTCTTAAAAACGTTGTCCTTTGGGATTCGATCATTAACTATACTACGATAAGACCTGTCCGCTTACGGGTGGTATTATTGCACGAGGTTTTGGTAAAAGCTCGGGGATTTCAACCCCGGGTGAATTTTTTAGTGTAATATTTGCCACGTCAAGTTCTGGCACCGTTGCCGGGGACAACGGAATCAGTTAATCAAATCAAGTTATTTTAAGGCTAATCTAGGATTTTACTTTTTCTTTTTGAAACCATTGATCATCTATTTGAATTTCACTCCATTCCATCAAACTTACTTCAAATCTTTCTATTTTAGGAGTAGTGCATGCACCGTTTGAACAGTCCCAGAATCACTGCCAGCTTCGACCCAGAGATAGATCGGACCTTTCATTGTCAAAATAGAGAAAACTAAGTGAGAATGGCTCAAGAGGAGGAGATAGCTCGAAGGGTAGCTCAAGCCCTCAATGCACAAAGAGAGAAGCTCATGCAAGAAGCTTGAGCTGTCGTTCAACAAGAAATCTTAGAGGCACAAGCAGCAGAACTACAAAAGGATCCTAGGGAATTCTCTATCCCTAAAGTTGTTGACATTCATCATCCAGTTCAACCTCCTCCCATCAACACTAATAATTTTGAGATACGAGCACATTGGATCACCCTGCTTCAAAATAACTCATTCTATGGTAAGCATGGAGAGGATAGTCAAGGACATCTCCTAAGGTTTATCGATCTATGTGCCATGACAAAGCAAAATGGAGTATCCGATGATGCCATTCGACTTTGTCTCTTCAAGTATTCCCTTGCTGACATAGCTATAAGTTGGTATAATTCGTTGCAAAGTGAAATACCCATCACCACTTGGGAACAACTCCAAAATGTGTTTCTAGAAAAGTTCTGTCCTCCATCTCTCACCTATGAAATTAGAGGCCGAATAACAAATTTCACTCAAGTCGCTGGAGAAACCCTTGCTGAAGCATGGGATCGATACAAAGAGCTTCTATGCAAGTGTCCACGCCATGGAATTCCTAAGAACAAACCCATAAAAATTTTCTATAGGGGTGCAAGGTGCAATGAGCTGGACCTAATTGTCCCATTTGGAGCTCGGAAAACACACCATATGGCATCAAGTTCATGCTAGAACCCAAGTCTAGAAGGGCTTGGTCTATGCAGTGTGATCCGATGTAACATGAAATGATGGAAGAACTGGGGTCTTTCCTCTTTCTTGGCATGGTATGCTGTAGAATTGAGCTCACTTGATCAGTGAGCTTGACTTTCTTTGGCATTCTCCCCATTGTTTTCCTTTTCAACATGCACAAATCTTTTAGAGACTTGGCATAGGAAGGGATTTGTTTGACTACATCAAGAAAAGGAATGTTTATCTTCACTTATTTGAAAGTTTCCATGATATCTTCAGTATGTTTCTTCTTTCTTCTTTCAATAAAGGGCTCCTCAAGATCATCATGAAATGGGGGGAATTGGGCTCCCAATCGGCTTGGATCAACAAAAACATCAACTTGAATCACGGGAATCACAACATCACTGCTCGATGTCAAGTATCAACTCTAGTTCCTGTCATAGTATCATCACTCTAGATCTCAGTATCAACCTGTCTGATCACACTATCACCTCTATCCTCACTAGCTGCACTATCAACAGTATCACGGGGCTGTTCCAAGGTCCTACCACTCCTCAATACCGTCACCGCCTTTACATGCTCATGGGTAGTGGAAGAGGAGGCTTGTGGAGGTGGTTGTGGCTATTGAGGTGGTGGTAGTCTTTGTTGGAGTGAGTTGGGATTTTGAAGGATGAACTATGTATGTGGTTGTTGTTGTGGTTGTGGTTGTTGTGGATGGGGATGATATTGCGGAGGGGGCTGTTGGTATGAGTGAGATGGAGGTGGAGCATATTGATAGTTGAGAGGAGCTTGAGGAGGTGGTTGAGCATAGGGATTTGGTGGTGCTTGATATGAAGGTGGGGCATACAAGCTTTGAGCATTTCCCATTAAAGTGCCATCGATGTTCAGATTTGGCATTGGTTGAGATGGGATTCTTTCTTCCTACCTCCAATCATGTGAAAGAGATATTTAGTCCAATCTTTTCTCAAGACGGTTAATGGACTTCCCATGAGAGGACACATCTTTCTTTACCTCATCCAAACTTCTCAATCTTCTAATAACTTCATCTTCAAATTTTGAGCTATACCTTGGCCTTGGCTTCCCTTGTCCTTGACCATCCTCATTTTGTTGTTTCCATGAAAAATTGGGATGGTTTCTCCACTCGGGAGTGTAAGTGTTGGACATAGGACCTTGGTCATTTTGGTTGCCAAAGGAGTGAAAAGCTTGAACTTCCCCTTCTTCAGCTTCAACTACCATGGTGGATTGACTAGAAGAACCACCAGCTTGGCTCTTCATCATATTCATCATGTCTTCCATCATTTTCATCATGTCGGGGTTGGATGTGGTCTGGGTTGGAGCTATAGGAGAAGATGGAGGATGTAGTTTCGACCACAATGTTCCCCTTTAGTAGAAACCCGATGGTGAGAATTCTTAGTAAGGTGCTCAAATAAGGGCCATGACTCCTCAGGTGGCTTCTCCATGAAGGTGCCTCCACATGACAAATCAATATTGTTCTGGCTCAACTGTTCTAACCCAGTGTAGAAATCTTGAACCAACTACCACAAGGGTACCTCATGATGAGGGAAGTCACACATGAGCTTTTAGAACCTTTCCCATGCCTTGTGGAAAGGTTCATTTTCCTTTTAGGAGAAGGCAGTGATACATCTTCACATTTGGGTCGGCTTAGCAATTGGAAAGAACTTCTTGAGAAACTCATTTTTGACTGCATTCCACATTACCAACTCCATCTTTGAGATGTGCCATTCCTTGTCCTTTTCTTTTAGAGAGAAAGGGAAGAGTGTCCTCTGGATGGAATCATCAGTGGAAACGGGTGTGCGGAAGGTGGAACAAGTCTCAAGGAAGGCGTCGATATGATGGTAGGGGTTTTCATTATCCATACCATAGTAGGTAGGGAGGAGTCCAAGAAGTACAGGTGGAATGGAGAATTTTTGATCTGGCATTTGGTCAACAAGGGTGACAATTGAAGAATTGTAGTTCCCCGGGGTGAAATACTCATGGAGGGGGTGGTTGGGCTACGATTGAGCATTTCCATGAGGTATTTTAGCTTTGTGGTCACCCATTTCGATTTCTCGGTGTTGGTTGTGGCAGATTTGGCATCTCCTTCTACCTATCTCGGGGTCCTATAACACCAAGTCAGTACAAGTAGAACGCGTATGATGCATGCACAACTTTCACCTGCACATTACAAAAAAAAGCAACAAAAACAAAGTTAGCATGACAATATGCAAAAGTGAACAAAGAATAAAGAATAATAATGATGAGGGTAGTAGGAAGGGATAAGATACACTAACTAGCTAGGCCGAGTGCCTCTATCCCTGACAATGGCACCAGAAATCTTGGTGCGGTATTGCACGCACGTGTGATCTTTTGAATTTATAGGTCCCCAAACTATGTTCGCTCACAACACTAAAATATGTTCCTGCAAGTGCTCGGGGTCATGTTATAGTATAGACGAGAGCCAAGATAGGGGGTCGATCCTCAGGGATAGAGGGGGCACTAGAGCTAGGTTTGTGTTGGCTACGTTCCTAAAGTGGAGATTAGGGTTGAAGGGTTTAAAAGGGTTTGGTTTGATTATACTAAGCAGGAAGGCAAGCAAAGGCAATATGCAAAACTAGATTACCAAAAACTAGATTATCCTAGGAAAGTTAGGTCTAAGAGACTAGATTAAGCAAATAAATAAACAAGGGCAATATGATCTACACTACTCTAGCAAGGCAATTAGCAACTAAGAACTAAGCTAAACACTAGAATAAGCAAGAATCTAGGTTAAGCCTAATTTACAAGACTAAGCAATTAGCTAGAGGTAATGAAGGCAATTAAGCTAAACTAGCATTAAGAAGCAAGAAGACTAAGGTGGTATACAAGCAATGGATTGGATAGGTGGGCCATTTGGGGGTATGATTTGATATTAGTTGGGGGAAGGTCAACATAGCATGCAATTATCATAATTCAATCTAGATTACCAAAACAAACAAGAAGGCAAGTGTTATTAGAATATACCCTATACTACTAGTTGGAGAACTAGAGTTAGGTGTAATTCTAGTAAGTCTTAGAAAATCTAGGTTTCTAGGGTAAGTGGTATTGGGGAAATTGAGAGCCAAGGGGAGTAATGGGAGTAGAGATGAGGATGTTTCAACTCATGTTACTTGCCATCTAGCCTTTAGGAAGCTCGAGGCAATTGCACCAATCACACTTATACTAGATACTTAGATATCAGACTCACTTGTAGGAGAAGGGAGATGTATGTAGGAATAAAGGGTGCTAGCTAGGGATCCACTATTCGGACCTAGGAGCCATTCCTAAGATTTCCACATACATTCCAATTTCCCCTAGAAGCTAAGTGTCAGCAAGCATCTCAAAGCAAGCAATCTATGTTAAAAGCGCAAACCACATGCAATAAAATGGGAAATGAGATAGAAGCAAGAGGCAATCATCATATAATGGAATCATATTCATTACAAGTTATTTTCCCCAATATGGTATCAAAGTCACATTTTAACCCCAAACAGCCCACCGATAGGGGATTATCTAGACATGATCAAAGAAAAGATAAAAGAAAGAGGAACAAGGGGATAAGACTCCATGGAGCTCAAACTAGATCCTTCTCCTTCACCTCCTAGTAGCTATAGGGTGACCTCCCTCCTCTAAGGGGAATGATGGGCATGGAAATGAAGGTGATTATGGTAGAAAACCTAGAAAACTAGGTTTCTATGTGGGAATGGTGGATGGAGAGCATAAATGCAAAGGGAGTAAAGTGAATGCTCAAGAGTGGGTGGAGTGGAGTAATGGAAGCTAACCTAGTGCTTTGGCCACCACCCATGTATATATGGGTGGTGGTGGAAGCACTAGAGTAAGTAGGGGCATTGTTGAAAAAATAGTGCAGAAAATGCTAGGGTTTAGGTGGTAGCACGGTCATGGTGGGTAGGAGTAGGAACGACTGTGGTGGTGTGGAACGGTCATTGTAAGAAAGTGGAAAGATCACAAGTCGAGGTGGTGAAATGGAGGCTGGTAGCACAACCGTGGTGGAGGATAGGTATAACGGACGTGTTGGGTAGTACGACTGTGGTGGTTGAGTTGGAGGTGAGGTCGTTCCCTTCAGTATGCCCATTTTGTCTTCAGCTAGCATGACCGTACTGGGAAGCACGGTTGTTTCATGGTCTTCATGGAACAACCATGGTGGTTGAGTTGTTGTATCATGCAAATTTGGGATTTGCCCTATAACTTTTGCATTAGCCAGCACAACCACTCCTTTGCACCACGGCCATGCTGGGGTCTTCAGCAGCAAAAACATCTTGAATCTTCATGGTCAATGGACTTCTTTGCTTGATGTCAACCCTTGGCCATTAAGTGTAGGTTGAGGGAGCTTTGGGGTCTTATTTGGACCCCCATCAGTGGAGGAACCCTAGAACTCCTTCCTTCTCTCTCATCCATCCAAAGCATGGTCCAAGTACCTAAAAAGTATGCAAAGAATGTCCATAAGTGCATTTGACAATAATACACATATTGGGGAATTTAACTTGCATTCTACTATGTTTAGATGTGAATAAAGTACAAATGGAACAAGATGAATCCCTAAAATAGGGCTACATCATACAACTAGAAGTATCTTTGCTAGCTGGATTGTTGGAACAGATGCAAGTTAAACCTACACTAAGACAACAGATCAAAGAAGCACAACAAGCTGATATTGTGGTTCAACAGATTAGATCAAAGTATGGCAGTGAGAAGTGGGATGTCTTTCATGAGTTAGAAGATGGAATATTTTGTTACCATGGTAGAATCTGTTGGGTTTTAGGGGAGACAGATAAGGCAGCGGAAACAAAAATTTTTCTCCCCCAACCCATACCGAGGAAATGCGTCAATGTCTATATAATAGGAAAGGATGGTTTGTGGAATCATACCTTGTCCCGAGGCTTGCTCGGCGACAATACCTCGCGCAATGCGCAGTCTTCAACTCCGGTCTTTGACGGTGTCTTTGCAGCTCCTGGTCACACCGGGACTGATGACTCCTCCTCCTACTGGACTGTCGGATGACAGTTGTCCTCCTGAGCGGCAGTGTCCTCCCGCCTCTGTAGTAGTCCACACGGACCACCTGGAACTCCACTCTCCTTGTCCCACAAGGAAGTGGAAGGAGTCGCACCCTCCTGTTGACGTACTGGTCGCCAACACACTCTCCTGCTACCAGTTGCAACTGCAGTTGTCCTTCCCTTGCTGCACCTCCCTTTTGCGGGAAGCACTTGCTCGGGATCTCTCACGGTTACCAAAACCAGAGAGAACGACAACTTCGCAAAGCAACCGGCTTGCATTGAGTTGTACTCTGAGAAGCCCCCAATACCCCTATATATATAGGCGGGTCATGGGACAGGGTTCTCTGTGCCCGGCAATATGGGACTAAAGCAGGAGTAGAAGGGTTCGAGATTTTCCACAAAAAGCAACCAACTCGCAACCTGAACCGATCGGTTCACAAGTGAACCGGTCGGTTGGGGACCTGAACCGGTCGGTTGGAGCACCAACCGATCGGTTGGGACCCATGAGCCGATCAGTTCACTTCTGAACCGGTCGGTTCGTGGTCGTGGTCGGTTTCCGATTGACTTTCCTTCTTTCGTTTCTAATTGGTATTGAATACCAATCCTATTCCCAATCAAATTGGGCAAGTGAAACGCAAGGAAAATTCTCACCGACCTGACTGTCCCAACTTGCTTGGTTGCACCAGTTGAACCGATCGGTTCAACACTTGAACCGCTCGTTTCACCCTGGGCTTGAGCCGATCGGCTCAACTCTTGAGCCAACCGGTTCAGCAACCTCAGCCGACCGGTTCAACACTTGAACCGATCGGTTGGGAGTACAGGTTGTGCAGAATCAGTCAAATGCGATTTCAATCAATCAGATACTCCAATCAATGCGTCCAACACCTTGAACCATATGATATTGAGTCATCGACTGATTGAGTGTATAATTGAACTACTAAACTCCTTTAGTAATCAATCTAAACGTTGCTTGTGGACAAAACTCCTCTTCCAGGTTAAATCCTATGTCTGTGACCCTGCAGGTCCATTTCACGTTGGCAGTGAAAGTCCATAACACTTATGACTTCACAAGCAAAGAGCGGTGCCTAGTCACACATCAGTGCTACCCAAGTGAAAGTAGAAAGTTGGAGAACAACTTTCGTCCTACAATTCGTGAATGGTGTTATAGTGAATGTATAATTCCTTTGTCACTGATATCCCGAATGAACTCGAGGCATGGAACAGTCATCCTATCAACGTTCATTCACTTTCTTGATCTCAGAGTAGATTGAAGGAGATATGTATGACATCAATATCACATACTGATTCACACATGCGTGCGCATGCCTATCTCAATCCTACTCATCAAGTGGCATTGGATATCAAACTCCCTCAGGAGGGACAAATCCCATATCTATCACTCACCCCTCAAAAGCCCCATGTGTCAAAGCCACCCAATCATCACCTTTATAACAACCCATGTTTCAAGACTGCGTTTGATGATGTCAAAGTGTGCCCAACGACATGTGTTGAGTGCAGTGATTTCAGGTCTAAGAATCACACTCACCACCATCACTGTGAGTACTGAATGTGACTACCATCTCATGGTTCCATGTGTCAAACTCACGGTGGGTCTGTCCGGTACACTTGTTCTCTAACAAGTACCTATGTGTTTGGTTTGATATCTCTATATCATGACTAATGAGATTTTGTCATCAACCAACACCACAATCTAGTCTTGTGTGTCATTGTTGTCTATCTACCTTCCACAATGACATCCGACTAGGGACATAACAAGAATGTACAAACTCTTAGCATCCGTATGATCTCATCGTTCAGGTCCTCAACCTGAAGGCATACGTCATTGAGTACTGTCATTCTCTAGACATTCAATCTGTTCTATCACTATCTCATATGACTGAACTAGAATGAATTGGAAGCTTGCCTTTGATGTTTATCTAATTAATCTTAATGTATCCCACCAATCATCCCATGATTGGCTCTCAGGGCATACATACCAACAGAATCATGGTGCCTGATGTTAATGACTTAAGAAAGATAGCTATGGACAAAGCTCACTCATCTATGTATTCTATGCATCCAAGAAGTACCAAGATGTATCACAATCTGAAGGATATGTATTCATGGCTTGGTTTGAAGAAAGATGTAGTTGAGTTTGTTATGCGGTGTTTAGTGTATCAGCAAGTTAAGGCTGAGCACCGGAAGCTGATAGGAACATTACAACCATTACCTATACCACCGTGGAAGTGGGATCATGTGACAATGGAATTTTTAGTTGATTTGCCTAGAACAACCAAAGGTCACGATTCAATTTGGGTGATTGTTGATAGTTTGAAAAAATCAGCACATTTTCTTCCTATTAAGACAACATACACTGCTTAGAAACTTGCATAGGTTTATGTAGTTGAGATAGTCTGGTTGCACAGAGTCCCAACAACAATTATGTCAGATAGAGGTCCTCCGTTTACAAGTAACTTTTGGGAGCGATTACATACAGCTTTGGGTATGCAGTTAAAGTTTAGTACTGCTTTCCACCCATAGATAGATGGACCATCTAAAAGGACTATACAAACCTTGGAAGACTTTCTTAGGGCATGTGTTCTTCAATTTGTAGGTAGATAGGATATACATTTGAGTTCGATAGAGTTTTCTTACAATAACAGTTATCAGAACAACATTGATATGTCACCTTATGAAGCATTGTATGGTAGGCATTGTAGATCTCCGTTATGCTGGTATGAAATAGGAAAATACCAACTTCTTGGTCCTAAATTTGTGCAACCGATGACAGAAAAGATTAAAGTAATACAACAACAGTTAAAGGTTGTACATGACAAATAGAAATCATATGCTGATAATCATCGTAGACCTTTAGAATTCCAAGTCAGAGACAGAGTGTATCTCAAGGTTTCTCCCTGGAAAGGTGTTCTCATATTTGGTAAGAAGGGTAAGTTGGCTCCTATATTTATGGGACCCTATCTGGTGATAGCACGTGTTGTAAAGGTAGCCTATAAGTTGGAACTTCCACCTGAATTACATAGACTACATCCAGTGTTATATGTATCTATGCTGAGAAAATTTCACCCTGATACAAAGCTTGTATTACAACCATAGATGTAGAATTAGATGAAGATGTATCCTATGTGGAAGGTCCAGTGTTGATTCCTGACATAAGAATCAAAAAGTTGAAAAAGAAAGACATAGTGCTTGTAAAAGTTCTTTGGCTTCATCATGGCATTGAAGAAGCCACATGGGAGTTGGAGGAAGAGATGAGGAGGAATTACCCTTCTCTTTTCTCTTGAGATTTTGGGGACGAAATCCTTGTTAGGGGTTGATAACTTGTAACACCCTTGAACAGGGTTTTGGGATAACCCTTCGAGTTTTTTCTAAGTAAGTTGTTTAGAACCTTGTCTTAATCTTTTCAAAATTTATTAAGACTTGAGAAGAGTTTATTTGTAAATTTGAACTTAATTGCAAAGTGTTTGTGCTTTATATGATAGATGTGGTAATAATTGCAATTCACCCAAATGAGGGGTTTATCTACAAATTATCACCTCTAGAATCTCTCTTCTCTCTCTTAGTATCAACTAGAGGAAAGAGAAAGAAGGGGATTCCTTGTTTGAATCTTGGTTGAATGATAACACTCATTGTGGTGAAAGAACCAAAGAAGTTCTGAGTGTTTTGAACCCTAAATGGGGTTGTGTCGAGTTATGAAGTGTATTTGGGAGTGCCTATCAGCTTGGAAGCCATAGAGGAGGTCCCATATGGATTTGTTAACCTTTGAAGGTGTTCATAATGGGATAATAACCTCAAGTAGGTGAAGCCTATCAGTTTGCATGTTCCTTGCAAAAGTTAAATCAGTTTGCATATAAAGTAAGATTAGGTGATGATATCTTGTCAAATAAGATACCCAAATGGCCGATATCATGCCTATGGATTATCCTCAAGAGTTTTGCATGGAAAGATAATTATGGATGCATAAAGTTACCATGCATGGACATGTGTCACTTAAGTTCTCATGGTGATGACAACTTATACACACTCTCTTTTATAAACCTCAACATACCTCTCTTTTCACCTCCTAGTAAACATTTCAAGTTCTTTACCATCTCTTGCTTGGAGGACGATCCTAGGAGCTTGAGAATCAAAGAGAAGGACGAACATCTTGCCTAAGGTGAAGCCATGATCATTTTCAACCTTGGAAAGACTATGCTTCTTGGAACATGATTCGTTCCTTCTCTTCTTTCTTCACCAAGTTCCTAACTATGATATCTTCTTTCATAGAGAAGTGTTGTGATCGAGACTTGGACTTTTGATGAGTCTACTTCAACCTTGGGAATGTGGAGCTTTGAAGGTTGAATCACTTGAGTTGATCTTGAGGTGGGTTATATAACTTTAACTCAACTTTATTATTATTCACCTTCTATCATGCAATACTAGGTGATTCCTTTTTCTACTTTGACTTTTCTTGTTTGATTGATGGTTCTATGAGTTCTATTGGATATATGGGGACTGTTGTCCATGAACTAGAGTAGTAATGAATGAAAAATTGGAGCTTGAAGATGATGAAACCAATATAAATAAATCAATTTTAATTGGTGAATAACCCTAACCCGATACAAGGGTATATGTATGAAAACCGATACACATGAACTCCTATCCTTTTGGTTTGATTTCATGAGTAGAAATACTGCCCTCTAAATTGTTTAACTTATCACCAAAATGCTAAGAATAAGGCAGGTAAATATCTATGAGATATTCAAGTTGACACATACATATTTGCACCATAACATGGATGGCAGATATGGTCAAGTCCTAACCCCTAATCAGATACACTCACAATCCGATATCCCTTTAGCCCAACCCATGTGTGATGGGTGACACCCTTAGCCCGCTATACTTGTGTAAAGTATGGGAAATACATACCTTAAGGTCTTGGTCGATATACCAAGTAATGATGAAGTCAATAGTTGAAAAAAAGTAAGGTGTTGTTGAGGGTTCACCCGATACAAATTAAGCCCTAGAGGTCGACACTTCATGTTGAGCAATGACCCATACTCAAACGGTTAGCTAGGTCGATACCCTAGCTAATGTTGAGTGGCTGATACACTATTTGATTAGGGAGGCCGATACTCTAGTTGGTGGTGAGGCCGATACCCTAGTTGATGGTATGGTCGATACCCTAGTTTATGATTTAGTCGATGCACTATTTGATTAGAGTGGCGGATACCCTAGTTTGTGGTGAGGCTGATACCCTAGTTGATGGTGTGACTGATACCCAAAGGATATGGTGGCCAATACACAAAGAGATAGGGTGGCCGATATGCAAAAATATACTATGGCCGATATACCTCAAGCATTATTCAAACAATACCACTCCAAGCATCTAGAAATGATATCATTTGATATACCTTGACTGTCACAAGTATATGTGTCTAGGCTGACACAAGTGAATGTGTCTAGGCTGATACAAAGATTGGAGTGAAGGTTGATACACCTTGTTGAATATAGGCCGATACACCTTGATGAGTGTAGGCCGATACACTTTGAATGTAATCAATGGATACATCTTGAATGTAATAAGTTGGATATACTTTAATAATTGTAGATTGATAACCTTAAAGAAGGTTATATCACTATAATAAGAATTTTGAAGTTAATATCCTATTAAGGATGAAGGAGAACTTGTACTACTCCCATGTGATGTTGATAATTAATTGATGATACTTGATGAAGTATGATTGAACACTCATGGCAGTAATATAGCTCTTATGATGTGAGTTAGGGTTGATTGATAAATATGAACTTAAAAACCCTAAATTAGTTATAGGGGATAACCTTATCCCTAATTCTGAGAAGGTTGCAATTTGAATGATTCTCTTTCTGACTTGGTCATGATATTTACTTGATATTACATTTTGTTATGAAATCCTAACCATGCAGGTGTTGTAAATGATGAGCATAGCCATGTATGAGCTATGATTTAGCATAATACATATTATATAAGGCCTTGTGAGGCACTTCCTCCAAGTGTGACTTTGTTTTGGTCGAACTCTTTTTTGGTGTCAAGGTAATAGCTATGAATAGCCATCGACTACTTGTACAACAACTATGATTTGCATATGGGTCTTATGACCTAAAGTTGGTTATTACCTAATGATAGGTGATAATATTCAATAATGAAATGAGGGTTTGATACCAAACATATGATCACGATAATGCTTATGTTGAAGGAATGAAATTCCCAATGAAGTGCTCAGGGGATTGAGATCCCACGATGAGTGTAATAAGGTATGTACCAATTGATACAAAATCCCTCAAAAATATGTTACACCTTTCTATATAGCATTTACTTACAATTCATGCTTGTAACTTGATTGATGCTAAAAGATGTTGTAATGCACTCAAGTAAACTAAAAATGTAGTTGCCCTGGCCATAAAACCATTCAGTGTCAGGATTTTCTAAATGGTGAAACGAGTTCTACTTAGAATTCATATTGTTGAATATGCATGGTGCAAGTTGAAATACTTCCTTGTATCCTTAACTAATAGGAATGGCTATGGGCCATATCCTGAAGATTAGGATTGACTTCGTGTCATACCTTAACAAGAGTGTGGTTGTACTGTAAACTCAGTATACAATCACGATTGGTTACGAACCATGCCCTGATATAATCAAGATTGATTATGAGTCATACCCTGATAAGAGAACATGCGACTCACTATATCTCTATAGAGAAGAGCCTCTATACACCAAGCTAGCTATATTGTAGATTGACTCATAATGTCACTGCCAATGATCTAGTACTGACTGAGAAAAGAGAGGTCGTGCATTCCGACACTTCCATAGATCTATATGAAATTGATGCTTTACATCGTAGTGGTTAGTTGGAGATGGAAGGTATATTCCCATCTCTATAGGGCATAATAAGATGGAATGTTTAAAGATGTAATCAGCCGTGTAGTGTATTTGTTTAAGGATCAAATAGAGAAACATTGGTTGAAACCTTACTTTCTCTTTATACTGTTTAGATTATAACAGTTATACATGTTCTTCATATTCCTTTTAAAAATGATTAAATGATGTATTGCTCAGTTATAGATATCTAAATTAATAAGATGATGAAACTTCTCTACTCTGCATACAATCAATAGTTATACTTGTTTAATTCAAATATAGGTTTCTTCTACTATCATTCATAAAGGTTTAATTGTGATAGTAATATTGTTGGCGGAGAGTTATATATCTTGCTGGGACTTGTTGTCTCACCTTGTGGGTTCCACAACTTTTTAGGTGGATGTACATGAGGAGGTAGAGATCATGCAGTTGAGAGCGGGCAACAACAACAAGGACATCGGTAATAGCTTAGGTTGAATGTGCTGTTATGTGTCTTGTAGATAGAGTCGTATGTGTCGTCCCTGTACTCTCAGGTCCTTTGGGTGATAGTGTGTAAATAGTTTTATATTCGATCTAAGATTTTGGCTAGTATGCCTCGATGCATAATGTTGCTTTTGTGTATGTTTTGGTAAAGCAACTGTTATCTCATATCCTTGCAAGGTGATGGAACAATGTATGTACAAAGTGAACCATGATGTATATATGGTTTGGTTCTTTCTGAAAAGAGATTCCTGGTAGTGGATCTCTTGGAAAAAATGTTTTAATTTTTAGTAATTTTCATTAATCCACTGTTAATGATTATTTCCACATAGTTTTGTGTGATTATGCTCTCAGTTTGATAATGGTTGCCACACCAGCCACATGGGCAATCACAACCACGCTCAAGCGAACATGTTGACTTCCTAGATGAGGGGAATATTACTGATTGGGGTGGCCATCCATTGTGCCCGCCTGGAAGTTGGAGACGGTGCTTCTCTATTCGGAGTAGGGGGAAACAAGTGAGCGATAATTCTCCCTGGTCATGCATCTAGCACGAAAGATGATAGGGTGATGGGCCCTGTTACTGGGCGAGAGCCATGTGCCATAGGCTGATGGGCCTGTTGCGAGTCCTATCCAACTAAAATAAGAAAAAGATGTGATTTAATTAGTTGAAATTTTATCTAGTCCTAACTATGAAAACTCACAGTAATCACATAAATCCCAGAAAATTTTGCATAAATAGTCATTGGAAAAGGAGGAAACAAAGAAATCGATTTTACTGATTCCAAACTCTAATTTAGTTTAATCAGATCAAGATTTCCCAAAGATTTGGGATTAAAGTTTAAGGCCATCTTAAGATAGCTTTTTATGTATGGATGTTACTTTCAGGTGGTTTAGGCATTGACTATGATTAAGAATGTAATGACCCATTTTCAAATTAGTCATCTAATTAGGGTTTACTTGGATTATTGTATGCTTAACTAAGTTGATCATTGTTTAAAGCTTGATTAATGATGGTAGTTAAGTTTTGATGTTTCAAAATATAATGAGAAGATTTAATCATACTTTGATTCACATAATTAAAGTGAAGATTTGGAAACCCTAATTGGCCCAAATTAGGGTTTTGATGATGTATGGATATCGAATTGGATAAATATAGCGTCTCACTAAATGATTTTTAGTATATCTAATTGATCTAAAATTTTAATTATAGTTGGGAAACTCCATTATAGATACTATTAATTTTGAGTAATTTTTGGATGATGTTTGATCTCTACAGAGAGGGGTGTCGGTGAGTTCTGTTCAGGACAAACTCGACCGACCATGCTACAGACTACAATATAGTAGTGTAGTATTTGATTTTTAGTTATTTATTGGTAACTACAAATGATACAAATTTTTTATTGTTTCTCATAAAATCAATTTCAGATATTTGGTTAAATTTTCATAATTTTTTGAAGAAGTTTTAATTCTGAATGTGGTGTCGGTCGAGTTTATAACTCATCCGACCAACCAGTCTGAGCAAAATAAAAATATAATAAAGGGCTTGTTTGCAATTATTTTAAGCACCTCAATTCATCTATATGACTAACCTAACACAGAATGAGATATCATAACTCATCATTCCTGTCAAAGAAACAAAATTCTAGAGAGAGAGAGGAGAGCTAGGGTTTTGAGAAGAGAAAGTGGTGGAGATGTTGACCTAGGGTTTCTCTATCCAAGATATGATTAAATCAAGCAAGTTTAGCTTCTTTGCATAACATTTCATGGTGAATCTTATCTCACATGTAAATATTTCGTACCTCCTCTAATTTGATTCAAAATCACATCAAATCTCCACTTTTTCTCACTCTTTGTCTTCTAATCCCCATTTCTAGGGAATCTTAGTTGAGAGGAGAAAGAATTGGATTCATTTGCTAGAGTTTGATTGGTTTTCCAAAAATTTAGTTGTTGACCTACGTTTTTAAGGTTCTTGGAACATGAGGTGAGTGTTTTTCTCCCTCCTAAGCTCTGTATTCATGTTGAAAGCCTAATTCTATCTGGGTAAAATAATCAGAAACCTTGCTTGTATATGTATGTGATTGGATATTGATTTGGAAAAGATATTGGGGGATCCAATTCTACTAATATTGATAATTTCTCATTGATTGGAACTGGATTAGTTCCTGATATATTGATTGAGGATCCATGGGTAATCTTATGGGTATATGACTACGCTATTTCATGTGAATTTTGCCTAAAAATCAGCCCAATGGCCGATATGCTTGGAATTGAATTGACATGTATAAAATCCCATCTGAATTGTACTAGATTGTATTATACAAGTGTATTGTTGAATGCTAGTGGAACTGAATATAATATATGTAAAAGGATCAATATGAGGTGACTACATATTCTGATCAGGGTTTGTGTTGAGGAAGTGAATCAAATGAGTTAATTAATCAATGTATACTTATGATTGATGAATGGAATATGTGAAAATGGAAACTAGGGTTTCCATGTGTGTGAATACCCTAATGAACCTCTATGAATCATTATGAAATTACTTAGTGATATGGATCTTATGATGTGTTGAACTAAGGATGACTTCTTGAAAACCCTAGATGTTTAGTATTAAGACAAGTATGAGTGATGAAGTTAGAACTTGTATATGATGTTGTAAATGTGATGAAATGTTGAATGTAAGTATTAATACTTCAATTAAGGATGATGAGTCTTACTAATATGATCTAATGTTAATGCATCTATTTTAGTACAATTTATGAAATAATGAGTAGCCCTCATATGAATGTGGGTCCTTTTATACAAGTTACATAACAGTGATTTGTGAATGATGATTAGAGATTATGTTGTAAGAACATGTAACCTAAACCATTCTTTCAAGATAAAGTGATTAGTATAATAAAGAATGATAATTGTTGATTATGGAAATGACATTAGTAGTCAATGACATGGTACACTTATCTAAATATAAGAGATAATATGAACAAAATGTACTTAATGGTGATTTCTAGTTTAAGATGAAACTAATGAAGTTAGTATGATGACATATTTTATCTTTTATTTTAATTTCATGTGGCTTAACCCAAATTAAATGAAATATACTAAGAACTGGACTTTGATAAATGTTAAGTAGAAGGGAAGAATTGTATGTAAAGTGAATCAAAAAAGATTAGTATGAATAATGTAATGAACATGAAATGACAGAAGTTGAGACTACTGAATATAAAATGAAGGGAAAAGATGGGTATTAGTAGATGATTCTAAGAATGTAACTCTTACCCTAAAATGATGATTTTGATGATGCTAGTGAATGATAATATCAAATGATGGATTAAGGGATGCACGTAATTATAGTTGAATTCAACTAAAAGATGAAATTAAAGTATTTGAATTGATTTACAAGAATGTGTTCTTGAATTGTGGCTTGTACTCTGAGAATGGAATAATAGTACAAACTTCAAATGATAGTCAACATGTGTTGATTAGTAACCACATCTAAAGAATGTGAAATAAAAGAAGAAGATAACTAAGTCTGTTATGAATGTATATGCATGAAATTTATTTGCATCTATTGAGATTGGATGGAACAAGCATATGTTGTATGATAAATCTATTATGAGTATGGTGAACGATACATGATATCTATATGCTTTTACTATTGCTAGTTCTAATGCCTCTATTAATTTTTGTTAAGAATTGTGATATACAATGAACTGATAATAAATATTTTGAAATTGAATTTAATATGCACTCCTTACATTTGAGAAACCTTGATAAGGGTAAATGTTGCATAATTAGATTATGTCTAGGGCTAAAAGCCCACTGATGATGATAAAACCCTGATAGGGTAAATGCTGGACAATAAGATTATGTCTAGGAATGAAAGCCCACTGTTGATTATTTCTATGAGATGATGTAGAAGATAGTAATAATCATATGTGTTGCAATCTACAGAATTATTGTGCTTCTTGCTTTGGTCATTGTCCTTATTGATAAACGAAATATGTTTCATGTTATTCTAGTTATGCCAGAATACACATATATGATATATGATGTTTTGAATTATTTCAAGATGAGTAAAAGAGATTAATAACTAGTGAAATGATGAAACATCTAGTTAGGTGCCCTGAACATTGTGATTCCCCCCCCCCCGAGGACCACACTGTGGAAACGAAACAGATCTCATTGTAGTAATCAATGAATTACGAGAAGTATTTTTGGAGTGTGGATCAAGACCTTAAAGGTTAGAACACCAAGATTTAGGAGTGAGTCATCTAGAGTGGCTTTGGCCCTAAATCCTTTCTGTGAAAGTCTATGTACAAATGGAATAGACTCTGAGGAAATGAAATATGTACAATGTGAAAATATGTGAAATACTGTGATATGTGATATATTGCTTTGTTGGTTCCTATCTCATGTACCCGAGATGAGGACGTGAGCCTCTTTAGGCAACCCTTAGGTGGCTAGGGTCGTTTGTTGATATCTTAGGGTGGCAGGCTAAACCCTAAGATAGTGATGGTGAGTCAGTGACATGAGAATCAGGCGTGGTGACTTCTACTTGGTGATGTACAAGCTAAGTAGTTTCAGGGCAAATGAATAAAATATGATAAGCCGTGTATAACATGATTTGAACATTTGTTACATTCCTTGTACTACAACTATATGATTTGTCATTGTAGATTTTGTTTCTTGTTGGGGAAAGTAATCATATTGCTATGTACATTTTCTATTTCATATTATGATATGTCATGTTGACAGGTTATAAATGATAGGATTTATATCCATTTTGAACATGAGTTGGATTGCTTGCTATTTGATAGTATTGTTTGGTAGATATGTATTATGTGTACTTCAACTTTAGGAATGAAGGATGTATTCCTGGTCCGACTGGTGGTGTGTCACAAAGATAATGTTATTGTTATGTATTAATTCAAAATGCTTAGAACTTAACTTATTGCTCATGCAATAGGAATCTATATTTGAATTAAGAAGTAACTGTTGATTTGTTGATAGGCATTCTCTAAAAGATGTTTCACGTTATAATTGGTTTAAGTGAATATCGTATCTATTGGATTAGATTACCAATGTAAACTAGATTTGACTTATGATAGAACTATCTGCTAGACTTTTTATTATCTGCATGTTTCTATTAAGTTTATTATACTTAATCTGATGTTGATGCATGTACCTATCTTGAGTGGGAGGTATCCACTCACTGGGGCTCTATATGAGTCTCATGAGGTTGTTTCAAATGTTTTTAGGTATAATGCTACCCAGTGGAGAGGTCGTGACAAAGAAGATATAAATAGAATAATCTAGATAGATAAGACCGTCCTTGTACTCTCTCTTTCCTAGATGGGTTGTAGACTAAGTTTGTTCATCAAAGTACATGTATCTGATGTAAACTAAACCACATATGAGAATAAGATTTGATTTTGGTTTTAATGGAATTGAATAAGATTTGTGATATCTAAATGTGATGTCCTTGATGTGACATTGATTTATGAATTTTTGAAGAAAGAAAAAGGAAAAAATTTATGTGTATTTTTTGTATATTATTTAATCACCTTTGTCAAGAATTCATTATTTTATTTCATAATCTGGGTTTAGGTTTTGGGATTATCTCTAATGGTTGGTATTTATGCTGATCAAAAGAGTGGGTCCCTACAATGTGATATCAGAGCTTAGGTTAGATGAGTCTACATGGACAATAGGATCTCAGACTAAATGATAATCTAGATGTTGAATATAACCTGAAAGATGTGCATACTGACTAAACTCAGTATCCAAATACTCTGGTCAAGTATTTGTGTATTGAGCTAAGCTAGTATGGAACTTTCGATTGTACTTCTTCTGGATGCCCTAACCAAGTATTCAGATGAACATCGTTTTGTAGTATAATAAGATGCATGATGAAAATGAGAAGAACGACGATAAAATGGTGAAAAAGAAAAGGATTTTATAATTCAATATGGAACCTATGCCAAGAAGGAAAATTCATATAAGAAAGATGAAAGCCTATGTGATTACGAGGGCAATCTCTAATGAGTTTGAATCTGAGCATTAAATATGAAATTGTGAGAAAAGCTATGAATTAAGAATGATGCACACTAAACGATCTTCCTTGTGAAGAAAACTGATGAATGCAGATAATAATATTGAATGAGTCATAATCTTAATCCATGAGATGCATAATCAAATTTTAGAGCAATATGGAAGGTGATATGAGCTACATATTGATAAATGATGTATTACTAATATTTGTGATTTAAATGTTTATAATACTCAAGGAGAGATATGATGATGACAAAGGATGAAATATCCATCTAATAAAACAAAAAAAGATGTCATATGAAAGAAAGATAAAATGTAAAACTTTCTAACTTGATGTTGAGAGAGTTGAATGATTAGATGATATGAATTTCTTCCAAATCTTTTCTTGGATTTTGGGACAAAATCCTAAAAAGAGGGGAGAATTTGTAATTACCCATTTTCAAATTAGTCATCTAATTAGGGTTTACTTGGATGATTGTATGCTTAACTAAGTTGATCATTGTTTAAATCTTGATTAATGATGGTAGTTGACTTTTGATGTTTTAAATATAACAAGAAGGTTTAATCATACTTGAACACCCAAATATATGCATTTATGCTAAGCATTTATTTATGGTTTTGTGTCACTATAGCCTTAATATGCCCCAAATAACCCACGTTTCTTATCTTTTAGTAATTTATGTCTTTTATCAGATAAAGTTGCTCAACTAGCCAATTTTGGGACTTGTGGGCACCGAACCTGAAAAGACATCTATTCTCCATGATTTCTCCCCAACACATGGTTTTTGCAACAGCCAGACTCCCATCCGTCACGACCGTAGTGGACTAAGCATCGCACTATGTGCACCATCTTAGGAGATGGTGGTCCCGCTAACCGACTAGCGGACCCAAGAAACTTTTGATATCCTAGACCCTATTTTCGAGGGCCAGTCCTTTATGAGGATGTATCCACACCAATAAAAAAAGCTAATCGACGCAGGCCCCTCGACCACCAGTAATAGCCCCCCCAGGGTGGGTTCGTTCCATGACGCCGTGACCACGACCAAGAAGATGTAACCTCAACCGCGACCGAGGTACATCCTCTTAGACTGCGACTACGTCCAAGGTGAAGCAACCTCACCTGCGACTGAGGTACATCTTCCTCGACTGCGATGACAATATCCACATCCACCTCGACCGCAACTAAGGTATCTACCTCTACCGAGACCGCGATCGAGGCATCCACCTCGAATGTGATCCAAACCACAATCGTGACTGCGGGACTAACCATGACTGAGGCCTACATCTCCACCACAGATTGACTATGATCGTAGGGTGCACCATGACCGCAACTGAGTAAGGCTGCGGTCTGGATCAGTACCTCAACCATTTCACCTATAAATTCACACCCCCGCAACCTGGAGGGGTTCAGATCTGGGGAGTTTTCCAGCTGTTGGTTCTGATCCAGTGAGGTTCCCATAGCCCTGTGGGAGAGTCTGGAGGTCTGAGAAGGTCGACGAACTCATCCTATGCCCGTCTCTTTAGTTAGCTTCCATCCATCATCACTTCCACATTCGATCACCCATTCACCACCATCTCCAGCCATCTTCCAACTCCACACACCCATCGAGCTGTTGTATGGGGCAGATCTAGAGAGAAAGGAGGCCAATGAGTCCATAAGATCAAGGAGGACGACCCAAAAGATGAGATCCGGCCTATAAGGAGGCTAGGGAGTGAGAGACACCTCTCCTCCATGGGCTAAATCTCCTCTTCTTCTCCTTTCTTCTACTTTTCTCCTTTGTTCCTGTACAAGTGATGTTTTTTCATCTTTGTTCGATGCCAACTATGCTTGTCCATGGCTAGTTGAGCTCCTTCTTGGCTATGTAGCCCATTTTGGGCATGTTTATTTACTTTTACCTTAAGCAAGTAGTTTAATTCAGATCCAGTACATTTTATTTTCTATCTCCTCTTTTTGGTTATGATTGCTAGATTGGTTGATCTCTTTCTTGCTTGAACTGCTATTTCTTCCTATATCGAGAGATTCATTGTAGAAATAGACAAGAGAAGATAGTGTGGATCGGAATCTGAAAGGAGGATGGTTCAAGGTCGTTTGTTCCTAACATCCCAGAATATTCTAGACCTGAGAGGGTATCTAGAATATTCTAGGATGTTGGTTGGTTATTCTCGAGAGAGGGTTTGCACCATTGATGGGTTTTAGTCACACTACACGAGAGCGAGTGGGATGACCTCATAGGAACAGATACCACAGTGCGTACCAAGGTTGGATGTAGATTGCTTGCTGGGGTGTTCGAGGGTTTTCCATGCCTAAGAACGGGTGCATAGACTACCCAATTTGTGGTTACATAGACGAGAACTTCTTTCTCTCTAGTTTAGTAGAATCCTGCAGACTCTATTTTGTTTTCTTTTCTTTGTTTTGTATTAATTCGTGACAACCTGCTAGACTAGTTCTAGCTCCTTGCTTTCCTCAACTATCGTCTTGGCTTATCTGACTTAAGAGTGAGATCTTAAGCGTCCTAAACGTCACCACGTCCCTGTGTTCGACCCCTTATATCTACTTCAACCCCATAATAAAGTTGTGGGGGTCCTTGAAGGTTTCGGGTTATAAACTTAAAAGTTTGATTCCTTCTAAGTTTACCTCCCTTCCAGATGCACGATTTAGGGACTATCAACTTCTAAGTCTAAATTGGACCCACAAATTCAATATATGAAGATGAAGTTATGCTTTATACTCCAGGGTTTGGGCCGCAAGAGGCCGGTTCAGACTACCGCTACTTACCTGGAACTCCTATGGATACTTATAGTGGTGAGTCAGTCCAGGAAGCCTCCAGTGAGAGAACGTGGATAGGACGCCATGACGCTGAGCTCCAGATTTTGATGGGCCATCAGGAGAGCCCATCAGTTTTGCACAGAGCTTCATCCGCGGGAGACTAGCATTGATAGTCAACATAATGGTTTACATCCTTGCGGCGGTCAACTTCCTCATGTGATTCTATTTAGGGGAATAGATGCCATGTAACTCATGGCGGTGTCAACCAAAGCTCACTCCCCTCTCCTTTATTCAAGAGTATGAAGCAAAAGCAACACTTTGATACCCTAATCTGTGACCAGCGCAGACTAATGGGCCCGAGATATGCCGATCTTGGAACACTCCTTAGACTTGGGATCGGAGAGCAGGTTGACAAATATCTTACAGTCATTGGCCTAGATGTCCTCGCGTATGCACATTACAAATCCTACCACAGACTCACTTGTGAGTTTTACGCTACGCTAGAGACATATAAGGATAACCAACACAGCCTTGCATTTTCGCCTCCTTAACCAACCCCACGAAGTTACTATGGACCAACTCAATAGCTGGTTATCACACTCTACTGAAGACTGTGCTGATATGTCTAGTGGCCAGCTGGAGACATGGGACCATTATTTTAATGCTATCCAAGCATGAAAAATTCTTACAGGGGAAGAAAAATATGTGACTAAGGGCGCCAAGGCTTCATACATCCACAACCCGACAATTCATTATCTGCATCGGGTGATTGCAAACTGCATCTTGGAAAAGTAAGACAGTCAAGGAGCACTAAGCACAACTGACCTCTACATTTTGTGGTGTGCGGTAGTAGGAAAGAAAGTGAATGTGGGGAACTTCATTATCTGCCACATCCACAACTCTTTCAAGAAGCAAGTCCCATTCATGCCAATTGCAGGGATTGTCACTCTTATGGCACGCCATCTCAGAGTTGGAGAGGAACAATTGGCACTTATGCAAGAAATAGCTGAGTGGTCCAAGTTAGACTTAGACCACTTGATCCATTCAGGAGTGGTCAAACATTGCATTGCAGGCTATCTATAAATCTTCGGTCCCTACAAGCACAGAATACTGCTTCCTGCTAATGCAGATTTTGCATGCCATACGACATTCATGGATATCTCTCAGTTGGACGACCATGGTAACGTTCACCATACGGGCAGAGCTGCAAGAGCTTCTACTTCAGCACCACTAGTTCCAGAAGCTTAATAGGATGGACAACAGATGGGGGCAACCTTCCATGACATACCGTATCAGGGAGGGCCCTACATAGAAATTCCTACTGCAGATTACCCGCAGGAGCAGTACACACCAAATCTTAACGCGGGGAGCTTCTATGAGTTCATGATAAACTTCAGAGATGATTCAGGTAGATGGTTTGATACGTTGGAGTAGGATGTGCAGTACCTCAAACAGAGGTTCGCCATAACCTTTCCTCCACCACCTCAACCAAATTATCAGCAACCATTACATCAACCCCTCGGGCCCTACTATCAGCCGACCTGAGGTTTCGAGCAGTCATTTCATTTCCAACATGAGCTAAAACAGAACTATGAGGGCACATCAAGTAGTTTAGGAAATCTAGATCAATATTTAAACAACGACTACCAATAGCAGCTACTTTTCTTACCATCCAAGGCTTGAGATTTGCTCAGGGATGAGCAAACTTTTTAAGCTTGGGGTGGTGGTCAGGGTGTACACCCTTTATCTTTCGCCTTTCCTTTTTATTTCTTCCATAGCATGCATGCATTTTCCTCTTTCTCCTTGCATTTAGCATAAATTTTAGCGTAACTTCAACTTTGTAAGACTTTGTTTTGTAATTTGTAGCTTTGAAATTAACGTTGTGCAATACAAATCTTATAGCTAAACGCTTATCCTTATACCTAATTTTTTCATCTTAAACTACTTGATCTTTTGCTTGTCTTACTCTTTGACTCTTTCCTTAAGTTTGGTAATGAATCAAAGGTTATGTGCATTTGTCATAGCTTAAAACATTATTCCGTTGATCTATGTGTGAATGACAAATCCAAGGTATAGGACCGTTGGAATGAGCTAAAGAATGATCAAAGACTCCTGACTGTGATTTCACAAGCTTGCCTCTATTCTAAGGATCCTTATATCATAATTGCTACTTTTCACACGTGTCAAACACATCATGATGAGTTTTGAGCCATATCAAGTTGAAATGTTTTCCTTGATGGACTACGCACCCTCTCACCTTAGATTGAGTCAAAAAGATGAAAAATTAAAAAAATTGCAAAAGAGGCTTGTCCGCCCATAAAATCCCAAAAACATCAAAAGAGTTCTCACCCAGACCTATAAATTAGAATGCAGAGAATAAAAGCTTGAGTGTGAATAAATGAGTGCTTGTTTTTCCTCTTTCAGGAGAGTTGAGGATGCTGCCCAGCTAGTGTATGACTGCGCTCATGAATGCGGGTATGTTGTGCCTAGTAGTATCACTCCAAAGGCTCATTAGAGAGTCACTAGTAACCCCTAAGGGACCTATGAGATCATCCCAGTAGCAGGGTTGGTTCGAGCATAGTATGAGGAGTTTGTCTCACTACTCTGGGCCAACTGGCTCGGACTGCAGGGACTATTGATCATTACATGGACCGACCTGACGTAGATTGGGATCCTCAGAAGTCATTAGAATCTTTTAATTTACTTCTTAGGACCTGAATAAGTGAGAGGCACATTGTTCCTGATTGGTCTACATGGATACATGATGATTGCTCATTGCTCATCACCCACGTGACCATCTATGTGACAATGCTTTTATGCTGTATAATTATGATTCAAACCCTCATGAGTATCGACAGGTTACAGTGGACTAGCTTAATCTTGCCTGGTTGCTCTTTGATCTTACTTTGGCAGAATTGTGCTCGATTGGTAGGGGTTTGTTCTGAAATGACATGGATCAGGAGAATTGATGTTATAAACTATATTTCTTAGCCTTTCATTTGTCGCCAAGCTTAATTTGGATGTTATCTTTTTGTTCTTTGAGCACAGTCTTGCTTGAGGACAAGCAAATGTTTAAGTTTGGGGTAGTTGATAACACCCAAATTTATGCATTTATGCTAAGCATTTATTTATGGTTTTGTGTCACTATAGCCTTAATATGCCCCAAATAACCCATGTTTCTTATCTTTTAGTAATTTATGTCTTTTCTCAGATAAAGTTGCTCAACTAGCCAATTTTGGGACTTGCGGGCACCGAACCTAAAAAGACATCTATTCTCCATGATTTCTCCCCAACACATGGTTTTTGCAGAAGCCAGACTACCATCCGTCACGATCGCAGTGGACTAAGCATTGCACTATGTGTACTAGCTTAGGAGATGGTGGTCTCGCTAACTGACTAGCGAGCCCAAGAAACTTTTGATATCTTGGGCGCTATTTTTTATGGCCAATCCTTTATCAGGATGCATCCTCACCAATATAAAAGGCTAATCGACACAGGCCCCTCGACCACTAGTAATAGCCCCCCCAGGTTGGGTTCATTCCATGATGCCACGACTGCGAGCAAGAAGAAGTAACCTCAACCGTGACTGAGGTACATCCTCCTGGATCACGACCACAGACAAGGTGAAGCAACCTCGACCGCGACTGAGGTACATCTTCCTCGACTGCGACTGCGGTATCCACATCCACCTTGACCGCGATCCAAACCATGACTATGACTGCGGGACTGACCGTGACCGAGGCATACATCTCGACTGCAGATTGACCGTGAACGCAGGGTACACTGGGCCGTGACCGAGCAAGGTCGCAGTCTGGATCTGTACCTCGACCATTTCACCTATAAATAAACACCCCCTACAACCTGGAGAGGGGTTCAGATCTGGGGAGTTTTCCAGCTGTTGGTTCCAACCCCGTGAGGTTCCCAATGCCCCATGGGAGAATCTGGAGGTATGAGAAGGCTGAAGAATTCGTCCTACACCCATCTCATCAGTTAGCTTCCACCCATCATCACTTCCACCTTTGTTCACCCATTCCCCACCATCTCCAGCCATCTTCCACATCCACACACCCATAGAGATGCTATTTGGGGTGGATCTAGGGAGAAAGAAGGCCAAGGAGTCTAAAAGATCAAGGTGGATGACCCAAAAGATGAGATCCGGCCTATACAGAGGTTAGGGAGTGAGAGCCACCTCTCCTTCACTGGCTAAATCTCTTCTTCTTCTCCTTTCTTCTACTGTTCTCCTTTGTTCCTATACAAGTGATGTTCTTTCATCCTTGTTCGGTGCCAACTATGCTTGGCCATGGCTAGTTGAGCTCCTTCTTGGCTATGTATGCCATTTTAGGCATGTTTATGTACTTTTACCTTAAGCAAGTAGCTTAATTCAGATCCAGTACATTTTATGTTCTATCTCCTCATTCTGGTTATGATTGCTAGATAGTGTGGATCAGAATTTGAAAGGAGGACAATTAAAGGTCATGTATTCCTAACATCCTAGAATATTCTAGACCTGAGAAGGTATCTAGAATATTCTAGGATGTTGGTTGGTTATTCACGAGAGAGGTTCCGCACCATTGATGGGTTTTAGTCATTCTACGTGAGAGCAAGTGGGATGACCTCACAGGAATAGATACCACAGTGCGTACCAGGGTTGGATGTAGATTGCTTACTGGGGTGTTTGAGGGTTGTCCATGTCTGAGAATGGGTGCATAGACTACCCAATTTGTGGTTACATAGCCGAGAACTTCTTTCTCTCTGGTTTAGTAGAATCATGCGAACTCTATTTTGTTTTCTTTTCTTTATTTTGTTATAATTTGTGACAACCCGCTAGACTAGTTCTAGCTCCTTTCTTTCCTCAACTTTCATCTTGGCTTATTTGACTTAAGAGGAAGATCTCAAGCGTTCTAAACGTCAGCACGTCCCTGTGTTCGACCCCGTATATCTACTACAACCCCATAATAAAGTTGTAGGGGTCCTTGAAGGTTTCAGGTTATAAATTTAAAAGTTCAATTCCTTCTGAGTCCATCTCCCTTTCGGACGTGCGATTTAGGGACTATCAATACTTTGATTCCATAATTAGGGTTAAGATTTGGAAACCCTAATCGGCCCAAATTTGGGTTTTGATGACATATGAATACAAAATTTGATAAGTATAGTGTCTCACTAAATGATTTTTAGTATTTTATGTATAATTATGATTTAATTAAAATGTGGATATCATTTGTATATCACAAATGTGAGAAATATTGAAAAATATTAGAATTTTTGAAGAATGTTCTGACCTGTTTGTCGATCAAGTTTCAAACCCGACCAACCATATTTTTAGATTGATGTAGAAGTGTGGTAATTGAAGTTTATTTTTTATTAGTATATCTAATTGATCTCAAATTTTTAAATGCAATTGGGAAACTCCATTATAGACATACTACTAAACGTGCACAATTTTTGTATGATGTTTGATCTCTACAGAGATGGGTGTCGGTCGAGTTCTATCCAGGACAAACTCGACCGACCATGCTGCAGACTATAATATAGAAGTTTAGTATTTTATTTTTAGTTATTTATTGATAAATCCAAATGATATAAGTTTTTTACTATTTCTTATAAACTTAATTTCAGATATTGGGTTAAAGTTTCATAATTTTTGGATGATTTTTGAGTTCTAAAAAGTGTGGTCCCGATCGAGTTTATAACTCAGTCGACCAACCAATTTGAGCAAAATAAAAATACAATGAAGGGCTTGTTTGCAATTGTTACAAGAACCTCAATTCATCTATATGACTAACCTGACACACTATGAGATATCATAACTAGTCATTCCTCTCAAAGAAACGAAATTCTAGAGAGAGAGGAGAGCCAGGGTTTTGAGAAGAGGAAGTAGTGGGGATGTTGACCTAGGGTTTCTCTATCCAAGATATGATGAAATCAAGTAAGTTTAGCTTCTTTGCATAGCATTTCATAGTGAATCTTATCTCACATGTCAATATTCCATCCCTCCTCTGATTTGATTCAAAATCGCATCAAATCTCCCCTTTTTCTCACTCTCTCTCTTCTAAACCCCATTTGTAGGGTTTCTGAGTTGAGAGGAGAAAGAATTGGATTCATTTGCTAGAGTTTGATTGGGTTTTTAAAAATTCAGCTGTTGACCTACGTTTTTAAGGTTCTTGGTACCTAAGGTGAGTGTTTTTCTCCCTCCTAAGCACTATATTCATGTTGAAAGCCTAATTCTATTCGGGTAAAATAATCAAAAACCTTGCTTGTATATGTATGTGATTGGATAATGATTTGGAAAAGATATTGGGGGATCCAATTATACTGATTTTGATTATTTCTCATTGATTAAAACTTGATTAGTTCCTAATATATTGATTTAGGATCCATGGGTAATCTTATGGGTAGATGACTATGCTATTTCATGTGAATTTTGCCTTAAAATCAGCCTGATGGCCGATATGCTTGGAATTGAATTGACACGTATAAAATCCCATTTGAATTGTACTAAATTGTATTATACAAGTGTATTGTTGAATGTTAGTGGAATTGAATATAATATATGTATAAGGATCAATATGAGGTGACTACATATTCTGATTAGGGTTTGTGTTAAGGAAGTGAATCAAATGAATCAATTAATAAATGTATACTTATGATTGATGAATGGAATATGGGAAAATGGAAACTAGGGTTTCCATGTGTGTGAATACCCTAATGAACCTCTATGAATCATTATGAAATTACTTAGTGATATGGATCTTATGATGTGTTGAACTAAGGATGACTTCTTGAAAACCCTAGATGTTTAGTATTAAGACAAGTATGAGTGATGAAGTTAGAACTTGTATATGATGTTGTAAATGTGATGAAATGTTGAATGTAAGTATTAATACTTCAATTAAGGATGATGAGTCTTACTAATATGATCTAATGTTAATGCATCTATTTTAGTACAATTTATGAAATAATGAGTAGCCCTCATATGAATGTGGGTCCTTTTATACAAGTTACATAACAGTGATTTGTGAATGATGATTAGAGATTATGATGTAAGAACATGTAACCTAAACCATTCTTTTAACCTAAAGTGATTAGTATAATAAAGAATGATAACTGTTGATTATGGAAATCACATTAGTAGTCAATGACATGGTACACTTATCTAAATATAAGAGATAATATGAACAAGATGTACATAATGGCGATTACAAGTCAAAGATGAAACTAATAAAGTTAGTATGATGAAGTATTGTATCATTTATTTTAATTTCATGTGGCTTAACCCAAATTAAATGAAATATACTAAGAACTAGACTTTGATAAATTTTAAGTAGAAGAGAAGCATTGTATGTAAAGTGAATCAAGAAAGATTAGTCTGAATAATGTAATGAACATGAAATGAAAGAAGTTGAGACTACAGAATATAAAATGAAGGGAAAAGATTGGAATTAGTATATGATTCTAAGAATGTAACTCTTACCCTAAAATGATGAGTTTGATGATGTTAGTGAATGACAACCTCAAATGAGGGATTAAGGGGTGCACATAATTGTAGTTGAATTCAACTAAAAGATGAAATTAAAGTATTTGAATTGATTTACAAGAATGTATTCTTGAATTGTGACTTTTACTCTAAGAATGGAATAATAGTACAAACTCCAAATGATAGTCAACATGTGTTGATTAGTAACCCCATCTGATGAATGTGAAATAATAGAAGAAGAGAACTAAGTTTGTTATGCATGTATATGCATGAAATTTATTTACATCTATTGAGATTGGATGGAACAAGGATATGCTATATGATAAATCTATTATGAGTATGATGAATGATACATGATATCTATATGCTTTTACTATTGCTAGTTCTAATGCCTCTACTAATTTTTGTTAATAAATGTGATATACAATGAATTGATAAGAAATATGTTGAAATTGAATTTAATATGCACTCCTTACATTTGAGAAACCATGATATGGGTTGTTGCATAATGAGATTATGTTTAGGGCTAAAAGCCCACTGATGATGATGAAAGCCTGATGGGGTAAATGCTGGACAATAAGATTATGTCTCCGGCTAAAAGCCCACTGTTGATGATTGCTATGAGATGATGTAGAAGATAAAAATAATCATATGTGTTGCAATCTACAGATTTATTGTGCTTCTTGATTTGATCATTGTCCTTATTGATAAAATTAATGTGTTTCATGTTATTCTAGTTACGCAAGAATACACATATATGGTATATGATGTTTTGAATTCTTTTAACATGAGTAAAAAAGATTAATAACTAGTGAAATGATGAAACATCTAGTTAGGTGCCCTGAACACCGTGCCCCTGAGGACCACACTGGGGAAACAAAATGGATCTCCTTGTAGTAATCAATGAATTACGAGAAGGATATCTAGAGTGTGGATCGAGACCTTCTAGGTTAGACCACCGGGATTTAGGAGTGAGTCATATGGAGTGGCTCTGGCCCTAAATCCTTGCTATGAAAGTCTATGTCCAGATGGAATAGACTCTGATGAAATGAAATATGTAAAATGTGAAAAATATGTGAAATACTATGATATGTGATATATTGTTTTGTTGGTTCCTATCTTGTGGACCCGAGATGAGGACATGATATTCTTTAGGCAACCCTGAGGTGTCCAGGGTCTGTTGTTGATATCTTAGGGTGGCCAACTAAACCCTAATATAGTGATGGTGAGTCGTTGACACAAGAATCAGGTGTGGTGACTTATACTTGGTGAGGTACAAGCCAAGTAGTTTCAGGACAAATGAATAAAGATGATAAACCATGTAGAACATGATTTGAATGGTTGTTACATTCCTTGTACTACTACTTGATGATTTGTCATTGTTGATTATGCTTCTTGTTGTGGAAAATAATCATGTTGCTATTTAAATTTTCTATTTCATATTATGATATGTCATGTTGACAAGTTATAAATGACGAGATTTATATCCATTTTGAACATGAGTTGGATTGCTTGATATTTGATAGTATTGTTTGGTAGATATGTATTATGTGTACTTCAGCTTCAGGACTGCAAGATGTGTCCCTAGTCCGTATGGTAGAGTGTCACAAAGATAATATTATTGTTATGTATTGATTCACAATGCTTAGAACTTAACTTATTACTCATGCAATGAGATTCTTAATTTGAATTAAGAAGTAACTGCTGATATGTTCATAGACATGATCTAAAAGATGTTTCAAGTTATAATTGCTTTAAGTGATTACCATATCTATTAGATTATATTACCATAGTAAACTAGATTTGACTTATGATAGAACTATCTGATAGACTTTTTATTATCAGCATCTTTCTATTAAGTTTATTATACTTAATCTGATGTTGATTCATGTACCTAGCTAGAGTGGGAGGTATCCACTCACTGGGGCTCTATATGAGTCTCATGAGGTTGTTTCAAATGTTTTTAGGTATAATTCTATCTAGCAAAGAGGTCGTGACAAAGAAGATATAAATAGCATAATCTGGATAGAATAGATTGTCCTTGTACTCTCTCTTTCCCGAGATGGGTTGTAGACTAAGTTTGTTCATCAATGTACATGTATCTGATGTATATTGAACCACATATGAGAACAAGATTTGATTCTAGTTTTAACGGAGTTGAATAAGATTTGTGATATCTAAATGTGATGTCCTTGATGTGACATTAATTATATAAATTTGTGAATAAAGAAAAAGGAAAAATTTATATGTGTGTTTTGTATATTGTTTAATCGCCATTATCGAGAATTCATTATTTTATTTCATAATCTGGGTTTAGGTTTTGGGATTATATCTAATGGTTTGAATTTTTGCTGATCAAAAGAGTGGGTCTCGACAAAGAAGGTCTAACCTGAGGTTGTGATTTTCTCCATGTAAGTGGTTCATGCCCATGAGTATTAGTTATTAAGCTCAATATATTTACATGTTTCTCATATAAGGCACTATGATTTGTGTTCTAAGATTTTAAGTTAAGATATGCAAGTAAGATTGTTATACTTCCATGGTTATTTGATATAACCATGTATTTAAAATTACAAATAGAAATATTCTATTAAGATTTCTTCTAGAGATTTGATAACTAAGAACTTATTTAAGTTTATGGGAATGATTAAGATCTAAGAATCAAGAACATGAACATTTTATAAGATAGATTAAAGTCATGATTAAGTTTTAAGATAGAATTATATTCAGATTCATGATTTGAGTCATGATAGGAATATGAGAACATAATGATTTAGGACTTATGATGTAAGTCCACTAAGGTGTATGCTTTAGATTTCATTACAAGATCTTATTAATATTCATATATTAAGATTCAAGATATTACTTCATGATAAGACTATACGGTGAGAATGTATTAATATTTATGTTAACATTAGATATAATAAAATGACATCATATTATGGATTTCGACCCAGGCCCTAGCACAGGTCAACTCAATAAAGGCATGACCCATGCCCTTTGTGCAAGTCATGTCGCCCATACACCCTAATGGAGGCCAATATAAGTGAAACATGACCCGGGCCCTTCGTGCAAGCCATAAGGTCCAAGACCTTAGTGCAGGACAATTTAGATACATAACCTAGGCCCTATGTGCAAGTTATGTGACCCAGGCACCTTAGTACAGGTCATGAGACCCATGTGATAGAGTATAGGTCTTTTGATACAGATAAACAAGAAGATAAGAACAATGATGTTAATGATTAAGATAAGAGAACTAAGTAACTTATTATATTCTCCTTGCAATCATGGACCTTTATGGTCATTATGGGCTTATTAGCAATGATGGGCTCTCTGAGCAAGATGTTCCCCATGTGGGAAGTTATATAGAGGATGCATATGGTAATGTGTCTTAATTCATTAATGTAATGAAAACTAAAGTGTAACTATAATTCTTAATGTTAAGCCATATAAATTTTATTTCAAGTTGAAGTATATATGCTTATCTTTCAGTTCTTATAAAATGAATAGAGCCACATACTTACGTTGTTGCTTTTTTCACACGGATATGGGATGAGATATCCCTAAATCAAGGAGAAAGAGAGTATTGAAGCAAGCTCTTTAGTGTAGCTGACATCAAGGAAACCTTAGTTTGGTGGGGTGCCATCTACCACTCAATAGATTATCTAGTCTAGTTTTTATTTCGTGCTTTATATTTACTCAACCTACATGCATTAGGTTTGAGATCAATATGAGATAGTTTATGTTTTCCCTTTCAAGAATAATGTATGAGTCTGTACTTGAAATTAATGCATGGTGTTTCATTTATTTTGTTGCTATGTTTATCATGTTTTTGTGATGTTTCTCCAAGCCGAGTGATCATTGTTATGGACAACATGGGGTTTTATTCTGCTGTTATATATATATATATATATATATATATATATATATATATATATATATATATATATATATATATATATATATATATATATATATATATATATAGAGAGAGAGAGAGAGAGAGAGAGAGATATATATATATATATATATGTATGTATATATATGCATATATATATATACATACAAATATATATATATATATGTATGTATATATATGCATATATATATACATACATATATATATATATATATGTATAGAGAGAGAGAGAGAGATAGTCAGGCTAGTGTACACTCGAGTGTACCGGAGGCACCGTACACCTCATTCATTTTTAAAGATGCAATATTTTTTTGAAAATTCTAAACCATTGATCTTCTTAAATATCTTAAGAACATACATATAAATAAATCATAGCTCATTTGGATACTTATAGGTCATGCACCTAAAGGAGGCAAGAATAATGCATTTCAAATTAGTTTTGTGCATCAATTTTGTTGTCCTTGGATGAGTGACTTACACTCATCTAAATGAGCTCAAATTTTTTATGTGGCCTATTATTATTGTAACCATGAAGATCAATAGATTGGATTTTGGAAATACATGGTCTAGATAGGCAAACACCATTGAGGTGTATGACATAATCTGTACACTCAAGTGTATTCTAGCCTGACTCTCTTTCTCTATATATATATATGTGTGTGTGTGTGTATATGTATATATATATATATATATATATATATATATATATATATATATATATATATATATATATATATGATTAAGCGAGAAAGATTCCCCCCCTCCCATAACTCGTGGTGGAGGACGGACGCCCGGGAGGGTGAAAAATCAAGAGATGCTTATCCATGTGGTTTCGAACCCGGGTCCCTTCATTGGGGACCAGCGGAATAAGTAGATGACCACCAAGAAAGATCCATATTCATATGCTCTAACCCTAGGTGTAGACGTAAATGAAAGATATTAGAAACTAAAGTAGAGGTTTAGACAAGAGACAAAAGTTTAGATAAGGATTAGGCTTATGTGCCTAGATGTTTTAGACTTTTATGTTAACTCTAGAATTGTATATAGCATGCTCTCTCTTTTTCCCATTCGTTTGTGGTATGAAACAAGTTTATGGGATTTAGTAGAGAGAATGTTGTGTGCATAATCATGCTTGTCTTGTGCCCTTTTGAGTGCATGTGGCATTGGACATGTGCACGACGAAGGTGCCAAGATAATCACCATATGACATGTCACCACTGAATATATGACCAGCCAACATGTATCCAAAGGCAACAAAGAAAACAAGAGTCATCAGTAAATGTTTTAGACATATAACCACCTAAACCTAATTAGGTACATAGTAAGACCAAGCATATATACAAAGGATAGATAATTTGACATAGATAAGTGAGTTGAAGTCAAAGTGGATCAAAAAATCTAGATTGTATGTCCAAAACTATCAAACTTAGTTAAGGGGTGAGTGAAACCCTAAGGTAGGTAGTAGTCTAAGGAAATTTTGTGGAAGAAATTTATTTAAGGTGGGTAGAATTGTGTTTAATAAAAAATAGAAAATTTTACAATTAAAATATTTTTTCTCAATATTTGTTTTCCTATGTATATAATATTTTTCTCCTAGATAATCCCTAATATCTGCATCCATTAGTACATAAAGCAATTGGGGTTTCTCTATATTAAAATTTATGTCATATGAACTTTATCCCTAATATTTTAATTTTAATTTTTGTTTCTTATATTAAAATAAAATGTGATCACAATACCCTATAATGTTATCACTAAATTTGGAAAGAGTTCCATTTTTGGATTTCAATTTGTAATTTGTTTCACCAAATAACCCTAATTAGTCAATTAATAATGCATAAGGGATTATAGTAATATTTACCCTATTAATATGAACAATTTGATTTAATAATAATATGATGGAATTAAACCATGAATATGGAACTCTTTCTAAAGTATGTGTCCCAAATTTGTTTTTAAGTAATTATATATGATTAATTTATGTTTATCTAAGAAGGGAATATATAAATAATATGATTTGTCAAATCAAGAAGCTAATGAGATCTTTGAAATCCTTACATTCAAATTGGGTAACCCACAAAGTTTTATCTCATTTAGATAATTGGAGATATCCTAGTTAGTTTAAGAAATTTAAAAGGGATTTAGCATAGATAATCCTAGTTTTAATCAAGTTTGGAGTTTCCATGGACCCATCCCTTTCTTTGCCCACAATTGTCCTAACTGCTGAAGATTTATTCGATGAAGGGTGCATCTTCCTCGCCCATCCCAATGTCATAGGGAGTCTAATCAGGTGCTTCTGATATCCCATCTTGAACTGGCTACACTCTCCTCTACATGTCTATAGGAGGAAACCTTCCAGAAGCCATTGACACATGTTCTCGAGAAGACTGATCCTAGATTCAATGGGACTCTTGGCCTTAAACATCCTAAACAACCTCAGACTCCCTCCAACTCTTCCTCATATTATCAAAATCACAAGGAAGACCTCCTATGTCCTAAACTATATAAGATAACCTCCTAAAGTAATAGAGGACAAAATTGAAAACCAAAAATAAAGAACCATCGTTGCCTTTTTCCTCAACTCACCCTTTCACAAACTTGAAATCCATAGGCCCTTTAAAATTTAAGACCATCTTTGACACTCTGTATCCAGAGGCACATGAATAACACATGGATGATCTGTTTCATCTGTGCTCAACTAGAGGAGATGTAGTGCTTGGTCTACCTACAACATATCTCGATTAAGAGGTGCCATGCTCTTGTCCTAGAATAGGGAATAGTGAGTCCTAGTATCCTGCCACCTGGGTGATCAAAACCACACTCAAGAGGACCTATTAACTTACCAGAGAAGGGGAAGATTGCTGAGTGTGGTGGCTATCCAGTGTGCCAGCCTAGAAACTAGAGATGGCGCTGCTCTGTTCTGAGCATGGGAAATAGGGGAGTGGCGACTCTCCCTGGTCGCACATCCAACAAGAAAGATGATAGGGTGATGGGCCCCATTTCTAGGAGGTAAGTCATGCGTCACAGGCTGATGGGCCTACTGTGAGGCTTGTCCTACTAAAATAAGAAAAATCTATGATTTAATTTGTTGAAATTTCAATTAGTACTAACTTTGAAAATTCACAGTAATCACATACATTGCCAGATTTTTTTTCATAAATAGTCATTGGAAATGTAGGAAAACAAAGAAATTGATTTTCCTGGTTCAAGACCCTAATTTAATTTAATCAAATCAAGATTTCCTAAATAACTAGGATTAAGGTTTAAGGTCATCATAAGATAGCTTTTGATGTATGGTTGTTACTTTCATGTGGTTCAAGTGTTGACCATGATTAAGAAGGCCTAACCTAAGGATGTGCTTTTCTCCAGGTAAGTGGTTCATGCCCATGTGTATTCATATTTATTAAGCTAAATATATTTACATGTTTCTCATGTAAGGTATTATGATTTATGTTCTAAGATTTTAGGTTAAGATATGAAAGTAAGTTTGTCATACTTCTGTGGTTATTTGATATAACCATGTATTTAAGATTTTAAATAGAAATATGCGATTAAAATTTCTTCTAGAGATATGAAAAATAAGAAGATATTTAAATTTATGTGAATGATTAAAATCTACAAAACAAGTATATGATTAGTATATAAGATAGATTGAAGTCATGATTAAGTTCCAAGATAAGATTATATTAAGATTCATGATTTGATTCATGATATGAATATGAGAACAAAATGCTTTAAGACTTATGATATAATTCCAATAAGGTGTATGCTTTAGATTTTATTATAACATCCTATTAAGATTCGTATATTAAGATTCAAGATATTAGTTAATGATAAGACTATAAGATCAGAATGTACTAAGATTGATGTTAAGACAATATCTAATAAGATGAAATCATATTATGGAGTTAGACCTAGGTCCTAGTGCATGTCAACTCAAGAAAGGAATGACCCATGCCCTTTTTGCAAGTCGTGTGGCCAAGGCACCCTAGTGCATGCCAATATAAGAGATACATGACCCAAACCCTTTATGCAAGTCATGAGGCCCAATCCCTTAGTGTAGGCCAATTCATATACATAACCCACGCCCTATGTGTAGAATATGTGACCCAGGCACCTTACTGTAGGCCATGAGACCCAGGTACCAGAGTACATGTCTCCAGAGAAAGACAAGTAAGAAGATAAGAACAATGATGTTAATGTTTAAAATAAGATAATTAAGTAAGTTATTATAAGCTTCTTGCAATGATGGGCCTTTATGGTTGTTATGGGATTTCTAGCAATGATGGACTTCCCGAGCATGATATGAGGGCAGTTATACAGATGATGTTATGCTAATGTTTCTTACTTCATTGATATAATGAAAGAGAAAGTGTAATTATAATTGTTAATGTTAAGCCATGTCAAGTTTATTTCAGTTCAAGTATATATTCTTATCTTTCGGTTCTTATCAAATGCACAATGACACTTACTTACATTGTTGCTTTATTTTGCATGGTCGTGGGACGATATGTCCCTACATTATGGAGAAAGATAGAATTGAATCGAGCCCTTTAGTGTAGTTGACATCAAGGAGACTTTAGCTTGGTGGGGTGCCATCTACCACCCAATAAATTATCTAGTCTAGTTTTTGTTTCATGCTTTAGATTTGCTTAACCTACATGTATTAGGTTTGAAATCAAGATGAGATAGTTCATGTTTTCTAATTTAAAGAATAATGAATGAATCTATATTTCAAATTAACGATGATGTTTCATTTATTTTGTTGCTATGTATATCATTTTTTTGGTGATGTTCGTCCAAGCCGAGTGACCCTTGTTATAAAAAACATGGGGTTTTCTTCCGCTGATACACACACACACAAACACACACAACCACAAATACAAATGCACAACCCCCCACACAAATATATATATATATATATATATATATATAAATATATAAATATATATATATATATATAAATATACATATATGTGCTTTGAGGGTAGTTACAGTCCTCAACCTCTTGGTTCAAGTATTCTCCACATCGATCTTATTTGTGTTAGTACTAGTAACCACCTTTAGCATTTGTTCTAAAAGGTCTATATACATCAGTATGTACGAATCTTAATATATGACTTACTTTCTCACTATTTCTAGCAAAAGGAGCTTTTGTCATCTTGACAACAAAGAAGACCCACATGCCTTTGTTGGTTCAAGACTAAAAGACTTTAGATAACCATCATTCTAGAGTCTATAGATGTGCTTCTTATTTATGTGCCCTAAATCATAATGCCTTAGGTATATTTCGTCTAATTCATCGAGTCTTTCAATATTTTGACTTATATATACTTATATCTATGCACTTAATTTCATTAAGGCCACCTAGTTAAGCTTGACCCAAAAGCCAACACAATGGAATATTCATCCTTATTTGGCAGACCCACATATCTACATCACACTTCCATGAGATAAACACACACTATGCTTTGGCATAAGCTACACATAATCAATCAAGCTTTTCATAAATACTACATCCATAAAAGAAACATGAAATCATAAAATACAAACGATTGTTATGGCCACACTAATGCAATTCTTTGGAGCCACAAAGAATTGCTATCCACCTAAGGTCAAACGTTGCATGCTACAACCTATAAAAGAAAAAATATGTTCTAGAAACAAGACGACAAGTCAATTGGACTCTTATAGTCAATTGATTCATCTGGATATCAGTTGATTGGTCTCCATTAATTGATCGACTAGATCTTGGCTCTAGCAGCTATCTAGACTATCCTGTATGTTGATTGGGCCTCTAGTCGATCGATTGGCTCCTCCGGTCTACCACCTCTTTGGTCCTCTAGTCGATTAAATCTACTTCCTAGTTGGTCGACTCACCTAGTGCATAATGTATTCTCTTTTTCTGATACAGAAATCAAAGTTAATCCTATTTGTATATTATGTTGTAAAAGGTGAAACCTCGAGTTACAATCGAGGGGATTATAGGGAGGAAAGTATTAACTTATATATGGAGAAAGAGAGAGAGACAAGTATATAAAGTGAATTCAAAAGACATGAATGAAACTATTAAACCAAGCAACACATCCATATGGGTATTGTCCATAACTACGCATACATCTACCATCATCAAAACGAAGGGCGACACATATAGATTGGATATATATATATATATATATATATATATATATATATATATATATATATATATATATATGTATATATATATATATAAATAAATATATATATATATATATGTATGTATGTATGTATATATATATGATCTATGGGAATCCCTTATCGTATGGTATTTAATTTGATATTCTTTTTAATCATTTAAATATTCACATCACATGCAACAAAACAAATGATAAAACAAAATCCAATCATATCAATTAAATCCCAAAATGTAGTAAATTGATGTGGATCTGATATCACTATAGGGAAATATGGAGACAAAGATGGCAGTGGAAATAATTTTTTTCTTACCATATTCCCCATAACCAGCCGATCACATAAATAACTATGAAGTAGGAAGGAGGGTGCAAGGCGTATATCTGGGCTTGGAGCAAGTCCAATAATAATCCTTGTAGAGTTTTTGCTTCTTTCTCAAGCAGCATACAAAACAATCTTTGTGGAGGCTTCCTGGTGTAGCACCATGAATGGCGATTGACTACGTTCTCCTATCATGACAATGATGCCCTCCACACCTCTACATAACCTACACGTACTACTGGGAATCTCCACATTGTTCTTCTAGAACTGACAAAAAGGGGTTGTCCCTTCGTGTTGTCAATGTGCTAGCGTTGACTTTTCTCCCCTTCAACTATCTCTCCCTTTTACGAGTAAGATGTCTTTGGCTCTCACGTTACCACAACGTTGAGATGAGGAATCTTGACATATAAGAGTGTTGAGAGCATTGGCTACATACCAAGGTAAATGATGGGACATATTTCATGAATTTTCAGCTGTCGTGAATCACCAGCCAATTGATTGGCTATTTTTCCTATTCAAAAACATATTTGGCTTATAATGTGATGACTAATGCATGATATGATGTCAACATAAATTCCTTGATCCATTCCTATTCATTGTCTAGTCAATCGAGTAGACACTCATGTTGATCGACTTGCATTCCCAGTCGATTGATTGGACACTCCAGTCAGCCAACTGACATCTGATGTTGTTTAATTTTATTACCTAAATACCTTATTAACCATGTTAAACCTTATTCATGAGTAAGCTCCTATTCTAGGTGCATCCTATGGGTGTTACCCTATAGGTCCCAAATAATGTTGGTAGTGAATGTCTATAAACAGATTATGAGGGTATCTAGCAACACATCATTGATACCTAAGTAATTGGAAAGTTGGAGAACAACCCCAACCTACAATCTATGATTAGTGTTAACATGATCATATAGTTCCTTTATCTCTGATATCTAGCTTGTACTCCAGACATGGAATCATCATCCTCTTAATATCCAATCCATGGTCTTTGAACTAGAACACACTGTATGAGATGCATATGAGCTCAAATATCACATATTGAGTCACATGAGTATTGTCATACATTTCTCAGTCCCTTATCTAGTGGTTAGTATATCAACTTATATAGGAAGAACAAATCCCATCTACATCACTTACAGTCAATCCCCATGTGTTACAACATACTTGAGCAACACCTTTATGGAAACACTTATTCAAGGATGTTGGATGGTGTCAAAGTAAATCAAATGACTTGTGATGAGTTTAGTGACTTTAGGTATAAGAACCACTATCACCAATATCACTTTAAGAGCTGATTCTAACTACCATTACATGGTCTCCACATATCACTCTCAAGGTGGGTCTATCTGGTACACTATTCTATAACAAGTACCTATGTATTTGACTTGATATCCTATATCATGACACATGAGACTCTTTCACCAGTCAAGACACATTCTAATCTTATGTATTACTTGTAGGAAATATCATGACAGAACAAGAAGCGGAAACAAAACTGTTATATGCTATATGCCTCTTTGAACAATAGATTTTGTCAATGATTATGTAATGGGAAAGATGGTTATGAGGTCATACTTGGTCTTGGAGCAAGTCCAACGACAATTCCCTCACTGTACTGTGCGTCTTTCTTCAAGTTGTACCTGGATAATGTCTGTGTTGGCCTCCTGGTTATTCACTGTAGACATTAGTTGACTTTGTCTTCTAAGTGGAAGGCAATGGCCTCCTTGCCTCTATAGTAGTCCAAACTGACCAATGGGAACATCTATCATTCTAGAAGAACAAACAAGATGGATTTGTCCCTTCTAGTTAGTGTACTAGCACCGGCTTGCTCTCCCACAATTGTTCTCCCTTTTTATCCCTCCCTTTATCGGGTAGGACTTGCTCAGGTTCTCTTTTTTACCACAATCAGAGAGGACAATAATTTTCAGAGCTAACTGATGTGTCTAAGAAGCCCCCAGTACCACTCTATTTAGAGGAGGGTAAGGGTCAGGGTTCTCAGTTTGAGTGGAAATCAAAGGGGACATAATTTCATGATTTTTCCCATCCTGTGAGCGGAGAAATGGTCGGTTCACAGGTGAAGCCATCGGTTGACACGTAGGCCAATCTGTTCAACCCTTGAACCAGTCATTTCACCATGTTTCCCAATCGCAATTGTATTGCCGATTAGTATCCAATTAATGCACATTATGATGTCAACACTAATCCTTGATCCATTTGAATTAATTAATGAACCAAGCAGTTTAACTCTTGAACCAGTCGTCTCAAACCTTGAATTGATCAGTTCACTTAGTGAACCACTCATTTCATGGCCTAGTTTAGGCATTGTTCAGCCAATGTTGTTTCCAATTGACTAGACACTTGAATCGATTGGTTCAATACTTTAATCGGTTAGTTCAAAGTCTACTCAATCAATTTTCAATGAATGTTGTTTAAATTTAATACCTAACTCTTTAGTAATCAAGTTAAAACTATATTCTTTAATGAACTCCTATTCTAAGTGCATCCTATTTGTGAGAACCTATAGGTTCAAAGTTACATCGGTAGTGAATGTCCATAACTAATTTATGACATCACAAGCAATGAGGGGTATGTATATAAACACATCATTGCTACCCAAGTAATTCTGAAAGTTGGAGATAACTTCAACCTAAAATCTGTGATTGGTGTTATAGTGTTTGTATAGTTCCTTTGTCACTAATATTCAGATTGAACTCATGGCATGTAATCCTCATCCTCGTCAACATTCAATCCATGTTCCTTGAATTAGGGCAGTCTGTATGAGATGTAAGATCAATATCACCTATTGACTCACATGGGCATCACAATACATTTCTCAGTCTCTCTTATCAAGTGCCCAGGGTATCATGCTCCTATAGGAGGGACACATCCCATCTACATCACTTACAGTCAGCTCCATGTGTCTTAGTGTACCCGAGCATCACCTTTATGGTAACCTTTATTCAAGGTTACGGTGGATGATGTAAATGTACATCAAACAACATGTGGTGAGTGTAGTTATTTTAGGTTTAAGAACCACAATCACCACCAAAACTATGAGAGATGGTTTTGATTACCATGCAATGGTTTCCGTGCATCACTCTCAAGGTGGATCTTTCAGATACACTATTCTTAAATAAGTATCTTTGTGTTTGGTTTGATAACACATATCATGACTTAATGAGACTCTGTCATCAACCAATACACATTTTAATCTTATGTGTTATTGTTGCCTATTAGCCTTCCACAATAACAACCGACTAGGGACATAACAAGAATGTATATACTCTTGACATCTATATGATCTCATTATTCAGATCATCAACCTGAAGACATATGTCATTGAGTAATATCATTATCTAGAAATTTATTATGTTACGTCATTAGCTCATAACTAAATAAAATAGAATACATTGGAAGATTGCCTTTATTATTAATCAAATCATTTACAAGATATGCCATTACAATCATCATATGACTGGCTCTATGGGCATATATACCAACAGACTCCCACTTGCACTTGGAGCAAATCACACATGAATTTGATTCCAAGTGATTTAACATGATCATCATGATTTTGTTGCGAAAGTGCTTTTGTCAAGGGGTCAGCTACATTGCTTTTGGTTGGTACTCTAGAAATCTTCACATCTCCTCACTATATGATCTCTTGTATGAGATGGAACCACCTTTGTATATGCTTGGAACACTGATGTGATCTGGGTTCCTTAGCTTGTGCAATAGTTCCATTGTTGTCACAATATAGCTCAATTGCATCACTGATGCTTGGAACCACCCTAGGTTGTGAGACAAACTTCTTGATTCAAACAACCTCTTTTTCTACATCGGATACATCAATATATTCGACCTTTGTTGTAGAATTTGAAACTATCTCTTTCTTGGAACTCTTCCAGCTTACATCTCCATCATTGAGGCAAAACACAAAACTTGGTTGTGATCGGTAATCATCTTTGTCAGTTTGGAAGCTTACATCAGTGTAACATGTTACCACCAACTCTTCCTCTCCACCATTGACAAGGAACGGATCCTTAGTTCTTCTCAAGTACTTAAGGATGTTCTTCATGAATCTCTAGTGAGCATCACCTAGATCTTACTGATATCTTCTCATCATGCTCAAGGCATGTGACACATCAGGATGAGTACATAACATTACATACATGATGGATCCAATTTCAGATGCATATGGAGTCCTACTCAGTGCATTCCCTTTCTTCACAAGAATTAGGGCATTGACCTCTAGAGATGTCAACTCCATGAGACATGAGTACGTTTCCTCTCTTTGATTCCTCTATGTTGAACCTCTTCAACACTTTGTCAATGTATGTGCTCTGACTTAGTCCAAGAATCATTTTGGATCTATCAACATATATCTTGATTCCCAAGATGTAGGATGATTTGCCTAATTCCTTCATTGAAAAATATTTCACGGCCAAGTGTTTACTATATGTAAAGTAGGGATGTCATTCCCCATTAATAGTATGTCATCTACACACAATATGAGGAATTACAATCATGCTCCCACTAACCTTATTGTACACACAAGGTTCATCTTCATTTTTACTAAAGCCAAACTCTTTGACTTGTCAAAACAAACATTCCATCTTCGAGATGCTTGCTTCAATCCATAGATTGACCTTTGTATCTTACAAACTTTATTTGCATTCTTTGGATCTATAAAACCCTTAGGTTGTGTCATGCATGCATCCTCAAGAATATTCCCATTAAGGAATGTGGTTTTAACACCCATCTGCCAAAACTCATAGTCATGATAAGATGCAATGACAAGCATGATCCTGATGGACTTTACCATGGCATCTGGAGAAAAGGTTTCATCATAGTAAACACATTGAACTTGTTTGAAACCCTTTACAACCAATCGTCCCTTACATCTTTGTACATTACCATCCATGTCAGTCTTCTTCTTGAAGACCCACTTGCACCCTATGGGTTTTACCCCTTCAAATGGATCCACCAAGGTCCATACCTTGTTGGTGTACATGGATTCCATCCCATATCTCATGGCCTCAAGCCATTTCTCAGACTTTGGTCCCCTTAGTAGCTTCTAGGTAGGTTGTTGGCTCATCATATATGACTAAATTACTACCTTCTTGAGCCACAAGATAACCAAATATTTCAAGCTCAAGGCGTGCCCTATTAGATCTACGAGCTTCCTATGTTACTTGAGGAATTTGGGATTCCACAATGGTTTGTGATTCTCTTTGTTCCTCTTGTACCTCTAATGGTTCAATGTTTTCTTGCAGGTATTGGACCTCTTCAAGTTCTACTTTCATCCCACCCAATTCCTTTAGAAATAAATTCCTTTTCTAGGAATATGACGTCTTTAGAAAAAATCACTTTGATGTCAAATAGTGTATAAAAGTAATATCCTTTGGTTTCCTTAGGATATACAACAAAATAACATTTATCTGATTTGGGTGCAAGCTTTTTAGGAAACTTCTTTCTCACGTAAGCTTCACAACCCCAAATATTCATAAAAGACCCGTTGGGACGCTTCCCATACCATATCTCATATGGTGTCTTTTGAACTGATTTAGATGGTACATGGTTTAGTGTAAATGCGACAGTTTCTAGAGCATAACCCCAAAAGGTAGTCGAGAGTTCAACTAAACTCATTATTGATCACACCATATCTAGCAATGTGCAATTCGTTCTTTTTGATACATCATTGTGTTGTGGTGTTCCAGGTGGAGTCCATTGTGATAGGATACCATGATCTTGTAGAAGGTCCTCAAACTCTTGACTTAAGTATTATCCACCTTGATTGGAATGAAGTGCGTTAATATTTTTGCCTAATTGGTTATGTACTTCATTCATGAAATCCTTTATTTTTCAAGGGTGTTTGGGTTATGTTTCATCAAGTAAACATAACCATACAGACTGAAATCATCAGTAAAGGTAATGAAGTACTGCTAACCACATCTAGAATTTGTTTTAAAAGGGCCCCATTCATCAGTATGTATGAGTCCTAATATATCACTAACCCTCTCATTATTTCTAGTGATAAGGGTCTTAGTCATCTTTCATAATAAACAAGACTCACATGTCTCTATTGATTTGAAATTAAAGGAGTCTAGATAACCATCTTTATTGAGTCTAGATATGTGATTCTCATTTATGTGCCCTAGATGGCAATGTAAAAGATATGTCTTGTTTGATTTATTGAGTTTTAATCTTTTAGTATTATGAAAGGTCTCGATGAGTTCTTAAACATCTATCTTTAGATCCAACAAATAAAGACCATAAGTCATTGGGGCAAGCCATAAAAGATCTCATCTTTTAAAATAGAACATCGACCATTCTTAATATAGAATTCATATCCATCCTTGTCCATACAAGATACAGAAATGATGTTTCTATTTATGACAGACAAATAGTAGTATTTCATTAACTCTATTACAAGCCTTGTGGGTAGAGATAAATTATAGGTTCTAGCTGTAGTAGAAACAACTCTTGCTCCATTTGCAACTTGCAAATGAACCTCACCCTTTCTTAAAGGCTTACTACTTTTCAGATCTTTCATATTTGAACATATGTGAGATCCACATCCAGTATCTAGCACCCATGATGAAGAAGTATATAAGTTTATCTCAATAATATATATACCTAAAGTGGAGATCTCTATTCCCATTTTACCAACCTGAGTCCCTTCAAGTATAATGGATGGATTCCTCTTGTACTTTCCTTTCTCCTTATCTTGAGTGTTGGAGATCTAGATTTATTCTTAGCCTCAAGACTCTTCATGGCCTTGCTTTCATTCTTGAACTCCATTTTTCTAATCACTATCCCAAATTTATCCTTCTTCATTCTTACTTTGACATTTACTAGCTTGCCGATCAAATCTAACAATGGTCTGGCCATGTTATTCATGTGATAACACTTGATAAAATGGTTATATGATTCAAGCAATGATTGTATAATCATATCTATGGCCAACTCTTGGCTCAAAGAGAATCTCGATTCTTCTAGATGTTCCTCATATGTCCAATCATATTGAGGACATGGGTCTCTACTGGATCTCCCTCTATCATCTTACATTCAAAGAGAACCTCTGAGACACTGTACCTTTCGTGCTTTGTATGATTATTGTTCACGTTCTTAAGATGTGTTACCATCTCAAGGATTTCCATGTTTTCACATCGCTCATGCAACTCACAGTTCATGCAACTTAGCATAAGGTGCTTTATGTCTAAGGCATCCACATCATCCTTAGGCACATCAGGAGCAAATATTTCTGGCACATGTGTATCTAGGACATAGTGCTTATGCTCATATTTGAGAACCCTTCTCATAGTCCAAAACTAGTTATAGAAATTTTCCCTATTAAGTTTGTCCTTCCTAAGGACAGATCACAATGATGATTACCATAGCCATAGGAACCCCCTCCAAATGTGGCTAAGGATGAAATGGATGTGTTTACTTGAAGCATGAAAATGATGCCAAAGACATTAAGTACCTTATGCTATGTTGAATGAACTATGAGTTGCATTAGAAACATGAAAACATGGACATTCTCGAGATGGTAACACATCTTAAGAATCATGTAAAGCAAGAAAGGTATGATGTCTTCAAAGTGTAGTTGGAGTGCAAACCGATAGAGGGAGATCCAGTGGAGCCCCATGTGCTCAATACGATTGGGCATGTGGAACATCTAAAGTGATTGGGATTTCTTTTAGGTCAAGAGTTAACCACATATATGATTCTTTAAACATTGTTTGAGTCATATACAACTAGTTTATCATGTGTTACTACTTGAGTAACTTGGCTAAACCACTGTTAAAACTACTTGGCATGTTGATGCCAAAGAAAGAATGAAGAAGGAAAAATCCATGATGGTGATCAATGGAAGTGAGTCCAAGGGCAAAGTCAAGGCAAAGAAGTGTTCTGAGGCTAAGCTTAAGTCCAAGTCTTCATCAATCAAGAAAATGAGAAGGGTAAGTGCAAAAGGAATTTATCCTTTTCACTTAAAGGAACAAAAAGTAGAAAGAGATAGAGATCTCTACTTCAAGACCCAATAAGAAATAAGCTAGAACTATAAGGAGAAAGAGTTACTTCCATTACAGTTGGAATATATCATTCATGGGCATATAATAGAATTACTGAATTGCTATTATGCACTTGCCATTAATGGAAATATCATGTATCATGTATGTGCATGAATAAATTGATGTTTTATTTTAAAAGATGTGATATTATATGGAAATTCCCTATGTGTTATAAACAATACTTGATAGTTGTAGAGACATATGTGTATGACACATATATTGAATGACTTGATGACTCAACCAATGAATACCTATATCATTGTCATCTAGAGTGCATAAATGAGAAATGCATTTCTAGAATCCATATAATGGTTATCTAGACTCTTTTGGTTATTGAACCAATAGAGACATGCATATCTTATTTGTTGTGCACATATGACAAAAGCATCTTCACTATATGTATTGGGAGAGTGACTATTTTATTAGGGCTCATACATACTGATATATGTAGACCTTTTAGAATAAATGCTAAAGGTAGTTACTAGTACCTCATTATATTTACTGATGCTATCAATAGATATGGAATTTGTATCTAATGAAATATAAGTATGAAGCTCTTGAAGTGTTCAATGGGATTATGAATGAAGTATGTAACTAATTTTGTAAAAGTATTAAGATACTTTGATGTGATCGATGTTGAAATATTTTAAACCAAGAGTTTGAGAACCTTGAAGAGATATCGTGATAATGTATCATGATGAACTCCACCTCAAACACAATCATAGTGTATCATGAAAGTGTATAAGAAAGAAGGAATCACACCTTGTTAATTCATGATGCGATTATCAATCAAATCTAGCTAATCTTCCAATTTTCTTTTGGACACATGCTTAGCACTAAACAATGTACCGTCTAAAATGGTTTAAAAGACACCATATGAGATATAGCATGTGTGGAATACTGATATGTCTTTTATAGTGATTAGGGATGAATGATTATATAAGAAAATAGTTTCTTGAAAGATTTATCCATAAAATCACATAAATGTTATTTTGTTAAAATACTACTCTTATCCCAATCCAGCAGCAAAGTTATTTGTGAATTTGGATAACTATAATCCTGAAGAGGAACTTAGTTCCAAAGGAATCAATGGGAGTAAAAGTAGAACTCTAAATGTTCCAAACAAACAAGAAAACATTTAACTAATAAGAGTTACAATAGTAACAATGAGAATCACAAGATGTTGTGGAATCTCAAGTTCCTTATGTAACACAAAAACCTCATTAATCTAGTAGAACACACTTAGATCTTGAAAGATTATGATATCTTCAAGAAGGAGGTGGGTTGATCATCTATGATGAGTCAACTACCTATCTAGAAGCTATTGAGGGACCAAAATCTGAGTAATGGCTTGAGTCCATGAGATCCATGATGGACTCCATGCAAGCCAACAAGGTATGACCTTAGTGGATCCACCTGAAGGGGTAAACCCATTAGGTGCATTTGGGTCTTTGAGAGAAGACCAACATGGAATTATAGTTTGGTTGCAAGGAGTTTCAAGAAAGTTCAAGGTGTTGAACATGATGAAGTCTTTCACCAGATACCATGGTTAAATCCATCAGGATCATGCTTGCTGTTGCAGCTTGTTCTGACTAGTGAGATTGTAGGGAAATCAGGCACAAATTTAGACAATGGAAACAAAAATTTTAAATGTCTATTTTCCATAATAGTAAGATCCTGTAAACAACTATGTATCTAGGAAGGAAGGTTTGCAAGATTAAACCTGGTCCTGGAGCAAGTCTAATGACATTACCCTTGTAGTAGCATCGTGCTTCTTCTTCAAGCAACATGACACTCCTTTGGCAGCAATACTTGAACAGTCATCTCCATTGGCTGGTGTATCACCAAAGGTAGTGGTTGACAGTGTCCTCCTAGAGACAAGTAACAACCTCCCACCTCTAGAGTAGTCCACACAGACCATCAGGAACTCCACATTGTGCTACTAGAGCCAATGGGAAGGAGTTGTCCCCTTCTATCGGCATACTAGTCACCAACATGCTCTCCTACAATTGTTCTCAGTAGTTCTCTCCCTCACTATCCCTCCCTTCATTAGGTAGGACTTGCTTGGGCTTTCTATTCGTTAACACAACCAGTGAGGACAACAATTGTTAGATTACCTTATTCTCAATTGTGTATGTTGGGAAGCCCCCAATACCCCTCTATTTATAGTAGAGGCTAGGGTTAGGGTTCCCGGTCTATGTGGGAGTAGAAGGGTCCGGAATCATGAATTTTGTGTAACCTACAAATGGTGAACCAATCGGTTAACACACCCAACTGGTCGGTTGGTGCATGAGTTGGTTGGTTCACTAAGTGAACTGGTTGGTTTGCTTAGTTTCCTTTTCTGAATCACATTACTATTCAATGCCCGATTAATGCTAAACATGACATCAACATCAATCCTTGTTCCAATCAAATTGGCAACTAAACTGGGTGACCTAGAGGGTGAATCGATCATATCACATAGTGAAATGGTCATTTCACATTGTGAGATGGTCATTTCACCTGCCCAATTTAGTCAAAGTTCAACCAATATTGATTCTAGTTGACCTAAGACTCCAACTGATTGGTTCAACAATTGCACCGGTTGGTTTACAGTTCAATCAGTCAATTTTGAACCTCAATTGTTTCATTGAATACCTAAACACCTTTAGTAATCAATCTAAACATCATTCATGAATAAAATCCTTTATTCCGAGTGTTTCCTATGCGTATGTGACGACACCCGCCATCATTTAAGATAACAAGTGTCATTAACAATAATAAAACATGCAGAAGCGATTGTTAGCAGTGGATTACTGAAAATGACTAAAAATTAAAACCATTTATCAAGAGATCCATTCATAGGAAAACTCTTTCATTTAGAACCAAAGTAAAACATTACATCCTGGTTCATATATATACATATCATGCCTCTTTGCACAAAATCTCAGATCGGAGAATCAAATCACTAACTCCTAGGACCCGAGAGTACAGAGACGACTCATAGGACTATCTACACAAAACCAGACAGCCAATGTCTCCACCTGTTGGATCACTGCTGTCCCTATGACTGTTGTTGTTGTTGCTCGCCCACTGAAAGGTTTCTTCCTCTTCTTCGGCGATTACCTAAAAATTTAATCCCACGGGGGTGAGACAATTATAAAAATTGTCCCAGCGAGAGATATAACTCTCCGCCAGAAACATTGTTATTGCTGATAATAGAATAACACTGAGCAGTAGAATTATATTTACTCAACAGCAGGTAAATCATTGAATAAGATATGCAGAGCAGTATTCTCTATGCAATAATTTCAATTATAACTTGATTAAGAAGCAAGTCATTCATTTAAGAAGGAATATGAAGAACATGTATATCATTTATCCAACTATTGATATAATAGACCATGTATCATCAACCATTGATTCTCGCAATTCAACCCTAAGCAAATATGCTACACGGCTGATTACGTTTTACAATCATACTTATGCCCTGAGGAGATGAGGTATACCGCTCATACTCCAACCGACCACGGTTACGTAAAGCATCGATACCACACATAGGTCAATGGAAGAGCCAGATTCCCATGACCTCAACTATCTCGGTCAGTACGAGATAACATGCAGGACATCTTGTGTCTCTGCTAGATAGCTTTCCAAGGTATACTGGCAACATCGCTATTAGAGTTATAGCCCATAGCATATACTCTCTTCAGGATATGGCCCGTAGCCAATGCCCTGTATTATTTTGTGGAGTCATGGCCCGTAGCCATGCTCTTATTGGGGTATGGTCCGTAACCAATCTCGTTCATAGGACATAGCCCGTAGCAATGCCTATGGGGCATAAGGATATAATTGCCCAATTACCCCCACATATTCAAAAATATGCGTTCCGAGTAAACTCGTTTCACCATTCAGCTAATTCTGATGCTGATGGATCTGTGATCAGGGCAACTACATTATATGGTATCACTTGATTAATTAAGTACATTATCATATTCTTTTAGCATCAGCCAAGTTTCCAAACATAACTTAATAAGACAAATGCTATAAAGAAAACATGTACTATTTCCATTAATCACTTCTCAGTCTTTATAAGACATGGGGATCTCAGTCCCTCATTTCAATACTGGGAATTTTCATTCCTTTGCAACTCAATGCCATAATCATATGGTTCTGGGTATTCAAACCCTTAGCTCATCATTGAGCATTATTACCACTTTTTCAGGTAATTATCACCTTCAGGTCACCTGACCAAGGTAAATATGATGCTTATTACATAAACATCTTCTCATGGCACTTAAGGCCCATTACTTCTCTTATTACCTCATACTAGGCAATAAGGTATAGCATGGCACATAAGGCCCAATAAACAATGTCAATACATAAAATGTCATAGCTCATACCTGGCTATGTTCATCATCACATCATACCTGCATGGTTAGTACAGATGATAATACATCAATTTCATATCAGCACCATGCAAAACAATATATAACATCATTATTCAAGGGTAACACCACTATTCCCTTACCAGGGTTAGGGTTTCCCATTTCTCATTAATTCAGACCCTCTTGAGTTAACCAACTTTATCTTGTATTAAGGTATTTCCCCTCTTAATACATTCCATCACAGAATACTCACCCTTAGCATATAATGCATAGGCCACACATTAGAATTGTCCAGCTATCTCACATGATATGGACTTATCTTAGTTTAAGGCATAACTTTATTATAAAGTTGCCTATAAACAATCGCAATGATACACCCTCAACTAGGGTTTCACAAGGATACACCCTCAACCAGGGTTCACAATGATACACCCTCCACTAGGGTTTCACAAGGTTACACCCTCAACCAGGGTTCACAATGATACACCCTCCTCTAGGGTTTCACAAGGATACACCCTCAACTAGGGTTTACTAACATCCTAATTAGTGATTTCACATGTAGACAACCTCTTATTAAGGTTATACATTGAATCAGCCTCAATTAGGGTTTACATCATGTATTGGGTCCATGCATTTGTTATGCATTAATGACTAGTACCATTAAAGGTATCTCCCACCTAATCACATTAGGTTTTCAAAAAGGTTTGATCAATTAGACCTTCAATAACATGAGGTATCCAATTGAATTAACCAAATTGAACCACACTCAATTCTAATCAATGGAACTTCAACCAATTGGATCATCAACTCAATCATCATTTGAATCATGGCTCACCCCTCAATTGATACTTCAATTATGGTATAATCTCAATGGGATTAGGGTTTATAAACACCAATTAGAGCTTTGAAGTTGATCATCAATCATGCTACTAATTGTGTTTCAATTGATTGCATTGGACCTTCAACCATTGAATTCATGGAACCAATCATCAATTGGACCTATGCTCATACTTCAATTGAGTTTAATAGGTCAACCTTCAACTAATTTGACCCTCAATTGACCCTCAATTGGTCATCAATTAGGGCTTGATTCAATTGAATTAGGGTTTGGAATCGAAGATCCAACAACACTCATCAATGCAAGATTGGTTACTTTGAAACTATTGAACCATTATCCAAATTGGGTATGACCTGACCCCAAACGGTCTTGAGGTCGTTTGGATGACCTCCAAACGGTCTTGAGACCGTTTTCCCATCATATCACTCAAATCCAAGCCATCCAATTAAGGTTTGGATCATTGGATTGATCACCAAATCAGCATTGCATTGTATAACAGCTTGGTACCTTTAGACCTTCAAACACCTAACCATACTCAACCCTAGACCTCCAAACGGTCTTGGGTGACCACCAAACGGTCTTGAGACCGTTTGGATGAGCTCCAAACGGTCTTGAGACCGTTTGGCCCATCCAACCTTTGGATTCTAGTGAAAAATCATCATGGATTGGTCTATCGAGTTGATCAACAGATCAACACTACATTGCAATATGATTAGTACCTTTGGACCTTCAATTGGTCAACTATACTTGACCCCAGACCTCCAAACGGTCTTGGGGTGATCCCCAAACGGTCTTGAGACCGTTTGGGTGATCCCCAAACGGTCTTGAAACCGTTTGGGTTAATCAACCCAAAATCTCAAATTAACTCATTGGAATGTCAGCACTGTTTTCAATTAGGGTTTGCCTAATTGAATAGCCTTCAACTCATGATTCCTTGGGATTTAATCCCTCCATTTCGGTGAGTCATTATATCACATCATTAGGAACAGTAATACCAAACGGTCAACGCTTGGTCAACGCACTCAAACGGTCTTGAGACCGTTTGCCCAAAAAGTTCAATTAAATCAGATTGAACATCAGCACTTAATCCAATTAGGTTTCCCTAATTGATTAGGCTTCAACTCACGATTCCTTTGGAGTTAATCCCTCAAATTTTTAGGGTTATTAATAAACATAATTATGAACAGGAATACCAAACGGTCAATGCTTGGTCAACCATCTCAAACGGTCTTGAAACCGTTTTCTCAACCAGGTCAAGTTAATCAGGTTGAAAATCAGCACATAATTCAATCTGATTGCCTAATTGATTGCCCTTCAACTCTCGATTCCTTTGGAGTTAATCCCTCAAATTTGGAGGGTTATCAGCCTACTTAATTAGGAAAAAAATTCCCAAACGGTCAACGCTTGGTCAACCATCTCAAATGGTCTTGAAACCGTTTTCTCCCAAATGGTTTGAAACCGTTTGCCCTTAAACGGTTTGCTGAAACCGCATAGCCAATCAAATTAAAACGATTTGGAGTAGCTATCAAAACGGTTTTGCTTGGTAATTTTCTTTGGATAAGAATATAGGATGATGTCATCATCCCCTTCCTTCGAACAACCAAGAACAGCAACCGTTCTTGATGGAAATTGCAGCAAAGAAACAAGAGTGTATCAAATTGAAGAAATCAATCAACAAAGCATAGAGAATTGATGCAATAGCAATGTTTAAGGGTTTGAGTTATAAAACCCGCCTCCAATTGAGCTCCAAAGCTCCAAGCTCACGCCATTAATGGTGGATTAAGCTCTTGCAACTCCCCCTAGGATCGTCCTCAAGCTTTTGATTGCAAAAGTTGGCTAGGGTTGAAGAGGAGATCGAAATAAGAAGGAATCCATAATTTATTTTCGATTTCCACCATGAAATCAAGGAGAACGAAGGTCAAGAGATTACCCACAGGTTGGGGTTCGTCCTCCAGGTCCTCCCTAGCTTCCTTGGTCGGTTTCCAAGCTAAGAGAAGAAGTGGGGTCGAAATAGCCTTTCATTTGGCTAGGAAAAGGCCTTTTTATAAAATTCAATGAAAGAGAAAATGCATTATTAAAATGCATTTAATTCCAAAATTGATGCCGCCACTTCCCCCTCAAATTCTCCTCAAAATCCTTAAGGAAGAGGCTATCTTCATTGCCTCTTATTCCTCTCCATTATCCATGATTTAAAGAAAATCAAATTAAGCACCTTAATGCTTATTATATTAATATCCATATGTGAGTGGGTTTTCTTTTCCTTATAATAATGGTGAGTGGAATTTCACCTACTTAGGATATTTTCGTTCCTTATCTTGGAAAACGAACGTCCATCCTTATTCAAAATCAACCCAAAACATTTTGGTTAAAAGCCCTTCAATTATTTTTATTCATTTTTGCCCTAAATCGAATTAGGGTTTTCAATTAGGCATTAATCTTGATTATTTTAATGATTCTCTCTCCTCCAACTTAATTCAAATGAAGCACCCCTCTCATTTTATTTGCTCTACATGATGCCAAGAAACATTAGGGACCTTGTTGAAGTGGTAATTTGCATATTGAACCCTAGATTTTGGGTAAATTGCACTTTACTCCAAAACTAGGTTTTAATGCACAACATTGTCCAACAAGCTCTATCTTGGTGTCCAGGCTTGTGGAAACCATACTACTACATCATATTCATCCTTATGATGTCTCAACATCAGAGGAACATCTTATCATATGCAATTTGCAAGTTAACCCCTCAACTTGGGTAATTTGCACTTTAGTCCAAAACAAGCAATCATTGCTTTAACATTGTTCAAACAGGACCAAAATTGAAACATATGTTCCTCATGAGCCCTAATTACTTTTCACAGGATAAGTACAAGCATATAATCAACTTTGTTAAGCAAAAATCCTGGGGTTAGAACATAACCCAGGTCAGGGATGTTACAAATTATCCACCCCTTATAAGGATTTTGTCCCCGAAATCATCAACAAAACATTAAGAGAAAAGAGTAGGATATTTCCTCCTCAACTCCCGGATCTATTAACACAAATACGAAGCAGGATAAAGACATATCAGAATTAAATTAATTCCATCTGACCTATCACAACCCGAGGGTTGACTACTGCTTCAGATTGGTTCATAGCATAGAGCCTAGTCGTTGCCTGTTGTTGGCCCTGTGCTCTATTATTGGACGCAGAAGATCCTGCCTGGGATGCTTGTCCACGTCCTCGGGTACTACTAGAAAACTGCTTTCTCTGAGAACCTTACTGACTATGTCTCGGGGGTTGATTCACCACAGCATTCCCCGTTGGGCAATCCCTTGCCAGATGACCTACTAGTCCACATCGATGACAAGTTCTATTCTCTTGGTGTGGTCTAGGGGGTCCATGTACTGACATAGAAGCTGAACTATGAGCTTCCTTTGGTGGTGTAGGCACAGAATACCTTAGTTTCTTGAAACTCCCAGCACTATGCACTTGAAACTGTGGGTATTCCTTCTTATCCTTAGTTTGTCGCTTCTCAACTACAGACATCTCTATGCGTCTTACAGATTCCACAAAAGTTGCAAACCTCTCCCGGTTCTCCAGAATAGACACCGGAGTGGTTAATTCAGCGTTCAACCCCTTCTCGAATCGCCGAATTCTTTCCTCATCATTGGATGCCATGTGCGGACAAAACCGCAACAACTCCATGAACCTAGCCTCATACTCACTAATGTTCATATGTCCTTGTTTAATTCTCTCAAACTGGGATATCTTCTCATCTAGAAATGTCTTAGGAAAGTATCTAGTGACAAATTCACGCCTGAATTCATCCCATCCAATCACAACTCCAGGTCTTTTGCCCTCCTCAATGGTCCACCAGTGTCCAGCACTCCCTTTCAGGAGATATACAGCATGCCTAACCCTCTCATCATCAGGTATCATGAGGATTCTGAAGGCTTTCTCTAATTCAGTCAACCATAGGTCAGCATCTGCTGGATCAGCTGTACCAGCATACTCTAATGCTCCTACCCTCTTCAGCCTTTCAAAGGTCTTGCCGGCACCATGTATTTCATCATGGGGTGGTGCCCTGGGAGCAAGTACTGGCATTCTATCCGTCATGTGGGTCATAGCTGCCATAAACTGCCCGAACATAGTCTGAAAGGTTGGGTTCCCCATATCAGCTGGGTTGAATTGGGGTTGATCAGGTACAAGTTCCTCCCTGTCCTGGTCTCTTGCACCTCTTCCCGGTGCAGCTACACTGCTCTCAGCAGTGTGTTCATCGTGTGATCCAGACATCTTAAGTTCTTCTTCTCCTATATGAGCAGAAGACACTATCAGATAAACTGGAAGACACTTAGAACAGACTCAACTACCTTAATCCTATGTCTCTGTAGACTCAGCGAACCTAGAGCTCTGATACCACTAAACTGTGACGACACCCGCCATCATTTAAGATAACAAGTGTCATTAACAATAATAAAACATGCGGAAGCGATCGTTAGCAGCGGATTAGTGAAAATCACTAAAAATTAAAACCATTTATCAAGAGATCCATTCATAGGAAAACTCTTTCATTTAGAACCAAAGTAAAACATTACATCCTGGTTCATATATATACATATCATGCCTCTTTGCACAAAATCTCAGATCGGAGAATCAAAACACTAACTCCTAGGACCTGAGAGTACAGAGACGACTCATAGGACTATCTACACAAAACCAGACAGCCAATGTCTCCACCTGTTGGATCACTGTTGTCCCTATGACTGTTGCTGTTGTTGCTCACCCACTGAAAGGTTTCTTCCTCTTCTTCGGCGATTACCTAAAAATTTAATCCCACGGGGGTGAGACAATTATAAAAATTGTCCCAGCGAGAGATATAACTCTCCGCCAGAAACATTGTTATTGCTGATAATAGAATAACACTGAGTAGTAGAATTATATTTACTCAACAACAGGTAAATCATTGAATAAGATATGTAGAGAAGTATTCTCTATGCAATAATTTCAATTATAACTTGATTAAGCAGCAAGTCATTCATTTAAGAAGGAATATGAAGAACATGTATATCATTTATCAAACTATTGATATAATAGACCATGTATCATCAACCATTGATTCTCGCAATTCAACCCTAAGCAAATATGCTACACGGCTGATTACATTTTACAATCATACTTATGCCCTGAGGAGATGAGGTATACCGCTCATACTCCAACCGACCACGGTTACGTAAAGCATCGGTACCACACATAGGTCAATGGAAGAGCCGGATTCCCATGACCTCAACTATCTCGGTCAGTACGAGATAACATGCATGACATCTTGTGTATCTGCTAGATAGCTTTCCAGGGTATAATGGCAACATCGCTATTAGAGTTATAGCCCATAGCATATACTCTCTTCAGGATATGGCCTGTAGCCAATGCCCGGTATTATTTTGTGGAGTCATGGCCCGTAGCCATGCTCTTATTGGGGTATGGTCTGTAACCAATCCTGTTCATAGGACATAGCCCGTAGCAATGCCTATGGGGCATAAGGATATAATTGCCCAATTACCCCCACATATTCAAAAATATGCGTTTTGAGTAAACTCGTTTCACCATTCAGCTAATTCTGACGCTGATGGATCTGTGATCAGGGCAACTACATTATATGGTATCACTTGATTAATTAAGTACATTATCATATTCTTTTAGCATCAGCCAAGTTTCCAAACATAACTTAATAAGACAAATGCTATAAAGAAAACATGTACTATTTCCATTAATCACTTCTCAGTATTTATAAGACATGGGGATCTCAGTCCCTCATTTCAATACTGGGAATTTTCATTCCTTTGCAACTCAATGCCATAATCATATGGTTCTGGGTATTCAAACCCTTAGCTCATCATTGAGCATTATTACCACTTTTTCAGGTAATTATCACCTTCAGGTCACCTGACCAAGGTAAATATGATGCTTATTACATAAACATCTTATCATGGCACTTAAGGCCCATTACTTCTCTTATTACCTCATACTAGGCAATAAGGTATAGCATGGCACATAAGGCCCAATAAACAATGTCAATACATAAAATGTCATAGCTCATACCTGGCTATGTTCATCATCACATCATACCTGCATGGTTAGTACAGATGATAATACATCAATTTCATATCAACACCATGCAAAACAATATATAACATCATTATTCAAGGGTAACACCACTATTCCCTTATCAGGGTTAGGGTTTCCCATTTCTCATTAATTCAGACCCTCTTGAGTTAACCAACTTTATCTTGTATTAAGGTATTTCCCCTCTTAATACATTCCATCACAGAATACTCACCCTTAGCATATAATGCATAGGCCACAAATTAGAATTGTCCAGCTATCTCACATGATATGGACTTATCTTAGTTTAAGAAATAACTTTATTATAAAGTTGCCTATAAACAATCACAATGATACACCCTCAACTAGGGTTTCACAAGGATACACCCTCAACCAAGGTTCACAATGATACACCCTCCACTAGGGTTTCACAAGGTTACACCCTCAACCAGGGTTCACAATGATACACCCTCCTCTAGGGTTTCACAAGGATACACCCTCAACTAGGGTTTACTAACATCCTAATTAGTGATTTCACATGTAGACAACCTCGTATTAAGGTTATACATTGAATCAGCCTCAATTAGGGTTTACATCATGTATTGGGTCCATGCATTTGTTATGCATTAATGACTAGTACCATTAAAGGTATCTCCCACCTAATCACATTAGGTTTTCAAAAAAGGTTTGATCAATTAGACCTTCAATAACATGAGGTATCCAATTGAATTAACCAAATTGAACCACACTCAATTCTAATCAATGGAACTTCAACCAATTGGATCATCAACTCAATCATCATTTGAATCATGGCTCACCCCTCAATTGGGACTTCAATTATGGTCTGATCTTAATGGGATTAGGGTTTATAAACACCAATTAGATCTTTGAAGTTGATCATCAATCATGCTACTAATTGTGTTTCAATTGATTGCATTGGACCTTCAACCATTGAATTCATGGAACCAATCATCAATTGGACCTATTCTCATACTTCAATTGAGTTTAATAGGTCAACCTTCAACTAATTTGACCCTCAATTGACCCTCAATTGGTCATCAATTAGGGCTTGATTCAATTGAATTAGGGTTTGGAATCGAAGATCCAACAACACTCATCAATGCAAGATTGGTTACTTTGAAACTATTGAACCATTATCCAAATTGGGTATGACCTGACCCCAAACGGTCTTGAGGTCGTTTGGATGACCTCCAAACGGTCTTGAGACCGTTTTCCCATCATATCACTCAAATCCAAGCCATCCAATTAAGGTTTGGATCATTGTATTGATCACCAAATCAGCATTGCATTGTATAACAGCTTGGTACCTTTAGACCTTCAAACACCTAACCATACTCAACCCTAGACCTCCAAATGGTCTTGGGTGACCACCAAACGGTCTTGAGACCGTTTGGATGAGCTCCAAACGGTCTTGAGACCGTTTGGCCCATCCAACCTTTGGATTCTAGTGAAAAATCATCATGGATTGGTCTATCGAGTTGATCAACAGATCAGCACTACATTGCAATATGATTAGAAACTTTGGACCTTCAATTGGTCAACTATACTTGACCCCAGACCTACAAACGGTCTTGGGGTGATCCCCAAACGGTCTTGGGGTGATCCCCAAACGGTCTTGAGACCGTTTGGGTGATCCCCAAACGGTCTTGAAACCGTTTGGGTTAATCAACCCAAAATCTCAACTTAACTCATTGGAATTTCAGCATTGTTTTCAATTAGGGTTTGCCTAATTGAATAGCCTTCAACTCATGATTCCTTGGGATTTAATCCCTCAATTTCGGTGAGTCGTTATATCACATCATTAGGAACAGTAATCTCAAACGGTCAACGCTTGGTCAACGCACTCAAACGGTCTTGAGACCGTTTGCCCAAAAAGTTCAATTAAATCAGATTGAAAATCAGCACTTAATCCAATTAGGTTTCCCAAATTGATTAGGCTTCCACTCACGATTCCTTTGGAGTTAATCCCTCAAATTTCAAGGGTTATTAATAAACATAATTATGAACAGGAATCCCAAACGGTCAATGCTTGGTCAACCATCTCAAACGGTCTTGAAACCGTTTGCTCAACCAGGTCAAGTTAATCAGGTTGAAAATCAGCACATAATTAAATCCGATTGCCCAATTGATTGGCCTTCAACTCTCGATTCCTTTGGAGTTAATCCCTCAAATTTGTAGGGTTATCAGCCTACATAATTAGGAACAAAATTCCCAAACGGTCAACGCTTGGTCAACCATCTCAAATGGTCTTGAAACCATTTGCTCCCAAACGGTTTCAAACCGTTTGCCCTTAAACGGTTTGCTGAAACCGCATAGCCAATCAAATTAAAACGATTTGGAGTAGCTATCAAAACGGTTTTGCTTGGTAATTTTCTTTGGATAAGAATCTAGGATTATGTCATCATCCCCTTCCTTCGAACAACCAAGAACAGCAACCGTTCTTGATGGAAATTGCAGCAAAGAAACAAGAGTGTATCAAATTGAAGAAATCAATCAACAAAGCATAGAGAATTGATGCAATAGCAATGTTTAAGGGTTTGAGTTATAAAACCCGCCTCCAATTGAGATACAAAGCTCCAAGCTCACGCCATTAATGGTGGATGAAGCTCTTGCAACTCCCCCTAGGCTCGTCCTCAAGCTTTTGATTGCAAAAGTTGGCTAGGGTTGAAGAGGAGATCGAAATAAGAAGGAATCCATAATTTATTTTCGATTTCCACCATGAAATCAAGGAGAACGAAGGTCAAGAGCTTACCCACAGGTTGGGGTTCGTCCTCCTGGTCCTCCCTAGATTCCTTGGTCGGTTTCCAAGCTAAGAGAAGAAGTGGGGTCGAAATAGCCTTTCATTTGGCTAGGAAAAGGCATTTTTATAAAAATTCAATGAAAGAGAAAATGCATTATTAAAATGCATTTAATTCCAAAATTGGTGCCGCCTCTTCCCCCTCAAATTCTCCTCAAAATCCTTAAGGACGAGGCTATCTTCATTTCCTCTTATTCCTATCCATTATCCATGATTTAAAGAAAATCAAATTAAGCACCTTAATGCTTATTATATTAATATCCATATGTGAGTGGGTTTTCTTTTCCTTATAATAATGGTGAGTGGAATTTCACCTACTTAGGATATTTTCGTTCCTTATCTTGGCAAAGGAACGTCCATCCTTATTCAAAATCAACCCAAAACATTTTGGTTAAAAGCCCTTCAATTATTTTTATTCATTTTTGCCCTAAATCGAATTAGGGTTTTCAATTAGGCATTAATCTTGATTATTTTAATATCAAGATTCTCTCTCCTCCAACTTAATTCAAATGAAGCACCCCTCTCATTTTATTTTCTCTACATGATGCCAAGAAACATTAGGGACCTTGTTGAAGTGGTAATTTGCATATTGAACCCTAGATTTTGGGTAAATTGCACTTTACTCCAAAACTAGGTTTTAATGCACAACATTGTCCAACAAGCTCTATCTTGGTGTCCAGGCTTGTGGAAACCATACTACTACATCATATTCATCCTTACAATGTCTCAACATCAGAGGAACATCTTATCATATGCAATTTGCAAGTTAACCCCTCAACTTGGGTAATTTGCACTTTAGTCCAAAACAAGCAATCATTGCTTTAACATTGTTCAAACAGGACCAAAATTGAAACATAAGTTCCTCATGAGCCCTAATTACTTTTCACAGGATAAGTACAAGCATATAATCAACTTTGTTAAGCAAAACTCCTGTGGTTAGAACATAACCCAGGTCAGGGATGTTACAGCGTATGACCCTATAGGTCAAGAATTATGTTGGCAGTGAATGTCCATAACCAATTATGACATCACATGCAAAGAGTGGTGCCTAGTCCCACATAATTACTACCAAAGTAATTTAGAAAGTTGGAGAACAACTTCAACATAAAATCTATGATTAGTGTTACTGTGATCGTATAGTTCCTTTGTCTCTGATATTTGGATTGAACTCGAGGCATGGAAGCATCATCCTCTCAACTTTCAATCCATGTTCCTTAAACTAGAGAAGACTGTATAAGATGCATGTGAGTTCATATATCACATATTGAATCACATGAGAAAGTATGTACATTTCTCATTCTCACTTATCAAGAGGCCCTGTATATCAATCTCCCAAAGGAGAGACAAATCCAATCTACATCACTCATGCTCAGTCCCCATGTGTCACAACTACCCAATCATCACAATTATGGCAATCCTTGTTTAGGGTTACGTTGGATTATGTCAAAGTATAGAGAACGATAAGTGGTGAAAGGAGTGACTTCAGGTCTAAGAACCACAATCAACACTATCACTATGAGAACTAATTCCGACTACCATTCCATGGTCTCCATGTGTCATTCTCATAGTGGGTTTGTCTGATACACTATTCTCTAACATATACTTGTGTGCTTGACTTCATATCACGTATCATGACTAATGAGACTCTGTCATCCGTCAACACACACTCTAGTATTATGTATTACTGTTGTCTATTTTGCTTCCATAATAATATCCAACTAGGTACATAACAAGAATGTATGTCCTTGTAGCATCCATATGATCTCATTATTCAAGTTACGGACTTCAAGACATAATTCTTTAGACATATACTATGTATGTGTCATCATCTCATGACTGAGACAAAAGTAATAAACAAAATTACCTTTATTATTATCAAATTAGGTATCTAATGCCACATTCCAATCATCATATGATTGGCTCTCTGGGCATACATACCAACAGACTCCCACTTGCACTTTGAGCCAACCACCCATGAATCTTATTTCAAGTGATCTTAACATGTCCATCATGCTTCTAATGTGCAAGAACTTCTATAGTAGGTTAGCAACGTTTACTTCCAATCGGTACTTTGCAAATTTCACATCTCTTCAATGTATAGCATTTCATATGAGATGGAAGTGCCGTAGTATGCTATCTGAGATTCCTTGCCTAACCAGTAGCCCAATTGTTGTCATAGTATTTATACTATGCCATTAGTGGTTGGAACCTCACACAAGTTCACCCATATGTACTTCTTTATCCATACAATATCCTCCCAGTTATCTCATTACACAGAGATACTCAACTTCTATTGTAGATTTAAACAACTATCATTAGCTCAAACCCTTTCCATCTTACAATTCTCAATTAAAGTCAAACATAAACATAGATTGTGACCATTTATTTGTTATTTTGGAAGCATGCATCAGTGTAACCTTTACATCCAAGTCTTCCTTATTACCATACTCAAGGAACATATCCTTTTAGTGCTTCACAAGCACCTGAGCATGTTCTTCATGGTAGTCCAGTGACTTACTAGATATGACATATACCCTCCCGTCATGTCCAATGCATATGAGATTGCTAGATAGGTATATATACATCCTCTCATCATGTCCAATACATATGAGATGATTGGATATCCTCTCATCATGTCCAATACATACAAGATAAATTGATATCTGCTCATCATGTCCAATACATATGAGATAATTGGATATCCTCTCATCATCTCCAATTCATATGAGATAACAAGATAAGTTCATAACATTGCATTCAACATAGATCCAATTGAGAATGCATATGGCATCTATCCATGTGTTCTTGTTCTTCACAAGAACTGAGATACTAGGCTCTTGAGAGACTAACTCTTTCAACATCCTTTCAATATATGTTCTCTTACTTAGGTCAATAACTTTTCCAGATCTATCTCTATAGGTCTCAATCCCTATCACATAGGATGCTTTACGTAAACCCTTCATATAGAAGGTACTTTTCCTACCAGGTTTTAATATTTGTAGGATAAGGACGTTATTCCCTATCATTATGTAGAATATAGATATGCTCCCTCTAAATCTTTTGTAATAATAGATTTCATCTTCATTTTGACTCAAGTCAAACTCTTTGACTGTCTTGTCAAATAGAAGATTCCTTCTCTGAGATGCTTGCTTCAATCCATTGATTGGCCTTTGTAGCTTATAGACTTTATTTGCATTATTGGATTTATAAAACCTTAAGGCTGTGTCACATACACATCTTCATAATTATTCCAATTAAGGAATGTAGTTTTTGCCTCCACATGCCAAATCTCACAATCATACTAAGATGCAACAGTAAGCATGATTCTGATGGATTTAACCATGGTAACTGGTGAAAGACTTCATCACATTCAACACCTTGAACTAGTTTGAAACTATTTACAACCAATTTACCCTTCCATGTTGGTCTTCTTACAAAGACCCAAATGAACCCTGTGGGTTTTACCCCTTTAGGTGGATCCAACAAGGTCATATCTTGTTGGTGTACATGGAGTCCATCTTGGATCTCATGGCCTCAAGCCATTTCTCAAATTCTAGTTCCTCAAAAGCTTTCTAGGTGTGTTGTTGACTCATCATCTATGATCAACTAACCACCCTTTTGAGTTATAAGATATCACAATATTTCAAACTCAAGGCGTGCTCTACTAGAACTATAAGGGTTTCTGTTACATAAGGAACTTGAGATTCCACAAGAGCTTGTGATTCTCCTTGTTCCTGCTGTACCTCTTTAGGTTCAATGTTTTCTTGTTTGTCTTGAACATTTTGAGTTCTAATTTTAATCCCACTGATTCCTTTGGAACTAAGTTCCCCTTTCAAAATACAACTATCCACACCAACAAACACTTTATTTTCAGATTGGGATAAGAGTAGTATTTAAAAAAATAACATTTATGTGATCTGTGGACAAAGATTTTCAAGAACCTATTTTCTTTCATAAGTTTTAAACCTTGATCACTATAAAAGATATATTGGGACACTTCCCAAGCCATATCTCATATGGTCTCTTTTTAACCATTTTCAATAGTATATTGTTTTAGTGTAAAGCATGTTCCCAAAAGAAATTATAACATCAGCTAGATTTTATTGATAATCACACCATGACTTAATAGGTTGTGATACCTTCTTTCTGACACATCATTATGTTCTAGGTGGAGTTCATTGTGATACACTATCATGGTCTCTCCATAAGGCCCTTAAACTTTCGGTTTAAAATATTTTAGCATCGATCACATCAAAGTATCTTAATACTTTTACCAAGTTAGTTACATACTTCAATTACAATCTCCTTCAACACTTCAAGATATTCATACTTGTATTTTATTAAATACAAATATCATACTTACTGATAGCATCAGTAAATATAATGAGGTATTGGTAACTTCCCTTAGCATTCATTCTATAAGGTCTATATACATTAGTATGTATGAGTCCTAATAGAGTAGTCACTCTCCCACTACATCTAGTGAAGATGGTTTTGTCATATTGCTCAACAAATAAGATATGCATGTCTCTATTGGTTCAATAACCAAAAAGTCTAGATAACCATCATTTGGATTCTAGAAATACAATTCTCATTTATGTGCTCTAGATGACAATGCTATAGGTATTCAATGTTTGGGTTACCATTTCATTCAATATATGTGTCATACACATTTTTCTCTACAACTATCAAGTATAGTTTGTGATACATAGGGCATGGCCATAAAAGATCATATCTTTTAAAATGAAACATAATATTATTTTCCTATATGACATATGATATTTTCATGAATGGAAAGTTTGTAATAGCAATTCACTAATTATGTGTTGTTCCCATCAATGACAACTTCCAACTGTAGAGACAACAACCCTTGCTCCAAATAGTTCTAGCATACTTCTTCTCAGGTTATGGAGTAGAGATATCTATCTCCATCTTCTTCCTGAGATCCTTGATAAAGAGGATAGTTCCTTTCCAATGTCCAGACAGGTGACAATGGTGGCACTTTCTTTCCTTAATCCATTAAGTGAAAAGGACATATTTCTATTACGCTTACCCTTCTCCATATATTGAGTGCAGAGGACTTGGACTTCAACTTAGTCTCAGAACTCTTCTTGGCCTTGCCTTTGACGTTGGAATCACTTTTGTTGATCATCATCAACGATTTATCCTTTTTCTTCCGTGCTTCAACATTAATCAACATGCTAGGCATTTGATAAACTGACTATATGATTCATGCAATGATTTATAAAATCGTATCCATGGTCAACTCTTGACCTAAGAGTAATCCCAATCACTACACATGCCCAATCATATTGAGCACATGGGGCTCTACTAGATCTCCCTCTGTCAGTTTCCACTCAAACAATGCTTTGGAGACATTATACCTTTCATGCTTTACATGATTCTTTTAAGAAGTGTTACCATCTCTATAATGTCCATGTTATCATGTTGTTCATGCAACTCATAGTTCATACAATATAGCATAGGTACTCAATGTCTATGGAATTAATGGCATGCTTCAAGTAAGCACCCATTTCAGCCTTAGACGCATTTGGAGCGGGTTGTTCTAGCTCTGGTCTTTCAAGGACATAGAGCTTTCACTCATAATTGAGAACATTTCTCAAAAATCCTTAACCAGATGTAGAATTCAATCCCTTTAGGTTTTGTCCTTCTTAAGGATTGATCTCTATAATAACATGTTTGTGTTTGTCTACAAAAGAAATTTTGCAAATATTCAAAACATTTTTTATTTGAAAAGTTAACGATATTAATTATGCCTTTAGTTAATTATCGCTACCACCATTTTGTTAAAATTTATAACCCTTATGGATCAATTTGGAAGATTGCAGTGTACAATCTTCAAGTGAGCCAAGATCCAAAACAGTTCAACTATTACCCTACCAACGCCAGCGTCCATAGTCAATTATTATGGTAGGCAACTTTTGCTAATTGCATCATATGCAATTATTGGATAGATGATATGCACAACTCCTTGCCATGATCACTTGCATGCTTCTGGTGCTTAATCTCATTAAGGTTACACAGTTAAGCGTAACCCAAAAGGAAATATGATAATTATGCACCCTACTTAGTAGGCCCACGTTACTACCATCACACTTCCACGAGATAGACAACATTTGGGGTGCCCACACTTAGTCAATCAAGCTTTTCATATAAGTTGCTTATGGAAAACATATAAGACTTAATATTGTATTGAGGGATTTTATATATAAATATATGTACATATCTAATCACCACATACTTATAGTATGTGTCATATACATGATATAACCACAAACAAGAACCTGCAAGTATTAAAACACACAAATGATGGTTATGGCCATACTATTATGATTCCTTGGATCCACAAGGAATTACTATCACCTAAGGTTCACATCATATGTAACAAGTTGTTTATTAAGATATGTGCTCGAACCAATCTGGTTTGATTAGTTCAACACTTGAACTGGTCGACTCCCCTCTTGGTTGCTCAGTTGGGCTCTTGAAACAGTTGTTTGGTTCTCAAGTCCAAGTGGTATCTGGAATCATCTAGCCGATGGGTTGGGCCATCAGTCGGTCGGTTCATCCTCATGTCATATGGCCTCCTCTAGTCGATCAGCTCGTCTCATGAGCCGGTCAGTTCTCCTTTGTACAAAGCTTCTTCTCACAACAATACATAAATAAAAAATATCCTATTTCTTATTACATTATAAAAAAGAAAAAACCTTGATTTACATTCAAGGAGAAATAGGAAGAAGATAATAAATTTACATTTGAAAAGGAGAGAGAGGCTCGGTATACAGACTGAGTAACAATAGGAATAAATAACCACAACCATGCACACACATATCTAGGGTTATTGGCCATAACCATGCTTCACATCCACCATCAAAACCAATTTTAGTATGATGCATGTGAATTGGATATATATCATATCATATATATATTTTAGTTTGTGGATGCGTATGTGGAAATTAATCGGATATGCACATTAATCATTTAATATATGCATCTTAACCTATAAAAGAATGAAAACTAAATTTGATCATATAATTTAAAATCCCAGATACACTATAAATTGACGGGGCTCTGATACCACTGTAGGGAAATAGAACACTTATATAGGCAAAATAATAATAATAATTAAATGCCTATTTCCCAGAACAGTAAGATCACATCAACAAAAAAGTATCTAGGAAGGAAGGGTTGTAAGGTTACACCTGGTCTTGGAGCAAGTCTGTAAAGACCTGATCTTTATGATCAAATATTTACAAAATAATATCAGAATTATAAACAATCTTTATTACAATCATGCTTTTACATTAGAGTTGCAGAAGCTGTAAACATAAGATTACAAGATTTTTAAAAAATATATAAGAACTGACTCCTATCTAGTCTTCAACAGAGGACAACTCCTGCAGGTCTTTTCTTGACCTTCTTTGTATCACCTGCCCATGAGTTCCCGAAGGAACAAAACCACATCTAGGCTGGTACTAAATCCATTATTGAGCTATTTTTAAAATAAAGAGTTATGATATTAACTTTAGGTAAGATTGCTTGGTGGACTATGGAGATAACACAAGAATAGTCTAGTTACCATGCTAATTACAAAAAGATACAACAATTCAAAGAGGCAACTAGAAAATGATAAAGAGATACCAGAATCAAGATTTCAAAATGGAACAATTTTTCATTAAAGCAGTATCAAGATATCCAATAATTCAAAATACAAGGATTTATCTATTGGCACAATCAATCTAATATTTTGTCTTCGCCAGTGGCTAGGTGCCTAATGTTCTCCCCTCTACGAGAGAACAACACTTCGCCTGTGGGGGTAACCAGTACTGGGGGACCTCTAATTGTCCATTATCCACTACGCAGGGTTGGGGGTCGTAACCCGCCGGATCTAGTGAGCCAAAACTCTTTAGCCAATATTTCAAGTCTTTTGTGCCAATGTCTAAATCTACAACATTTCGATTTCTCTATAATATTCAACTTTCAAATGTAGTTGTGGTGAACTTTAACAATGAGGAAAAGGCTAATAAAAGGGTTCATCACTTTTTCAAAGTTATGTAGATGAAATCCAAGAGGAAAATAAATAGTTCAATAAATAATCGAGAATTAAGTACCTGTTTCAAATCGAGAACTTCCAATCAAGTAGCTCACAAAGACCAAAAAAAATGCAAATTCCTCAAGAATCCATTGTTCGATGCTTTCCTGCTTATTAAGGATGGATGCACTTCATGTCGATGGTTGGTCATGGAATCAGCATGATTTCTAGGACAACTTAATCGTGAGGAGGGATTCACGGTGTTTTACCAGGTCTGTTTTCATCCTCAATCATCAACAGTCTTGCCACTCTAATTGTGATGACGAGGCAGCGCTGGGAGGAGGGTTCTTTGTTCTCCTTGATTCTGATCATGGTAACATCCGAATGCTTCAGATCTTTCTAGTTTGGATCATTGAGAAAGGACAAGGAGGCAGGTGGACCTATTCCGGATTGGTGGTGGTGATCGTGGCAAGGTGTCGCACGTTGTGGCTTTGAGGTGAGGTCTGCATGTTGTGACTCTTGGCATCCAACATCCTGGTCGGCTCAAGAGGTTTTGTTCAAGCGACAGGCATGCGTCTGCTCTGCCCCGACTGCCATTGTAGTGGTGTGGTGCCGGTGGCGCAGCAAGGGTGAAGAGGAGAGGGAGAGGCAGAGACGCCAATCCATTTGGCGGTAGGTTGTGGCATCCTTGCAGATGGCCGTCGTGACCATGCACCAGGTTGACAGTGCTGGAGATCTTGAAGGAGTCAACCACCGTTGTAGCGGATCGAAGACCCTCAACAGTCCGTTTGCTGGCGAGGCGCCGTGGTGGCTGTAGGCCGCTTGTGGTCGGGGCAAATGCGCCCAGGTCTGAGTTGCAGACCGCCGCTTGGTATCAAGACGGAGGAGGAGGCGATGGCTAGGCTGGTGGGGGTTGGGATATGGTCTGTAAGCGGTGCTGTCAGGTCTGCAGTCCGCAGGTGGTGCAATGATGGATGGCGTTGTAGGTTTCCATGATGGCAGATGGGTTTAGACCGACGATGGTGATGAGGAGGTGAGAGGGTGTCAGGGCGATGCGGATGGGCCTGATGCTCGATGGCGCTGGTGATTATGGGGCACTGCACGTGGGGAAAGAAGGCAGGTTGCCATCGGGATTTCTGGGTAGTCGGAGGTATGTTGGTCTGCGGGGCGGCGAAGAGGTTTGAATCTCATCGTCTGGGTCTGAACCTGATCAGAGTCACATGCCATGAGAATTGTCTGCAGAATCAGTCTGCCATCACTGGCGGCGCTCCGGTGAAGCAGGGTGGCCGCTGCTGGCCGCCGTTGCTGTTGCAGACGATCAAATTATTGGCGGGGTGCATCAGCGGCAAGGTGGGAAGTGAGTCCTGCGGATGGGCTTATTGCTGGCGAGAGGGTCTTGGTGTTGGATCATGGATGGAATTTCAGTAGGCAACGGTGGTATCGTTTGGTTCTGGTTGTTTCAGGTTGCAAGAGGACGATGGTCCATGAATGAGTGTCAGGAAGGGTATATAGAGCGAGGAAGAGGCAAGGTAGTGAAGTCCCAAAGTGATTCGGAGAGCGAGTAGGTGTTGTTGAGTCAGGTGAATCATGGCTGCCACTACTTCTTCTACTGGAAGGAGATGGAAGGGCAGCAGGAAGCATAGGTCACAATTGCAAGATTAATTAGTGCAGCAATGAATAGTTGGGAGACTCGGGAGGTTACCTTGATTTTCCGTCATTGATTTTCTGTAACGCCTGGTAGTGTAGTTGGGAGGTCGATAATCGGGTTGTTTTCAAGGCTAAAGTAATGACACGTATTTGATTATAAGATCCAAACTTTGATAATTACACAGAAAGAGAATCAAGAGTATTGCGGAGTGGATTATAATACGCTTTGAAAGAGGTGAACGTGTCAAACCTTACGAATTGGTCATTCATAGTATTCCTTTCATAAATTAATGAAACACTATTCACAATCTAACGCATAACTTTTAACGATGGTATGTTTCGAACACATATCATTACCTTTAGTGGTGAGATGCATCCACTATCGAAGTATAAACTATATATAAGGTTACCCTAGTTCATATATTTAAGACTCTTACAGCCCCGAATAATACACGTTGATTAATCATACACAAATCTACTAACTCAAATATCTCCCATAATAGTCAAAATGTAATTTTTATAAGAAGTATTTTAAATCGGTTTCAATGCCGTTTGTGAACGAAATAGGTGTACTACGAAATGCAAGGACTATTCAACTCATTTGGACTTCTACTTCTTTATACAGTACAAGATACAAAAATGGGCCATGAACTTAAATTTAGAGACAAGATTGTAAATATTATTCCAAGGAAGATAAAAAGAGTGAGGAATCTACTTTTGAGACTAGTTTATAATTATTTCCTAAATAAGAAGAATGAATTCATCCTGATACTAGAACCATAAAAGAAACTTGATAATTTGATCAAAATAACGATTGAGACCAAGAATGAAGGACCGTCGGGTAAATGACTCCAAGTTCAAGAGAAATGATGATTTATAGCTCAAAATAGATTTAGTATACAAATTCCGGTATGTTACAACTTTCCATCCCTTAAAATGATTTCGTCCTCGAAATCGACATGTCAATGGTCTAGTCATATATTATTCTCCACTTCCTTAAAAATTCAACTACAAATCTAAATAGCCTCTAGGCTCTAAGGATTTCATGTGTCTCTTCTCTAGGTTTTTTTTTTCTTATACCTACATGATTGTGACTTAGTTCGAGAAATCATTAACAAAACTTTATGAAATCATTTTCCTTGTACATATAGTATTATAAAGAAAATAACTTTTTTGATGGCAAAAAAAAAAATATTCGATGCAAAATTGAAAATGGCCAAAATCAATGCGATGACTAAGTCACAATCACCTCTGAACAATATTCATCATACTAACTACTTGACTCGATCATTCAATTATGATATAGGGAAAAGTATGTTTCTTCTACCAAAAAGGGATTCACAAATTCAAACTTAGGATTCTAATCACTATATTCCCTTTTACAACTACTAAGTCATTCACATTTTCTGACACCTCAACCCATCTCTGCTAATATGGGGATGTTTCATCTTCACTAATGGGTAAGTCATACGACTTTGTGAATATTAACTCTACATGAGTTATTGTTTCTATTTAACTATACAAGTCTAGTCGAACATAGTTTGGTCCTAAAGTACTTGACTAATTTCTAGGTATGCTAGTTTTAAACCCTAACTTCCACAAGACGTGCATGAGTGTTGACTGGTTATGGCTCTGATACCATGTTGTAAAAACCTGATCTTTACGATCAAATATTTACAAAATAATATCAGAATTATAAATAATCTTTATTACAATCATGCTTTTACATCAGAGTTGCGGAAGCTGTAAACATAAGATTACAAGATTTTAAAAAAATATATAAGAACTGACTCCTATCTAGTCTTCAACAGAGGACAACTCCTGCACGTCTTTTCTTGACCTTTTTTGTATCACCTGCCCATGAGTTCCCGAAGGAAAAAAACCACACATGGACCCCATTGAAGGGAAAATAAAGGTCAGCTAGGCTGGTACTAAATCCATTATTGAGCTATTTTTAAAATAAAGAGTTATGATATTAACTTTAGGTAAGATTGCTTGGTGGACTATGGAGATAACACAAGAATATTCTAGTTACCATGCTAATTACAAAAAGATACAACAATTAAAAGAGGCAACTAGAAAATGATAAAGAGATACCATAATCAAGATTTCAAAATGGAACAATTTTTCATTAAACCAATATTAAGATATCCAATAATTCAAAATACAAGAATTTATCTATTGGTACAATCAATCTAATATTTTGTCTTCGCCAGTGGCTAGGTGCCTAATGTTCTCCCCTCTATGAGAGAACGACACTTCTCCTGTGGGGGTAACCAGTATCGGGGGACCTCTAATTGTCCATTATCCACTACGCAGGGTTGGGGGTCGTAACCCGCCGGATCTAGTGAGCCAAAGCTCTTTAGCCAATATTTCGAGTCTTTTGTGCCAATGTCTAAATCTACAACATTTTGATTTCTCTATAATATTCAACTTTCAAATGTAGTTGTGGTGAACTTTAACAATAAGGAAAAGGCTAATAAAATCGTTCACCACTTTTTCAAAGTTATGTAGATGAAATCCAAGAGGAAAATAAATAGTTCAATAAATAATCGAGAATTAAGTACCTTTTTCAAATCGAGAACTTCCAATCAAGTAGCTCACAAAGACAAAAAAAATACAACTTCCTCAAGAATCCATTGTTTGATGCTTTCCTGCTTATTAAGGATGGATGCACTTCATGTCGATGGTTGGTCATGGAATCATCATGATTTCTAGGACAACTTGATCGTGAGGAGGGCTTCACGGTGTTTTACCAGGTCTGTTGTCATCCCCAATCATCAACAGTCTTGCCACTCTAATTGTGATGACGAGGCAGCGCTGGGAGGAGGGTTCTTTGTTCTCCTTGATTCTGATCATGGTAACATCTGAATGCTTCAGATCTTTCTAGTTTGGATCATTGAGAAAGGACAAGGAGGCAGGTGGACCTATTCCTGATCGGTGGTGGTGATCGTGGCAAGGTGTCGCACATTGTGGCTTTGAGGTGAGGTTTGCATGTTGTGACTCTTGGCATCCAACATCCTGGTCGGCTCAAGAGGTTTTGTTCAAGCGACAGGCACGCATCTGCTCTGCCCCGACTGCCATTGTAGTGGTGTGGTGTCGGTGGCGCAGCAAGGGTGAAGAGGAGAGGGAGAGGCAGCGACGCCAATCCAATTGGCGGTAGGTTGTGGCGTCCTTGCAGATGGCCGTCGTGACCATGCACCAGGTTGACAGTGCTGGAGATCTTGAAGGAGTCAACCACCGTTGTAGCGGATCGGCGGCCCTCAACAGTCCGTTTGCTGGCGAGGCGCCGTGGTGGCTGGAGGCCGCTTGTGGTCGGGGAAAATGCGCCCAGGTATGAGTTGCAGACCGCCGCTTGGTATCAAGACGGAGGAGGAGGCCATGGCTAGGCTGGTGGGGGTTGGGATATGGTCTGTAAGCAGTGCTGTCAGGTGTGCAGTCCGCCGGTGGTGCAAGCCGCCGCAGTGATGGATGGCGTTGTAGGTTGCCATGATGGCAGATGGGTTTAGACCGACGATGGTGATGAGGAGGTGAGAGGGTGTCAGGGTGATGCGGATGGGCCTGATGCTCGATGGCGCTGGTGATTATGGGGTACTGCACGTGGGGAAAGAAAGCAGGTTGCCATCGGGATTTCTGGGTAGTCGGAGGTATGTTGGTATGCGGGGCGGCGAAGAGGTTTGAATCTCATCGTCTGGGTCTGAACCTGATCAGAGTCACATGCCTGAGAATCGTCTGCAGCATCAGTCCGCCATCACTGGCGGCGCTCCAGTGAAGCAGGGTGGCCGCTGCCGGCCACCGTTGCTGTTGCAGACGGTCAAATTATTGGCGGGGTGCATCAGCGGCAAGGTGGGAGGTGAGTCATGTGGATGGGGCGTCGCGTTGCAGGCTTATTTCTGGCGAGAGGGTCTTGGTGTTGGATCATGGATGGAATTTCAGTAGGCAACGGTGGTATCGTTTGGTTCTGGTTGTTTCAGGTTGCAAGAGGACGATGGTCCATGAATAAGTGCCAGGAAGGGTATATAGAGCGAGGAAGAGGCAAGGTAGTGAAGTCCCAAAGTGATTCGGAGAGCGAGTAGGTGTCGAGTCAGGTGAATCATGGCTGCCACTACTTCTTCTATTGGAAGGAGATGGAAGGGCAGCAGGAAGCATAAGTCGCAATTGCAAGATTCATTAGTGCAGCAATGAATAGTTGGGAGACTCGGGAGGTTACCTTGATTTTCCGTCATTGATTTTCTGTAACGCCTGGTAGTGTAGTTGGGAGGTCGATAATCGGGTTGTTTTCAAGGCTAAAGTAATGGCACGTATTTGATTATAAGATCTGAACTTTGATAATTACACAGAAACAGAATCAAGAGTATTGCGGAGTGGATTATAATACGTTTTGAAAGAGGTGAACGTGTGAAACCTTACGAATTGGTCATTCATAGTATTCATTTCATAAATTAATGAAATACTATTCACAATCTAACGCATAACTTTTAACGATGGTATGTTTCGAACACATATCATTACTTTTAGTGGTGAGATGCATCCACTATCGAAGTATAAACTATATATAAGGTTACCCTAGTTCAGATATTTAGGACTCTTACAGCCCCGAATAATACACGTTGATTAATCATACACAAATCTACTAACTCAAATATCTCCAATAATAGTCAAAATGTAATTTTTATAAGAAGTATTTTAAATCGGTTTCAATGCCGTTTGTGAACGTAATAGGTGTACTACGAAATGCAAGGACTATTCAACTCATTTGGACTTCTACTTCTTTATACAGTACAAGATACAAAAATGGGCCATGAAGTTAAATTTAGAGACTAGATTGTAAATATTATTCCAAGGAAGATAAAAAGAGTGAGGAATCTACTTTTGAGACTAGTTTATAATTATTTCCTGAATAAGAAGAATGAATTCATCCCGACACTAGAACCATAAAGGAAACTTGATAATTTGATCAAAATAACGATTGAGACCAAGAATGAAGGACCGTCGGGTAAATGACTCCAAGTTCCAAAGAAATGATGAGTTATAGCTCAAAATAGATTTAGTATTTGGATTGAACTCGAGGCATGAAATCATCATCCTCTCAATGTTCAATCCATGTTCCTTGAACTAGAGCAGATGTCTGATATGCATGTAAATTTACATATCACATATTGAATCACATGAGTACGACCGTACATTTCTCACTCTCACTTATCAAGAGGCCCTGGATATTAATCTCCTATAGGAGGGACAAATCCCATCTACATCAGTCACACTCAATCCTTATGTGTCACAACTACCCAATAATTATCGTTATGTCAATCCTTATTCAGGATACATGGTATTTTGTAAAACTATACCGAACGACATGTGATGAATGTTGTGACTTCAGGTCTAAGAACCACAATCACCGCTATCACTATGAGAACTGAATCTGATTATCATTCCATGGTCTCCATGTATCACTCTCATGGTGGGTCTATCTGATACAATGTTCTCTAACATGTACCTATGTGCTTGACCTGATATCACATATCATGACTAATGAGACTCTATCATCTATCAAGATACACTCTAGTCTTATGTATTACCGTTGTCTATTTTACTTCCACAGTAATATCCGACTAGGGACATAACAAGAATGTATGTACTCTTAGCATCCATATGATCTCATTGTTCAAGTCACATACTTGAGACACACGTCATTGAGCGACATCATTCTTTGGACATCTACTATGTATGTGTCATCATATTATGACTAAGACAAACATAGTAAATGGAATTACCTTTATTATTATCAAATCAGATATATAATAGCACATTCCAATCATCATATGATTAACTCTCTAGGCATACATACCAACAAAGATTTGACATATAGATATTAAAACCACATTCCTTAACTGGAATAATTATAAGGATGTGTATTTCACACAACCTAAAGCTCTTGTAAATTCAATATTGCAAATAAAGTCTATAAATTACAAAGGTCAATCTATGGATTGATGCAAGCATATCAGAGCTAAAATATTCCATTTGATAAGACAGTCAAAGGGTTTGACTTGAGTCAAAATAAAGATGAAATATGTGATTGCAAAAGATTTAGTGGGGGCTCATTTATATTTCACATGATGATGGGGAATAACATCCTAATCCTGTAAATATTAAAACCTGGTTGGAAACACCTTCTATAGGAAGGGTTTAGGCAAGACATCCTATGTCATAGGGATTGCGATATATAGAGATAGACCTGAAAAGTTACTTGACCTATGAAAGAGCACATACATTCAAAAGATGCTGAAAGGATTCAACGTGCAAGACTCAATGAGAGAAAACTTGTCCATGATACATGGAGTTAGCCTCTCAGGAGCCTAGTGTCCCAGTTCTTGTAAAGAATAGGAACACATGGATAGATGTCAATGCATTCACAATTGGATCTATCTTGAATGCAATGTTATTTACGTATCCCGTTATCTCGTATGTATTGGACATGACAAGAGGATATCCCATTATCTCATATGTATTGGACATGGCAAGAGGATATCCAATTACCTCATATGTATTGGACATGAAAGAGGATATATATACCTATCTAGCAATCTCATATGTATTGGACATGAAAAGAGGGTATATGTCAGATACCAATGAGAGCCACATGACTACCATAAAGAACATCCTTAAGTACTTGAAAAGCATTAAAATGATTGGTTCGTTGGTTATGTTAATAAGGAAGAGTTGGGTGTAAAGGATTACACAGATGCAAGCTTCCAAACTAAAAAATAAATTAATGATTGCAATCCATGTTTATGTTTGACCCTAAATGAGAACTGTAAGCTGGAAAGGGTTCCAAGTTGATGACAATTGTTTAAATCTACAATAGAAGCTGAGTATCTCTGTGTTATGAGAACAATAGAGGATACTCTATGTATCAAGAAGTTCATATGGGTGAACTTGTATGAGGTTCCAACCATTGATGACACATTAGAAATATTGATGACAACAATGAATCTACTGGTTTGGCAAGGAATCTCAGACAACATACTACATCACTTCCATCTCATGCGAAAAATCGCACAGTGAAGGGATGTGAAACTTGTAAAATACTGACTTGAAGCAAATGTTTGTAACCCACTGTGAAAGCACTTGTGCAGCAGAAACATGATGGACATGTTTAAGACCACATAATAAGATTTGTAGGTGATTTCCTCTAAGTGCAAGTGGGAGTCTGTTGGTATGTATGCCCAAAGAGCCAATCATATGATGATTGGAATGTGGCATTAGATACCTGATTTGATAACAAAGGTAATTCCATCTATTATGTTTGTATCAGTCATGAGATGATGAAACACACATAGTAGATGTCTAAAGAAAGATGCCACTCAATGATGTATGTCTTCAAGTATGTGACCTAAACAATGAGATCACTACGAATGCTAAGAGTACATACTTTCTTTTTATGTCCCTAGTCAGATATTACCGTGGAAGCAAAATAGGCAACAATAATAGATAATACTAGAGTGTGTGCTAACTGTTGACAAAGTCTCATTAGTTCTGATATGTGATACACTGTTCTATAACATCATCCAAGGTAACCCTAAATAAGGATTTCCATAACTGTGATGATTGGGAAGTTGTGAAACATGGGGACTGAGTGTGAGTGATGTAGATGAGATTTGTCCCTCCTACAAGAGATTGATATCCATGCCACTTGATAAGCGAGACTGAGGATGTATGACTGTACTCATGTGATTCAATATATGATATTTGAACTCAAATGCAGGTCATGCAGTCTGCTCTAGTTCAAGGAACATGGATTGAACATTGAGAGGATGATGATTCCATACCTTCAGTTCAATATGGATATCAGAGACAAATGAACTATATGATCATGTTATTACTAAATACAAATGGTAGGCTGAAGTTGTTCTCCAACTATTTGAATTACTTGGGTAGGAACAATGTGTGACTAGGAACCGCTCTTTGCTTGTGATGTAATAATGGTTATGGACATTCACTGTCAATGTAATTCTAAACCTATAGGGTCACACACATATGACACATGACGTGGTAAATATTTCACTAACAAATTCACCCAGGGTTGAAATCCCTGAGCTTTTACCAAAACCTCATGCAATAATACCACTCGCAAGCGGACGAGTCTCATCACAATATAGTTAAGGATTGAATCCCAAAGGACAACATTTTTAAGAATCTTTGTCAATCGAATCTAGCTCAAGTGAAACCAATATTTAGAACACTTGATTTGGTTGATGTTAATTAAACTAATTGCAGGAAAGTAAATGAGCAGAATGAAAGTTTGTTTTAGATTAAATGATATGGAATCACTGGGATGGTTCTCAGGTTTCACCACTACTGCGCATGCAAACACATCCAAACATATAACATCCAGGAAAGATATAACTATCCAAATGGAGTTGCTGAGAAATCCCCCAATACAGGCGTTAGGCTTGCGTAAGCATCACCTTAGGTATCAGATGTCGCGTCACCATCCAATTCATATACTTACGGCTCCAGAGATACAACATCCAACTAAGGTTGTGGTCCTCCCTAAGGGATGTTTAGACCACAAAAGTGTCATCGTGGGCTAGATGGCTCGTCCCCTCACAGATCATACACTTACGACCTCAAGGAACCCCATTATATTTCTAGTCTGGGAGTCAACCGTGCTAATCGACACGCATATACGAAATTAGTCTGCAAGCAAACATCGAAGATTAACGAGAAGATACAACATCCAACTAAGGTTGTGGTCCTCCCTAAGGGATGTTTAGACCACAGAAGCATCATCGTAGGATAGATGGCTTGTCCCCTCACGGATCACACACTTGTGACCTCAAGGAACCCTATCAGATTTCTCGTCAAGGAGTCTACCTCATTAATCGACATTCTACACTACGAAGATAAGAACGAGATGATAGCAAGCAGGTAATCAACTACAAGCATATCAATTAGCAACAAAGTGAAAAGTCATATTCATTGCCTTGGAATGTTAATTGAAAAGACATGAATGCAGGGTCAGCAGGGCTAGTCCCCACACCCCAGCGAAAAGGAACTACTCGCTCATGATGCAAGAAATAAGAAGGATAAGAAAGAGAGAGGAATCATCTATGAGCATGATGCAGAAGGTAGTCGCAGCTTAGTGAAGATGATGCGGTCTTCTACATCGTTTCGAAGCAGATCTGGAAGAACAAGGGGTTCTAAGACAGACCAGTCAGTCTTTCTCACTCCTCCTTTCTTCTCTTCTCAGTCTCCTTGAGTTGTAGCAGGAACGGCAGGTGAAGTGGCAGTGTGGATGGAACTGGATCGGACTTGTGTACAGGCATCCTGTCAGCGTCCCGGGACTGATGCCCAAATGAGGACCCTTGTGATCCTATTTATAGGCTCAGGTCTGGCCCTCATGTTTATGTTGTGAATCCAAATGGTTTTGGATTAAAATTGACCAAACAGTTTGGTGTTTTAATTACCCAAACGGTTTGAACTTGCGTGCATGTCTCCAAACGATTTCATGTAATGTGACCAAACGGTCTTGTAGTGCAGCTCTATCGGTTTGAATAATTCTCGCATCAGATGGTCCTACAAGCAGTTCCATTCGGTTTTGATATGTTGAGCAGCAAACGGTCTGTAAACCGATTGCTATCAAACGGTCCTGCATTGCCAACGGTCTTGGTAGCTTAATGCCTTCATACGGACTCGTATCTCCATTCGGTCTACACACAAGTCACCAAACGGTCTTCGGCGATGGCCCAAATGGTCTTGAAGCTTACACGATCAGGGAATCCAAATGGTCTGCTCTCTGATCATCCAAATGGTCTCAGTGACCCCCATCGATCAAATGGTCTTTGCGGTGAACGTTGGCCGAATGGTCTTCCAAGACCGTTTGCGCGATGGCTGCTTGGAGGTGTATATGAATGTGTAGGAGTCGAGGGTGCGGTCGACTGTAGGGTGCGGCAGCGCTAGGCACTAGGCAATGATGCTCTTGCTACTGGAAGCGGCAAGGATGCAGGTGCTTAGGGCTTGCAGGCGGTGCGAGGGAGGAAGGTGCCATGGCAGGTCTGGGGGTGTTGTGGATTAGGGTTGTAGGTTAGGAGAAGAGGGTAGAGGAAGAAGGGAAGTAGGGGGTGTTGCACGTAGTAGGTGGTGTAGGAATTAGGGTTTGGCAGGAGGAATAAGAAGGGGGGAATAGGGTGTGAAGCTTTCTAAATGATTTTGATCATATTGCTCAACTGGTCCTGAAGATCGTATGGAGGTAGAGATCGATTGGATGAGATCGTTTGGGCGAATTAATGGGGACTGTAGATCATTGATCTGATGGTAAAGAACAACTAGCGCCCAAATGGTCTGGAAATCAAGTTAGATCCAAACAGTTTTGAGGTGAAGCTGTCCATACGGTCTTGAGACTGAATGGATGAAACTGAATGATGAGACCGAATGGATGAAACCCAGGATGAGAAAGGTGGGTCCCACTCAAAGGGGTTTGATTTGGATGATGGTTGATTTAGATGGTCAAACTTCCTCATGACCTGCATAAAATTGATATAAACTCAGTTAATACTTTGATAATTGACTCAATTAAGTAATTTTGCACATTTTGATATTTAGTAACTAAAATTGAATGCAATGAGTCGACTTTGACCCAATAAGGTAATAGAATTCCATGATGAATATGCGTTCATCAAAATACCCCGAACTTCAACATTGCTCATCCTCGAGTAACACAAAATCTGAAACAGTCACCAAATGAATACTTTCTGGTCATGTAATTGCCTCCTCTTCACATCACGATTATTTCCTTTTTGCTTAGTATGACTACGCATCTCAACTTCCTAAGATCACTGAACACATCTTACCATATCTTTGTTCTTGAGTTTTCTTTCCAACTTCACTTCCTCCTCACTTTTTCCAACAACAAGCATGTCAAAGAGGTTCATAAGAGTCCAGAGATACCCGCAGAACAACAAGTGTGCATCTGATCTGACAATGGTGTATTTTAGGGTGATGAAGGCAGTTATTGTTCCATTAGGTAGAAAAGGGAGTGAAGGGAGGTATGGAGGGAAGAAATAAATCTCTCCTCTATTCGACTCGAGATTTTATTAATTTATTTGCAATTTCATTTATTGCATTTTTTGTGCGAATCTCTCCTCTATTCGACTCGAGATTGCATTCTTTTTGTGTGTGCTTTGGCATCTTTTCTTGGTGGTACGCCCCTATTTCATTGCGAGGGGTATGGAAGAAGTGAATATAGAGGGAAGTGGCATGCCACTCCGAACTTAGGGTTTGGCATTATTTTGGCTATTTTTATTTCTTTTTGATGGATGGAGGGGTACGAAGATGATGTAAGAAGTGTAGAAGAGAGTTCAGATCAAAATGCAACTTGATTTACAATTCCGTGCATCGGGTTGTTCTCTTTGTCATACTCTGCTCAAATAATGACTTGATGGGGATCCGGTGGGGATTCCATGTTGTTGTTCCACTAGTCAGTTAGGAAGCACAATGTGTTTGATCCCTATTAGTTCGACAAACTTTTTTTTAAATTGGCCATTCTATTCATCCCGTGGCCTGGGCTCGATCCTGCGACCTCTCACTAACAAATCGGGTGTCTAACCATCTTGGTGTCTTCTGTTAGACAAACACTTGCCATTTTTGCATAAAGATCATGATGTTAGGATTCATAAGCTTCACAAGATGATTTCAATCAAAAGGCTAGTTTTCAGAACAAGGTCCTTTTGAGGATCTGCTTTGAATAAGGAGGGTATAGTGATTCAAAATGCATAAAGATTGAAACAAAAAAGTGTTAAAACTTTATCCAGTATATGTTCAAATTTCTTTGAAAAACTTTAAAATTTTGAAAATTTATTTGAAAATTTTGAAAATTTACGTCAAAAATGCGATGATGAAATCTTAAGTCTTGATTTAGATGGGTGAAGGTGGAAAGTAAGGTAAGTACCACCCACCCTCCACCCCAAACTTATAAATTTGCTCGTCCCGAGCAATCCCTAAATCCAAGATGGAGGGGAAAAATCATGTTGTTTGGACCATCAAAAGTGGTTGCATTCTAGTCAGCGTGAGTCTTCCATCTGAAATTCAGAAACATCTCGCGATGCTATTTTATTTAATAAAAAAAATTCTAGAAGGAAAAAACAAAATTAAAGAAACATTCTAATTTGAAAAGAAAAGTAAAACAAATTTATTGATCGGGTTGCCTCCCGTCAAGTGCCTTTGTTTTATGTCGATGGCTCGACTTCATTCCTTCAACTTTACGGTGGATCTATTGGATTGGTCAGTTCCAACATTGCTTTAGTGCCTATGTCATTAGAGGTGAAATATATCTTTAAACGGTGACCATTTGCCACAAATTCACCTGACTTTTCACTCCATAAAGAGAAAGCACCATGTGGGGAGATGCTTTTGACAATGTAAGGTCCAGACCAGCGGGAGCGGAGTTTCCCTGAGAATAACTTCAACCTTGAGTTGAATAGAAGAACTTGGTGTCCCACTTGTATGTCTTTTCTTTTCAAATGTCCATCATGCCAAAGTTTTGTGCGTTCATTGTAGATTCATGCATTCTCATAAGTTGTCATCCTGAGTTCATCCAGCTCCTGGAGTTGCAGAATCCTGGCTTGGCCAGCCTTTTTCATATCAAAATTTAGTTGTTTAATTGCCCACCATGCTTTGTGTTCTAGTTCTATAGGTAGGTGGCATGCCTTCCCATAGATCAATCGAAATGGTGTAGTTCCAAGAGGGGTCTTAAAGGCAGTTCTGTAGGCCCATAATGCGTAATTGATTTTTACAGACCAATCTTTCCAATTTCTGCCTACAGTCTTTTCCAGAATAGCCTTGAGTTGATGGTTAGAAACCTCTACCTGTCCACTTGTTTGTGGATGGTAGGGCGAGACTACCTTGTGTGTTACACCACACTTTCTTAATAAAGCTTCAAAGCTTCTTTCAAGGAAATGAGACCCTCCGTATGATATCACAGTTCGTGGTACTCCAAAACGGTGGAAAATAATATCTTTGAACATCTTGATGATAGTTTTCAAATCACTAGTGACTGTTGGTATGGCTTCCACCCATTTTGAGACGTAATCTATCGGTACTAGGATGTATGAAAATCCATGAGAAGATGGGAATGTACCCATATAGTCTACACCCCAAACGTCAAATATCTCAACTTCTTGCCACAAGTTTAATGACATTTCATCTCTCTTTGTTATGTTGCCCGTTCTTTGACACATTTCGCACGATAGGAAAAAGTCATAAGAATCTTTGGATATGGTTGGCCAATAAAATCCACATTGCAAGACTTTCAAGGTAGTTTTCTTGGAGCTCATATGGCCTCCAACTGGTCGTGAGTGACGTTGCTCCAAAATAAGTTGAGCTTCTTCCTCAGTAATACACCGTCTGTACATACCATCAACACATAGTTTGAAAAGGTACGGCTCATCCTAGTAGTACTGTTCCACATCATGCATAAATTTCTTCGGTGAATTTCCGGTGCATTCCGGATGAATAACTCCATCAGTAAGGTAGTTCACAAAATCTTAGTACCATGGTGCAGCTTCTGAGGCCTTCATTAATTGGTCATCTGGAAGGTAGTCATTAATCGGAATCTTCTTGATGTCCAGAGTGTGGATGCGACTAAGGTGGTCTGCTACCACATTTTCTGTACCCTTTTTGTCTCTTATCTCTAGATCAAATTCTTGTAGGAGAAGAATCCATCTTATTAACCTAGGTTTTGCATCTTTCTTTGCCAAAAGGTAACGAATGGCGACGTAATCCGTGTAGACAATGACCTTTGAACTAATTAGGTAGGATATGAACTTGTCAAAGGCATACACAACTTCCAGAAGTTCTTTCTCAATAGTGGCATAATTCCTCTGAGCTTCATCGAGGGTCTTCGATGCATAATATATCACATAATGTTTCTTTTCTATACATTGGCCCAAGATGGCACCCACATCATAATCTCTTGCATCACACATAATTTCAAAAGGATGGTCCCAATCGGGAGCTCTAATGATGGGTGTGGTTGTAAGGGCATGCTTCAGTTTGTTGAAACTTCTAACACATTCTTCGTTAAAATCGAATTCAACATCCTTTAGTAACAAATTTGTCATCGGCTTGGTTATCTTTGAGAAGTCCTTTATAAACCGTCTATAGAATCCTGCATGACCTAGGAATGCTCAGACTTCCTTTACATTGATAGGGATAGAGAGCTTAGAGATCACTTCAATCTTGGCCTTATCTACTTCAATTCCTCGATTACTGACCCTATGGCTGAGGACAATGCCTTCCTTTACCATAAAGTGACACTTCTCCCATTTGAGCACAAGATGTGCTTCTTCACATCATTTGAGAACAAGGGAGAGGTGTTTTAGGCATGAATCAAATGAGTCTCCATACACAGAAAAGTCATCCATGAAAACTTCCATAATTGTTTTAGTGAAACTGGCGAATATGGCAGCCATGCAACGCTGGAAGGTTGCAGGAGCATTGCAGAGGCTGAATGGCATTCTTCTAAATGTTTATGTTCCGCACGGGCAGGTGAAAGTAGTTTTCTCCTGGTCATCTGGGTGTATAGGTATTTGATAGAATCTAGAGTAACCATCGAGGTAGCAGAAGTACTCTTGATGGGCCAACCGTTCTAATACTTGATCAAGAAAAGGCATTGGAAAATGATCCTTTCGAGTTGCCTTGTTTAACTTCCTATAATCAATGCACATCCTCCACCCAGTGACTGTTCGAGTGGGGATGAGTTCATTGTTTTCATTTCGTTTCACAGTTGTTCCACCTTTCTTCGGGACTACGTGCACTGGCCTCACCCATGGTGAGTCCGATATTGGATAGATTATTCTAGCGGTGAGTAGTTTGATGACTTCACGACATACTACTTCCTTCATATTTGGATTCAATTTCTGTTGATGTTCAATAGTTGGCTTGTGATCTTCTATCATATGGCACCTGTGCATACACAATGCTTGACTAACCCCAGTGAGGTCACTCATTTTGTAATCGATGGCTTTCTTTCTTTCCCTTAGTTCTTTCAGGAGTTTATCTTCTTACCCGGTCATTAGATCAGAATTTATAATAACTTGACAAACCTTGAGATCGTCCAAAAATGCGTACTTCAGTCCCTTGGGAAGGGGCTTCATTTCTGGGGCTTCTGGTTTTCCGCATGTTTCTTCAGTAGCTTCCACAGCTTTGAGTTCTTCCATTTTGGCTTCAGAGTCCTCTTTAGCAGTGTCAAGGTCAAGAACACATTCTTTAACTTGTTCATTAATTGAATTACCAGCAGATGGGTTCGTTAGAGTCACTTGTAAAGGATCGTGTTGTTCATATTCTTCTTGTGTGAGGAGTGACATTTGTTTAATACAGTCAATCAGATAGACTTCTTCTTGCATACTTGGTCTTCGCATGCTTTTCAAAAACTTTGAATTCGAGAGTTTCTTTACCAAGTCTGAGCAGCAATGTTCCTGCTTCAACATCAATTAGAACTCTTGCAGTGGCGAGGATCGGACATCCAAAGATGAGAGGGTATTTTCCGTCTTCTTTTATGTCCATGATGACAAAGTCACACGGAACATAGGAATCTTTTCCCACCTTGACAGGTACATCCTCAATAATTCCTAACGGGCATTTGATTGAATTGTCTACGAGTTGTATAGTCATGCCAGTTGGGAGAAGTTCAGCAAACCCTAGTCTTTTGCAAAGGCTAAGTGGCATGATGGAGATGCTAGCACCAAGATCTACAAGGCCTTTCTTGCATGAAGAATCACCGATATGACAGGAAATCCTAAAAGATCCTGGATCTTTCTGCTTCCTTGGCATCTTACTCTGGATGATATCTAAAGTAGTTTTATCTAACTTGACTGTCTCATATTCTTCTGTTATATATTTCCTGGTGAGGAGTGACTTTAAGTATTTTGTCCAAGCTGGTATCTCAGCCATCACATCTAAAAAGGGTATATCAACATGAAGTTTCTTCATAGCTTCTTTAAACTTATTGAATCGAGTATCAAGCTTGGTTTTCCTTAAACGAGTAGGGAAAGGTATACGAGGCTTATATACAGGCATATCAGGTTCTGGTGTTTCAATTTTTTCATCGATAGCTTTCTCAGGAATTCCCTTGTCAATCTTATCAACAGTTACTGGTTCTTTTGGTTGAGACTCCGGTGTTGTTGAGTCTTGGACAATCACAGGTTCATCCTCATCTGTAAGAACCACATATGTCTTGATAGGAGGATCAGAATAGTCTTTTCCTGACCTGGTGGTGACTGCCTTCAATTGTTCAGGATGCTTAGGATTATTCTCGGGTTGGCCAGCAAAAACCCCAGCTGGTGGCTTAATGCTAGCTGCAAGTTGAGCTAGTTGAGATTCAATAGCCTTGTGCTGGGCTTGCTGGCTAGCTATCATAGTTTGTTGAGTTTGCAACATCTTTTCAATGGTTGTTAACATGTCATCAGGAGAGACGGGACTTGCTTGTTGTCCTTGTTATTGATAAGGAACTTGGTTAAGACTCTGGTACTGGGAATCGTTTTGATAATTATTGAAGTTCCTATTCTGAAAGTTTCCCTTGAAGTTTCATTAATTCCCAAAATTCTATTGTTGATTATACTAGAATCCTGGTGGGCCTCGTGGTTGACTGTTTGAACCAAATTGATGTGAGTTTACTGCTCCAGGGGAGTGCATTGGATCCTAGGAATAGAGGAAATGATCACTGAGAGGGTGTCATTGGATCCTAGGAATGCATACTTCAATCTTTTTGGGAGTGACTTGAGCTCAATAGTTTGAGGTTATTCAAGAGAATTTTTCAATGGCTCAGAAATGGATGGGAGGTCCTCGCTTGCAGCCACTAGGGCTAACTCATTTACTTCATTCTCGTCATCATCATCATTGGGAAATTCAACAAAGGGATCTAAACCTCTACCTTGAGTGGCAGTCTAAATCCACATAGGTAGGCTCTCCTCCACAATCTCATCAAGGCATTCAACAAGATAATAATCTTCTTCTGTGGCACCTATCACCTCGACTGTAGCTGAAAACTTGAAGATGTTCAACCAAATCTTCATGTGCATGAATGTCACATGGTGTTGATTCTCATGTGGATCACTATGTTAGTTGTGGCCAAGAATGGCCTCCCCAAGATGATAGGTACTCTTCTTGTATCTTTTTCCATATCTAGCACAATGAAGTCATCGAGGACCTTCAATCACTTGAAACAAAAGCTCATTTTTGCTCATATAATGCAGCCCTCAAATTTCTCTTTGCCAAATGAGATCATGACTGATGCATCTAACATTGCAGTGGGGTTGTGTTGGGTGAAAGAGTTGGTTGGATTCCTCACGCCATCTATTATGCTAGCAAGACTCTAGACGAAGCACAAAGGAACTACATGACTACAAAAAAAGAGTTGCTTGCAGTTATCTTTTCTCTTGACAAATATTGATCATATCTACTGCAAAACAAAGTAGTGATATACTCGGACCATGTTGCATTGAAGTATCTCATGGCAAAGAAAGACTCAAAGCCAAGGTTGATCTGGTGGATTTTATTGCTTTAAGAATTTGATATCAAGATTGTGGACAAGAACGGAGTGGAAAATTCTTCCGCCAACCATCTCTCCCGAATTGAAGCACCCTTTGATGATACAAGTCAAATTAAAGAAATAATGCCACATGAACATCTCTTCCTACTCTCATCCACTCAAAGGCCATGGTATAAACACATAGCTAATTTCTTAGCTAGTGGAAGGATACCAAGCACATGGACAAGGGAGGAAAGTGAAAGGTCATTTGCTATGGTCAAAAATTATGTGTAAGATGATCCTCATCTTTTCAAATATTGCCCCGACCAACTCATTAGGAGATGTGTCCTAGAGATGGAGCAGCAAGAAATTCTATCTATGTGCCATTTCAGAGTATGTAGAGGTCATTTTGGTAGGAAACATACAGCTTCCAAGGTTCTCCAAAGTGGATCCTATTGGCCCTCCTTGTTTAAAGACTCTGATGAATTTTACAAGTGTTGTTTGAAGTGCCAAAAGGTAGGCACTATCTCAAAGAGGGATATGATGCCTATATCACCCATCCTTGAGGTGGAGGTGTTTGATGTTTGGGGGATTGACTTCATGGGTCCTTTTCCTCCCTCCTTCAGATATGTCTACATTTTGGTTGTCATGGATTACGTGTCAAAGTGGACTGAGGCTATTTCAGCTGGTTTGGTGTGCCAACAACCATGATTAGTGATGGTGGAAGTCACTTCATCCATCGCACTGTTTAAGGGTTGCTCAAGAAACATGGAGTCAATCATCATGTGGCTACTCCTTACCACCCCCAAATGAGTGGTCAAGTTGAGTTGGCCAATCGGGATATAAAACTCATTCTAGAGAAGATAGTGAGACCGGACCGCAAGGATTGGTCATTACATCTCAATGAGGCTATATGGGCTTATACGACTGCATATAAAGTCCTGATTGGCACCACACCATTCAAGCTTGTTTAGGGGAAAAGCTTCCATCTACTGGTTGAGATGCAACATAAGGCATTGTGGGCTTTGAAGTCCATGGACTTTGATAGAGAGAATGTCGGGTTGAAGTGGAAGTTTCAGCTGAATGAATTAGAGGAGATGCAACATGAAGCTTACTAATTGTCCAAGTGCTACAAGAAGAGAAAAAAGTTTCTACATGATAAGATGATCAAGAAGAAAGACTTTGAACCTAGAAAATAGGTATGGCTATATAACTCAATGATGAAGTTCTTTCCCAAAAAACTTTGGTCTAGATGGGAAGGTTGTTAACTAATAAAAAAGGTATATCCATCCAGGGCTGTGTTGATTTGTTAGAATTAAGGAGCAAAAGAATTTATTGTGAACGGTCAAAGGATGGAAGTAGGTTCAGACCAAGCCAACCAAAGTTTTGATATCGTGATGTTAGTTGAAGAACACTGGCTTGATGAGGAGATGTGCTTGATTGCACATGAGAGAGATATTTACTTCAAAGATACTTTAAAAATCCTACGAGAGAGATCGACTTCAACAATCAATAAGCCTGGATAAAGGCGTAAAATTTAGCGCTAATGGGAGGCAACCCACCTAGGTTTGGGAACATTTTCACCCAACCTTCAATTTTTGATACTTTTACTTTGTATTCACATGATTCCAAGAATACACACACATACACTTGTACTTGATAGTTTTGTTTTAGTTTTGATGATTTGATAGGTGAGACATGTGAAAATTGAGAAATGAGGCACATTTCAGTGCAAAATGTTTGGTATAACATCAAGTGGGTCGATTAAAATGATTTGAGAATGAATGATGGAATGATTTGATGAATTTGGAAGATTTTTGAACTTGGAAGACCCAGCACGGCTGTTCTGGCATGGAATGATCATGTTGGCATGTCACAATTCAATAGGGAATTTTCAAGTTTTGGGCATGGGCAGCATGACCATGCAGGCCACCACGGCTGTGCTGGCACCTCGCCAGAACGGCCATGTTGGCCAGAACGGCCGTGCTGGCCCAGGCCTAGTACTTAAGTTGCTCGATTTTTCCCGACCTAGCACGACCCAATGTGACCCTGAATGTTCATCCCGCACGGAGTGGTGATTAGGGTGAGCTCCATTCACCCCCAAATCACCTCCTCTTACTCCCAAACTCTAGATTTAAGTTCCCCTAGGTCCCCAATCACCTTCCCTAACCTCAAGCTCCATTTCCACCCTCCATTACCATCTATTTCTCCATTTCCAAAGAGAATCCACCCCTACAGCCTGGAAGCATGTTTGGTGTTGTTCTCGCTCCTTTTTCACCAAAGATCCTTGCAAATATGAAGAGCATGGGCAAAGAAATTAGGAAGGGGGTAGAGAAGACAATGGACATCCTCACTGGAGGTAACAGTTGCACCAAGCGGGCCTCCAATTTCTCATAGCAGTCCCACAATGTGTCATCTCAATCTAATTCAATTTCACAATTACTCTAACGGTCAGCATCAATGAGTGCATCCTGACACCAATCCTCCTCCAGTGGATGCACATCGGATCCTAGCTACAACAACCCCAACGAAGAAGAGGAGGAGAAAGAAGAAGAAATGGAGAATACTGTCGATTCAGTGGACATCGACGCACAGTCTCAAGAGATGAGGGCCAAGAAGGCTACTGACGTGTCATCTTCACGACCTCCATGCCCGACTCTGGTGAGATGCTCCACATCATCTACACAACCACATTCCACTCAACAATGCATTAGACATCGGTTGGTGATTGAGGAAGAATCCGAAGATGCACTTGTCCAAATGGTGCCTTTGAACTTGGACACAAGTTTGGGGTCACACACATACGAGGAGGAGGAGGTAGATGACACCGAGAGTGAGGAGATGGAATATGAGCCAATGTACTTTTTGTTCAAGCTGGAGGAGGACAGGATGAATTGGGTTGGGAAGCAACCTGAGGAAAGTGGTTATGGGAGAGTCACAACAAGGAAAGTGTTCACAAGACCCCTACACCCTGAGTGCTTAACAAGGAGAGTGATGCCTACTAGATATGCATGTATGTCTACCATCCAAGATCTAGCGATAAATTATGTGTCTCAGGACAAAATGAAATGATGTGGGCTATATAAGATCTTGAATGAGGTTGAAGAAACCTACTTGGAGTTGACTCATGAGTTCTTTGCAACTTTGGAAAAGGTATAGTACCAAGGTGAAGAAGCCATCAAGTTCAAGCTGAATAGCTCAACACATGTGATAAAAGTTTCCCAAATCAATGCTATCTCTGCCCCCAATTCATAAATGGCAAAGAATTTCAATGACAGAAGGCTTGACAAGAATGGGAAAGAAGATTACTCCAAGATGTGGAAGGCTATTACTGGTCAAGCAAATTTTTCTGTAGGAAAATCCAAGACCAGCAAGATTTGCAATCCCTTTGTGAGATATCTACAGAAGGTCCTAGCAAATACCTTGTTTGGCCGTTATGACAATCAAGGTTGTTGTTCACAAAAATATTTGTATGTTATGACCACATTAGCAAGTAAGGGATTTGTAAACATTGGAGCCATGATGATTGACCACTTTAAGACAATCCCCTCTAAGAGTAAAAATCCATTCATCATGGGGGGAATGATCACCACAATGGCAAAGGCAGTGGGTTGTAATCTAGATGGGCTTACCAAGGTAGAAGGAAGCAAATATGTTGATCTAAACTATATTGCTAGGTCCTAAATGATCTCCCTCAAAGATAGCAAATTCTTTTATGTTCTAAACCCCAGGTGCCCTGGAATGACCTTGGAGCACCCATACCACACCACCCCTTACTCATGTATGTGGGGCCATGAGAGAACTTTTGTGAGGTGATAGCACAGTATGAGGAGGAGCATCCAACAGAGGGATTCAAAACACCAAATTTGGACTTACCTGAAGAAGGAGGAGAGACAAATGTGCCAGAGTAATAGCACATTCTTGAGCATCCACGCCGCACACGATCAAGATTTGAGGATCTTGATGTGCACCCACATCCAACAAATGCATATGACATGTCATCTATTCATGCACAGTTGAAGGCAATTCAGTAGACAAAAAAGGCCATGTGGTTAGATCAGTAGTAGATGCATCATCAGATAAACCACATGTACTAGTATCAACATGCACAGGTACATAGGAACCCCCAATCGGGGAAGGATTTCTAGGAAGGACTATCTGGCTACTAGGAGACATACCCACCTCCATAAGAGGACTACTGGGGTCACTATCACCAGCATCCACCTCCGCATTCAGGCCCACCGTAGGATCCCACACCGCTAGAGCAGTGACATCTACCCTATCATTCCTAAGCTTTAGTTTAATGTTGAGGATAGCATGATTCAAAAGTTTGGGGTGGTAGGGCAGTATGACCTCTTTCTTATCTTATTTTGTTGATGTCTATCTCACATGATCTCTGTTTAGTTGTTTAATTCTCTTTTTAGTATAGATTTCCTTTTGCTTGCATCCATGCATACATGTAGTTCAATTTCATGCATTTTTGCATAATTTTTCAAAAATAAATCTATTTTTTCTCCTCCATGTCATGCATTGCATTCTCATGTAGATTTTGGTAATTTTTGTGTGTTTGTAAGTAGGATTTGCTGCTTTATGTTTTAATTTCCCTAAAGTTAGGTTTAGATGTGATTGAATGCAAATTGGCACCATATTGGCCAATTTTACCCAAACTTGAATGTATTTGCCTAAAAGCATGTTTTAACTTAATCTCCATTGTTTGAAATGAAAATGTTGGTCTTTGACAAATGCATGCCATTTTCTTAAAGTTTATAGCAATATGGTCTTGATTGTTGACTTTTTACATGTGCATCACTTCTCTCAAGTTTGTGAATGTTTTGGTTGAATTGTGAATTGATCAAGATATGAACACTTAGAGACTATGGAATTGCTTGATATAAATGTGAATTTAATGTTTCTCAATCATGTGGTGTGATATCATTTGATGAAGTGTTGGATTAGTTTTCATGCAGGAAATCTTATGCTGAGGACTACACTAATGACCCCCCTTTGACCCAACTCTTCTCTCACCATCTTCATACCTCTCTGCCTCATGAAAGGATGCCTTAGAAAACATATTTATCCTTGGCCACCTCTAAAAGTTTGGAGTGGCCATATCTACATCTCTGTATCCACCATGTGCCCTATCTACACCAAGGGAAATGAAAAGAAAAGAAGAAAAGAAAACACAAAAAGAAAATAAAAAGATGCTCTTGTTTAAGAGCATCTAAATAAAAAAGAGAAAAACATGAGTGTGTAAAAGCACTCCAAAATCTTACCACCATCCTTTCTTCCATTTTCATACCCATTGAGCTAGAAAACATCAAATCTAGCTCACTTTACCCTTTCTACAACCATGTGGGTCATTTGGTGTGGTTTGAGGCATAAGATTGAATGCATGAAAGTGAAACAACACTCCTAGTCATCGTTGATTAATGCCAACATGAAACGGTTTACCTAGAATAGAATTGCATGAAGGACATATGGAAAGCTTGTGTAATCTATGCTCTGTATTTGAAGTTTGTATGCTCAGTGCTCATTTCATGATTGGTATGTGATAGAGGAGGTGAGAGGTGGAACACATGCACTTAGTCACTTTTGAGACCATTTAGTCAATAATCATCTTTTGCAATGCACTTATCATTCTTATTTATTGAAAGAAAACTAAAGAGAGAGATTAAGTTGGAGCATACTTGAGGACAAGTATGTTTTAAGTTTGGGGTGGTGATGCAGCCCTATTTTAGGGCTTCCTCTTGTGCCATTTTGTACTTTATTCACATCTAAACATAGTAGAATGCAAGTTCAATTCCCCAATGTGTATTATTGTCAAATGCAATTGATGTTCTTTGCATACTTTTCAGGTACTTGGACCATGCTTTGGATAGATGAGAGAGAAGGAAGGAGTTCTAGGGTTCCTCCACTCATGGTGGGGGGCTCCAAAGAAGACCCCAAAGCTCCCTCAACCTACCCCTAATGGCCAAGGGTCGACATCAAGCAAAGAAGTCCATTGACCATGAAGATTCAACATTTTTTGCTACTGAAGACCCCAGCACGGACGTGCTGCAAAGGAACGATTGTGTTGGCCAATACAAGAAGTTACAGGGAAAATTCCAAATTTGCAAGCTATAGCAAGTCAACCACCACGGTCGTGCTACCCAGCACGGTCGTGCCATGAAGCCCCCAAAATGGTTGTGCTGCCTAGCACGGTCGTGCTAGTTGAAGACAAAATGGGCATGTTGAAAGGAATGATCTCACCTCCAACTCAACCACCATAGTCTTGCTACCCAGCATGGCCATTCTACCTAGCCTCCACCAAGGTTGTGCTTCCCAGCACGAGCGTGCTACCATCCTCCATTTCACCACCTCAACATGTGATTTTTCCACTTTCTTAGAACGACCGCTCCACACCACCATGGTCATTCCTACTCCTACCCACCACGGTCGTGCTACCTAGCACAGATGTGATGTTGACTAAATTGGACATTAATAAACCCTTTGTTTTGATAATGACAAACATTTCATTCTTGTGGATCTAACATTCTACTTGAGTATTTCAGGGTCCAAGAAAATAAGGAAATGGATAATTGAAGATCAATACAAATGGAAGATCAATGCACTTAAATGTTTTCATGATTATACTCAATGTGAAAACTCATACAAGTATATAATGTACAAGTACCTAGATATCATGTAAATCAAACATTAGATCTTCCTCATCCACTGATAACCCTTAGATAGGTTTTCCCCTAGAGTTAGAGTCACCACCACCCATGATACACACTCTTAGAAGGTGATTCAATAGAAATAGGGACACTCTCAGTAAAAAAACTTCTCAACCAAGACACACTCGTTCAAAGATTTTCTTGACCGAGAACCACCTCGGTAGAAATTGTAAGCATTGTTCAACAACTTACACAATTGTGCTCTAAATTAGCATTTGGTTGAAAATAACCTCGACTGAGTAAGCAACGGTCTAAAGCTTGCGACTGTTAGATTGGGTGATTGGTAGTTGGGAGTTGGAAATAGATGTTGCAACACTTTTGATCCAAACCCCTCCTCAGTCGAAGAAAAGTAGGACTGAGACACATCTCGGTCAACAAGTTCTTCGACCAATGTAGTTTTAGGATTGTTCTTTTCAGCTTAAAATAATTAGCCATTGCAAGTCAATTAATGGATACCTAACGGCTATTTTAGCACTAAGAACACTCTATAAACTCTCTAAAACGTCCCTAAGTACTTGCAAACTATTCCTATAAATAGGATAGGCCTTTAGACACTTAAAGCACACAACTACACTTGAGAATACATTCTAGCGAGCAACTAAGAAAAAGCTACACTTGCCATATTATTTTACTTGCTTCAATTTCGTGTCTTGTAGCTACTATCTCCTAGCCACCACACATAGCCACGTTCATCCTAAGTGGATATAAGATTCTAACGCTTGATATAGGATCAAAGCACTGTGTTACATTGTTGTATTCCTTTCTTCCAATCCCCCTTCCCAAGTACAAGTTGTAATTGCTCCTTGGCTACTCCAATATCGTGGAGACTACTTGAGGGAGCACCGGTGAAGCTACTTATTGGTGGAGAAGGTTGCTTCAAGAGGATCTTGAGATTACTTCAAGGAATGCTGCTTCAAGGGAGGTTGGAGCTACTTTTAAAGGAAGGCTATCTCACGGTGGTGGAGCTACTTCAAGGAGGTGAAGGCTGCTCCAAGGATTTGAAGTTACTCCAAGAAGATTGCTTCAAGGAGGTTGAGGCTACTTCAAGGAGAAGGATACTTCAAGGGTGTAGAAGGTGATTGTATTTTGTGTAACATCCTTGTGAGGTAATAAAATAAATAACTTTCAAAATCCCAATTGGAAACAATTGGGTAGTGGACTGACTACCTTTGATTCTAAAGGTAGAAACCACTCTACATCCAATTGTCTTCCTTGTTTCCTCCTCCTTCTTTGGTTGAGTGCTTTAATTGTTTCAATTAACTTTAAATTATCCTAGAAGCTCTATTCACCCCCCCCCTCTAGATCTTTCAATTGGTATCAGAGCAGGTCTTCAAGGAGACATAACAGATCTTGAAGAATGGGGGACGGTGTACTTCACAACCTCAACCTTGAAGGAACCTACGTGAGCCGACCACCACCTTTTGATGGAAGCAACTACACCTACTTGAAAAGAAGAATGCAATGTCTACTTCCAAGTACTTATCTTGGAATTTTGGAGGATGGTGTCCAATCCCTATGTGCTCCCCACAACAGAATATGCAACATGGGATCCAAATACGGTAAAACAAATACAATTAAATGCAAAGGCAGTAAGCATTTTATATTATTCTAATTCAGTAAGTGCTTTTAATAGAATATCATCATGTGATACTGCTTATGAGATATGGAATAAACTATCTATAACACATGAAGGTACTACCCATGTTAAAAATACCAAGATTAATATGCTTAAACAAAAATTTGAACAATTTCAGATGCAATCTAATGAATCTATTAGTGAAATATATGCAAGGTTTTCTTCTATTGTTAACAGCTTGAATGGCTTAGGTAAATATATAAGTGAGGAAGATCAAGTCTCTAATATCCTTAGGTCCTTGCCTCCGAAATACAAGCCAAAGGTGACAAACATTGAAGAAGCTAATGACCTTACCACTTTGAAGATGGAGCAACTCATCGGAAATCTAGAAACTCATGAGGTAACTCTTGAAGAATAAGAAAGATTGGAATTCGAACACAAGAAGGAGAAAAGGAAGGACATTGCTTTTAGGGCATCAACTAAAGAAAGTGAAGAAGATAGTGAAGAGGAGGCACTCATTGTAAATGGTAAGCAATATAGAAGATTTAAAACTAACATAAATTCTCTTATTTCTTCCTCTTCTTCTCTTAGGTTCTTTGAATGTGGCAAGAAGGGACATTTACAAAAATGAGTGTCCCAAAATTAAGAAGGGAAAGAAATCTTCCCTCAAGAAGAAATAAAAAGCCTACAAAGTAGCTTGGGATAACTCAAGCAATGATAGCAAGAGTGAGGAGGAAGTGGAATGTCTCATAACCAAAGAAGACACAGTAAGATGTTTTATTGCAACAACAAATGAAGAATAAAATGAGGGAAGTCTTCTTGATTTATCTAAAGAAGAGCTAATCACTAGTATTGAAGAATTACATGATAAATATGTTGATTGTAAAAAGAAATTAAAAGGCTTACAAAAACTAATGAAAATTTGTTTGCTAAATTGAATGATCTTACTTTTGAAAAGGAAAATCTTATGTCTGAAAAAGCTACTTTGAAATCATCTATTAATAATTACAATATTAAGTTGCTTACTGTAGAAACAAACTATAACTTTCTTTATCAAGAAAAGGTTGAACTACTTGCTAAATTGAATGATCTTCAAGCTCAACCTATTGTATGTACTCAGTTGGATTATGATGTTATTGTCAAAGAAAGAGATAGTTTGTCATCTAATATAGACCAAGCAAAATCAAATATTAGAAGGAAAATGGATGAAATTGCTAAGTTGCAAAAGGAAAGTAGTAGCTTGAAAAACAATGGTATTCTTGATAAAATCCTAATGGATTCTTTAGGTCAAATTGGAAGGAGAGGTTTAGGTTATGTGCCCAAATATAAATACTATCAAAAACCTAGAACTAAAAGGACACAAGCAACCAAGACTAAAGTCATGTATGTGCCTAAAGACAATATAGCTAAGAAGAGAAATGAAATTGATTCTATTTTTTGTCATTATTGTTTACACCTTAGACATTATTCATTTTCTTGTCCATACAAGAAAAATGAAGTTGACTTGGTTTGGGTTCCAAAACCCCCAAATTAAAAAGGTTGATCATAATAGTTGAGATTTGACCTAAGCTTCACTTTGATGTCTCATCTCAACTGAATTTAACTTGAACTTGTATATCTTTGTATATTTTGATTGCTTAGTTATGTTATCCAAAAATAATGTGATGATACGTTCACATTAGAAATGTTGAAATTGTTGAAAATGTATAGAACTTATCTCGGTCGACAAAATTCTCGACTGAGACATCTTCCGATCGAATACAAGTTCAACCGAAGGTAATTCTGTCAAAATTGGGACAATCATTTCGGTCAACAAATATTTCGACCGAGAACTTCTTCGGTTGATGATATATTCGACCAATAATAGTTATATCTGGACTATTTATTAAGAATATAATTATCAGCTTGCAATTGAACTTGGTGGCCCAAATTTGTAATGTACTCTTCATAGTAAATTGTTCTAAATATTTGATTAATCCTAACCAAAAGGACCACTATATGGGACCAAAATTTTCATACTTTGCAGGTTTGGATAGTCTATTAAAGCTACTCTAAAAGGAACATGAAACAAGAAGACTTTCATACACTTGGAGAAAAGGGCTTAACATCACTTGCAAATAATTGAGAAATTAATCTTGGTTTTTAAATTGTGGCTAAATTTGACTTTTTTTAAGAAAACAATTAAAGGGGAGTATCCCATTTAGGGGGAGTAATAATGATTATATAGTTATCTTTTTGAAATGACAAAGGGGGAGAAATAATATAAATCAAAATAAATTAGTTTCATGAAATAAGAGAATCTTTTCATCTAAGGTAAATCTCAGGTATGAAACTCATCATATTTAAATTCTTTAGATTATATTTTAGAAATGTTTGTCATCTTCAAAAAGGGGGATATTTTTGGCTAAATTGGACATTAATAAACCCTTTGTTTTGATAATGAAAAACATTTCATTCTTGTGTATCTAACGTGCTACTTGAGTATTTCATGGTTCAAGGAAATAAGGAATTGGATAATTGAAGATCAACACAAAAGGAAGATCAATGCACTTAAATGTTTTCATGATTGTACTCAATGTAAAAATGTGTACAAGTATATAATGTACAAGTACCTAGATATCATGTAAATAAAGCGTTAGATCTTCCTCATCCACTAACAACCCTTAGATCAGTTTTTCCCCAGAGTTAGAGTCACCATCACCCATAATACACACCCTTAGAAGGTGATTCAATAGAAATAGGGACACTCTCGGTCGACAAACTTCTCAATTGAGATACACTCGGTCAAAGATTTTATTGACCGAGAACCACCTCGGTCAAAATTGTGAGCACTGTTCAACAACTTACACAATTGTGCTCTAAATTAGCATTCCGTCAAAAATAACCTCGACCGAGTAAGCAAAGATCTAAAGCTTGCGACTGTTAGACTGGGTGGTTGGTAGTTGGGAGTTGGAAATAGAGGTTGCAACACTTTTGCTCCAAACCCCTCCTCAGTCGAAGAAAAGTTTGACTGAGACACACCTCGGTCGACAAGTTCATCTCGAAACAATTAGCCTTTGCAAGTCAATTAATGGATACCTAACGGCTATTTAAGCACTAAGAACACTCTAGAAACTCTCTAGAGCGTCCCTAAGTACTTGCAAACTATTCCTATAAATAGGAGAGGCCTTAGGACACCTAAAGCACACTACTACACTTGAGAATACATTCTAGTTAGCAACTAGGCAAAAGCTACACTTGCCATCTTATTTTACTTGCTTCAATTTTGTGTCTTGTAGCTACAATCTCCTAGACACCACACATAGCCATGTTCATCCTAAGTGGATAGGAGATTATAACGTTTGATATAGGATCAAAGCGTTGTGCTACATTGTTATATTCCTTTCTTCCAATCCCCCTTCAAAAGTGCAAGTTGTAATTTCTCCTTGGCTACTCCAAGATCGTGGAGACCGCTTGAGGGAGCACCGGTGAAGCTACTTCTTGGTGGAGAAGGATGCTTTGAGAGGAGCTTGAGATTACTTTAAGGAAGGCTGCTTCAAGGGAGGTTGGAGCTACTTCTAAAGGAAGGCTATCTCAAGGTGGTGGAGCTACTTCAAGGAGGTGAAGGTTGCTCTAAGGACTTGAATTTACTTCAAGAAGGATTCTTCAAGGAGGTTGAGGCTACTTCAAGGGTGTAGAAGGTGATTGTATTTTGTGTAATATCCTTGTAAGGTAATAAAATAAATCACTGTAACATCTCAGGATTTGAGGCCTCAGATAAAATGATCTTAAAAGGAACGATTGGACTACCCATATCTCCAAGGTACACCTCCTTTTTTGGGAGTCCATCACTAAAGAACTCCATAGTTAAGCATGCTCATCTTGGAGTAGTACTAGGATGGGTGACCAGTTGGGAAGTTGACCCTAGCTTGTGCATGATTGAGGAAAAAGTGTGCAGCTAAGGCTGGTGGTGGTCTGTGGGGCCAGTCGTCATTCCTAAAGCTCTACTAGAGCCTTAGGCAGTGGGCCCAGACATTACAAATGGTATCAGAGCCATAACCCCTCTAGTAGGTGGGGCCCACATAGGCATGTTAGCATGCCAGTCTTGAGTCGTGCGGTCCAGGCATGTAGGAAAGGATTGTCCATGGTTGACGTAGCCACCCTTGTGTTGGTATTGGCCAACATGGGCATGTTAGCATGCCAGTCTTGAGTCGTGTGGTCCAGGCATGTAGGAAAGGATTGTCCATGGTTGACGTAGCCACCCTTGCGTTGGTATTCCATGATCGGGAGCTGGGTGTCCATAGGCCATTGTGGTTCTACACTGAAATGGGGTCAGATTATGAGGTCATATAGTTGAGCCTTGACAAGGACGTCAAGAGTCTAAGTGGGGGAGATTGTAACATCACAGGATTTGAGGCCTCGAATAAAATGATCTTAAAATGAATGATTGGACTACCCATATCACCAAGATGCACCTCCTTTTTTGGGAGTCCATCACTAAAGAACTCCATAGTTAAGCATGCTCAACTTGGAGTGGTACTAGGATGGTTGACCAGTCGGGAAGTTGACCCCGATTTGTGCGTGAGTGAGGAAAAAGCACGTAGTTAAGGCTAGTGGTGGCATGTGGGGCCAGTCATCATTCCTAAAACTATATTAGAGCCTTGGGCAGTGAGCCCGGGCATTACAATCACTTTCAAAATCCCAATTGGAAACAATTGGGTAGTGGACTGACTACCTTTGATTTCAAAGGTAGGAACCACTCTACATCCAAGTGTCTTCCTTATATCCTCCTCCTTCTTTGGTTGAGTACTTTAATTATTTCAATTAACTTTAAATTATCCAAAAAGCTCTATTCACCCCCCTCTAGATCTTTCACATGCTACCACATAAACCCTAGCATTTTCTGCACTATTTTTCCAACAATGCCCCTACTTACCTTAGTGCTTCCACCACCACCTATATATACATGGGTGGTGGCCACAGCACTATGTTATCTACCATTACTCCTCTCCACCCACTCTTGAGTATTCATTGCACTCCCCTTGCATTTATGCTCTCCATCCACCATTTCCACCTCATTTCCACCATAGAAACCTAGTTTTTTAGGTTTTCTATTATAATCCCCTTCATTTCCATGCCCATCATCCACCTTGGAGGAGAGAGGTCGCCCTATAGCATCTAGGAGGTGAAGGAGAAGGATCTACTTTGAGCTCCCTGGAGTCCTATCCCCTTCTTCCCCTTTCTTTTATCTTTTCTTTGATCATGTCTAGCTAAGCCCCTAGTGGTGGGTTGTTTGGGGTTAAATATGACTTTGATACTGTGTTGGGGAAAATAAATTGTAATGAACATGATTTCATTCTATTATGATTGCCTCTTGATTCTATCTCAATTCCCATTTTATTGCATGTTGTTTTTGCTTTTAACATAGATTGATTGCTTTGAGATGCTTGATGACACTTAGCTTCTAGGGGAAATTGGAATGTATGTGGCAATCTTAGGAATGGATCCCAGGTCCAATTTCTGGATCCCTATCTAGGCCCCTTTGTTCCTACATACATTTCCCTTCTCCTACAAGTGAATGTGAGATCTAAGTAGCTAGTGTAAATGTGATTGGTGTAGTTGCCTCGAGCTTCCTAAAGGCTAGATGGCAAGTAACATGAGGGGAAACACCCTCATCTCTACTCCCTTTACAACCCTTGTCTCTCAATTTCCATAATACCACTTACCCTAGAAACCTAGATTTGTCAAGTCTTACTAGAATTACACCTAACCCTAGTTCTCCAACTAGTAGTATAGGGTATATTCTAATAACACTTGACTTGTTGTTGGGTTAGGTAATCTAGATTGAATTGTGATAATTGCATACTATGTTGACATTCCCCCAACTAATAACAAATATCACCCCCAAACGACCCACCTATCCAACCCATTTCTTGAAACCCACCTTAGCCTTCTTGCTTGTTAATGCTAGTTTAGATTAATTGCCTTTGTTTCCTCTAGCTAATTGCTTAGTTTTGTTATTTAGGGTTAACCTAGATTCTTGCTTGATCTAGTTTTTAGCTTAGTTATTAGTTGCTAATTGCCTTTCTAGAGTAGTGTAGATCATCTTGCCCATGTTTAGTTGATTGCTTAATCTAGTCTCTTAGACTTAACTTGAGAGACCCCTGACCTTGCTCAAAGTATTTTTCATACTTAACTATCATAATTGAATGTTTATAACCTTACTATAACCTTTTTTTATGCTTTGTAATCATAATACAAGCTTAAGTTTCAAGTTTGATCCAATTTGGACATGGTTTGTGCAAGTTATGCAATTTTATGCACATTTTGGACTTTTCTATAATTTACCCAATTGAGAGGTTTTCTTTGCAATTTATCAATTTCATTATGTTCTTTGGATGTTATATCATCATTATTGAGCTTTTTGAGCCATGGGGAGCCTAGTTGAACCTTAGTTTTGAAGTGTTTTCCTTAAGGGTATTTTAGGGTTTACCCCTTTATGGATGAGCTACCTTTAGGAGCTATCAAGCAAATGGTTTATTTGCTTTGCTTGCAAAATCAAGAAATGAGGGATAAGAAGATATCCATGGATGGTGGGTCAGCTTTTTGTGTGTCTTCTTGTATATCCTTAATAGTTTAAGGCGATGGATGCATGGAGAGCTTTTTAGACAACTCATGCTTCTTCTCTCCCTTATCCTAGAGCTTTATATATCTATTTTTGGGTTCCCAAATGAAAGTTTTGCTTTCCACCACTTCTCTCCTTCTAAGAACCTCATTCCCTATCTATTTAGATGTGAAGGACCAAGGTAGAAGAAGAAGGTGAATTTCTTGGTGGAAGCTCCTAGGGTTTTGTTTTGCTCTCTTTTAGGGTTTAAAAGGCTTCCTTCTAGTGATCTTGACCTAAAAGAGTAAGAATCCCCTTTTTTCCTCCATTTATTTCTTTTCTGTCCTTCATCCTACCTTTATCCATGTCCAAACCTTGATGTTCCATCATAGAAATTGTTCTAAAGCTCTAAAACTCTACCTTTCTTGCTCCTTATGCTTAGGGTTTGCTCATTTGATGAAGAAAGGTGCTAGATGGATGAGTTCACAGCTTATGTTTGGATTTTATACCCTACCTGCTCATTTTTTCTTCTATTTGGGAGTTTATCTTCTAATTAGAGGCAATTTTTATAACTTTCTCCATGTTTATTTCTTACCAAAAGCTTGCGAGCTCATGCTCTTGTTTTTAAATGATGATCCATGCACTAAAAATCTATGCTTGACTTGGATTTCGATTTGTATAATGTTCCCTATTCGGATTTCAGTTCTACATGAACCTGTGATCATGTGTACATTATTCCTAAGGTACAATATGACTTGTATCAGGTTGGTTTGACAACCGATGGTGCTAGCCACCTATTAGCCAATGGTCAATTTTAGGGTTTAAAGTTGATTTCTTCTATAAACACATGACTCAATGGTGGTATCATTGCAACAACTGATGGTGTTGTCTTCATGACAACTAATGGTGGGGACCAAGGGTGTCAACTGACATTCACCCCTTAGGTCATATGTTGGCCTAACTAGAAGCTTAGTGATTAACAACTAAGTACCCTAATGATGTTACCAATCAACGGTGATATTAGTTTGATATTCGATGGTGATTAATGAATATAGTGCTCATCTGACAACCTATGGTAACTTAATGGTCACTACTGATGGTGTATCAGGTGTCCACAACCTATGGTGAGTTAAGCATGTATTGTACCAACAATTAATCCTTAAACCAATAGTTTTTTGGGTCATTTGATGCAATGGTCGGACCTATAGTCTAATTGATGGTTTTAATATATGAACTTGACCTAATGGTTAGGATCTAATGTTTCTTCATCCAATAAATTGTAATTATGCCTAAATGTAATATGTTGGTCCTAATAAAGTTATTTAAATGGTTTCCTTTATGAGATCAACTTAAGAAGCTCATTTACAAACGGCTTGTTTTAAATAAACAATCACTTGTGGGTTTTACCCTACTCTCAATGCAACTTTTATGTTGTTAATCAAGGGATGTCTAGGGTTAGATGGTGACTCTTTCTAGTGCACAACTCAATGACTTCATATTTGCTTTGTTTAATATGTTTACTTATGTAAAAGACCAATGGATTTACCTTTTAAACATTTAATGGATAGAAGTTGATGCCTCAATATTCCCATTGTTTTGGGTGAAGTGTGTAGTGTAATGTTATGATTTTGATGATGAGAATTTGATGGGTCCATGCCTTAAACTTGTCATCTTACCCTTGCCCTCATATGATTATGATTTATAACCACCATAATGAATTAATGGGTAACCCTAATGAGGTATATCTTGTTATACCTAGTTTTAATATAACTAGATGATGGTAATTGGGTATGAATAGTCCTTGAATGATTAATACAATCATGGAGTACTCTCTTATTGTTGTTGAAACCCTAGTATGATATAACCCTATGGTTGCACCTTGATTTATGTGTGGGTTCATACTTGAGAATAGTATGGAATGTGATGGTGATGATTCACCTTATGTATCCATGATCCAATGGGGATGTTGTGAGTTAGGATTTGGGTATAAGTGTTGATTAGTAACATTAATATAATTTATCTTGTTGAACCTAACTCTAATGCAAATAGATAAAGATGAGTATTCACGTTTAACATTCTTATATGATGGAATAATTGGTGAAATAACCTCCTTAATATGATCATAACCTTAATATGTTAATTGATGGTTATCATAGCCACATGGTTGATACTTTCTTATGCTAAACATGTGTATTATGAATATGATGAGGGTTAATCATATATAGATTCCTTGCATGTTGATGTAATAAAGGAATGTTCTAAATGTTAATATAACCCTAATATGATTGTTTATGAATATATCCTAGCTCATTAATGCAATATCGTGTTGATCCGGTATATTATATGTAAGTGATGTTGTTGAGCCTTGTTATAAGGCATGCATAGATAATGATTATCTTATAGGGAATAGTATGATGGTCTTAATGACCTTTGGACATGGTTGAGCCCTAAATGAGGTGTATTACTCTTGTGTTGATAAGGGTTGATACCCTGTGATATTGTGAAAAGGATTTATTTCATGTGATAGTATGTTGACAAGTGTGGTCTCATGAATGGCAAGTGAATAGCATCATGTAATTATGAGATGATGAACAATATGTCTCATATGTTTTACATCTTCTGAAATTATTATATAGTAATGTTTTCTAGAAGTGAATTAGGGTTTGTATCTCCAATTGTTTGATGCAGCCTTAATTCACCCAATTGTAAATAATTAATCAAGTGAAATTATAATCTTGTAGTGCCCTGTGCCATAGATCCATATGAGTGTCAAAATTTTCCAGATAGTGAAATGATTATTCCTAAGAAAACTTGAGAGCACATACTATTGAGTATGTGGGTTCTTGTCTTCCTAAATCCAAGTGTTTAGGGGGGATGACTGCGGTCATACCTAGCCCTTAGTTTGAGAATGAATGTGGTTGTGTCTTGGTGATTATATATGTGATGACATTGAAGGACAACTGTGGTTGTACCTAAGATGGTAGGGTATGTGTACCCACCTCCTTTCATTAGTATCATGACCTGTACCAAGGACAGACTAAGCTATTAGCAGCTTGACCTTATGTGTCACTATAGTGGACCTGTGCTGACTGGGGGCAGAGAAGATCTTAGGAGTCCAGCTCTTCCTAGATATTGTATGGCACCGATGTTGACTTAGCAATGGTCAGTTGGATTTTGAGTGGTATCCTCAAATTCCTCATGGCATAATAAAAGATGTAATACAGTCGTCCAGCAAATCTATTTAGGGTTATACACGATGCTTCATATTGGATGATAACCCTTATTATTCTCTTTACATAGAGATGATGTTTAATGCATTAAAAGATAGTAGATATTCTTATGTTGTGGATATGATCATGTTATAAATGTGTACATACAATAGTCATGTTTAAGTTGATAGAGATATTATCATTGTTGGCTATGATTATGACATTTGTTATCACATGTTGTTAGCTAAGCTTATATTGTTAGCTATGCCTTTGTAACTAGAGATGCCTATACTACTAATCATGCTTATGTAGATGGTTGTACTTATATTGTTAGCTCTACTTATGATGTGGATATGTTCAATTTGTTAGACATGTTGATGTTGTTAGCTATGCTTTTGATATTAGACTTATTCATGATGTTAGAGATGTTCATGCTTCTAGACTTCTTATACTATTAATAGGGATATGAGAATAGTCTAGCTAATGAATATAGTTATTATCTACTCTTTTATGTATTTTGTTAATCATCATTGTTGTTGAGCTTATTTGTTATATATGATTAAACTGCTTAAATTGTATCATTACCTAAAAACATTGGAATCAATAAACGTTGTTGGAGGTTATATCTCTTGCTGGGACATGGGTCTCACCCTTGTAGTTTGCCACATCTTTTTAGGTAATTGGAAGTGATGAAAACAAACATGTGGAAGAAAAGAGGAGATATAGTAATTAATCTTTGAGAAATTTGATTAGATGTCTAGTGTGTCCTAGAGTCGTCCCTATACTCTCAGGTCTGGGTAGGAAAAGTTTGTATATGGTGTTTCAAATGAATAGGAATTTTGTTGGCATGTTAATGCTTGTTTGTGTGGCATATACAAATATTGTTATCATGTGTCTATATGTTGTGTCTAAGGTGATAGAACAATTTGTATCAAATTCTTGTCATAGTATGGATACAAGAAAGATATTGGGCTCTTATGAAAATGTTTTTGAGTAGGTGTTGATGTTGAAATCAATCTTAATTTACCCATATTTTTGGGTATGTGGTTAATTGGTGATTGATTGTGTTTTATATTTTGAGTAATGTCATTTAGTGTAACGGGTTCTCACAAATTGGTATCAGATATTTAGGTTCATTGAGTCTATAGGGACACTAAGACTTAGGATTAGGATGATGTCTAAGTTAGGAACATGACATATAAACATGGTGCATACTGCTTAATCTTAATACTTGGGTGCCCTAGCCATGTATTCAATTATTGAAGGAAAGGTACGTATGGAACGTTTAGATTGTTATCTTTTTTATTACTCTGATCAAGTAGTCATTTTGAAACAATCAAAAGAGCATAATGAATCAGAAATCATGGTGTAGATAACTCAATATTACCTCAAGAGAAGTTGAGTATTACATCATTAACTATCAAAACTTGAATGTTTGGTAACTATAAGAGAAAGATATAATAACATGAAATCTAAATCCAAATACAAATAAGAAAAAGAGGAGTTCTTGAATATGTAATTCAAGAAGATAATAAAGTAAAAGATAGATAAGTTTGTTCTTATAAAGTGATTCAAGGTATGAAATTCACATAAGATGGAGAGAATTCCTATGATAAGTATAAAATTAGAAGATGAATGGGAACAATGGCAAAGGAATACAGTGGAACTTGAGTTAATCTTAGACCAACCTATGTATGTAAGAAAATTTTAATGTAAAATCAGCATGGCATGTGAAAGAAATTAAGGGAGATGATCCTTGCTTAATGAAGAAAATTTGGAATATGATGATTTACCTCTAGATAAGTGGTTGAAAAACATAATAAAATAAGAGAACATATCCAAGTGTGATAAATAGTCATAAAGGAAGAAGTAATGAGATATGTTAATCATGATGATTCCTATGTTGATGGCAAGGACCCCAAAATGAAAAAGGTAAAATGATACATAAGAAGTTGTAACCTGCATAATGAAAATAGAATTGGTTACCTTTTGCTAAGTGACCCTTAAACAATTCTGCAATGACATGGGAAGTGTGTTTCCCTTTGTGTCTTTTTTTCTAGGGCACAACTTTCAAGTGGATCATTTCCACTTGGTATGTGCAGATTCATTGTAAACATGAAGGTGGATAGCTTATTATAGCATAAGGTTGCTTGGACTATGGTTCTAAGATCATAAAGTTTGTGGTGAGTTTACTTTTGATCCTTCCAATAATTATGAAGACTCCTCTTATATGTCTTGAGATTTGTTGTGTTGGTAAAAGTAGATGAGATAAGGGTGTGAGTTCCTTATAGTGCATGAGGTGGACACCAAGGTAATGAATCCTAGTATCCAAGATGTATCAACAGTATGGAAGTATGTGAAGGTTGGAGATGTTTATTAAATGAACATTCCAATTATTCCTCTCCCTTAGAGAGAGAGAGTTGATGATGACCCTATAAATGTTGTTTGGAAGGAAAAACAAAAGTGATTCTATAATTTTGTGTATGGTTCAGTGATAGTTGGGCAAGACCACTATCAAGGATAGATGGTTTGTTGATTATTATACATGTGCTACCGTGTTCCTTTAAGATAAACCTAGGATCAAATATCAATGCATAAGAGTTAGAGTGGATGACTTAAGTTACATGACTGTGATGAGTTTATGGTTATGTCCTTTAGACTAAACAATGTACCAATAGAATTTATGAATAGGAGTAATAGAGTGTTTAGGTCATGTCTTAAAAGTTGTAGCAAGCTTTGAATGATGACATCTAAAGGTATTTTAGACATGGTCAGTAACATGGTCAACATCTTTGATAAACCTTAAGAATGTTGAAGTAACTGTACTTATGTGTGACAAGTCTAGAAAGAGCGAGTTGGGGTTGACTAAAGTATCCTCTTGGAGTTATGATATATCTGTTAAGTGTGTTGTGGGAATCCTGATAAGATGAAGACAGTGTCGTTGTTATACTCCTAACAAGGTTAATCAGGAAGTTATATTTGTTAATGGTTATAAAAAAATGTATGATTCTTCAACCAAATAGATGGTCAGTTCACCATTGAGATGATTAGAGAATCCTCTAAAAAAATATGCTTCATATTCTTGAAAATTTGGAGGATGTGTACTTGGTTGATTGAGTTGTTAATTACAACAACCATTAAAGGGGCATAGGGATGAAACCTTGTAAAGTTGCATATGATAAGAGATACCAGATGTTCTATGTTTGGTAAGATATAGTGAGTATGGCCCCTGAGTGATGTGTGATACAACATATAGAATAGTTCAAGACGATAATTGAGTCCCAAAGTTGAAAGGTACTACCAGACATGTACATGTGGTACAACAGTTCCTATGATGAACCAAGGTTACACATGTAGAAGTTGAGGGAGAAGAATATGACTTCTCTGAGAATAATGTGACATCATCATGAGATGAAAGTTACCATGCGGAATATTGGGTATGAGGTGCATGAGAAGTATCCATCTTTATTTACCTTAGATATCGGGGGCGAAATCCCTGTTAGGGGTTTATAGTTGAGAGACCCCTGACCTTGCTCAAAGTATTGAACATACTTAAATATCATAATTTAATGTTTAGAACCTTACTCTAATCTTTTTATATGCTTTTTAATCATAATAAAAGATTAAGTTTCAAGTTTGGTCCAATTTGGACATTGTTTGTGCAAGTTATGCAATTTTATGCACATTTTGGACTTTCTGCAATTTACCCAATTGAGAGGTTTTCTTTGAAATTTATCACTTTAATTATGTTCTTTGGATGTTATCTCATCATTATTTACCTTTTTGAGCCATGGGGTTCCTAGTTGAACCTTAGTTTGGAGGTGTTTTCCTCAAGGGTATTTTAGGGTTTACCCCTTTATGGATGAGCTACCTTTAGGAGCTATCAAGCAAATGGTTTATTTGCTTTGCTTGCAAAATCAAGAAACGAGGGATAAGAAGGTATCCATGGATGGTGGGTCAGCTTCTTGTGTGGCTACTTGTATATACTTAATAGTTTAAGGCCATGGATGAATGGAGAGCTTTTTAGACACCTCATGCCTCTTCTCTCCCTTATCCTAGAGCTTTATATATCTATTTTTGAGTTCCCAAATGAAAGTTTTTCTTCCCACCACTTCTCTCCTTCTAAGAACCTCGTTCCCTATCTATTTATCTATGGAGTACCTATCCAAGGTAGAAGAAGAAGGCGAATTTCTTGGTGCAAGCTCCTTGGGTTTTGTTTTCCTCTCTTTTAGGGGTTAAAAAGGATTCCTTCTAGTGATCTTGACCTAAAAGATTAAGAATCCCCTTCTTTCCCCCATTTATTTCTTTGTTATCCTTCCTTCTACCTTTCTCCATGTCAGAATCTTGTTTCTCCATGGTATAAATTGCTCTAAAGCTCTAAAAACCCTATCTTTCTTGCTCCTTGTGCTTAGGGTTTGCTCATTTGATGAAGAAAGGTGCTAGATGGACGAGTTCACAGCTTATGCTTGGATTTTCTACCCTACATGCTCATGTTTTCTTCTATTTGGGAGTTTATCTTCTAATTATAGGCAAGTTTTATAACTTGGTCCACGTTTATTGTTTACCATAAGCTTGCTAGCTCATGTTCTTGCTTTTAAATGATGATCCATGCATTAAAAACCTATGCTTCACTTGGATTTTGATTTTTATTATGTTCCCTATTCTGATCAGTTCTAGATGAACATGTGATCATGTGTATGTTATTCCTAAGGTATAATGTGACTTGTATTTGGTTGGTTTGACAACCGATGGTGCTAAACACCTATCAACCAATGGTCAATTTTAGGGTTTAAAGAAGACTTCTTCTATAAACACGTGTGTAGCAACCCGCACTTTTAAGTGTCTAAAAGACCTTAAAGTCACGAATCATTACTCATAAATTTCAGGATCAGATTCAAGAAATAATACAAAATAGTAAACAATTTCCATTAATGATCAAATACTTACATGTTTACATAAAAAGCTCCTCTAAGGAGTTACATAGCTTTTAAACAGAATTAACTTTTACATGTGTGAAGATAAACCATTAAGACTAAACCTTCATGATTAAACTGTAATGTCTTCAACATCTCTATTTGTACCCTCATGTCTACAAATCAAGTATATCTAATACCTAAAATGCCGACAAACAAATACACGTTCAGTATATTGCTATACTGGTATGTGGGTTCAAACAATAATCACAAGTAAAATATAAGCAAACATCTTTATCTTGCATATAAGAACATAAACTTGTTTTCCTATTCTAACCCATATCTAGTCAACTACCTCAGGTGTAATCATTGTCCCTCCGGAGCTCGTGTGCATTATTCTTAAGATCAGTCTAACCCAGGGTTCAGAATATTATTATTTGCTTTACATGATACTCATAGGAACTTTATAATTCGCAAGAAGTAAATAAACAAGCAAGCAGTTCATTTATCATTCAATCTCATCGAGAAACATCAGCAATCTCAGAATTCGATACATGTATTCATAATCATAACCACGTACCTTATGCCATCGCCCTGTGACGCCCCCAGATTTTCTAAAACTTAATCTAATGTGCAACGTCCAAATTGAAAGCCTCACCTCAGCGAGAATCCCAATTTAAACACCCCACACTAGGCTAAGAAGAAGAAAATCAGAGATTCAGAAGGAAACAACAGTAGCACATGCAGATGAACAATAATAAAACCATACACACATGTTCACCATTCAACATATAATTATAACATGAATTGTTACATCATTTGATATTACATATTGAACAGAAACTTATACATATACATGTACTACCACTAAACAACAGGATCTTAAGACAACAGGTCCACCTATACATTAGCTCGCCACACAACTCTCAACTATCTTGGTCTAACCCCTGGTTAAGATAAGACCACATATCACCATCAGGTTCTCATCATCTCATATCTTTTGTTTAGGTTGTGAGTTAGCATGAGCCTCAATCTCTTTTATGAAGGAGGACCTCTACTGTTGGGACCAGTCATGCAGATCTAACATGTACTTTAAGAGTGTATCCAAACATCCAAGCAACAGGGCATGTAATCAACAAGTATCTAAAACAAAGCATACTACATATGTGTCACCATGTATTCGCATTGTACTAAACAGATCTAGATGCACTCCTAAACTAGGTTTTAGGGATGTCTTGTGTTTGGACTAGGGATTAGGGTTACCAACCCTAATTCCAACATATTATGGTTTCTAAGATTACCAATTCAATTATGCATATTAGGTTTAACAATTTAATCAAAACAATTATCAAATTCTACTAACTAAATTGGAAATCTGGTAAAAAATAAAACTTTGATCCTAAATTTTGGGATAATGCCCCCGACCTCTTGGTCTCCCTTGATTGGGGGTTACCGGAAAGCGGGGTCATTACAATGTGACCCAATGGTGGTACCATTGCAACAACTGATGGTGTTGTCTTCATGACAACTGATGGTGGTGACTAAGGGTGTCAACTGACATTCACCCCTTAGGTCAGGTGTTGGCCTAACTAGAATCTTAGTGATTAACAACTAAGTACCCTAATGATGCTATCAATCAATGGTGATACTAGTTTGATATTCAATGGTAATTAATGAATATAGTGCTGATCTAACAACCTATGGTGACTTAATGGTCACTAGTGATGGTGTATCAGGTCTCCACAACCTATGGTGAGTTAATCATGTAGTTTTAGCATCAATTAAGCCTTAAACCAATTGGTTCTTGGGTCATTTGATGCAATGGTCAGACCTATGCTCCAGTTGATGGTTTTAATATATGAACTTGGCATTATGGTTAAGATATAATGTTTCTTCATCTAATAAATTGGAATGCTGCCTAAATGTAATATGTTGGCCCTAATAAATTGATTTAAATGGTTTCCTTTATGAGATCAACTTAAGAAGCTCATTTATTGACGGCTTGTTTCAACTAAACAATCGCTTGTGGGTTTTACCTCTACTCTTAATGGAATTTTTTATGTTGTTAATCAAGAGATGTCTAGGGTTAGATGGTGACTCTTTCTAGAGCACAACTCAATGACTTCATAGGTGGTTTGTTCAAGATGTTTACTTATGTAAATGACCAATGGCTTTACCTTTTCAACATTTAATGGTTAGAAGTTGATGCCTCAATATTCCCATTATTTTGGATGAAGTGTGTAGTTTAATGTTATTATTCTACTGATGAGAATTTGATGTTTCAATGCCTTAAACTTGTACTATTATACTTGCCCTCGTATGATTATGATTTATAATCACCGTAATGAATTAATGGGTAACCCTAATTAGGTGTAGCTTGTTATACCTCGATTGAATATAACTAAATGGTGGTAATTGGGTATGAATAGTCCTTGAATGATTAATACAATCATCGAGTACTCTCTTATTGTTGTTGGAACCCTAGTATGCTATAACCCAATTGTTACACCTTGATTTATGTGTGGGTTCATACTTGAGAATATTATGGAATGTGATGGTGATGCTTCACCTTATGTATCCATGATCTAATGGGGATACCGTCAATTAGGATTTGGGTATAAGTGTTTATTAGTAACATTAATATAATTTATCTTGTTATACCTAACTCTAATGCAAATAGATAAAGATGAGTATTCATGTTTAACATTCTTATATGATGGAATGATACTGAAATAACCTCCTTAATATGATCATAACCTTAATATGCTAATTGGTGGTTATCATAGCCACATGGTTGATACTTTATTATGCTAAACATGTGCATTATGAATATGATGAGGGTTAATCATATCTAGGTTCCTTGCATGATGATGTAATAAAGGAATGTTCTTAATGTTAATATAACCCTATTATGATTGTTTATAAATATATCATATCTCATTAATGCAATATTGTGTTGATCCGGTGTATTATATGTAAGTGATATTGTTGAGCCTTGTTATAAGGCATGCAAAGATAATGATGATCTTGCAGGGAATAGTATGATGGTCTTAATGACCTTTGGGCATGGTTGATCCCTAAATGAGGTGTATTCCTCTTGTGTTGATAAGGGTTGATACCATGTGATATTGTGAAAAGGATTTCTATCCTGTGATAGTATGATGACAAGTGTGGTCTCATGAATGGCAAGTGAATAATATCATGTAATGATGAGATGATGAACAATATGTCTCATATGTTTTATATCTTTTGAAATTGTTATATAGCAATGTTTTCTATAAGTGAATTAGGGTTTGTATGTCCACTTGTTTGATGCAGCCTTAATTCACCCAATTGGGAATAATTAATTAAGTGAAATTCTAATCATGTAGTGCCCTATGACATAGATCCATCTAAGTGTGAGAACTTTCCAGATGGTGAAATGAGTATTCCTAAGGGAAACTTGAAGTGCATACTATTGGGTATGTGGGGTGCTTGTCATCCTGAATCCAAGTGTTTAGGGGGGATGATTGTGATCATACCTAGCCCTTAGTTTGAGAACGATTGTGGTCGTGTCTCGGTGATTATATATGTGATGAGATTGAAGGACAATCGTAGTTGTACCACAGATGGTAGGGTATGTGTACCCACCTCCTTTCACTAGTGTCATGACCTATACCAAGGACAAACTAGGTTGTTAGCATCTTGACCTTATGTGTCACTGTGGTGGACCCGTACTAACCGAGGGCAGAGAAGATCTTAGGAGTCTGGCTCTTCCTAGATCTTGTATGGAATTGATTTCGACTCAGCAGTGGTCAGTTGGATTTTGAGTGATATCCTCAAACTCCTCAGAGCATAATAAAAGATGTAATATAGCCGTCTAGAAAATCTATTTAGGGTTACACACAACGCTTCATATTGGATGATAACCCTTATTGTTCTCTGTACATATAGATGATGTTTAATGCATTAAAAGATAGTAGATATTCTTATGTGGTGAATATGCTCATGTTATAAATGTGTACATACAATAGTCATGTTTAAGTTGATAGAGATATTATTATTGTTGGCTATGATTATGCCATTTGTTATCACATGTTGTTAGCTATGCTTATATTGTTAGCTATGCCTTTGTAACTAGAGATGCATATACTGCTAATCATGCTTATGCATATAGTTGTACTTATATTGTTAGCTCTACTTATGATGTTGATATGTTCAACTTGTTAAACATGTTGATGTTTTTAGCTATGCTTATGATACTAGACTTATTCATGATGTTAGAGATATTGTTTATAGGGATATGAGAATAGTCTGGCTAATTAAGATAGTTATTATCTGCTCCTTCATGTATTTTGTTAATCATCAGTGTTGTTGTGCTTATTTGTTATATATGATTAAACTGTTCAAACTATCTCATTACCTAAAAATGTTGTAATCAATAAACATTGTTGTACATTATATCTCTTGCTGGGACATGGGTCTCACCCATGTGGTTCGCCACAATCTTTTTAGGTCATCGGAAGTGACAAAAACAAACCTGTGGCAGTAAAGAGGAGTTATAGTAATGAATCTGTGAGAAAGTTGATTAGATGTTTAGTGTGCCCTAGAGTCGTCCCTGTACTCTTAGGTCCGGGTAGGAAAAGATTGTATATGGTGTTTCAAAATAATCAAAATTTTGTTAGTGTGTTAATGCTTTTTTGTGTGTCATATACAAATATTTGTATCATGTGTATATATGTTGTGGCTAAGGTGATAGAACAATTTGTATCAAATTCTTGTCATAGTATGGATACAAGAAATATATTGGGCTCTTATGTAAATGTTTCTGAGTGGGTGTTGATGTTGAAAATAGTTTTAATTTACCCATATTTTTTGGTATGTTGTTAAATTGGTGATTGATTGTGTTTTATGTTTTGAGTAATCTCATTTAGTGTAATGGGTTCTCACATAACTTGCCTAAGATAATCTAGTTTTTGGTAATCTAGTTTTCATATTGCCTTTTCTTGCCTTCCTGCTTAGTGTAATCAAAACAAACCCATTTTAAGCCCTTCAACCCTAATCTCTACTTTAGGAACGTAGAAACACAAACCTAGCTCTAGTTCCCCCTCTATCCCATAGGATCGACCCCCTTGCTTGCCTTTCATCTATACAATAACATGACCCCGTGCGCTTACGGGGACATATTTTAGTGTTGTGAGTGAACCTAGTTTGGGGACCTATAAATTCAAAAGATCACACATGTGTGCAATACCGCACCACTGTACATTCATTTGTCTTAAGGAAACTAGTATGTCCCTCTAATGACATACCAAAGAGTTCAATTGTGCTTTATCTGTGAATGAAGATGAGGACTTTCTGCTTAGCGCATATGCCATCATATTAGCCTTTCCTAGATGATAATCAATCATGCAATCATAATCTTTGATTAGTTCCATCCAGCAACGTTATCTCGTGTTTAATTCTTGTTGTGAAAACATGTACTTAAAAATTTTATGGTCTATGAAAATCTGACACTTCTCCCCATACAAGTAATGTCTCCATATTTTTAAGGCATGAATCACTACATCTAATTCCAAATCATGTGTAGGATAATTCTCCTTGTGTTTCTTGAGTTGTCGAGAGGCAAAAGAATCACTCATTTATCCTACATCAACACACATCCTAGACCATTCTTTGAAGCATCACAAAAGACAATGTATCCTTTCCCTTGTTTAGGTAACACTAAAATGGTGCACTGGTCAACTTTTCCTTCAAAAACTGAAAAGAGTGTTGACACTTGTCATTCCAAACAAAAGGAACATCCTTCCCGGTTAACCTAGTTAGGGGTGATGCTACAAAACTGAAGTCTTTAATGAATCTTCTGTAGTAACCTGCCAAACCTAGGAAACTGTGAATCTATGTTGGTTTCTTGGGCTACTCCCATTTTAAAACAGACCCTACACTTTTAAGATCAACACAAATACCTTTAGTAGATATGATATGTCCTAGAAAATATACTTTTGACAACCAAAACTCACACTTGCTAAACTTAGCATATAGCTTGTGTTGTCTCAACAAAGTCAATGCTTGACGAAGATGTTGTTCATGTTGTTGGCTATCTTGACTATATATTAGAATATCATCTATAAATACCACTATAAATTGATCAAGGAACGGTCAGAACACTCTATTCATTAGATCCATGAATGTTGTTGGTGCATTAGTTAGTCCAAATGACATAACTATAATCTCATAATGACCATACCTTGTCCTAAAGGCTGACTAGGGTATGTCATCCTCCTTAATCCGTAATTGATGATATCCTAACCTTAGGCCTATCTTAGAGAACATTGTTGCACCACGCAACTGGTCAAACAAATTATCTATCCTTGGCAGAGGATATTTTTTCTTTATTGTTACCTTGTTCAATTGTCTATAGTCTATACATAACCTCATAGATCCATCCTTTTTCTTTACAAAAAGTACCGGAGCACCCCATGGCAATGTACTTGGTCAGATAAAACCACAAAAGCTCCATGAACTTAGCTTCATACTCATTAATCTTCATAGGCCCTTGCATAATCCATTCAAATTGTGAGATTTTCTCGTCTAGGTACATATGAGGAAAGAATCTATTGATGAACTCACATCAGAATTCCTCCCATTCGACCTCAACATTAAGCCTTCTTTAATGGCCCACCAATGGCCAACACTTCCCTTCAACAGCTACACAGCATGTCTAACTTTGTCAATTTCTGGGATGTTAAGGATCTTAAAAGCTTTTTCTAACTCAATGAGCCATATATCTACATCTGATGGGTTAGCTGTTCCAGCATATTCTAGGGCTCCCACATGGCATATACATTCAAAAGTCTTACGAGAACTCAAAGTTTCATTGGAAACGGGTGCCCTAGGGGGGTGATACTAGTATCTTGTCCGCCATATGTGTTACTGTCATCATGAACTGCCCAAATAGAGCATGGAAAGTAGGGTTCTCCAGCATATTCTGATCCACCTGGGGATTCTCAGGCACTTGTTCTTCTCTTTCATGTTCCCTTGCATCTCTTCCTGGTGCAGCAATGTTGCTCTCAGCAACATGTTCTTCGTATTCTCCAGACAACTCTGAGCTTTACTTCTTCTTCTATATAAGCAGAAGTCACTATAAGATAAACTAGAGAACACTAGAATAGACTCAATGACCTTAATCCTATGTCCCTATTGACTCGGTGAACCTAAGGCTCTGATACCAAAAATTGTGGTGATCACTATCAAATTGATAGCATAATCGCACAAAACTATGCAGAAATAATCATTAACATCAGATTACCAAAAATTACTAAAAACTAAAACCGTTTTGCCAAGAGATCCACTACTAGGGAACTCTTTTTAGAAAGAACCAAACCATATATACATCATGGTTCACTTTGTACATACATTGTTCCATCACCTTGCAAGGATATGAGATAATAGTTGATTTACTAAAACATACATAAAAGCAACATTATGCATCGAGGCATACTAGCCAAAATATCAGATCAAATATAAAACTATTTACACACTATCACCTAAAGGATCTGAGAGTACAGGGACGACACATAGAACTCTATATCTACAAGACACATAACAGCACATTCAACCTGAACTGTTACTATTGTCCTTGTTGTTGTTGCCCTCTCTCTATTGTACGATCTCTACCTCCTTGTGCACATCCACCTAAAAAGTTGTATAACCCACAAGGTGAGATTACAAGTCCCATTGAGAGATATAACTCTCTGCCAACATTATTACTATTACAGTTAAACCTTTTGAATGTCAGTAGAAAAACCTATATTTGAATTAAACAAGTATAACTCATGATTTTATGCAAAGTAGAGCAGTCTCCTCATCTTATTAATTTAGATATTTATAACTGAGAAATAGATCATTTAATCACTTTTAAAAGGAATATGAATAACATGTATAACTATTACAAACTAAATAGTATAAAGACAAAACAAGGTTTCAACCAATGTTTTTGTATTTGATCCTTAAACAAATACGCTACATGGATGATTACATCTTTAAACATTCCATCTTATTATGTCCTATTGAGTTGGGAATATACCTTCCATCTCCAACTGACCACTGTGAAGTAAAGCATCAGTGCCATATAGGTCTATGGAAGATCTGTAATCTACAACCTCTCCTTTCTTGGTTAGTATGAGATTATTCACAATGACATTATGAGTCAATTTGTGATATAGCTAGCCTGGTGTATAGTGGCTCTTCACTATAGGGATACATTGTGTAGCATGTTCTCTTATCAGGGTATGACCCTTAATCAATCTTCATTATATCATGGTGTGGTCCGTTACCAATCCTGATTGTTTACAGAGTCACGGTACAATTGCACTCTTGTTAGGGTATGACCCAAACTCAATCATAATCTTCAGGGTATGGCCCATAGCCAATCCTATCAGTTAAGGATACAAGGAAGGATTTCAACTTGCACCCTTCATATTCAACAATATACATTCTGAGTAGAACTCGTTTCACCATTCAGCAAATCCTGACACTGAATGGATCTATGTCTAGGGCAACTACATTTTTAGTTTACTTAATAGTTTAAGTGCATTACAGTATCTTTTAGAATCAATCAAGTTACAAGCATGAATTGTAAATAAATACTATACAGAAAGGTGTAACATATTTTTGAGGGATCTTGAATAAATTGGTACATATCTTTCTACACTCATCCTAGGATCTCAATCCCCTAAACACCTCATTGGGAATTCATTCCTTCAACATTATCATTATCATGATCATATGTTTGGGTATCAAATCCTTAGTTCATTATTGAATAGTATCACCTTTCATTAGGTAATAACCAACTTTAGGTCATCAGACCCATATGCAAATCATACTAGTTATACAAGTATATCACATGGCCCACAAGGCCTTATATAATATGTATTATGCTAAATCATCATAGCACATACCTGGTTATGCTCATCATTTCACAACACCTGCATGGTTAGGATTTCATAACACATGTAATATGAAGTAAATATCATGACCATGTCATAAAGAGAATCATTCAAATTGCAACCTTCTCAGAATTAGGGTTAAGGTTATCCCTTGTAACTGATGTAGGGTTTACAAGTTCATATTTATCAACCAACCCTAATTCACATCATAAGAGTTATATTACTGCCATAAGTGTTCAAGCATACTTCATCAAGTATCATCAATTGATTATCAACATGAGGTGTTACCTTTCTCATGGGAGTAATACAAGTTCTCTTTCATCCTAAATAGGATATTAACTTCAACATTCTTATTACATTGATCTAACCTTATTTAAGGTTATAATCTACTCTTATTAAAGTATATCCAACTTATTACATTCAAGATGTATCCATTGATTACATTCAAAGTGTATCGGCCTACACTCATCAAGGTGTATCAGCATATATTCAATAAGGTGTATCAACCTTCACTCCAATCTTTGTATCAGCCTAGACACAATCACTTGTGTTGGCTTAGACACATACACTTGTGTTAGCCAAGGTATATCAAATGATATCATTTTTAGATATGGTTGTAGTAGTATCGTTTGTATGATTCTTGAGGTATATCAGCCATAGTATATTTTTGCATATCGGCCACCCTATCTCTTTGTGTATTGGCCACCATATCCTTTGTGTATCAGCCACACCATCAACTAGGGTATCGGACTCACCACCAACTAGGGTATCTGACAGTCTAATAAAATAGTATATCGACTACATCATGAACTAGGGTATCGGTCATACCATCAACTAGGGTATCGGCCTCACCATCAACTAGAGTATCGACCTCCCTAATCAAATAGTGTATAGGCCACTCAACATCAGCTAGGGTATTGGCCTAGATAACCCTTTGCATAGCGGTCATTTCTCAACATGAGGTGTCGGCCTCTAGGGTTTAATTTATATTGGGTGAACCCTCATCAACACCTTACTTTCTTTCAACTATTGACTTCACCATTACTTGGTATATCAGCCAAGACCTTAAGGTGTGTATTTCCCATACTTTACACAAGTATGTCAAGCTAAGGGTGTCTCCCATACACATGGGTTGGGTTAAAGGGATATCAGATTGTGTGTGTATCAAATTAAGGTTAGGACTTGACCGTATAGGCCATCCATGTTATGGTGCAAATATGTATGTGTTGAATTGGATATCTCATAGATGTCGGCCTGCCTTATTCTTAGCATTTAGGTGATAAGTTAAACAATTGAGAGGGTAGTAGTTCTAATCATGAAATCAAACCAACAGGATAGGATTTCATGTGTATCGGTTTCATACGTATACCCTTGTATCGAGTCAGGGTTTTTCACCAATCAAAATCGATTTATGCATATTGGTTTCATCATCTTCAAGCTCCACTTTTTCATTGATTACTACTCTAGTTCACGGTTAACAGCCCCATATATCCAATAGAACTCATAGAACCAACAATCAAACAAGAAAAGTCAAAGTAGAAAAGGAATCACCTAGTATTGCATGATAGAAGGTGAATAATAATAAAGTTGAGATTAAGTTATATAACCTACCCCAAGATAAACTCAAGAGCTTCAAGCTTCAAAGCTTCATGTTCCCAAGATTGAAGATGACTTATCAAAAGTCTAAGGCTCGATCACAACACCTCTTTATGAAAGAAGATATCATAGTTAGGAACTTTGTGAAGAAAGAAGAGAAGGAAAGAATCATGATCCAAGAATCATAGTCTTTCCTAGGTTGAAGATGATCATGGCTTCACCTTAGGAAAGATTCTTGACCTTCCCTTTGCTTCTTGATCTACTAGGATTGTCCTCCAAGAAAGAGATGGTAAAGGAGTCAAAAGTTTTACTAGGAGGTGAAAAGAGAGGTATATATAGTTGAGGTTTATGGAAGAGAGTGTGTACACTACTATAGAAATGGCTTATAACGTCATATTTATAGGCGTCGGTTGTATACAACAAACCGACGCCTAAACCATAAAGTGTCAGTTATATATATAAACCGACATCTATCTATGACGAGTGACCAGACACGGGTATCACTTTCTATTTAGTAGTGGTTGCTTAATAAGCAACTGATGCCTAAAATTGACTGCCAAATCCAAATTTTCCAGTGAAAAACATTACCTCCAAAATTTAACATACAGCATCGGTTTTTAAAATAGAAACCGACGACTAAAGGTTTTCCACGAGACAAAAATTTTGGCCCATTGTTATCATCGGTTATCTTACAAAAACTGACGTTGATGTGTTTTCGCGCACTTAACCGCAAAATTTTTCACCTCCCTGTGGCATCAGTTTTTCAACGAAAACCGACGACTATGGTCATAATTCGAGAACATTTATTTTTTTCGGCATATATAGATAGACGTCGGTTTTTCTATTTGGAACCGACGACTATCAGTGAACATAACTGTCAGTTTATTGGTGGTAACCTACGCTTAAAGTTTTAAGCATCGGTTTAGGGTAATAACCCACGCCTATTGTTAACTTAATAGAACTTGCGCAAGCCAAGCTCTTCCCCTTTCTCTATTTCATTGTCAATTTCACTAGGGTCTGGAAATTAGAGATTTTGTCGCCGTCTGCTGCTCTTCTGCCTTCCCTGTTGCCACCGCTGCCACCGCCACTCCTGCCTGCCACTCCTGCCGCTGCTGCTACTACAGCCGCCTACTCCTCTTCTTCCTCTTACTGCTTCCGCATCTGCCTCTTCTTCCTGCTATTGCTGCCACCTACTTTTCTTCCTCCTGCTACTGCTGCCGCATCCGCCTCTTCTTCCTCCTACTGTTGCTGCCACTGTAAGGCTCCGCCTCTTCTTCCTATTGCGCCACTACCACCGTTGTCGCTGCCCGCCTGCCGATCTCTGACAGGTACCAACAACTAACCAAATAGTTTGTAGACTGTGTAGTGTTACTCTTTGTTAATTCACGAACACGAGCACCCACTTAGTTTTATTTTTTGTCGTGGTCAATAAGGTACCACCCACTTTTAAAACTGAAGGATACTTGTTCGCTCGCCAGAATTGAGATCTTCTGCCTAAACTTACGCAAGTAGATCAGAGTACAGAGCATATAGATGCCTCTCTTAAATAGCATATACTTATCTACTCATTCGTTCATCTAATGATTTTGTATTTGTCACATTATTTAAATTTAGGGCTTTGTATTTATTCATCTACTTTTTAAAATTATTTAATCATCTACTGATTTATATTTGTTTATCAACTGAGTTGTACTTTTTTATCTATTGCTTTGTATTTGTTTATCTATTGATTACATTTATATATCTAATGCTTTGAGTTTACTTATTTAGATGTTGCTATTGTAAATCAACCTAGGATGTGAACAAATCTTGTGCTTGCATATATTTATGCTTCTAATCATCATGCTTGACCTAATTCAGTAAATTTTGATGCATGTTGAAAAAAAGATTTAAACTTGTCCATTCTAGCATCCGAATTTGATTTGATTATATGCTTTGAACCTTGAAACATGCGTGTTAAAGATACATTGATGTCTGAAACTTAACTCACATGTATTTGTTGGCCTAGAAACCCGTCCAAGATTTACTCATTAGGAGTAAATCTTGGATAGTCCTCGGTTTGGGATTGTTCTTGAATACCTAATCTCACTTAGGATGTAAGTGTATAGTGTGTATTGGGTTTTCAAGAAAATTTTGGGAGCATTTCCCCATTTGTTCTTTAAGTACATATGTACTTGGAGAACAACGGGGAAATGCTATCGAAATTTTCTTGAAAACCCAATACACATTATACACTTACTAGTGAGATTAGGTGTTCAAGAATGGAATAGGTGGTACACATTTATTATATATAAGAATGACAGCACATGTATTTTTTGGCCTAGAAACTCATCCAAGATTTACTCAATAGTAGTAAATCTTGGATAGTCCCCGATTTGGGACTGTTCTTGAACACCTAATCTCACTTAGGATGTAAATGTATAGTGTGCATTGGGTTTTCAAGAAAATTTCGGCAGCATTTCCCCGCTGTTCTCCAAGTACATATGTACTTAGAGAACAAACGAGGAATTGTTGCCGAAATTTTCTTGAAACCCCAATACACACTATACACTTACATCCTAAGTGAGATTAGGTGTTTAAGAACAGTCCCAAATGGGGGACTATCCAAGATTTACTCCTAATGAGTAAATCATGGATGGGTTTCTAGGCCAACAAATACATGTGAGTTAAGTTTGAGATGGAGCGACAAAAGCTTCACGTCATTGTTGTCTTTATTGAAAGAAATGCATCCTGAAGGAAACGAGCTACCAATCTCAACATACCAGGTAAGGAAATTGTTGTGCCCAATGGGAATGGAGTCCAAGAAGATACATGCATGCCCGAATGATTGTGTATTATTTCAAAAGGACTATGTGGATTTGAAATATTGTCCAAAATGTGGTGTGTCACGGTATAAATTGACGAATTCTGGGGAGTCCAAAACTGGTTCTCCTGCCAAGGTGATGTGGTATCTACCTATAATATCATGGTTTCAACACTTGTTTGCCAATCCGATAGATGTGAGGAATTTGAGGTGGCATGCAGATGTTAAGAAAAATAATGATGGGATCCTACGACATGCGTCTGATTCGCCACAGTGAAAGAAGATTGATCTATTGTACCCTAAATTTGGTGAAGAATTCAAGAATCTAAGACATGGGCTTTGTACAGATGGGATGAATCTGTACAGGACATTGAGCATCCAACATAGCACTTGTCCAGTCATGCTTGTTATATACAATCTTCCTCCCTGGTTGTGTATGAAAAATAAGTATGTTATGTTGTCATTGTTGACATTGGGCCCTAAACAACCTGGAATGATATCGATGTTTATCTTGAACCTCTGATTGATGACTTAAAGAAACTCTAGGGTGAAGGTGTGATGACCTATGATGCTTCACAAAGAGAGACATTTTGTTTGCACGCTATCTTGTTTTGCACTATTAATGACTTTCCAGCATATGGGAATTTGTCTGGATATAGTGTCAAAGGAGCTAAAGTGTGTCCTATATGTGAAGAGAACACTGATTCAACAAGACTAAAACATGGCGGCAAGACTGTATATCTTGGTCATCGAAGGTTTCTTCCAAAATTCCATCCATATCATAGGAAGCGCAAAGCATTCAATGGATGGAATGAGGAACGGAGTGCACCTAAACCTATACCAGGGGAGGTGTTTTATGAAAGAGTAAAAGACTTTGTCAATGAATTTGGTAAGAGATCACAATGTACAATGGCCACACGGAGTGACAAATCTTTATTCAAGAAGAAGTCAATATTTTGGGATCTTCCTTATTGGAGTTCTTTGATAGTCAGGCATTGTATCGATGTCATGCACATTGAGAAAAATGTTTGTGATAGCATCATTGACACTCTGTTGAATATACCAGGTAAGACTAAAGGTGGGATAAAATCCAGACTAGACCTATGTGAAATGGGAATAAGGTCAAAATTAATAGAATTACGTGAAATGGGAAATCGGAGAACATACTTACCTCCCGCTTGTTACACGTTGTCTAGAAAGGAGAAGAAAGCTTTTTGTGAATGCTTGGTAAATGTTAAGGTACCACAGGGTTACTCATCCAACATCTGTAGATTGGTATCAATGAAAGATCTAAAGTTGATAGGTCTTAAATCTCATGATTGTCACACTCTAATGCAACAAATATTGCCGGTGGCAATTCGAGCTATATTTCCGAAGCATGTAAGGTTTGCAATCACCGGACTTTGTTTCTTTTTCAACAATCTGTGCAGCAAAGTTATTGACCCGGATACTCTCGATACTTTACAAAGAGAAGTGGTTGTTACCCTATGTCAGCTTGAGATGTATTTCCCTCCTTCGTTCTTTGATATCATGGTACATCTTGTTGTCCACTTGACTAGGGAAGTGAAAATGTTGGGACCAATTTTCTTGCATTGGATGTATCCCTTTGAACGATACATGAGCATTTTTAAAAGTGATGTTCGAAACTGTTATTGGCCTGAAGGGAGTATTATTGAGGGTTATGTGGCGAGAGAGGTTATGGATTTTTGCAATGACTTTCTGAGTGGTAATGACACTCCTGGTAATGACAAGAATATTGAGGAGCAATTTGGCAAAGGCATTTTGGGATCACAGGTTAAACTAATCAGCCGTGAGCAGTTGGAACAAGGTCACTTGTATATTTTACACAACATGGACAAAGTGAGTGTTTATATCAAGGAACATACCAATTTCATCAAGAGACAATATCCTCAAGCCAATTGAATGTGACTTGCTAGATCGCATAACAAGACATTTATTAAGTGGTTTGAAGATAAAGTCTTACATCAACTATCTCAAACATCAGATGATATTACTGAAACTATCAAATGCCTTACCTTTAAACCAAAATTGAATGTTATCTTATGAAGGGTATGAAATTAATGGATTCATATATTACATAAAGCGTCAAGATGATAAGAGTAGCGTCCAAAATAGTGGGGTCACCCTTCAAGCATCGACTATGTTTTTTGCAAGTGCAAAGGATAAGAGTCCACGTGAAGCTAAAATGTCATATTACAGTGTCATTGAAGACATATGGGAGTTTGACTACATAGATTTCAGAATTCCACTCTTCAAATGTAATTGTGTTGATAATAGCAAAGGAGTTATAGTGGATGAATTGGGTTTCACTTTAGTGAACTTTGAAAAGATTGGCGAGAAGGGTGAACCATTCATATTGGCATCACAGGAAAAACAAGTATTTTATATCGATGATCATGCAAATGATAAATGGTCGGTTGTTCTTCATGGTAAAATATGGTTCATTGAAGATCCTATAGATGAAGAAGAGTACTATGATAAGTATGATGACTCCAGTCCATTCTCAGTTGGGTTGCCAACACCACAAAATATTAAAGCTAATGATGACTTGTATGTGCGCGGAGATCACAATGAAGGATTGTTAATTGATAAACGATCGCAATATTAGAGTCATGCATGTTTATATTTTTTTATATGTTTCATTTGTATATGTGAACTATACAATGTTTCATTTTTCAATGTTTCATTATCTTCTAGTTATGTCAAATGTTAAATGTTTGATTTTTTAATGAAATTTTCAGATGGCTGAGCATGGGCATGATGACCATGATGTCCATGATGAGCATGGTGAGGATACCAATGTGCCGCCTCACAATGTAAGTTTTAAAAATATATCATATATTTCTATCTATATGTCCATTTATAGTTATATCCTATAAGTGTGTTTATTTTGTCAAATTTTAGGTTGATGATGCACATGTACCCTCTGAAGCACTTGAGGCACTTGATGAGCAGTACCAAAAAGTTGACAAGAGAAGGGGCATCACTATGATGAAGAAGTTAACAGCGCTAAGGGACAATGGACCCAAACTGGTTGTGGATTTTGATAATGCAGGCAATGCAATTGGAGTGAACCGCAATTCGTTTATTTCATATCTTGGGTTTGTTACTCGTAGCCATTGTGGTTGTAAGATTGATTCTTGGCATAAAGCTCCTAAGGGGAAGAAAGACTTAATATGGAAGGATTTATGTGTGAGTTATTATTATTTGCAATTCTATTTTGTAGATTACTAATTTTTTGGATACTAGTTAATAGCAATTCTATTTTGCATAGTATATTTGTGTTGGATGAAAAGTTGCATCATAAATGTGTGATGCAATGTTGTGGGAGGGTCCTAAGGAACTATAGGACAAATCTCACCCGAGAATACATAAAAGATGGTGAGAAGAGGAAGAAGTTAGCCACTGAATAGTGGAACTTCCTGGACCCAGAAGAATGGGACGTGTTTGTTGCTTCAAGAAAAACTAATGAATTCAAGGTATTAGGTGTTCCTCCCTATTTTATTAATATACGTTGTATTCACCGATTCAAGATTAACCTTTAGTGTTACTAACCAAATCAATGTGCATACTAACTAGGCTATCAGTGAGGTGCAAAGAGTAAGGCGTGCACTGAATGTGCATGACCACACAATGGGTCCAAAGGGCTATGCAGGCATTCGCCAAAGACTACAGGCTGAGTGTACTACTCAGTCTACTGCTACTCAGGAGTCCTCTACTATAGGTATCGCACCTCTGCCTCACCATGATGTCTGGATAGCTGGGAGGCAAAACAAGAAGGGAGAAATAAAGAAGCCTGCAACTACTGAGGCGGCTGCAAAAATGGTAAAATACAACTCTTAGAGAAATCGTTCGAATATTGATTATTTGTGGTGTTTACTTACTTACCAATTTCTATTGATGGCGATTAGCAGGAGCTGCATAAGCTGAGGAAACAAGGCAAGTTCATCCCTGAGGGCACAAGGGATGAATTGACAATTGCTCTGGGTAACCCAGAGCATCCTGGACGTGTTAGGGGTGAAGGAACTGGTGTGGGCATCAAAGCATTCTTTGGGCCATCCCAGCGTAAACATGTCTCAAAAGCGGGAATTTCACAGGAAGAGGTAGAATATTCTTTTTTTAGAATGTTACTATAAAAGGGAATTCAATAATCAGAAGCTAACGTTTCTTTAATCCATGTATAGGTAGATAAGATAGTTGATAGGAGAGTTGATGAAGTAGTTGATAAGAGAGTCAAGGAAGCAGTTGATAAGACACTCCATGAAGCAATGAGCAAGTGGCATGCATCTCTGACTGCCACTCAGATAGTACCTATGGCGTCCCACTCTACTGCTACTGCAGAGGTTGGGAGTAATCTTGTAGACCCACCACCTAGCACATCCGTTGTAAGTATTTTTATGACATAGTAGCTAGTCTTTTCAAGATGATATGTTTTCAAGATGATATGTGTATATGTATATAACATTCTTTATGTAAATTTGTAGGGGTTGAAGCCATGCCATCTAAAAAGTAAAGAATATGTTGTTGTAGAGGCGTCGGCTTACCCATCCCTTCCAGGGGAAATGTTTTATGAGTCTTCATTACCATATGGTTGGGTTCGTGTGAGCCCGCTACATATATTCCCCAGTTGGATGGATCTTCCATTTCCATATGCCCACCCAGATTGTGAAACGCTTGGTGAGGCGGAAGGAGGAGTGATATTGTGGCCGAAAGTGGATTTCATCTATACGGAAATTGTATGGTAAATTTACATTACGTTAAATTGTTAGTGTGTATATATGAGGTCAATTGATCTGAAATTATATATACAGGTTAAAATGAAGACACCCAGAGCATCTAGGCCTCCACCTCCACCTCCTACATTTCCAAGTTGGGTTCCACAAGACCTACCTGCCCCGTTAGGTCCTAATTGTAGGGATATGGTAGTATGGTTAGGCAAACATGATATAAATTGCCCTATAACTATTTGTATAGATGCGTATGCTGGAGGTCAATCATACAAAAACAAACTATTTATACAAGATATTTTGGAGTTGTCTGGCTATGATTGGCTGAATACATCTATGATAGAGATATGGATAAGGTGAGATCTTGTTTATACATCCATCTACCTTGTGTAGGATCCGATGATCTGGTTTCTTATATATTAATGCATACATAATACATGTTTTGCAGCTACTTAGACAAGATATGTGCAGATTTTTCATTTGAACATGTAGGATTTTTTATTACATCTTTGATTAGTCTAGTAGCTAAAGACCCTTCGTCAGTTCAACAATACTGTTGTGATGCTTTTACAAATTTTGGTCAAAATAAGAAGACGGTGATAATATCTCCATTCAATGTGGAGTAAGTTTACTTTTCTTATAATTTGAACTTAAGAAAATTACATTTTTATTGTGGATTTTGAGTTATTAATTTTTAACTTTTTTACTTCTAGGGGTACGCATTGGGAGTTACTAGTTATTGTCCCTGGGACGTTCACTGCTATTATCTAGATCCTAAGGGGACTAAATTGAATCCAACATATGAACACGCAATGAAAATGGCATTATTTCGGTGAGAAATATTTCATTTGTATATCTATTAACATATATTATTACATTACTATTTAATTATGCAATTTATTGTGTTACATTAACATGTAGGGGTTTACATAAGTTCAAAAAGGCTGGAGGAAAGTCCCCAGGAAAAAGAACCAGCCAATAATTTGGGAGAACGTTGAAGTAAGTTCCCGACTCCAATGTATATATTATTTATGTGAACTGTGCTTAGTTGTATTTTTTAATATTTTGTATGTTTCAAATGATAGTGTTCTACACAAGACAACGGCTGGGCATGTGCATACTATGTGATGTGATTTATGCACATGATTATCAAACATGCCGCAGTGGACATCGATAACATACATGAGGTATTATATATAGTCTCATTAGATAATATGAAATATATCAATCTTATTTATATATTATTAATTATATATATACATCATTCTCTTTGTAGGTGTTTAAAACTGACCCCACTACAGGTAAGGCCTTATCAGATGTACATGCTCCTTATATGACGGAAGAATTAAATGATGTAAGAGAAGAATGGGCAAAAGCCATACAAGTAGTGGGGGTTTTAAAATATAATTGGGATGTTGATAGCAATAATGACTAAAAAATGTTTATACATGTGTGAATGTGAAAATTGAATGGAATTGCAAGTTGCTACATGAAAGTTTCTACATGTGTTTGAATGTTTCTACATTTGTGAATGTGAAAATGAAAGGAACTGCAGGCTGCTACATGAATGATTCTACATGTGTGAATGTAAAAATTGAATGGAACTGCAGGTTGCTAAATGTGTGAAAATGAATCTTGTTAATTTTGCAGGTTTGTAGCATGTTGTTGGTTGATATCAGTGGATGTCATAAACTTGTAGTTCAGAACTGAACTATGGGTTTTTGCATACTGCTGACCAGCCATAGTAGGCCTGCAAATTGATAAGAAAAAAAATCAAAATATAGGAGTCGGTTATTAGTCGAAAACTGACAACAAAGGCTTACAGTGTCAGTTAATAGAAAAAAACCACCACCTAATGTGGCTAGACAACACGGTGATATGGTGTCATTTATTACTAAGAAACTGACGCCTATGGTGTCCTAGATGGTGCCCTTTTTGTGGCGCGAAGGGTTTGGGCATCGGTTTCCCTACTAATAACTGACGCCTATAGTGCCCATGTTGATGCCCTTTTTGTGGCACAAAGGGTTCTGGCATCGGTTTCCCCACTAATAACCGACGCCTATAGTTCCCCTACTGATGCGTTTTGGGTGGCGTGAAGGGTTCTGGCATCAGTTTTCAAACTGACACCTAAGGGTTCACCTTTTAGCGTCGCCCACATATGTGTCGCTTTTTAACCATCGCCAAAGGCCTTAAATAACTAACACTAAAGGTCGGTTCTGTACTAGTGGTATAAGGTGTTATCACCATGTGCACTTAAGTGACACGTGTCCATGCATGGTAGCTTCATGCATCCATAATTTTATTCCCATGCACACCTCTTAAGGATAATCCATAGGCATGATATCAGCCATTTGGGTATCTTGTTTGACAAGATATCATCACCCAATCTTACTTTATATTCAAACTAATTTAACTTTTGCAAGGAACATGAAAACAGATAGGCTTCACCTACCTGAGGTGCTTAGACTGTCATGAACACCTTTAAAGGTTAATAAACTGATATGAGACCTCCTCTATGGCTTCCAAGCCGATACGCACTCCCATATACACTTCATAACTCGACACAACCCCATTTAGGGTTCAAACCGCTCCACAATTCTTTGGTTCTTTCACCATAAAGAGTGTTATCATTCAACCAAGATTCAAACAAGGTGGCCCTTATTTATTTTTTCTCTAGTTGATACTAAGAGAGAGAAGAGACATTCTAGAGGTGATATTTTATACATAAACCCCTCATTTGGGTGAATTGCAATTATTTCCGAAGGTATCATATAAAGCACAAACACTTTTCAAATAAGTTCAAAATTAAGAAATAAACTCTTCTCAAGTCTTAATTACTTTTCAAAATATTAAAACAAGGTTCTAAACAACTTACTTAGTAAAATAATTCTAGGGTTATCCCAAAACCCAGGTCAGGGGTGTTACAGTAGGATATTGGGACTCTCCGTTCCCTATTCCAGGACAAGAATAAGGACACCTCTTGGGTGAAATCTTCTATAGGTAGATCAGCCACTATATCTCCTTTAGATGTGCATCGATGAAACATATCATCTTGTGTGCTCTTAATGTGCCACAAAATCTGGAGTGCCAAAGATGGTCTTAGATGTCAGAGATCCAAGGTCGGATATCTAGGAGCGCCTACTAATTTCAAGTTTGTGGAAGGTCGAGTTGAGGAAAAAGGCAACGATGGTTCTTGATTTCTAGTTTTCAATTTTGTCATGGATTGCTTTAGGAGGTTCTCTTATATAGTTTAGGACATATGAGGTCTTCCCTATGATTTGGACAATATGATAGAGAGTTGGGGGGGGGGAGTTTTAGTCTATTTAAGATGTTCAAGGCCATGAGTCCCATTGAATCCAAGAGCGGTCTTCTCAAGAAGATGTGCCAATGGCTTCTAAGAGGTTTCCTCCTACAAAGACATCGAGCAGAATGGCTAGTTCAAGATGGGATATTAGAAGCACCTCATTAAAGTCCCTATGATATTGGGGCAGACGAGGAAGATGTGCCCTTCATTGGATAAATCTATAGTGGTTGGGACAACTTTGGGCAAAGAAAGGGTCAGGTCCATGGAAAATACAAACTTGACTATAAGTAGGATTATCTATGTTAAATACCTTTTAAATTTCTTAAACTGATCAGGATATCTAGAATTATCTAAGTCGGACCAAACTTTGTGGGTTACCTAATTTGGATATAAGGATTTCAAAACTCTCAATGGCTTCTTGATTTGGAAAATCATATTATTTATATTTTTCCTTCTTGGATAAAAATGAATTAATCATATATAATCATTTAACAACAAATTTGGGGACACTTACTTTAGAAAAGGTTCTATATTCATGGTTTATGTCCATATAATAATTATTAGGTTGAGTTGCTCCTATAATAGGGTAAATATTACTTTAATCCCTTTGGCATTATTAATTGACTAATTAGGTTTATTTTGATGAAATCAAATTACAAATTGAGTTCCCAAAATGAAACTATTTCCAAATTCAGTGGGAACATTATAGAGTCTCATGATCATATAAAAATTTTAACTTCAACAACACAAAACTTAAAATTTAAATATTAGGGATGAAACTAATAGGATGTTATAATTCTACCTGTTTTAACTAAATTTTATCCTTGAACTTTCCTTAGACTACTACCCATCTTAGGGTTTCACTCACCCCTTAACTAAGTTTCATAGTTCTACACATAAAATATAGGGTATTGGTTCCACTTTGACTTCAACTCACTTATCTATGTCAAATTATCTACCCTTTGTATGAATGGTTGGTCTTATTATGTACCTAATTAGGTTTAGGTGGCTATATGTCTCAAACATTTAATGTTGACTCTTGTTTTCTTTGTCGCCTTTAGATACATCTCACCAGACATATATTCAGAGGTGACATATCTTATAGTGATTATCATATCACCTCCCTCGTGCACATTTCCCATATCACATGCACTTAAAAGGGAAAAATACACATGACTATGCACACAACATTCTCTTTAAAATAAACCATAAGCATGTGTCTCATACAACAAACACATGGGAAAAAGAGAGAGCATGTTATATATAGTTCTAGAGTTAACATAAAAGTCCAAAACATCTAGGCACATAATCCTGATCATTATCTAAACTTTTGTCTCTTGTCTATACCTCTACTTTAGTTTCCAATATCTTTCAACTACTTCTACATCTAGGGTTAGAACATATGAATCTTGTTTGTACCTTGTGGTCATCTACCTATTTGCTCTAATACCATATTGTAACGCCCCTCTAAGCATATATATATATATATATAAGCATATATATATATGATCAGCAGAAGCAAACCCCATGTTGTCCATAAGAAGGGTGACTCATCTTGAAGGACATCACAAAAATATGATATACATAGCAACAAAATAAATGAAACACTATGCATTGATTATAAATATACATTCATACATTGTTCCTAAAAGGGAAACATAAACTATCTCATCTTGATCTCAAACCTAATGCATGTAGTCTTAGTAAATCTAAAGCATGAAATAAAAACTAGACTAGATAATCTATTGAGTGAAAAATGGCACCCCATCAAGCTAAAGTGTCCTTGATGTCAGCTACACTAAAGGGCTCACTTCAATTCTCTTTTCTCCTTGATCTAGGGACATCTCATCCCACGGCAATGTGAAACCAAGAAATAATGTAAGTAAGTGGCACTAGGCATTTTATAAGAACTAAAAGATAAGCATATATACTTCAAGTAAAACAAACTTGACATGGCTTAACATTAAGAATTATCATTACACTTTTGTTTTCATTACATCAATGAATTAAGAAACATCACCATATGCAACCTATATGAAACTGTCCACATGGGGCACATCATGCCCAAAAATCCCATCATTTCTAGGAAGCCCATAAGGACCATAAAGGTCCATCATTGCGAGAAGCATATAATAAGTTGCTTAACTCTCTTTTCTAAATCATTAATATAACTATTCTTATCTTCTTATTTAGCTTTCTCTGGACACATGTACTATGGCACATGTGTGTCATGACATGTACTAAGGTGCCTAGGTCACATAACTGGCACATAGGGCCTGAGTTATCACTAGAACAAATAACACCTTTAGCGTCGATTAAATAAGCCTTTTGACGTCAATTTCAAAGTGACGCCCAAGTAGGTGACACTAAAAGTAAATGCCTTCAGCATCGGTTACATAACCGATGACACAAAGCCTTCCCTGATTACAACTCAAATCAAAAGTGCCAGTAGTGGGACAATAGGTGTCGGTTATTAGTTCCAAAACTGACACCACTTCCCAGCCCGAACAAAAAAAATTGGCCCCAGGTTAGACCATAGGTGTCGAGTTTCTAAAATTAACCGACGTCGTTGATCTCAAATTGTTGTCGGTGTTTTATATTTAACCAACGACTATGTTTTGGTTTTTTTTCTTCTCATCTTGCAGGCCTACTGTCCAGCTGGTCAACAAGATGTAGAACTGACAGTTCAATTCTGAACTACAGGTTTACATGATCCTTTGATTTCAGCCAACAACAGGCCCCAAACCTACCATATTAACAATATGGACAATATTATAATATATGGATCATGTGATTCACACACATTTATAAGCACATTTAATTTCATATGTTTCATCACACACATGTAGAAACTTGTAGTTCCATCATCATCATCATCATCATATGAGACTATCTAATATTTGTAGTATGGTATTGATTTCCAATGCAGCATACCTATTTTTTGCAAACTGATTTCAATTCAAATATGTTTGGTTACACAATATAAATTAACTTCAATATTATAAAATGTAGGCTTACTTAAGTCATGGTTAGTTTGTTTTCATAATACAAATGCAAAATGAAAATGAAAATGAAAATGGCATAGTTATGAACATGCAGCGGTGTTGTTGTCCAAAACAGTAACTAAACAAGGGGCTTGTTGTACCCCTAAAAATACACATAAGTAAAATAACAGGGAAGAGAGAGATACAACTAGACTAGATACACAACTTAAACAACAACAACATGGTCTGGAATCAGCAATTGTGAGGGCCTTTTCATTGTGGTGGTCTTCCCCTACCCTTTTAACAACAAAAAATAGCTATGAAGTTTGATTTTAAGACAAAAAGTGGAAACACAAAATAAGACAGGAAAGTAAATTTGTTGATTGGACCTACCTTGGTTTTTTTGTTGATGTTGAGGTGGTGTGGAGCTCGTCATTGTCTTTGGATGAATCTAAACTGATGGTGATAGGGAAATCGACGATGCCAAAAGGAATAAAAGGGAAATTGGGTGTGTTCTCATCATCATCATCATTGTTATCCTCTATCGAGTACACAAATCATTTGAGATGATCGGGCGTCTCATTGTTGATGTTGGTTATCCAAACCTTGATGGTATTATGGTCAATCAGACGAAGAAAAAGCATGTCACTATGGCCCAATAGCATCTTCCTAACCCACTCACACCAATTGGATGTGGATACAAGATTTCTAACATCATCATACTTAATCTCGATAACATATGTTGAATTTCCAAAATTTAGGTACTCTTAACCAGCCTTGTAGCATCTTTCGTTTAGATAATGCCAATGTTTAGGTATAGTGAGTTGTGCTAAGGAACAATTTTCTAGGATGATGTCCAACTATTCTTCATCAGGGAATAGTAACATTGGGGTAGAGGCCTAGGCCATGGTGACTGTCTAAGATCTAGATGTTATGCCTACCAACAATGTAAAATAATGTTGAAAAAAGTAATATAAAAAGTACTAATAATAGACAACAACATGGGTTATTTCATATTCATGACAGAGAAATAATTGTTTCATACGAATGCATAACATATTTTCTACGTAGTTAACTACAAATGAAGCAAACATAGTCAATAAAATACAAATTGGCATTCATTGCACTAAGTTATTCATTGCATTTGTTAAACTAGAAAGAAATGTGTAGCTAGTAGTACATAGTGAAATAAACATGGGGGTAGAGGCCCAGACCATGGTGAAATAAACTGAAAAACCAATTATACATTACATTTTTACTAAGTATCATCATCATCATCATCATCATTTTAATCACCATCAATCATCATCATCATCATCAACATCATCATCATCATCATCTCCAGTAGGGGCCAACCATCATCATCATCTATTCATCATCATCACCATCACCATCATCATTGAAATTACTTAGCATACAAATCCTTGAATCAAACAATTGATTACATGAAAATCACAAATAATTTTTTCATCTAATTACATATTTGGAACAAGCAACTAAAGATGTTTTCATTAGACAACTATAGATGTAACCATTTTGCATGAGATAGGTTACATATTTGCATGAGATAGGTTAAATGTCATATATGTCTTCTTGATCATATGAATGTTACAGTCTTCTTGATGCACTTAAGTGACACGTGTCCATGCATGGTAGATTCATGCATCCATAATTATCTTCCCATGCAAAACTCTTGAGGATAATCCATAGGCATGATATCACCCATTTGGGTATCTTGTTTGACAAGATATCATCACCCAATCTTACTTTATTTTCAAACTGGTTTAACTTTTGCAAGGAACATGCAAACAGATAGGCTTCACCTACTTGAGGTTCTTAGCATATCATGAACACCTTAAAAGGTTAATAAATTGATATGAGACCTCCTCTATGGCTTCCAAGAGGTTACACACTCCCATATACACCTCATAACTCGACACAACCCCATTTAGGGTTCAAAACGATCAACACTTCTTTGGTTCTTTCACCACAAAGAGTGGTATCATTCAACCAAGATTCAAACAAAGCACCCCCTTCTTTCTTTTTCCTCTAGTTGATACTAAGAGAGAGAAGATACATTCCAGAGGTGATAATTTGTACATAAACCCCTCATTTGGGTGAATTGCAATTATTACCGAAGGTATCATATAAAGCACAAACACTTTCCAAATAAGTTCAAATTTGAGAAATAAACTCTTCTTAAGTCTTAATGACTTTTTAAAAGATTAAGACAAGGTTCTAAACAAATTACATAGGAAAAACTTCTAGGGTTATCCCAAAACCTAGGTCATGGGTGTTACAACAGGATACTGGGGCTCGACGTTCCCTATTCCAGGACGAGAATAAGGACACCTCTTGGGTGAGATCTTCTATAGGTAGATCAACCACTACATCTCCTTCAGATGTGCATCGATGAAACGGATCATCTCGTGTGCTCTGAATGTGCCACCTAATCTAGAGTCCCAAAGATGGTCTTAGATGTCAGAGATCCAAGGTCGGATCTCTAGGGGCGCCTACTGATTTCAAGTTTGTGGAAGGGAGAGTTGAGGAAAAAGGCAACGATGGTTCTTGATTTCTAGTTTTCAATTTTGTCATGGATTGCTTTAGGAGGTTCTCTTATATAGTTTAGGACATAGTAGGTCTTCCCTATGATTTGGACAATATGACAGAGAGTTGGAGGGAGTTTAAGTCTATTTAAGATGTTCAAGGTCATGAGTCCTATTGAATCCAAGAGCAGTCTTCTCAAGAAGATGTGTCAATGGCTTCTAAGAGGTTTCCTCCTACAAAGACATGGAGCAGAGTGTGGCTAGTTCAAGATGGGATATTAGAAGCACCTGATTAGCTATGATATTGGGGCAAATGAGGAAGATGTGCCCTTCATGGGATAAATCTGTAGCGGTTGGGACAACTTTCGGCAAAGAAGGGGTCAGGTCCATGGAAAATCCAAACTTGACTATAAGTAGGATTATTTATGTTAAATACCTTTTAAATTTCTTAAATTGATCAGGATATCTAGAATTATCTAAGTCAGACCAAACTTTGTGGGTTACCTAATTTGGATATAAGGATTTCAAAACACTCAATGGCTTCTTGATTTGGCAAATCATATTATTTATATTTTCCCTTCTTGGATAAACATGAATTAATCATATATAATCATTTAACAACAAATTTGGGGACATTTACTTTGGAAAAAATTCTATATTCATGGTTTAAGTCCATATAATAATTATTAGGTTGATTTTCTCCTATAATAGGGTAAATATTACTTTAATACCTTTGGCATTATTAATTGACTAATTAGGTTTATTTTGATGAAATCAAATTACAAATTGAGTTCCCAAAATGAAACTATTTCCAAATTTAGTGGGAACATTATAGGGTCTCATGATCATATAAAATTTTATCTTCAACAACACAAAACTTATAATTTAAATATTAGGGATCAAACTAATAGGATGTTATAATTCTACATGTCTTACATAAATTTTATCCTTGAAATTTCCTTAGACTACTACCCACCTTAGGGTTTCACTCACCCCTTAACTAAGTTTCATAGTTCTGCACATAAAATATAGGGTATTGTTTCCACTTTGACTTCAACTCACTTATCTATGTCAAATTATCTACCCTTTGTATGTATGCTTGGTCTTATTATGTACCTGATTAGGTTTAGGTGGCTATATGTCTCAAACATTTAATGTTGACTCTTGTTTTCTTTGTCACCTTTAGATACATGTCACCAGATATATTCAAAGGTGACATATCTAATAGTGATTATCATTGCACCTCCCTCGTGCACATTTCCCATATCACATGCACTTAAAAGGGCAAAATACACATGATTATGCACACAATAATTCTCTTTAAAAAAATCATAAGCATGTGTCTCATACCAAAAACACATGGGAAAAAGAGAGAGCATGATATATATAGTTCTAGAGTTAACATAAAAGTCTAAAACATCTAGGTACATAATCCTAATCATTATCTAAACTTTTGCCTCTTCTCTATACCTCTACTTTAGTTTCCAATATCTTTCAATTACTTCTACACCTAGGGTTAGAACATATAAACCTTGTTCGTACCTTGTTGTCATCTACCTATTTACTCTAATACCATATCGTAACACCCCTCTAATCATATATATATATATATATATATATATATATATACATATATATTTATTTATATATTTATATATTTATATATTTATATATATAATCAGCAGAAGCAAACCCCATGTTGTCCATAAGAAGGGTGACTCATCTTGAAGGACATCACAAAAATATGATATACATAGCAACAAAATAAATGAAACACTATGCATTGATTATAAATATACATTCATACATTGTTCCTAAAAGGGAAACATAAACTATCTCATCTTGATCTCAAACCCAATGCATGTAGGCTCAGTAAATCTAAAGCATGAAATAAAAACTAGACTAGATGATCTATTGAGTGATAGATGGCACCCCATCAAGCTAAAGTGTCCTTGATGTTTGGTACACTGAAGGGCTCACTTCAATTCTCTTTTCTTCTTGATCTTGGGACATCTCATCCCACGGCAATGTGAAACAAAGAAACAACGTAAGTAAGCGGCACTAGGCATTTTATAAGAATTGAAAGATAAGCATATATACTTCAAGTAAAACAAACTTGACATGGCTTACATTAAGAATTATCATTACACTTTAGCTTTCATTACATCAATGAATTAAGAAACATTACCATAGGCAACCTATATGCAACTGCCCACATGGGGCACATCATTCCGAAAAATCCCATCATTCCTAGGAAGCCCATAAGGACCGTAAAGGTCCATCATTGCGAGAAGCATATAATAAGTTACTTAATTCTCTTTTCTAAATCATTAATATAATTGTTCTTATCTTCTTACTTAGCTTTATCTGGACACATGTACTATGGTAGATGGGTGTCATGACATGCACTAAGGTGCCTAGGTCACATAACTAGCACATAGGGCCTGAGTTATCACTAGTACATATAACACCTTTAGCGTCGGTTAAATAAGCCTTTAGACGTCAGTTTCAAAGTGACACCCAAGTGGGTGAGACTAAAAGTAAACACCTTCATCATCGGTTACATAATCGATGACACAAAGCCTTCCCCGATTGCAACCCAAATCAAAAGCGCCAGTAGTGGGACTATAGGCGTCTGTTATTAGTTCCAAAACCGACACCACTTCCCAGCCCAAACAAAAAATTGACCCCAGGTTAGACCATAGGTGTCGGTTTTCTAAAAATAACTGACGTCGTTGATCTCAAATTGTTGTCGGTGTTTTATATTTAACCGACGACTATGTTTTGGTTTTTTTTCTTATCAGCTTCCAGGCCTACTATCCGGCTGGTCAGCAGGATGCAGAACCTACAGTCCAATTCTGAACTACTGGTTTACATGATCCTTTGATTTCATCCAACAACAGGCCACAAACCCACAATATTAACAAGATGGACAATATTATAATATATGGATCATGTGATTCACAGACATGTATAAGCACATTTAATTTCATATGATTCATCACACACATGTAGAAACTTGTTGTTCCATCATCATCATCATCATATGAGACTATATAATATCTATTTTATGGTATTGATTTCCAGTGCGGCATACCTATTTTTTGCAAACTGATTTCAATTCAAATATGTTTGGTTACACAATAGAAATTAACTTCAATATTATAAATTTAGGCTTACTTAATTCGTGGTTAGATTGTTTTCGTAATACAAATGCAAAATGAAAATGAAAATGAAAATGACATAGCTATGAACATGTAGCGGTGTGGTTGTCCAAAATAGTAACTAAACAAGGGGTTTGTTGTACCCCTAAAAATGTGCAAAAGTAAAATAACAAGGAAGAGAGAGACACAACTAGACTAGATACACAACTTAAACAATAGTAACATGGTCCGAAATCAGCAATTGTGAGGGCCTTTTCATTGTGGTGGTCTTCCCCTGCTCTTTTAACAACAAAAAATAGCTATGAAGTTTGATTTTAAGACAAAAAGTGGAAACACAAAATAAGACAGGAAAGTAAATTTGTTGCTTAGACCTACCTTGGTTTTTTTGTTGATGTTGAGGTGGCGCAGAGCTCTTCATTGTCTTTGGATGAATCTGAACTGATGGTGATAGGGAAATCAACGGTGCCAAAAGGAATAAAAGGGAAATTGGGTGTGTTCTCATCATCATCATCATCATCATCTCTATCCTCTGTCGAGTACTCAAACCATTTGAGATGATCGGGCGTCTCGTTGTTGATGTTGGTTATCCAAACCTTGATGGTATTATGGTCAATAGGATGAAGAAAAAGCTTGTCACTACGTCCCAATAGCATCTTCCTAACCCACTCACACCAACTGGATGTGGATACAAGATTTCTGACATCATCGTACTTAACCTCGATAACATATGTTGAATTTCCAAAATTTAGGTACACTTCACCAGCCTTGTAGCATCTTCCATTTAGATAATGGTAATGTTTAGGTATAGTGAGTTGTGCTAAGGAACAATCATCTAGAATGATGTTCAACTGTTCTTCATCAGGGAATAGTAACATTGGGGTAGAGGCTCAGACCATGGTGACTATCTAAGATCTAGATGTTATGCCTACCAACAATGTAAAATAATGTTGAGAAAAAGTAATATAAAAAGTACTAACAACAGACAACAACATGGGTTATTTCATATTCATGACGGATAAATAATTGTTTCATACGAATACATAACATATTTTATGCGTAGTTAACTACAAATGAATCAAACATTGTCAATCTAATACAAATTGCCATTCATTGCACTAAGTTATTCATTTTATCTGTTAAACTAAAAAATAAATGTGTAGTCAGTAGTACATAGTGAAATAAACATGGGGGTAGAGGCCCAGACCATGGTGTAATAAACTAAAAAACCAATTATACATTACATTTTTACTAAGTATCATCATCATCGTAATCATCATCAATCATCATCATCATCAACAACATCATCATCATCATCATCATCATCATCTCCATTAGGGGCCAACCATCATCATCATCTATTCATCATCATCATTGTCATCACCATCACCATCATCTATGAAATTACTTAGCATACAAATCCTTGAATCAAACATTTTATTACATGAAAATCACAAATAACTTTTTTTCATCTAATTATGTATTTGGAACAAGCAACTAAAGATGTTTTCATTAGCCAACTATAGATGTAACCATTTTGCATGAGATAGGTTACATGATATAGGTTAAATGCCATATATGTCAAACTAGGGCACCATGTAAGAGATACTAATGAAAGCTACCTCTATGGATCCCTTCCACATCAAGAGCACAACTTTTCATAATAATGTATCACATCCATCTTATTTAATTACTTAGCAACATAGAATTTAGCTTAGCATCTCATCTTGAAATCTTTCCTAAATTATGTTGATCTAGCCTTCAAGGCCTAGATTCACACTATGGTATTTCTTCTAATTCAACAGCTATTAGAAGAAATCTCATTTCAATTCCCCAGTACAGACTTTGGAAGAAAATCACAGTGTTCAGGGCTCCTATCTAGATAATTTAAGTTATAATGGATATTAAAGTGCATTTACTCACTTTAAGGAAAATATGAGGCAACCAAATGACATATATGTGATTTCATGTTCTAACCCAAGAATATGTGGCTTAGGATTTCATAGATACATTTCTTTTAGATCAGAATATATATATACCCTATATATACATTTCCATCACATAAGTCAAATGAACTAATCACCAGTCAATAATTCACATATTATGCATAGTACTCTATTTTAACCAATATACAAAATTTGAAATCTGTAAATAATAAAAATGTGAACTGAATCTAGATAAATGTATATTCCTTCTAATCAATAAGACTATAACATTCATATGATTCATTTACAAGGTTCAATAGAAGAATGAAATCTAAGGACAAACAACGTAAACAGTCTTGTGCAATTATTGGAGTTTCTCAATTTCCATTACTTGTAGTTTAATGAGTAGAATTAAGTTTAGAGTTCAACAAGAGTTTTCAATTAAACCAACACCACTCACCTCAGGTGTGAAGCACCTAGTAGGGATTGGTTAGCTATAGAGGATTTACCAACCTTGGAAAGAGAGAACCCAGAATACTGAAATGTCAACTTCAGATTTCCCAAACCCTATAATTTCCTCTTCTCTCAAGAGTTTCAAAGCTCAGAATTTTTGGACGGAAATGAAAGGTGCTTGGGTGACTTAACATACTCCAAATATTATGAAAATTTAGGATGGTGTGTATAATTAAGGTGACATACTCATCATCATCATCATCATCGTCGTCGTCGTCGTCATCATCATCATCATCATCGTCGTTGTCGTCGTCGTCATCATCATCATCAACCATCATCATCATCATTGTCGTCATTTTCATCATCATAATCGTCATCTCCATTAGGGGCCAACTGACACAAATCTTTCTTTTCCATCAGCAATCATCATCCATCATCATATCATCATCATCATCATCATTTCATCATTCATATCCTAGGTTTTGTGTAACATCAATTAATTCAATCCATTCTTCCATTTTGTGTTCATTCATTCATCATTAACACTAATTAATCATTTTTAATCAACTACACAAGCTTGAAGAATAATTATTGAACTAAGTTAAATCAATCACTAACAAGAGAGAAAGAATGCAATATCAATTAATTAAATGCATTCATGCATCATTAACCCTGATTAATCAATATTAATCAACTACATAATCTTAGAGAAACTAAGTGCAAATCTAATTAATTAAGTTCCTTAATGCATCATTGACCCTAATTATTCAATAGTAATCAACTATATGGTGGCATCAATAACCCTAAGTTCAAATCTAGTACTGATTAACCACTCACTGCACTGGTGGATCGAGTAGGTTGTGGTGGCGGCGGCCGGAGGTGGAGGTGGTCGGGCTGGAGGTGAAGGTGGATGGCACTGGAGGTGAAATAGAGGAGGTGCAGGAGGTGGTCATTGGCGTCGACTAGAGCAGTTGAAGGTGGCTATAGGAAGGCTCCTCACTCTGTCTGGAGCAGGTGGTGGCGGCGATGGGAGCAGGTGGTGGCGGTTGGCGACTGGCGGCGACTAGATAGCAGCAGCAGCTCCGGAAGTGACCAACTTCAAGCTCCTTGTGGTGGCGAATAGCATTGCACGGAGACGGTGAGAAGCTTCAAGCTACTCAAGGCAGTAGGTGGCCAGTGAGCAGAGAAGGGGAGGGGTCACAGAGGTGGTGGACAAAATTGCCATACCTATTTCAATCTGCTCAAAGAATCGAGAATTAAACATGGGAAGAGTCGATCTGGCTCACGCGGGTGCTATTAAGTTAACTATCGGCATCGGTTAATAAAATAATGTGATGCCTAAAGGAACAGACTTCAGTTATAAACCTAGACTGACACCAATTTGTAATTTTTATTGCATAAAAATTTTAGCGGGGACAACGCGTGAACACACAACCTTGTCAGTTTTTTTGCAAAAACTAACACCAAATAAGGGAATGAATTTTGCCTCATGAAGGATATTTAGTTGTCAGTTCTTTGAGAAAAAACCGATGACCAATTAGTGGATAAAAACTTTCACAGGTCCTTGCAAGGAATATTTGTCGTCGGTGTTTTTAATAACGACGCCGAATTGAAATTTTTTGGAGGCAATTTTTTTTCTTGAAAATTTGTATTTCGCGGGTGATTTTGGATGTCGGTTGTTATGTCAAAAAACTAACATTAAAGGAAAAGTGATACTCGTGTCTTTTTTAAATCGGTCGGCCTTCACATATAGGTGTCAGTTGTCATTTTAAGCCGACGTCGTAACATATTGGTGGCAGTTTTTACTTTCCAACCAATGACATCAAATGTGACGTTATACGTCATTTCTATATGAGTGTATGTATCTGAATCGGCCTGCACTAAGGGCTTGGGCCTCATGACTTGCATAAAGGGTCTGGGTCTTGTCTCTCTTAAATTGGACTGCACTATAGTGCATGGGCCACATGACTTGCACAAAGGACATCGTTCATGTCTTTCTTGAGTTGACATGCGGTAGGGCCTGGGCCTAACTCCATAATCTGATGTCATCTTATTAGATCTGATATTAAGATAAATCTTAATATATTCTGATCTTATAGTCTTATCATGAACTAATATCTTAAATCTTAATATATGAATCTTAATAGGATATTATAATGAAATCTAAAGCATACACCTTAGTGGACTTACATCTTAAGTCCTAAAGTATTTTGTTCTCATATTCCTATCATGACTCAAATCATGAATCTTAATATAATCTTATCTTAGAACTTAATCATGACTTTAATATATCTTATAAACTTATCATGTACCTGTTTCTCAGATCCTAATCATTCTCATAAATTAAAATTACTTCTTAGTTCTCATATCACTAGAAGAAATCTTAATAGCATATTTCTATTTGAAATCTTAAATGCATTGTTATATCAAATAACCATGGAAGTATGACAATCTTACTTGCATATCTTAACTTAAAATCTTGGAACATACATCATAATGCCTTATATGAGAAACATGTAAATATACTGATATTAATAAATATGAATACTCAGGGTCATGAACCACTTACCTAGAGAAAAGCACATCCTTATGTTAGTCCTTCTTAATCATGGTCAACACCTAAACCACTTGAAAGTAACATCCATACATCAAAAGCTATCTTAAGATGACCTAAAACCCTAATCCTAGTTCTTTAGGAAACTTGATCAGATTAAACTAAATTATGGTCTGGAATCCTTAAAATCAATTTCTTTTTTTACTACATTTCCAACGACTATTTATGCAAAATTTTCTGGCAATGTATGTGATTACTGTGAAATTTCAAAGTGAGGACTAATTGAAATTTCAACTAATTAAAAGTGCACCCTTTTCTTCTTTTAGTTGGATAGGCCTCACATCAGGCCCATCATCCTATGGCATGGCTTCCATCTAGAAATAGGTCGCATTTCCCTATCATCTTTCTCGTAGGACACGTGACCAGGGAGAGTCGTCGCTCCCATGTTTCCCCTACTCAGAACTGAGTAGTGCCGTCTCGAGATGTCAGGCTGGCGCACTGGGCAGCCACCTCACTCAGCAATCTTCCCCTCCTTTGGGAAGTCGACAGGTCCTCTTAAGAGTGGTTGTGATTGACCTGGTGGTGGGATACTAGACTTGTTGTTCCCTATTCCAAGACGAGAATAGGGCAACACTTGGGTGAGATATGTTGTAGGTAGATCAACCACTACATCTCCTCCAACGTACCACAGGTGAAATGGATCATCCCATGTGTTCTTCATGTGTCGTCAGATTTGAAGTGTCAAATATGGTCTTGGACTGCAAAGATACAAGGTCAGATCTCTAGGGGCGCCTAATGATTTCAAGTTTGTAGAAGGGCAAGTTGAGGAAAAAGGCAATGATGGACCTTGATTTATGGTTTTCAATTTTGTCATGGATTTCTTTAGGAGGTTTTGTTATATATTTGAAGACATAGGAGGTCTTCCTTGCTATTTGGATAATATGATAGAGAGTTGGAGGGATTCTGAGGCTATTTAGGATGTTCAAGGCCAAGAGTCCCATTGAATCCTGGATCAGTCTTTTTGAGAAGATATGCCAATGGCTTCTGAGAGATTTCCTCCTACAAAAGCGTGGAGGACAGCATATCTAGTTTGGGATGAGATATCAGAAGCACCTGGTTCGATTTCCTATTATATTGGGATGGGTGACGAAGATGTGCCCTTTTTTGAATAAATCCATAGTGGTTGGGACAATTGTGGGCAAAGAAAGGGTCAGGTCCATGGAAGCTCTAAACAAAATTATAACTAGGATTATCTATGTTAAATCCCTTTTAAATTTCTTAAACCAATTGGGATATATAGAATTATCTAAATGATACCAAGATCTGTGGGTTACCTAATTTGGATATAAGGATTTCAAACATATCATTATCTTCTTGATTTGACAAATCATATTATTTATTATTTCCCTTCTTGGATAAACATGAATTAATCATATATAATTACTTAACAACAAATTTGGTGGCATTTACTTTGGAAAAGTTATATATTCATGGCTTAAGTCCATATAATAATTATTAGGTCAAATAGTTCCTATTAATAGGGTAAATATTACTTTAATCCCTTATGCATTATTAATTAAATAATTAGGGTTATTTTGGCAAATCACATTACAAATCGGGTCCCAAAAATGAAACTATTTCCAAATTTAGTGGGAACATTATAGGGTGTCGTGATCACATTTAATTTTGATTTAAGCAAAAAAAAACTTCAAATTTGAATATTAGGAATCAAATTAATAGGATGTTACAAGGACCTTATGTGAGACTGTGATATTGTATCATAGTGGACTCCACCTGAAACATAATAATGTATCAAAAAAAGGAATCCTACCCAGTATCAATCATCGATAAGTTTAGCTAATTTTCTGACTTCCTTCAAGAAATATGCTTTATAAACTACATTTTTTACATTAAATCATGTACCATCCAAACCGGTTCAAGATACACCATATGACATATGGCATGGGAAGCGTTCTGATATGTCTTTTATGAAGATTTAGAATGGAAGCTTTTATGAGAAAATAGCTTATTGATAAGCATGGTTCCCAATTAGACAAATGTTATTCTATTGGATTTCTCATAAGATACTACTTTTATATTCCATCCAACAAAAACGTTTTTGTTGTCAGGATGGTTGTATTCCTAGAAAAGGAATTCAATTCCAAAGGAATCAGTGGAAGAAAAGTAGAAGTTGAAAAGTTCAAGACCAACAAGAAAACATTAAACTTATAGAGGTACAGTAGGAACAAGAAGAATCACATATTGTTGCAGAATGTCAAGTTCTTCATGTAACACAAGGAACTTGTTGATATAGTAGGACACACCTTGAGTCTGAAAGAACTGTTTATCTTATGACTCAAGAAGGTGGTGAGTTGGTCATAGATGATGAGACAACAACCTACCTAGAAACTATTAAGGGGCTAAAGTTTGAGAAATGGCTTGAGGCCATTAGATCTGAGATGGACTCCATGAACACCAAAAAGGTATGACCTTGGTGGATCCACCTGGGGTAAAACGCATAGGGTACAAGTGGGTTTTCAAGAAGAAGACCAACATGGATGGTAATGTTCAAAACTGAAAGGGAAGATTGGTTGTAAAAGATTTCAAACAAGTTCAAGGTGTTAAACATGATGAAATCTTTTCACCAGTTTCCATGGTTAAATCCATCAAGATCATGCTTCCCATTGCATCTTATTATGACTATGAGATTTGGCAGACGTATGGTTAAACTGCATTCATTAATGAGAATAGTCATGAGGATGTGTGCATAACACATCCTAAAGGTTTTATTAATCCAAATAATGCAAATAAAGTATGTAAGCTAAGCAAGCATCTTAGAGTTGGAAATTTTGATCTGATAAGTCAATCAAAGAGTTTGACTTTAGTCAAAATGAAGATGAAACATGTGTTTACAAAAGGTTAGTGGGAGCAAATCTATATTCCACGTATTGATGGAGAATGATATCCTTGTCCAACAAAAGTTAAAAACTTGGCTGGGAAAGCACCTTCTCTATTGATGTGAAGCATCCTATGTCTTAGGAAATAAGATCTATAGAGATAGAGATAGAAGGCTTATTGACCTAAGTAAGAGTACATACATTGGCAAGATGTTGAAGGGGTTCAGATTGCAGGTCTCAAAGAGAGAAAAATTGTCATTTTCCATGGAATTAGTTTCTCTAGAGCCCAATGTCGCAATTCTTGTGAAGAATGGGAAAGTATGAGTAAGATGTCATATGCATTCACAAGTGTATCTATCATGTATGCAATGTTATGTACTCGTCCCATTGTCTTGTATGTTTTGTACATGATGAGAAGATATTAATAAGATACTGGTGAAGGTCACTGGATTTCCATAAAGAACATCCTTAAGGACTTAAGGATCAGTTCATTATTTATGGTGATAAGGAAGATTCGGGTGTAAAGGGTTGCATAGAAGCAAGCTTTCAAACTGACAAAGAAGATTAACGATCGCAATACAATTTTTTATCTTAAAATAAAAATATAAGCATGAAAAGTTCATAGCAACAGACAGTTGTTGATTCTACAATAGAATTTGAGTACCTTGTATTTTTTAACATATCAGACGATATTGTATGGATCAAGAACTTCATTTATATGAGCTTGTGAGGGGTTCCATCCATTAATCACAGGGTAGAAATATTATAACAACAATGGAGCTATTTGATAGGCTAGGAAACATGGATAGCATACTACAACATTTCCATTGCATGAGATAATATAGTGAGGAGATGTGAAGACTTACAAAGTGTTGACTAGAAGAAAATTTTGTATACCTATATATATCACTTACATTGAAGGAACATGATGGACATGTAAAGGTCACTTAGAATAAGATTCATATGTGATTCTCTCTAAATGCAAGTAAGAGTCTATTTTGGGAAATATATGGCTACAGAATAGGTAGCAGAATCAAAAATTTAACTGCCATATTCCCCTTTAGATAGTAGATTGTGTCAAAAACTCTGTAATGGGAAGGATGATTTTGCAAGGTCAAACCTAATCCCAAAGAAAGTCTAGTGACAATTCCCTCATGGGATTTATGCATCAGTCTTCAAGTCGCACATGGACAATGTCAACAGCAGCACCTAATTCTTCACCATGGATAGTAGTTGACCATGTCCTTTGAGAGCAGACAACAATTGTCAGAGCTAATTGATGTGTTTGAGAAGCCCCTAGTACCCATCTATTTATAGGAGGTTTAAGGTCAGGGTTCCTAGTCTAAGTGGGAGTAGAAGGGCATAGAATCTCACAAATTTGTGTATCATGTAAGTGGTGAAACGATTGGTTTATAGGTGAACCAATTTGTTGGCATGTGAGCTGATCGATTCAACCCTTGAACTTGTTGTTTCATCATGTTTCCAAATTGCAATTATATTGGCAATTAATATTCAATGAATGCACAACATGATGTTATCACTAATCCTTGATGCAATCGAATTGATCAATGAATTGGGAAATTCATCATATCAACTGATTGTTTGGGACCTTGACCCGATCGGTTCACTTAGTGAACCAGTCGGTTCATGCCACAATTCAACCAACATTCATTCAATGCAATTTCAACCTGACACTCCAACCGATCAATTTAGCACTTGAACTGATCAGTTCACAATCTAGTCAGTCAATTGTTGTTTAAATTGAATACTTAAACACTTCAGTAACTAAGTTAAACATAACTCATGAATAAACTCCTATTCCAAGTGTATACTGTGTGAACCTATAGGTTCCAAGTTACATTGGCAATGAATGTCCATAACTAATTTTTGACATCATAGGAAATGAGTGGTGTCTAGCAACACATCACTGCTACCCAAGTAATTTAGAATGTTGGAGAACAACTTCAACATACAACTTGTGATTGGTGTTAAAATGTTTGTATAGTTCCTTTGTCACTAATATCCAGATTGAACTCAAGGCATGGAATTATCATCCTCTTCAACATTCAATCCATGTTCCTTGAACTAGAGCACACATCTGAGATATATGTAAGCTCAATATCACATATTGACTCACATGAGTATGGACATGCATTTATTAGTTTCACTCATCAAGTAGCCAGGATATCATACACCTTTAGGAGGGACAAATTTCATCTGCATCACTCACATTCATTCCCATGTGTCATTGTGCATCACCTTTATAGCAACCCTTATTCAAGGTCACAGTGGAAGATGTCAAAGTACATCAAATGGTATGTGATGAGTGTAGTGATTTCAGGTATAAGAACCACAATCACCACCGACACTATGAGAGATAAATTTTACTACCATGTAATGGTTTCCATGCATCACTATCATGGTGGGTCTGTCTGATACACTGTTGTCTAACAAGTATTTGTGTTTTTGGTTTGATATCACATATCACGACTGATGAGATTTTGTCATCAACCAGCACACACTCTAGTCTTATGTGTCATTGATGTCAATTAACCTTCCATAATAACAATTGGCTAGGAACATGAGAAGAATGTATATATACTCTTAACATCCATATAATCTCATTGTTCAGGTCATCAACATGAAGACATATGTTATTGAGTAATATCATTCTCTAGACATTTATTATGTTGCATCATTATCTGATAAATAAATAAAATAGAATAAATTGGAAGATTGCCTTTATTATTAATCAAATAATTTACAAGATATGCCATTACAATCATCATACGATTGGCTCTATGGGCATACAAACCAACAGACTCCCACTTTCACTTAGAGCCAAACACCCATGAATTTGATTCCAAGTGATCTAAAATGACCATCATGCTTCTACTGCAAAAGTGCTTGTCTAGGGGTCAGCTACATTGATTTTTGGTTGGTACTCTACAAATCTTCACATCTCCTCCTGGTACAATCTCTCGTATGAGATGGAACTACTTTTGTATATGCTTGGAATGATGATGTGATCTGAGTTCCTTAGCTTGTGCAATATCTTCATTGTTGTCACAATATAGATCAATTGCATCATTGATGCTTGGAACCACCCCAAGTTCTAAGATGAACTTCTTGATCCAGACATCCTTCTTCACTGCATTGGATGCAAAAATACACTTGGCTTTTGTTGTAGAATCTACAACTGTCTCTTGCTTGGAACTCTTCCAGCTTATAGCTCTGCTGATGAGGCAAACTACAAATCCTGATTGTGATCAATAATCATCTTTTTCATTTTTGAAGCTTACATCAGTGTAACCTTTTACCACCAACTCTCTCTCAATCGTAGACAAGGGCCCGATCCTTAGATCTTCTCAAGTACTTAAGGATGTTCTCGATGACTGTCCAATGAGCATCACCTAGATCTAACTGATATTTGCTTGTCATGCTCAAGGCATATGAGACATCGAGACGAGTACATAACATTGTGTACATGATATATCCAATTACATATGCATATAGAGTCCTACTCATGTGTTCCCTTTCTTCACAAGAACTGGGGAATTAAGTTCTAGAGATGGCAACTCCATGAGACATGGGCAGCTTTCCTCTCTTTGAGTCCTCCATTTGAACCTCTTCAAAATTTTGTTAATGTATGTACTCTCACTTAGTCCAACAAGCCTTCTAGATCTATCTCTATAGATCTTGATTCCCAAGATGTAGGATGCTTCACCTAAATCCTTCATAGAGAACGTGTTTCCTATCTAGGTCTTTACCATTTATAAAGTAAGGATGCCATTCCCCATCAATAGCATGTCATCTACATATAATATGAGGAATACAATAATGCTCCCACTAGCCTTCTTGTACACACAAGTTTCATCTTCATTTTTACTAAAGCCAAACTCTTTTATTATTTCATATAAAAAAAATTCCAGCTCTGAGATGCTTGCTTCAATTCATACATTGACCTTTGTATCTTATAGACTTTATTTACATTCTTTTAGATCTATAAAACCCTCAAGTTGTGTCATGTACACATCCTCAAGAAGCTTTCCATTAAGTAATGTGGTTTTAACATCCATTTGCCAAATCTCATAGTCATGATAAGTTGTAATGGCAAGCATGATCCTGATGGACTTTACCATGGCAACAAGAGAAAAGGTTTCATCATAGTCAACACCTTGAACTTGTGTAAAACCCTTTGTAACCAATATACCCTTATATGTTTGTAAATTATCATCCATGTCGGTCTTCTACTTGAAGACCCACTTGCACCCTATGGGTTTTACCCCTTCAGGTGGATCCACTAAGGTCCATACCTTGTTGGTGTACATGGATTCCACCTCATATCTCATGGCCTCAAGCCATTTATCATATTTGGTCTCTTAGTAGCTTCTAGGTAGGTTGTTGCCTCATCGTATATGACCAAATCACTACCTTCTTGAGTCACAAGATAACCAAATATTTCACAATCAATGTGTGTCCTATTATTTCTATGAGGTTCCTATTTACTTGAGAAATTTGAGATTACACAACAATTTTTTATTCACTTTGTTCCTCTTGTACCTCTACTGGTTTAGTGTTTTCTTGCTGGTGTTGAACCTCTTCAAGTTCTACTTTCCTCCAAGTGATTCTTTTGGAAATAAATTCCTTTTCTCAGAATAGAGCTTCTCTGGGAACAAACACTTTGTTGTCAGATAAGGAATAAAAATAATATCATTTGGTTTCCTTAGGATATCCAACAAAATAACATTTATCTGACTTGGGTCCTAGCTTTTTGGGAAGATACTTTCTTGTTGAATCTTATGATGGGAGATTTTCTCTAGAATGGGGTGAATAGAGTTGAATACACTTAAACAAAATTCATTAGACCTTTAAAATAATTCATAAGATAAGGTTGCTAATATGGGAAATTTGATGTGCAACTAAACATACATAGAAAGGATGAAAGAGATTGAACATGCACCAATTAACAAGCTATGTAGAGTGGTTCCATACTTCAAACTAGAAGTATGTCAGTCCACTACCTAGAGAGGTCAACCTCTAGGATTTCTTAACCGTTGCACTCTTATATTCATCATAAGACATACAATACATGACCTTCCAAAGGACTTACCTATCCAAGCCAAGAGTCTTCAACCTACCCAAGGACTTACCAACTTTGCAAGGAGTCTTCTGCCTTCACCAAGGACTTACCCACTCTTGCCCAAGTCTTTAGCCTTGAAGGAATTACCCACTCTTCTTGGATCTTAAGCCTTTGACTTCACCTTCGCCAAGGAGAAGCTTTCACCAAGGACTTACCCACTTGAGCAAGGAGTCTTCTACCTTCACCAAGGGCTTATCCACTTTTTCTCCAAGTCTTCAGCCTTGCCTTCTTCTTCACCATGAGACTCCTTCCCTTGTTCATCTTCACCAGAGAGGGAACCTTCATCTTCATGGTTGAATGAGGATTGGGCGGTGGTGGAAGTGAGAGCCTCACAACATATACATGTAGGACTAGCTCTCTTAAAAATCTCCTACTCACTCTAATCGATGTACCAAGTGATTAAACTTAGAGAGAGAGGAGGAGGCTATAGGATGCAATCAACTATAGAATAGGGGCCTTCATAGTGCTTAGCTAACCATGGGATGAAGACCAAGGGGTCCTATTTATAGTTCAAGATGCCTAGAACCCTTCGAGAACATTTAAAGATGAATACTAGCCCTTTGGGGTGTTGCAACGGATATTTTTTCGAGTTTTGCAACACTCCAACAGCTAGAAACACTTTCCAATATAGTGTGATCGGTCGAGTTTCAATAAAGGTAACTCAACCGATTACACCATATGACAAAGTAGATTTGAACAATCAGTCGAGTTTATCCTAGATGAAACTTGACCAATCACTTAAATTATTTTTTCTCAGTGCAGGGATCGGTCGAGTTATGTGAGTGTGCAACTCGGCCGAATCATGGCATTTTTAAGATCCATTAAAGGATCATTTGAGTTTGTAACTTGACTAAAAATAGCTTATAATGAATTTTGGAAAATGTCATTAAAGTGCTTAAATATTCAATTTAAGTGATACTGGTTTTTCTAGCTTAATTACAACTCATAAAATCATTACAAGGGATTTACAACATGATCCTAATGGATTTACATCGTATTCCACAAAAGAGCACTTCCATTGATTTTGACTTGTCTTTTCTCCAAAGTTAGGATGCATAAATTAGGGCATTTGGAGTGTGTCTATACCTAATCTGAAACCACTTAATTAGAGACATTAGACACAGTTAATTGGAATGGCTTAGTCATCATCAAAACAAGGGTTTGGTTAATTTAGACCTAGAGTCAACATTGACTGAGGGTCAACATTATCCTCCTTTTTGAAGATGACAAACCATTCCATAAATGTATTGAAAACATATAAGTAACGTCATACCTTAGATAAACCTAGGGGTTTCAATAGAATTGAGTTCATATGCTCCCCCTCAATTAATGCTAGTGGTGTTCACATACTCCCCCTCAATTGATGTTATTTCTCCTACATGGTTAGCTTTCATGACATTATAGAATATTGTGTCTTCTAATCATATATGTTCTATACATATATGTCTTCTTCCCTTTACCTTCTCCCCTTTACATAAGAGACATGCTTTTTTCTCTTCATGTAATACATGCTTTCTTCCCCTTCTTTACAAAAGAAGATAAGCATTCTCCCCCTTTGTCATTTCAAAAAGTGGGGGTATGAAGAGATAAGAAACACCACTTGTTAAAAGAAAGGAGATAATAAATGTTATAAGGGAGAGTAGATGAGAAAAATTAGGGGCTTATCCAAGCATAGTATGTAAAGCAAATTAAGACATGCATTAGAACAACTCTAGATGTAATTCTGGTCAAAGATCAAGGCAAGATAAAGTGATGTAGAAAGAAAAAAAGAATCACAATTTTGACCCTCAAGATGACAAAATTTGCCTAAAAAACATCAGGGCTCATGGCAAAGCATGAGTCTTGTTCAGAAGGTCGTTTCTACATTAAAAAACACTAGTCTTGCATCAAAATCTGACACTGGAGCAAAATCTGCATAAAATTCAAGGATGCTTCAATTTCTACATACAATGTAGCTCTATATATCCTGCATCACAATGATATGCAAACAAATCAAGATAGTAGATATGCAATTCAAGGAACAATATTGAGCATGTATGAAATAGGATATATGCATAGCATATAGTTGAATACCACTTGATGAAAAGATAAACAAAGCAAGAACTACATGTCTAAGAACTACTAGTAAATGATATCACAAGTTAGGACTACTAGTAGGATCTAGATCATAGTAAGAGATACTAAGAGATACACAAGATAAAGCAAGCAATGAGTAGATGTAGAGATATATCCAAACAAAGATATCTGTAATTTTAGAAGCATGAAAGGATATAACTCACTAGCAAATATGCATCATTACCAAAAGATGATTACCACTAAGAACCTCAGGGTTGTATCAAAATAAGATATACAACTATATAGATGTAGCAAGTTTGAGGACAGCAGAAGCAATTTAAGACACAACCAAGAGATCCAAAGAGATCATCATCAAAACTTGCATAGCAACTCAAGACAAATAATTGCAAGATATAGGAATACCACTAGTGGGATATCAAATTATAGCAATTGGAAATATAGAGTTGTAAGCAAGATACACAATTTAAATCATGGCAATATGCATATAAAGATATCAAGGGAGTGCCAAAGAATAAGGCCATTGATTTAGAAAATCAAGTTGAGAGGGAAATTCTGATTTCAAAAAGCCAATTTTATATTCTGTGAATAGTGTTATCAGTTGAGTTATTAACAGGACAAACGCGACTGACAACAGCTATCGGCAACACCATTGGTGCTGGTCGGTCGAGTTTCTATCAGGACAACCTCGGCTGATCAAGTTGTTTTCAAGAAGCATATACATATATATATATATATATATATATATATATATATATATATATATATATATATATTGGTCAGTAAACATATATATAAAGGGCATGTATTTAATACCCACACGGGTAGCTACCTGCCCCCTATTTTAGTTACTTTTTTGGAGTTTCTTACTTTTGATATGTAGAGGGTTACTTTATCTTAAAAACTATTACTTTTCATGCATATATAGTTACATTTGCAAGAGCAGATTCAAAAATACAATTATATATATATATATATTTGTTGTGTATTTTTCCCATATTTGCATTTTTAGTTGTAGAGTTACTTTTTTATCAACATAGTTACTTTTTTGTTCACAGAGCTACTTTTTTGGCCAAATAGTTACTTTTTGGCTGACGGGTAGAGAATTCTAGGCTACCCATGTGGGTATTGAATGAACGCTCATATATATATATATATATATATATATATATATATATATATATATATATATATATATATATATATATATATATATATATATATATATATAAATGTATATATATATGTATATATATGTATATATATACACATATACATATATATACATATATATATGAAACACATATGTACATGCATTATAAAAATATAAGCCATATCCAAATATGTGTAAGCAAGTTAGTAATGCACTATGTAAGCAATAAAAATTGTTTTTGAGCATGAGCGTGAAGAGAATCACAAAATACCACTTTTGACTCAAAAACTATATGTATAGTGCACACTAACTTGGCAAAGACACACTATGATTGGATATGAGCAAGAATTACCTATTCACTTAACATTACTTTTCCACCTATTGCTACCCCCTACACATCTCACCTTTCTTCTTTAATGTGGATTGAAAAAACAATTTGCAAATCCATTAGCAAGTGTCCTATAAGAAGAAGGATAAAATGGTCCCCAATCATATTTTTGGGTCTGGGGGCAACCCAAGTCCTATGGGGTGCTTTCCTAAAAGGGAAACAATTAGAATAATGACCAAAACCATTGCAATAGTTGCATGTGCCCATAGCCTTGGAACTAGAGGATTCTCCATGAAAGATTGGAGGTCCTCTACCTTTGTTGTTCCTTTGTCTACCACCATTCCCTAAACCATGTCTACCAATATGTTTAGAAGTGTGGTGTCGGATATCATTAAGATTCTTTTTACCAAGTAAGAATCTTTGCAAAGAAGATCTCAAACTATGATATCATGCATAAGAGAAGAAATAGTAGAAGACAAATGATTGATATTATCTCTAGAATGCAAAAGATCATTTTCTAAGCAAAGAGATTTGGTCAACAAAGAATCTCTATCAATGTGAAGAGCAGTAACACTATTCTCTCTACTAGTAGAACTAGAACAAGATTTAAGGACATTGATTTCAGCAAGCAAGGAAGCATTTTCATTTTCAAACATAGTAATCTTATAATGATAGATCCTATTTTCAGACTCAAAACCTTGCAAAACCAAGTCCTTGTTCTTGTTTTCAATTTTAAGAACATCTATATCATGCATGAGAGAATCAAAAAATTTAATATGCTCTACATTAGAACTAGGCAAAAGAGGTTAAGCTTCTAGAAATCTAATCTTGTCAAGCAAATTAGCAATTTCAAGTATAAGACAATCTACTTGACTAAGACAATCATTTTTATCATCAAGCAAGCAAGTATTAGCATGTTCAAGGTCATCTATTTATACATGCAAATTATCAACATTTCTAGCAAGTTTTTTTTCTTTTCTTTTTGAAAGACTTAAGAGAGGCATGAGTAGCATGAATGGTATCAATTAAAGGTTATTTATCTAAATATTTTAGATTTACCTCATTTGAGTCTTCATTTGTTGAAGCCATGAGAGCAAAATGGCATTCTCCTTCATCACTAGACCTTGATCTTGATCCTACATTTGATTCTTCACTTGAGCTTGAGTTGGAGGAGTTACTTGAGCTTGAGTAGGAGGAGTCACTTGATTTTTTGTGCCATTTCTCCTTCTTCTTGTACTTCTCTTCTCTTCTTTTGTGATGATGGGTCTTTTTTCCCTGTAGACAATCTATCTTGAAGTGGCCTTTCTTTCCATGCTTGAGGCATCAGATGGAAGAGGAAGTCTTGCCTTTGTAGAGTCTACCCTTGGAGTACATGGTATCTTCTTCAACTTGAGAGGATTGAGAAGCTTGACCAACAATAGCATCAATTTGAGCTTTGATTTCAGCCTTTTTTATTCTCTTAAGCTCTTTCTCCTCTTGTCTTTCAACTTCTTCTCTCTTGTCAAGTGTGACTTCATGGGCTAGTAGATTTCCAGTAAACTTGTAACATAATGAATCTTAGATGTAATCTCCATGTAAAACTTTTTCCCAAGTTTCCCTTCCATTTTTTTCCTTTATGTTGTTCATGTTTAATTAGTGGAATTTATAGTGGTTTAGTGAACATTTATTCACTAATTGTACCAATATAAGGGTTTATGCACAAACATGTCATTGAAAGCTTAATTACCATAATTAAGTGATCTAAAGCTTGATATAACTTTTTATGTGATTTGAAAACTTAAAATGAGCCTAAGTTTCAAATTTGGTTCAATTTGGATGTTGTTTGTGCAAGTTATGCAATTTTAGGTACATTTTGGACTTTTATGCAATTTACCCAATTGGGAGGTTTTATTTGCAAATTATCACCTGAATTTTAATCCTTAGATATTCCTTTACCATTATCGAGATTTTGAACCATGGGGCACCAGGTTGAACCTTGGTTTGAAGGTGTTTCTCTCCAAGCGCAATATAGGGATTACCCTCTTTATAAATGAGCTTATCTTTAAAAGATATCAACAAATGGGGTTATTTCTTTAATTGGAGGACGTATGGTGGGGATGGCCTATAATACTCCATGGGATTTTAGGACCGACCTTGTATATACAAGAAGTCTATGTGAGTTGTCCTCTTGCATGGCCATGAAGCCCTAGGCTAGGGACACATGGAAAGTCCCATAGACACCTCATGCTTGCCCCCTTCTTTATAAAGCCAAGCCTACCCCTTCCCACCTCTCAATCCAAGAAGAAATCCTCTCCTTCTCTTTCCCCCAGCTTAGATCATCGCCCCTTCTATGTTTGTCCATGAATTAGATGTCTTAAGGTAAAAGAGGGTGCCTACCTTTGTGAAGAAGGCTCCTAGGGTTCCAAATTTCTCTATTTTAGGATTTCTTAAGCTCCTCCTTGGTGATTTTGACCAAAACTAGTAAGTATACTCCTTTCCTTCCCTGTTTTCATGCTATTAGTATTCCTCCCACCTTCTTCCAGGTTGGAATTATGACCTTCCATGGTAAAACTCCACCTAGAACCCTAAAACATCTCATCTCCATGCTCTTTTGCTAGGGTTTGCACCTCTAAAGTGGAGAAGGTGATCTTTGCTCAAGAAAAGAGCTTTGCTTGGAGCAACCAGACCTTTTCATCTCGGGATCCTTTCTGTTTAGACCTTCTTACCTTCCTACATGTGAGTTTTGTTAACCCCCTTCTCATATATTGTTTACTACATGCTTAAAACTCATGTTTCTATGTTTAAAATCGATGATTTCCATCTCTTTTTACCATGTTCTTCTAGGGTTTTGGTTTCTTACTATTTTACCTTATCTAGAAGATCTAGTTTGGTTACCTATGCAACTTAAAACCTGATATTGGGTCAAATAGTGCTTTCTCCCTCTCCCCCTCTCTTCAATTATCTCGATCGGTTTGATGATGTGGCAATTTCCTATTGGTCAGTATTGAAAAAATCATAACTTCTAATCCGCTTATCCAAATTTGACAAATAAATATGTTTTGGAATTTTAAAATTAATATATATCTAATAAAAATATTTTAAAGGTCTTATTTCATATTTTGAAGAAGGGTAGTTTTTGTAAAATGAAGAATTTGACGCATAAAATCCATAAAAATTACATCTTAATCATCATAACTCCAAATTAACATAAAAATATGTTTTCTTCATCAGGAGAACCTAATTAGTTCATTGTTGATTTTTCAAAATCGAAATCTGAGTTTTTCTAAAAAGTTCTGAAATTAGGGTTTCTATACATTAATGTGCACTACGTACTCTAATACATGCTAATACATTGAAAATAGGCAAAGTAGAACTTGGACTCAATAAAATCATGAAAGTTAGTAATTGATATCAGTAAGAGAGGTATGTGCATTCCTTACACCCTATGTTGGGATAATTGTAGGCAAACCCTATATTTCTTATGTGTGCATTTTATATCATATTTTAGACCACTTTTGGTTGCATTTCCAAATCATTTTCACCCAATAATCACTCTTAATCATGCTAGATTTTCCATATTTATTTTTGTACTTACTTGATCTATGGTTTGGTTTGTAGGTACAATAATTTGGCATCAAAATGGGGAGAAAACGCCATTATAACATCCATAAAGACATTCCTCAATCATCAAGACATTCAGAAAATCAATATTGCTGAAATTGATAAAGACACCCCGTGTCTTAATTAAGACACCACGTGTCTTAAAAAGACACAACGTGTCATATTAAAGACACCCCATGTCTCAGCCCAGAAACTGAATGCAAAACTCTAGATTTGCAACAACACATCATGTTTTATAAAAGACACGATGTGTCGCATTAAAAATATGTTGTGTCTTATTAAAGACACGTTGTGTAACCTCCCACAACTCGATCCAAACTTCAGTTATTGCATAAGACACGTCGTGTGACCTACAGATTTCACTCAAACACGAATTTAACTATCTCACACTTATATATACAACCCCAAGCCATCTTGGGACAGTTATCAAGGACTATTTTGGACCTTTTGGAGCGGGACTCAAGCAAGGGAGAGCAAGGAGGAGTTAGAGGTGTTCCAAGGCAGAAAAGTTGGTTTCTCAGGAGGGAAACTTTTTCTTCTTCCTTCTTCTTCAACAATTGCAGCAAGGATCTCCACCGTTCTCTTCTCTCCACTTGGAAGTGAAGCTTTTTGAAGAGTTTCCAGCAGTAAGGATGGATTTGTGACTCCTTAATCAGAGTTCTAAGTCTATCTTCCTTTTTCCACGGGCATACAAGTTTATTTCCTTATATTATGATGTCTAGCACTGCTTTCTACTGTTTGTATCTACTTTCTACAGCCATGGACGAGTAGATCTCTTATTCTTGGGAATGGGGAAGTAACTCCCATGTTATAACATTGTTGAATATGAATTTCTTTTTTTTATCATTAAGCGTGCTCCTTCTATTAATATCAGAACCAAATTACAGCATAACATTATTGAATACGAATTTCATATATAATGCTAGTTGTTTCACTGTTCTAAGGTTCATCAGTGTTTAATTCCTCTTACATGCTTTGCTAGCCACTTTATATGTATGATTTCTTCTCTTTGTATGATCTGGGAAGATGTGCATAGGAGTAAGGAGATGTACCTTAGCTGCACTACCTTGACCACGGGAGTGGCTAGGATGTGTTGGGGAACAAAGGTTTGTAGTCCTAAACTAAGTATATCCACGGGAGTGGTATACAAAGTTAGGACTGTTCTGCACTACCAGGAGGTGGGTGTAAGATACATGCCTCCCTTGTGTTATTGCTAGTGTTCTTGATTTTTGTTGTTCTTCATGTTATGATGTGGATGTGAAACCCTATCCTCAAGAATTCCTAATCTTATTTCACCCTCATACCCCATAAAAGATGGCTAAACTACCCACATATCATGCTAGCCTAGTGTAAGTCTAATCTAGCCACGATGGTTAGGTTGTATGTCTTAAAAGATGATAAAATACCCCAATCGGCACTCCACATGTGCATAAGCCTACATTAGCAGTCGAGTGTCGGAACCCATAAACATTGTCATATCATTTTTGGGAAAGAAGGAGAGTACAACTAAAGTTGTTAATGTTAACTAAAATTTCATCATTTGTATCTTTAATAGTTGAGAGTTGAGTTGCACATCCACTAATTGTTTGGCTTGGTCATCCAAATTCTACTTAGTGTTGTTTGTTTGATTGATTTATTTAATTATGACCACCCATATTGAACTAAAAATCTCTTTCTTGGGTGTTTGAGTTGAATTGATGGCTATGAGTATAAACATGTTGCTCATGGTTGGTTTGGTCTTGTACACATCTTTCTTTCTTTTTTGATCTATGTATGAACTTGACAATTCCTTCATTTGTGTTTCTATGCTCTTTTACCTTGAGGACAAGCAATAGTTTAAGCTTAGGGGGATTTGATGTTTGCATTTTATATCATATTTTAGACCACTTTTGGTTGCATTTCCAAATCATTTTCATCCGATCATCACTCTTAATCATGCTAGATTTTCCATCTTTATTGTTGTATTTACTTGATCTATGGTTTGGTTTGTAGGTACAATAATTTGGCATCAAAAAGGGGAGAAAACTCCATTACAACATCCATAAAGACATTCCCCAATCATCTAGACATTCAGAAAATCAATGTTACTGAAACTGATAAAGACACGACGTATCATATCAAAGACACCAAGTGTCTCAACCCAGAAATTGAATGCAGGACTACAGATTTGTAGCAACACACCATGTTTTATAAAAGACACGTTGTGTCTTATTAAATATATGTCATGTCTTATTAAAGACACATCGTGTAACCTCCTAGAACTCAATCCAAACTTCAGTTATTGCATAAGACACGCCGTGTCTTATAAAAGACACGTTGTGTGACCTGCAAATTTCACTCAAACACGAATTTAACTGTCTCACACTTATATATACGACCCCAAGTCATCTTGGGACAGTTATCATGGACTATTTTTGACCTTTTGGAGTGGGACTCAAGCAAGGGAGAGCAAGGAGGAGTTGGAGGTGTTCCAAGGGAGAAAAGTTAGTTTCTCAGGAGGGAAAGTTCTTCTTCTTCTTCCTTCTTCTCCAATAATTGTAGCAGGGATCTCTGCCGTTCTCTTCTCTCCACTCGGAAGTGAAACTTTCTAGAGAGTTTCCAACAACAATGACAGATTTGTGAATCCTTGATTGGAGTTCTAAGTCTATCTTCCTTCTTCCACAGACATCCAAGTTTATTTCCTTCTATTATGATGTCTAGCACTATTTTCTACTATTTTTATCTACTTTCTATAGCTATGGACGAGTAGATCTCTTATTCTTGGGCATGGGGGAGTAACTCCCATGTCATAACATTGTTGAATACGATTTTCATATATAATGCTAGTTGTTTCTCTATTCTAAGGTTCATCCGTGTTTAATTCCTCTTACATGCTTTGATGGCCACTTTGTATGTATGATTTCTGCTCTTTGTATGATCTGGGAAGATGTGCATAGGAGTAAGGAGATGTACCTTAGTTGCACTACCTTGACCACGGGAGTGGCTAGGATGTGTTGGGGAACAAAGGTTTGTAGTCCTAAACTAAGTATATCCGTGGGAGTGGTATACAAAGTTAGGACTGTTCTGCACTACCGAGAGGTGGGTGTAGGATACATGCCTCCCTTGTGATATTGCTAGTGTTCTTGATCTTTGTTGTTCTTCATGTTATGGATGTGAACCCCTATCCTCAAGAATTCCTAATCCAAATTGATCCTTAATACAAGTGTTTTTTGTTTTACTTCATTTCCTTTTAATTGCTTAGTTAACATAACAAAACCTCTCTTGTTAAAAATATCTAGATTGTTGAAGTTCAATACTCTTGCACCTCACAATACCATGCTCCTTGGACGACCTCGATAATACTACACGCACCCGTATACTTGCGGGGTAGTGTTCGAGTTTACAAATATTAAAATTTGTGCACACAGCCAACAATTTCCCTAATGAGGCTTAAATGAACCCTAAATCTTCTATTCTTGAATCCTAATGTTGTTCATGCTTCAAATCAAATTATAAATTTTTTCCTCTTTACAGCATTGCATTAGAGCATTTAGGAAACTACTAGGACATGAAGCTGAAGCAAAGGTGTCTAGAATGGATTAGGATTTTAGGGGCTGGCAATTTTTTTCCTCTGCACCACTAGCTTGGTTTACGAGGACTCCCGTACCCATATGATATTGGCCTGGCATGATCTGATATGAATTACCCAAAATAGTATGCTTTTAGGCAATAGCATTCTAGATATTCTTTTCTTGTCTATGCTTCTATTCTTTTCTCATCTATGATTCAAATACTCCTGGGAACTTAATATGTTAACCCTACCTTTAAAGATAGGTGACGTGTTCGACAGCAGGAACAAAGGAAAGGAGTCGAACCCTAATGACTCCAATGTGGGAAACACTCCTGTGACTCTTGTCGGCCATAGTGTGGTCAACCCTACTACTCCAGGCACCCCTGCCTTCACACCGGAGCAAGAGCTGGCAATGTTGTGCCAGTTGCTCTCTACCATGATGGGGCTGCTCCGCATAGTGGCTACCAAGGCCAACAAGTCGAAGGAGTTCACCCTCACTAACTTCATAAAGATGCAGCCACCCTACTTCAAGGGTGAAAGTGAACACAACATGGTGGATAAAGCCGATGACTGGGTGTTGGCTTTGGATCAGACCTTCGAGGGTATGGCATGCCCTCCTCACCAGAAGGTTCGGTTCACGATGTATGAGCTGGAAGGACGGGCATGTGTCTGGTGGAATGGTGTCGCCTACACTCGAGACACCTCTACCATGGAGTGGGACCAGTTCCTGAAGCTCTTCAGGGAGAAGTACATCTGTCCCACCTTCCTGAGGAAGAAGGAAGTTGAGTTCTACAGCCTCAGGTAGGGAAGCATGAGTGTGGCCGACTACATCCAACGATTTCTACTTCTGGAACGCTATGCCACCGACCTTGGAGCTGACAGAAGGGCAACATTGTTCTTGGATGGTCTGAACTACCAAGTGGGTTGAAGTCTTGTTTCACAACTTCCACTCACCTTCTAGTAGATGGTGGATAAGGCTCTGGTCATTGAGTCCTACCCAGGATTCCAATCCTATGGACACAATAATGGCTACAATAACAACAAGAGGAAGAACCCTACCCAGAATGAGAATTGTAGATGTGATCGGTGCAATAGGTGCTCTTGCCACCATCCTCTGGGAAGATGTCCTTCCAACAATGCACCTTCTCATAGAGACAATCGGCCTCCTCCGACCTGCCACGAGTGTGGCCAAGTTTGGCATATTCGACCACTCTTCCCCCGTTTCTAGTAGGGGCAGAATAATGCCCAGTAGCCAAGGCAGAATCTTCCTCCATAGAATAATAATAATAACAACAACCAGAACCTGAGGTGACCGCCAGTGGAGAGGCGGAATGGGAGAGTATTTGCTCTCAATGCTGAGGAAGCAGGTGAAGATAATGAAGTTATTGAAGGTACCTTGCATCTTAATATGCATCCTATAAAGGCACTGTTTGATTCTACCTCATCCAATACCTTCATATCTTGTCATCTTTCTTCTATGTTAGAAATAGAATCTGAGTATATGGATCATATATTAGATGTAAAAAATCCTAGTGGTAAGATCTGCTCTTTGTATCTCCAAACTCTGACCATGGACCTCTGTATATCTGGTATAATGTTTCCCTCGGATTTCATCTTGCTCGACATGACCACCTTTGATGTCATCCTGGGAATGGATTGGTTGAAGAGGTACAAAGTTATTTTATTTTGTAAAGAATCAAAGGTTAGTTTATCACATCATGTTGAGGGAAGATTGTGTGTCAAGGGAAGGAAGCAAGAGGATCGGAAATTTTTTATATTTTCCATCAAAGATTAAAAGCTAGTATTGCAAGGGTGTAGAGATTTCTTAGCCTCTATAGTCCTCGAGGCTACACCTCCTTCTCTCGACCAAATAGATGTGGTGAAGGGCTTCGCGGACGTCTTTCCTGAGGATTTACCCAGATTTCCACCAACTCAGGAGGTGGAGTTCTCCTTCGGCTTGTACCCAGAACTTTACCAATATCGAAGCCGCCTTACCGCTTGGCCCCTGCCGAGCTTGTTGAACTGAAGAAGCAGCTAGAAGATCTTCTCGATATGGGCCTCATCCGCCCCAGTATTTCACCTTGGGGAGCCCCTGTCATGTTCATGAAGAAGAAGGATGGTTCAATGCGGATGTGTATGGACTACCGCATACTTAACCAAGTAATGGTGAAGAACTGTTATCCTTTGCCTCGCATCGATGACTTGTTTGACCAGCTGAAGTCAGCCACTGTGTTCTCCAAGATGGATCTACGAAGTGGTTACTACCATATGCATGTGAAGGATGATGATGTCCCGAATACGGCGTTCAGAACTCGCTATGAGAATTACAAATTCATGGTCATGCCTTTCAGCTTAACAAATGCCCCTACTGTCTACATGGACTTGATGAACTAAGTGTTCTGCCCATACCTTGACAAGTTTATGGTGGTGTTTATTGATGACATTTTGGTTTATTCCGAGACGTTATAACAACATCACGAGCATCTGTGGATTGCACTCAACACACTGCGACAAAATCAACTCTATGCAAAATTATTAAAGTGTGAGTTCTGGATAAAGGAAGTGATGTTTCTAGGTCATGTGATTTCTGTCGGACATATAGTTATTGATCATGCAAAGGTAGAATTTGTGACCAAGTGGAAAGCTCCGAAGAATCCCTTAGAGATCCATAGTTTCCTCGACTTAGCAGGTTACTATTGAAGGTTTATCAAGAGCTTCTCTGAGTTGGCCTTGCCTTTAACCAAGCTGACACGAAAGGAGGTCAAGCTCATTTGGACACCAGAATGTGAGAACAGTTTCCAAAAGCTAAAGGAGTGTTTGACTTCTTCTCCCTTCTTGCCTTGACTGTTGAAAGCATACCCTATGTCATATAGACTGATGCTTCTAAATAAGGCTTAGGGTGTGTTTTGATGCAAGATGAAAAGGTGATCGCCTATGCTTCCCACCAATTGAAACTGAATGAAGCTAATTGGCCTACACATTATTTAGAGATTGCTGCCATCGTTCATGCTCTAAAAATTTGGCAACACTATCTCTATGGTGTGAAGTTTGAAGTTTTCTCTGACCATAAAATCTTAAGGTACCTGTTGACATAGAAGGATCTAAATACGATAGAGAAGGTGGATGGTATATCTCAAAGATTGTGACTTCACCACCACCTATCATCCTAGTAAAGAAAATGTCATAGTTGATGCTTTAAGTCGCAAGAAGGATGTTGTTTGTGCCACTCTGAGATGTTCAGTATGGGAAAATCTTGAACATGTGACTACTTGGAGACCTCAGCCTGTCGATTGAGTGGATGAAGATAAGTTGTTTGTTCATATGTCTAGTTTGACCGTTACGCCGAATTGGATCTCAGAAGTCATTGCTGCACAGTTGCAAAGTTCTGAGCTGGAAGAGATGAAGGCCTTGACCAAAACCGCAATATGACTTCTCTATCGGAGTGGGTGGTGTTGTCTGCTTCAGAAAAAGGTTGTGGATTCCTGACATAGGTGATCTAAGACAGAATATTTTGAGTGAAGCTCATGGGTCCAAGTACACTATTCATCCTGGCACAACAAAAATGTATAAGGACTTACAACAAAGTGTGTGGTAGAAGAACATGAAGAATGGTATAGCTATGTTTGTCGCAAAGTGATTGACATGTCAGAAAGTCAAGATCAAACATCAATGACCTGGTAGTCTTCTTCATCCTCTTGAAATTTCGAAATGGAAGTGGAAGAAGATCACAATGGACTTTGTTACTGGTTTCCCCAAGTCCAAGAAAGGTTCTGATGTTGTTTGTGTAATTGTTGATTGGCTTACAAAATTTGCTCATTTCTTGCCTTTCAAAACCAATTACAAAGTTGCGGATATGGCTCAGTTGTACATTGAGTGGATCGTACGCCTGCATGGAGTACCTAAGGTTATAGTTTTAGATCGTGACCCAAAGTTTACTTCTTGTTTATGGGGTCATGTTCATGAGGAGATGGGTATTGACTTGTGTTTCAGTACTACTTACCACCCACAGACTGATGGTCAATCTGAGAGAACACTTTAGATTCTAGAGGACTTGCCTCGTGCTTGTGTAATGGATTGGGGTGGTGCATGGGATCAGTATCTGCCATTAGCTGAGTTTGCTTACAATAATAGCTACCAAGCTAGCATTGGTATGCCACCTTTTGAAGCTCTTTATGGTAGACCATGTCGTTCACCTTTGCATTGGGATGATGTCGGTGAACGTTATCTAGTAAAGACAAATGGCATGCAAATGATGACAAAAAAGGTACAATTGATAAAGAAATGCATGAAAGTTGCTCAAGACCGACAGAAGATGTATGATGACAAGAAAAGGTCCGATGTTAACTTTCTAGTGGGTGACTATGAATTTCTGAAGATCAAGCCTATCTATTATATTTCTAGATCTAAAGTTGAAGGAAAGTTGAGTCCTCGCTATGTTGGACCATTTGAAATCTTAGATAAGGTTGGAGATTGTGCATACTGCTTAGCTTTACCTCCTTCCTATGATAAGATTCATAATGTGTTCCATCTCTCTGTGCTGAAGAAGTATGTGAAGGACTCTTCTCATGTGCTTACTGTTGAGCCTTTAGAGATACATGAGAATCTAACCTATGAAGAGCTACCTGTGAAGATCCTTGACTCCTGAGTAAAGCAGCTGAAGAATAAAGAGATTGAGCTGGTAAATTTTTTGTGGAAATATCATGGTCTGGAAGAAACCACTTGGGAGTTGAGAGATGAAATGTTACGTACTCACCCCTCTTTTTGCTTGAGATTTTGAGGACGAAATCCTTTTAAAGGGGTGGAGTGTTGTAACATAATGAATCTTAGATGTAATCTCCATGTAAACCTTTTTCCCAAGTTTCCCTTTCATTTTTGTCCTTTATGTTGTTCATGTTTAATTAGTGGAATTTATAGCGGTTTAGTGAACATTTATTCACTAATTGAACCAATATAAGGGTTTATGCACAAATACATCATTGAAAGCTTAATTACCATAAGTAAGTGTTCTAAACCTTAATCCAACTTTTTTATGTGATTTGAAAACATAAAATGAGCCTAGCTTAATTTCAAATTTGGTTCGATTTGGATGTTGTTTGTGCAAGTTATGCAATTTTAGGTACATTCTAGACTTTGTATGCAATTTACCCAATTCGGAGGTTTTCTTTGCAAATTATCACCTGAATTTTAATCCTTAGATATTCCCTTACCATTCTCGAGATTTTAAACCATGGGGCACCTGGTTGCACCTTGGTTTGAAGGTGTTTCTCTCCAAGGGCATTATAGGGATTACCCTTTTATAAATGAGCTTATCCTTAAAAGCTATCAACCAATGGGGTTATTTCTTTAATTGGAGGACGGTGGGGATGGCCTAGAAGCCTCAATGGGCTTTTAGGACCAACCTTGGATATATAATAAGTCTCTATGAGTTTTCCTCTTGCATGGCCATGAAGCCCTAGGCTAGGGACACATGGAAAGTCCCATAGACACCTACCCTTCTATATAAAGCCAAGCCTACCCCTTCCCACCTCCCAATCCAACAAGCAATCCTCTCCTTCTCTTTCCCCAAGCTTAGATCATTGTCCCTTCTATGTTTGGCCACGAATTTGTTGTCCCAAGGTAAAAGAGGGTGCCTACCTTGGTGAAGAAGGCTCCTATGGTTCCAAATTTCTCTAAGGATTTCTTAAGCTCCTCCTTGGAGATTTTGACCAAAACTAGTAAGTATCCTCCTTTCCTTCCCTATTTTCATGTTGTTAGTATTCCTCCCACCTTCTTCCAGGTCAAAACCATACCTTCCATGGTAAATCTCCACCTAGAACCCTAAAACATCTCATCTCCATGCGCTTTTGCTAGGGTTTGCACCTCTAAAGTGGAGAAGGTGATCTTTGCTCAAGAATGGAGCTTGGCTTGGAACAATCAGACCTTCTAATCTCAGGATCCTTGCTGTTTGGACCTTATTACCTTCCTAGAGGTGATTTTTGTTAACCCCCTTCTCATATATTGCTTACTACATGCTTAAAACTCATGCTTCTATGTTTAAAATCGACGATTTCCATCTCTTTTTACCATGTTCTTCTAGGGTTTTGGTTTCTTGCTGTTTTACCTTCTCTAGAAGCTCTAGTTTGGTTACCTATGCAACTTCAAACCTGATATTAGGTCAAATGGTGTTTTCTCCCTCTCCCCCTCTCTTCATTTATCTTGATCGATTTGATGATGTGGCAATTTCCTATTGGTTAGTATTGAAAATTTTATATCTTCTAATCCGCTTATCCAAATTTGACAAATAAATATGTTTTGGAATCAAAAAATTAATCTCTATCTAATAAAAATATTTTCAAAGTCTTATTTCATGGTTTGACGAAGGGTAGTTTTTTGTAAAATGAATTTGATGCATAAAATCCATAAAAATTATATCTTAATCATCATAACTCCAAAATTAATATAAAAATATGTTTTCTTCATCAGAAGAACCTAATAAGTTCATTGGTGATATTTTCAAAATCTAAATCTAAGTTTTTCTAAAAATTTCTGAAATTAGGGTTTCTATACATTAATGTGCATTGTGTACTCTAATACATGTTAATACATTGAAAATAGGCAAAGTGGAACTTGGACTCAATAAAAATTGTGAAAGTTAGTAATTGATATCAGTAAGAGAGGTATGTGCATTCCTTACACCCTATGTTGGGATAATTGCGGCCAAACCCTATATTTCCCTAATGAGGCACAAATTAACCATAAATCTTCTATTCTTGAATCCTTATGTTGTTCATGCCTCAAATCATATTATAATTTCTTCTTGTTTGAGTCTTATACTCCACTATCATGCTTATTGAATATTATGATTACTCTTGCCATTACTCATTTTCTAGCATGTAGATTATATTCTATTTAATTTAAAGTAGTAGTACTTATGTACAACCACCCACAGAGGGCATGTATTTAATCACCCTGGGAAATAATTTTATTCTCCGCTATATAATTGTGTAGGTGGTTGAGAATGTCTTATTCTCCCCTCACCTATAGGCTAGAGGCCTGGTAGGTGCCTCAACCCTACTTAGTTAGGTAGACATAATTATCTTACATGCAAATCCTTTTTAATATAATTGTTAATGGCAAGTATCTTTTCAATATAGCCTCATACTCTTGTTTTCTTCATCTTATGATGAACCCTAGTCTATTCTTATTTGCTTTATTTATCTTGTTATCCGAGACTAGTTTTGTGACACATACCTTCTAAGGACCCTAACCTCCGTTTTGGGCTTATCCTGTTTGCTTTGCCTAAATCTTGTGTTTAGTTGCTTGCTAATCACCTCTAGTGGTGATTAAGGTCGCTTGTGCTTTGTTGAGAGTTGGAGGTGCTACTTGCAAATAACACAAGTCTAGGGTTGGTGAGCAAGTTTGTCACCTTGATAGGTGTTTTTCTCTCTCCTTGCTTCTTATAGAGTTGAGAGGAAGGGTTGGGCTCGTTGCTTGAGTTGCCTTGGGCTTGGTTGAGCCTTGTTTGGGCCTTGCCTTGCCTTGATGGACCTTGTATCGGGCAAGTGTGTGTTTGGGAGCCTTGTGTCAGCCATGGTTGTGTCGGCCATGAGGCTATGTCAGGCAAGAGAGTGTATCGCCCATGAGGTGTGTCGACCTTTGACCATCCTTGACCTTTGGCTTCGTTTGTGTCACCACCCTTGTGGACACTTGGTGCATGATGCTTGCATGTGGCAATTGCCTTGGACATGTGGATGGGGCAAGATAAGGAGGTGGCATTACCCATGGACAAGTGTCCCTAGGTGGGCGACACCTTGCCTTATTTTCTCCTTCACCCTCTTATATATATGCCTCTCCTTTCTCTTGCTTAGGATCCCTTTAGTTGGTGTTGCTTCCTTTGCTTCCGGCGACACATCTCCTTTGCTAGTTGGTGGCCAATCCTCCTCCTTCTCCTTGGAGTCTTCTTCTTCCTCTAGTGGTGGCCGAGCCCTACAGTGCCTTGTTCTTCTTCTTATGGTGAGCATCTCCCCTCTTTCCTTAGCACCTTCTTCTTCTTCTCTTTCTTGCTTGCTTTTCGGACATGGTGGTTACAAATTTTATTTCTCTTCTTGAGGTGGCTGAAGGTGGTGCTTGAGCTTGGGAGCTTGGTGTTAGGATCTTACAGCTTTCTTAAGGTGGGTTACATAACTCCTAACCCAAGTTATACTACTTCCTTTTCTTGTTTCATGTTATGTTTCACCTTGATCGGCCATTTATCTTGTGGATTTATGTTCATGTTGTTGGTGTGTTCTTGACCTTGGTAGCCGAACCATATGTATAGAGTTTCTTGGGCAAAACTCCTTTCTCTCCATTTGGTCTTGAGAAGTGAGCTCATCTCTAGTGGTATAGGCAACACTCCTCTCACTTGGTTGTTGAGAGGTGAGTCTATACTCTAGTTGCTTGGGCAACACTCTTCTCTCACCATGGATTAGAGAGGTGAGCCTTGGTTGGATGTTGACCTAGTAGAGGGTGGGAGCCTAGCCGATATGGAAGTGATCTATCATGTTGCCCGAGATATGTGATGGAGGTTATGCAAAACCCCTCTTTCTTGAATGTTGAGAGGTGAGCCAACTCTCTTGATCTGTTAGGGTTTTGTGATGGTGATCTTGAGGTTAGTGATGACCAAGCCAAGATGAACCTTTGTGCCCTGCACGATACACCTTTGTGGTGATCTTGCCCGACACCCCTCACCTTGGGTTTAGCTTTGGCTGATATGGTCGTGTTGAGTTTGGTTGGCTTTGTGCCCGATATGACCATCTGAATCTTATTGGTGACCTTGGGCGATATGCCTTGACTGAGATGACCCTCTCTCCTAATAGGTGTTGTCCCCTTTGGTCGAAAGGGTGTGCTTGATATTGTTGGATGATAAGCTTCCTTTTGGTGCCCTTGTATCATTTGGTGATGTGTACATGGTGGGCGTTATAGCATTGGCTTGGGCACCACGATCTTGGTCATTGCAGTAGTGAGATGGTTGCCCGATAAAACCCTAACCCTAGCTAGTTGTTAGGGTCTCGTCGGATACAATTAGATGTCTGATACACATCTAGCTTGGGTGCATGATATGTCCTCCTGACCCAGCTGCACGACACAGCCTTTACCTCTAGTTGCACGACACACCATAGACCTGGTTGCCCAATGTGCTCTTGTACTTGGGTTGATCGATGATGCGGCTAAGTGCCTTGGCTAATAGGACTTTCGTGAGGGTTGTTACCCTGCCCGATACCACCTGTGGTAAGGGGCGCGCTACCCGTCACACTTTTAGTGAGGGTAGCTTGTACCTTTAGTAAGGGTTATGCTTAACCTGGAACCCTAGCTAGTGATGTGTTGTCTTGTAATCGCACCTATGTTGTTGATATTATATCGATGATGGGTTGTGAACCAGTGCTATTCTTGATGCTTAGCTAGATCAGATAACAAGATACTTGTTTGTGTTTATAATATAAATAGCATAAGTGGATGCTTATGATTTTATAACCATAATGTAATTGATACAGCTGTATGCCTCATATGATTATAATCATCACATGCACATATGCAACCCTAATGACATAATAATCAGTAAAATCTATGTTTGGTGATTTTAAGTTATCTCTCTTGATGTGCATACTAACTATGCAGGTGAATCAGGTGAATTCATAAACAGGTAAGAGTTATGAGGTATATGTGTTTGAATAACGCTGCATGATGATAATTCATGTTGATGAGATAATGTGCATCACCAGTATGATGAGATAGGTCTGAGGACCTTATGAGGGTTGAGTGCCTAGTGAGGTGTTATCCTCTTGATGATAAGATGAGGGATTGTTATCCCAGGTGACGATGTAAGATGATGATGCCTTGAGAGGCAGTGGCTTCCTGTGATGATGGATTGAGATCCCAGGATAATGTGATGGTGACAATAATAATGTAATTTAATGCTATATATGTTTTACAACTTGGTTTCCTCAACAATCCACTTAAAATATACTAATTAATTATAGTGGAACATATCATGTAGTTTTCCCTGGCCATAGATCCATCATCGTCAGTAGTTGGTGATGGTGAAACAGGTTTTCCTGCAGGTTAACCTAAAAGTGCATATTGTTAAATAATTGGGTTTTCTCCTAGCCAAAAATGAGGAGGATTAGAGTGCAACTTCGGTTGTAGACTCCAGAGCGCGGTTTCAGGCCCATGGCTCAATATGTTAGTGCATGGTGAACAGGACCATGGCTCAGGATGTGTGATAAGAGCATGATTGTATTTATGGCTCAGAGCACGGTGATCATGCCCGTGGCTCAGTTTCACTAGCGTTAATACCTGTACCAAGGTGGGCTAGGTAGAGGGTAGCCTGACCCTGTGGCTGAGGCCACTTAAGCATGAGACTATGGTCTTGCTTGTTTTGCACTCGTGCACTGACCCCGAGGTGGTGAGGTCATGGACTCCGGCTCTTCCATTGACCTTTTATGGCACCAGCTTGGGTTTCGCAGTCGAAGGTTGGAACTGAGTGGTACGGCTCACTTCCTTAGGGCATAATAATACGTAATCCAGCCGAATAGTATTTATTGCTTAAGGCAAAACACAGAACATTGGTTGAGGCCTTGCTTGTGTAGTTGATCTAGTTATACCTTGTAGTTACTTATATGTTCCTTAAGTTATGTGGTAAGATCTTATAAGTCTTATCTTGTCAATCATGTTCCATAAAGAAAATCAGGTTATATGTCTCCCAGATATCCTGGTAAGTTTAATAATACATAAGACCTGCTTAGTATGATGCTCATATAATCTGCTTATATTTGTTATCTGTTTTACCTGCTTTAGCCTTCTTTGGAGTTTTATAGTTTCAGCGGGGAGTTATGTTTCTCGCTGGGACTGTGTGTCTCACCCCGTTGGTTTACAACTCTTTTAGGTGGTCGTGCTAGATGTGGTGGTGGTCACGAGGTTGCGGCCGAGCAGCAAGAAGAAAATAGTAGAAGGCAAGAGATGGGCATGCTGCTATTTTGGTGGTTTTGTAGTAGATTCCTAGAGTCATCCCTGTACTCTCAAGTCCTCAGAGGTGTTTTGACGATGTTTTTTTATGTTTACCTGATGTAGCTTTGTATATCCTGTTGCTGGCTTGATGTGGCCCATTATGTATAAACAGGTGATGAACTCATGTGCTGGCAGGACAGCTAGTTTCCCTAAGCTGTGGACATATATCAGGCTTGTAATAGTTGTATAACATGTTTCCTTGCAGGATCTGGATTTAATAGTTTCTTTGTTTATCTACTTTCCTTGATCGGTTTTAATCAACCTGTGTTTTCAGTAATGTGTGGTTCTGCACATTTTCGCGTGTCACCTTGTTGTCTGTGTGATGGCGGGGCGTCATAGTTAGTTTGGTATCAGAGCTCTAGGTTTGCTGAGTCTATAGGGATCTAGGATTAGGTTTGTGTCTATTCTTATGAGTTTTCTAGATTTTCTTACAATAATCTTCTACCCTCAGCAGAAGAAAATGCTTAAAGATGTTTAGAAACCATGAAGAACATGTTGTCGAGAGTAGCGATGTTGCATCAGTTGATGGAGCAAGAGTGCAGGCACATGAAGATCGGGTGCCTGAGGTCCCCCAACTTGACCCAGCCATTCTCAAAAACCCTGCCTATCAGCACCTTATGGGGAAGTTGATGGCTACGATGAATCACATGGTAGAAATATTGCCATTGCTTCTACCAAGAGTACAAGCTCCCCATGGTGAATCTTTGGGTATTGGGAAGACCTTTGAGCGGCTTCATCGAGTTGGAGCTTTGGATTATGTAAGAACAACTGATCCAGTGGATGCAGATCTGTGGCTGATAGGTCTAGAGAAGGCCTTCTGGATCCTCGACATCCCCGAAGCAGACAAATTCATGCACGTTGTCTACCTTATAAAAGGTAGTGTTGGCCAATGGTGGGCCATCGAGGAGGAGAAGCGACCCAGTGAGGTGATTGGTAGGGAGGTTTTCTGGTGAGAGTTCATCAGCAGATACTTTCTGAAGATGTATCTGGATGAGAAGATCAACCAGTTCAAGCGATATGCGCTAAGGAACGATGAACATCACCGAGTATGAAGCCAAGTTCATGGACTTGCTAAGGTTTTGTCCTCACATGGCGACGACATACGACGAGCAGATCAGACGGTTTGAGAAGGGTCTAAGCACAGAGTTGACAACACTTGCGGCTGCTTTGGAGAATCGGGAGCAGTTTGCCATGTTTGTGGAGTCTATCTACAAGATTGAATGGTATGTTAGGGAAAATAGAGAATCCATGACTAAGAAGAGGCATGCTCAGTTTCTAGGGCAGAGGTCTGGTGGCTTTAAGAAGCCAAGGATTTCAGCACCTTCTGGGTTAAGAGGTTCCAGTGCACCGTCACAGTGGTCCCCGAGTAAGGGAAGAGGATATGGTTCTTTGCCATCAAAGGCACATAGTACAGCTTCAGTGGCAGTGATAGGGCCATCTAGGCCACAACAGCGAGACCAGTCATGTCATCTTTGTGGTCATATCATGCATTGGATGTCAAACTTCCCAAGGAAAGATGTTGAAGTGACACAGCAGCCGAGGCAGAATCAGTAAGGGTCAGATAGATAGCAGCCCAGTGGTAGCAAAGGGCGAGGACACGATCAAGCGTCGTAAGCGGGATCATCTACCCAAGGAAGCAGAGGATGTGGACAGCAAGCAACAGCTCGATTCTACGCTATGAGTCAACTGGAGGCGATAGTCAACCCGTGAGTTGTGGCAGGTCAGATGGAGTTATTTCATTCTAATTTGTCTTCTTCTTGCTTTATATCTGTTCTGGTTGACCCGGGTGCTACACACACTTTTATCGCACGTACTATGCTTGAAAACTTTCTTTTACCTATTAGTTGTAAGAAGGATAGCATGTTGTTAGAAACCCCTCTTGATGGTTCCTTGATGCTTCGAGAGGAGTTCCCATCTTGTGTTCTATCTTTTTTGGGACACAGTATACAAGTGGATCTTATACCACTTGAGATGCATGGATTCGATGTGATCCTTGGGATGGATACCTTAGAGAAGTATAAGATTGTGTTGGACTGTGGTTCCAAGTAAGCAGTGTTTGATGACGATGGTGAAAGATGGATCTTCCAAGGAGATAGAAAGATTCTTTCGACATGTTTAGTGTCTGCTATGGTGGCAGAGAATTCGATGCGGAAAGGGTTTAAGGCGTTCTTAGCTCACGTTGTGGATACCAAGGCGAAGGGTCCTATCCTTTTGGAGGTGTCTATTGTCTGAGAGTTTGTGGACGTGTTTCCAGATGAGTTCCCCAGTGTTTCCCCACCTCGAGAGATTGATTTCAAGATGAATCTGGTTCCAGGAATACAGCCAGTTGCTCAGACACCGTACAAGACGGCTCCAGCCGAGATGGTAGAACTGAAGAAGCAGTTACAGGAGTTGTTAGATAAAGGTTTCTTCAGACCAAGCACATCGTCGTGGGGTGCTCCAGTCCTATTTGTAAAGAAGAAGGACGGGTCGATGTGGTTGTGCATAGATTACCGGCAGTTGAACAAAGTTACGATCAAGAACAAGTACCCATTGCCGAGGATAGATGATCTGTTTGATCAGTTGTGTGGTTCTATAGTGTTCTCAAAGATAGATCTATGGTCTAGATATCATCAGTTGAGGATTAAGGATGAGGACATACCAAAGTCAACATTTAGGATGAGGTATGGTCACTTTGAGTTTGTGGTTATGCCATTTGGACTAAACAATGCGCCTGCTGCTTTCATGGATCTGATGAACAGAGTGTTTTGTACATTTCTAGATCAGTTAGTTGTAGTTTTTATAGATAACATCTTGATCTATAGTCGGGACAGTCAAGCGCATGAACAGCATCTTCAACAAGCGTTGACTCTTCTTCGCCAACACCAGTTGTATGCCAAGTTCTGCAAGTGCAATTTCTAGTTGAAAGAAGTGACTTTCTTGGGTCATGTGATATCCGCAAAAGGAGTTAGAGTGGACCCTAAGAAAGTGGAGTCAGTTACAGATTTGGAGCAACCGAAGATGCCAACAGAAGTTCGTAGTTTTCTGGGTTTAGCAGGATACTACCGGAAGTTTATAAGGAACTTCAGTATAATTGCGTTACCGTTAACAAAGTTGACCAGGAAGGGTGTACCCTTTGTTTGGGATGATTATTGTCAGCAAGATTTCTAAAGCTTGAAGGAGAAGCTGACTAGTTGACCGGCCTAAATAGCGCGTCCGCAAAGGGAGTGGATTTGAAGTAGTCAGACTTTTAAATTTATAACCCGAAACCTTCTAGGCCCCCGCAACTTTATTACGGGGTCGAAGTAGATATATGGGGTCGAACACAGGGACAAGGGTGGTAGTGTTGGGAATACAGAATCGACACCTTACACTCTAGTATGGGTAAGGAGATGATAAAGTCCCCCAAGGGGAACAAGAGGCGAAGATCGATAAAATAAAAGAAAACTATCTCCAACTGGAGCTACGAGGAAAATTAAGGTTTTTAAAGGTTTATCAGTTTTTAGGGTTTTCGCACAACAGAAACAGAGAGGATAATACTATTGCTTTAGTAAGGAATGAAGGAGAAAGCTTCGGTAAAACAAGCGGCAGCAGAAACATCCAGTACCCCTTCTCTCGAAGTGGGTACCTCAAACTAAGCATCAACACCTCTCTCGAGGTTGCTGGTCTTAAGTTAGAGTGGAAAGGTTACTAAAGCAACTCCAATCCTGGGCACTCTCGTACTCTCGTATCGGACCAAACACTAGAGCCACAACACCTCTCTCGAGGCTTCTGCAACGGGAAAACATGATTCAGTAGCTAATCGAAACGTGATCCAAGCGTACAAGCTAGAGTTCGGATGCTAAACAAAACAATCATCCAACAAAAAGGGACCAAACACAAAGCAACAGATAATTAAAAGTCTTCTAATTCCATTAGCATAAAAGGGTCTGGATACATTGCATAAGTAAATAAAGTAAATGACTGAAATAAGTAAAGATAAATGTCATCTTCTTGATTTAGAAGGGCGACATGCAGCAGCAGATCCCCAAGATCATTCTAGCCCGATACCAGGCGGGAGCCTTGCCCAATATGCCCGTGCCGGGTAGCACACCCTCTCGGGCGACACGCTCATGATGGGCGGACGTATCGTGCGGGGTGCTCATGCCTGATACGATCATTTTGGGCGGCACCCTTTCGGGCGACACGCCGTGACTGGTGATGCGTATCGGGCTTGGTATCGTGTCGGGCCAGAGTTTGTCTTAGAGTATCGGATACTCATATCGGGTATCCTTGTTGGCCGATATTGGTCTGCAGTGGTGCCCGAGGCCGATCCTAAGTGAACCATTCCCTCCCTCTCGGGCAGGGGAAGTGCTCACCTAGTATCGCCCGGTACACCTCTAAGGCACGACATGCTAGCTCCATATGCTTTCCCAAGTTGGCTTTCGAGATATTCCCACTTTTTCCCGACCCGTCCCATCAGAGTCATGTAGCTGCTATTTATAGGCAGCGGATGGTGGAAATTGTGGTTCTCCGGTCGCCACGTGTCCTTCATCAGTTCTATCATCTCATATTCGGGGATGTCCGATATGCGTATTGCCCGGCACAAGGATGTCGGGCTGGGAGCGTGTCGGTCATCGTGACGAGTGGCGCCTGTCGGTGGGTGGATTGTATCGTGCGACACGCTTCAGTTGTCTTGGCGAGTTTGGCTCCTTCTCGGGTAAATGGTGTATTGCTCGTGTCGCGCGGTAGTGTATCGTGCTGCCCTGTCAGGTAGTGAGTGTATCGGCCGGCTGGTTGGTAAGGAGGCCGATGCAGGTGGAACACGTCCGTGGGCCGGGACGGGCCTTTTTGCTGATAAATGAGTTGAAAATCGAGGAAAACTCTGTAAAATATGATAATATTGAGTTAAAAGCGTAGTGTGGCCTGTTTATGCAAAAACATGACAAAAAGGAGAGGAAAACAGTTTAAAAGGGCAGATTTAATAATGAAATAAGGGCTAAAAACATCACAAAATTTGTTGTTATCAACTCCCCCAAACTTAGCATTTTGATTGTCCTCAATCAATCTTTAAACTTTGTTTTGTGACGCTTCTTCTTGACCGGTATAGTTTTCAGGCCTTGGGTTTGAGAGAGCATTGAGATGTCTTACAGAGAATACGGCCCAACCACGAACAACAAACTTTACTTCTCCTGTCTTATTTAAGCAAAAATTTTCTCCACAGCTTCGGCGAGACTTGGGTGCATGATTTCAAAGTTAGCTTTCACACCAAACAACTTTTGGGAATATAAAGTTGTGTGTTTGGGTAGGCTTAAGGCTTTTTGGGTTTTTCTTGTTTCCCATCAGTCCATCCAGGTACGGGTCCGTTAGCGGGCGAGTGGTCCCTGCAGTCCAAGCCAGTTGGCTTTAGAGCAGTGATTTCACATCCTACGTACCACCGCCCCAAATCTACCATGCCTAAAGATGGGTACTTTTTGGAAAACAAGTGTATATATATATATATATATATATATATATATATATATATATATATATATATATATATATATATATATATATATATATATATATTGGCACAACTCTCATGCTTTTATTCACTCTCATAAGGCTATTCTCTCTTTTTGGGATTTTCGTTGGGTAAGGGAAAATAAGAGGAATTTTTTCTATTTGGGCAGCTTTTTCCTTCTGCATACACATCTCTTAGTTGTTGCGAGATTATTTTTTGAAATTTTTGGCATGGAAAGTCATAGTCTTTTGTTGTTTGAGGCTGCATTATCATCAAGACATAGCAAAACCTACATCTCCTTGGGCACATAGAAATCAAACTGGCAAGAAGTCGTATCAGGTTTTTACTATATAGCGTCTTTGTACATATATGTGGAGACAAAATAAGCAAAATTTTCAAAATTTTTGTATGAGGAACAAAATTTTTCAAAATTTTACATGTTGAAGAAAAAGAACAAGAAGAACAAAAAGGGTGAAATTTTGAAGAAAATTTTTGTACCTCCCTCACTGATACATACTATCCCCCCCAAACTTACTCCACACTCTGTCCTAGAGTTGTGAAGTAGATAAGGTAGGGTAATGTTAACTCAGTGAGGGTTAGATGGTGAGCGTGCCTGCGCCAGATAGAAGCTCCCACACATATTCTCCTCGTTTGATGTGGTAATCGATGTGGTGGAGCTGGTCAGGCATCTCTTTATTTGATATCCATTCCAGGACGAAGATGTCGTAGTCAGCTTGCCAGCAGCATAGAGTGTTGGGTGGACGGCTACCAAAGAAATTTTGTACCAAAAGGCAAATGTTGGTTCAGAATTGCAAGATTCAACGAGATCAGTCATGCGCTTTTACTGAGGAAGTAGTTCCAAAACTATTAGGCATTCCCTTAAACCAGGTAGACTTTTTAAGATACTTCCATTGTGAACATGAATAAAAGGATTGATCATCAATCTCAGTTTCTTTAAACTTTCATCATCTATTGAACTCATCAGAGGAGTCCACTTATCTCTTCCAAAACTTTTTCTTGATTTGGTAGCCCCAAAGAGAAGTCGGCAGTATATTCCTCATTTCCAGCAATACAGCATAGCAGAATTTACATACTATTCCGAACTCGTCATCAAGGATATATGAATGCTTCTTTTGAGTACAATGAATAGGATGATTTTTTTTCAGATTGCTTTTCTTCATCCTTTTCACTATCGTATGAACAAATATCAATGGACCTCAAGGATAAGTTATATTCATCCCATAATTTTTCCATTTCCTTATCATAGTATGTCTTCTACGGTGGTTTAGGACCATCTCCAAAAGAGAAAATCAGTGGAAGTCTTTCTCCAGTGGCTTCTGGATTGAATATGGGTATTTTGGGTTCATCAATCATGAAGCCACCTTCTTCATGGGGGGTATATTCTTTGGATATAGTATCCACAAGTGTTTTCAAGAGCTCTCTATCTACCATAGGTTAGTTTCTTGTTCATGTTCTAGCCCTCCTAGGTCGGTCATCATCGTCATAATCTGCATGAGCCTTGCGTTTCCTTCTTGAGAGCTTTGCACTTGTTCCGGATGAATTGTCATAATATGGAGTCGTTACTTCTTCCGTCCTTGCTCTCTTCTCATCGTTTGATGGCCCAGCTGCCTCGGGATTAGGGCGTTTCTGCCCAACCGTTGTTGCTTCAGCTGCGGCCTTAGTGTCGATTCTCCTGTCGTGTTCGTCAACTCGAACGACGGTTTGCTTTGTACGGGCCATCTCTGTTATCATTAAACAAGTTCATTTATCATTTAAATGTTTCGATATTAGGTAGTCAAAACTTAAAATCGATACCGGCTTTTAAGAAAAAACTGATTGCTCGATAAAAATTCAGCCCGATACAAAAGCTACCCGACACCACCGTATCGGGCTTCAACACTGGGCGATATGATGTTTGCTCGATACGATTGTGTCGGCCGATACGAAACTTTTGCAAATATCACCATAGGCTCATGCCCGATACGAGGTCCGGGTGTCGTCCATCAAAAGAACATCAAGGCGATACAAAATTGGATGATACAGAGAAAAGCTGTGTGTCATACCCGTTGCCCGAAATGGGTGCACGTCGGGCGATACGGTCGCGTGAAACAAAGTACCCGATAGGGTTTTCCCCGATAGAGAAACGTGTCGCCCGACAACGAAAACAAGTGAGGCGGCACAAAGATGGGCGACATGGTTATCACCCGATATTGGGTATCGGGCAAGCACATGTTAAAAACGTGTCGTGTGACACATGTGTCGGGTGATACAAGGAAATCAACTAAAGTCGTCATCCCGATACGTTGTGCGCGATATGAAGTTTGTGTCGGGAAAGCAGGGCGACACAGCTGTCGGGCTATACCTTTACTATCTGAAGCTATCTTGCGCGACACGAGAGCAAAAGTTAGTTGGACGACACATGAGCAAAGGGGGAAATTACTGCACGATATGGGTAGCTAGAAGAGTAAATGCAGTAGCCCGACACGGTAAAACCTCCGTACTATATATAGCAATCCCAACCGGGGGTAAAATGAGTAAATCTGGGATGCGTGTCGGCCGTTGAGACAAGTCATTCCCGAGATGAGCAGTCCCATCCGCCTAATCAATGGTAATTACTCATGTTGCCCGACACGATTGCGCATCACCCGGGCGTGTCGTCCGACACGACTCATGGCTTGATGCGATGAGCGATATGTTGTCACCCGATACGAGCGCATTTTGCATGCCGGCTGAGTCTTTGCCCGATACGGTCAGGAAAAAGGGGATACTTGCCCGATACAAGGTCTTCAAGACAAAATTCTAGATGAAAAACTTAAAAACAAAGCAAAGGAAAAAAGCAATTGATGGGTAAAACATCATTGGCTTATGGTTAAGTTCCCGGCCTCAGATAGTATTACTCATCAATCCTCATAAAATAGAGCGGTGGCCTATAAAATAGAAGAGTCAGTGCACTTGACGCATGCACTGACTCAGGCCTTATTACAGTCCAAATGTCCATAGTGTTTTTTTCTTTCAAGAAAGTAAATAGCATCCTATTCTAGGAAAAGTAAAAGCTTGGGCTGCCTCCTGAAGAGCATTGTAGTTTGCGTCGCCAGCTCGACAGCTCCAGGTCCTTCACTTTTCACCTCTAGCAGTATCCATGTCTTGCAAATTGATCTATGTCCTTCTCACGAAGGCTTTGTCTTCATAGAGCCTTTTCACCCTGTGTCCGTTCATTTGAAAAACCTTGGATGGATCATCTTTGTCATATAGCTACATCATTCTGGACGGGTATATCTTTGATACGATGAAAGGTTCGGACCATCTCGTTTGTAGCTTACCTGGAAAAAGACGAATGGAAGATTTAAATAATAAAACTTTGTCACCTTCACTTACGTCCTTCCTCCTCAGGTGGGCATCGTGCCACACCTTCATCCTCTATTTATAGATCTTTGCATTCTCGTAGGCATGCAATCTCAATTCTTTGAGTTCTTGCAACTACAGATATCTCTTCTCTCTTGCCTTCTATAAATCCATATTCAAGAATTTAATTGCCCAAAGGGCCTTGTGTTCCAGCTCAAGGGGTAGATGACAGGATTTCCCATATATCAACTTGTAAGGAGTGGTTCCAATGGGCGCTTTATAGGCAGTTCTGTAGGCCCAAAGTGCGTCATCAAGCTTCATTGACCAATCTTTCCTCGTACGGTTGATAGTTTTCTCTAGAATCTACTTGATTTGTCTATTCGAAACCTCTACCTACCCGGAAGTTTGTGGGTGGTAGGGCGTAGCGACCTTGTGTTTAACTCCATACTTTCGCAGGAGCGCCTCAAACTGTATTTCTCCGAAATGTGATCCACCGTCGCTTATTACAGTACGAGGTACACCGAAACAAGGGAAAATCGTCTTTTCAAACAACTTGATCACTGACTTAGAGTCACATGTTTGAGTTGCAACAGCTTCTACCCATTTGGATACATAATCCACTGCCACTAGAATGTACTGATATCCTTTTGATGGGGGAAACGGTCCCATGTAGTCAATCCCCCATACATCAAAGATTTCCACTTCAACCCAATTTGCCATTGGCATCTCGTTTCTTCGTCTAATAGTTCTCGTCAATTGGCACTCTTTACAGACCTTTACATACTTTGCAGCATCTTTGAACAAAGAGGGCCAGTAAAACCCTGATTGTAGTACTTTGGCAGCGGTCCTTTCACTGCCCAGATGTCCTCCATAAGGGGAGGAGTGACACTCTTTCAGAATGTTCGGGATCTCTTCTTTGGGAATACATCTTCGATACAGGTTATCTGCACATCTTCTAAAAAGGAGAGGATCGTCCCAGTAGTAATTCTTTACATCCGCAAAGAGCTTCTTATTTTGGTTATAGGTTATGTCAGGGGGTAGTTCTTCGTAGGCAAGATAATTACAGATATCTACAAACCAAGGTAAACTCTCTTCCCTGGTTTCAATCATCATCAAAGCTTCGTCAGCATAATTGTCATTAATCGGTGGTTCCTTCTGCTCTTCTACAACGATCCTTGATAAGTGGTCAGCGACCACATTCTCTGCACCCTTCTTATCGACTATCTCATGGTCAAACTCTTGTAGTAACAAGGCCCACCTCAACAGCCTAGGCTTTGTATCTTTCTTCTGCATGAGGTATCTTATAGCCCCATGATCTGTGTAGACTTTAACCTTTGCTCCAATAAGGTAAGATCTGAACTTATCAAAAGAGAAGACTATTGCGAGCATCTCTTTCTCTGTAGTTGTATAATTTACTTGAGCTTCATCCAGTGTACGACTAGCGTAGCAGATTACGTGGTGCTTTTTGTCCTTTTTCTGCCCCAGGACCGCTCCTACAGCATAGTCGATGGTGTCACACATAAGCTCGAAAGGTAAATCCCAGTCTGGAGCTTGGAGGATAGGTGGTGAGACAAGAGCATCCTTTAAAGCCTGAAAAGCGATTAGACAATCATCAGAGAAATTGAATTCAACATCTTTTACCAGAAGGTTGGACAACGGTTTTGAAATCTTTGAGAAGTCTTTTATAAATCTTCGGTAGTAGCCGGCGTGCCCGAGGAAGCTCCTCACTCCCGTCACAGACTTTGGTGGAGGAAGCTTGGATATGGCTTCAACCTTGCTAACGTCTACCTCGATGCCACGCCTCGAAACTTTATGTCCCAGTATGATGCCTTCTTGTACCATAAAATGGCACTTCTCCCAGTTTAAAACCAAACTCTTTTCCTCACATCGTTGCAGAACCAAACAGAAGTTTTTTAGGCAGGTATCAAAGTCTTTTCCATAGACAGAAAAATCATCCATGAAAACTTCCACGATATCCTCTAGAAAATCCGAGAACATTGATATCATGCAGCGTTGAAACATAGTGGGAGCATTACACAGGCCGAAAGGCATCATCCTGAATGCGTAGGTGCCATAGAGACAGGTAAAAGTTATTTTCTCTTGGTCATCTGGCAGGATGGGGACCTGATAAAATCCTGAAAAACCATCCAGGAAACAGAAATAGTCATGATGCGCTAATCTTTCAAGAACTTGATCAATGAAAGGAAGTGGATAATGATCTTTTTTTAGTAGCTTGGTTTAGCTTCTAGTAGTCAATACACATTCTCCATCTTGTGACGGTCCTAATCGCCACTTCATCGCCTTTATCTCCCTTTACTACTGTTATACCACCCTTCTTGGGTACTACGTGGATCGGGCTTACCCAGTTACTGTCACTAATCGGGTAAATGATCCCAGCATCTCTCAACTTGATTACTTCTTTCTTTACGACTTCTTTCAGCATCTGGTTCAATTTTCTCTGGGGTTGAGCCAGAGGTTTGGTGGATTCCTCCAAATTGATGTGATGCATACACAATGCAGGGCTAAGGCCTTTGATATCTTCTACCGAGTATCCTATAGCCCGCCTGTGGAGTCTTAACTCCTCAAGAAGTTTATCCAACTGATCTTTTGTAAGATGGGCTTTGACGATGATAGGATTCCTCTCCTCTCGATCTAGGAATTCATATTTCAATCCTTTTTGTAACTGCTTCAACTCAGGCTTGGCCTTGGGTGACTGTTCTTCCGGAGCCTCCTCAAGAGAGGCAAACTTAACAGTTTCCACTACCTCTTCCTCATTGCTCAGGTCTTCATCAGACTGGTTAAGATAGTTGAGAAACTCCACAACTTCTGGATTTTCAGAGTCAGAGTCTTGATTGCTTATCGCCCTCACAAGAGGATCTACCATGAGGATATCTTCTTCTACCTCTTCGCAGAACTGGTTGTAGCTTTCCGCAAAGCAAGTGGACTCTAACAGGGATGGTCCTTTCATCGCATCCTTTACTTTGAAGTCTAAGTGGTCGTTTCCGACCCTTAGAGTGATTATTCCCTCAGCAACATCGATCAAAGCCCTTCCTGTAGCCAAGAAAGGACGTCCAAATATGATAGGATAGCCATGGTCCTCCACAGTATCAATGACAACGATATCACAAGGAATGAAGAAACTTCCTACCCGGATAGGTACATCTTCAACAACGCCAACATGCCTTTTAAAGGTATGATCTGCTAATTCAATCCTCATATTGGTCTTGAGCATATCAGTCAAACCTAATTTCTACGCAAAGCTTAGGGGCATAAGGCTGATACTAGCCCCTAAATCGGCAAGACATTTTCATTCGACATTATCTCCGATGGCGAAAGGAATGGTGAAAGCCCCTGGATCTTTCTTTTTATTGAGAAAATCTGATTGGACAAAAGCAGATGACATACTTGCTAGATGCATGGTTTTGATTCTTCCTCCTCTTCTCTTCTTGGTAAGCAAATCTTTGAAAATCTTAGCATAAGTCAGCATCTCTTCTAAAGCGTCCAAAAAAGGTACTTCGAGATGAAGTTTCTTTATTGATTCCATGAACTTCTCGTGACGCTTCTTAAGGTGTGCCTTTATCAGCTTGTAAGGAAAAGGCAACTAGGGAGAGTAAGGGCTTCTCTTACCAGATAACTCCTCAAAGGATCTTGGTTCAGGTTCTCTGTCATGAGCTCGTTGATTTACTTCTTCTGCGGGATTATCAGCCGCAGTCCTTGGTTCAGGTACCTCTGACCTGGCTTCTTCATGACGTTCTATTGTCCTTCCTGATCTCAGCACTGCCATTTTGGCAAATTTGGTGTTTGAGGGTATCTTACCCGAGGGATTCTTTATCAACTCGGCCATCTGGGCCAACTGCTGATCGATTTGGCGTTGGTGCGTCTGCATGTCCTCCATCTGGACTTGCATTGTGTTCATAACTCCTAAATTTGAAAGAACACTTTGTGCCAGTTGGTTATTGATGGTATCTTGTCTTTTTACAAAATCGAATAACTGGACAACCAAGTCTGGTTGGTTTGAAACCTTGTCTTGACCTTGCTCCTTGGCTTGACTTTGACCTTGACTAGTGTTTGCCACTTGGCGACCTTGGTACTTTCCTTATCCTTGGAAATTTGCCTTGTTTGACTGGAAAGAAGTGGTTCTGGTGAACTAACTTTGTCCTCCTCTTTTCTCGAAAACTTGGGGTTGCTTGGTGGGGTTATGCAGCTGATGCGAGTTTTCAGCCGCATCCTTGTTTCCATAACTAAAACCGGGGTGATCTGGTCTCTTGAAATTGACGAAAGAGACATTCTCAGCCTCCTCAGCCTCGGATTTACTTTTGCTTGACTCGTCAGGTCAGGTGTAGATACATTTATCTACCCCGTGTCCACCTTCTCCACAGGTGACACATTTCATGACCTTTTCGACTTGTTTCTTCCCCTTTCCACTTGATTCTTTCAGTTGTTTGACATCATTGGCTATCCTCTGGATCTAAGAGGTGATAGTTTCCAGAGCCTTGGATTCAATTGAAGGTCCTTCACTAACCTTCTTAGCATGTCCCATGTCTGATCTATCATAGTCGGTGCCGGCTTGCAACTCAGCCATGTTCTTGATGATCTTTTCGGATCTGCTAGGCTTCTTCCCCAGAAAGTCATTGCCTGCTGCTGCATTCAGCGAAACCCTTTCCTTAGGGGTTAGACCGTTGTAGAAGGTAGTTATCGAGAAACCCTTCTTATAGTTGTGATGAGGGCAGTCCCTCTGATATTCTTGATATCGTTCCCAGGCATCGTGTAGATTCTCATTCGGCTTTTTCATGAAAGACGTGATCCTCTGTCTATTCCGGATGGTTTTCTCTGTAGGATAAAACTTGTTTACAAAGGCATCTGCCAGTGCACTCCATCCATTAAGAGCTTGGTGTGGTAGCCCAAGGTACCAAGATAGAGCCTTATCTTCTAAAGAAAAGATAAAACCCTTGCAATAAATCACCTCCTATGGGACTCCCCTCATTTTGATGGTGTCACAGATGTTTTTAAAAGCATCTAAATGGTGATAGGGATTATCATTCTTCGAACTCCCTCTGAAGCTCTTGTTCTGGATCATAGAGATGACTGATGGTTTTAGCTCGAAGTTGGTTGCGTTGAACCTCAGGATGACAACAGGACATCTTGAATTATTAGCCTTTGTTGCAGCTAACTCCCTGAGGGTCTTTTCTTCTTCATTGGAATCGTCACCGTCACTGTCTCCCTGGTTTTGTTCCTGATTATTTTGATTTCTTTTTCACCTCCTATAATGACGACATCTCTCCCAGCGATGGTCATCCTCGAATTGCTCTATTTCAAGATCTTCATGTTGATGATCGATGTCATAACGGTCATTGTCTTTAGGCGGAGGCGAGTGAGGTCGAACTCCCACGTTTCGCTCACCCTCTAAAAGAGGTGGTTCAATGAGAGGTGGCATGTCTGGTGATGTCGGTGCTCAGATGAGCAAAATGCTTCTTTTCTTACTACCTGAATAGCACGTAAAATTCAAGTTAGAAAACCTGTATTAATAATATGAATTACTCATTTTAGGTAAAAATTTAAAAAAAAAGGAAAAAGAGAGTGATGTCAAGCTCATTTCTAAGCTTGAGGCACTGGAGTGTAGTTAGTGGATTTGGGTTTGTCAACAATACCGTTTTGCCTTGTCCCCGACAACGGCGCCAAAAAGTTGACCGGCCTAAATCGCGCGTCCGCAAAGGGAGCGGATTTGAAGTAGTCGGACTTTTAAATTTATAACCTGAAATCTTCTAGGCCCCCGCAACTTTATTACGGGGTCGAAGTAGATATACGGGGTCGAACACAGGGACAAGGGTGGTAGTGTTGGGAACGCAGAATCGACACGTTACACTCCGGTATGGGTAAGGAGATGATAAAGTCCCCCAAGGGGAACAAGAGGTGAAGATCGATAAAATAAAAGAAAACTATCTCCAACTGGAGCTACGAGGAAAATTAAGGTTTTTAAAGGTTTATCAGTTTTTAGGGTTTTCGCGCAACAGAAACAGAGAGGATAATACTATTGCTTTAGTAAGGAACGAAGGAGAAAGCTTCAGCAAAACAAGCGGCAGCAGAAACATCCAGTACCCCTTCTCTCGAAGCGGGTACCTCTAACTAAGCATCAACACCTCTCTCGAGGTTGCTGGTCTTAAGTTAGAGTGGAAAGGTTACTAAAGCAACTCCGATCCTGGGCACTCTCGTACTCCCGTATCGGACCAAACACTAGAGCCACAACACCTCTCTCGAGGTTGCTGCAACGGGAAAACACGATTCGGTAGCTAGTCGAAACGTGATCCAAGCGTACAAGCTAGAGTTCGGATGCTAAACAAAACAATCATCCAACAAAAAGGGACCAAACACAAAGCAGTAGTTAATTAAAACTCTTCTAATTCCATTAGCATAAAAGGGTCTGGATACATTGCATAAGTAAAAAAGTAAATGACTGAAATAAGTAAAGATAAATGTCGCCTTCTTGATTTAGAAGGGCGACAGGCAGTAGCAGATCCCCAAGATCCCTTCAGCCCGATACCAGGCGGGAGCCTTGCACGATACGCCCGTGTCGGGCGGCACACCCTCTCGGGTGACACGCTCATGACGGGCGGACGTATTGTGCGGAGTACTCATGCCCAATACGATCGTGTCAGGCGGCACCCTCTCGGGCGACACACCGTGACTGGTTATGCGTATCGGGCTTGGTATCGTGTCGGGCCAGAGTTTGGCTTAGAGTATTGGGTACTCATATCGTGTGTCCTTGTTGGCTGATATCAGTCTGCAGCGGTGCCCGGGGCCGATCCTAAGTGAACCATTCCCTCCCTCTCGGGCAGGGGAAGTGCTCACCTAGTATCGCCCGGTACACCTCTGAGGCACGACACGCTAGCTCCAGATGCTTTCCCAAGTTGGCTTTCGAGAGATTCCCACTTTTTCTCGACCCGTCCCATCGGAGTCATGTAGCTGCTATTTATAGGTAGTGGATGGGGGAAATTGTGGTTCTCCAGATGCCATGTGTCCTTCATCAGTTCTATCATCTCGTATTCGGGGATGCCTGATATGTGTATCGCCCGGCACAAGGATGTCGGGTTGGGAGCGTGTCGGTCATCGTGATGAGTGGCGTCTGCTGGTGGGTGGCTTGTATCGCGTGACACGATTCAGTTGTCTTGGAGAGTTCGGCTCCCTGTCGGGTAAATGGCGTATCGCTCGTCCGCTCCTTGTTGCGTGGCACCCTCGTGTCGCGTAGTAGTGTATCGTGCTGCCCTGTCGGGCAGCGAGCGTATCGGCCGACTGGTTGGTAAGGAGGCTGATGCAGGTGGAACACGTTCATGGGCCGGGACGGGCCTTTTTGTTGATAAATGAGTTGAAAATTGAGGAAAACTCTGCAAAAGATGATAATATTGAGTTAAAAGCGTAGTGTGGCCTGTTTATGCAAAAACATGACAAAAAGAAGAGGAAAATAGTTTAAAAGGGCAGATTTGATAATGAAATAAGGGCCAAAAACATCACAAAATTTGGTGTTATCACTAGTGCTCCGGTGTTGGTGCTGCCAGAGCCTAGGAAGGGATATGTTGTTTTCTGCAATGCTTCCAAGAAAGGCTTAGGATGTGTGTTGATGCAGAAAGATCATGTGGTTTCTTTTGCTTCGCGATAGCTTAAGAAACATGAGGAGAACTATCTGACACATGATCTGGAGCTGGAAGTATTGGTCCATGCGTTAAAGATTTGGAGACACTATCTTTATGGGGAAGTGTGTCAAATCTTTACATATCATAAGAACTTGAAGTACATCTTCTCGCAGAAGTGAGCTGAACATGTGACGGTGTCGCTGGATGGAGCTTATCAATGATTATGATTGCACCATTGAGTATAATCCTGGTAAGGCAAACGTGGTAGCTGATGCGCTTAGCTGGAAGTCTTCTTCTCACTCTATGGAGAAGGCACAGTTGAGTTCCTTGGTATGTCATAGGCGGGATATGCTTGTCTCTTTGCGGCAGATGAATGTATAGATGGAAGTCTCCTTGTTGGAAGGACTGTTGGCACAAATGCAAGTAAAGCCTACATTGATATAGCAGATCAAAGATGCACAGCAGACAGATGCTTCAGTTCAATCGATCAGATCAGAGTTTGGCAGCGAGAAGCGTGATGGGTTCCATGATTCTGAAGATGGACTGGTTTGTTACCATGGTAGGATGGTGGTCCCCAATGTTGATAATGTAAGAAAGCTAGTGCTCGAGGAAGCGCACACATCGATGTATGATATGCATCTAGGAGTCACCAAGATGTATCACAATCTGAAGGACATGTATTGGTGTCCTGGCTTGAAGAGAGATGTAGCCGAGTTTGTGGCTAGGTGTGCAGTATGCCAGCAAGTTAAGGCTGAGCATCAGAAGCCGACATGTATGTTGCAAACCATGTTGATACCATAGTGTAAATGGGATCATATAACCATGGATTTTGTGGTTGGTCTGCAAAGGACAGCTAGGAATTATGATTCCATTTGGGTGATAGTGGATAGATTGACGAAGTCTGCCCATTTCATACCTATAAAGACAACGTATACAGTAGAGAAGCTTGCTCAGGTTTATATGGATAAGATAGTGCATTTGCACAGTGTGCCTACAATGATAGTCTCTGACAGAGGAACCCAGTTCATGAGTCGTTTCTGGGAACAGTTACATAAAGCGTTGGGAACGCAGTTGAGGTTCAATACCACTTTCCACCCACAGACAGATGGATAGTCTGAAAGGACTATTCAGACTTTGGAAGATCTTCTCCGAGCTTGTGTTTTGCAGTTCCTAGGTAGTTGGGACGTGCATCTCAGCTTGATAGAGTTCGCCTACAACAATAGTCACCAACGGAGCATCGACATGGCTCCTTATGAGGCTCTATATGGCAGGAAGTGCAGATCTCCTCTATGTTGGTATGAGTCTGGTGAGTATCAGCTTTGGGTCCTGAATTAGTGCAGCAGACAACAGAGAAGATCAGAGTGATGCAGCAAAAGTTGAAAGTGACACATTACAGACAGAAGTCATACATAGATAATCGTCGACGACCTATAGAGTTCCAGGTGGGAGATAAGGTGTATCTCAAGGTCTTTCCATGGAAAGGCATGCTAAGGTTTGGCTAGAAAGGTAAGTTGTCACCCAGGTATATGGGGCCATACCCAGTAATAGCACGTGTTGGCAAGGTAGCTTATAAGTTAGAGCTGCCACCAGAGTTGCACATGTTACATCCGATGTTCCATGTCACCATGTTGAAGAAAAGTAATCCAGACACAGGGACACTAATACAGCTAGTTGAGGTTGAGCTTGATGAAGATGTGACCTACGAAGAAGGTCCAATGATGATCCTTGACAGAAGAGTGAAGAAGCTAAAGAGGAAGGACATGGTTCTTGTGAAAGTTCTTTGGCATCATCGTGGCATTGAGGAAGCCACATGGGAGCTTGAGGAAGAGATGAGGAGGAAGTACCCCTCACTTTTCTCTTCAGATTTCGAGGGCGAAATCCCTTTGTAGGGGTTTATGGCTTGTAAGGACCCTGACCTCCGTTTTGGGCTTATCATGTTTGCTTTGCCTAAACCTTGTGTTTAGTTGCTTGCTAATCACCTCTAGTGGTGATTAAGGTTGCTTGTGCTTTGTTGAGAGTTGGAGGTGATACTTGCAAATAACCTAAGTCTAGGGTTGGTGAGCAAGTTTGTCACCTTGAGAGGTGTTTTTCTCTCTCCTTGCTTTCTCTAGAGTTGAGAGGAAGGGTTGGGCTCGTTGCTTGAGTTGCCTTGGGCTTGGTTGAGCCTTGTTTGGGCCTTGCCTTGCCTTGATGGACCTTGTATCGGGCAAGGGTGTGTTTGGGAGCCTTGTGTCGGCCATGATTGTGTCGACCATGAGGCTGTGTCAGGTAAGAGAGTGTATCGCCCATGAGGTGTGTCAGCCTTTGACCATCCTTGACCTTTGGCTTTGTTTGTGTCACCACCCTTGTGGACACTTGGTGCATGATGCTTGCATGTGGCAATTGCCTTGGACATGTGTATGGGACGAGATAAGGAGGTGGCATTGCCCATGGACAAGTGTCCCTAGGTGGGCGACACCTTGCCTTGTTTTCTCCTTCACCCTCTTCTATATATGCCTCTCCTTTCTCTTGCTTAGGATCCCTTTAGTTGGTGTTGCTTCCTTTCCTTCCTTGGTAGGCGACACATCTCCTTTGCTAGTTGGTGGCCGATCCTCCTCCTTCTCCTTGGAGTCTTCTTCTTCCTCTAGTGGTGGCTGAGCCCTAGAGTGCCTTGTTCTTCTTCTTTTGGTGAGCATCTCCCCTCTTTCCTTAGCACCTTCTTCTTCTTCTCTTTCTTGCTTGCTCTTCAGTCATGGTGGTTACAAGTTTTGTTTCTCTTCTTGAGGTGGATGAAGGTGGTGCTTGAGCTTGGTATCTTGGTGCTAGGAGTTTGGAGCTTGCTTAAGGTAGGTTACATAACTCCTAACCCAAGCTATACTACTTCCTTTTCTTATTGTATGTTATGTTTCACCTTGATCGCCCATGTATCTTGTGGATATATATATATGTTCATGTTGTTGGTGTGTTCTTGACCTTGGTAGCCGAACCATATGTATAGAGTTTCTTGGGCAAAACTCCTTTCTCTCCATTTGGTCTTGAGAAGTGAGTTCGGCTCTAGTGGTATAGGCAACACTCCTCTCACTTGGTTGTTGAGAGGTGAGTCTATACTCTAGTTGCTTGGGCAACACTCTTCTCTCACCATGGATTAGAGAGGTGAGCCTTGGTTGGATGTTGACCTAGTAGAGGTTGGGAGCCTAGCCGATATGGAAATGATCTATCATGTTGCCCAAAATATGTGATGGAGGTTGTGCAAAACCCCTCTCTCTTGAATGTTGAGAGGTGAGCCAACTCTCTTGATCTGTTAGGGTTTTGTGATGGTGATCTTGAGGTTAGTGATGACCAAGCCGAGATGAACCTTTGTGCCCTGCATGATATACCTTTGTGGTGATGTTGCCCCAAACCCCTCACCTTGGGTTTAGCTTTGGCCGATATGGTCATGTTGAGTTTGGTTGGCTTTGTGCCCGATATGACCATCTGAATCTTATTGGTGACCTTAGGCGATATGCCTTGATCGAGATGACCCTCTCCCCTAATAGGTGTTGTCCCCTTTGGTCGACAAGGTGTGCTTGATCTTGTTGGATGATAGGATTCCTTGTGGTTCCCTTATATCGTTCGGTGATGTGTACATGGTGGGCGTTATAGCGTTGGCTTGGGTTCCACGATCTTGGCTATTACAATAGTGAGATGGTTTCCCGATACAACCCTAACCCTAGCTAGCCGTTAGGGTCTCAGCGGATACAGTTAGATGCCCGATACACATCTAGCTTGGGTGCATGATATGTCCTCTTGACCCAGCTGCACGACATAGCCTTTACCTCTAGTTGCACGACACACCATAGACCTGGTTGCCCGATGTGCTCTTATACTTGGGTTGATTGATGATGTGGCTAAGTTCCTTGGCCGACAGGCCTTTAGTGAGGGTTGTTACCCTGCCTGATACCACATGTGGTAAGGGGCGCGTTACCTGTCACACTTTTAGCAAGGCTAGCTAGTATCTTTAGTAAGGGTTATGCTTAACCTGGAACCCTAGCTAGTGATGTGTTATCTTGTAATCGCACCTATGTTGTTGATATTATATGGATTATGGGTTGTGAACCAATGCTATGCTTGATGCTTAAAGATAATGCTAGATAAGATAACAAGGTACTTGTTTATGTTTATAAGATAAATAGCATAAGTGGATGCTTATGATTCGATAACCATAATGTAATTGATACAACTGTATTCCTCATATGATTATAATCATGGCATGCACATCTGCAACCCTAATGACAGAATAATCAGTAAAATCTATGTCTCACATTTTTAAGTTATCTCTCTTGATGTGCATACTAACTATGCAGGTGTATCAGGTGAATTCATAGCCAGGTAAGAGCTATGAGATATATGTGTTTCAATAATGATGCATGATGATAATTCTTGTTGATGAGATAACGTGCATCACCAGTATGATGAGATAGGTCTGAGGACCTGATGAGGGCTGAGTGCCTAGTGAGGTGTTATCCTCTTGATGATAAGATGAGGGATTGTTATCCCTGGTGACGATGTAAGATGATGATGCCTTGAGGGGCAGTGGCTTCCTTTGATGAGGGATTGACATCCCAGGATAATGTCATGGTGACAATAATAATGTAATTTAATGCTATATATGTTTTACAACTTGGTTGCCTCAACAACCCACTTAAAATATACTAATTAATTACAGTGGAACATATCATGTAGTTTGCCCTGGCCATAGATCCATCGTCGTCAGTAGCTAGTGATGGTGAAACAAGTTTTCCTACGGGTTAACCTAGAAGCGCATATTGTTGAATATGTGTGGTTTCTCCTAGTCGAAAATGAGGAGGATTAGAGTGCAACTTCTGTTGTAGACTCTACAGCGCGGTTTCAAGCCCGTGGCTCAATATGTTAGAGCATGGTGAACATGCCCATGGCTCAGGATGTGTGATAAGAGCATGATTGTGTTCATGGCTCAGAGCACAGTGATCATGCTCGTGGCTCAGTTTCACTAGCGTCGATACATATACTGAGGTGGGCTAGGCAGAGGGTAGCCTGACCCTGTGGCTGAGGCCACTTAAGCATGAGACTGTGGTCCTGCTTAGTTTGCTCTTGTGCACTGACTACGAGGTGGTGAGGTCGTGGAGTCTGGCTCTTCCATTGACCTTTTATGGCACCGGCTTGGGTTTTGCAACCGAAGGTTAGAATTGAGCAGTACGGCTCACTTCCTTAGGGAATAATAATACGTAATCCAGCCAAATAGTATTTATTGCTTAAGGCAAAATACAGAACATTGGTTGAGGCCTTGCTTGTGTAGTTGATCTAGTTATACCTTGCAGTTACTTATACGTTCCTTATGTTATGTGGTAAGATCTTATAAATCTTATCTTGTCAATCATGTTTCATAAAGAAAATCAGGTTATATGCCTCCCAAATATCCTGGTAAGTTTAATAATACATAAGACCTGCTCAGTATGCTGCTCATATAATCTGCTTATATCTGTTATCTGCTTTACCTGCTTTAGCCTTCTTTAGATTTTTATAGTTTTGGCGGGAAGTTATGTTTCTCGCTGGGACTGTGTGTCTCACCTTGTTGGTTTACAACCTTTTTAGGTGGTCACGCTAGACGTGGTGGTGGTCACGAGGTTGCGGCCGAGCAGCAAGAAGGAGAGCAGTAGAAGGCAAGAGATGGACATGATGCTATTTTGGTGGGTTTGTAGTAGAGTCCTAGAGTCATCCATGTACTCTCAGGTCCTCAGAGGTGTTTTGACGATGTTTTTTGATGTTTACCTGATGTAGCTTTGTATATCCTGCTGCTGGCCTGATGTGGCCCATTATGTATAAACATGTGATGAACTCATGTGCTGGCAGGACAGCTGGTTTCCCTAGGCTATGAACATATATCAGGCTTGTAAAAGTTGTATAACATGTTTCCTTGCAGGATCTGGATGTAATCGTTTCTTTGTTTATCTACTTTCCGCGATCGGTTTTAATTAACCTGTGTTTTCAGTAATATGTCGTTCCGCACGTTTTCACGTGTCACCTTGCTATCTGTGTGATGGTCGGGCGTCACATACCTTGTTTTCTTTCTCCTTTTGTTGGGTGCTTTCCCAACCACCCAGGTGTTGGTGTTGAGCAAAGAGAAGGACAAGTTTGAAGGAAGTCGTCTCGGGATTATATCTCAAACTATCTGAAAGGATGTCTAGGTTGCTATAGCTAGATCATTTTCTCTTATCTTTTTCTTTTGGGAACAATCATGTAATGAACAATGAAAGCCATGTAATAGGCTTAGTACTTTTATTTCCGCTGCTATTGACATTTTATAATGTACCTGGTGCATGCTTATTTACTTGGAATATTATGCATGCATCCCTCAATATATTTTGTCTTTCTAAAAAGATGGGTGTTTTGTACTTCTTTTAAATTTTAGTAAGGAGGTGATCTCGCCTCTTTACAGAACTCTTCAGTAGGAATATCACCAAGAGACTTTACTTCTTCAATGGAAGTCATCTTGGGTTCCCATCTCTTGGGGAGAGTTCTAAGGGTCTTTGAGTTGACCTCTCCTCTACTCATAGGATGACCTAGAACAACAAGACCATTCACAATGGTGTTGAGCCTTGAGTACATGTTAGCTATCTTCTCCTCCTTTCCCATGTAAAAATTCTCAAGCAACCCTTTGAGCATCTAGACTTTGCTTTTCATCACTTGAGTTGTCCCCTCATAAGTGGCACATAGCTTTCTCCATACCTCATAGGCGATTTCACATGAAGAAATCTGGTTGAACTCGATGGGGGTCATGGAGGCATATAGAATGTTGATGGTCCTTACATTCAAGGTTGCTTTCTTAAGGGTAGCTTCATTCCATTATTCTATGTTTGTCTCTGGTATCTTGTATGGATTGTTCACCATTTGTCATAGCTCAAGACTTAATCCTTGAAAAGTAGAATTGCAGCCTTCTTTTCCAAAAGAGGAAATTGCTCCCATCAAAGATTGGAAGACTGATCAAGTATCTCCCTCCTTGGTAGTCACTCATCTTCTCCTACTTTTGGAAGTATGCTTAGAGAAGACCCGCTCTGATACCATGTGATGACCCTAATTTTAGGGTTTTGATACCCAAATGTGATATTTGAGGACCATAAACATTGTATAGGTGGTTGAAATCAATTGAGGAATTGGTCATACAATTGTGAATCATCTTCACCTTAAAAGTGTGACTAAAGATGTGATTGGTGATTATAATATTGAATTTTGTTCAATTATGATATATAGCTTTCTATTAGTTGATTTGAATATGTATGAGGCCAAGGTACCCATTGAATAGTATCAATGGACTCAAAGTGATATATTAGTAAACTTGAGGAATATTAGTATCATAACAAGTGTTTCTGAACTTATAGGGTCAAGATTTTATGATTATTTGAATTAAATTCAAGGTTAATACACCTATTTATGAGGGTTTTTTGTAGGAATTTATTCGAATGGATAAATAATAGACTTTGAGTCTCAAACTTTGATAGAAGCTACATTAGAATTTTGTTTGGTACAAAGAGATACAACTACTTGAAATTTGGGGCATTGATGATATGTTTTGATCGGACTTTGGTCCTTTAGGTATCTAGTCTTAGGTCTGTGACATTTTCACGTGGCCTTCTACATTAGTGGGAGCCACTGATCCAGGGAACCGGTCATCCCCTACCTCCGAATTTCATGGGAGGAAACGGTGACGCCTCCACCAGCCAACAACTTAGACGTGTGCGTCAAAACATGCCCTTCCATATGCTTCTATTCCGTCTTCAGATCCGTGAAGATGGTATCTAGCTAACAACCCCTTACTTGAAGGCCTTAGGGAGTGTGGCAATAAATCAAAAACCCCACATTCCTCACCCGTTCTCCATAAACAACGGCCAACTAGAGCTACCGATCAGGTTGAGAGGAGGGAAAGGGGTCTCGAGGAGGTTTAACCATCTTGAGCAAGTTTAGAAGATAGAAGACAACCTCGTTGCTGGTTCCGTGGCCAAGCTCTTGGCTTTTAGGTTCAAGCTTCGGAGGGGGATCTATTTGAGGTTGGGAAGTATCCTGGGGCTACTGATACGCTTTTTAGATGCGGGTGGTGAGTTCTCCAGGCCCTTAGGAATCTTCATGGAGATTTGACTTTTGTCTCGATGAAGGGAGACTGCCTTTCCCCTTTCTCCTCTCCTGCGGCGACGATGGGGCCGGCCAACTGACCGCCCTACAAATCCACGGCCGTCAACACCTCAATGGGTGATCGGAGACCCCTCTACCTCCCTCAAGAAAGTGATGTGTGGCTGAATGAGAAAGGGTGGAACTTGAGCCAGTGTGATTCCCCGCCAGAGTTCTTGTTCTCTTGGCGGCACCAGTCGTGAAGGTTGAAGTTGAGATCGCCGAGGAGCAGCAGGGGTCCGGATATTTGTAGGGGAGAGACAAGAGGCTGATGGCGCCATCTTCGAGCAGAGACAAAGACTGGTGGGGCCTCATCGGAGATCCAGCGTTGCAGCGCCTCCTCCTTCATGGAACAACCGGGGACCAATTTCGGAGAAATAGCGATTGTGAGATAGAGAGAGAGCGAGGACAGGAGAACGGGCACGGGAGTCGAGTCGCAAGGATGGACTTCCGTCGAACCGACTCCAATGCCTGCCAGGCTGGACGGTTCACCCGGTCCAGGACTGGACCCAGCTTTTGAGCGGCTCCCCTCCCTGTCAGTGATGTGGCGCGAAGAGGATCTGACGATCACCATAAATTAAAAAAGGTAAATGCCAATTTATATCTCCATAATCACATGCAAACTTCAAAAATGCTTAGTAAATAGCTCCCTTGTCCGATAAATGCCTCCAAAATATCCCCAGACTCAGAAAAATAGCCCCTTTGTTATTAAATCCTTGTAGGCTTTTGAATAACATTATATGGTTGTTTTAAATATAGATGGCAATGCTCCATTTTAGGGTTAGTTAACCTCAAATAATTAGAAAATGATGGACATAAAATCTGAGAAAAATATTATTGAACCCTAGTATGATAAGAAAACTAAATATGGACTCTAATCTTTAAATTATGCCAAAATATTATATCTTTCCTAATTAATGACTAATTAAAGGCTTTTATCCTCATTTTAATTCCAAAAAATAGACCAATCATCAGATATTTTGAAAATTTAACCAGACCTAAATAATAACCTCTAGATCAATACAAAAATATCACAGACATATTTTTTTGGATTTTAGGGGAGGTAGAGAACGCAGCAGAAACAAAAAAAATCTCTACCTTTAACCCAAAACGAAGGAATCGTGTCAACGTCTATACAGTAGGAATGATAGTTTGTAGAGGCATACCTTATCCCGAGGCTTTTTTGGCGACGATACCTCACGGCTTGTGCGGTCTTCACCTCCGGTCTTGGACGGTGTCTGTGCAGCTCCTGGTCTCACCGGGAATGTCGGGATTGACAGCTTCCTCCGAGCGGCAGAAGTCTCCCGCCTCTGAAGTAGTCCACACGAACCACCTGGAACTCCGATTTCCTTGTCCCACAAGGAATCGGAAGGAATCGCACCCTCTTGTCGGCGTACTAGTCGCCAACACACTCTCCTGCAACCAATTGCTTTTCTACAGTTGTCTTTCCCTTACTGTGCCTCCCTTATCGGGTAGCACTTGCTCGGGCTCTCTCGGTTACCAAAACTAGAGAGAACGACAACTTTGCAGAGCAATTTGTGTTCTAAGTTGTTGTTCCTGAGAAGCCCCCACTACCCCTATATATATAGGAGGGTCATGGGACAGGGTTCTCTACCCCGGGCAATACGGGATTAAACAGGAGTAGAAGGGTTCGAGATTTTCCACAAAACAACCAACTGCGCCACATGAACCGATTGTTTCAAGCACGAAACGGTCGGTTGGGGAGGTGAGTCGATCGGTTCACACATGAACTGATCGGTTGGGGCACCTGAGCCGATCGGTTCGTAGTCCTGGTCCAACTCAAATTGACTTTCAAATTTGTTTCCGATTAATCCAATATTAATCCTTGTCCAAATCGAATTTGTACAAGTGAAACAAATTATATTTGCAAAATAGTCTTCTCACTTTCCAAACGATCTCGGTTGGTCATATGAATCGACCGGTTCAACAATTGAGTCGATCGTTTCATGGCACATGAGCCGATCGACTCACAACTTGAGTCGACCGGTTCAACAACCTGAGCTGATCGGTTCATCTCATGAGCCGATCGGTTGGGGCAGCAGACTTGTGCAAATTAGTCAATCGCAGTTTCAATCAATCTGATACTCTAATCAATCAGTCCAACACCTTGAACACTATGATACTGAGCTATCAATTGATTGAGTGTTTAATTGAACTACTAAACTCCTTTAGTAATTAATCTAAACATCATTCGTGGATAAACTCCTCTTCCAGGTTAAATCCTATGTGTGTGACCATACAGGTCCATTTCACGTTGGCAGTGAAAGTTCATAACACTTATGACTTCACAAGTAAAGAGCGGTGCCTAGTCACACATCAGTGCTACCCAAGTGAAATATAAAGTCAGAGAACAACTTTCAATCCTACAATCCGTGAATGGTGTTACAGTGAATGTATAATTCCTTTGTCACTGATATCCCGAATGAACTCAAGGCATGGAACAGTCATCCTGTCAACATTCATTCACTTTCTTGATCTCAGAGTAGATTGGAGGAGATATGTATGACATCAATATCACATACTGATTCACACATGCGTGCACTCCTATCTCAATCCTACTCATCAAGTAGCCATGGATATCAGACTCCCTCAGGAGGGACAAATCACATATCTATAACTCAGCCCTCAAAAGCCCCGTGTCAAAGCCACCCAATCATCACCTTTATAACAACCCATGTTTCAAGATTGTGTTTGATGATGTCAAAGTGTACCCAACGACATGTGTTGAGTGTAGTGATTTTAGGTCAAAGAATCACATTCACCACCATCACTGTGAGAATTGACTTTGACTACCATGTCATGGTTTCATGTGTCAAACTCACGGTGGGTCTGTCTGGTACGCTTGTTCTCTAACAAGTACCTATGTGTTTGGTTTGATATCTCCATATCATGACTAATGAGATTTTGTCATCAACCAACACCACAATCTAGTCTTGTGTGTCATTCTTGTCTATCTACCTTCCACAATGACATCTGACTAGGGATATAACAAGAATGCACAAACTCTTAGCATCTGTATGATCTCATCGTTCAGGTCCTCAACCTGAAAGCATATGTCATTGAGTATTGTCATTCTCTAGACATTCAATTTGTTATATCATTATCTCATATGACTGAACCAGAAAGAATTGGAAGCTTGCCCTTGATGTTTATCAAATCAATCTTAATGTATCTCACCAATCATCCCATGATTGGTTCTCAGGGCATACATACCAACAGACTCCCACTTGCACTGTGAGCCAATCACCCTTTAATCATATTCATAGTGATCTTCAAACATGTCCCACATGTTACTGTGCTCTAGTGCTAACATAGTGAGTTATGGCAACAACTTGCCAAAGTTAGTATTAACTGCATGTCTCTCATCTCTTCGTTGAACGTCACACGTATGAGATGGAGTTGTCGTAATATACAATCTAGTATTCCTTTCTTAACCTTTAGCCACATTGCATGATCAAGCACTCCTAACTTGTAACATCCCTGACCTGGGTTATGTACTAAACCTAGGTGTTTTGTTTAATAAAGATGATTAGATTCTTGCTCTTGTCTTTTGAAAAGTAATTAAGGTTTTTGAGGAACATATATTTCAATTTCAGTCCTTTTTGAATGATGTTGAAACAATGTTTTGTTAATTTTGGACTAAAGTGCAAATTACCCAAGTTGAGGGGTTAACTTGAAAATTCCACATGGTAAGATGTTCCTTTGATGTTGAGACATCATAAGAATGAACATGATGTAGTGGTATGGTTTCCACAAGCTTGGGCATCAAGATAAAGCTTGTAGAGCAATCCTTGTGCATTAAAACCTAGTTTTGGTGTAATGTGCAATTTACCCAAAACCTAGGGTTCAATATGCAATATATCACCTCTAGAGGGTCTCTAATGTTTCTTGGCATCAAGTAGAGCAAATAAAATGAGAGGGGCGCCTCATTTGAGTTATCTTGGAGGAGAGAGAATCTTGACATTAAAATAATCAAGATTTAAGCATATATGGAACTTTAATTTAATTTAATGCAAAAAGAAATAAATTTATTGAGGAACCCTTCAACCAAAAGTTGAAGGATGTGTTTGCAATAGAGTTAGACGAGCTTGTGTCTTGCTATGGAACAAAAAGATCTTGGTTGAGTGGAAGCCACTCACATTATTATAATAAAAAGTAATATCCACTAAAAGGATGGATATTAATATAAAACTCTTTAAGGTGCTTAATTTCTTTTCCATTAATCTTTGGATAATGATGGAGTTTTGCAAGCAAATGAAGATGGCTTCGTGGCCAATAAATGGAGGGGAGTTTGATGGAAATTATTTTGGATTTAAAAGAAAATAATCCATTTTCTCTTTCCTTGAAAATCCCTTATACATGTTTTTTTCCAATACACTTAAGGACTTTTCCTTAGTTTTTCTCTTATCACTTTGCTTTGTCCGACCAAGAAAGAGCTCAGGAGCAGGAGAAGGACGAACACAACCTGTTGGTAAGGTTTTGATCATCTTCTACCTCGGATTCATGGTGGAAACCCTAAAGCAACGCTTGATTCTTGGTTTGCTTCACCCGGTTTCCAATTCTAGCCATCTTTTTCATCCAATAGCTCAAGAACGGACCTTGGGCAGTTGCTGTAACTCCATCCACCATTATAGACGTGGAGCTTGGAGCTTGGAGATCAGATTTGAGGCGGGTTTTATAACTCTTTTGGTTCATTTCTGAAATTATCATGAAAAACTGTTGATGTTATTGGTTGTTCTATGGATGATGATGATGACATCATCTTAGATGTTTATCCAAGAAAAATCCCAGGTCAAACGGTCTCCTAAGTTGCTCAAACGGTTTCCCAAACCGTTTCGGAGCAAACGATTTCAAATCGTTTGAGATGAAACGGTTTCACCAAACCGCATGAGGGCAAATGGTTTAAGACCGTTTGGAGGTGTTGACCAGGGTTGACTGTGATAACCTAGATTTTTGAGTTTTATTAACTAATACAATAATTGAGAGACAAGCATTCTGTGTAAGATGTCCAAATACCAAATTGAGGAATTATTTATACAATCATGGATTCCTTCACCCAAATTAGGTGATTGGAAATATGATGGAGGACTATGATGCCTAATTGAATTCAATTGTGAAATTTTGATTAATTAAGTCCTCATGAGACCAATCATACCTTTAGTGATCCAGTGAGTAGTGGACTAATTTTCTTGGAAGAATTGTGTATATATGAACCAATGTTAGAGTTTGATGTCAACCTTGATTATTTTGGCTTGTCAATTTCTCTTATTACCACCCCTAGTATCTTATAAAGTCAAATTACATGAAATATGACATATAGTCAATTGACATGGCCAACATTTGAATTTCTCTCCCAAATTTATGCCACATTTACATCATGACATTATAAAACTACACCTAAAATTCCATTGCAATTGGACCACCCAATTAGGAGATATAAGCATTTGAATTATGTGTATATTTGCCTTGTTCTCAACCTTAGGACCTAAGATTTCGGTTTAATGGGGCAAATATGTGTCACGCGGCCCATGTTCTGGCTGGGCGTGGACCGTTTGATGGAGGGCCAACCCTCAGCCGTCCGATCCTAGGCCACAGCTTCCCGCCCTGATCCAAGGGTTGGGAATGCGTCTTCAACCTCCCGCAAAGGGCGGGGAGGTGAGAACCAGTCCGTTCATCAGCGAGGCACCACCTCACACCAAATCTCGGAGATTCATCCCTCTAGATGACCTCGTCTCCCCAAACCGAACCTAGCTAGCCCTCACTCAAACCCCCTCGCCCTCGGTTCAGGGAGGATGAGCCCTCCGTTGCCAGCGCCTCTCCACCGCAGAGAGTAGGTGGTGGCCGAGGAGATAGAACTGAGCAATAGTATTCACGGAGGAGAACCGAGAAGGGAAAACGAAGATCGGCGTCAGGGGAGTTCAACCAAGCTTCTTTCGCAGACCCTCATGGTGGTCGTGAAGGTGGACGAAGCCAACTTGGCTGGAGGAGAAGGAGTAAGCCTGCACGACTCCTCAGACCTTTCCACTTCAAAGGGAGGTGGCAGGTGAGTTCATGGAGGCCTAGGGAAGCTTGCTAGAAGCTTTTGTGGAGTTTCAAAGCACGAGGGAGTTTTTCCCCTTTCCCCTCCGCCGCACCATCCGCTGTTGCCGGCGAGCCTGCCCAGATCGCGAGCAGAAGACGAAGGCACTGAATTTCATGGACGGCGGCGTGGAGGAGGAATCACCGGATCTGATGGCTGTCTTGGAGTTGGACGGAGGCCACAGTGCTACTGGCATCACCTCGCCGGAGCCTCGCCCTCACGGCGGCGCCCTGCTAGATCAGAGTCCCGCTTGGGACTGATCGTGTGGACCAGGTCAGACCAAGATGAACCGGGTCCAATCCCCTGAACCACCCGGCTCACAGATCCAACTCAACCAAATCAGCCGGTTCAAGGCAAGGCAGGGAGTGTGGTGTGCTTTCCTTAGGAGCTACGTGGCGTCCATCTAAGGTGTCATCCATATAATCCGATGACATATGAATTTCCAGAAAGGTAAATCTTCAATAATTTACCAAATCTTGCAAAAGTCATAGTAATTAGTATGATTATCAGAAAAATATGTATAATATACCGAAATTCTCAGAAAAATGAGTAGAACTCAATGAAAGCATAATATCAGGTTTTTGACGAACTAGGATCAGTGATATCATGTAATATGTGTAACACTTAGTTCTTGAATAATAAATAGCAAATAATGACATAAAATCATAGAAAAATGTATTTAAGTCTATAATCATGTTTATAGTGCACCTGATGTCAGTAATGATCATGTTGATGCACGAAATTGTGTAATTTTCTCTATATGTCTAATTAGGGCTAATAAGGCTAAATAAAATGTAATAAACACATACATGGTCAATAAATGATGAAATTCACAGAGTAAGCTTATATCGGTATTTTGAACTTCAGTTTTAATTATGAGATCATAATGATGAAGAGAATTCATGTTATATGAAGATGAATCTTAATACATGTTATAAAACCCTAATCTGGGTTAATGATGTAACCTAGGGTTATTATGTGCACCAAAAAGGATATGGAACCTAATATTCAGATAATGAATCATAATCTGGAAAATGACATCAGTAATATAAATATAAGACAATAATGCAAGTAAACGTTGGAATATCCTAATGAGTTAATATAAACCCTAATGAACATGACTAGGGTTAAGATGATCAGAATTTGATGCTAGTATATGATTTGTTATTAATCAGGTGATGACCAGATATCTAGATGATCGAGAATTATTAGAAATCTCTGAACTCAGGTACGTGGGTTTTATTTAAGTATATGACTATGGTTTTCTTGCTTGAAATCATGATATGTATGTATGCTCTCTTCTATCTGCAAATATTGGATGTAGTATCACTATATAGTACTCGATGTTTTATCACTTGTAAACATAAATGATAAGTAGATGCTTTGTAGTTATTTAAGGTGTTCATTATCCCCCTTACGAGGGAATGGAATAATGTTGGCTAGTACACCTCCCTAGAGCACACGGTGTACGGGGAGTTTCCCTAGAGTACTTGGTACACGGGGATGGGCCCAATATTTATGTTTTGGTACTAGTCCACCTTGATAATGCAATTCATCTAGGAAAATGACTTAAATTGGCGTATTTCGCTTAATAAAGAAGTGTTTTCTATGATTTTATTTCCTTCTGCAAATCTTTTTTTCAAAAATTTTGAAAGTCATAAATATATGTATCTTTTTACCCACGTGCACAACACCTTGTGTGTTGATTCGTTGTTTCACGTATGTTTTAGGTTCAGAGCTAGCTTGGGATAAAAGACGGGAAGTGAGCAGTTGTCCAGGTTGTACCTATTGTCTAAGATCCTGTTAGCATACATGTTCAGACTTGTAGAATTTTCATTCAATATGTAATTGTGAATCATTGTGTAATAATTCATGTTGTATAAATTTACATGATTGAATGTTGAGAATGTTATGGTTGTATGTTCATGTATGCGTATTATGCTTCCGCATCGCTTTCTGATATGATTGGATGATGTTCTTGGATTCTGACCTCTCATTCCCAATAGGGTTTGGAGAAGTCAAAATCCGGGGACGTCACAGTTGGTATCAGAGCATGAACAATAGCTACACCTAACAATTGCTCACCATGAAACAATAAACATAAATCTCACCTTTCACTTTAAACCTTAGAAACTTAGTAAGTTGTTCTATAGGAATAAGGTTTGACTTAGCCTCTAAGTTAGAACCTAGATGTTCGAGAACTAGGTTTAGACAAGTGTGAGAAACCCTTTCCATATAGAGCTCATATGTATTGGGTAGCTACACTAGTCTACATCTCGTTCTCACCATTTCACTAGGTTACATGACACTAGACTATCTACTGTGTGTGGGACACTTGGTTTGCTGATTTGGTTTTGCTTTCCAATCGGCTCGAGCCTCGAGTGTTTTCTCTGACGTCTTCTTTCTCGGAGAAAAACTATATAATATTTTATTATATATATGTAAATATAAAAATGTGTACCTCACACTGGAGAGTAGTTAGTGTTCATGCAATCTAAGTGAAAGGGAGTGACATCAGTCTAGAAGAGAGAGTAGTCTAGATTAGATGTCTAGAGCCTTATCAAGATATGTGATACATAGAGCAGAGGATAGAATGACAGTTGAAATAAGCATGTGAAATCTTATCTAAGTTTGATCTCTGATGGTATAAGTTTCCTTATAAAGGTTTAAGTTGTGTACTTGTTAAATCCAATTTTGGAGAATTTAAGCAAAATCTTGATGATGAAAGTACATTCCCTTTTCCTACTTATGATAAGCTAAGTTAAGATAGAGATGAGTGTGCATGAGCCTCAAGCTCTTATACAAGGAGGATGTCTAGTGGTAGGATGAGATATGTGGTGAACTCTAGAGAGAGTAAGACCCACAGGGAGAAGGTCATAGGACCTAGCCTCCAATATATGAGATATGTGTTAAAAAAAAATGTCCTACACTAGATTACCCTTGAGTGTTGAGTTGAGTCCTTATGCATGATTCAAATCTATATGTGAGAATTGGGTAAAATAGAAGGATGGGTAGATGACCCATATGATAAAGTCAATCCTTTGGCTGAGTTAGGTCCTAGCTTGAGTGACATATTTTGTAGATCTCATCATTAGTTGCAAGTGAGGTAATATATGAACTCTAGTTACGAGAGTATGATGCTTTGTGCAAAAGATACTCAAAATACATGTTCTCCCTTCTTCTTCTCTTTCTTAAGATATGATGATAGAAACCTCACTTGAGCTATATAGATGATTTATATATGAGGAGTCACTCGTATAAGCTTGACCTATTCTATATTCCCCCCCCCCTATATCATACATGTAGTACCCAAGATTGAAATCATGATAAGTTTGACTTTAAAATATTCTCTTCCCCTCATATGAAACACGAAGGATATGATGCTTAGATCATGGGATAAACTTAGTATATTCTCTTTTTCCCTTACATAATACATGCATGACATAAAAATTTGAACTCATGAACTTGATATAGAGATATTTTTGGATCATAGGATATATGATCAAAAATATAGTTCGTAACTTTGATCCTTATTAATGTATGGTTCTAAGTTGAGTATGAATATCACACCATAGGGTGAAACCCTAATGGTCAAGCATCTTACGCAAGCCCTTCTTATGTAGAACAATCCTAATATCAAGGATGAAGATAAATTTCCTCTTATACTGAAATCATTGTAAGATGTTGATCATAAAACATATTAATGATGTAGATTTGAATAATCGGAATATCATGGCATATAAACGAATTCCTCTTGAACTTTAAAATTATGTACAAAACCTGTATCCTTAGGAGTGTTGTAATCCTAAGATATCATAATGTCATGTTACATATAAGAAATTAAGTGATGCTTCCACATAATAAGGTGGGGTGGACACACCCAAGAAACTTTAAGACCCTAAGTTGACAACTTAGAGTGCATGCAACTAAGGTGGTCTTAGAATCTAAGTAATGATGAAGTATATGAAGTTGAACTCCTAAATAGCCTCTTAAGGATGAGGTTAGTTGAATTTTGAGGACGAAATTCCAAATAAGGTGGGGTGAATGTGATAACCTAGATTTTTGAGTTTTAATAACTAATACAATAATTGAGAGACAAGCATTCTGTGTAACATGTCCAAATACCAAATTGAGGAATTATTTATACAATCATGGATTCCTTCACCCAAATTAGGTGATTGGAAATATGATGGAGGACTATGATGCCTAATTGAATTCAATTGTGAAATTTTGATTAATTAAGTCCTCATGAGACCAATCATACCTTTAGTGATCCAGTGAGTAGTGGACTAATTTTCTTGGAGGAATTGTGTATATATGAACCAATGTTAGAGTTTGATGTCAACCTTGATTATTTTGGCTTATCAATTTCTCTTATTACCACCCCTAGTATCTTATAAAGTCAAATTACATGAAATATGACATATAGTCAATTGACATGGCCAACATTTGAATTTCTCTCCCAAATTTATGCCACATTTACATCATGACATTATAAAACTACACCTAAAATTCCATTGCAATTGGACCACCCAATTAGGAGATATAAGCATTTGAATTATGTGTATATTTGCCTTGTTCTCAACCTTAGGACCTAAGATTTCGGTTTAATGGGGCAAATATGTGTCACGCGGCCCATGTTCTGGCTGGGCATGGACCGTTTGATGGAGGGCCAACCCTCAGCCGTCCGATCCTAGGCCACAGCTTCCCGCCCTGATCCAAGGGTTGGGAATGCGTCTTCAACCTCCCGCAAAGGGCGGGGAGGTGAGAACCAGTCCGTTCATCAGCGAGGCGCCACCTCACACCAAATCTCAGATATTCATCCCTCTAGATGACCTCGTCTCCCCAAACCGAACCTAGCTAGCCCTCACTCAAACCCCCTCGCCCTCGGTTCAGGGAGGATGAGCCCTCCGTTTCCAGCGCCTCTCCACCGCAGAGAGTAGGTGGTGGCCGAGGAGATAGAATTGAGCAATAGTATTCACAGAGGAGAACCGAGAAGGGAAAACGAAGATCGGCGTCAGGGGAGTTCAACCAAGCTTCTTTCGCAGACCCTCATGGTGGTCGTGAAGGTGGACGAAGCCAACTTGGCTGGAGGAGAAGGAGTAAGCCTGCACGACTCCTCAGACCTTTCCACTTCAAAGGGAGGTGGCAGGTGAGTTCATGGAGGCCTAGGGAAGCTTGCTATAAGCTTTTGTGGAGTTTCAAAGCACGAGGGAGTTTTTCCCCTTTCCCCTCCGCCGCACCATCCGCTGTTGCTGGCGAGCCTGCCCAGATCGCGAGCAGAAGACGAAGGCACTGAATTTCATGGACGGCGGCGTGGAGGAGGAATCACCGGATCTGATGGCTGTCTTGGAGTTGGACGGAGGCCACAGTGCTGCTGGCATCACCTCGCCGGAGCCTCGCCCTCACGGCGGTGCCCTGCTAGATCAGAGTCCCGCTTGGGACTGATCGTGTGGACCAGGTCATACCAAGATGAACCGGGTCCAATCCCCTGAACCACCCGGCTCACAGATCCAACTCAACCAAATCAGCCGGTTCAAGGCAAGGCAGGGAGTGTGGTGTGCTTTCCTTAGGAGCTACGTGGCGTCCATATAAGGTGTCATCCATATAATCCGACGACATATGAATTTCCAGAAAGGTAAATCTTCAATAATTTACCAAATCTTGCAAAAGTCATAGTAATTAGTATGATTATCAGAAAAAATATGTATAATATACCAAAATTCTCAGAAAAATGAGTAGAACTCAATGAAAGCATAATATTAGGTTTTTGACGAACTAGGATCAGTGATATCATGTAATATGTGTAACACTTAGTTCTTGAATAATAAATAGCAAATAATGACATAAAATCATAGAAAAATGTATTTAAGTCTATAATCATGTTTATAGTGCACCTGATGTCAGTAATGATCATGTTGATGCAAGAAATTGTGTAATTTTCTCTATATGTCTAATTAGGGCTAATAAGGCTAAATAAAATGTAATAAACGCATACATGGTCAATAAACGATGAAATTCACAGAGTAAGCTTATATCAGTATTTTGAACTTCAGTTTTAATTATGAGATCATAATGATGAAGAGAATTCATGGTATATGAAGATGAATCTTAATACATGTTATAAAACCCTAATCTGGGTTAATGATGTAACCTAGGGTTGTTATGTGCACCAAAAAGGATATGGAACCTAATATTCAGATAATGAATCATAATCTGGAAAATGACATCAGTAATATAAATATAAGACAATAATGCAAGTAAACGTTGGAATATCCTAATTAGTTAATATAAACCCTAATGAACATGACTAGGGTTAAGATGATCAGAATCTGATGCTAGTATATGATTTGTTATTAATCAGGTGATGACCAGATATCTAGATGATCGAGAATTATTAGAAATCTCTGAACTCAGGTATGTGGGTTTTATTTAAGTATATGACTATGGTTTTCTTGCTTGAAATCATGATATGTATGTATGCTCTCTTCTATCTGCAAATATTGGATGTAGTAGCACTATATAGTACTCGATGTTTTATCACTTGTAAACATAAATGATAAGTAGATGCTTTGTAGTTATTTAAGGTGTTCATTATCCCCCTTACGAGGGAATGGAATAATGTTGGCTAGTACACCTCCCTAGAGCACACGGTGTACGGGGAGTTTCCCTAGAGTACTTGGTACACGGGTATGGGCCCAATATTTATGTTTTGGTACTAGTCCACCTTGATAATGCAATTCATCTAGGAAAATGACTTAAATTGGCGTATTTCGCTTAATAAAGAAGTGTTTTCTATGATTTTATTTCCTTCTGCAAATCGTTTTTTCAAAAATTTTGAAAGTCATAAATATATGTATCTTTTTGCCCACGTGCACAACACCTTGTGTGTTGATTCATTGTTTCACGTATGTTTTAGGTTCAGAGCTAGCTTGGGATAAAAGACGGGAAGTGAGCAGTTGTCCAGGTTGTACCTATTGTCTAAGATCCTGTTAGCATACATGTTCAAACTTGTAGAATTTTCATTCAATATGTAATTGTAAATCATTGTGTAATAATTCATGTTGTATAAATTTACATGATTGAATGTTGAGAATGTTATGGTTGTATGTTCATGTATGCGTATTATGCTTCCGCATCGCTTTCTGATATGATTGGATGATGTTCTTGGATTCTGACCTCTCATTCCCAATAGGGTTTGGAGAAGTCAAAATCCGGGGACGTCACATTGACTGTTTGGGAATTTGTTGCTAATAATGTTGGTTATTGATCCACTAAATATAATTGATTAGTTCTAAGTGGTTCATGAGATGAAGGTCCAACAATCACCAAAACCCTAATCGAGTTGAGTGCTGATTTCATAAGTGTTTGAGTTTGAAACTTGGGTTGATTGACCCAAACGGTTTCAAAACCGTTTGGGGATCACCCAAATGGTCTCAATACCGTTTGTGGGTCACCCAAGACCGTTTGGAGGTCAAGTGTTGGATATGGTTAAGTGTTTGAAGATCCAAAGATATGGTATTAACCCTAATCGGCTAAGTGCTGATTTTGCATTGGAATGAGTTGATGTTTTGGGTTGATTAACCCAAACGGTTTCAAAATCGTTTGGGGATCACCCAAATGGTATCAAGACCGTTTGGTGATCACCCAAGACCATTTGGAGGTCTAGGGTTAAGTATGGTTGAGCAATTGAAGGTCCAAAGATATTAAGTTGAAGTACAATCAAGTGCTGATTTGGTGACCAATCCTAGGATGCAAACTTTAATTGAATGACATGGTTGATGATGATGTGATGGGAAAACGGTCCCAAGACCGTTTGGAGGTCATCCAAATGATCCCAAGACCGTTTGGGGGTCACACAAGACTGTTTGGAGGTCTAGGGTTGACTATGGTGAGGTGTTTGGAGATCTAAAGGTATTGAGTTGAAGAGTAATCAATTGTTGATTTGGTGAGCAATCCAATGAACCAAACCCTAATTGGTTGACTTGGATTATGATGTGGACATGGGCAAACGGTCTCAAGACCGTTTGGAGGTCATCCAAACGATCTCAAGACCGTTTGGGGTCAGGTCATGTCCATTTTGGATGATGGTCCAATAGTTTGAAAGTAACTAGTTTCACATTGTATAATGTTGAAGGATCATCGATTCCAAACCCTAATCCAATTGATTCAAACCCTGATTGGTGATCAATTGAGGGTTAATTGAGGGTCAAATCAGTTGAAGGATGACCTAATTAACTCAATTGAAGCATGGTGATAGGCCCAATTGATGAGTAGCTCCATAGATTCAATGGTTGAAGGAAGCAACATTGGAAACCCTAATTTAATTGGAGTGGTTGAGACCCTTTTTGGTCCTTGAGGTTTTGAGGAGGTTTGGACCAAATGGTCTCAAGACTGTTTGAGTCCAAACGTTCCCAAGACCGTTTGGGACCAAACGGTCTCAGGACCGTTTGTGTAACATCCCTGACCTGGGTTATGTGTTAACCCTAGAGGTTTTGCTTGATAAGGTTGAGTAGATTCTTAATCTTATCTTGGGAAAAGTAATTAGGGCTCATGAGAAACTTATGTTTCAATTTTGGTCCTGTTTGAACAATGTTGAATCAATGTTTTGTTTGTTTTGGACTAAAGTGCAAATTACCCAAGTTGAGGGGTTTATGTGCAAATTATGCATGATAATATGTTCCTCATGTGTTGAAGCATCATGAGAGTGAATATGATGTTGAGGTATGGCTTATGGAAGCCTGAATACCAAGAAAGAGCTGATAAAGCAATATTGTGCATTAAAACCTAGTTTTGGTGTAATGTGCAATTTACCCAAAACCTAGGGTTTGATATGCAAATTACCACTTCAATAAAGTCCCTAATGTTTCTTGGCATCATGTAGAGCAAATAAAATGAGAGTTACTTCTCTTTTGAATTAAGATGGAGGAGAGAGAATCTTGATATTAAAATAATCAAGATTTAATCCTAAGTGAAACCCTAATCCAATTTAGGGCAAAAATGAATGTATTAATTAAAGGGCCTTCAACCAAAATGTTATTGGTTGATTTTGAATAAGTATGTAAGTTATTTTTCCAATATAAGGAACGAAAATATCTAAAGGAGGTGAAACTCCACTCACCTTATTATAAAGGAAAGTAATTTCCACTCACATATGGGATATTAATATAATAAGCATTAAGGTGCTTATTTTCTTTTCCCTTAATTCATGGATAATGGAAGGGGGTTCGGTGGGGATAGATATGCCCTTGCATGAAAGAAACCAAGGGGGAAGTGGTGGCAACAATTTTGGAATTAAAAGACTTTTATAAAGTATCTTCTCTCTCCTCAATTTTCTTATAAAAGTACCTTTTCCAAGCCAAATGAAAGGCTTTTACGACCCCACTTCTTCTCCTTGCTTGCAAAACCGACCAAGAAGGATAAGGACAGCAGGGAGCACGTCCCCAACCTATTGGTAAGCCTTTGATCTTCGTTCTTCATGATTTCATGGTGAAAATCATAAAACAATGTGTAATTCCTTCATTTCTTCACTCAATCTTCAATTCTAGCTGATCATTTCACTCCAAATCTTGAAGTTGAGCCTTGGAATAGTTGGAGAATCTTCATCCACCATTAGATCCATGTATCTTGGAGCTTGGAGATCAGATTTGAGGCGGGTTTTATAACTCAAACCCTTAATCATTGATATTGCATCAATTCTCTATATTTTGTTGATTGTTTTCTTAAATTGCTACACTCTTGTTTCTTTGCTGCAATTTCCATCAAGAACGGTTGCTGTTCTTGGTTGTTCGAAGGAAGGGGATGATGACATCATTCTAGATGCTTATCCAAAGAAAAGTACCAAGCCAAACGGTTTTGATAGCTATTCCAAATCGTTTTAATTTGATTGGCTATGCGGTTTCAGCAAACCGTTTAAAGGCAAACGGTTTGAAACCGTTTGGGAGAAAACGGTTTCAAGACCATTTGATATGGTTGACCAAGCGTTGACCGTTTGGTAATTTTGTTCCTAATTATGTAGGCTAATGACCCACCAAATTTGAGGGGTTAACGCCAAAGGAATCGTAGGTTGAAGGCCAACCAATTAGGCAAATTGAATTGAATTAAATGCTGATTTTCAACCTGATTAACTTGACCTGTTTGGGAAAACGGTTTCAAGACCGTTTGAGTGAGTTGACCAAGCGTTGACCGTTTGGGATTCTTGTTCATAATTATGTTGTTTGATGACCCTCCAAATTTTAGGGATTAACTCCCAAGGAATCGTGAGTTGAAGGCTAATCAATTAGGGAAATCTAATTGGATTAAGTGCTGATTATCAATCTGATTTAATTGAACTTTTTGGGAAAACGGTCTCAAGACCGTTTGAGTGCATTTACCAAGGGTTGACCGTTTAGGATTACTGTTACTAATGATGTGGTATAATGACTCACCAAATTTTAGGGATTAACTCCCAAGGAATCGTGAGTTGAAGGCTATTCAATTGGGCAAACCCTAATTGAAAACATTGCTGAAATTCCAATGAGTTAATTGGAGATTTTGGATTGATTAGCCCAAACGGTTTCAAGACCGTTTGGGGATCACCCAAACGGTCTCCAGACCGTTTGGGGGTCACCCCAAGACCGTTTGGAGGTCTGGGGTCAAGTATAGTTGACCAATTGAAGGTCTAAAGGTACCAAATCATATTGCAATTAAGTGCTGATTTGTTGATCAACTCGATAGACCAAACCTTGATGAAATTTCACTAGAATCCAAAGGTTGGATGAGCCAAACGGTCTCAAGACCGTTTGGAGCTCATCCAAACGGTCTCAAGACCGTTTGGTGGTCACCCAAGACCGTTTGGAGGTCTAGGGTTGAGTATGGTTAGGTGTTTGAAGGTCTAAAGGTACCAAGCTGATATACAATGCAATGCTGATTTGGTGATCAATTCCATGATCCAAACCTTAATTGGATGGCTTGGATTTGAGTGATATGATGGGCAAACGGTCTCAAGACCGTTTGGAGGTCATCCAAACGACCTCAAGACCGTTTGGGGTCAGGTCATACCCAATTTGGATGATGGTTCAAAAGTTTCAAAGTAAACAATCTTGTATTGATGAGTGTTGTTGAATCATCGATTCTAAACCCTAATCCAATTGAATCAAACCCTAATTTATGACCAAGTGAGGGTCAAATCAGTTGAAGGTTGACCTACTAAACTCAATTGAAGTATGAGCATAGGTCCAATTGATGATTGGTTCCATGAATTCAATGGTTGAAGATCCAATGCAATCAATTGAAACATAATTAGTAGCTTGATTGATGATCAACTTCAAAGCTCTAATTGGTGTTTATAAAACCTAATTCCATTGAGATCAGACCCTAATTTAAGTTCCAATTAAGGGATGAGTTCATGACTCAATTGATGATTGAGTTGATGATCCAATTGGTTGAGATTCCATAGATTGGAATTGAGTGTTGTTGAAGTCTTGATTGACTCTTTGGTCCATGCGGTTTTGAGAGGTTTGGACCAAACGGTCTCAAGACCGTTTGGGACCAAACGGTCTCAAGACCGTTTGATACCAAACGGTCTTAAACCGTTTGAGACCCATGCAGTTTCAAGTCCATGCGGTTTCAAAGCTTTTTGCTTAAACGGTTTCAAACCGTTTGTGATTCAATTTGGTTAATTCAATTGGATGCCCAATGCAATTGAAGGATCAATTGGTTAATCCAATTGAGTACTTAAAGTAATTGAAGGAAAAATTGAGTACCCAATGATATTAAAGACTCAATTTACTAATCCAAATGGATACCCAGTGCAGTTGAAGGTTCTATTGATCAATCTATTTGGATACCTCAAGTTATTGAAGGTCCAATTGATCAAACATTTTTGTAAACCTAATGTGATTAGGTGGGAGATACCTTTAATGGTACTAATCATTAATGCATAGCAAATGCATGGATCCAATATATGATGTAAACCCTAATTGAGGCTGATTCCATGTATAATCCTATTAATAGGATGTCTACATGTGAAATCACTAATTAGGATGAATAGTAAACCCTAATTCAATTGGATACCTTATGTAATGGAGGTCCAATGTGATTGAATCTTTGAGAATTAAGATGATGAATGTTCTATTGATCCAATAATGATTAGTAATGATAATCAATGAAGGTACAAATGGTTGAAACCCTAATAGTACCTAAGTAATTAAGTGCCAATTAAGGGATGAATCCCTAATTGCTTATAGGATCAATGACTTGGTACACTATGTTAATCATAGTTGTATGTACTCGACTGAAGGGTTGATATGACCTAATCAAGTTGAGAAGTTGATAGTATGAATTCATACATGAATATGATTCATGTGATGATTAAGGGTTATGATCCTTAAGCAAAGAGATCATGAAACCCTAAACATGAACATAAACCATAATTGACAGGGTTATTGAACTCAAACCTTAATTGAAGGTGTATCCATGTAAAGCCCTAATTGAGGGTGATTCTATGAGAAACCCTAATGGGGATTGAGTAGTAAACCCTAATTATGGGTAATGTAATATGAAACCCTAATGAAGGGTGGTGCTATATGCAATCCCTATTCTAATGAAGGGAAATGGTATGTGAAACCATAATTCCCTAATAAGAGAATAGAATTCATGCTTGAATATGATTCAAGAGGTGAACTCATGTAGCACGACCGTGTTAGGTAGCACGGCCGTGGTATTTTCACTTTGCACGACCGTGCAAGGTAGCACGACCGTGGTGGCTTCCCTTAGCACAGCCGTTTTTGGTTGCACGGCCGTGGTACTCTATGTTTGACTTAGAGTTTGTTTTGAATAGGACCTAACATGGTCTTTTTATTAATTTCTGACTTATGTATGAATCCATAGTATTGGTAATAGTTGTATATTCCAAGTAAGTGACAATTGATCACTACTTTACATGATGAATGTGATAAACTGGTGCATAAAGTATTAGGATGGGTAATACCCTAATACAAGCTAAGTATGTGAACTTAAGAAAGTTAATGGTGTTGAGGGAAGTGAGACATCAAGATATGATAGATATCATATCCAACACCCCAAATACTGGTATACCTTGTTGTGATATAAGTCCAATATGATTGGATGAATGATACATGAGATGTGTGATGGAAATCCTAATCCTGGTAAAGGATTAAGGGTAATACCCTTGAATTATTAATACATTATTTTTGCATGATGTTGATAGATAATTGATGTGCTGCTATCATATGTGCTAACCATGCAGGTATCATGAGATGATGGGCATAGCCAGGTATGCGCTGTGATATGTTATTAATTTGAATTTGTTTATTGGGCCTTGTGTGCCATAATATATCTTGTTGTCTGATAAGAGGTAGCAAGAGAGTTAATAGGCATCAAGTATCATACTTACCTTGGTCAAATGACCTAAAGGTGTTAGTTAACTAAGGAAGTGGTAACAATGCTCAGGTGATGAGCTAAGGGTTTAAACACCCAGAATCACATGGTTAGGGTATTGAAATTGTGAAAGGATGAGAATTTCCAGTGGTGAATTGAGGGATTAAGATCCCAACACTTTATGAAAAGAATATGGCTACGGGCCATGACTCCACAATGATAATACCAGGCTTTAGATATATGATCTAATCCTGAAGAGAGTTAAAGCAGTGGTAATGATTATGTAGTTTGAATAGATGTTATACATGTTCTTTATATTCCTTAAAGGATAAATGACATGTTGATTCTATCAAGTTATAGTTGCAATGCTGCTGATATAGAATAATGTTCTAATCTGTTAGACATTAAAATATCTGCTGCTATACAAATATGATTCTTCCATTCATATTTATCTTCTTAAGTTGCAATAACAATGTTACTGGCGGAGAGTTATAACTCTCGCTGGGGCAATTTTTATAATTGTCTCACCCACGTGGGAACCACATTTTTAGGTGGACGTGAACGAGGAGATAGGAATCCTTCAATAGGTGACGGACAACAATAGCAGCAGCAGAGATAGCAGTGAAGTCTCAGGTGGAGACACTGACTGTTATGCCTTGTATAGATGTAAATAGAGTCCTATGTGTCGTCTCTGTACTCTCAGGTCCTCGGAGTAGTAGTTAGTGCTTTCGAGATTTTGGCTTAGAGCCTCGAGATTTTATACTGCCTGTGTTTAGCTTGACAGGACAGTTAATGCTTGTAATTCTCAAAAGGAGATGATACAGAATATGTACATGTGAACAAGAATGTAATTATGTTACTTTGGTTCTATGTGAGAAAGTTTTTCTTCAATGGATATTTTGATAAAAAGGTTTTAATTTTTAGTGATTTTCGCTAATCCGCTGCTTGATGAACGCTTCCGCATTAGTTAATCTTCTTTCCGCAAGACGGTCGTCATAGTTTGGGACCAAACGATCCCAAACCGTTTAGGTTCATGCGGTTTCCAAACCGATTGAGTTCATGCGGTTTCAAAAGTCAACTTTGGGCAAACGGTCTTCACCACCTACTTTACTAAACAGTTTCAAGGTTGTACTTTAGCAAACAGTCTTGAGTGTGCAACTTTACCAAATGATCTCAAGGGTATACCACGACCGCATGGAGGTCCAAACGGTCTTAGACCGTTTGGAGGTTAAGTATGCAAGACCGTTTGAAGTCTAAGTTAGACAAGATTGTTTGGGGATTTAATGGCCAAGATCGTTTGGTGGTTGATTAACCTAAACCGCATGGGTATTTAAAGTGGTTAAAGGACAAAGTGATTAGTTAATTAATACATGATGTAATCTAAAGGTGATCATGGTACTTGTACCTTAATGTGATAGTGTGATTTAAACCCATGAAGTAATTAAACCATAATGATCACCATGATAATAACTTAACTCATGATGTCAATTCTCTTTCATGATTGAGTTACTTAACCCAATCAAGGCTGAAGGAAACATCATCCTATAGAGGATGAGAGAGAGAATACTCCTTTTATGAATGTTAATCAAGTAATGGACTTCCAATATGAATGAATATCTAATTAGGGTATGATCCTTCATCGTGAGATCATGAAAACCCTAATTATGATGGTTAATGAATCTTAACCCTAAATGGAGGGTAATCATGGAAGTATCCTTAATGCATGATGATGATGTAATCTTAATTCATAATGATGACTTGATAAACCTTATTTCAAGGCACTTTGATGCTCACTCCTACTTGGGATGAATAGTAAACCCTAATTATGGGATGTTAATAGTAAACCCTAATCTAGGGTGATGTGATATGAATAGTAAACCCTAATCTAGGGTGATGTGATGTGAATAGTAAACCCTAATTCCAAATAAGGTGAATGGAAGTGTGAAACCCTAATTCTGGGTTATACTTCATACTAAGAAGCTCTAAGGTTGGACAATGACAACATGATGAGTCCTTAACCCTAATTGAGCTAGGGGATGATTGAGCCTAATTGAATTGAAAAGGGAAACCCTAACCCTAGTAAGGGCATAGTGGTATAACCCTTGAACAATGATGTTATAATTGTTTTACATTGTGCTGATAGGAAATTGATGTATATGTTATCATATGTACTAATCATGCAGGTCTTATGAAATATTGAACATAGCCAGGTATGAGCCATGTGAAATACCTAGTGATTTGTAAGAGCAATGATTTGCTATGTTACCTAGTGAAAGGTAACAAAAGAAATTGATAGGCTGTAAGAGCCATGTGAAATACCTGCATTGTAATTATCATGTTTACACTGTCAAATGACTTGATGGCATTATGTTACCTGTTAGAGTGGTAACAAGTATATTGATGATCTAAGGGTTTGAATACCCATATTATTGAATCATAATGATGAGATGATAAGGGATTGAGTTCCCAATGCTTTTAAAGCTATGAAATGAACTTGATAGAAATAGTACTCATTCTTTATAGCAATTTTCATAATGTTTTATGATTGAAAACATGCCTGGTGCTAAAAGAATGTTGTAATGTACTTAAATAATCAAGTGAAATGATATCATGTAGAGCCCTAACCATAGATCCATCATCGTCAGTAGTTGGGTGATGGTGAAATAGGTTTTCCTAAGGGAACTCCTGGAGAGCATACTTTTGAGTATGTGGGGGTAATGGGCGCGAATATCCTTACGCCCTAATGGAGGAATTGATGTGAGATAAATATTAAATCTCTCAATCCTTCATTATATGTATATGTCGAGATGATGTATCACTAATCTCCCGATGATGATGTTAATGCCGAATCGATATGAGATAAACAAGAAATCCCTCGATTGCAAAGAGAGTACAGCATGCCATTGTAACTCTAATAGTGAAGTTGCCAGTATACCCTGGAAAGCTATATTTATAGCAGAGACACAAGATGTCCTGCATGTTGCTCCTCACACTGATTGAGGAAGATGAGGTCATAGAAATCTAGTTCTTCTGATGACCTATGTATGGTACCGATTTCGATTTCGTAATGGTCGGTTGGAGTATGAGCGGTATACCTCATCTCCTCATGGCATAAATATGATTGTAAAATATAATCAGCCGTGTAGCATATTTGCTTAGGGTTGAATTACGAGAATCAATGTTTGATGATACATTGTTTATTATGTCTTAGAAAGATAAAGGATATACATGTTCTTCATATTCCTTATTAAATGAATGACTTGTTGTTTAATCAAGTTATAATTGAAATGATTGCATAGAGAATATTGCTCTGCATATATTATTCAATGATTTACCTGCTGCTGTATATTTATAATTCTATTTCCCAGTGCTATTTTAATATCTGCAATAACAATGCTTCTGGCGGAGAGTTATAACTCTCGCTGGGACAATTTTCAATTGTCTCACCCCCCTGGGATTCAACTTTTTAGGTAGACACCGAGGAAGAAACCCTTCAGTGGGTGAGCAGCAACAGCAGCCACAGCAGCAGCAACAACAACAAGGACAACAGTGATCCACATGTGGAGACACTGTTTGTCAAGTCTTGTATATAGAGAGAGTCCTATGTGTCGTCTTTGTACTCTCAAGTCCTAGGAGCTAGTAGATGGTTTGATATAGATCTGAGATTTTTGGCTTGATGCTTCGAGATTTTGTATACTGCTCATGTATAGTTTAACTGGGCAGTCAATGTTATGACTCTCGAGATGAGATGATACAGAGATGTACTGATGAATCAGAATGTAAATAACTTACTTTGGTTCTTTATGATAGAGTTTTACCGTTTGTGGATTTCTTTACAAAAAGTTTTAAATTTTTAGTGATTTTTAGTAATTCCGCTGCTAATAATTCGCTTCCACATTAGTTAATCCTATTTTCATGAGTCGTACGCCACAATTAAGTGGTATCAGAGCTCTAGGTTCGCTGAGTCTACAGAGACATAGGACTAGGGTTGTTGAGTCTGTTCTAGTGTCTTCCAGTCTATCTGATAGTGTCTTCTGCTCATATAGGAGGAGAAGAGAAAACTAAAGATGTCTAGATCACATGATGAACATGTTGTAGAAAGTAGTGTCGCTGCACACGGAGGAGGTGCAAGAGACCAAGGAAGGGAGGAACATGTGCCTGAATTACCCCAGTTCAACCCAGCTGACATGGGGAATCCCGCCTTCTAGGCTATGTTTGGGCAGTTCATGATTTCCATGACACACATGACTAATAGGATTCCCATGCCTGCACCTAGGGCACCTGCCCATGATGAAATACAAGGAACCGACAAGACGTTTGAACGACTACACCGGGTTGGAGCCATGGAATATGCTGGGACAGCTGACCCAGCAGATGCTGACATGTGGCTAACAGAGTTAGAGAAGGCCTTTAGAATCCTGAACATCCCAGAAGCTGAGAAGGTTAGACATGTTGTGTACCTTCTCAAAGGGAGTGTTGGTCACTGGTGGACCATAGAGGAAGGGAAAAGGCCAGGTATGGAAATTGAATGGGAAGTATTTTGATGGGAATTTGTCAACAAATACTTTCCTAAGACCTTTCTGGATGAGAAAATTTCTCAATTTGAGAGGTTAAGGCAAGGACCAATGACCATTAGCAAGTACGAGGCTAAGTTCATGGAACTTTTGCGGTTCTGTCCGCATATGGCAACCACATATGAAGAGCGGATTCGACGTTTTGAGAAGGGATTAAACGTTGAGTTGACCACCCCTGTATCTGCTCTGGAGAACAGGGAAAGATTTTCTACTTTTGTGGAGTCTGTCATAAGAATATAGAGGTCTGTGACGGAGAAGCGACAGACCAGGGATAAGAAGGTGTACCCCCAGTTCCAAGGATCCTCATCCAAAGGTTTCAAGAAACCAAGGTTTTCTGTGCCTACACCACCACCTAGATTCAGTACCCAGACGCAGTGGACGTCAAATAGGGGTAGAGGACGAAGTTTACCACCAAGAGGAGCTTGCAGCTCAGCATCTATGTCGGTTACAGGACCATCTAGACCACAGCAGGGGATCAAAAGCTGTTACATATGTGGAAAAGTGGGGCATCTGATGAAGATTTGCAGAGCCCGAGAGGCGAGTGTGACTCAACCTCAAAGGTAGAGCCAGCAAGGATCTCAAAGGAGACAGTTTCTAGGGGGAGCTAGAGGATGTGGACAAGCGTCCCAAGTTGGATCATCGGCACCTAGTCATCGAGCACCAAATCAACCGCAGGCGACGGCGAGATTCTACGCGATGAATCCACCTGATTCAGTGATTAACCCTCGGGTTGTGACAGGTCAGATGAAACTGTTTATTCTGATATGTCTACATCATGCATCGTATATGTTTTAATTGATCCGGGTGCTACGCATTCCTTTATCACTCGAAGAGTGATTCTTGACTGCAACATGACTACAAGTCATAGAGCAGATAGTTTGTTGTTAGAAACTCCTTTGATGGGATCTGTTGTGTTGTGGGAGGTGTGTTCTCCCTGCATTCTTTTCTTTTCTAAACATCGCATTCAAGTGGATCTTATACCACTTGAAATGCACGGGTTCGATATAATCCTTGGGATGGATACCTTAGAAAGGTATAAGGTTTTCTTGGATTGTGAATCCAAGCAAGCTGTGTTCACTGATGAAAGTGACACATGGATCTTTCAAGGAGATAGAAAGATTCTTCCAACATGTCTTGTGTCAGCTATGGCAGCTGAGAAGCTGTTGAGGCAAAGATGTTATGCATTCTTGGCCCATGTGGTAGATACCACCATGGAGAGTTTTAGTCCTGTTGAAGTTCATGTAGTCAGGGAATTTGAATATGTATTTCCTGAAGAACTTCCAGATGTACCTCCGCCCTGAGAGATTGATTTTGAGATTAATCTAATCCTGAGCACACAACCAATAGCTCAAACACCATATAGGATGGCACCTGCTGAGATGGCAGAACTCAAGAAACAACTACAAGATTTGCTTGAGAAGGGTTTCATCCGACCAAGCACTTCACCCTGGGGTGCTCCAGTTCTCTTTGTTAAAAAGAAGGATGGGTCAATGCGATTGTGCATTGATTACAGGCAGTTAAATAAAGTAACGATAAAGAATAAGTATCCTTTACTGAGGATTGATGATCTCTTTGACCAGTTGTGTGGTGAAACAATCTTCTCAAAGATAGATTTGAGGTCAGGATATCATCAACTGCTTATTAAGGAAGGTGACATACCTAAGTCTGCTTTTAGGACAAGGTATGGTCACTATGAGTTCACAGTTATGTCGTTTGGACTAACTAATGCACCAGCTGCATTTATGGAACTCATGAATAGAATCTTTCTACCTTTTCTCGATCAGTGTGTAGTTGTCTTTATAGATGACATACTGATCTACATTAGAGATGCTCAGTAGCATGAGCATCATCTTCATCAGGCTCTAACTTTGCTAAGAGAGCATGAGTTATATGCTAAGTTTAGCAAGTGTGAGTTTTGGTTACCAGAAGCTTCTTTTCTTGGACACGTAATATCTGCTTTAGGTATTCGTGTTGACCCTAAAAAGGTAGAATCTGTCCTGCAATGGGAACAGCCGAAGACATCGACGGAGATTCACAGTTTCTTAGTGTTGGCAGGCTATTATAGGAGATTCATTAAGAACTTCAGTTCCATAGCTTTACCCTTGACTAAGTTGACTAGGAAGGATGTTCCTTTTGGTTGAAATGACAAGTGTCAGCAATCATTCAAGCTGTTAAAGAGAGGTTGACTAGTGCACCAGTGTTGGTATTACCTGAGCAAGGGAAAGGGTATATAGTTTTTTGTGATGCCTCTAAGAATGGACTAGGATGTGTGTTAATGCAGGATAAACAAGTGATTTCTTTTGCTTCCCGACAGCTTAAGAAACACGAGGAGAATTATCCGACACACAACCTAGAACTAACTGTCGTTGTCCATGCCTTGAAGATCTGGAGACATTACCTCTATGGAGAGACATTCCAGATTTTCACAGACCATAAAAACCTAAAGTATATCTTCTCTCAGCATGAGCTTAACATGAGGCAATGCCGCTGGATGGAGTTAATCAAGGATTACAATTGTACGATTGATTATCATCCAGGGAAGGCCAATGTGGTTGCTGATGCTTTGAGTAGGAAATCAGCAACACCAGCCCTAGATAGAGCACAGTTAAATTCTTTGGTGTGCTCTAGGAGGTATATGCTTATCTCTTTAAGGCAAGACAATGTACAGTTAAAAGTATCATTGTTATCTGGGTTGCTAGCTGAGATGCACATAAAACCTACTCTGAGATAGCAGATTAAGGAGGCACAGCAAGCTGATACTGTAGTTCAGCAGATTAGATCAGAGTATAGTAGTGAGAAATGAAATGGTTTCCATGATTCGGATGATCAAGTGGCATGCTATCATGGTAGAATGATAGTACCTGATGTTGATAACTTAAGGAAGTTAGTCCTGGAAGAAGCTCATTCTTCAATGTATGATATGCATCCAGGAAGCACCAATATGTATCATAACTTGAAAGATGTGTATTGGTGGCCTGGTTTGAAGAAGGATGTTGCTGAGTTCGTTATGCGGTGTCCGGTGTGTCAGCAAGTTAAAGTTGAACACCAGAAGCCTGCAGGAACACTGCAACCTTTACCCATACCACAGTGGAAGTGGGATCATGTAACCATGGATTTTGTGGTTGGTTTGCCCAGAACAGCCAAAGGTCATGATTCCATCTGGGTAATAGTTGATAGGTTGAAAAAGACAGCACATTTCTAACCTGTGAAAACAACTTATTCTGCTGAGAAGCTGGCACAGGTATATGTGGATGACATAGTGCGGCTGCATGGAGTTCCAGTTACCATTGTTTCTGATAGAGGTCCCCAGTTTATGAGTCATTTTTGGGAACGACTTCATAAAGTCTTAGGAACACAGTTAAGGTTTAGTACAGCCTTTCATCCTCAGACATATGGACAATCAGAAAGGACTATAAAAACCTTGGAGGACTTGCTTAGGGCATGTGTCCTCCAGTTTATAGGAAGTTGGGATCTACATCTAAGCTTGATAGATTTTGCCTACAATAACAGCTATCAACACAGTATAGACATGGCACCTTATGAAGCTTTGTATGGTAGACGTTGTAGATCTCCCCTATGTTGGTATGAAACTGGTGAATATCAACTTTTGGGTCCTGGTCTTGTGCAGCAGACCACTGAGAAGATTAAAATAATACAACAATAGTTAAAGAATGCACAGGATAGGCAGAAATCTTACGCTGATAAGCGTCTTAGACCTTTAGAATTCTAGGTTGGAGAGAGAGTGTACCTGAAGGTCTCACCTTGGAAGGGAGTTCTTAGATTTGGAAGGAAAGGAAACTTAACTCCTAGATTTATGGGGCCTTATCCAATCATTGAACAGGTTGGAAAGGTAGCTTATAAGCTGGAGTTACCACCTGGGCTGCAAAAGTTACACCCAGTGTTCCACATTTCCATGCTAAGGAAATGTCATCCTGAGATAGAATCAGTTCTGCAGCCTATGGAAGTAGAATTGAATGATGATATATCCTATGTTGAAGGACCTATGTTGATTCTTGATAGAAGGATTAAGAAGTTGAAAAAGAAAGACATTAGTCTTGTAAAAATCCTCTGGAATCATCATGGCGTTGAAGAATCTACATGGGAACTAGAGGAAGAAATGGGGAGAAAATACCCTACTCTTTTCTTTTAAAATGTTTTGTTAATGATTTCAAGGACGAAATCCTTGTAAGGGGTGGATAATTTGTAACATCCCTGGCCTAGGTTATGTACTAACCCTAGGTGTTTTGTTTAATAAAGATGATTAGATGCTTGCTCTTGTCTTTTGAAAAGTAATTAAGGTTTTTGAGGAACTTATATTTCAATTTCAGTCCTTTTTTAATGATGTTGAAACATTGTTTTGTTAGTTTTGGACTAAAGTGCAAATTACCCAAGTTGAGGGGTTAACTTGCAAATTCCACATGGTAAGATGTTCCTCTGATGTTGAGACATCATAATAATGAATATGATGTAGTGGTATGGTTTCCACAAGATTGGGCATCAAGATAAAGCTTGTAGAGCAATCCTTGTGCATTAAAACCTAGTTTTGGTGTAATGTGCAATTTACCCAAAACCTAGGGTTCAATATGCAATATATCACCTCTAGAGGTCTCTCATGTTTCTTGGAATCAAGTAGAGCAAAGAAAATTAGAGGGTTGCCTCATTTGAGTTATCTTGGAGGAGAGAGAATCTTGACATTAAAATAATCAAGATTTAAGCATATATGGAACTTTAATTTAATTTAATGCAAAAAGAAATAAATTTATTGAGGAACCCTTCAACCCAAAGTTGAAGGATGTGTTTGAAATAGATTTGGACGATCTTGTACCTTGCTATGGCACAAAAAGATCTTGGTTGAGTGGAAGCCACTCACATTATTATAATAAAAAGTAATATCCACTAAAAGGATGGATTGTAATATAAAACTCTTTAAGGTGCTTAATTTCTTTTCCATTAATCTTTGGATAATGATGGAGTTTTGCAAGAAAATGAATATGTCTTCGTGGCCAATAAATGGAGGGGAGTTTGATGGAAATTATTTTGGATTTAAAAGAAAATAATCCATTTTCTCTTTCCTTGAAAATCCCTTATACATGTTTGTTTCCAATACACTTCAGGACTTTTCCTTAGTTTTTCTCTTATCACTTTGCTTTGGCCGACCAAGAAAGAGCTCAGGATCAGGAGAAGGACGAACACAACATGTTGGTAAGGTTTTGATCATCCTTTACCTCGGATTCATGGTGGAAACCCTAAAGCAATGCTTGATTCTTGGTTTTCTTCACCCGATTTCCAATTCTAGCCATCTTTTTCATCCAATAGCTCAAAAACGGACCTTGGGCAGTTGCTGGAACTCCATCCACCATTAGAGACGTGGATCTTGGAGCTTGTAGATCAGATTTGAGGCGGGTTCTATAACTTTAACCCTTAAACATTGATATTGCATCAAGTTCTCTATGATTTGTTGGTTATTTTCTTCTATTTCAAACTCTTTTGGTTCATTGCTGAAATTCTCATGAAAAACTATTGATGTTCTTGGTTGTTCTAAGGAGGACGATGATGGCATCATCTTAGATGTTTATCCAATAAAAATCTCAGGTCAAACGGTCTCCTAAGTTTCTCAAACGGTTTCCCAAACCGTTTGGGAGCAAACGGTTTCAAACCGTTTGAGATGAAACGGTTTCACCAAACCGCATGAGGGCAAACGGTTTAAGACCGTTTGGAGGTGTTGACCGGGGTTGACCATTTGGGAATTTGTTGCTAATAATGTTGGTTATTGATCCACTAAATATAATTTATTAGTTCCAAGTGGTTCATGAGTTGAAGGTCCAACAATCACCAAAACCCTAATCGGGTTGAGTGCTGATTTCATAAGTGTTTGAGTTTGAAACTTGGGTTGATTGACCCAAACGGTTTCAAAACCATTTGGGGATCACCCAAACGGTCTCAAGACCGTTTGGGTCACCCAAGACCGTTTGGAGGTCAAGGGTTGGATATGGTTAAGTGTTTGAAGATCCAAAGATATGGTATTAACCGTAATCAGCTCAGTGTTGATTTTGCATTGGAATGAGTTGATGTTTTGGGTTGATTAACCCAAACGGTCTCAAGACCGTTTGGTGATCACCCAAGACCATTTGGAGGTCTAGGGTTAAGTATGGTTGAGCAATTGAAGGTCCAAAGATATTTAGTTGAAGTACAATCAAGTGCTGATTTGGTGACCAATCCTAGGATCCAAACTTTAATTGAATGACATGGTTGATGATGATGTGATGGGAAAACGGTCCCAAGACCGTTTGGAGGTCATCCAAACGATCCCAAGACCGTTTGGGATCACCCAAGACTGTTTTGAGGTCTAGGGTTGACTATGGTGAGGTGTTTGGAGATCTAAAGGTATTGAGTTGAAGAGTAATCAATTGCTGATTTGGTGAGCAATCCAATGAACCAAACCCTAATTGGTTGACTTGGATTTTGATGTGGACATGGGAAAACGGTCTCAAGACCGTTTGGAGGTCATCCAAATGACCTCAAGACTGTTTGGGGTCAGGTCATGTCCATTTTGGATGATGGTCCAATAGTTTGAAAGTAACTAGTTTCACATTGTATAATGTTGAAGGATCATCGATTCCAAACCCTAACCCAATTGATTCAAACCCTAATTGATAATCAATTGAGGGTTAATTGACGGTCAAATCAGTTGAAGTATGACCTAATTAACTCAATTGAAGCATGGTGATAGGCCCAATTGATGAGTAGTTCCATAGATTCAATGGTTGAAGGAACCAACATTGGAAACCCTAATTTAATTGGAGTGGTTGAGACCCTTTTTGGTCCTTGCAGTTTTGAGGAGGTTTGGACCAAACGGTCTCAAGACCGTTTGAGTCCAAACGGTCTCAGGACTGTTTGGGACCAAATGATCCCAAACTGTTTAGGTTCATGCGGTTTCCCAACCGATTGAGTTCATGCGGTTTCAAAAGTCAACTTTGGGCAAATGATCTTCACCACCTACTTTACTAAATGGTTTCAAGGTTGTACTTTAGCAAACATTCTTGAGTGTGCAACTTTACCAAATGATCTCAAGGGTAGACCAAGACCGCATGGAGGTCCAAACGGTCTTAGACTGTTTGGAGGTTAAGTATGCAAGACCGTTTGAGGTCTAAGTTAGACAAGATTGTTTGGGGCTTTAATGGACAAGATCGTTTGGTGGTTGATTAACCTAAACCGTATGGGTATTTAAAGTGGTTAAAGGACAAAGTGATTGTTAATTAATGCATGATGTAATCAAAAGGTGATCATGGTACTTGTACCTTAATGGGATAGTGTGATTTAAACCCATGAAGTAATTAAGCCATAATGATCACCATGGTAATAACTTAACTCATGATGTCAATTCTCTTTCATGATTGAGTTACTTAACCTAATCAAGGCTGAAGTAAACATCATCCTATAGAGTATGAGAGAGAGAAGACCCCTTTTATGAATGTTAATCAAGTAATGGACTTCCAATATGAATGAATATCTAATTAGGGTATGATCCTTCATAGTGAGATCATGAAAACCCTAATTATGATGGTTAATGAATCTTAACCCTAAATGGAGGGTAATAATGGAAGTATCCTTAATGCATGATGATGATGTAATCTTAATTCATAATGATGACTTGATAAACCTTATTTCAAGGCACTTTGATGCTCACTCCTACTTGGGATGAATAGTAAACCCTAATTATGGGATGTTAATAGTAAACCCTAATCTAGGGTGATGTGATATGAATAGTAAACCCTAATCTAGGGTGATGTGATGTGAATAGTAAACCCTAATTCCAAATAAGGTGAATGGAAGTGTGAAACCCTAATTCTAGGTTATACTTCATACTAAGAAGCTCTAAGGTTGGACAATGACAACATGATGAGTCCTTAACCCTAATTGAGCTAGGGGGATGATTGAGCCTAATTGAATTGAAAAGGGAAACCCTAACCCTAGTAAGGGCATAGTGGTATAACCCTTGAACAATGATGTTATAATTGTTTTACATTGTGTTGATAGGAAATTGATGTATATGTTATCATATGTACTAATCATGCAGGTCTTATGAAATATTGAACATATCCAGGTATGAGGCATGTGAAATACCTAGTGATTTGTAAGATCAATGATTTGCTATGTTACCTAGTGAAAGGTAACAAAAGAAATTGATAGGCTTTAAGAGCCATGTGAAATACCTGCATTGCAATTATCATGTTTACACTGTCAAATGACTTGATGGCATTATGTTACCTGTTAGAGTGGTAACAAGTATATTGATGATCTAAGGGTTTGAATACCCATATTCTTGAATCATAATGATGAGATGATAAGGGATTGAGTTCCCAATGCTTTTAAAGCTATGAAATGAACTTGATAGAAATATTACTCATTCTTTATAGCAATTTTCATAATGTTTTATGATTGAAAACATGCCTGGTGCTAAAAGAATGTTGTAATGTACTTAAATAATCAAGTGAAATGATATCATGTAGATCCCTGACCATAGATCCATCATCGTCAGTAGTTGGGTGATGGTGAAACAGGTTTTCCTAAGGGAACTCCTGGAGAGCATACTTTTGAGTATGTGGGGGTAATGGGTGCGAATATCCTTACGCCCTAATGGAGGAATTGATGTGAGATAAATATTAAGTCTCTCAATCCTTCATTATATGTATATGCCGAGATGATGTATCACTAATCTCCCGATGATGATGTTAATGTCGAATCGATGTGAGATAAACAAGAAATCCCTCGACTGCGAAGAGAGTACAACATGCCATTGTAACTCTAATAGCGAAGTTGCCAGTATACCCTGGAAAGCTATATTTATAGCAGAGACACAAGATGTCCTGCATGTTGCTCCTCACACTGATTGAGGAAGATGAGGTCATAGAAATTCGGCTCTTCTGATGACCTATGTATGGTACCAATTTCAATTTCGCAATGGTCAGTTGGAGTATGAGCGGTATACCTCATCTCCTCAGGGCATAAATATGATTGTAAAATGTAATCAGCCGTGTAGCATATTTTCTTAGGGTTGAATTACGAGAATCAATGTTTGATGATACATTGTTTATTATGTCTTAGAAAGATAAAGGATATACATGTTCTTCATATTCCTTATTAAAAGAATGACTTGCTGATTAATCAAGTTATAATTGAAATGATTGCATAGAGAATACTGCTCTGCATATCTTATTCAATGATTTACCTGCTGCTGTATATTTATAATTCTATTTCCTAGTGCTATTTTAATATCTGCAATAACAATGCTTCTGGCGGAGAGTTATAACTCTCGCTGGGACAATTTTCAATTGTCTCACCCCCGTGGGATTCAACTTTTTAGGTAGACGCCGAGGAAGAAGAAACCCTTCAGTGGGTGAGCAGCAACAACAGCCACAACAGCAGCAACAACAACAAGGACAGTAGTGATCCATAGGTGGAGACACTATTTGTCAAGTCTTGTATATAGAGAGAGTCCTATGTGTCGTCTCTGTACTCTCAGGTCCTAGGAGCCAGTAGATGGTTTGATATAGATCTGAGATTTTTGGCTTGATGCCTCGAGATTTTGTATACTGCTCATGTATAGTTTAACTGGGCAGTCAATGTTATGACTCTCGAAATGAGATGATACAGAGATGTACTGATGAATCAGAATGTAAATAACTTACTTTGGTTCTTTATGATAGAGTTTTACCGTTTGTGGATTTCTTTACAAAAAGTTTTAAAATTTTAGTGATTTTTAGTAATTCCGCTGCTAATAATTCGCTTCTACATTAGTTAATCCTATTTTCATGAGTCGTACGCCACATAACTTGTCATCAATGACCGAAATAACTATAAGTTCATATCTATGAACTTTTAGATCCATATAGTATCCACTATTGTTCTCTAACACACGGATACTTGACATTTCCTTTTAAAACAACTTTATTGGAACGTTTCCATTTATCAACAAAGATTCACTTTTATATATCCCATATATATATATATATATATATATATATTGCAATTAATTTTCTGTCCTTTTCAAAAGTTCGCATCAGTGTAACTCTTTACAATGAACCCTTCCTTATTTCCATAGAACTAGTACTTCTCAAGTACTTATCAAGTCCTCATGGTATTCCAATAACCTTTACTGGTACTAGACAAACATCCACTCGTCATGTCCCACATACGAGTTATCAGGATGAGCATATCATATTGTCATGTCCTACATGCAAGATGATGAATGCATTTTATTCTTGCCATGTCCATACATGCAAGATAATGGGATGATTACATACATAATAGATCCTTATCTATTCTTAGTGCTTCCATTCTTCATAAGAATTGGACACTTGGCCTTGGGATACTAACTTCATGTAACATGGACAAGTTTTCTCCCACTGAATCTGTGTATACTGAACCCTTCAGTATAGATTGTCAATGCATGCTCTCTCTTTTCAGGTCGAGAGGTTTTTTGAGAACTATATCTATAGATCTCTATTCCTATCACATAGGAAATGTTGCTATCTTCCTTAAAGATAATTTCCACTTTGGATTTCCATTCTAGAACACTTCCATTTCACATCAACATGTGGAATGTGAATATGCTCCCACTAAATCACAGATCTCTCTTTATCTTTGACATATCAGTCAAACCTTTTGACTATATTATCAAAATAAAGATCACAGTTCTGAGTTGCTTGTACTCAATCAATCACATTGATTAGTCCATTGTAACTTATATACTTTATTTGCATTAACGAATTCAAAAACCTTATAGATTGTATCATGTACACATCCTTATTTTATTCCTCATAGGAATATGGTTTCAGTATCCATATGCCAAATCTCTTAGTCATTAAGTTGCAATCAACAAGCATCATCCTTCTCAAAACGTTATCCATGTGTCTTAACGCTTAAGACTCATTCACACTTATGGATTTTATCCCAATGGGTGCTACCATCAAGGTCATACCTTATGGTTCACATGGAAGTCATTTAGGATGTAGTGGCCATAAATCATAACTCAAAATCTAGTTCCTCATATTTATCTAGATAGTTGACTCATCACATGACCAACTCATCACATAGATAATCGGGGTGTATCTGTCAAGGATATAAGAACTCACAACTCCTTGTGATTCTTAATTTCCTTTATTAGAGTGGGGTATTCTTTATTTAAGAAGAATTTAGTTATTTGATAATCATCCTCTAACTCCTTAGAGTATGATTCCTTATTGATTTAGACATCACCATGGCTTAATCACGAGCTCACTATTATACATTATCATAATCACTCACAAGGATCTCAAACATTTGGTTCAAGTATTTCATTCATTGATCTCATCAAGAATTAACACTTTACCAAACTCATACTTCATCTATGATATTCTTGAACACTTCAATATATTCATATTGGTATTTCTCTAAACACCATTTGAAGTATTAGCATTTGCTCCAATAGGTATGTAAATACATCACATGTATTATACCTAATAGGATAATCATTCTCCCACTACCTTAGTGAAGATTGATTAATCATGTCCAAGAGATTCATGTCTCTTACCGGTTCTCCAACCAAAAGAGTCTAGATTTATCCATCATATGGAAACTAGAAATGAATTTCTCATGATTTAGGTTATTTTGATTGTTTGAGTTATCAATAACTTTTAGGTATCATTTTATCTTATGCATACCGAGTACCACAAGATAAACAAGGCATTGCCACAAAGATTGAAACATCAACTTTATTAATTGCCATTATTGTCATACAATATGCAAAAATAATATGTTTCTATCCATTTGAAAATATGAAATAGCAGTTCATAACTCTATTACATGCCTTTAAGACTGAAAATAAACTAAAGTACTCCTATCTATGGTGGCAACACTTGCCCCATTTATTGAGTGCTTTACATTTTATATCTTGGTATCATATACCTCAAAAAATGTTACAATTTTATTTCATGACACCTTTAGGTGGATACGTCTGTCGCCTCCTTCTTCTTTAGTTGACAATTCCTTTTCCAATGTCCTGGCTTTTGACAATGGTGGTAATTGCCTCTCTTGGTCATGCCTCCCTTGACCTTGAGAGTTGATGACGACTTGGGTTGCTGGCTAGCATCAGAACCTTTCTTAGCTTTGCCCTTGCCCTTGCGCTTGGACTTGCCTTTCTCATCGCTGATCACCATCACAAACTTAGGCTTGTCCTTCTTCATCTGTGTCTCGGCTGTCCTCAACATGCCCTACAACTCTGTCAACGGCTTGTCAAAGTTGTTCATGTTGTAGTTCATCACAAACTGACTATAGGATTCTGGCAACGATTGCAGTATCACGTCAGTAGCCAACTCTTGGCTCAGGGGAAATCCCAGTCTTGTTAGGTTATCCACATACCCAATCATCTTGAGCATGTGAGGACCAACTGGATCTCCTTGTGTCGTGACACACTTGAACAGCACCCTGGAGACATCATATCTCTCTTGCCGTGCTTGATCTTCATACATGTTCTTGAGATGCTGAATTATCTCAATGACACCCATGTTCTCATGTTGTCTCTGCAACTCGTGGTTCATGGAGCACAACATCAAGCACTTTGCATCAATGGCATCATCAGAATGCTTCTTATAAGCATCCCTTTCTGCCTTTGGTGCGATAGGAGCGGGTTCCTCTGGAATTGGAGTATCCAGGACATAGAGCTTTCGCTCTTGAGTGAGAACAATTCTCAATGTTCTAAACCAGTCGTGGAAGTTAGTCCCATTCAACTTTTCCTTTTCAAGGACTGATCGCAACGAAAAGTGATTGTTTTTTGTTGTCATTTGTACTATAAAAGGAAATATATGTAGTTTAGTCCAAAACTCAATTTTGACTTATTTGATTGATTTGAAAAGTTGACAATATAATTAGGACTTTAATTAATTTTGCTCCCACTATTTTTGTTCAAATTGATAGCCCTCACCATCAATTCGGAATATTGCAGTGTACAATCTTCTAGTGGGTCAAGATCCTAAAATCCTCTGAGTCATGGACCAGCTAGGGTTGTCACCCACAACTTAGATCTTCCAGGTAGGCAACTTTTGCCAATTGCATCATATGCAACTCTTGAAATATGTCATATGCAACTCCTTGCCATGATCATCTCCATGCCTCAAGGTGCTAGGTCCTATCTAGGTCACCTTGTAAAGTCTGACCCAAAGCCAACATGATGAATATGCACCCTACTAGGGCAGACCCACATATCCATCCTTCACTCTTCCATGAGATTGACGGTGCACCACACTAGGGCGTACCCACACTTGGCCGATCAAGCTTTTCACGTGTGCCGCATTTGGAAGGCATCTAAAACTTTAATATTTAATGAGAGATTTGGTTTTATAGGTACATATACATATCCAATCACCACAATATATAGTATGTGTCATATACATGCTATATCCCATAGAAAACTTGTGAAACGATAAAAGCAATGATTATGTCCATCCTAATGTGATTCCTTGAGCCAAGAAGAATCACGGTCATCTAGGTCAACATCTCATGTAACCTGTCCATGATGAAGTGATATAGCCGTTCGAGTTGATCAACTCATCATATGAATGACCTGCTCACCATGGTTGGTCATCTGGGTACCACCAGCCGATTGGTTGGCTCCTCCAACCGATCGGTTCACCTGGTCATCGTGCATCTCCTCATGGCCGCCACCCGATCATCTCGCTCCTCAAACCAATCGTCTGGATCGCCAACCGATCGGTTCACTCCTTGAACCGATCGTTTCAGTCGTCATCAAATGTCCTCCATTCTTTGACATAACAGGAAATAAAAGATGTATCATATTTTACATTTGAATTGGGAAACCCTGAGTTACATTCGAGGGGAGCAAAGGTAGGAAAGAAATCTTGAGTTATCTCGAGTTACATCAGGAATAGGAGATAGGGAATCGGTGCACAGACCGAGATGCAAGCAACCACATACAACCAAGCACACACACATAGGGTTTATTGGCCATAACCACGATATACATCCACCACAAAACTTGTTTAAGGGTGACGTGTATCGAGTGCATTCATATTACATATCATATATGTATATTGGAATTTGTGGATTTAGGATTGGACATGCATAAAGCCAATTTTATTCGCATCGTATGCAATAAATAAAGGCGACAAAGCAAAATCAATCATATCGATAATCCTAAAGTATAGAGCAATTGATGTGGATCTGATACCACTGTTGGGTTTTATGGGAGGTAGAGAAGGCAGCGGAAACATAAAATTTCTCTCCCTTTAACCCAAAATAAAGGAATCATGTCAACGTCTATACAGTAGGAAGGATGGTTTATATAGGCATACCTTGTCCCGAGGCTTGCTCGGCGACGATACCTCGCGGCTTGCATGGTCTTCACCTCCGGTCTTAGACGGTGTTTGTGCAGCTCCTGGTCTCACCTGGACTGTCGGGATTGACAACTATCCTCCGAGCGGCAGTAGTCTCCCGCCTCTGAAGTAGTCCACACGGACCACCTGGAACTCCGATCTCCTTGTCCCATAAGGAATCGGAAGGAGTCGCACCTCCTGTCGGCGTACTAGTCGCCAACACACTCTCATACAACTAGTTGCTTTTCTACAGTTGTCTTTCCCTTGTTGTGCCTCCCTTATCGGGTAGCACTTGCTCGAGCTCTCTCTATTACCAAAACCAGAGAAAATGACAACTTTGCAGAGCAACTGGTGTTTTGGGTTGTTATTCTTGAAAAGCCCCCACTACCCCTATATATAGGAGGGTCATGGGACAAGGTTCTCTACCCCGGGCAATACGGGATTAAATAGGAGTAGAAGGGTTCAAGATTTTCCACAAAACAACCAACTACGCCTTCTGAACCGATCGTTTCAAGCATGAAACGGTCAGTTAGGGAGGTGAGCCGATCGGTTGGAGCACCTGAGCCGATCGGTTCACTTCTGAGCCGATCTGTTCGTGGTCCTAGTCCAACTCAATTTGACTTTCAAATTTGTTTCCGATTAATCCAATATTAATCCTTGTCCAAATCGAATTTGTACAAGTGAAACAAATTGTATTTGCAAAATAGTTTTATCACTTTCCAAACAATCTCGGTTGGTCATATGAATCGACCGGTTCAACAATTGAGCCGATCGTTTCATGGCACATGAGTCGATCGACTCACAACTTTAGCCGACCAGTTCAACAACCTGATTCAATCAATTCATCTCATGAGCCGATCGGTTGGGGCAGCAGACTTGTGCAAATCAGTCAATCGCAGTTTCAATCAAACTGATACTCTAATCAATCAGTCCAACACCTTGAACACTATGATATTGAGATATCAATTGATTGAGTGTTTAATTGAACTACCAAACTCCTTTAGTAATCAATCTAAACATCATTTGTAGATAAACTCCTCTTCCAGGTTAAATCCTATGTGTGTGACCCTGTAGGTCTATTTCACGTTGGCAGTGAAAGTCCATAACACTTATGACTTCACAAGCAAAGAGTGGTGCCTAGTCACACATCAGTGCTACCCAAGTGAAATAGAAAGTTGGAGAACAACTTTCAATCCTACAATCTGTGAATGGTGTTACAGTGAATGTATAGTTCCTTTGTCCCTGATATCCCGAATGAACTCAAGGCATGGAACAGTCATCATGTCAACATTCATTCACTTTATTGATCTCAGAGTAGATTGGAGGAGATATGTATGACATCAATATCACATATTGATTCACACATGCATGCACGCCTATCTCAATCCTACTCATCAAGTGGCCATGGATATCAGACTCCCTCAGGAGGGACAAATCCCATATCTATCACTCACCCCTCAATAGCCCCATGTGTCAAAGCCACCCAATCATCACCTTTATAACAACCCATGTTTCAGGACTGCGTTTGATGATGTCAAAGTGTACCCAATGACATGTGTTGAGTGTAGTGATTTCAGGTCAAAGAATCACATTCACCACCATCACTGTGAGAATTGATTGTGACTACCATGTCATGGTTCCATGTGTCAAACTCACGGTGGGTCTGTTTGGTATGATTGTTCTCTAACAAGTACCTATGTGTTTGGTTTGATATCTCCATATCATGACTAATGAGATTATGTCATCAACCAACACCACAATCTAGTCTTGTGTGTCATTGTTGTCTATCTACCTTCCACAATGACATCCGACTAGGGACATAACAAGAATGCACAAACTCTTAGCATCCATATGATCTCATCGTTCAGGTCATCAACCTGAAAGCATACGTCATTGAGTATTGTCATTCTCTAGACATTCAATCTGTTCTATCATTATCTCATATGACTGAACCAGAAAGAATTGGAAGCTTGCCCTTAATGTTTATCAAATCAATCTTAATGTATCTCACCAATCATCCCATGATTGGCTCTCAGGGCATACATACCAACATGTTTTAGGTCATTGAACCTAGTTTTGGTGTAAACCCTAATCTAGACCTAAATACCATTAATAATGGTGAACCTTGTATTAATGATGAATATTTGTTATTAATCAGGTGATGACCATATTATCTAGATGACCATGGATATGTAAGGAATCTCTAAACTCAAGTATGTGGATATAATTATATGACTAGTTTTGCTAGATTATATAAGTATGTGTACTTGCTTGCACATATTTGCATAAACTTACTTGGATGTGTATATATTATGATACTCCTCCGCCTTAAATATTAAAACATTAAAGAAATAAAATGAAATATAGTTATTGATGGTGTTCATTAATCTCTCTATTAGAGAGGGAAAGTATTAATGTTGACTAGCACCTCCCTAATGGTACATGGTACATGGGGAGATCCCTAATGGTACAAGGTACGTGGGGAATGGGCCCAATAATAAATGTGATGTTGTGCTAAGTCCACCATAGTAATGCATGTTCATTGAAATATGGTTAATAACTTGGTTTTACCTGATTCTCTGCCTTAAATAATGTTTTCATTTTTCTTTTATTCTTTCTTCAAGCATTTTAAATATGCCAGCATAGTATTAATATCTTTTCAGCCATGTACCAACTTTATGTTGATTATTTGTTTCACGTATTTTCTAGGTTCAGAGCTAGCATGGGATAAAAGATGTGAGTGAGCAATTGTACAGGTTTACTGTTGTGTGATTTCTACATCATCTTTTCACATACTATCACACACGAATTTGGTTCATTCTAATTTTAGCTAGCTTCTTTTCATATTACTTTTGCCATCTTTTTGGTACTTTACTTATTGCATAACTTGCATTGTAGATATGTCCCAAAAGAACTGATTTCAGAGCTTAATTCTGCTAAAATAGCAGAATGCACAGTGTGCATCACACAAGAAAATGTTTCGTTCAGCTAAAAATGCAGAATGCACGGCGTGCATCACACAAGAAGAAGTTTCGTTCAACCAAAATAGTAGAATGCACAGCGTGCAGGACAAATGCATGGCGTGCATCACACAAGAAGAAGTTTTGTTTCACCCAGACGGTAGAATGCACGGCGTGTTCGGGCCAGGAACACACCGTGTGAGTTTCTAGGAATGTACAGAAAAGCATGTGCATGGTGTGCACCCAACTGCACGGCGTGCATCTGGAGCATCAAGCAACCAAGAAAAATTCTGGAAAGTTACACTGCATGCATTGCTTATGCGCACGTCGTGCGTAGTTCAACCTGGAGCAACCTATCAGTGTTGGTGCACGGTGTACACCCAGAATGCACGGCGTGCACCTGGAAGTTTCAGAAATTCGAAAAATATGAGTTTGTGTTTAAATGAAGGAGGGAACGGAAGGGGTAGTTAGGCTCTATCATTTTGTGTCAGTTCCCTCGTCCCAGAGCAAGCCTAGAGCAGAGGAGGGCGATTTGGAAGAGAAAAGAGGTGGTTCCTTGTCAAAGAAGCTCATCTCTTCTTCACCATTGTCTTCTCCAAGGTGCAGCCAAGCTTCCCCAACTTCGTGCAGCTTCTTGGGAAATGAGCTAGTCCTTTTGGAGCAGCTAAAGAAGGAGAATTTCATCCCCAAGCCGGAATCCCTCCTTCTTGTGGTTACAACTTCAGATCTCTTTGGTTTTCCTCATCTAGATCGTGTTTAGAATTGAATTTTCTGTAACAAATCTACAAGGCATGGTTATGGGCAAGTAATTCTCTTTTTCTTGGGCATGGGAGAGTAGTTCCCATGTCATAGCATGTATGGAACAAGTGATTTTATACTAACTATTATTCTTCTTGTTTTTCTACCATGAATGTACCAGTTTATTTATTCTCTTGCATGTATTGCTGGCTACTTTATATGCATGTTTTCTGCATTCTTGCTTGATCTGAGAAGATAGGTAGGAATATATGGAGGTACCCTTCTTGGCAACTCTTTCTCTACTATGGGAGTGGAGAGAAATGAGTTGAGGAACATGTTGTGATCAAAAATGAAATTTATGCACAAGAGTGCATCTTTGAGTTGCGATCGTTACACTTGCATCGGGAGGTGAAGTGTAACACAACTTTTCCTTTAACAAGAGCTTATGTATGTTTAAATTATCATGTTCCTATGATATGCTATGATATGTGAGTAAAATTCTAACATCCAAGATCCATTAATATCTGAACCTAAACTTTTCTAGTAATCTTTTCATTGTTAGTTTTTAATCTGATTTTTTTGCAATTTGATAAGCTTCACCATCCCTTTTAAACTGATCTAGATTGTTGAACTTTAGTGTTGTTGTGCTTATTTAATTGCCTAAGCTCCTTGTATTTGACCTCGACTATACTTCCTCTGTATACTTGTGGAGATTGGTTAAGTTGGGTAAACTATCCTTGTTTGGATAAAAACTTGTTAGTCTAAATATAACCAACAAGTTTTTGGCACCGTTGTCGGGGAGCTACAGTAGTTTATTTGGAGTAATAAGTATTAATTAGTATTTGAGACTAGATCATCATTTCCATATTTTGAATTTCATATACTGTAACATCCCTGACCTGGGTTATGCATTAACCCTAGAGGTTTTTCTTAAGTAAGTCATTTATATTCTTGTCTTTATCCTTTGAAAAGTAATTAAGGCTTCAGAGGAACTTATGTTTCAATTTTAGTCCTTTTTGAATAATGTTGAAACAATGTTTTACTTGTTTTGGACTAAAGTGCAAATTACCCAAGTTGAGGGGTTAACTTGCAAATATTACATGATAAAATGTTCCTCAAATGTTGAAGCATCATAAGAATGAAAATGATGCAGAGGTATGGCTTGTGGTAGCCTGAGCACCAAGAAAGAGCTTATTAAGCAATGTTTGTGCATTAAAACCTAGTTTTGGTATAATGTGCAATTTACCCAAAACCTAGGGTTCGATATGCAAAATACCACTTCTAGAGAGTCCCTAATGCTTCTTGGTATCAATTAGAGACAAAAAATCAGAGGGGCGTCTCGTTTGAATCTCTTTGGGGGAGAGAGAATCTTGATATTAAAATAATCAAGATTTAAGCATAATTGAAACCCTAATTCAATTTAATGCAAAAATAAATATATTAATGGAAGTGCCCTTCAACCAAAAGTGTGATGGTTTTATTTGTGTAAGTGTGGACGTCCTTGTTCCTTGCAATGGAACTGAAATATCTAAAGTGAGTGGAGAGCCCACTCACATTAGTTAACTAAAAAGTAATATCCACTAATATTGGATATTATTATTAAAATGGTTAAAGTGCTTAATTTGTCTTCTTTTAATTCATGGATAATGAAGAGGAATTACAAGGTGTGGGAGATGTCTTCATATACAAGGGATTGAGGGGAGTATGTGGTACCAATTTTGGGAGTTGAAGGAATTATTTATCACTTTCTCTCTCATTAAAATTCCCTTATATACATCCCATTTTCAACCCACATGAAAGGCTTTTTCCATTCCTCTTTCTTTCCTTGTTTTGTCTGTGCACAAGGGAGCTTAGGAGCAACAGGAGGACGTACCCCAACCTATAGGTAAGCTCCTTAATCATCTTCAACCTTGATTTCATGGTGGAAATCGAAATTCAATGCTTATTTTCTTCTTTTCTCCATTCAATCTTCAACCTTAGCCATTCTTTTCACTCAAAGACTTGAGGAGGGATCTTGGACAGTTGAGAAATCTTCATTCACCATTGAGGACATGAAGCTTGAAGCTTGGATTCAACTTTGAAGGCAGTTTATATAACTTGAACCCTTAAATGTCATTATTACTTGCAAATTATTCATCATATCTTGAACCTTTCTTCTTTCTCGATTTCCTTTTGATTAGTTGTTGAAATCACCATAAGAATCACAATTGATTTCGAAGGTTTGAAGCTTGAAGATGATGATATCATCTTAAGCACACACCTCAACAAAGGAATGGGCAAACGGTTTTCAAAACTGATTGAGCTAATTCGGTTTCAAAACCGATTGAGTTGATTCGGTTTCAAAACCGAATGGGTAATTGAACGCAAGAACGAATGGGTAATTTACTTCAAGACTGAATGGGTAATTGAACCCAAGACCGAATGGATAATTTATTTCAAAATTTAATGGGTAATTGAGTTCAAGACCGAATGGGTAATTGACTTCAAGATCGAATGGGTAATTGAGTTCAAAACCAAATGGATAATGGATCTCAAGATTGAATGGGTAAATTGAACTTCAAAACCATTTGGGTACTTCGACCGTTTGAAGGAGTTGACCGTTTAGAGGTCTAAATGGTTTCAAACCGTTTGAGGGTATTAATTCAAGATCGTTTGGAGATTTCAATCCAAACCGTTTAAAGGCACAATTAACTCAAACCATTTAGGGATTTTTGAGATCAAGACCGTTTGATGGTCTAACGTTCTTAAGACCGATTGCAGGTTTTGGGACCAATACCGTTTAAGGTCTAACAGTCTCCAGACCGTTTGGAGGTTTTTTCCAAGACCTTTTATAGACCAATTGGAGTTTTGGACCAAGACCGTTTGAAGGTCAAAGTACTTCAAGACCGTTTGAGGGTCTAATACCTCAAGACCGTTTGAAGGTCTATTTGATTCAAACCATGTAAGTACAATTAACCCCATGATTGTTAGTGATGTATATCAAAGATAATTACAATGGTTGTACCTTTAAGGTACTTAAGTGATTAGTACTTTTTGAGTGGTTAACCTTTGATGCTTATGAAAGAAGTAACTCAATACACTATGATAACCATAGATGTATGTACTTGAATGAAGGGTTGACCTAATATAACCAAGCTTGAAGTAATCAACATCCTAGAGAGGATAAGAGAGAGAGAGAGGAATTCATACAAGTATGATAATCATGTAGTGGTTAAGCCTCAACCCTTTCAACATGAATAAAATATGTGTTTAGGGTATGATCCTTGATAAAGAGATCATGAAACCCTAATTTAGGGTAATGGTGTAACCCTAATCTAGGGTGATGATATGAGAAATCCTAGTTCAGGGTAATATAATGAAAAGCCCTAATTTAATAGGTTGCTTTATGTGAAACCCTAATCTAGGGTGAAGCTATGTGAAACCCTAATCAAGGGTGATGCCATGTGAAAACCTAATATAGAGTGATGTCATGTGAAACCCCAACATAGGATGATGTGATGTAAAACCCTAGTTGATAAAGAGGGGAAACCCTATTCCCAATAATGGAATAATGAATAATATATTGGTAGGTGAAACTCCTAAAAGTGGTTGATAATGGATAACCTATATCAATAATGCCTTAACCCGAGATGAGTCCACATTATTGATAATGGTTGAATAAATCAAATGAGTGACTTATGACCAATACATTACATGATAAATGTGATGAACTGGTGCATAAAGTATTAGGATGGGAATTACCCTAATACAAGATAAGTTGATGAACTTAAGTAAGATAAAGGTGATGAGGGAAGTGAAACATCAGGACGTGATAGATATCACATTCATCACCTCAAGGTTGATACACCTTGATGTACCCTAAATCCAATACACTTGGATGAGTAACACATGAAGTGTGTCATGACAATTAATACATTAAGATGTAATGCACTTTGATAAGTGTAGGCTAACATACCTTGAGAAAGGGTTAAGCCAAGATAACAAAGTATGATGTAATTAATATCCTAGAGAAGATGAGAGAGAAACTCACACTTTGAGATGATTATCATTTAATGATAAAATATGAGAATAAATAAGTATAATGGAATACTTATGATATCAATGTATTCTCCTAGATGTGTGGAGCAATGAATTAGGGTTTGAATTAATAATATGAACTTGAAACCTTATTCGGCTATAGAGGGAAACCCTAACCCTAATAGTTGTTGTCTAGTTAAAGGTGACAAGATGTTTAATGGGCCTTGTGAGCCATGTAAATAGTTGTTGCCTAGTGAAAGGTGACAAGATGTTTAATGGGCCTTGTGAGCCATGTAAATAGTTGTTGCCTAGTGAAAGGTGACAAGATGTTTAATGGGCCTTGTGAGCCATGAAAATAGTTTGTTGCCTAGTGAAAGGTGACAAGATGTTTAATGGGCCTTGTGAGCCATGTAAATAGTTGTTTCCTAGTGAAAGGTGACAAGATGTTTAATGGGCCTTGTGAGCCATGTAAATAGTTGTTTCCTAGTGAAAGGTGACAAGATGTTTAATGGGCCTTGTGAGCCATGTGAATAGTTGTTGCCTAGTAAGAGGTAACAAGATGTTTATAAAAGTTTCATGTAAGCAATGATAATGTTCAAATAAACTAGGAAATGGAAACTTAGTAACATAATAATAATAATAAATGGATGCAATAATAATAATGAAATCTCAATCATGTATGTTTTATGCTTATAGCCAAATATGGGCTATAGTGTTTTGAATAAGCTTAAAGGAGATAAGAGGAATACTTGAATTACATAAAGGATGTGAATAAGTATGATGGCTTAGCCAAGGTTTAATACCTAGTAAAGGTGATGTGGTATTCAGTGATGATGCACAGGATTGGCATAGTCCAATCCCTAGAATAGATGTACAGGATTGACATAGTTCAATACCTAGAATAATTGCACAGGATTGGTAATAACCCAATACCTGGAATAATTGCATAGGATTGGTAATAACCCAATACCTGGAATAATGTCACATGATTGGTAATAACCCAATACCTAGAATAATTTCATAGGATTGGTAATAACCCAATACCTGGAATAATTGCACAGGATTGGTAATAACCCAATACCTGGAATAATTGCATAGGATTGGTAATAACCCAATACCTAGAATAATGTCACATGATTGGTAATAACCCAATGCCTGGAATAATTGCACGGGATTGGTAATAACCCAATACCTAGAATAATTGCACAGGATTGGTAATAACCCAATACCTGGAATAATGTCACAGGATTGGTAATAACCCAATACCTGGAATAATTGCACATGATTGGTAATATCCCAATACCTGGAATAATGTCACAGGATTGGTAATAACCCAATACCTGGAATAATTGCACAGGATTGGTAATAACCCAATGCATGGAATGGTTGCATAGGATTCGTAATAATTCAATGCCTAGAATGGTTGCACATGATGGGTAATAATCCAATGCCTGGAATGGTTGCACAGGATTGGCAATAATCCAATGCCTGGAATGGTTGTACAGGATTGGTAATAATCCAATGCCTGGAATGTTTGCATAGAATTGGCATAGTCCAATGCCTGGACAGAATATGATGATGTATACTCACATAACTAGAACAATTCAATAGCTAGCTAATAGATTGTCTAAGGTCAAAAGAAAGAAATGAGAATGATTCATGGATGGCATACCATGATAATGAGTATCTCAGGATAAGCTTGAGATGTTGATATAGTAAGATGGATAAGTGATATACACGTTCTTCATATTCCTTATACAGTGAATAAATGAATTATTGTTCTATCATAGATAGTTGCAATGCTTTAAGATATGAGAATGTTCTAAACTACTTATCCTCTGGTCAGTTTTATTCTATTAAACTGCAATAATGATGTTTTTGGCAGAGAGTTATATCTCTCGCTGGGACAATTTCAATTGTCTCACCCCGTGGGATCCAATGTTTTTAGGTGGATGAGGACGAGGAGGTAAGAACCATACTACAGGGGAAGGACATCAACATCAAGGACAATAGTAACATCTCAGGTGGAGATATTGATTGTCATGTCTTGTAGATAAGAGTCCTATGTGTCGTCTCTGTACTCTCAGGTCCTTGGAGTCAGTACTTAGTGTTTTCATAATCGATCTAAGATTTTGGCTTGAATGCCTCGAGGTTGTGTATTTCTCATGTGTAGACTTAAGAGAGCAATTGATATATGTAATCCTCAAGAAGAGATGGTACATGGTATGTACTTGTGGACCAGAATGTACATGTAATACTTTGGTTCTTGTTGTTAAGAGTTTCCTGGAATTGGATCTCTTTGAAAAAGGTTTTAATTTTTAGTGATTTTTAGTAATTTGTTGCTAATGATCGCTTCCACTTAGTTAATGATGTTTTGTTCGAACGGCGTGCGACATATACCTCTTAGTAGTGTTCTCAATTCCTCTTGTTTTTTTTCAGGTTGTATGTGTCGCTCACAACGAGATCTTCAAACATCTGTGTTGTTAGACCTTGAAATCAAGCGTACTCTTTCAAGTTTGAGAAGAGCAAGAAGAGTAGAATAGCTACTGCTAGAAGGTACTTCATTGTCACCATCATCACCACCACCATCTTCTTCACTCTTTGAGGAAGCTACACCAAGCGATCCAGCCATAAAAGGACGGCCATCCTTTAAAGGATTTCGCGATGTCGGTCGCCACAAACATCTGTGGGGCCATTGACTTGCCTGCTGTAGAAGTGAACTACTTCTCAATTGCTCCTTCTATGATGCAAATGATACAACAAAATTGTTTTGGAGGCACAGCCAATGAAGACCCAAGTCTTCATGTTGCTGAATTCTTAGAATATCTGAATACCTTCAGAATTAATGGGGTATCTCCAGAAGGAGTGAGACTTATGCTTTTTCCCTTCACTCTAAGAGATAGAGCTAATGCGTGGCTTTTGTCTCTTCTGAAGAAGTCAATCAAAAGTTGGGACCAACTCTTAAATGCTTTTCTTGCAAAATACTTCCCACCCAAAAAATAGCCCAATTGAGGAATCAACTCACCAATTTCTCTCAAAATGAAGGAGAAACTCTTTATGATACATGGGAACGGTTTAAGGATCTTCAACGCCTTTGCCCACACCATGGTTCAACCAACTGGTTGTTGCTTCAAACCTTCTATAATGGATTGTTCTACAACACTCGATTGACCTAGATGTCGCAGCTGGTAGTGCATTAATTACTAAGTCTTATAGAGAGGCTTATGACATTATTGAAGACGTATTGCTAAATCATTGCCAATGGGGAGGAGATAGGGGAGTAAAATCAACCTCTACATCTAGTTCTTCAATCGGGAAACAAGGAGGGAAACACACTGTTGATATCGTTAATCTTATTGCTGCTAAACTGGATGTTCTTACATAGAAGTTTGAGAAGATGACTACTATGCAAATCCAATCAGCTGAAATTATATGTGAAGCTTGTGGTAATACAGGACATACTTCTTCTTCATGTTTTGCTCCTAATGCAATTGAAGGGAATTTTGAACAGGTCAATGTTGTTGGAATGCTAGGGAATAAGAAATACAATCCCTATTCCAACACATACAATCTGGGATGGAGAGAGCATCCTAATCTCCTATAGGAACACAAGCAACACTCAAAACTTCCAACAAGGACAGCAGCAACCGCAGCAACAACATGTAAACTGCCAAGGAAATCCGTTGAGTTTCAACAATAGGGGTTACCAACAGCCACAATAACCCTAAGGTTCTTCCCTAGAAGCTATGATGGAAAAATTATATCTACACAAATGCAGTAGAATGAAGAACTTGGAGGAAATGACAAGTTGTTGAAAGATGCCATTGCTCAACTTTCTACAAAGGTGGATGGTATTTCCAATCACACCAAGATGTTGGAGAACCAAATAGCACAGCAAGCTCTAACTCAACAAAGGACTCCACAGTTCGATTCTCTTCCAAGCCAACCGGAAGTGAACCCAAGGCAACAAGCTAATGCAATTATTCTAAGAAGTGGAGCTAAGATTGAAAGACCATCTCCATCCAAAGAGAAGACCATGGATGTAGTCAATGAAGAAGAGTCTAACACTCCTAATTGCAGTAAGGAGAAAGGTAGAACTGAAACACCACCTTCTTTCAAGGTCACTGCACCTTTTCCTCAAAGGCTTACCAATAAGAAGGAGGACCTCAAGTTTAGGAAGTTTATGGACATTATTAATAAATTACATGTCAATCTTCCTTTTGCTGAAGTTATTGCCGAGATGCCTTCTTATGCTAAATTCCTAAAAGATATCATGAGTAAAAGAAGAAAAGTTGATCAGGTTGAAACAGTAATGCTTTCAGAAAGAGTGAGTTCTATTATTCAAAACCGCCTTCCACAAAAGCTTGATGATTTGGGAGCTTTTAGACTGCCATGTAAGATCAACAATACCACTTTTGATAGAGATCTTATAGACCTTAGTGCTAGTATTAGTCTCATTTTATCCACCTCATGGAAAGAATTGGATATTGGAGACTTGAAGCCAACAAAGATGGATATTGAGTTAGCCGATCATTCTATTAAATACCCAAAAGGTATAGTGGAAGATGTACTAGTGCAGATCGGGAAGTTCTATATACCGTGTGATTTTGTTGTTCTTGATATGGTGGAGATCCCTTCCAATCCAGTTCTTTTTGGAAGGCCATTCTTGAGAACCGCTGGATGTCTTGTTGATGTTTGGGAAGGAAAACTCACTCTACGTGTTGGTGAAGAAACAATGGAATTCTCTATTCATGATGCAATGAAAGCACCCGCACGTGTTGAAGAAATCTGTTTGTTAGATACTACTGATCCAATTGAGGATGATAATGAAAATATTACTGATTTGATGATCAATCTTTATGATGATGATGTGACTAAACTCAACAATTCAGAAATTTCTAGAGCACTTTCTATTTCTAAAGCACAAATTATTAATAAAGATGCTCCACTTGTTGATGATAAAGTTGATGAAGGTACAATACATAAAAAGATAGAACTAAAAGCCCTTCCACCCGGGCTAAGGTATGCATTTCTTGACCCAAACTCTACTTCCCCTATTATAATAAATAATGAATTAACCAATGACCAAGAAAATAAATTACTTGATGAACTGTGTTTGTATAAAGACGTCATTGGTTATTCCATAGATGATCTAAAAGGCATTCATCCTTCAATCTGTATGCATAGAATTAATATGGAAGATGATGCTAAACCAACAATTGGACCACCTAGGTGCCTAAATCAAAATACGCTTTAAGTGGTAAAGAAAGAGATTTTCAAATTAATTGATGTTGGAATCATTTATCCCATTAGTGACAGCCCCTGGGTTAGTGCCATTCACATGGTTCCTAAGAAGGGAGGTGCAATTGTCATCAAGGGAGACAATGATGAGTTAATACAAACATGTATGGTTACCGGCTGGCGTATGTGTATTGACTACCGACATCTGAATAAAGCAACCCGCAAGGATCATTTTCCATTGCCTTTATTGATTTGATGCTTGAACGCCTTGCTAAGCATTCTTATTTTTGTTACTTGGATGGGTATTCCAGATTTTTTCAGATTCCTATTCATCCACCCAATCAAGAGAAAACCACATTTACTTGTACTTATGGAACATATGCCTATCGTCGTATGTCGTTTGGTCTTCCCGCTACTTTTTAGCGGTGTATGATGGCCATATTCTCTGATTTTATTGAAAATATAATGGAGATTTTCATGGATGATTTTAGTGTATACGATGATTCTTTTGATCAGTATTTATTGAACCTGTCTTTAGTCTTAGCCCACTGTAAAAAGGTTAACCTAGTGCTAAACTAGGAGAAGTGCCATTTCATGGTACAATCCGGTGTAGTACTAGGACATGTTGCATCTAACAAAGGTATTGAAATAGACAGGGCAAAAGTTGAAGCCATTGAGAAGATGTCTACTCCATCTTCAGTTAAAGACATCTGAAGCTTTCTTGGACATGCATGTTTTTACAGAAGATTCATTAAAGATTTCTCTAAAATCGCAAAACCACTATGTTCCCTACTTGCAAAATATGTCGAGTTTGTGTTTGACAATGACTGCCATACAGCCTTTTCTAAGCTCATAGAGGCCCTCATTTCAGCCCCAATTATTCAACCTCCGGATTGGGATTCCCCTTTTGAGCTTATGAGTGACGCAAGTGATTATGCAGTGGGGGCTGTTCTAGGATAGTTTAAAGACAAGAAACTCCATGCCATCTATTATGCAAGCAAAACCCTCGATGAAGCATAGATCAACTATACAACCACGGAGAAGGAAATGCTAGCCATCGTTTATGCTTTTGACAAGTTACGACAATATTTAGTGGGATCAAAGGTGATTGTATATATTGATCATGCTGCCATAAAGTATTTGTTGAACAAGAAAGATGTTAAACCATGTCTTATTCGCTGGATTTTGCTTCTACAAGAATTTGATCTTGAGATCCGAGATAAGAAAGGTATAGAAAATAATGTTGTTGATCATCTTTCTAGACTAACCACAGAGGTTGGAGACCAATTGCCCATTGAAGATCATTTGCCTATTGAAAAGCTCTATGCATTGTCATCTACTCAAGTACCATGGTTTGCAGACATCGCCAAATTTATTACTACTGGACAACTCCCACCTGATTTGACGTATCAACAAAAGAAAAAATTCTTTCATGATGTGAAATTTTACTATTCGGGTGATCCATTGTTATTCAAGCATGGAAGTGATGGACTGATCTGCCGGTGTGTTGTTGACGAGGAAATCCCAAATATTATTGTTGAATGCCATGCCTCACCTTATGGAGGACACTTCGAAGGAGAGAAGATTGCTTCTAAGATACTACAAGCTGGTTTTTATTGGCCCACATTATTCAAAGACGTCAATCTATTTGTCAGATCTTGTGATAGATGTCAAAGAACAAGAGGTATATCCCGCCGTGACGACATGCCTCTCAACTCTATCTTAGAGGTTGATGTGTTTGATGTATGGGGAGTGGACTATATGGGACCATTCCCATCTTCTTGTGGGTATCAATACATTCTTGTTTCTTGTGAATATGTGTCCAAATGGGTTGAGGCCATTCCAACCCAAGCGTCGGATGCTAAATCAGTAATTAAGCTTTTTCAAAAGATTATTTTCCCTCGGCTTGGAGTTCCTCGTGCCATAATTTCAGATGGAGGCACACACTTTGCTGGAAAAAAATTTAGCAACCTTCTCTCTAAATATGGTGTGACTCATAAGATCTCCACACCCTATCATCCTCAAACATCCGGGCAAGTAGAGGTTTCAAACAGGCAGTTGAAGAATATTCATGAAAAGACTGTTTCTAGTTCAAGAAAAGATTGGGCCTTAAATATTGATGACGCAGTATGGGCATACCGCACAGCCTACAAGACCACCATAGGGACTACTCCATTCAAGCTAATCTATGGCAAATCTTGTCACCTTCCGCTAGAATTGGAGCACCGTGCTTTGTGGGCAATTAAATTCTTGAACTTTGATATGAAGAAAGCAGGAGAGAAACACTTTTTACAGCTGCAAGAACTTGAAGAACTCTGCCTTGATGCTTATGAGAATGCAAGGTTGTACAAGGAAAGAACAAAGGCTTGGCATGACAAGAGGATCCACAGGAAAGATTTCTAAGAAGGAGATAAAGTCTTGTTATTCAACTCTAGATTAAAGCTATTTCTAGGGAAGCTAAAATCAAAATGGTCTGGCCCGTTCCTGGTGCTAAAAAAATTTCCATATGGAGTTGTGGAACTCCAAGGCAAAGATGGCAACTTCAAAGTGAATGGACAACGTTGCAAATTTTATTCTTGTGGAGATGAAGTAGAGAAGGGAGCCTCTTACTCCCTCCAAGATGCTTGAAGAAATTGAAGAGTCTTACTCTGGACTCTAAATGGAGGACCTTGTGGGAGTTGACCCCACATTAGGATAGATTTCTTTTAAGTTCTTTGAGTCAAAAACACTTTGAAATTTGATTAATAAGCCTGTCATGGATGAATGTAATAATTTAGATTTGATTGACACCATATCTATCTCTGTTTCATGCTGACTGACTGCTATTTTCATCAGAAATTCTAAAATGCATGATGTGTCTTTCTTTGACACAACGTGCACCTCAGCAGAAAATGCACTGAGTGATATTCTGGAAACATGCACACCGTGCATTTCATGACGCACGTCGTGCACCTGGGAGCTGTAAATATGAAAAATGTTTCTGGAATCTCACACGTCGTGCATTTTCTCAACGCACGACGTGCACCTAGTTTTCTGAATGACAAGAAAATGTTCTAGAAACATGCACGACGTGTAATGATAAATGTGCGTCGTGCATCTATGTGCAACAACTGGTCTGTAATGTATTTTCAACCACTGCACGTCGTGCATCAGAATTGCACACCATGCACCGGAGCGTTAAAGACAGTCTGAACTGAAGAGGAATAGACCGTGCATATAACATGCACACAGTGTCTTGTTTTTAAAAGACTAGTCAAATAGGGCTGGAGTGCACAACCTAATTCCCCACTCCAACCCTAGCAGTCGTGCACTCTAGTCGTGCACTCCAACCATGCGATGCCATCATCGTCGTGCATCTCTGCATGTCATTCCCCCTCTCTGCAGCTGTGTGTCATCAAGCAACAGCAGCCATATTCTCTGACCGCCTCCTCTCTCTGCAGCCGCCCTAGCGCCGACCCCTAACAGCGTCGTAGTTGAGCAACCGCAGCCGTCTGCCATCAAGCAAGCCAGCTGCCTTCTTCTCACCGCCAACACCGCTATCAAGCAGCTAGAGGAGCATTCCTCCAATCCACCCCAACGCTTTCTCCTTCGTGACTCGTTCTCCCAATGGCGCTGTCAAGCAGCAAGACAAAAATCCCGCCGATCTGCCCCAACTCGTCCTCGGCGAAAGGCGTCAATTCCTCCGTCCACCTCCACCACCCGATAGCAACAGTGACGCCTGATTTTGTCTATAGTTAATCTACAGGTGCACGTCGTGCACTCATTTTGCATGTCATGCATTAGTCTACCACGGCAGACACAACATCTTTGTGATGCACGCCGTGACAGCATACTGCATGCCGTGCAGTACTACAACAACATGTCACCTATCAAGAGAAGTGCAGGCAAATGCCATGTAGGACCTCCTTCATCCAGAGAATGCCCAACTACAAGTGCAACACCTTCTGAGACAGCACCAGCAGGGTTTGTACCCTCCACTCAATTCCAAGTCACCTCGGAGGAAGATGCAGATTATCAATTCCTCATCACCAGGCGTGTTCTACCTTCCCTCTATGTTTGTGAGGAAACCCTTGACAAGTTGGGTTTCAAAAATGAGGTAATACAGCATCTACGGTTCTTAGGTCTACACCTTATTTGCACTAGAGTGTCAAAAACCTACCCCCGACTGGTTTATGAATTTCTGACCACCTTCAAAGCAGAAGACGACCCACAAACCCACCGTGAGCCATATCCAAAAATTTGTTTTCGACTTCGAGAAAAATTCTTTTCTATGGATCTTAAATGGTTTTGTGCTTTACTTAAGTGCAACTATGGAGGGTATACTGATTATCCACCCTCCTTCCATAGTGACACTTTTTGATCCAAAATTACTATTGAAACAGTGCACAAGCTAGAAATGTCCGAGCTTCTTCACTCCATAATCTAGTTTTCAGAGTTATGCATCGTCTTTTAAGCACGGGGCCCTTTGCTAAAAATGAGACTCAAGGTGTCGTAGGAAAAAATGATCTTTTCTTCTTATGGTGCATAGTAAAGAATGAGCAAATCAGTTCTGGCTACTACATTGTAAATAAGCTTCTAGAGACCAAAAAGAAGAAGCAAAGAGAGGCAGGTGACATCATGTGCGGTGGGCTGATCAGTATACTTGCAATGCATCTAGGCTTAGAGGTGGGTGTCCTAGAACCTGCACCTGGGAAAACCTTGTAGACATCAACTATCTTATTTATTGTGGCTTGATATCAAGACATGGCAGTAGCACAAGTAAATTCAAGGTTTTTATCACAAAGAAGCAGTTCATCATCATCCCCGATTCAACCCGCAATGATATCGGGAACATAGCCACTTGGAAGGTGGAGTTACATCCTGAAGATGATGAAGAGACACCCACCTGCGGCGCCAGCAGCTCTATGCCAGTAGCTCCTACTCCACTTCCACCCTCCACCAGTACTCAGACGGAGTACACTTGGATGATGCTTGACGTGAGGCACCTTTACTGTTACGTTTAGCTGAGGTTTAACCACATCGAAAGCCGTTTTGAATAGATCATCACGCAGTACACTGCGATGTATGACATGGTCAATCGGATGGACGCTTGGCATCTCTCAGGGCCATTACCCCATCCTGCCACCGTATCAGTCACTGCCTCGGTAGCAGCCTGAGTTTCCATCGTCTGATTGCCCACATCAGCCACCTCAGTTTTCAGAACAGTAGCCACCTCAGTTTCTAGAGCAGCAGCCCGACTCTTCCACCCAACCGATGGACATCCCCGACATTATCAGCCAGTTCTTCCCTGATCAGGAGGGTGGCGGCTCTTATTTCTAATCACATTGATTACAGGTACCCATTTATGAACTCCATAAGTTCAATTGATGTAGTGAGGACACTGTTGATTTCAAGCTTAGGGGAGCACAACCGGCCGGTAGTTGTAGTTTTTCTTTCAGCTTTTCTTTATTTGAGTCAGTTGTAATATGTATTTTCCTTTTTATTCCTTGTTCTGTTCCTTGATGGTAAAAATTAATATGACTTGAGACTATCTTTTTAGAATGAACCCCCCCCCTTGTATGCTGGAATTATTCTATCCTTTATGTGTCTTGGCTACATGAAAAGAAAAATCAAGAGCATGTATGAATGAAATGGAAACTGAAAAATCCCCATGTACATGATTTTGCCTTGTGTTAGTTGTTTGAAATCTCAATTTTTTTTTACATCCTTGATGTCTCAATACACGTAACAGTTCCAAATTTTAAGCAAATGAATCAACTTGGCAACATTTAATAGAACACGGGATACTCTTGCCAAACCTTTAGTGCATCTACAATAAAAAAAATTCAGTGAAAAACTTTCAAAAGATTGATTTAAATCTTGCTAGCTTTAACATTCTTGTTGACTCTTTGGTGTTGTACCATCAACAGTTTATCTTGACCCCATAAAAGATGGCAAATGGCCCACATATTATGCTAGCCTAGTGTGAGTCTGATCTGGAAATGATGGTTAGGTGATATGAAAATCAAAAGAGGGTAAAAATAGCACCCCAACCGACTTTCCTCGTTAGCGTAAGCCTAAATTAGCAGCCGAATGCAGGAACCCAAAAATTCCATCATCATATCCTTAAGAAAAAGAGTGCAACTAAGCATTGTTAATATTAGCATTGGTTTCATCATCTTATATTTGTACTAGCTGAAAACTTTGTAATGTACATGCACTGATTGTTTGGCTTGATTATCCAAATTCTATTTAAATGTCTTCTAGTTGATCATTTCGTTTGTTTTGGAACTAACCCTACTGGACTTAATTTCTCTATCTTAGATGTTGAAAATTTGAGATGATAACAAGGAATGCAAGAATAATGTGCATGGTTGGCTGAGCTGATTACATACCTTCTTTTCTTTTAATCCATGCATAAACTTGATTTTTCTTCTTGAATGTAGCCATGTTCTTTTTGCTTGAGGACAAGCAATAGTTCAAGCTTAGGGGGATTTGTTGTGTGATTTCTACATCATCTTTTCACATTCTATCACACACAAATTTGGTTCATTCTGATTTTATTTAGCCTCTTTTCATATTACTTTTTCCATCTTTTTGTTACTTTACTTATCGCATAACTTGCATTGCAGATATGTCCCAAAAGAACTAATTTCATAGATTAATTCTGCTAAAATAGTAGAATGCATGGCATGCAAGACAAATGCACAGCGTGCATCACACAAGAAGAAGTTTTGTTCAGCTAAAACAGCAGAATGCACAGCGTGCATGACAAATACACAGCGTGCATCACACAAGAAGAAGTTTCATTCAACCAAAACAGCAGAATGCACAGTGTGCAGGACAAATGCACGATGTGCATCATATAAGAAGAAGTTTCGTTTCACCCAGACAGTAGAATGCACGACATGTTCGGGCCAGGAACACATCATGTGAGTTTCTAAGAATGTACAAAAAAGCATGTGCACGACGTGCACCTGGAGCGTCAAGAAACCAAGAAAACTTCTGGAAAGTCGCACGACATGCATTGCTTATGCACACGTCATGCGTAGTTCAACCTGGAGCAACCTGTCAGTGTTGGTGCACGGCGTGCACCTAGCAGTTTCAGAAATTTGAAAAATACGAGTTTGTGTTTAAATGAAGGAGGGAACGGAAGGGGCAGTTAGGCTCGGTCATTTTGTGTCAGTTCCCTCATCCCAGAGCAAGCCTAGAGCAGAGGAGGGCGATTTGGAGGAGAAAAGAGGTGGTTCCTTGCCAAAGAAGCTCATCTCTTCTTCTCTTCTTCACCATTGTCTTCTCCAAGGTGCAGCCAAGCTTCCCCAACTCCGTGCAACTTCTTGGGAAAGGAGCTAGTCCGTTTTGGAGCAGCTAAAGAAGGAGAATTTCATCCCCAAGACGGAATTCCTCCTTCTTGTGGTTACAACTTCAGATCTCTTTGTTTTTCCTCATCTAGATCATGTTTAGAACTGAAATTTCTATAACAAATCTGCAAGGCATGGTTATGGGCGAGTAATTCTCTTTTTCTTTGGCATGGGAGAGTAGCTCCCATGTCATAGCATGTATGGAACAAGTTATTTCGTACTAAATACTATGCTTCTTGTTTTTCTACCATGAATGTACCGGTTTATTTATTCTCTTGCATGTATCGATGGCCACTTTATATGCATGTTTTCTGCATTCTTGCTTGATCTGAGAAGATTGGTAGGAATATATGGAGGTACCCTTCTTGGCAACTCTTTTTCTACCACGGGAGTGGAGAGAAATGAGTTGAGGAACATGTTGTAATCAAAAACGAAATTTATGCATGAGAGTGCATCTTTGAGTTGCAATCGTTACACTTGCATCAGGAGGTGAAGTGTAACACAACTTTTCCTTTAACAAGAGCTTATGTATGTTTAAATTATCATGTTCCTATGATATACTATGATATGTGAGTGAAATTCTAACATCCAAGATCCATTAATATCTGAACCTAAACTTTTCTAGTAATCTTTCTGTTGTTAGTTTTTAATGTAATTTTTCTACAATTTGATAAGCTTCACCATCTCTTTTAAACTGATCTAGGTTGTTGAACTTTAGTGATGTTGTGCTCATTTACTTGCCTAAGCTCTTTGTGTTTGACCTCGACTATACTTCCTCCCAGTGGCGAAGCTAGAAATTTTCTTTAGGGGGGGCACACAGATAAACAGTTTAAACATCCAAGAATACATGATACCTAAGCTCTACATCCCATAATTTCAAAGAATATAATGATCGTATCTAATAATTCTTAATAAAATCATCATTCAACTGCAAATCGTCTAAAAATTCTATCTTGGAGAATCACTTTGTCCAAGAATATCTAGTTAAGTGAGAAGTTCTTACATCATGTAGAAGTGTATATTCGTTTGGTCCAACTTTATGCTCTTCAAAATACAAAGAAGTTTAGTGTACCACACTAAATATTAAAGCACGTTATGAATTACCCAAGTCAACTTTTAGATAATGGAATAAATTTACTTGGTTAGTGTAAAGTCACTTTTTTCCACAAAACTACCATTGCAGCGGTGTGTTATTATCTAGAAAATCTCTTAGTGTTTGACTTAGTAAAGTATGGCCAACAAGGTCAGATCATACAATTATGTAGATTAAGCAAACAATATTTTGAATATGATTAAGAAGAAGCAATCACAAACGCAGAGACGCTACTGAAAATTACTTGTTTCCTCCTACGAATTAATAACAAACTCAAATTTGGGCATGTTGCTTCATTGTGATTTGGAGAACAAGGATAATGTTACCACTTCCGCACTCAGTATTCGGGTTCTCATCCAGTGAAAGTTTCTAGAGTGGATCCCTGATTGTAGAGAAGGAACGCATTCAAGAACGAGTGACGGCCGCCGTCTGGAGTTTGTAGTTTGTTTTGCGGCTTTAACAAAAATGATTTAGTGGAAGCGGTAGGGGTAGTAGGGCACTAGGGTATCGTACTGGGTGGGGCACGCTTATTGTTTTGACGCTGAGAAGATTTGCATTAGTTAATGACTCTGTTAATCTCAATGGAAAAGGGTGGGGCATGTGCCTACCCGTGCCGTAATGTGGCTCCGCCACTACTTCCTCCGTATACTTGCGGAGATTGGTTAAGTTGGGTAAACTATCCTTATTTGGATAAAAACTCGTCAGTCTAAATATAACCAACATTTACCTATTGTGTTAAGATCCAATCATACATGTTTAGACCTATGTAAAAATCTCCTTTCAATATGTCATTGTAAATTCTATTGTAATAATTCATTTTGTAATATACAAATGTTGAATGTTGAGAATTTATGGTGCATGCCTAAAGTTGTATGTTCATGAATGCACATAACTCTTCCGCATGCTCTCTGATACAATTAGCTAATGTTTTGAAATTTGTCCTCTCGGGCCTTCTAATTCTTGAGATGGCAGAATCCAGGGACATTATAGTTGGTATGAGAGCATGAACAATAGTTACACCTGACAATTGCTCACCATGAAACATAAAACTAAATTTCACTATTCACTTTAAATCCTAGAAACTTAGTAAATTTTTCTATAGGAATAAGGTTTGAATTAGCCTCTGAGTTAGAACTTAGATGTTTGAGAACTATGTTTATATAGGTGTGTGAAACCCTTTCCATATAGAGCTCATATGTATTGAGTAGCTACACTAGTCTGGACCTTGTTCTCACCATTTCACTAGGTGACATGGCACTGGACTATCTACTATGTGTGGGGCACTCATTTTGCTAATTTGGTCCTATTTTCCAATCGGCTCAAGCCTCGACAGTTTTCTCTGACATCTGCTTTCTTGGAGAAAAACTATATAATATTGTATTATATATGTAAATATGAAATATGAAAATGTGTCCCTCACACAGGATATTAGGAGGTGTTCATGCAATCTAAGTGAAAGGGAGTGACATCAGTCTAGAAGAAAGAGTAGATCTAGATTAGATGTTTAGAGCCTTATTGGATATGTGACCATTAGAGTAGATGATTTATTTATGTATGAAATAAGCATGTGTGATTTTATTTTGATCTCTGAAGGTATAAGTTTCCCTATAAAGATTTAAGTTGTATATGAGTTGAATTCCAATTTTGAAGAATCTAAGCTAAGTATTGATGATGAAAGTACATTCCCTTTTCTTACTTAAGATGAGCTGAGTTATGATAAAGTTGAATATGCATGAGCCTCAAGCTCTTTTACAAAGAAGGACCTCCAGTTTTAGGACAAGATATGTGGTGAACTATAGAGAGAGTGAGAGTGCCACCTCAATGATATATTTTGCTTGCAGACTCCTTGACCTTAGTAGAGGGACTCGTCAGTGTGAGGAGGAGTCAAGAGCAGAAGACTTTGAGCTTGGGAGTGGAGGTGCCGCCCAAGCTCGTCAGGTGCTGGAGAGATGTGTGGAGGCTGTGATTGAGAGGGAGGAGGTGTTGAGGTGAGAAGTCCTAGAAAGGCAATGCGGTGGTGCGGTAGTGAACCATGAGGGTCAAATGGGGACTGAGACGTTGCAATCAGGCATGAAAATATGGGGTTAAGGTAAAGGGAGGTGGTGGCGACTCCTTGGGGGTCTTATATAGAATTTTGGGTAGGTTTAGGGCTAGGTTGGGTCTGGGGTTCGTTGGCCGCCGCCTGAGTGAGAGAAGTTCATGCTCGGGTTATTGGAATGGCACAACTACGCACCAAACTTGGTCAAAGTTGGGTTGGTTAGGCGTGATTTTGTGAGGTGAAGATATTTGTGTGGGTAGAAAATGTAGATAAGGGGTGAGGTGGTGGCTCGAAGCTATTGGGGTTGTTTCTCTCCTCCCCGCCCTTTGCGAGAGGTTGAAGATGATGCCCTAGGCGTCTGATTGCTTTTGGATAGCTAAGATCAAAGACCCAATAAAGGGGTCCACGCCCAGGCCGCGTGACACAAATATGTCACATATTTGAACATTTAAAATCAAAAACTTAGGTCATTAGCTTAATAAATGATATTATGTTCATCTAAATTTAATTGCTTATAACTCCTAGATAGTTTATTCAATTAAAGTGAAAATTTAGGTAGAGCTTCATGATGTCATTATCTAACAATGATATAAAGTCGGTGTTGAAATTTGAATGTTGACTACATAAAGTGACTATGTATCATAACACATATAATTCACCTTAATGTGAAACTAGGGTTTGCATTTTTATCAAATTGATAATTTCTTTTAGTTAAGATGGGGAGGGAGATGGTTGAGGGTATTATTAGAAATAACAACATTATAAGAGAAAGAAAATATATGTAAAAACTCACTCTATCACATTCTCCCCTCCTTTTAAGAATTTTGTCCCCAAAATTCAAACATAATGGAAAATATGAGGATATTTTTGTTCGGTCTTTGACTTGAACCCTAGGTGGCACCAGACTGATCATGGTGACTCCAGGAACTTTCACCATATCTATGCACCAATTGTTGCGAAGCTCCTTTGTCTTGGAATCGAGAATTCTGACCGGGGATTCAACATAAGATTTATCATCTTTCAACTCTAGAGGCGCATGATTCATAATGTGACTGGGGTCTTTGACATAGGGCTTCAGATTAGATACATGAAAGACATTGTGCATGGAACTATATTGTGGTGGAAAAGCAAGACGATAAGCACATTCACCAACCTTTTCTAGGATCTCAAAGGGTCCCACATAGCTAGGACTGAGCTTTTCTTTGTTCTTTAACAAAGCTCGGATAGGTCTGATCTTCAGAAAAAAGATGATCACCTTCCTTAAACTAACATCCTTGCTGGTGAGCATCTCCATAAGATTTTTACCTATCCTGTGCCCACTTCATCCTTTGCCTAATTAGTGCAACTTTGTCTGTATACAGCTGCATTTCCTCAGATTTCATCAAGGTGTGTTCCCGAACATCATTCTAGTGTAGTGGAGATCTGCAGAGTCGACCATAGAGAGCTTCATTGGGAGGCATCCCGATACTCGCCTAATAGCTATTATTATATGCAAACTTAGCTAAAGGCAAATAGTGGTCCCACAAGCCTTCCCAATGAAGAACACAAGCTTGTAGAAGATCCTCCAGAATATGTATTGTGTGTTCTGACTACCCGTATGTCTGTGGATGGTAGATTGTATTGAAGTTCAACTTGGTGCCCAATTCTTCTTGAACCTGCTTCCACAGGTTTGAAGTGAACTTTGGATCCCTATCTAACATAATGGATGTTGGAACCCCATGCAGATGCACTATCTCCCATATATAGAGATAGGCCAACTCAGGTACTTTGGCAGTAGTCTTCACATGGAGAAAGTGGGATAACTTGGTGAGATAATCTACTACAACCCATGCAACATCATATCCCTTTATGGTCTTGGGTAGCCCCACCATGATGTCCATGGTAATATGTTCTCATTTCTGTTCCAGTATTTCAAGGGGTTGTAGTAGACCACCTGGTCTCTGGTGCTCTGCTTTGATTCTCTGGCATGTCAGACATCTGGACACGAACTTAGTAATAACATGCTTCATGCCACTCCACCAGAATTGACATTGTAGGTCATTGTACATCTTAGTTGTACCAGGATGCACTCTGTACTTTGACCCATGTGCCTCACTAAGAATCTTTAACTTCACAACTGACTTCTCAGGAACCCGCATACAGTTCTTGTACTGAAGACCACTGTCGAGACCCACACACATGTGTGTTTGAGGATTTGACAGGAGAAATGGGAGTGCTTTAAGGTCAGGACTAGCTTCCTGTGCCTCAAAAATTTTAGACTGGAGATCAGACATGATAGAAATGTTATTGACCTAGAGACAATCAAGCAGAAATCGTGGTTTCCAACCCACTAGATCCTCCATGTTCCTCTACTGGGGAACAAATAAAGATGCACACACCGCCCTTTTCCTATTAAGGGCATCTATGACTACATTCGCCTTTCCTGGATGATAGCCAATAGTGAAATCATAGTCTTTCAGATTTTCAATCCATCGGCGTTGACATAAGTGCAGGTCCTTCTGAGTCAGGATGTATTTCAAGATTTTGTGGTCGGTGAAGATATCAGATGTTGCCCTATACAGGTCTTACCTCCAGATTTTAAGAATGTGAATGATTGTAGCCAATTCCAAATCATGTGTGGGATAATTAAGTTCATTGGGTTTTAGCTATCTGGATGCAAAGGCCACCACCTTTTCGTGCAGGACACATCCTAACCCATTTCTTGAAGCATCAGTGAACATCACAAATCCTTCATTTCCAGAAGGTAGAACTAGAACAGGAGCGGATGTTCATTTCTGCTTCAACTCCTAGAAACTGGACTCACAAGCAGCTGACCAGATGAAATGCTCATCCTTCCGAGTAAACTTAGTCAAAGGAAGTGCAACTTTGGAGAAATTGGGAATGAAGCGATGATAATATCTAGCTAATCCTAAGAATCTCTGAATTTCAGAAGGGTTTTGAGGAGGTTGCCAATCAAGAACATCAGATACTTTGGTAGGATCAACAAATATATTGCCTCTAGAAATGACATGGCCAAGAAACATGACTTTATCAATCCAAAATTCCCATTTAGAGATCTTGCCATAGAATTGCTGAGCTCGAAGGATTTTAAGGACTGCCTTCAAGTGCTCACGGTGCTTCTCCATGGAGTCAAAATAAATCAATATATCATCAATGAAGATGACTACAAACTCATCAAGATAAGGTTAGAAGACTTTGTTCATTAGATTCATAAATATGCCAGGTGTGTTGGTCAACCCAAATGGCATCACTAGAAATTCTTAATGCCCATAACGAGTTTGAAATGTAGTTTTAGAAATATCAGAATCTTTGACTTTAAGTTGATGGTAGCCACAATGAAGACCAATTTTTGAGAATGCTTTGGCAGTGCAAAGCTGATCAAAGAGGTCACAATGTGAGGAAGGGGATACTTATTTTTAATAGTGGTCTGGTTCAGCATGCGGTATTCAATACACATACACATAGAACCATCTTCCTTTTTGACAAAAAGAACAGGTGCACCCCAAGGGGAAACACTAGGACAGATAAAGCCTTCATCGAGAAGTTCTTGTAGCTCTTTCTTTAACTCCATAAGCTCAGAAGGAACCATCCTATATGGTGCCTCAAAAACCAGAGTGGTTCCATGAAGAAGATCTATGGAGAACTCAATGTCTCAGTTTGGAGGCAACCCAGGAAGCTCCTCTGAAAATACATCAAGAAATTCGCGTACCACCTCTAGTCTTTCTACATGACCACTACCAGGAGTGGTCTCTGAGACTAATGTGAGGAAGAATTTACATCCCTTAGAAATGAGCTTTTTAGCTTTAAGAGAGGAAATTATAATATTATTATAGAATCTACTTCCCCTAGGGATCACCACATGACAAGAATGAGGTTGATAGAGGACTACCATCTTGTTTCTACAGTCAATCTGAGCATGATACTTGTATAGACAATCCATACCAAGTATAATATCAAAGTATTCCTTAGTTAAGAGGATAAATTCAAAAGGCATGTCATGTTTTTTTAATTTTAAAGACAAGACATCTGTTTTTTTGTAATGTAGTGAGTAATTTTCCGCTGGGAGTTGATACATCAAGAATATATCCCAAGGCACTTATAGGCAGGTGTAACATAGATGCCATATTTCGAGAAATGAATGTGTTTGTTGATCTAAAATCAAATAAAACTTTAATAGGATAATCATTTAAGAATACAATGCCTACACATGATAATTATGTTATGAATATTTGAAGGCATTGAACAAGATAAATGAAAGGAATTAAGGTTACCTTCAACTAGATGATTCGGATTTGCCTTAGCATCTTTTGCAGTCACTATGAATACTCTGGCATTATGTATCCTTGAGAAGGTGGAACACCCGTTGGAGGGTTTCCAAAGGACAGGCGAAGTAGGGCACTTGGCAATAAAATGGTCCTCCTTCTTGTAGTTGTAGCATACCGGCTTAGCATAGTGACAAGGTCCTTCATGTCCTTGTCCACAGGTCTTGCACTTGTTGCGGTATGACTTCAACTGATTTTGATTGTTTCTATGTCCTCCTTCACCTGAACCTCCTCCTTTTCTTGATCCCTTGTTATGGCTAGGGTGGAACTTCCTAGACTTATCCTCCTTAGTGGTGGTTAACCCTAGGTATCCATGATGGAAGACTTCTGCAAACCTTGTTCCCTTGCCTACATAAGGGACATATCTAGGGCTTCATCTATGTTCCTGGGACAGGAGGCAATGACTAGGGTTTTCAAATGGGCAGTCAAAACAGTGCTCCAAGAGGTTATCTTCAGTCTTAATGGGTGCATAACACTCTATAAGTCTAAACTTTCGGGTGTAATTAGCCACTAAGTGATTACCCTTCTTGAGCTTAGTGTGCATCCTCTCCTTCCTCTTCCTCTTAGCTATAGGCATAAAATAGTCAATGAAGATGGTTTTGAAGGCTTCCCATTCCATGCTATCCACCTCTTCTCCCTTATTCCCGCCATAGTTCTCCCACCAGATTTTAGCCCCTCCCTTAAATAGGAGTGTGGCAAATTTGACCTTATTTTCATTGGGTACTTCTAGGGTACATAAGACATTTTCTACATACAGGGTCCAGTCTTAAGCCTTATCCATTACCTCGGGTTGGTCCTCCCCTAAAAGGTGCCATGGTTAAGTTTGATGAAATCTAGCATTGTTACTTCCTTCTTCCTAGATGAGCTGGGTTTAAGGGTTCCTTTTAGGGCAATGGTCTCCATGAAGTCTAGGAGGACTTTCTTTTGTACTTCCCACCTATCCTTGGCCATTTTCTCATAATCGAGTTCTTCAGGAGTTTCAAGTTCTTTTCTCTTCTAAGAAGATGGCTCTTCAGAAGCCCTGGAATTGTCAGTTTTTGGAGGCATCCTGAAATTAGGTGAACTACATTAGATATATCATCTTTTTTTCTCTTTTTTTGTCATATTTCATTTAATTATTCTTATTAATTAGTTATTCATGATATTAGTGTTATGATTTGTGGAGGATACCCTAATAATCCTTATTAGTCAGTCCTTAGGACTCTTAAATAGAGTGACTCCTTTCCTAACCTTATATCATAGAGATGAGAGGGCAATATTTATAAAATAAATATGAGAGGGAAATTTTTCTATGGAGAAGATAAGACGAAATATCAATAGATGAGAAAGTCCCTTAATTAAGGTATGCTCAAGAAGTAGGAAACACTTAGGGTATCGGCCATGTAGACTTATGTTGTCATATAGGTAGCTTCATGATTGCTAAGCAAAGTGGCTCGATGACTTTAGCCAGACCCATGGCAGATGCTATCCTAGTCGCCTCCACCCTTCATATCCCTTACTCAAGGACTACCCTAGACTTACAATAGGGTGAATGAGGTCTTATGTGACTATGATGTGTTAACATTGGCTCTGATACCAACTGTGACGACCCCAATACTTTCCATAATGACATTCCTTAGATATGTGTGCACTCATATCTATAAGATGTCAAAAAAGAAAATATAAGGGATTGTGATTATCAACTAGTATATAATAAAGAAGCCAGATCGTTGTTCTCAAGCATCATTTAAGTAGACACACAAACCATCATTAGTAAGGATGAAAAGGTCATAGTACATCATTCACTGTAGAAGAAGAAATGAGTTCTTAAATAAATGAAATAAATAGGAAATAGACATCCTACACATCATCGAAAATGAAAGAAAACAACTAACTAAACAGAAATAGAGATGAGAGGCATCCATCTATCTAATCATCCTCAATGAACTTTATTTAATATCTTCAGGTACTTTGAAATGCATTACTTGTTTCTTGTACCTAAAAATACGAGAAACAAATGAATCAACAAAGTTGTGTACGTGGGTAAAAATACTTATATAGTAACTTGCACAATGAAAAACTTGAGAAAAAAAAGAAAGAAAGGAAAACCTTATATTAGGGTAGAAAATTAGGTAAGCATTTCTTTTATGCATGTATTTAGATGTAGTTGTATTAGTAAGTGTGTTAGCACCTTATTTTACATACATGTTGGGCCCTTCCCTGCCCCTTAGTCTATGGGGTTGTGCTTGACATTAGTATTTAGAAGAGAGAGGGAATACTATCTCACTTCAATAGCTACAACTCATCTTTATCTTTTATGTTCTTTTATGTTTGGCGAAGCATATCATACTAGTATTCATCCAAGAATTTATATGCAAATAAAAGCATCCAAGGTACATCACATCATTATGCATCCATGAAAACTAGTTTTATACTTAATAAATCCCACGTACCTGATATAATTAGATCTAAATTTTCAACAAGCCTAGAATAAAGAGTAGATCACCTAGAAAGTGAGATAAAGACTTAATGTCATTATGGGTTCCTATCATCCCATAATAGGGTTTTAGGGTTATAAGGGTTTGGTTTCTAGTTGGGGTTATTTTCATCTTCCTATGATTAGATTAGGGATTATCTTCGATTTTATCTTGTTTTGGAGTCATAATATTAGATCTCAAAATTAGGGTTTCATCTATTTAATGACACCCATAACTATTTAAGAAAGGAACATTTATTATTAGGGTTTCTATATAGGTTTAGATCATTAATGGTTTCCTTTTTAGATTTACATGATCCAAAGGGATCAGAGTTGGATCTAGGGTTTTTGGGGTCGGTCATGATCATAAGGGGTCATTAAATAGTTAGGGTTTAGCATATAAATGCATGGAAGTATACATATGTAGAGAGAGAAACTAGAATTTAGGGTTTTTATATGATTCTTGAGTTAACTATTCCTACTTGATTAAGGTTTCAAGCCATGTTAGGATCAGGGACCCTATTAGGGTTTGCTTATCACACAAATGTCCAGTTGCATCAATAATGCCCATTCTGCATATTGAATGACATAAATATAGTCATTAGGCTATGGGATAAATTTTTTGGAATTGAATAATGAATCAGGTTATGAAAATGGTTCCATTCACTTCCTCATATTTTTTGATAATTTTGATATATAATATTGTTATTTTTCGACACTCCTAGCATTTTCTAGGGTTTTCCTAAGATAAAAGGCTTTTATAAATAAAAGGGGATAAAAAGGCTTACAAGGCAGCCAACAATTGGTCCATGTAGGCATGTGTTTCCCTTCTCTGATCCGCACCAGCTCGTGACTTCCCTAGCTGACATGGCTATCTCTGATAGGTCCACCGAGATATGAGTGGTGAGGACCTCTCCTCCCTTTCCTCACTGACTCGTGTCGAGTTGGCGTACTCTGATTGGTCTGCCCCTAGCTGAGTTGTCACCACTTTAGTGAACTCCTTTGCTTCTAGACTCCTTGACCTCGGCAGAGGGACTCTCCAGCATGAGGAGGAGTCTGGAGCAGAAGGTTTCGATCTTGGGAGCGGAGGTGCCGCCCAAGTTCGTCAGGTGCTAGCGAGATGTGTGGAGGGTGTGATTGAGAGGGAGGAGGTGCGGAGGTCAAAATCCCCAAAAAGGTTGTGCGGCGGCATCGCAGTGAACCATGAGGGTCAAATGGGGGTGAGATGTTTCTATTAGGCTTAGAAATATGGGATTAAGGTAAAGGGAGGTGGCAGCGACTCCTTGGGGGCCTTACATAGAGGTTTGGGTAGGTTTAGGGCTAGGTTGGGTTTGGGGTTCATTGGCCACTGCCAGAGTGAGAGAAGGTCATGCTCGGGTTGTTGAAATGGTGCAACAGTGCATGAAATTCGGTTGAAGTTGGGTTGGTTAGGTGTGATTTCATGATGTGAAGATATTTTGATGGGTAGAAAATTTAGATAAGGGGTGAGGTGGCGGCTCAGAGCTGTTGGGGTTGTTTCTCTCCTCCCCGCCCTTTGTGAGAGGTTGAAGATGATGCCCTAGGCATCCGATCACTTTTGGATGGCTAGGATCAAAGACCCAATAAAGGGGTCCATGCCCTGGTTGCGTAACACCAAGATGTCACATATTTGATCAGTTAAACTCAAAAACTTAGGTCATTGGCTTAATAAATGATATTATGTTCATATAAATTTAATTGCTTATAACTCCTAGATGGTTTATTCAATTAAAGTGAAAATTTAGGTAGAGCTTCATGATGTCATTATCTAACTATGGTATAATGTTGGGATTGAAATTCGAATGTTGACTACAAAAAGTGACTATGTATCATAATACATATAATTTGCCTTAATGTGAAACTAGGGTTTGAATTTTTATGAAATTGATAATTCATTTTAGTCAAGATGGTGAGGGAGATGGTTGAGGTATTATTGGAAATAACAAAATTGTAAGAGAGAGAAAATATATGTAAAAACTAACTCTATCACAGATCACCACTTTGTTCAAGATAGCTCCACCTCAAACAAAGAAATGAAACCCTAGGTTAAAGGAGCACAAGATAGAGCAAAACCTTAGGTTGAAGGCAAAGAGAAGAAGCTATTCAACCTCAACTCAAGAACTACCATGGATTCAGCCAAAAAGAGAAAGAAGAAGAAGATAGGCAAAGGAAAATGAAGATGAAGAGGTATTTCACTTACCAAGGTCAAAAGATATCACCAAACAATCACAAGATGGGTTGCTCCAAACCCTAGCTCAACATGCAAGAGGTTCAACCACCTTCTCCAAGATCAAGCACCACCTTCACCACCAAGAACAAGGGGGACGAGCTCCAAGAAAGAATAGAGAGAGAAAGGGTGCAAAGGGTTTAGTTGCATGCAAGGAGAGAGGTTAATATAACCAAGGGTTGGAGAGACAGAAGGGAGATTAGGTGTCATGCACATACATGCCATGTGTCCACCAAAACGTGTCCATGTAAACACTAACTCAAACATGCAACATGGGTGATAAAAACAATAAAACTCAGCAACCAACTTGGTCCTAGAAAACTCAATGACCGCTAAAGATCTTCAATGACCAAGTGACCAAAAGTTCAACAACCACTAAAGATCAAAACCCTAGGGTTTCTTGGCAACCTAGAAGGAGTCATGACCTCATCAACCATCAAGATCACTAGGAACTCACAAAACCTCATCATCCATTGATAATATGGTCAATGAACAACTTGGTTATCACTGAAAACAAAGCTCATTGGTCAACACACATAGCAAGGTCAACCATCCACTTAAGGCATCCAAGCAAACCCTAAACATCAACACATGATGCTACATCATCAAACCAAGGTACAACAAGGTGCCCCAAAGAACTAATCTCTCCAACATGATGCCAAAATATGTGAGGAGCATCAAGCATGCAACAAATTCCAAGAAAAACCCTTAAGATGGGTATGTTGCAATTAGGTCCAAAATAAGCACATATAAGCCTAAGTAGATCAAACAACATCCAAACTGGACCAAACTAAAAACATAAGCCTATCACATGTTACCAAAGCACTTCATGAGTTGATATTAAGGTTTTAAGCATCTAATTATGCTAAGCAAGAAATATCGGCCAAAAAGTTAGCTCAGGGGTCTCATACGTCCTCGATAGAAAACCTTGTCGACTGAGACAATCCCGATTGAAGATTTTGTGGACCGAGAAAAGACTGTTAAACTAGTTGATCAAGAAGTTAGAACAATAGTAGCTGTTAGAACCAAATTTTGCACTTAGACCAAACTCAGTCGAAAAATTTCTCAACCAAGACACATCCAGTCAAAAATTTTGTCGACTGAGAAGGGTTCTGGAATGATAATTTTATTAACAACCAAATTAGTCATTGCACCTATATTGACTCAACTGTAACAACTATTTCTCATCCTATAACACTCTAGACACTCCCCTAAGTTTCCCTAGCCACTTATAACCCATTCCTATAGATAGTAGTGGTCATAGGACACTCAAATCACAGTTTGCACACTTGAATACATGAGATATTGGGAAAATTTAGCTATAGCACCATACTTTAAATCATTAACAACTATAAATTTTGTGTCCTTGCCTTATCTTAGCCTACCACCACTCAAACCCGATATATACTTTGTAGTTTGGTCCATAAGCTTGATTCATAAGGACATTGTTGAGCTTACTTGATGTATTCCTTTTCTCCCATCTTCATTTTGTTGTTGTATAACTTGATTTGACTATTCCTAGGAGAGGAGGTTGTTCAAGTCTTCAAAGAAAGAGTCTTCTATAGGTGCTCTTCCATCGGCCGTCAAAAAAGAGGTGGTGATCCAGTGCTCTTCCAAGAGTGTGACAAAAGTGGTGTTGTGGTGTTCTTTCCAGTCCATCAAAGAAGAGGTGTTAAGTGCTCTTCTGCATCCGTGAAAGAAGAGGTGTTAAGTGTTCTTATATGGTCGGTAAAGAAGAGGGTTTAGTTACAACAACTATTTTGTAATTTTCCTAACAGATAAATTAATAAAATTATTTGTTGCAAATCCTAGTTGGAAACAACTAGGTAGTGGACTAACACCGTAGACAGAATCACTCTAAATCCAATCTCATTTTTGGTTTATTGCTTCTCACTTTTATTTGTTAAAATAATTTATAAAGCTCTATTCATCCCCTCTAGATTTTTGCAATTTTTTCCTTCATTGGAACTAGGACAAATACACCTATATCTTCTTGCTCAAGAAGAAATTCCACCTTCTAGATCTCCCAGCCAACCATAGGAAGAAGAAAAGATGGAAAGAAGAGAAAATTCCTCTTAGGTTTTTCTCTTTAAATTAAAAGTGAAAACATGGAGGTAGGAGCATAGAAAATACAGTGGGAAACAAATTGGAAATCATCACTTACTTGACTATCCAACCCCCTTTCATCACTAATTTGGTTATTGAGTTGATTTTTCTCTCCCGTTAATCCTTTAAAACCCTAGGTTTGGGTGGAATTGTGATGTAAGGCTGGAAGATGGTGAAAAGTCTTTTGGAGATCAATATGAAGTAGAAAAGGTTGATAAATCATATAAACCATCTTTAAACAAGTTCTTCTTTGACTAAATTGTCCTCGACTCTACAAACCATTGTGTGGCAGACTTATCATTATCTGGCTTGACTAATGGTCACAATATTATTGGTAAGTATACCTAAAGAGCCAATCATATGATCATTGTAATGACATATCTTGTAAATGGTTTAATTAATTATAAAGGCAATCGTCTGATTTATTTTGTTTATTAAGTTATGAGATGATGATGTAACATAATAAATGTCCAAAGAATGATATGACTCAATGACATGTCTTTGGGTTGAGGACATGAACAATGAGATCATATGGATGTCAACATTAGGTGCATTCTTGTTATGTCCCTAGTCGATTGTTATTATAGAAGGTCGATAGATAGCAATAACACATAAGACTAGAATGTGTGTTGGTTAATGATATAATCTCATTGAGTCGTAATATGTGATATCAAACCAAACACATAGACACATGTTAGAGAATAGTGTATCGGACAGACCCACCTTGAGAGTGATACATGGAGACCATGGAATGGTAGTCAGAATCAACTCTCATGGTGATGGTGGTGATTGTGGTTCTTAGATTTGAAGTCACTACACTCATTACATGTTACTCGGTGTACTTTGACATCATCCACCGTGACCTTGAATAAGGGTTGACATAAAGGTGGTGCTCAGGTGTATTGTGACACATGGGGATGACTATGAGTGATGTAGATTGGATTTGTCTCTCCTATAGTAGTATGATATTGTGGCTACTGGATAAGCAAGACTGAGAAATGCATGTCCATGCTCATTTGATCCAATATTTGATATTGATCCTACATATATCTCAGACAGTCCACTATGGTTCAAGGAGCAAAGATTGAACATTTAAGAGGATGATAATTCCATGCCTCAAATTCAATCTGAATATCAATGACAAAGGAGCTATATGATTACTATAACACCAATCATAGATTATATGTTGAAGTTGTTCTCCAACTTTTTGATTACCAATGATGTCTTTATAGATACCACTCATTGCTTGTGATTTCATAAATTGGTTATGGACGTTCACTGACAATGTAACTTGGAACCTATAGGGTCACTCACATAGGATACAGTTGAAATAGGAGTTTACCCATCAATGTAGTTTAAATTTGATTACTAAAGTGTTAGATATTCAATTTAAACATCAATAACTGGAAGTTGACTAATTGGACTGTGAACCGACCGGTTCAAGTGTTGGACCGATTGGTTCAAGTGTTAGGTTAATTTGAACCAACATTGGCAATCCAAAATTGATGCGATGATTTTGAGTCGCATTTATAGACCTTTTTCATATGTGTTTTGTGTTCTAATTACTCATTTTTATGGATAATATTGCATAATTCACTCATTTCGGTCTTTGCCATCATTCTATGTCAAATCCCCTTTGTTTTACCATTTTGAGCATTATTTATCATATTATCATAATTTGTGTTGATTTACTTGGTCTTATTGTGAAATTTCAGGAAAAACAAGTATCTGCTTCCGTCGATACCATCGACGGAAGTCGATACCATCGACCAAGCCACAGATTGCCAGCCGAGAGGAGCAGCACAGAGTCGATACCATCGACGAAAGTCGATGCCATCGACACATTGAGGCTATAGTGTCGCTAGACGACAACAACCGACGCTAAAGAGAGTCGATACCATCGACGGAAGTCGATGGTATCGAGATGACCACAGGCGCTCAGACTAAAAGAAAGGAAAGCTGCCGCTAATCCGCTGGGTCGATACCATCGACGCCGGCAGATATGCGTTGGATCTGTTTTGATCTCGATCGGACGGCTGTTGTTATTTGACGACCTAATTAGGGACTTATACCTAATGACGGCCGCCCAGACGAGGGAGGATCTCATTTTTGGATTGCACGAGTGTCGAGGAGGAAAAAAAGGAGAACGGAGGTCAGAAGCTCATCCCGGGTGATTCGGACGCTGCCGAAGACGATTTCCACCACCGATAGGCGGGGAAGCTCGTGTTCTACGCCAAGGATCTACCGGTTCTTCTCCGTTCAAGGGTTTTCCCACTTGTTTCACGTTTTTCTTATGAAATCCCCTATTTCTACCATGTATTCGTGTGAGATGAACATGAGAGGCTAAAACCTTCAATCTTTAGGACCGGGAGTAGCCCGGGAATACATTGTATGACATTTTTATATTGATAATTCATAGTTTCTCTCTCAAATCCGTGGTATAGATTCGTTTTCTCCATTTCTATTGTTATGCTTGATCACCATAATAATAATTTAACACCCTTAATCACTTCGACAGAAGGATTAACGATTGAAAAGAGACGAATTCTACATTAATCAATAAAACCCTTGACAAAGGAGTTGTAAAATTAATGGTGGGAACTGAGGGACCGTTTATAATGCACTTAGTTTAGGGGAATGATTACTACGACGGTGGAATCAACCTAAACCTAAGTAGTGAATTACACCACGACAGTGGGTAATTCTGTATTCAGGCCACTACCCGGATAGAGAGAGAAGTGTGAGGAATTATATGAAACCTAATACAATGTTGACCCGTGGTGAAACCGCCATCCTAAAGATATCCCTTTGAATTGATTAAATTAACCTTTAATCGATTGTTTTCTTTGTTTGATTTTTATTTTCTTTTAATTTTGTTCAACAACCCCACTTTGTTAATCGGCTTAGCTGATTGCGATTAGTTAGTAGAAGTCCCCAATAATTCACGTATCCCTGAGTTCGACTCGGGCCTCACAAGGCCTATATTACTCGACGCATATACTTGCGTTTAAGCGTGTAGTAAAATATACGTTAAGTTTTTGGCGCCGTTGCCGGGGATACGGCGAATTATTGGCACTTCGAGTGCTAAGAGCGGCCACTCTAGGCCACATTTTTTTATTTCATTTTGAAACAATTTTAAATATCCTTAAATTTCTTTATAATTGTATTTACTCATTCAAGCATAGTACTGAACCCCGATTTTCTTATTTCAGGTACTTTGCATGGTGCATACACATAGTACAGACTACGACAATTGCACACCTGAGGTTCCACCTCCGGGACCAGAGGACGAGAAGCACTACGAGAAAGAGCACCAAAGCGACATAGATTCTGAATTTGAAGCAGAAGAAATGGCCGAGCCACAGACAATATGGGAGAAGATCAAAGCGTCTTCTTCATCAGCTTCAAATGGGCCTATCAAGAAATAGGCGGTCAACATACCAACATACAAGATCGATCCAGTGTTGATCAACTTGGTAAAATCAAATGCATTTCATGGATTGAAGAATGAGGACCCAGTTGCACACATCAACCAGTTCGTGGAGAACTGTGATATGGTGAAGATAGACCGATTCCCACAAGATGCGTTGTACCTCAAGCTATTCCCAAGTTCGTTGGCAGGAGCAGCGCGAGAGTGGCTACACAACCTCGACGATGAGTTTGTTGAATCATGGGATCACATGGTGGAAGTTTTCTTCGAGAGGTTTTTCCCTCCTGAGAAGACCAATGACATGATCAGGAAGATTCACAATTTCACCCAACAAGCGGGTGAAACATATTCTGAGACTTGGGAGCGATTCCAGGTCATGTTGAGGAGATGTCCACATCATGGATTGGACAAGGAGACACAAGTGAAAATCTTCTATTTTTCTCTCTCCGAGCACGATAGAAGTAATCTTGATTCAGCCGGATCCGGATTTTTTCTGAATAATACGGATACCAGATGTTGGGAGATACTGAAAAACATGGCTAGGAAACAGTCATGGGGTGATATAGGGGCTGTGGAACATGTCAAGGCTGCTGGTGAATCCAGAATAGTGAGGGAGCTGAATGATAAGTTAGATCTTCTAGCCAAGAAGGTGCTAACTAAGGAGGATGCATCTGATGATGGGGAGGCCCAAGTGAAATTCATGCAACAACAGGGCTATAGAAACAATGACTATGCATGGAGGAAAGATAAAAAGTTTTCATGGAAGGATCCGAACAATTTTCTACAGGATCCGGATGCCAAGCCACAGCAGAAAGCTGAGGACAAGAACACTGAATTACTAACTCAAATGGTCCAGCAAAACCAAGAGATGATGGCCATGTTTGGAAAACAATTGCAATCTCAAGGTGATATTCTAACCAAGTTTGGGCAGACGCTGCAAAGTCATGGAGCACAAATGCGGGCATTAGAGACCACCGTGGCGCAGATTTCGAGTGAAGTGGCGGCCATTAAGCACGCCAACCAACAGAAACCAGCCGAGAATGCAAATGTGGCTCAAGCACACCATCAGGTCAAGTACATGTCTGTGGTAAGCACTGAGGAGGAATCTCAGGTGCAAGAAGTTGTAGAAGAAAGAAAAATGACTTTCAATGTGAATGCAACACCGGCGATACCATATCCATGCACTTACTATGGACTGCCAGGCGGAAGCACTTTTTCTTTTTGGAAAAGACGCCAAGAGCCCTTGGTGGTCACGCCTCCACCTAGGCGAGAAGAGCAAGTCAAGACTGTCTGTCAAGGTGCTGATATATCTATTGTTGATATTAATGTTGATGATGTTTCACCAAAGCCCACGCCGGAGGGAGTAATTGAAGCAAGCTTAGGGGAGGTACCCCCGAAAAGCTCTTATGTGCCACCTCATAGGCGTGTTGAGGCAGCAGATGTTTCAAATGTGGTTAATCCTAAGTCAAAGAAAGAGCATCGTCACTTTAAAAAATTCCTGGAGATATTCCGAAAACTCCACATCAATATTCCATTAGTGGAGATGATCGAGAAAGTACCCGCCTATGGGAGGTTCATCAAGGAAATCATTAATAAGAAGAGGCGGATAAAAGACGATGAAATTTATTGGATGAATGAGACGGTGAGCTCGATGATTCACGGGAGTTCACCAAAGAAAAGAAAGGACCCAGAAGGTTTTTACATTCCGTGTTCAATAGGTGGTCAACATGTTTCTAAAGCGCAATGTGATTCCGACACTAGTATAAATCTCATGCCTTCGGCTACATTTCAAAAGTTGGGGTTAAAAGAGATAAAGAAGTTGGCTGCAACAATTGAATTGGCAGATGGGTCTACTGTGAGACCCTATGGAGTATGTGAAGATGTTCTCGTCAAAGTGGATAGATTCATATTTCCAGTGGACTTTGTCGTCACGGATATGCCACCGCTCCACAGCTGTGAAATTCTCCTAGGAAGACCGTTTCAAGCAACGGCGGATGTTGTGACTGCCTTAGGGAGAGGTACTTTGTCTTTGGGCATTGGAGGAGATCGTGTTGAATTCAAATTACCGCATGATCCTCTAAGTGCAGTCCCCAAGGTGAAAAGATGATGACTGTCATACGTCTAGCCTAAGACGTTAAAGAAGGGCACTTGTTGGGAGGCAACCCAATCATTGGTACATTAGCATAGTTTAATTCTAGTCATAGATTGTTTTCATTTCGTTCAAATTCTAGTGTAAAGAAGATACCTTGATCCGTTTGTTTGATGTGCAGGCTGAGGCAGAGTCGATACCATCGACACACTGGTCGATGGTATCGACCGGGTTACAGGTTGACGACTGCAGATTTTGCTCTGCGTCGATACCATCGACGGCCTAGTCGATGGTATCGACCTACCTACAGGCAGATCGCAATATCAAAGTCGATGGTATCGACATGCCAGTCGATACCATCGAGATCTCTGGAGATTTTCAGAAGAAATCGACTCAGTGGAGTCGATACCATCGACGGGTCCGTCGATGGTATCGACATTTTCAAATGAAAAAGGCGGCGGCCGGACTCGCGAGGCAGTTGCCCTAATCAGCGAGTCGATACCATCGACTTCCGTCGATGGTATCGACGGGCACATAGCAGTGTCGGTGTCAGTTATTAAAGACGGGGTTATTGGTCAAATGAAGTCACATCATCCAGAGCAAATCCGGACCCCAAAACCCTGGCAGTACCCGCCTCCACCACCATCGGACTGATCTGGTATCTCTGTTCCACCCTTAGGTTTGTTTTTGACTATGAGGCCATAGTCGGAATCAAGCTTAGGGGGGGTAGCTGGAACAGCTCTATCTTTTCTTTTGTTGTTTTTAGTTTTTGCTTTGTTATTTGTTTCTTGCATTTTTTTAGGTTGTGTTTAGGATCCACATCTATCTAGTGTAACTGTGGATGTCGTAAAAGTTGTCATCTCGCTGTGTTTTCATGGGAAATTTAAGGGAATTTTAAAATTTTTGTGTCTTTTGGATAGCTTGACTTGGTTGTCCTTGGGGAACTTACCCGATGAAAATGATTGATTATGTCAACTTTAAAACAATATGTCACACCTATTCTCCCTTTGACTCATGAAAAGTGGATAGTAACGGTTGTTTGAGCCTAACCTAACCAAATGGTAATGAGACCTTAATTGGACGTAAGAGAGAGAATCCTTTGAATCACTACACATGTCAGTAAGGAGGGACACATAATACTCTTCTAAGGTTCAGTAATCTAATCTTGTGATCATTCCACTTCATTTTTTTTCCATAATCCACCTAAGAATTGTAAGTAAAGCACAGTTTTAATTCCTTCTTGTGTGCATAGCATTTAGATAGGAATTGCATTGATATTTTCCATACTTTTGCATAAAAAGAGAAAAAAATAGGGATTTATGCACATTACCTTTAGGTGCATGCCATGTAGTTGCACTCATGAATTTCATGATTGTCATGCATAGAGTACACCATGTATCTCAGTTTTTCCTCAAAAGTGATCTAAACTGTTCCATACCTTCGAAATATCGCAAAGATTTCCAATCATGAAGAAAACAGCCCAATACATGTATCTCTAAGCAATTATGGATATGTGGACTACAAGAAAAAAAAAGAAAATTTCTGAAGATCTGAAAAAAATTGAGAAAAGAAAAAAAAAAGAGAAAGAGAATTTAGAAGAAGATGGAATAAGAGGGAGAAAGGAACATGATATCACTCGCATTACAGGAAAATTGAGTACATGAGGTGGCTTAATTAGATTTCCATCTCATTTTGAGGTGGAAGGTTAGTGCATGCATCATTTCACCCAATTTTAGGCATTAGGGCATTTCTAATGTGCATTTGCATCATTTAGGACATTTTGTTTTTATGCATATTGAAACTGTGCAATACTTCCAAGTTCTTCCATGAACCACCCATTCCATCCACCCGTTGCTCAGATTGGTAGGCCACCGTGATTTTCTCCTCACTAATGATTATCAGGAGAACTGCTTCCATGTAGATGGTAGTTAGGGCGAGCAACGTAGTGTAGGCGATCACAAGATGCACCAATGCTGAATCGGCAAACCTTATTATGTTAACTGCCTTATGTGATAGTGTTCATCGGTTTGAAGGATAATTTCACTTATTGATGATTATTGTCGCTTTTAGGGTAATTACTGTTCTGTGGTTAGAAAAGGCCGGTTTGAGAACGTTCAGTGGGAGTCACATGGGATGTTGGGTTGGTGTGTTGATTTTTAGTTGACATCTGCAATTCTATTCTAAGGATCAGTTGCTCGAGGGCGAGCAATGTTTAAGCTTAGGGGAGTTTGATGCGATGATTTTGAGTCGCATTTATAGACCTTTTTCATATGTGTTTTGTGTTCTAATTACTCATTTTTATGGATAATATTGCATAATTCACTCATTTCGGTCTTTGCCATCATTCTATGTCAAATCCCCTTTGTTTTACCATTTTGAGCATTATTTATCATATTATCATAATTTGTGTGGATTTACTTGGTCTTATTGTGAAATTTCAGGAAAAACAAGTATCTGCTTCCGTCGATACCATCGACGGAAGTCGATACCATCGACCAAGCCACAGATTGCCAGCCGAGAGGAGCAGCACAGAGTCGATACCATCGACGAAAGTCGATGCCATCGACACATTGAGGCTATAGCGTCGCTAGACGACAACAACCGACGCTAAAGAGAGTCGATACCATCGACGGAAGTCGATGGTATCGAGATGACCACAGGCGCTCAGACTAAAAGAAAGGAAAGCTGCCGCTAATCCGCTGGGTCGATACCATCGACCCGCGTCGATGGTATCGACGCCGGCAGATATGCGTTGGATCTGTTTTGATCTCGATCGGACGGCTGTTGTTATTTGACGACCTAATTAGGGACTTATACCTAATGACGGCCGCCCAGACGAGGGAGGATCTCATTTTTGGATTGCACGAGTGCCGAGGAGGAAAAAAAGGAGAACGGAGGTCAGAAGCTCATCCCGGGTGATTCGGACGCTGCCGAAGACGATTTCCACCACCGATAGGCGGGGAAGCTCGTGTTCTACGCCAAGGATCTACCGGTTCTTCTCCGTTCAGGGGTTTTCCCACTTGTTTCACGTTTTTCTTATGAAATCCCCTATTTCTACCATGTATTCGTGTGAGATGAACATGAGAGGCTAAAACCTTCAATCTTTAGGACCGGGAGTAGCTCGGGAATACATAGTATGACATTTTTATATTGATAATTCATAGTTTCTCTCTCAAATCCGTGGTATATATTCGTTTTCTCCATTTCTATTGTTATGCTTGATCACCATAATAATAATTTAACACCCTTAATCACTTCGACAGAAGGATTAACGGTTGAAAAGAGACGAATTCTACATTAATCAATAAAACCCTTGACAAAGGAGTTGTAAAATTAATGGTGGGAACTGAGGGACCGTTTATAATGCACTTAGTTTAGGGGAATGATTACTACGACGGTGGAATCAACCTAAACCTAAGTAGTGAATTACACCACGACAGTGGGTAATTCTGTATTCAGGCCACTACCCGGATAGAGAGAGAAGTGTGAGGAATTATATGAAACCTAATACAATGTTGACCCGCGGTGAAACCGCCATCCTAAAGATATCCCTTTGAATTGATTAAATTAACCTTTAATCGATTGTTTTCTTTGTTTGATTTTTATTTTCTTTTAATTTTGTTCAACAACCCCACTTTGTTAATCGGCTTAGCTGATTACGATTAGTTAGTAGAAGTCCCCAATAATTCACATATCCCTGAGTTCGACTCGGGCCTCACAAGGCCTATATTACTCGACGCGTATACTTGTGTTTAAGCGCGTAGTAAAATACACGTCAAAAATATATAAAGACCGCTTCATCAAGTGAACTCATCGGCTCAAATATGTGAACCAACTGTTTGGTTGATCAATTTGATTGGATCAAGGATTAATGTTGACGTCATGTTGCTCATTGATTGTATATTAATTACCAATACATTTGCAATTGAAAAACATAGTGAAACAACCGATCGTCTCACATGTGAATTGATAGGTCCAGTTGTGAACTAACTGGTTCAATGGTCACATGTTCTGAAAAAATCATAAAATTCTATCTCTCTGGCTCCCACTCAGACTAGAACTCCTGACCTTGACCCTCCTATAAATAGAGGGGTAGTTGAGGCTTTCTAGAGACACAACAATAAGCTCTAACAATTGTTGTCTTCTCACTGTTGTGGTAATATGAGAACCCGAGCAAATTCTAGTTGTCAAAGGGAGGAACAACAAGGGATAGACAATTGGGAGAGCAAGTCAGTACTAGCACACTGACTAGAAGGGATAATTCCTTCTTATTCATTCATCTAGAATGACAAGAGTTCCTGATGGTCCGTGTGGACTACTATAGAGGCGAGGAGGTTGTTGCCACTTGCTAGGAGGATGCAGACAACTGCTATCCATGGTGATCAACCAGGAGGCATTAACTAACGCCATCCATGTGCAATTTGAAGAAAACAACACACTACTACAATGGATTGTCGCTGGACTTACTTCAGAACCAGGTATAAACCTTGCAACCCTCTTTCCCATTAAATAGTTGTTGACATGATCTATTGTTCAGAAAGGAATATGGAAATTAAATTTGTAGTGAAATATGACATCATCTAAGGCAACGAGAACAAAAATTTAACTGCCATATTCCTCTTTGAATAGTAGATTGCATCAATAACTATGTAATGGGAAGGATGCTTGTAAGGTATACCTGGTCTGAAGCAAGTCCGGTGACAATCCTTTGTTGTAGCATGTGCCTTTCTTCAAGTTGCACCTGGACATCGTCAGAATGTCCTCAAACTCTTAGTTTAGAGTATTTCTACATTGATCATATTGAAGTGCCTTAATACTTTTACCAAGATGGTTACTACCATATTTCCCTTTGAATAGTAGATCGCATCAACAACTATGTAATAGGAAGGATGGTTGTAAGGTTATACCTGGTCCTGGACCAAGTCCAACAACAATATCTTGTAGTAACATGCACCTTTCTTCAAGTTGCACCTGGACAACATCAGCAGCGGCCTCCTAGTTGATCACCAGGATGACAGTTGACTTTGTCCTCCCAAGCGGTAGGAAAGAACCTCCTCGCCTTTGTAGTATTCCACACGGACCATTGGGAACTTGTAAGGAAGTGGGATTACCCCCTTACTAAAAAAAATTGAAGAATAAAATATCCCTTCCAAACACACTCAAAGGTAAGTTGGAATAGGTATAAATTTTCCAAATTTATTATAATTGTATGCAAAAGACCAAAGTGTAGAAGCGGAATAAAAATAATGACTATATTGAATTTTCACAAAAGATTACATAAGCACATCATAATATCCCATATACATGGATGATACAACATAAGGATCTAAGTAGAGGGAAGTCTAAACTACTTCAAATCTATCTCCAAGCAACATCTCCAAGAGCTAGGTCCATGTTGGAAGCTATGTTCTCCTTGGTCATGTTCAACACCTCGATCTAAACCTGGGTGGTTGGGAAATCACCCAACAAGAGGGAAAGAAAATAAGGTATGTGTCACAAAACTAGTCTAGGATAACAAGACAAGTAAAGTAAATAAGAACACGCTAGGGTTCATCATAAGATGAAGATAACAAGAGTATGAGGCTATATTCAAAAGAAACTTGCCATTAACAATTACATTAAAAAGGATTTGCATGTAAGATAATTATGTCTACCAAACTAAGTAGGTTTGAGGCACCTACCGGACCTCTAACCTACAGGTGAGGGGAGAATAAGACATTCCCAGTCACCTACACAGTTATATAGGGGAGAATAAAAACATTCCCCAGGGCGATTAAATACAAGCCCTCTGTGGGTGGTTGTACATAAGTATCGCTACTTTAAATTAAATAGAAAATAAATCTACAAGCTAGAAAAGTAGTCATGGTAAGAGTAGTCATAATATTCAATAAGCATGGCAGTGGGGTATAAGACCCACATGAAGAAATTATAATCTGATTTGAGGCATAAGCAACATTAGGATTCAAGAATATAAGATTTAGGGTTCATTTAAGCCTCATTAGGGAAATATAGGGTTTGGATACAATTATACCAACATAGGGTGTAAGGAATGCACATACCTCTCTTACTGATATCAATTACTAACTTTCACCACCTTAATTGAGTCCAAGTTCCACTTTGCCTATTTTCAATGTATTAACATGTATTAGAGTACATAGTGCACATTAATGTATAGAAACCCTAATTTTAGACCTTTTATAAAAACTCAATTTTAGACTCTTAAAAAATCACCAATAAACTTATTAAGTTCTCCTGATCAAGAAAACATATTTTATGTTAATTTTGGAGTTATGAGGATTAAGATGTACTTTTTATGGTTTTTATGCATTAAATTCATTTTACAAAAACTACTCTTTGTCAAACCATGAAATCAGACCTTGAAAATATTTTTATTAGATAGAGATTAATTTTAGAGCTGATAGAGATTAATTAACATGGGATGAGCTTATAAAGAGAGATTTTGAATCTCTACATCTCAATCAGAATATGACCCATGATAGAGTTGAATGGAAATGAAGGATCCATGTAGCTGACCCCAACATAGTTGGGATTGAGGCTTAGATGATGATGATGATGATGAGAGATTAATTTTAGAATTCCAAAACATATTTATTTGTCAAATTTGGATAAGCATATTAGAAGATATGAATTTTTCAATACTGACCAACAGGAAATTACCACATCATCAAACCGATCGAGATAATTGAAGAGAGAGGGAGAGGGAGAAAACACCATTTGACCCAATATTAGGTTTTGAGTTGCATAGATAACCAAACTAGAGCTTCTAGAGAAGGTAAAATAGTAAGAAACCAAAACCCTAGAAGAAAAAAAGAGATGGAGATCATCGATTTTAAACATAGAAGCATGAGTTTTAAGCATGTAGTAAGAAATATATGAGAGGGGGTTAACAGAACTTGCCTCTAGGAAGGTAAGAAGGTCCAAACAGAAAGGATCTCGAGATTAGAAGGTCTGGTTGCTCCAACCCAAGCTCCTTTCTTGAGCAAAGATCACCTTCTCCACTTTAGAGGTGCAAACCCTAGCAAAAGAGCATGGAGATGAGATGTTTTAGGGTTCTAGGTGGAGTTTTACCATGGAAGGTCATGGTTCCGACCTGGAAGAAGGTGGGAGGAATATTAACAGCATGAAAACAGAGAAGGAAATGAGGATACTTACTAGTTTTGGTCAAAATCACCAAGGAGGAGCTTAAGAAATCCTAAATAGAGAAATTTGGAATCCTAAGAGCCTTCTTCACCAAGGTAGGCACCCTCTTTTACCTTAGGACAGCAACTTCATGGCCAAACATAGATGGGACGATGCTCTAAGCTGGGGTAAAGAGAAGGAGAGGATTGCTTCTTAGATTGGGAGGTGGGAAGGGGTAGGCATGGCTTTATAAAGAAGGGGGCAAACATGAAGTGTCTATGGGACTTTCCCTGTGTTCTTAGGCTAAGGCTTCATGGCCATGCAAGAGGATAGCTCATAGAGACTTATTGTATATCCAAGTTCGGTCCTAAAAGCACATGGAGACTTCTAGTCCATCCCCACCGTCCTCCAATCAAAGAAATAACCCCATTGGTTGATAGCTTTTAAAGATAAGCTCATTTATAAAGAGGGTAATCCATATAATGCCCTTGGAAAGTAACACCTTTAAACTGAGGTGCAACTAGGTGTCCCATGGTTCAAAACCTCGAGAATGGTAAGGGAATGTTTATGGATTAAAATTCAGGTGATAATTTGCAAAGAAAACCTCCCAATTGGGTAAATTGCATAAAAGTCTAGAATGTACCTAAAATTGCATAACTTGAACAAACAACATCCAAATCGAACCAAATTTGAAACTTAGGCTCATTTTATGTTTTCAAATCACATCAAAAATTTATATTAAGGTTTATAGCACTTAATTATGGTAATTAAGCTTGTTTAATACATTAATCAAGGTTTAGGGCCTTGCACTTCTAGCACAAATTAATAAACTATTGTTCTACTAAAGTGGTGATTTTACATTTTAGATCCTTAAATAAGATTTCACCGAGGTATTTGTGAATAAAACCTTCCATTTGTATAATTATTGAATAGATATTCACCAACCCACTATAAATTCCACAATTTAAGCATCAGGGCTAAAAAGAATAGAAATGATAGGAAAATACTGGGAAAGGGCCAAAAAGAGATTATGTCAAAGTTTCGGTATGTTACAACACTCCACCCCTTAAAGTGGATTTTGTCCTCAAAATATAAAGAAAAGTGAGAAAGGTGAGTATGCAACATCTCACCACTAAACTCCCAGGTTGTTTCCATTAATCTTCCACCAAAACTTTTACTAACTTAAACTCCTTGTTTTTCAACTACTTAACTTGGGAGTTCAGAATCTTCTGAAGCAACTCCACATAGGTCAAGTTCTCATGGATCACCTATAGGTTCCACTTTTATGATTTTGTTTTAAATTTTTTGGCTTATTAGAATTATATTCATTAGGATATCACATTATCATTATTATTCTTTTAATTATCTCATGTCATATTTACTTTGTTTCCAAAAGAGTTATATTTCATTATTATGCACAAACCCAATATATTTCTTATTTATCTCATTAGGAATTTTAGCACAACTAGAGTGATACTAAATTAACCATTATCTTTAATAATTTGGATTTAGACTCCATTGTCAATTGTATTATTTTGAATGAAATAGGACACTTTATCAAATTTGTAATGCCACATTAATTACTTATATGTATATTAGACATTGTTACTTTACCGTTCTTTCTCACATTAATCATTCTCTCATATTTATTCACTTCTTATTATTGATTATGAACATTTGTGTGAATCAATTACTTGTTATCCATATTGAAGTCATTATATATATTAATGATCAAGGTGCGACATATTACATATTAATGATTTGATTCACATACTAAGTCATTAGGTGATTAATTAGGTGTGTATTAAAGAACAAGGTGATATGCATTTCATGTTGATGATCTGATTAATCTATGATTTATGTGTATTAAAGTATGTTATCTAATTATGACACCTAGTGACACTAATGTATCATGAATGTAATTAACGGTGTATAGGTTAAGGTTAGATCATTACAACTTAGGGTTTAGGTTAACATGATCAATATTCTTCACCTATACCTTCTTAGGATGCATTAAGTCCAAGGTTAGATTAAAATTATCTTACCCCTCATATCATTAGGTTTTATTGGTTTATGACATGGGCAACATCATGCTCATCCACTATTAGTATTAAAATGTGAGTTACTCTTATTATGTTCATTAGACATTCATTAGGGTTCAAACATATGAAATATTCATTAGATGATCGTTATATGTTCTTTTGGATACCAAGAAACATGTGGTTACAACTATAACTTGTTTGGTCAAAACTAAGGATTCAAGCACACTAACTTCCGAATTAGGGAGTTAGGATTTCTAAAGTCAGAGTAGCTAGATTTCAATATGTTACATGACTCCATCTCCTTGGAAAAGATTTCATCCTCAAAATATAACTACCCAAACGTCATCAAACCAACTACTCTACACCCCTTAAAAGGTTCGACCTACCAAGCTAAACTAATCTGGAGGTAAAAGGGTGAGTCTAACTAAACCATAAAGATCCATTTTGCTTCATTGCGCACTATGATTGCTTACTAAACACCAAACTTCAAAGTCTAGGTTCTAGGGATAACTATCCAAATATGTGGTTCTATGGGTCATAAGGGAACTATATTGGGTATCCATCCTCAAACATGTCATTACACCTGGGAGACTAGTTCAACATATTAGGGTCCCTATGGATAAATCATATAGATGTCTAAGGCTACTATTGCCTAAAAGCATGCTATTTTGAACCATTCACATCAGCTCAGGCCAGGCCGGTATCATATGGATTCGGGAGTCCTCGTAAACCAAGCTAGTGGTGCAAAGGAAAATCTTGCCAGCCCCCAAACCCTGATCCTTTCTAGACACCTTTGCTTTCAACTTCATGTCCTAGTAGTTGCATAAAGGCCAAGCTAAACAACCTCAAGTTACTATGGTTACTTATGCATCTTTTAGTTGTAAGTATTTTAGGGATCTATTCATCATTATTCTAATGTGAAACTATAGGATCCTAAATCAACCCTTCATCATCTATTGATCAACTCTAGGGCAAACATGTCACTTAAAGGTAAGGAAAGTATTCTAACTAGGGAAACAAAATTGAAATAGTCAGATTCTGACTACCACGGGCTTTGATACCATGTTGTAAGGAGGAGGGATCACCCCCTCACTAATAAAAAAATTGATTAATAAAACATCCATTCCAAGCACACTCAAAGGTATGTTGGAACAGGTATAAATTTTCCAAATTTATTATAATGGTATGCAAAAGACCAAAGTGTAGCAGCGGAATAAAAATAATGACTATATTCAATTTTCACAAAAGATTACAGAAGTACATCATAATATCCCATAAGGGTTTACATGTATGATACAACATAAGGATCTAAGTAGAGGGAAGTCTAAACTACTTCAAATCTATCTCCAAGCAACATCTCCAAGAGCTAGGTCCATGTTGGAAGCTATGTTCTCCTTGGTCATGTTCAACACCTCGATCTAAACCTAGGTGGTTGGGAAATCACCCAGCAAGAGGGAAATCAAACAAGGTATGTGTCACAAAACTAGTCTAGGATAACAAGATAAGTAAAGCAAATAAGAACACGCTAGGGTTCATCATAAGATGAAGATAACAAGAGTATGAAGCCATATTCAAAAGAAACTTGTCATTAACAATTATATTAAAAAGGATTTATATGTAAGATAATTATGTCTACCTAACTAAGTAGGGTTGAGGCACCTAACGGACCTCTAACCTATAGGTGAAGGGAGAATAAGACATTCCCAATCACCTACACAGTTATATAGGGGAGAATAAAAACATTCCCCAGGGTGATTAAATACATGCCCTCTGTGGGTGGTTGTACATAAGTACTGCTACTTTAAATTAAATAGAACATACATCTACATGCTAGAAAAGTAGTCATGGCAAGAGTAGTCATAATATTCAATAAGCATGGTATTGGGGTATAAGACCCAAACAAGAAGAAATTATAATATGATTTTAGGCATGAACAACATTAGGATTCAAGAATAGAAGATTTAGGGTTCATTAAGCCTCAATAGGGAAATATAGGGTTTGGCTGTAATTATCCCAACATAGGGTGTAATTAATGCACATACCTTTCTTACTGATATCAATTACTAACTTTCACCACTTTAATTGAGTCCAAGTTCCACTTTGCATATTTTCAATGTATTAACATGTATTAGAGTACATAGTGCACATTAATGTATAGAAACCCTAATTTTAGACCTTTTTAGAAAAACTCAATTTCAGACTCTTAAAAAATCACCAATAAACTTATTAAGTTCTCCTGATCAAGAAAATATATTTTTATGTTAATTTTGGAGTTATGAGGATTAAGATGTACTTTTATGGTTTTTATGCATTAAATTCATTTTACAAAAACCACCCTTAGTCAAACCATGAAATCATACCTTGAAAATATTTTTATTAGATAGATATTAATTTTATAATTCCAAAACATATTTATTTGTCAAATTTGGATAAGCGGATTAGAAGATATGGATTTTTCAATACTGACCAATAGGAAATTGCCACATCATCAAACCGGTCGAGATAATTGAAGAGAGAGGGAGAGGGAGAAAACACCATTTGACCCAATATCAGGTTTGGAGTTGCAAAGATAACCAAACTGGAGCTTCTTAAGAAGGTCAAATAGCAAGAAACCAAAACCCTAGAAGAACATAGTAAAAAGAGATGGATATCATCGGTTTTAAACATAGAAGCTTGAGTTTTAAGCATGTAGTAAGCAATATATGAGAAAGGGGTTAAAAAAACTTGCCTCTAGGAAGGTAAGAAGGTCCAAACAGAAAGGATCCCGAGATTAGAAGGTCTGGTTGCTCCAACCCGAGCTCCTTTCTTGAGCAAAGATCACATTTTCCACTTTAGAGGTGCAAACCCTAGCAAAAGAGCATGGAGATGAGATGTTTTGGGGTTCTAGGTGGAGTTTTATCATGGAAGGTCATGGTTACGACTAGAAGAAGGTGGGAGGAATATTAACAGTATGAAAACAGGGAAGGAAAGGAGGATACTTATTGGTTTTGGTTAAAATCACCAAGGAGGAGCTTGAGAAATCCTAAATAGAGAAATTTGGAACCCTAGGAGCCTTCTTCACCAAGGTAGGCACCCTCTTTTACCTTGGGACAGAAACTTCATGGCCAAACATAGATGGGACAATTCTATAAGATGGGGGAAAGAGAAGGAGAGGATTGCTTCTTATATTGGGAGGTGGGAAGGGGTAGGCATGGCTTTATAAAGAAGGCGGCAAGCATGAGGTGTCTATGAGACTTTCCATGTGTCCTTAGGCTAAGGCTTCATGGCCATGCAAGAGGACAGCTCATAGAGATTTCTTGTATATCCAAGGTTGGTCCTAAAAGCATATGGAGACTTCTAGGCCATCCCCACCGTCCTCCAATCAAAGAAATAACCCCATTGGATGATAGCTTTTAAAGATAAGCTCATTTATAAAGAGGGTAATCCCTATAATGCCCTTGGAAAGTAACACCTTCAAAATGAGGTGCAAGTAGGTGACCCATGGTTTAAATTCTCGATAATGGTAGGGGAATATCTAAGGATTAAAATTCAGGTGATAATTTGCAAAGAAAACCCCCCCAATTGGGCAAATTACATAAAAGTCCAGAATGTACCTAAAATTGCATAACTTGCACAAACAACATCCAAATCGAACCAAATGCGTATATATATTTATAAATATAAAATCCCTTAATAGAATATTAAGTCTTATATGATTTCCATTAGAAAAACAAATGAAAAGCTTGATCGACTAAGCGTGATCACGCCAAGCATGTCGTGTAGTCCATCTTGTGGAACTGTAATGGTAGTGGTGCGGGCCTGCCAAGCAGGGTGCCTTACTATTGTGTTGGCTTTTAGGTCAGACTTCACCAGGTGATCTTAATGGATTAAGTATCTAGAATCATGCAGATGACTATGGCAAAGAGTTGTGCATAACATCTAGATGTAATTGGCAAAAGTTGCCTACCTTAATAATTGATTATGAACGCTAGCGTTGGCTGGGTAATAACTTAATTATTTTGGGTCTTGGCTCACTAGAAGGTTGTATGTTGCAATCTTCCGAATTGACATATGAGGGCTATCAATCTAAATAAAATAGTGGGAATGATAAATTAATTAAAGGCCTAATTAAACATCATCAAAATTTATTTTAGTCAAATCAATTCAAAAGTATTTTGACATATTGCAAGTTTATCTTATAGAAACAAATGGAAACCAATAACACATTTTCCTTGGGACCAGTCCTTGAGAAGGACAAATTGAATGGAAATAATTTCCATGTCTGCTTCAAGACATTGAGAATTATTCTCATACAAGAGCGGAAGCTCTATGTCTTGGAGACACCATAGCCATATGAACCTGCTCCCACTGCACCTAAGACTGAAAGGGGTGCTTACAAGAAGCAATCTAAAGATGTCATTAATGTCAAATGCCTAATTATGTGCTTCATGAACTATGAGTTGCAAAGACAACATGAGAATATGGATGTTACTGAGATGGTAACACATCTTAAGAATATGTACCAAGATCAGGCAATATAGGAGAGATATGATGTCTCCAAGGTGTTGTTCAAGTGTAACATGGTAGAAGGAGATCCAATAGGTTGTCATGTGCTAAAGCTTATTGGGTATGTGGAGAACCTTACTAGACTAGGATTTCCCTTGGGTCAAGAGTTGGCCAGTGATGTAATTCTACAGTCACTGTTAGAGTCATACAGTTTGTCTGTCATGATCTACAACATGGATGATTTTGACAAGCCGTTGACATAATTACTTGGCATGTTCTGAACAAGTGAGGCACAAATGAAGAAATACAAGCCCAGGTTTGTGATGATGATCAACATATCAAAGGGGAAGTTCAAGGGCAAAGGCAAAGCTGTGTCGAGTTCTAAAGATAGCCAGAAGCCCAAGTCTTCTGCACTCAAAGCAAAGGAAGGGATGAACAAGGGAGACAATTGCCCCCACTATCACCAGTCTGGACACTAGAAGAGGAATTTCCCTCTCTACCTAGAGGAACTAAGGAAGAAGGAGGGAATAGAGATCTCCACTTCAGGTATATATGTTATTGAGATAAATTTTTCTACTTCTTAATAGTAGGTACTAGATACCAGATGTGGATCTCACATATGTTCAAATATGCATGATCTGAAAAGAAGTAAGCCTTTACAAAAGGGTGAGGTCGGACTGCACGCCTCAAATGAAGCAAGAGTGTTGCCATTGCAGTTGGAACCTATAACTTATCTCAGCCCACATAACTTGTAATAGAGTTAATGAACTGCTATTTTATATTTGCCATTGATAGGAATAATATTTTATCTTGTATGGACAAGGATGAATATGAATATCATATAAAGAATGGTCTATGTTCTATTTCAAAAGATGAGATCTTTTATGGAAATGCTGCAAAGTCTTATGGTCTTTATTTGTTGGATCTAAAGACAAATGTTTATAACGTAAATACCAAAAGATTAAAACTTGATATCTCAAACAATGAACACCTATAGCATTGTCACCTAGAGCACAAAAATGAGAAACACTAGAATCCATAATGATGATTGACTATACTCTTTTGGTTATTGAACCATTAGAGATATGCAATTCTCATTTATTGTGCAATATGACAAAAGCACCTCTCACTAGATGTAGTGGGGGAGCGGATATTGTATTAGGGATCGTGCATGTTTATGTATGTAGACCTTTTAGAATAAATGCTAGAGATAGTTACTAGTTCCTCATTATTTATATTGATGATCTTAGTAGATATGGTAATTTGTATTTAATGAAATTCAAGTATGAATCTCTTGAAGTGTTCAAGGAGATCATAAATGAAGTATGTAACTAACTTGTTAAAAGTATCAAGACACTTCAATATGATCGATGTTGAAATATTTAAAACTAAAAGTTTGAGAACCTCTGCAAAGACAATGATAGTGTATCACAATGAACTCCACCTGAAACATAATGATATATCAAAAAGAAGGCATCCCTCAATAAATCTAGCTTCTCTTCCAATTTCCTTTTGGAGCACATGCTTTACACTAAATCAATGTACTGTCTAAAATGGTTTGAAAGATACCATATGAGATATGGCATGGGAAGTGTCCCCATATGTTTTTTATAAAGATTAGGATTGAAAATTTATATAAGAAAATAGCTTCTTGAAAGTCTTTATCCAAAAATCACATAAATGTTGTTTTGTTGAATACTGCTTTTATGCTCCAATCCAACAACAAAGGTGTTTGTTTCCAGGATGGTTGTATTCTATAAAGAATTTAATTCCAAAAGAATCAGTGAGAGAAAAGTAGAACTCAAAAAGTTTGAGACCAACAAGAAAATATTGAACCTAAAGAGGTACTGTAGGAACAAGAAGAATCAAAAATTGTTGTAGAATCTCAAGTTCCTTATGTAACATAAAACCCATAGATCTAGTAGAACATGCCTAGAGCTTGAAAGATTATGATATCTTATAACTCAAAAAGGCATTGAGTTGGTTATAAGATGATGAGCGAACAACCTACCCAGAAAGCTATTGAGGGTCAGAGTCTAAGAAGTGGCTTAAGGCCATGGGATCAAAGATGGACTCCATGTACACCAATAAGGTATGACCTTGGTGGGTCCACCTGAAGGGGTGGAACCCATAGGGTGCAATTGGGTTTTCAAGAAGAAGACTGGCCAACATGGATGACAGTGTACAAACTTGTAAGAGCGGATTGGTTGCAAAGGGTTTCAAACAAGTTCAAGGTGTTGAAAATTATGGAATCTTTTCACGAGTTACCATGGTGAAATTGATTATGATATTGCTTGCCACTGCAACTTAGTAAGACTATGAGATTTAGCATATTGATGTCAAAACCACAATCCTTAATGTGAATAATTATGAGAATGCTTGCGTGACACATCCTAAATGTTTTTATAGATCTAGGTTTTGCAAATAAAGTCTATAAGCTACAAATGTCAATCTATGGATTGAAGAAGGCATCTTAGAGTTGGAATCCTCCATTTGACAAGATAGTCAAAGAGTTTGATTTTAGTCAAAATGAATATGAAATTAGTGATTACAAAAGTTGAGCGGAAGAACATTTATATTCCACATAATGATGGGGAATAACATCCATACACTACAAATGTTAAAACCTGGCAAGGAAAGTACCTTATCCATGAAGGGTTTGGGCAAAACATCTTATGTGATAGGAATTGAGATCTATAGAGATAGATCTGGAAGGTTTCTTGACCTAAGTAAGAGCACATACATTGAAAAGATGTTGAAGGGATTCATCATGTAGGACTCGATGAGAAAAAATATGTGCATGCTTCATGGGATTAGTCTCTCAAGATCATAGTGTTCCGATTCATGTGAAAAATGGGAAAACATGAGTAAGATACCATATCCATTCGCAATTGGATCTATCATGTATGTAATGTTATGTACTGATCCCACTATCTTTTGTATTGGACATGATGAGATGATATCAATTAGATTATAGTGAAGGTCATTTGAATGCCATAAAGAACATTCTTGAGTACTTTAGAAAGCACTAAGGATCAGTTCCTTGATTATGGTAATAAGGAAGAGTTGGGTGTGAAGGGTTACATCGATGCAATCTTCCAAAATGATGGATAAAATTGATGATTGCAATCTAAAATTGTGTTTGACCTTAAAACAAAAACTACAAGCTGGAAAAGTTCTAAGCAAGAGACAGTTGTTTAATTCTACAATAGAAGTTGAGTATCTTGGTGTTATAAACACATCATATGATACTGTATGGATCAAGAAGTTTATGTAGATGAACATGTTGGAGGTCCCAACCATTGAGGACACAATAGAAATACTATGACAACAATGGAGCTATTGGATGGGAAAGGAATCTCAGATAGCATACTTTGGCAATTCCATCTCATATGAGAAAGCATACAGTGAGGAGATGTTAATACACTCAATAATATTGACTAGACAAAAATGTTGGTATATAAGCACTCGTGCAGCACAAACATGATGGACATGTTAAGATCACTCATAACAAGATTCGTGGGTGATTGGCTCTAAGTGAAAGTGGGATTCTATTGGTAAGTATGCCCAGAGAACCAATCATATGATGATTGTATGGCATATCTTTGTAAACGATTTGATTAACTATAAAGTCAATCTTCCCGTTTATTATGTTTTATTCATTTATGAGATAATGACATGACATAATAAACATATAAAGAATGATATTACTCAATGATGTATGTCTTCGTGTTGAGGACTTGAACAATGAGATCATACAAATGTCAAGAGTAGATGCATTCTTGTTATGTCCCTAGTTGGATGTTATTGTTGAAGGCTGATAGACATCAATAACACATAATACTAGAGTGTGTGTTGGTTGATGACAAGATCTCCTCAAGTCATGGTATGTGATATCAAACCTAACACATAGATACTTGTTAGAGAATAGTATATCGGGTAGAGCCACCTTGAGAGTGATACAAGGAGATCATTGAAGGGTAGTCAGAATCGGCTCCCATGTTATATGGTGGTGATTGTGATTCTTAGACTTGAAGTCACTAGACTCATCATATGTTGTTCTATGTACTTTGACATCATCTATTGTGACCTTGAATAAGGGTTGCCATAAAGGTGGTGTTCGGGTGCATTGTGACACATGGGGATGACTGTAAGTGATGTATATGGGATTTGTCTCTCCTACAGGAGTATGATATCCTGACCACATGATAAGTGAGATTGAGAAATGCATCGCCATGCTCATGTGAGTCAATATGTGATATTGATCTTACATATATCTCAGACAGTATGCTCTGTTTCAAGGAAAAAAGTTTGAATGTGAAGAGGATGACGATTCCATGCCTTGAATTTAATATGAATATTAGTGACAACAGAACTATACAATTACTGTAACACCAATAACAGATTGTAGGTTGAATTTATTCTTCAACTTTCTGATTACTTGGCTAGCAATGATGTCTTGCTAGTTACCACTCATTGCTTGTGATGTCATAAATTGGTTATGGACATTCACTACAAACGTAGCTTGCAATCTATAGGGTTGCACACATAGGATACACTTGGAATATGAGTTTACTCATGAATGTAGTTTAAACTTGATTGCTAAAGTGTTAGGTATTCAATTTAAACATCAATAACTGAAAGTTGATTGAATCGACTATGAACTGATTGGTTTAAGTGTTGAACCGATCAATTCAAGTGTCAGGTCAATTTGAACCAACATTGACAATCAAAAATCTAAAACAATCAGTTCAACAAGTGAACCGATCAGCTCATATCTGTGAACTGACCAGTTCAGGTTGTGAACTGACTGTTTGGTTGACCAGTTCAATTGGATCAAGGATTGATGCTGATATCATGTTGTGCATTAATCGAATATTAATTGTCAATACAATTGCAGTCGGGAAACATAGTGAAATGATCAGTTCAAGGGTTGAGCTGATTGGCTCACATGTGAACCGATCGATTCAGTTGTAAACTGACCGATTTAGCACTCGTAGGTTCCAAAAAATTCCTGAAATTCCATCCCTTCAGCTCCTTCTTAGACTAGAGTTCATGACCCTGTCCCTCCTGTAAATATAGGGGTAGTCGAGGCTTTCTAGAGACACAATACTAAGCTCTGACAATTGTTGTTTTCTCACAATCGTGGTAACATGAGAACATGAGCAAATTCTACCCATCAAAGGGAGGTACAAAAATAGAGAGACGATTGGGAGAGCAAGTTTGGTGCTAGAACGCTAACTAAAAGGGACAATTCCTTGTATGTTCTTCTAGAACGATAGGAGTTCCTGGTGGTCTGTCTAGACTACTACATAGGTGAGGAGGATGTTGCTCCCCACTAGGAGGACACATACAATTGTTATCTACTGTGATAAACTAGGAGGCTACCGCTGACATCATCCAAGTGCAACTTGTAAAAAGTCACACATTACTGCAAGGGATTGTCACTAGACTTGCTCCAAGACTAAGTATAAACATTGCAACCCTCCTTCCCGTTACATAGTTGTTGATGTGATCTACTGCTCAAAGAGGAATATGGAAGTTAGTTTCTATTTCCCCTACCTTATTTGATGTTATATATCCCAAAAACAAGCTGGGTAGCCTCACTATTAACACAGAAGGTTGATACCAAGCCCAATTGTTGATCTTCATTGGTTGTCCAACTTCTGAATGGTTGGTTTGACTAATTGGTTGTTTCTTGTTAGAATCATCAATAGTTTCTCAACTAATTGGTTGACTATTGGCAGGTCAACTTGACTTGGATCAGTAAAAAACTGGGTAGTCAGCCTCAAAGGAGACCAACTTTTGCATACATCTGTTGACAATTTTTTTGTTAAACCCTACAAAGAATTAAATCTAGTCCTTGAATCATACAATGAGGATCTACAATCACTCTACATACTCGTTACATATGTTTTATCACTTGAAACTTGAATTTTACCATGTTATAGAACTAACTGTTATTTCAACATCTCGTTTATTACTTATTTAGTTTTGTTTTGTACATAACACATCAAATAATAAGGGTTCTTTACCATCTCATACATAGTCAACAACAATATTCATCCAAGGTTAGCATTTTAAGTATTATTAGCCTCACTATAAACATGAGTTATGATATACCTTAATGTCATGAGAAAAAGATTATAAAGAGGTTAGCACTGCTAAGATATGACTTATTGGAAGCTTGAAAATACATGGAATATCAATCATTGGAAAATGCTTGGTTGTTCCTGCTTATGTTTTGAGATTATATTGAAATACCTTAAAGATCAATCCCTAAAAAACATCCAGTTTGTTGTTTCTCATAATTTGAGAATCGCTTGAAATGCCTCTGAGATCAACTTCTAGAAAAAACAGTGTGATTGTTCTTGCCCATGATTGATGTATGTAATATACTACCATTTAATTTTAGAATATCCATCCCTTGTTGGAACCATGCATTGCTCGTACTTAAATTAAGGATTATAATCTTGTTTATACCTCTGCCCTTTCTCTTTTAAAACTCTCAATCATAGTATTCTTGTAATATATGGCACAACTCATACTATGGTTGAGCATCGGGCTGGGTTGTTGCAGGTTTACTAAGCCCTGACCCAGATCCGTATTCTACTAGAGTGTTGTGGGCCAGATCGCAGATTGACAAGTTTCACACTTTATAATTCAAACTCGGGCTCTATTATGTACTCGGGTTGTGAGCCGGGTTTGGGTCCAACCCGTATTGATATTTTTTAACATATTAGAGATAGTGACATACTCTTGTCTTTAATTTGTTTCATTAAAACAAGTATATATTGAAACGTTTATATTGCAAAATATCATACACACTATTAGCTATGTTCAAACTTGAAAATGTTTCATGAAGTATATAAATTTTGAGTGAACAATGGGATGAATGTATTGATAACTTAATCTATAATGTCCACTAGACATCAACTTGATTTTAGAAGGAATTTTCTTATTGAACTAATATTTTGTCAGTATCAAGTTAGGAGCTATGTATGGGCACCACTTTGTATCATAACATATTATTCAGATTTGTCAAGACATAAAATTCTTGATGCACCATTAGAAATGAAAAGTCTAAATGAGTTGCATGGTTGAGTAAAAAGGAGAAAGCAAGAAATTAAAAAGGATAACATTAAGAACATATTGTCAAAATAATATTAGATTGTTTAATGAAGAGTCAAAAATAGCAAGATTACATTAGTGTCATGGTTGATAAAAAAGGAGATGATAAATAAACTGGGATAACGAATGGGCACGATCATAGGTTGAAACAAATGTAAAGTAGTAAATGAATGTGAAATAAGTTGACGAGGCTCATTGTCCATTTAATTGTGTCCTTGCCAATACAAAAAATAGGAGTTATGTATAGGCAATTTTTTGAACTACAACAAACAATTATAGCTTATAATATGTGATACATATGATATTATGTATATATATGGATATGTATATATAGATAGAGAGAGAGTCAGGCTAGAATACACTCGAGTGTACAGATTACATCGTACACCTCAATGGTGTTTGCCTATCTAGACCTTTTCTTTCCAAAATCCAATCCATTAATCTTCATGGTTACAATAATAATAAGCCACATATAAAATTTGAGCCCATTTGGATGAGTGTAAGTCACTCATCCAAGGGCAACAAAATCGACGCACAAAACTAATTTGAAATTCATGATTCTTGCCTCCTTTAGATGCACGACCTATAAGTATCCAAATGAGATAAAATTTATTATATAGTATGTTCTTAAGATATTTAAGAAGATCAATGGTTTAGAATTTTCAAAAAGTTACTGCATCTTTAAAAATGACTGAGGTGTACGGTGCCTCTGGTACACTCAAGTGTACACTAGCCTGACTCTCTCTCTCTCTCTCTCTCTCTCTCTCTATATATATATATATATATATATATATATATATATATATATATATATATATATATATATATATATATATATATATATATATATATATAGTCAAGCTAGATTACACTCGAGTGTATAAATTGTGTGCTACACTCAACTATGTTTTGCATAGCAATCAACATTTTTTGAAAAATCCAAATCATTGACCTTAATTAGTATGATAAACATACCTAGTACACAAAATCTGAGCTCATTTGGATGTTGGTAAGGCACTCAACCAGGTACAACAAAACCAACACACATGAAGTTTTTCAAGTGTGTCATTTTTGTTGTCTTTAGATGCATGGTCTACAGATGTCCAAATGAACTCAAATTTTGTTTGTAGGTTATTGATATGATATTTAAGAAGATCAACGGTTTATATTTTTAATAATTTATTTATAAGGCACAAAATGACTTGAGTGTATTATGTCTCTGCTACACTCGAGTGTATTCTAGCCCGACTCTCTCTCTCTATATATATATACATATATATACATATATATACATATATACATATATATACATATATATACATACATACATATATATAGAGAGAGAGATGGAGAGAGAGATAGTTTTAGTTGCCTGCGCGGGTAACCAGATTACGCTACCCGACAACAACACTCCCGCAACCCGTAGCAGAAAAAAAGGACCGACGCGCGGAGATAGCAGCTAGCGAACCCCAATTCGTTGCCGTCCCCACTGAAGCAAAACCCCAGTTCATCACCCTCCCCAGTGATTTTCCCGTTGTCGCGCACCTCCTCCGTCATCACCTCCTCCAATCGCTCCTTCATCACCACCTCCTCTGTCATCATCTCCTTCAATCGCTCCTTCATCCACTCGTGGAGATGATGAGGACGAAGAAAGCCTCGCGGAAATCGTCGATTATGCCTCCGTGGATAAAGAATAGACCGACAGTGGTCGAAATAGACGACGACGACTTCGAAACGCACCAGTTTCAAGCCGACGAGAAGATGGCAACACATGCAGAAGAAGCGGGAAAAGCAGCATCGGCCGCGGAAAGGGAAATACAAGACCAGACTACTCCGACAACTCCGAAAGGGGATAAGAAAGAGGCTACTAAGGCCACAGAAGCGGAAGAAGAGGGGAAAGAAGAAGCTGCAGAAATGGAGAAGGGGTTTGCTGTTGAGACTCCTCAGACAATACAGAAAGAGGTCAAAACAGGAGCTGTGATTGCTACTGAAGGAGATAAGCAAGCTACTTCTTCAACAACTAATACACAAAAGAAAGGAAAAAAAAGAGGAGTTACAGCTCCCCCATGGATCAAACCTCAATTAAAAAGTGCAAAGCGTAGTAAGGTTGCTACTGCTGGTCGTGGAGTCAACAGAGCAACTGAGAAGAAAGAATCTGCACGCAAGAAAGTGGAAAAAGTTGAACAACAAGGTAATGCTCGAGTAACTGAAATTAATGCTTGAGTAACAGAGAGTAATGCTTGAGTAACTGATAGTAATGCTTGAGTAACTGATAGTAATGTTTGAGTAACTGAAATTTATGCTTGAGTAACTATTACATAATGCTTGAGTAACCGAGATTAATGTTGAGTAACCGAGATTAATGCTTGAGTAACTATTACAGAATGCTTGAGTAACTAATAGTAATGTTTGAGTAACTGAAATTTATGCTTAACTATTACATAATGCTTGAGTAACCGAGAGTAATGCTTGAGTAACTGAAATTTATGCTCGAGTAACTATCACATACTGCTTGAGTAATCGAGAGTAATGCTTGAGTAACCGAGAGTAATGCTTGAGTGGAGAGGGTTGTTCAGTTACTCAGCCATTACGTTCATTGTTAATTCGAGTAACTGAAAAAAGCCTGCGAGTAACTGGAAAAGGACTTCGAGTAACTGAACAATGCACGTAATGGTTGAGTAACTGAACTGCGAGATTAATGCTTGAGTAACCGAGAGTAATGCTTGAGTAACTGATAGTAATGCTTGAGTAACTGATAGTAATGTTTGAGTAACTGAAATTTATGCTTGAGTAACTATTACATAATGCTTGAGTAACTGAGAGTAATGTTTGAGTAACCGAGAATAAACTATAAAACAATATTGTTAAGCTAAATACTACATTCTTGGAATAACTCTATTCGTATGCAGGAGAAGAAAGCAAAGGAGATGAGGAGATTACAAATGCAAGTCAGAAACAGAAAGAGACAGAAAAGGCTAACGAGAAAGGTAAGATTGTATGTATTTGTAATTGTTTTAATTTTCAGTTACTTACAGTTTATTAAATTGCTTTTATAAATAAACAATGAGCTCTAACGATAAATTTTGATATGTTTGTAGTTGGAGTAAATAGACTGTACCACAAGTGCTCCTTAAAGAGCTACATCAACACCAGTAAGAGCATGGTTTATACAAAGGAACAACTTATGATGATGAGCTCAACAGCCTTTGCAAACCTCGTAAAGATGCCAAATCTTGCGGTTGACATAGGCTTGTTAGAGGATTTAATAGATAGATATGTCGATGAAGACATATTTCTTCTGGCCAACGGAGAGGAGAGAAGGATGATAGTAGATGACATGGGGATAATTCTAGGTATCCCCAGCAAAGGTATAGAAATAACACAAAGGAAAGATTCTGACATAGTGAAGTCGGTATGGCAAGAGTTTGCCAAGGCGACTTGTAAAAATAGAAATGAAGGTGAGACCTCAAAGAAGTTGAGAGAAAAAGATGTCCTGCATAAGGACAACTTAATAAAACTTTGGCAAGAATATGCCAAGACCAACAATCCAGCGGACAATACAAATATGTGTCGTGCGTGGATGTTGCACCTGCTGGAAACAATCCTAATCCCAGACACTAGCTATTGCACACCAATCTACATTATCCACTACCTAGATGATGTCACTGCCACTGGGTAGATGAATTGGGCAAAGCTGGTGCATGGGAGTATCTTCAAGAATATGAAGATGCTGAAGGGGAATGTACAGCTAAGAAGGAAAGGAGATAAAGGGGCTAATAACACCTTGTACACAACAGGCTGTGTCATGTGCCTATGCGTAAGTGAATAAAATCATATTCATCTACATTGATACAATATTGACTATGGGGGGGCAGTTACATATGCATTATATTTTCTATATATTACATGCAGGTTTGGGCATATGAGATGACAAAGATGGCAAAGCCAACATTCCTTGACTCCAAGCCAAGGATAAAGAAGTGGGTTGCGTCGGTCGAGAAATTGATGGAATTAGGGGCAGTGGACCCTAAGGATGTAAGATTACCTAATCTTTGTTACAAAATCTAATATACAACATAATCATACATGTTTCATTTTGTGACACATTATTTATAATTATATGTTGGACAAGTTTGTCAAATGATAGTGGTAGACCAGGGAGATGATTGGCATGCTGCAAAATCATCGAAGGACATGCCAGAAAAATGTACGCCAACAACCAATGAGGCACCAACAAAGCCAATCATCGAAGAGGGAGACACTCTTGACACCTCCACCCTGGAGACAAGAATCCAAATGTTGGAGGAGGAGCTCAAAATGCATAAGGAGATCTGCACAAGAATAAGTGTTGAGAAATTCACAGAGCTGCAATTGGAGAATAAAAGGCTAGAAGAAAGAATAGCCAAGTTAGAAGAAGAAAATAAAAATCTAAAAAGAAAGTGGGAAGATGAGGGTGACAAATCACAGTCACCTGAAAGTGGATTCAAAGAATTTGTAGAGGGTTTTGCCTCGGTGAATGTAGATGAACCGAAAGACACACCGACAAAGGATGTCGACCCACCGACGAAATGAAGAAGGCTGGCCCTCAGAAGAAAATACATGGAATCGGAAGATCATGGTGAGGACAGGAAAAATGCTGATGAAGAGAAGAAAGAAACAAAAGACAACAGTTATGAACAACCAAAGTCTGCAGAAGATGCAGAATAAAAGAAACAAGAAGAAGGGAGCGAACAGCCGGAGAAGATAGTAGAAGAAGAAGAAGGGCAGAAGAAGCCCAGAAGAAGATTGAAGAAGAAGAAGGCGATGGAAGAACTAAAGATAGGAAGCATATAGAAAAATGTGAAGAAAAGAAGGGAGGAAAAGGTAAGTTTCATCTCCTTTCAAGTATATCATAACTGCAAGTAATGCTTGAGTAACTGAACCTAATGCTTGAGTAACTGCACGTAAGGCTTGAGTAACTGAATATAATGCTTGAGTAACTGAACATAATGAATGAGTAACTGAATGTAATGCTTGAGTAACTGAATGTATTGCTTGAGTAACCGAGAGTAATGCTTGAGTAACTGATATTAATGCTTAAATAACTTGGGAAAAATGAAGATTGATTCTAACATGGATTGCTCTATTGTTGTTGACAGCACAAGATGTCCAATTTCATAGGTTTTGAACATTTCAAAACAAAAGAAACCAAAGAAATTGTCCATCACTTCATGGACAACATAGAAGAAATGTAATAGAATTGGTTATTGTCAAGTGTAAAATGATAAAACATTAATGTTTCAATATCCAACTCGTATGTATAACATCTATAAAAATAATTGGCAGGTCAAAACGAGAATGGAAATTCAGTGAAGACACTTGGTGCACGGGGAAGGACCTCGCCGCCCTCTTGTACAAAGATCAAATGACACAATCACCTGTAAGAAACAAGAACGTAGTGTACCTCTTTGAAATAGATAATTTGGATTGCTAAACTGAGAAAGCTTTTGGTTTTATTCAGGTTCTCAACTGCTTTGTACAAATGCTCAAGGAGAGCATAAGCAAGCGGAGGAAGAAGGGGTTGATGTGGTACTGCATGAGCACTTATGCTCCGGTAAGACAAATAAACTTTGTATACAAATTTACATGAAATTACAGTATAGAAACACAAACTGAAACTTATAGATGTGAATTTTAAACTCTACATTTGCAGCAAAAGCTATCATTTAATATTGAGGACATCACCATGGAGCAGATAGACATGCTATCTCCACAATTCAACGTTCCAATGAAAGATTGGGACGCAATGGACTCAATGTTCACAATACTAAACAACGACAACCACTGGCACTTGTATGAAGTAAGTTTCAGGGATGGAGCACACCGGTCTTATAATTCAATGAGTTGGAGTAGCAACTCAAGAAAAGAATTCAATAGATGGGTAAGTGATCTATAAAAATTAAGTCTATTATAAGTGGATTGAAAGGATTAATGATCTTTAATTGATGATGAATAAATGTCTTGTTTTTTTAATGCAGGTGGGTATAGTGCACGAATTCTTTAGGGGTGCACCGGAAAAGGGAAGCCAGTTGTCGCAGTGGGAATGGGAGTACCTGATCTGCCCACAGCAGGAAGAAGACTCACTTGATTGTGGGATCTTCGTCATGAAGTACCTAGAGTGCCTAGTCAATGGAAAAACTATGGACTTCACCTGCAAAGACATACTGACAATAAGGACTGATGTTTTCAGCGAATGATGGCAAGAGGGCAGCTGCAGCCTCTAAGAGATGATGAAAAAGCTGAAAGCGAAGACATCAAAGAAGGTATATCTGGTGATAACAAGGGAGGAGAAGTTGAAGCTGAGAAACAACAAGAAACAGAGAAGAATGAAGAAACAACAACAAAAATGGATGCAGAACATATCTCAGAGGAAGAAATAGTTACAAGCCTTGATAAATGGCTAAAATAAGAACAATAGCATTCTGTTATTCTATTGTATAAGCTGTGTATAGCTGAATGTACAGCTGCTCTTGAATGTACAGCTGTTAAAAGTCTGAATTTACAATTGATCTTGATGTACAGTTGATCTTGATGTACATGTCATCTTGAACAATATTGATTTTGCCCTTATATTTTGGCTAAATGTACATCTGATTAAAATGAATTATTTATTAGTGTGCTGCAAAAAGACTGAATGTACAGCTGATCCTGAATGCTTCGAATACATTTATGGTGTGAATGCTTATGTTCTTGAATGCTTTAAATACCTTTATGCTTTGAATGTTGTAAGAGTAACTCTGAAACTACTACGAGTAACTGAAAAAACCATGTGAGTAACTGAACTGAAAGTAACAGAATGCTTGAGTAACCGATAGTAATGCTTGAGTAACCGAGAGTAATGCTTGAGTAACCGAGAGTAATGCTTGACTAACTGAAAAAAATGCTTGAGTAACTGACAGTAATGATTGAGTAACTTAACAAACACTTCGATTAACTGAAAAAACCCTGGGATTAGCTCTTGAGTAACTGAGAGTAGTGCTTGGGTAACTGACAGTAATGGTTGAGTAACTTAACAACCGCTCTGAGTAACTGAACAAACAATGCGAGTAACTATCACAACCGCTCCGAGTAACTGAACAAACAATGCGAGTAACTGTCACAACCGCTCCGAGTAACTGAACAAACACTACGAGTAACTCAAATAGCCTGCGAGTAACTAAACAACCCTCTGCGAGTAACTGAACAAACACTACGAGTAACTGAACAACCCTCTACGAGTAACTGAACAAACACTACGAGTAACTATCACAACCATGCGAGTAACTGAACAAACACTGTGAGTAACTGAACAAACACTGCGAGTAACTGAACAAACACTGCGAGTAACTGAACAAACACTACGAGTAACTGAACCAACACTGCGAGTAACCGAACAAACGTTGCGAGTAACTGTATCAGCACTGTGAGTAACTGAACAACTGTGCGAGTAACTGAACAACAAACATGTATTGGTGACAACCATATGAGTAATTGAACCCTATGTGAGTAACTGGACAACCATGTGAGTTACTGAACCCTCTCCGAGTAACTGAAAAAACACTCCAAGTAACTGAAAAAAACTCTGAGTAACTGAAAAAGGACTACGAGTAACTAAAAAACATTGCGAGTATCTATGACAATACTGCGAGTAACTGTGACAATATTGCGAGTAACGAAAAAAATCCTGTGAGTAACTGTAATAGCAGTTAGAGTAACTGCGAAAACACTGCGAGTAACTTTCCTACGAGTAACTATCCTGCGAGTAACTGTCCTACGAGTAACTAAAGAAACACTGCAAATTACTTAAATGATAGTAATGCTTAAGTAACTTATATGTATTTTTTCGCATGCTAACTGAAAGTATATATAATCAGACAAAAACACTACAGCTAAACATTCAAGATTACAACATTCAAAGCATAAAATGTTATATATTATACAACCAGATCAACTATAAAGAAGGTCCATCAACTGAACATAAAAATACAGAAAAATACAGCCAGATCAGCTATAAAGAAGGTCCATCAACTGAACATAAAAATCAAATAGCTCAGGGGGTCGGATCCATCCCTGGCAATACATATCATACACACAATTCCCTCCATTGCAAAGCATAGACATCAAGCCAAAACACACGTTCGTATCTGAGAAGTTCATATCTGTTGTAAATGAGTGAACCTGTAAAGGATTTACCCATGAGTCATTAATAGGTTTTGAGCCCAAGATGGTTGGGGGCGGTATAGATAGTGATGGGGAAGATTATCGACCAAAAGGCTAAGAGAAAAGGGCACCGGTGCATACCTATTTATGGTAGGAAGGCTGGACATAAGAAGAAGCAGTGTCTTCTGCAGATTTTGAGGTGTCCACTGTTGTAGATGAGTCAACCTAAATGGGATTTACAGCTAATCCCGGCGCTGCTTGGTATTTGTCCCTAACAAAGAGCTGATCTGCAGAGTCGTCCGATCCAGAGAATACTTCGTCTCCAGGCATTATGAAGAGCAGAATAAGCTCGGTTGGTGTTTCTAAGAACTGATTTGTGATCCATGTTGTGATAGTCTAGTGATCAGTTGGCTTGAGGAAGATGATCCAACCTTTACGAATATTGAGCTGTGCGATCATCCTTTTCCATCCCTTAGCAGTTGAAAGTGATCCGTTTTTATTCTGCATAAGGGTTATTTGGAATGTCTGGTTTCCGATATGGAAGGTGGTCTTGTCTGGTTTGATGTGAAAATGGAGATGGTTCCATTCTATAGGAAGTTGAATGGATTCCATTGTCTTGTCGTTAATGGTGTAGTTGATGGGCTGGATGAACGGCTCCATGGTAGGCTGTGTTGAGGGTTGTGAGAAAACTAGTAATGGTAGAAGAAGGTAGGTTGTGAAGAAGGTAGGTTGTGAAGAAGTTGGTTGTGAAGAAGGTAGGTTGTTCATGTTGGCATCAACTTAAAGGAAGATGGCAGCAGTGCTCTGTGTTGTTGGTGCTGCAAAGATGGGCAGCAATGCTCTGTGTTGTTGGTGCTGTAAAGATGGGCAGCAGTGCTCTATGCTGTTGGTGTTGCAAAGATGGCAGCAGTGCTCTGTGCTGTTCTGATGACACAACAGTGCTTTGTGCTCTGTGTTTGTGCTTTTACATCGTACAACAGACTCTTATACATATCTTTATAGCTCTGTGCTCTCTTTTCTTCACTTTTCTGGTTCCTTCTTTAATAAAGTTAGTTTTTGAACGCTAGAGTTACTCTTTGTTTTATCACAGTTACTCTTAGTGTTGTCACAGTTACTCATTGTGCTCCTACTATTACTCTTAGTGCTGATACAGTTACTCATTGTGCTCCTACTATTACTGAACAAACACTGTGAGTAACTGAAAAACCCCTACGAGTAATTGAAAAAAGCACGCGAGTAACTGAAAAAACCCTGCGAGTAACTGAAAAAACCCTACGAGTAACTGAAAAAACCCAGCGAGTAACTGAAAAATCCTACGAGTAACTGTGAAACACTACGAGTAACTATGAAAACAATGCGAGTAACTGAACGAGCACTATGAGTAACTCAAATAGCAGTTAGAGTAACTGTGAAAAAAATATGAGTAACTGAAAAACCACTACGAGTAATTGTGACAACCCTACGAGTAACTCTAACAACAATAAGAGTAGTTGTGAAACACTACGAGTAACTATGACATCAATAAGAATAACTGTGACAACACTAAGAGTATCCATTATACACAAAGACAAACACATATTCTTCAAAAAGAATAACAATTGATCAGAAAACATTCTTTGTAACATATTCAGAGCATACATACAACTGCTGGAGCACAAGGTAACACAAAGATAGATTACAAACACAAGTGAAGTACTTAAAAGGTTACAAAATCACTTTCACAAAACTACACAAAAAGAACAACCCCATTATAGATTTGAACATGCCTCACTGACACACTGGTCAACTACAAACTCCACTAAAAAAGATAGAACCACATATACATCAATAGCAGTAGCAACATCACCAGAACACGAGCAGTAGAAATAGTAGCAGCAAATCCCAATCATAGAATGCACTACTTCTTAGGACAGTTCATGCTGTCATGGTTAACACCAAACTCTAAGCAATTCTTGCACTGCCTCTCTCTTTTAGACTGGGCAATCTCAACTCCAGATTTAAACCTCGCATCTCTGAATTTGGGTCTCCCCTTAGTTTTGCAAACATTGGGGATATGAACCTTGACATCGGAAGAAGAAGTTGTATTTGAAGCAGTTACACCAGCACCTGCATCTGTACAAGTATCAGCGAGATCCAATTCTAGCAGCTCCTTTCGCAAGGCTAGCAGTTTTTCATGGCAAATATCTACAGTGTTGTTCCTACACGCTATGTTCATAATCGAATTGCAGGCAGAAACAAGCTTAAGAGTCCTCCCAGTGGATAGATGACTAACTGACGCTTTGTCAAAAATCAAAGGATGTTCTTTGTAGCCTTTGGTCCACCTCTCATATATGTATGGCTCGGGAAGAGTGCAAAAGTCACGACTCTTCAAATAAGACAGGATGTGCCTGCAAGGGATACCTTTGAATTCCAACATGTAACAGTTGCAATAAACAATCTCACTCGACGGCTTTTTCTTCAAGATGCGGGCAGATCCAAGGCCACCAACACGATACACTTCAAACACACCTTCTGAAGCTTCCTTTACATTATATATCATGCTTTGATGAACCTCACTCTGAAAGATCTTAAAAATTGACTTTGTGTATATACCTCTCATCTGCTCCTCCAGAGGCCACAGTGATGACAAAGGGAGATTACTATACTCGTCTTCAAAGTCTTTGAAATTTTCAATCTCCCGTACATGAGAGTAAGCAGTCTCCAATGAGCATACAAGTTCAAATAGAGTCTTCTTACTATTCACATGGCTTCTAATGAACGCATTCAAGCTCTCGCTCCTTTGCGTTGTCCTCGTGCCTGCGAAGAAGGAAGACTGCATATAGCATGGAACCCAATCTGAACGCATCGCATACATGTCAGACAACCAAGTAATGGATGAGAGACCATACTCCTCAACAACAGAATGCCACCTCTCTTCAAATATACTGACATCATCCACATTCCACACGCAATCATTCAAGGAGCTTATGATATGCTCCTTGTTAGGAAGACCACCAAGCTTAGAGGGAAGCTTTTGTAGGATGTGCCAGCTGCAGAACCGATGCTTGCAATTTGGAAAAATAGTAAGGATAGAAGCATTCATAGCCGGGTCTTGATCGGTTATGATGGACACCGACTCTTTGCCAAAACAAAGTAGATATTGCTTGAAAACCCAGGCAAATGACTCGTACTTCTCGTCAATCATAAGAGATGAAGCAAACAAGACCGTCTTACGATGGTGATCAACACCACCAAACATTCCAAAAACCATCGAATACTTGTTGGTGCGGTAGGTGGTGTCAAAAACAATCGCATCTCCAAACAACCCGCAATCTTCAACAGAAATAGGATCAGCCCAAAACAGATGAGTCAAGCAACAATCAGGATCGTTTTGGTATGTATAGAAGAATTTCTAATCGAGTACCTTAAACTTGGAAAACCGATCCAAGACCATGTCGACGTCGTACTTAGCCGACTCTTTCCTCTTGCTACTGATGTGTCCATGAGCTTGTCTGCTAGTAAATGTCAGATTTTCATAGCCACCAGACTCAGATGCCATCAATGCAATTTGTCTCGATACAGGTATGTTAGCTTGGCTCATGGAAGAAAGCATTTCTTTTTGAGTTTCATCAAGAGATGAGTTACACTTCAGGTAACGGAGATGTGCATCATCAACAAGATCGTGGTTGTGTTCCTCAACAAAGGCAGTCACAACCCACGTGGATGAGGACTTGTCTAGTGTGAATCGGATCATGGCTCCACAACCACACCTCTTCACAGATCGCTTGTGCTTCTTAGATAGATTTTCCTACAACTTACCCACTTCATCACAAATGGGGCTCAGAAGCCCTCTTGACCTCTTAGAATGGCCCATTGTACCCTGCCTGTCACAAACCAGATCTTTGGCAACGAGAATCTTAGTTCCCCGTTCATGCATGTTGTCATCTTTCCTGATATTAAAACCAATCATGCCAGCGTAGCTAGAATAGAATGAGATAGCTTCATCTAAACTTCCAAAGTGGAGACCAATTTTAGGAACTGTAGCTGGCGGCAGAGTGGAAGCACCAACAGAAGGATAAGAATTAGCATTATCATTATCAAGGCCAACATTTGAATTGGCAGCATCTGTATCAAGGCTGGGATCCATTACAACGTCTGGCAGTAACTCAACAGTACAGAGGAGTAAACCTGAAACAGCAGAGAGTAACTCTATCAGGCCGAAGAGTAACTCATCATAACAAACGAGTAACTGAAGGAAGATTTGTATTCCAAATTACAAATCAGAATAAAATAGATTTCCAAGTTGAACATAAACACTTAAATTGAAAAAGAAAATACAGATAGGAAACTTGTACAAATAATTTTATATGTAGATTTTCAAGTGAGCTTCACAATAGCAGAAAAAAAGGCAAGGATTTGAAAAAGCTACTACATCTGGTACATGTCGTCGAAGGCATGAATTAATAAAACAAGGCCAGGCGAGGTCCATAGAGGCGCAATTCTCAAATAAGTCGACAAAGGTGTAATGACATAGTACCTTAATAGAGAGAAGAATTGATCAAAACTACTGCTTGAGAAGTTCTGCAAGCATTCGCTTGACCTATCCTGGAGCGTCGCCGCACCTTTGAGGTGCCTAGGGCGTCACTGCAGGCCGCTGGAGGTAGCCAGAGCAAGGCTGAGTAGGGGAGGTTGTCGCGAACAGGCAAGAGAGAAAAAGGACAATGGAGAATGGTTCCCTTCTAGGTCAGGTGCCACTTTCATATTGAGGCACTGCCCTACAGGAAAGATGGGCAAGATGCAATAGTCGTGCCGTCAATGTAGCTTAGGAAGCAATCACTATGCAGTTGGGGGCAATGCAGGGTGATATGGCTTGACGACAGAATAGCCTGTATGGAAGCGCCTTTCGCATCGGATTGGCGACGATAATGAGCACCGCGGAGACGGAGATTCAAGGCCGCCTGCACCGGGTAACGAAACTAAATTACCCCTACGGTAATGATGGGCAAGATGCAATAGTCGCGCCGTCAATGTATCTTAGGAAGCAATCACTATGCAGTTGGGGGCGAAGCAGGGCAAAGCAGATATGGCTTGATGGTGGAATAGCCTGAATGGAAGCGTCGTTCGCGTCAGATTGGCGACGAGAATGGACGCCACGCAGACGAAGAATCAAGACCGTGTGTGGGGCGAAGCAGATATGGCTTGAAGGCGGAATAGCCTGAATGGAAGCGTCGTTCGCGTCAGATTGGCGATGAGAATGGGCGCCGCGCAGACGGAGAATCAAGACCGCGTGTGACGGGTAGCGAGGGTAAGTTACCCGCACGGGTAACAAATATTTAGCCTTTAGCCATATATATATATATATATATATATATATATATATATATATATATACATATATATATATGTACACACACACATACATATATATATAGAGAGAGAGAGAGAGTCAGGCTAGAATACACTCGAGTGTACATATCACATCGTACACCCCAATGGTATTTGCCTATCTAGACCATGTTTTTCTAAAATCTAATCCATTGATCTTCATTATTACAATAATAATAGGCTACATACAAAATTTGAACTCATTTGGATGAGTGTATGCCACTCATCCAAGGACAACAAAATCAACACACAAAACTAATTTGAAATGCATGATTTTTGCCTCCTTTAAATGCATGACCTATAAGTGTCCAAATGAGCTAAAATTTATTATATAGTATGTTCTTAAAATAATTAAGAAGATCTACAGTTTAGATTTTTCAAAAAGTTACTGTATCTTCAAAATGACTGAGGTGTACGGTGCCTCTGGTACACTCGAATGTACACTAGCCTGACTCTCTCTCTCTCTCTCTCTCTCTATATATATATATATATATATATATATATATATAGAGAGAGAGAGAGAGAGAGAGAGAGAGAGAGAGAGTCAAGCTAGAATATACTCAAGTATATCCAGAGCAGAATACACTCAAATAGTTTTTCATGATGCAACATTTTTTTAATCTAATCCATTGATCTTCTTAAACATCTTGTGAATATCTCTTATATGAAATTCAGACCCATTTGTACATTTATAGGTCATGTTATAAATACCACAAAAATAATACATTTCAAATTAGTTTCGTGCGTCAATTTTGTTGCCTTCCTACACTCATCTAAACTGGCTCAAATTTTGTATGTAGCCTAATTATAGTATTACAATGAAGATCAATGATTTACATTTTGTAAAAAAATAGTCTTGATATGCAAACACCACTTGAGTGTACCGTGTGATCTATACACTCGAGTATATTCTAGCCTGACTATTGAGAGAGAGTCATGCTAGAATACACTCTAGTGTAGAGATCACACCGTACAACCCAATGGAGTTTGTCTATCTAGACGATTTATTTGCAAAATCTAATCTTTTGATCTTCATTGTTATAATAATAATAGACTACATAGAAAATTTGAGCCTTTTTGAATGAGTGTAAGCCACTCATCTAAGGACAATAAAATCGATACACATAACTAATTTGAAACGTATAATTTTTGCATCTTCTAACTTTATATATATATATATATATATATATATATATATATTATATATATATATATATATATATATATATATATATATATATATATATATATATATATATATATAGTCAGGCTAGAATACACACGAGTGTATAGATCACATCGTACACCTCAATGGTATTTACCTATTTAGGACATATTTTTACAACATCTAATTCATTTATTTTCATTATTACAATATTAATAAGCCTCATACAAAATTTGACCCCATTTGATGAGTGTAAGTCACTCATCCAATGACAACAAAATTGACACACGAAACTAATTTGAAATGCATAAATTTTGTCCCCATTGGATGCATGACCTGCAAGTGTCTAAATGATCTGAAATTTATTATGTAAGATGTTCCTAAGATATTTAAAAAGTTCAATGGTTCAATATTTTATAATAACTACTTCATGATGGAAAACAATTGAGGTGTATAGCCTCTCCGGTACACTCAAGTGTATTCCAGCTTCAATCTCTCTCTCCCTCCCTTTCTCTCTCTCTCTCTCTCTCTCTCTCTCTCTCTATATATATATATATATATATATATATATATATATATATATATATATATATATATATATATATATATATATATATATATATATATATAGACACACACACATATGTATACATATACATATATATACATATACATATATATACATATACATATATATACATATGTGTATGTATGTATGTATACATATATGTATATATATATATATATATATATATATATATATATGAATCAGGTAAATATATTCTGACTACCCCTACAATTGTAAGAGGTCAAGAGTTACATATAGCCCCATGCTAGCTATACAACACGTACGTGAGCAACTCACACATCTATCTAATTCATAGTCTCTTTTTTACACTTCTACAATTTTTCACAACAGTAGTACTCACACTCCTAACTACGCCTCCATGCTTGCAGGCATTTCTTTCAGTCCAGATATGAAAGCACAAGGCAGCCAACAAGAGCATCTTGTTCTCAACATTGCCACATCGCTTTACCGTCTTCTTAGTGTCTTCAATCAGCTCAATCCGCAGGTGGAACTCCTTACCAACTTTTCCCACACATCCCTAGTGAAATTGTAGTCCACAAACAGATGGTTATGGGACTCCTCCTTCTCTTTGCATAGTAAACAAATAGCAAAAGTATTGTTGTTCCATTTTTTCTTTGTCCAAAGTCGCTAAGGCACCATGTAAGATCTTGACGACGCACACAGACTGTTTAGGAACGTGCTTTCCAGCCCATATTTGCTCCATTATCCCATCTTTTTCATCTCTCATCCTTGTGATTTCCCATAAATCAGCTTTTGGATTTATCATTTGCCACTCGCCTGTATGACTCATAGTAAAAAGGTGCTTCACCTGCGGTCATAAGCTCCTCATCATTTGAATAGTACGCGTCATACCTTCTCAGGTTCTTGGCTGGAAATCCAGCCCTTGTGGATATCTATCTCTCATCCATCTTTCCCATACGGAGCCACATGTTTGGTACAAATTGATTCTCTTTAGTGTCCCCCACCTGGCAATATCTTGAGGAGTTTTCATTTACAAACCACCTTCATCCTTTAGTAAGGCCAGCCTAGCATAGCGCATAGGATGAAACTCACCCGCCCAGATGAAGTTTGCCATTTTCATTTCCATCCTGTCAAGCACAACTCCCGGTATCTCGCCTTGTTGCACCCAGAAGATGAGAAGGCCCTCAATAGCTGCTCTAATAAGAGATGCTCGTCCAGCCATAGATGTCTTTTGAGTAGGCCAATGTGCAATCATTTCATCCAGTCTATCAATGCATTCAGCAAAATATTTGACTTGTAAATTGTTGCATGCAAGCGGGAAACCCAGATATTTAGTTGGGAACTTGCCCAATTCCACACCCATGGCTTCTTGTAGTTTGTTCTCCATCTGGTGACAGTTCTTTGAGAGATAGAGTTGAGTTTTATTCACATTAATCCGTAGCCCCGTCTTCTCTCCAAAATCTCCAAGAAATTTTTTCAGCTCCAGTAGCATATCAACTTTAGCCTCCAAGAACAGAAGAACGTCATCAACAAAAATAAGGTGGCTCATTACCTTCATCCCGTGGACTGTGTATGCTTTAATCAGTTTTCTATCTTCAGCTTCCTTCAACTTCCTTATAAAGTATTCCATGACTAAAGTAAAGAGAAGTGGTGAGAGAGGATCACCTTGTCATAGCCCATTACTTCCTTTGAACATACTAGTCGATGTGCCATTTACAAGAATTGAAAAAATCATTGTGCTAACACATTGTTGCATCCATTCTATCCATGTTTTGGAGAAGCCCATCTATTGCATGATCCACCACACCTTTTCCCATCTTATGCTGTCATAAGCCTTGGACACGTCAAGCTTTAAGCAAGCTTTTCGACTACCTCTCATCACTTTAAAATCAGCTAAGAACTCATTAGCAAGAAGGGCACAGTCGCTAATACTCCTACCAGTGATAAAAGCTCCTTGGTTTTCAGAAATAAAGAAAGGAAGGACCAACTTCAACCTGGTAGCTAGAATTTTTGCTATGGTCTTGTATTGGATGGAACAACAAGCAATATGTCTGAAATTAGTAAGAGATGCAGTAATCTTCTTCTCTGGGATGAGGACCAGAAAGGCATGATTGACTTGTCTCACCATGTTACCTCCCTCTAGGAACCATCTAACGTATTTTAGAATATCATCTTTGTTTGTATCCCAAGAAGTTCTATAGAAGAAAGCATTAAATCCGTCTGACCCGGGAGATTTATTGCAGCCTATACTCCATAAAGCATCTTTGACTTCCTGTTCAGTAACCTCCCTTGTAAGAATATTATTGTGGGTGCTTAAGAGCTTGAACTTCCAGTCTATGTCTTCCTCTTCCTCCTTAACAACATAGTTTTTGTTGTAAAGCTCACTGTAGAATTGCACAACTTGGTCTTCAATGTCTTCTTGTTTATTAACCACGTGCCCGTCTTGATCAATCAACTCATAGATGATGTTGGAAGCCTCCCTTTTCCTCATTGCTGTATGGTAGAGTTTTGTGTTCCTGTCACCATCTTCCATCCATTTTTCTCTGCTTCTCTGCCAATAGAATTTTTCTTCTACCTTTTTTAAGTCCTCAAGCATCATCCACAATTCTCGATCCTTCTTTATTAGTTCATTATTGAGCGAATCAGCCAACATAAGCTTCCTCACATCGTTGCACTCCTTTTTTGTCACCGAGATCAGGTTGGGAATATTGACCTTCTCCTACGCCCACTTCTTTAAGGTTGACTTCAAAAGAGATAGCTTCCTAGCAAAAACAAACATGGGATTCCCATGTATATGTGTACCCCATACTTCCTTAAGTATATCATCAAAGCCCTTCCACTCAGCCCAGTAGTTAAGAAATCTGAACGGTCTTCGTTTTTGTTTTTTCTCAATGATCTGGACAAGAAGCGGGGCATGATCACTTAGCTTAGAGCCACCTGCCTTCACTTGTACATTAGGAAAGAGTTTTAACCATTCCTCATTAACCAATACTCTGTCAAGTTTGCTTGCTATTCTGTCTTCTGGATCTTGTTCATTGTTCCATGTGAAGAGGTCTCCACCTGTCATGGGTAGTTCTGTCAGCTCCGCTTTATCAATGGCCCTATTAAAGGCATCAATCATAGAACGTAGCGCATGTCTGCCCCCTATCTTCTCACCCTGTAATTTGACATTGTTGAAATCACCAATCACCATCCACAATGTCGTCATCTGTGTAGAAATCAATGCTAGATCATGCCAGAGTTTTGTCCTTCTCTTTGCATCATTATGAGGATACACTGCTATCAGACACATGTGCAAGCCTACTACATTCTTGCATTCTAAAGTAATGTGTTGGTCAGACATCATCAACACAGTCATCTGCCATGCGTTGGGCTTCCACGCCACACACACCCTAGCCAGTTCAGAATGTGGGAGGTTAGATACATGTTCCCAGCCTTGTGGAAACAAGTACCCAATACTCTGTTTATTATTCTCCTTAATCTTGGTTTCAACTAAAGCTGCAATAGAGGACCCATTATCACCAATCCATTCACGGATTTCCTTTTTCTTGTCCCTGTCGCACCCCCCTTGGATATTCCACATGATAATAGACATATTTAAGGGTTCTTGTTTGCCCGTGTACGCTTGGGCTGCTCCTTCTTCTTGTTGCCTTCTTTCTTCTTCTTTGGTTCCACTTGTTCAGGCTCTTCAACCTCCGACTCGCTGAGAGCTTCAAACCTATTGGTAGAGTCAAGGATAGACCCCACCACTGGTGTTTTAGGGATTCCACTTATAGTCTTCCTTTTGGATGCGGGGGTGAATTCCCCATCCTCCTTCTGATTTGCATCAGCAACGTTGCTATTTTCGACTTTGCCCACTGCATTGTCTATAGGCACAACATGTTGCTCATTCAGATTTTCCTTCTCTTCAGTTCTTACCTCAGCAGCCATTGTCGTCTTCTCAACTGCAGCAGATTGCTCGTTCTTCTCTTCAGCACTGACCTTGAAAGTTGTTGCCCCTTCATCTTGCTTTGTGTTTGAGCCAACCCTCTTGGTCTTCTCAACCCAAATCTTTTGCGAGTTGTTTGAGTCAACCCTCCTTTGCTTGGTATTCTCCTGTTCGCCAGTACACGCCCCCTCCGGATGGCCGAAGGCCTTGCACAAGCTGCACTTGGGCGGCTTGTGGTCGTATAAGATCCTCACCGGTATGGCCTCCCGTCCTCTGACGTTCAGCCAGACCTGCTCGGTCAAATTCTCATCAGCCTTGAGCTCCACCAGGAACTCGCAAAATATGTATGTATATATATATATATATATATATATATATATATATATGTATATGTATGTATGTATATGTATGTATGTATATATGTATGTATGTATATATATGTATGTATATATGTATGTATGTATGTATATGTGTGTGTGTGTCTATATATATATATATATATATATATATATATATATATATATATATAGAGAGAGAGAGAGAGAGAGAGAGAGAGTTAAGCTGGAATACACTCGAGTATACCGGAGGCTCTATACACCTCAATCATTTTCCATCATACAACAATTATTTTGAAAATCTAAACCATTGATCTTCCTTAGGATCTTAAGAACATACTATATAATAAATTTGAACTCATTTGGACACTTATAGGTCATGCATCTAAAGAAGGTAAAAATTATGCATTTCAAATTAGTTTTGTGCGTTGATTTTGTTGTCCTTGGATGAGTGACTTACACTCATCCAAATGGGCTCAAATTTTGTATGTAGTCTATTATTATTATAAAAATGAAGATCAATGGATTAGATTTTGTAAAAATATGGTATAGATAGGTAAACACTATTGGGGTGTATGGTGTGATCTGTACACTCGAGTGTATTCTAGCATGACTCTCTCTCTATATATATATGGCTATTCACTTGTTGCCCGCGCAGGTAGATAACACAAGTTACCCGTGTGAAGAAGCGGTGGCATCACTTTATAATTATCTAGAAATATTGGTCCATTGGCATCACTTTGTAATTATAGGGAAGTATTGGTTCGGTGGCATGACGTGTAAATATGCAACACGTATTGATTTGTTAGTTTATGGACCAGATCTGTAATTCATTTTGACCGCACCTGCTGGAGAAGTGACAAAATGAGATCACGATGGGGGATGGTAGAATGGGATTAGAGTATTTTATAATATTTCTCATTGAATCACATATCACGTTAAATCCAATCCCCATAGAAAAAGAGAGATGAACAAATATTATTTTCTAATTGATCATGTACCAACTTGAAGCATACCCATGCCCAGCGTAATGAGTTTAAAACTATTATAGTGGTGTCCTTTTGTGGAGAGAAATAAACACGAGAAATAGAATGACACTTTCAAGTTGTATTACACAACGTCTTCTTTAGTTACAAATTTCTTCTTCCCATTACATATTCTCTGTTCTCATTACAAATTCTCTGTTCCCATTACATATTCTCTGTTCTCATTTTGTAATACAAAAAAGTAAAATGTAATGTGTATACTGATGACGGATACTGAGTTATAGTGACAAGTAAAGTAAGATGACAATCTGTAATATGAAAGAAAGATTTATAATCTGAACAAATAATTTGTAATAGAAAGGAAACAAATGTAAACAAGGATGACATTTTGTAATTAGAATAGATAATCTAAAACAAAGTAAATAGCAAAGAGTAAATGTAATACACGTAGAAAAAATGTAACACAAAAGAACACATTATAACTAAAATAAACATTTCATAATTCCAAAAACTAAAATATAATGTGTATTCTGACGATGTATACTGAATTATAGCGACAAGTAAGGTAAGATGGGATTCTGTAATAAGAAAGAAAGGTGTGTAATCAGAACTGATAATTTGTAATGGAAAGGAAACAAATGTAAACAAGGATGAAATTTTATAATCTTGATTACATTTGTTTACAAATGTAGATTGCATTATACACTTTTTGTAATATACAATATATCTACGGTCCTTATTACAGTTTCTGTAATATACAACATATCTACTGTCTTTGTTACAACATATCTACGGTCCTTGTTACAAAGTAACATCACTATATATATATATATATATATATATATATATATATATATATATATATATAGAGAGAGAGAGAGAGAGAGAGAGAGAGAGTCAGGCTAGAATACACTCGAGTGTACGGATCACACGAATACACTCAAGTGTGTTTGCATATCAATATTATTTTTTGCAAAATAATGTAAATCGTTGATCTTCACCGTCATCCTATAAATAGGCTACATACAAATTTTGAGCCACTTTGGATGAGTGTAAGTCACTCATCCGAGGGCAACAAAATCAACGCGCGAAACTAATTTAAAATGCATAATTTTTGCGGTCTTCATAACATGAGCTATACATATCCAAATGTGCTCAAATTTTGCGTATGAGTTGTTCATGAGATGTTTAAGAAGATCAATGGATTAGATTTTCAAAAAAAAATATTGCATCATGAAAAACTACTTGAGTGTATTCCGCTCCGGATACACTCGAGTGTATTCTAGCCTGACTCTCTCTCTCTCTCTCTCTCTCTCTCTCTATATATATATATATATATATATATATATATATATATATATATATATATATATATATATATATATGATCGAGTCTTTGGTTCCTTGGATTCAGGCTTACCTAGACCCTAACCTGACCCATATTAAAATGCAGGACTAAGGCCGCGACCCTTGTCCACCCATAGAAAATTGTGGATCGGGTACAGTCGGGTTCCATGGGTCCGGCTGTGGGTCGAGTCGGGTTGAACTGAACCCAATGCTCAACCCTAACTGGTACCATTATTACACTGCTCTTGATATTAACATCACTTTTGAGTTGGAAATGAGTTCTAGGGGTAAGTCAGATCCCCTCCCAACACTTAATTAGCTTATGGTTCATTCTTCCAAGGATTTTAATAAGCTTATGAAGCTACGAAAAGTACCCATGATTTCTTACAAATACGGAGGTTCTTCCCGTAGTCAGAATATGACACTCTACTTTCTAATAGGTCAGTGGATATATCATTAATAAGATTTTGCATTTTTAGTACGGAGAGAAGGACCTTGTTATTTAGATTCTAGTGAGTACGATCATATACTTCGTGGGACATGCAAGGACTCTATTATAGTATTCTAAATTAGAGTATTCCCAAACAAAATTTATGACCTTAGTTAAAAGTCACTTTTCCATCTTCACTCAAAATTGGTGTTGCAAAACACTTTATTTTTGCTGAATTAATTTCACTTGATAGTCATTTGAACTTATGCATATATTTTTGTTTTGAATACGAAAGTTTCACCACCTCTATTTTAATCTGCTAGTTAGCACACATGTGACATGCACATTGACAAAAGTATTAGTTAATTTCTGCTAGATATCAATAATCAAATAAATTTCTTGTGAGGCCAACCTCCTCCTTCTTTAGTTTCCTTATGAGGTACCTGGCAGTCTGTACAACAAGTTCCCCTCCCTAAAATGGAAAATCTCCTTTGGATTGCTAGTTAGGATTTTGTTTACATCAATTAGAACATAAATGAAGCCCACTACAGACCCCACTCCGATGTTCTTGGGAGAGGATTTGCCACTGGATAGGGCAATCCACAGACCGCGACCGTGACCGCGAGTTGACCTCGTCGTTATACTTCTCCAGCCACTCGGTAACCTAAACGGCTACCCACCTCCCTATCTCTTCTCTTCTCCCTCCAAAATCACGACACCCCCTACAGGAAGCTGCCACCGCAACAGGAAGCAAAATATTCTTCGCTCAAGATGAAGAAACGCCTCATTGCCATTAGATACATGTTCCCAGTCTTGTGGATATAGGTACCCAATACTCTGTTTATTATTCTCCTTAATCTTGGTTTCAACTAAAGCTGTAATAGAGGGCCCATTAGCACCAATCCATTCACAGATTTCCTTTTTCTTGTTCTTGTCACACCGCCCTTGTATGTTCCACATGATAATAGACATATTTAAGGGTTCTTGTTTGCCCGTGTACGCCTGGGCTGCTCCTTCTTCTTGTTGCCTTCTTTCTTCTTCTTTGGTTCCACTTGTTTAGGCTCTTCAACCTCTGACTCACTTAGAGCTTCAAACTTTTTGGCAGAGTTAAGGATAGACCCCACCCCAGGTGTTTTAGGGATTCCACTGATAGTCTTCCTTCTGGATGCGGGGGTGAGCTCCCCATACTCCTTCTGATTTGCATCAGCAACGTTGCTATTTTTGACGTTGTCCACTGCATTGTCTATAGGCACAACAAGTTGCTCGTTTAGATTTTCCTTCTCTTTAGCTCTTACCTCGGCAGCCATTGTCATCTTCTCAACTGCAGCAGATTGCTCGTTCTTCTCTTTAGCACTGACCTCGGCAGCCGTTGCCCCTTCATCTTGCTTTGTGTTCGAGCCAACCCTCTTGGTCTTCTCAACCCAAATCTTTTGCGAGTTGTTTGAGTCATCCCTCCTTTGCTTGGTATTCTCCTGTTCGCCAGTACACGCCCCCTCCGAATGGCCGAAGGCCTTGCCCAGACTGCACTTGGGCGGCTTGTGGTCGTATAAGATCCTCACCGGTATGGCCTGCCATCCTCTGATGTTCATCCATACCTGCTCGGTCAAATCCTCATCAGCCTTGAGCTCCACCAGGAACTCACAGAATATATATATATATATATATATATATATATATATATATATATATATATATATATATATATATAGGGAAACGATCCTGTGAGAAACATATCTGGTGAGAGCATGAGAGGCATTTGAATAACTCTCCACATAGATCAATTTTTTCATAATCCAACCGTACATATTATAAGTATACCTTAGTATCTACCTTCCTATAAAATTTTATCACCATCCAATTTGTAGATCATTCACAACACCCAAATATTTTTTGACGCTCTATATTGAATTCTAGGCTGACCGTTGGATGTAAAAAGTGTATATTGTATATATGGATATGTAAACAATGTCTGATTGCAATGATTTTTTGTGACAAGGTAAATAAAATGATGTATTTTCCATCTATACAGTTGGATTTTAAAAAATATTTACGAATTTGTAGTTATTCAAATGCCTCTCATGCTCTCATCGTAGGATGTTTCTCACTGGATCGCTACCCTGTATGTATATATATGTATGCATATATATATGTATGTATATATGTATGTATGTATATATATGTATGTATATATGTATATATATATATATATATAGAGAGAGAGAGAGAGAGTTAAGTTGGAATACACTCGAGTGTACCAGAGGCTCTATACACCTCAATCATTTTCCATCATACAACAATTATTTTGAAAATCTAAACCATTGATCTTCCTTAGGATCTTAAGAACATACTATATAATAAATTTGAACTCATTTGGACACTTATAGGTCATGCATCTAAAGAAGGTAAAAATTATGCATTTCAAATTAGTTTTGTGTGTTGATTTTGTTGTCCTTGGATGAGTGACTTACACTCATCTAAATGGACTCAAATTTTGTATGTAGTCTATTATTATTATAACAATGAAGATCAATAGATTGGATTTTGTAAAAAATATGGTATTAATAGGTAAACACTATTGGGGTGTACGGTGTGATCTGTACACTCGAGTGTATTTTAGCCTGACTCTCTCTCTCTATATGGCTATTCACTTGCTGCCCGCGCGGGTAGATAACACAAGTTACCCGTGTGAAGAAGCGGTGGCATCACTTTGTAATTATCTAGAAATATTGGTCCAGTGGCATCACTTTGTAATTATAGGGAAGTTTTGGTCTGGTGGCATGACGTGTAAATATGCAACACGTATTGATTTGTTGGTTTATGGACCACATCTGTAATTCATTTTGACTGCACCTATTGGAAAAGTGACAAACTGAGATCACGATGGGGGATGGTAGAATGGGATTAGAGTATTTTATAATATTTCTCACTGAATCACATATCACGTTAAATCCAATCCCCATAGAAAAAGAGAGATGAACAAATATTATTTTCTAATTGATCATGTACCAACTTGAAGCATACCCATACCCAGCGTAATGAGTCTAAAACTATTATAGTGGTGTCCTTTTGTGGAGACAAATAAACACATGAGAAATAGAATGACACTTTCAGATTGTATTACACAACGTCTTCTTTAGTTACAAATTTCTTCTTCCCATTACACATTCTCTGTTCTCATTACAAATTCTCTGTTCCCATTACAAATTCTCTGTTCTGATTTTGTAATACAAAAAACTAAAATGTAATGTGTATACTGATGACGAATACTGAGTTATAGCGACAAGTAAAGTAAGATGACATTCTGTAATATGAAAGAAAGATTTGTAATCCGAACAGATAATTTGTAATGGAAAGGAAACAAACATAAACAAGGATGACATTTTGTAATTAGAATAGATAATGTGAAACAAAGTTAATAGCAAAGAGTAAATGCAATACACGTAGAAAAAATGTAATACAAAAGAACACATTATAACTAAAATAAACATTTCATAATTCCAAAAATTAAAATGTAATGTGTATTCTGACGACGTATATTGAATTATAGCGACAAGTAAGGTAAGATGGGATTCTGTAATAAGAAAGAAAGGTGTGTAATCAGAACTGATAATTTGTAATGGAAAGGAAATAAATGTAAACAAAGATGACATTTTGTAATCTTGATTACATTTGTTTACAAATGTAGATTGTATTATACACTTTCTGTAATATACAATATATCTACGGTCCTTATGACAGTTTCTGTAATATACAACATATATACTGTCCTTGTTACAACATATCTACGGTCCTTGTTACAAAGTAACATTATATATATATATATATATATATATATATATATATATATATATATATATATATATATGATCAAGTCTTTGATTCCTTGGATTCAGGTGCTTACCTAAACCATAATCCGACCCATATTAAAATGCAGGCCTAAGGTCGAGGCCCTTGTCCACCCATAGAAAATTGTGGATCAGGTATAGTCGGGTTCCATGGGTCTGGCTGTGGGTCGGGTCGGGTTGAACCGGACGCAATGCTCAACCCTAACTGGTGCCATTATTACACTGCTCTTGATATTAACGTCACTTTTGAGTTGGAAATGAGTTCTAGGGGTAAGTCACGTCCCCTCCCAACACTTAATTAGCTTATGATTCATTCTTCCAAGGATTTTGATAAGCTTATGAAGCTACCAAAAGTACCCATGATTTCTTACAAAGACCGAGGTTCTTCCCGTAGTCAGAATATGACACTCTACTTTCTAATAGGTTAGTGGATATATCATTAATAAGATTTTGCATGTTTAGTACGGAGAGAAGGACCTTGTTATTTAGATTCTAGTGAGTACGATCATATACTTCGTGGGACATGCAAGAACTCTATTATAGTATTCTAAATTAGAGTATTCCCAAACAAAATTTATGACCTTAGTTAAAAGTCACTTTTCCATCTTCACTCAAAATTGGTGTTGCAAAACACTTTATTTTTGCTGAATTAATTTCACTTGATAGACATTTGAAGTTATGCATATATTTTTGTTTTGAATACGAAAGTTTCACCACCTCTGTTTTAAGCTGCTAGTTAGCACACATGTGACACGCACATTGACAAAAGTATTAGTTAATTTCTGCTAGATATCAATAATCAAATAAATTTATTGTGAGGCCAACCTCCTCTCCTTTAGTTTCTAGTTTCCTTATGAGGTTCCTGGCAGTCTGTGCAACAAGTTCCCATCCCTAAAATGGAAAATCTCTTTTGGATTGCTAGTTAGGATTTTGTTTACGCCAATTAGAACATAAAATGAAGCCCACTGCAGACCCCACTCCGATGTTCTTGGGACAGAATTTGCCACTGGATAGGGCAGTCCACAGACCGCGACCGCGAGTTGACGTCGCCGTTATACTTCTCCAGCCACCCGGTAACCTAAACGGCTACCCGCCTCCCTATCTCTTCTCTTCTCCCTCCAAAATCACGGCACCCCCCTACAGGCAGCCGCCACCGCAGCAGGAAGCAAAATATTCTTCGCTCAAGATGAAGAAACGCCTCATTGCCGTTGGATTCGAGGGCTCCGCCAACAAGATTGGGGTCGGTGTGGTCACTCTTGACGGCGACATCCTCTCCAACCCGCGTCACACCTACATCACCCCGCCTGGTCATGGCTTCCTCCCTCGCGAGACCGCTCACCACCACCTGGAGCACGTCCTCCCGCTCCTCCACACCGCCCTCCAAGAGGCCGGCATCGGGCCCGAGGACGTCGACTGCCTCTGCTATACCAAGGGCCCAGGCATGGGCGCGCCGCTCCAGGTCGCTGCCGTGGCCGTGCGCGTGCTCTCGCTGCTCTGGGGGAAGCCCATCGTCGCCGTGAACCACTGCGTCGCGCACATCGAGATGGGGAGGATCGTCACCGGCGCCGTGGACCCGGTGGTGCTGTATGTCAGCGGAGGAAACACGCAGGTCATCGCTTATAGTGAAGGCAGGTACAGAATTTTTGGGGAGACCATTGATATCGCCGTGGGGAATTGCCTAGACAGATTCGCGAGGGTCCTCAATCTCTCCAATGATCCTAGTCCAGGGTACAACATCGAGCAGGTACCATTTCCAGTTCCACTGTGTTGCAAGTGAATCCTTATGGCTGCAGACTCCCATGGACTTTATCAATCGGTGTACTGAAAGTACATTTGACGGGGATGTACATTAGATATTTTTCTGATGAATCTGACCCTGCAATGAGGACATTTATTTAAAAAACTTCAGGCCTTGTCAAAATTGCTATATCCTTTTTTTTCTAATACATTGGTTTTCTTAATGATAGAAGTTGGAATCCAGATGTGATGTGCACTCATCTGACAGTCACCCGATGGGGCTCCGCCACTACTAGGCAAATGAAAAACAGCTTCTTAGCAATAGCAATCAAGCTGCTCGTCTAGGCGTGCTAGGGGTCATGGAGTAGCTTCACTTTTAGCACCTTGGCCTTTTTAGCCCAATTATGCAAGGCAGGCATTGAGCTGAGATAGATGGGCAAGGTGGCCTATCTAGGATCCCTAGAAATACTGCAGATGATTGCTCTTTTGTATTTTAAGGCTGTGTTTGATACATGGTGACGAAGTAGATGGAGAAAAGGTACATAGCAGGGGACAAGGAAAGGGAAGGGAAAATTATTAAATACTGTTGTTTGGTTACATTTGCATATAAAAAAGAATAGATATGGGAAAATACTTAAAAAATATTATATGTTATATGGTCATGGGGACGGCGAGAAGGAAATGTTTATAAGAAACACCTCATATAAGTATAATTTATTAATTTAAACGGCATACAAATTCAATGGAAATTCTTTTTAGCATAAATGACGATAACATTCTCTCACTACTTACCTGGATACAAACTTATAAATTCTTCTTGATGTAAACAAGCAGTTCATGCATATATAAAAATATCACCACTTACTTGGACAAAAACTATTTTGGTGGGAAACTTTTTCTTAGAGAAAAAAATATTTTGGCGGGTATTCCCTTGGGCGGAACTGATTCTTCCGTATCTCCACAATATTCTTGGTAGTGAAAAAGGTAACAATATATATTTGTTTCATTATCCATCATTATCATCATCTAAGCCTGAATCTCAACCATGTTTTAGTCGGCTACATGGATCCTTCTTTTCCAATCAGCTATGTTATGGGTCATACTCTGATCAAGATGTAATGATTCAAAATCTCTCTTTATAAGTTCTTCCCAAATTAATTTAGGTCCGTCTTCGCTTCTTTTAATTATGCTTGTGTTTGACTCAATAACCTTACTTCGAATAGGCGAATTTGTCGGTTTGTATTGCACATGTCCATACCATCTTAGTGGCCTTCACGCAACTTGTCCTCGATGCTAACGGCCTCCATTTTGCTTTTGATATAGGTATTCCTCAAACGACCTTTTCTTGCCTTCCTACACATCCATCTCAGTATACACATTTCGGCCACATTCATCTTGTTGAGACCTTGTTTCTTCACTGCCCCACATTCACTCCCACATAGCATGGCTGCCTAACATTCGGTTCATTATGCAAACTTATATTAAAATGTGTCACTATTTACTTAGATAGAAACCAATTTAGCGGGAAACTTTGTCTTGGAGTTTTAACATGTAATCACTTGGGGAGGGACCAATTCTACGTTATCTCTACAGTATTCTTGATAGAGCAAAATATAACAATGTAGATTCGGTTCAAAGCCCAGATTTATGTAAGAATATGCCTCGACTTACTTGGGTAGAAATGGATTTGGGGGGAAATCTTTTTCTGTAGCGAAAAATTTGGTGGGGAATTATTCAGTTAGAAGGTCAAGGAACCTGTTCTTTGGTATAAAATTGGTTCTTGAAGGGATTTTCGTTTTTTTGGAGCAAAATAACTTATTTGCATGGAAATAAAACTCTAGGTTAAAATCAAACTTTTGGTAGGCTTTTTTTAGTTGTAAGGAAATAAAATCCACATGTAAAGTTAATTGTAGGGAAATTGTTTACTTGGCGCCATATAATTAGATGTCCTATTTTGATGTTGTATTCGATGACCCAGACACAAATGTATAAAAATTTCAATGAAAATTTTGATATTTATGGACCTGACAATTTCAACGCTGAAATGAGCGTATTAAATCATGAAAACTTACCAGAACGCTCTAGATGCCAAGATCTACTCAAATATACAATAATATTTCATATTGGATATGTGGGTGGTACCCCACATGTGTAAGTGAAGGAACCTGAACAATTTTGACAATTTTTGATGGCAATTTTGATGGTAAAATGAAGGAATTAAGTTATGAAATTTTGCAAACACAATGTTCAGACAAACACATTAGACTATATAATAAATTTATATGTTTGGAGGTCAGGGTGGAGTCCATGTCTTGGTGAGTGAGTGCACAAATGAACAGAAATATCAAGTATGTTAGACTGTTACTAACTTACAAACTTACAAGTCGAATTAGAACTTAAAGCTTACTGTTGCAACTTATAAACTTACACATTACAACTTGTATAAGTCAAGTGTTAGCATTTAATTAGGTTACATGTGACGTTTATACATAGATCTACGAAAATACATCCCCAAAATAGCCTTGTAAGCCATATTATGTATACATACAAACTATGTGTAATAAATTCAATATATCGTAGATCTACAACTTTATACCATTATTTCATAGATCTACGCGTTTTGTTTGTAAATCATGTGATTTTCAAAAGATTTAGCATTTAGAACTCTGTTATATTCGTAATTTCATATTCTATCATTACATATTTATAGAAAAGTGCAGGAATAGGAGGTACAGATTGGCCAGGGATAGAGAAACTTACCTTAAAATTTTAAGAAAAATAGCCTCTGGAAGCAAGGGATTAAAAAAAAATCGCCAAACTACCCGATATGTAGTAGCAAGTAGCAACAACCTTAGGAACAAATTTCTTGTAATTTTCTTTTTGTTTCTATACGATTTCTCAAAATTACGGCTCAAGCTGGGCTTTTTGAAGCAAAATTTCCCCTTGTTTGGCGAAATTTTGCTCCTAGGGACATAATTTAGTAAAATTATGTCCCATTCACTGCATTCATAGTTGTTAAGGAAGGCAGGCGCTAGGCGTTCCTAACGGGGTGCCTAGGTGTTTCCATGTATTTTTCTTTTTTTAATAATATTGATATTCATATATTTACATTCATAATTTCATATTTATAAACGTATAATTATGGCTTTATTACATTGTATTACATAAAGTTATGCTAAATCACGCCCAACATTACCTAAACTAGATCTGATTGGCCCTAATTTGAACTAACTTGATTGAAATCTGAGCTAACTTGACCTAGTATGCCCTAATTTGGCACAAATTAGACCTAATTATGTATAAAGTGACCTAATTAGACCTAACTTACCCAAATTTTCCTTATATTGACTCAAGTGAGAGCTATTATGGCCAAATTGGATCTAATCTCCCCAAATTAGACCTATTTCCCCCAAATCAGACTTGTTCTCCTAAAATCAGACCTAATATACCCAAATTTGACTCGATTTGGCCCAAAATTAAACCTAATGTTGCAGAACACGACCTAATCAGACCTAACTTCTCCAAATTTTCCTTACATTGACCTAAATGAGACCTAATTTGGCTAAATTAGACTTAACCTCCTCAAACCATACCTATTTCCACAAATCAGGCTTCCTTTCCTCAAATTTGACATTATTTTGCCTAAATAACTTTGTGCAACATGACCTAATCAAACCTACCTACCCCTAATTTGCCTGATATTGATCAAAATGAGACCTAATGTTACTAAACCATACCTAAATTTGCCAAATCAAACCTATTTTACCCAAATCATGCATATTTTCCCCAAATCAGACTTAATTTACCAAATTTGACTTGATTTGGCTAAATGAGACCTATTTCAACTATAAAATGACTCAATTTGATCTGATATGATCACATGTAGACCTAACTTATGCTGAATTACCCTTTAAGTAGCCTAATTTGGGCCTATAAGGCCTTAGGAGGACGTATTGGGCACTTTAGGGGCTAGGCGCCTAGTTTGATGTGGCCTACCTTAAGCCTAGGTAGCACCTTAATAACCAAGACTGCATCTTTGCATGTCGATGTCCGATTGTATGTGTCAGTGTTTGATTGAAAAAAATGGAAATTTCGACCAAAATTTTGCTATTTCAGTCGAAATTTTGTTCCATGCTTGGGTATAGGTGTTGAGGCGGTTAGACACTAGCTGTTTCTTAGGGGGGCGCCTAGGCAGGTGTCCAAGCGTTTCTAGGCATTTTTTTTATAAATAATGTTGATTTATTGATATTTTCATCCATAATTTCATATATGTAAATATTAAATAATGGCATTATTACATAGAATCATAGTGACAAGTTCGGGATTCAACAACTTTTCGGTTGGCTAGAAAAAATCGGAATTTGAAAAAAAATTGAGAAAATTCGTGAAAATATTGATAAATTTCGGTTAAAGTTCGGTCAATGATTCGGAAACAATTGAGAATAAGTCGGCATTATAAGTATATATACATATATATGTATGTATTTATATACATATATATAAATGTATGTATGTATGTATTTACATACATATCTGATACATGTAACTATTAAGGTCACAAGACATATAATCTTAGTGAGTGAAAAAGTAGGAAAAGAAGTACAAAGTTGAGTAATAACGATGAACTGTCTGGAGGAGTAGGGGTTGGAGGTTAGTGTATATCAGGAGTTTTATGTACATGGTTTGCAAAAAAGAGCAAGCGACTTAAAAGAGAAAAATCGTGAAAAGTCACGAAGAATCGTAAAAAATTGTTTAAATTGCGAAAGTGCGGTATAAATCGTGAAAAGTTGTGAAACATCGGCGAGCGGTGTATTAATCTTGATGAATACTCGGGAGCCTATAACATCGTGAAAAATTGCCAAATTTTCATAAAATTCAAAGACTTTTGTTACTATGCATAGAATTTAGGCTAAGTCACACCTAACATGACCTATCCTAGAATTGATTGGCCCTAATTTAAACTCATTTGATCTAAAATTCCAAATTTGACCTAGTTTGCTCAAATCATACTTGTTTTTCCCCAAATCAGACCTAACGTGCCCAAATTTGACATGATTTGGCCTAAATTAAACCCTAATATCGCATATTATGACCAAATAGACCTAACTTTCCCAATTTTTCCCTATGTTGACCTAAACAAGACCTAATTTGGCCAAATCATACCTAATCTCACCAAATCAGACCTAATCAGCTTAAATTTGACATAATTTGGCCTACAATCAAACCTAATTTTGCATAACATGACCTAATCAAACCAAGCTACCCCTAATTTGCCCTATATTGATCTATATGAGGTCTTACATGGCCAAATCAGACCTAGTTACCCCAAATAGACCTATTTCCAGCAAATCAGGCATGTTTTCTCTAAATTAGACCTAATTTACCCTAATTTGACCTGATTAGGGAAAATCATACCCATTTCAACCATAAAATGACTCAACTCGATCAAATTCAGACCTAAGATATGCTTAATTAGTCTTTAAGTGGCTTAATTTGGGCTTAAAAGGCCTTAGGCGGCCATTTAGGTGCCCCAAGGGACCGGGCACCCAGTTTGAGGCGGACTGCCCAGAGCCTAGAGCGCCTAGGTGGTCGCCCTGATAACTAAGACTTGGAGGGAACAATAGTCATGAAGCAAAAAGATTTTATTATTGACAAGGAGTTAAATGAAAGTGACGATGCGAAAATATTTTTAGTTGAGAAAGCTTGGCTTAACAATAGAAATAACATATTAGTGTGAAGAAAATTTACTTGGAGGAAGTAAGAGAGAGAAATAGTAAAACGTATTGGCGGGAAAATATTGGAGGGAAACTAGTTTGTGCAGAGAAAGAAAAAAATTGAGAAAGGCTTTTTGCGTATCGTCCAAATATCTAGTGGAAAATTAACTTTTTCAGAAATTTTTACCCCCTTTCTTCACCATGTTTTTTCATGCGGACGAAATAGACCAATTTTTTTACTGAATTCTCCATGGAAAGCTTCCCCTCCCTATCACCATGCTAACCAAACAACATTTTCCCTCACCACAATTCTTCATGTACCAAACATATCCTAGATTATTTCGTAAGTGCAGATGGTGAGCTTGCACATGGGCAAGATATCATTAGGGCCTTTTTTGGATTGTAAAGATAATTATGTCTGGGACTTTATTCTAGGTACAAGCTGGAATTGTCACTATTGGGCTATTGGTTGTAACAAGTAACAAGTCGCTATAAAAAATGCTGAACTAATAAAATGTTAAACCAATATTTTTGGTTGGAAAGTTTGTGTATATATTTTGTCAAAATAATTTGTGAGTATAAGAAAGGTCATCTGTTAGCATTCAAATGCGCCTATGAAGACTTAGTCGGGGACGTCCATGCTTACAAAACATATTTAACATACAAGAAAAATATTTTAATTTAAGTCATTCTTTTTTAGATTTTAAAATTTTAATCTTTACTTTTGGAAAATAATAGTTACAGTTTCTTTAAAATCGTTACTTTGCAATTCAATTTAGTTACTTTTAGTATCACACTAGGAAACACAGACGCTTCTAGATAGCCCTCGTGTCCGTGTGAGTCGGACACGTTTTGGACACAGACACTTCCCGGACACAGCCCAAAACGTTTTGGACACGGCTGGGACGTGTCCAGTTCATTTTGGTCTTTTTTTGCACCCCGGACACAGCTGAACACTGCCCATAGACTTCCTGGACACATCACTGCAGCAGCTGCTGCTGCAATATCCTATTTTAGAGTGCAAATATTGAATATATAGCTGATGTTTATGCCTTATTACTGAGATAATCTAACATAGAGCTGAGATCTAATCACAGTGACAAACAAATCTCTTGAAAAGAACCAATATGCAAATTCTAAGCAGAATCAGATATTACAAGTCAAATTGTAGTCTGATAAGTTGGTTAAACTTAAATGAGTAATACAAACTTATATATATTTACAAGAAACATACATTTAGGTTTTTACTTCATATTGTTTTTACCATACATGGGATGAGCTTATAAAGAGAGATTTTGAATCTCTACATCTCAATTAGACTATGACCCATGATAGAGCTGAATGGAAACGAAGGATCCATGTAGCCGACCCCAACATAGTTGGGATTGAGGCTTAGATGATGATGATGATGATTGTTTTTACCATACATATAAAGACACACGTCTATCTGCATGTAAGATTATACATACATAGATACATTAATATGGACTAAGTTTAACATAAATTCCAGTTCATACGTGACGTCATACATCCACATATATGTATATGTTAAAAAATCCCCCTCATCCAATGCCGCGTCCGTGTCCTACATTTTAGAAATTTGCTGTGTCCATGTCCGTGTCTAGAAACGTGTCTGTGCTTCCTTGGTATCACATAGTTATATTGTTGTGCACCTACGCACCACCAAAGTTTTGAACAATTGGCAAAGACAATACTTTCTAAAACAAAATGGTTACATTTTGTATAAAATAATTACACTTTTTGTTCAAAATAGTTACTTTTTGTATAAGATAGTTACTTTATATGCTAAATACTTACTTTTACCGACAAAGCATACAAATGATTTCTCCTTCAGTTTTGTAATTTGTGACGTTATTGCATTAGTCTATTTGCATACATTGCATCACCTCTAACTCGTCATATCTTTAATAATTTATATATGCAATCTCAAAACAATGTGATTAAATGATTGTGGTCACTATTATCGAGATTTAGTTATAACTATTTAGAGAAAAATGTTTAATAGCAAAACATAAAAAATAAACAACATAAGCTTATTCATGCCATATTGAAATTTGTAGTTCCTTTTGTAATTGCGTTCATTTTATCTAAATAGAAGGTATGTTACACTGTAAAATCAAATCGGTATTATATTTAATGTCCATAATATATTATTCCGGTCCAGTCTGGTCTTATATTTTTCCAATTCGTTCCATATTGGACTGGTTCCTATTCGGGTGGGTTTTCAATCCAAAGGATATAGCTTATTTGGGTTCAGGTACGGTGTGGTCCGATTCTATGTAGTTAGTTTATAAAATGGAAGTATATGTGCGAAATGGAAGGCTATAATGGTGTTCGACCTCAGCCCCTCCATGGACAAGTCAGTGGTCATTATCTGTTCATGGTCTTTACATACCGTCTTTCTGACCTCCCTACACCATGTTAACATGGTCTTGTGTTGTATAATGTCCAACAATGGAAGTCATTAATATGTAATCGCAAAACATTGTGTTGAATGTCTATTGTTCACTAAATGTAATTATGTGATATACAAAAGTAACTATCTGACACATAAAGAAATGAAAATGAAAATATATATGAAATGAAAATGAACACGACTATCAAAAGAACAACATAGTTTCATTGGAAAGTAAGTATGTGGTTTGCAAAGTAACTATGCGGTACAAAAAGTAACTACTTGACATAGAAAGTAACACTCAATGTGATTACTTACAATAAAAAATATCAAATTTCAGTTTTTTTATATACGACCAGCATGAAAAAAAAATAATGTACGGATCTGATAAGAACTTAACAAAATCATGACACAATACAAAACAAAACGAAATGTACATCAAATAAAACTTACGGATTCAATTTGATTTCTTTTTATGACCTACTATTATTGTGTGTCAAATTGTTACTTTCAGTATGAAATAGTTACTTTATGTGTCACATAGTTACTTTTCATATCAAATAGATACTTCTCATACCAAATAGTTACTTTCAAACGACATAATTACTTTCCGCAAAAAAATATTGTCCATCCTTATAGTTGTATTCATTCTTCATTTCTTACATTCTTGTACCTTTTCTTTACTAGTTTATATGTCAGAGCATTATACTTAGTCATTAACATGCATTTTAGTCTATAAAATACATTTTTATTACTTTTTATAACTAGTTGGTTACTTATTATGAATAAGTATGTGTCAGATAGTTACTTTGTAGATCACATAATTACATTTAGTGAACAATAGACATTCAACACAATGTTTTGAGATTATATATTAATGACTTCCATTGTTGGACATTATACAACACAAGACCATGTTAACATGGTGTAGGGAGGTCAAAAAGACGGTATGTAAAGACCATGAACAGACAATGACCACTGACTTGTCCATGGACGGGCTGAGGTCGAACACCATTATAATCTTCCAATTTAGCACATATACTTCCATTTTATAGACTAACTACATAGAATAGGACCACACCTGATCTGAACCTTGATGAGTTATATCCTTCGGATCGAAAACCAGGCCGAATAGGAACCAATCCAATATGGAACGAATTGGACAAATATAAGACCAGACCAGACTGAAATATTATATTATGGGCATTAAATATATACTGATTTGATTCTAAAGTGTAACATAACTCACTTCTATTTAGATAAAATGAATGCAATTAAAAAAGGAACTACAAATTTCACTAGAAAGTACCAATATGGCATCAATAAGCTTATGTTGTTTAATTTTTATGTGTAATTAAACATTTTTTTTTCTCTAAATAGTTATAATTAAATCTCGACAATAGTGACCACAATCATTTAACACGTTGTTTTGTGATTGCATAGATAAATTATTAAAGATATGACGAGTTAGAGGGGATGCAATGTATGCAAATAGACTAATGCAATAATGTCACAAATTACGGAGCTGAAGGAGAGATCATTTGTATGCTTTGTCGCTAAAAGTAAGTATTTAGCATATAAAGTAACAATTTTGTACAAAAAGCAACTATTTTGTACAAAAACTATTTTGAACAAATAGTATAATTATTTTATACAAAATGTAACCATTTTGTTCCAGAAAGTATTGTCTTTGCCAATTGTTCAAAACTTTGGTGATGCTGCGTGGGTGTACAACAATATAACTATGTGATACCAAAAGTAACTAAATTGAATTGCAAAGTAACTACTTTACAGAAACTGTAACTATTATTTTCCAAAAGTAAAGATTAAAATTTTAAAAATCCAAAAGAGAATGACTTAAATTAAAATATCTTTCTTGTATGTTAAATATGTTTCGTAAGCATGAACGTCCCCAACTAAGTCTTCTCCAAAACAGACATGCTACGCGCCTGTCACTGTCATATGAAATGTCAGCCTTGGGCACATCCTCACATAGTTTTATAGACCTCTTTGGGGTACAATGCATCTCTTGTTCTGTATCAAGTATTACAAAAGAGACCTCAACAAAAGATGTATAGTCTGAAGAAGGCTGCAAAACATCATGCGTCAGAGTTGTAATTGAAGGCTCGAGCATCTGAAGAACTTTAGATGCTGGAGTTGTAATTGAAGACACATGCATCTGATAAACATCAGACTTTGGAGTTGTAATTGAATGCACAGACATATGAAAAGTGATATTTGCAGTTGGAGGAGATTTTGCAGGAGTAGTGGCAAAAGGAAATTCCTCAGCAGAAGGTATGCAATATGAGCAAGGCTGTAAAACATCATGTCCTGGAGTTGTAATTGAGTCAACGGTCGTTTGAAACTGTAAAACATTAGGCGGCTCCGGAGTTATAACTGAGGGCACAATCACATGAAGCTGCAAAACATTAGGTGGCTCTGGAGTTCTAACTGAGACTGCAGGCATCTGAAGCTGCAAAACATCAGGCTGCTCTAGAGATGTGACTGAAGGCATAGACAGGCAAAGCTTGGTATTTGTTTCTAGAGGAGATGTTATAGTAGAAGTAGTGGCAAAAGGGCCCCCCTTCCGGGGAGGGGAGCGGAGCGCATGCTCCCTTAGGTGTTAAGTGTGCGCTTTTTCCTGCTCAATTCCTCCTTATCCCACTTTGTGTGGCCCGCTTAATTTCCCACTTAGGACCACTCAATTGAAACAAGGTCCAACATGGTCTAGCAACGGTTGCTTGACTCCTTCTATGTATAACATGCTATACAAGTATAAGAAGCACACCAATTTGTTGTGTTCTTCTACTACCCATACTAAATTTATGTACTTGTATTGTATGCGATTCTTCCACTCACCACTTGCTATAAATGTCATACTTTTATAGTTGATTGATGATATCCTATATTTATCGCATACGAGTTTTACACTGGTATTGTGAAATTACCATGTAAAAGTATCACGCGAGTACTTTATGAATACTGTAACTATCTATGGATGAAAACTTAATATGTGTGTACTAGTATATTAGATTCAAATAATTGTATAATGTCAAATATAGTATGCATGTATCTAAAATTGTCGACTAACTACAATATATGTTATAAGATACCCTAATCTAACCTAGTATTTAGTAAATTTTCAACAACTAATATTGTTAAGTAGTTAAAAATGAGCAACATATGTGCTTTAATTTTTTTAATTCCATGAAACTACAATATATACAAATATTTACATATTTACAACTACCCACCCTATTCTAATTAATACCAAAGATATCACTACATATTGCTTAGTTTTTCAACACTTTAGTACTATTATATATTTGAATTTTAAATATTTACATTATTTGACTCCATAGTAATTAGCTGCTTCACGCCTTCACCCTTAAGCGCTGCTGAATGGTTGATTGCTTGCTGCCTGCTTCGTGCTTTCCAAACCTTAGAATGGAACCATCATCCAATGTAATAAATAATACGGTATGTAGGATTCTATACTAGAGAGAAGATTTATCATACCTGCCATATGTTGGGTAGCTCCATAATCAACAATCCAGAATGAGTTGGTTGCTATCATGGAGGTCCCCATATTACCTTGGTTGGTGCTAGATGCATAAACAATGTTGTAGCAAGTTGCAATGCCATGTAGTCCCTTAGATCTTGAGTAGTAGGAGATTCATGCAGAAGTTGCTCATACTTAGCGGAGGAACTAGTAATCTGAGAATAAATTTCTGTTCTCTGAGCTATGTGAGTTCAACTTCTCCCATATGGATTATTGTGCTTTTGGTAGCAACGTTCCTCCACATAGCCAACCTTGTTGCAGAAGGTGCAGTTGGGTCTTAGACCACAACCTCATCCTCATCCACACAATGATGTGACTTGAGGATCCGGGACTGAAGTCGTGATAAGTTGTGGACAAACGTCGGATTGTTGCAAGCGTGAATATGCCTCATCAAGTGAAGGGAGCACTTCAAACTAGAGCCAAGCTAGGGTGAAGCTCGCTGAAGAACTTCACATTCGTTCCTTTGTTTGTTCATCATAAGAGACTGGTTGGAAAATAATCGAACTACTAAGAGAGAGCCGGTGATGGAGTCGTCATCCAAGGTCTTTTCTCTCTATTGCTTTGTGAAAAGTTTGTCCCATATTTTGTGGATGTGCATGACATTCTTCTCCTAATGCTAAGGGACTACGATTAGGGATGGCAAAATAATTCGTCTACCAGCAACCGACCCACACCCAAACCGAACCAGTCCGCTGTTTGGTAGATTTTATCATTTACTTGAATGACGGGCCCCCGCACCTGGACACCCATGATATATGGATCGGGTGAGTGGTAAACTGCACCAAACGAATTTCATGCATCCGCTTGAAACGACATGTATTACGGCTGTTAAACCTAATAACATATGCATTTAAACACGACTGAGTCATAGTAATAGCTGGCGTGTGATGTATAAGGATGTCATAGACAAAGCCGCCGTCAGCCACCATGGCACCGACGTCGTAGCCAAAGCCGCCGTCAACCACCATGGCACCGACGTCGTAGCCAAAGCCGCCGTTAGCCACCATGGCACCGACGTCGTAGCCAAAGCTGCTGTTACCGCCGTGGCACCGGGCATCTGCACCCTCTGGACTTTAGAGGTTGTCATAGACACCGTAGGTCCGTCAGCCGTTGTCGTGGCACCGACCATTTGCATAGTCTAGATTTGCAGAGGTTGATTTACATGTCGTAGCACCCATAGTAACAAAAAATGCCATTTTTTTGAAAAAAACGCGTTTAAAACGCGATTTTTTCGTCCAGCGTATGTTACGGCCGATTTATACTTCAAACCGTATTAAACGTTTTAAACGGGTTTTATACGCGTTTTATACATACATTTCGTTTTAAACGTGTTTTTTTCATTTTTTTTGCGTTTTGAACGGTACTGTGCGGCCCACTTATTTCCCCCCCCCCAATCATATTCAGCCCATCGCTACAGGGTTTTCCCAAAACCCTTAGACACTTCCGCTAGAACCCCTCGACTCCATGAAGCTTGACCCCTCTTGCGCCCGATGCTGGAGCAGCATTGTCGGTGTGGAGCACTTGCTGGAGCACTGCCTGCAGGCTGTAGGACCCAACGCCGGCGAGAAGGAGAGCACCGCTGAGCAGCACTGCAGGCTGTAGGACCCAACGCCTGCAGGCTGTAGGACCCAACGCCGGCGAGAAGGAGAGCACCGCTGAGAGCTAAAGAAGAATTCTGGTGCCTGAGGCTGCAAGACCCAAATCAGGCGTACGTCTGCTACGACTACGACGCTTGTGGTGGCTTTCAGCAGCTTCCTCGGTTCCTACGGCTGCTTCTCCAGGTATGTCCCCTCTGCATTTTTTTTGATTCAACTTCTTCCCCTCCTTCGTCCCCTCTTCTCCTAATATTCTGTGATTTCCCCCACTCATCCTTCGTCCACCCTCATCCCCTCATCTATCTTCCCGCTCCAGCAGCTGCACAACCGCAGCAGCAAGGTCGGCTGCACAATCACCCTCCCATGAACCTTCGTCACTCATCTTTCCGTCCCGCCATCCCCTCACTCTCACCTAGTTGCTGCGGCCACCAGAAGTTTGTTGTGGCATGGAAGCCATACCTGACCACCCCCCTTCATCCTCCCCAACAGGCACCCTCCACTGAACCTTCCTCCTTAAATTTTCCATCACGCCATCACATTTCCCCCTTCCTCCATCGGCCCCTGTCCTAACTTCCATCAATTTCAGATTATTGTTTCACCTTCTCTGTCTTCCTCCCCCCATAGTCACCCTCCCCTTTTCTCCTCTAGTAATCCAACAGTAGTAGAGTCTCTTCTAAGTTCTAACTAAGTATTGTGGCTGTAATCTCCATGATTATATCAATTTTTTTTGAAATCTCGTCCAACGATTTCTCTTGTATTTCCCCTATTCATTGGTCTTCTTCCTGTTTTTTCTCCTTGTTGATTTGTTACAGCTCAAAGAGGCTTCTTCCATTGATTGTTGTGTGATGTTAATGTAATGGTCTACTACTCTTTGGTCCTAAGATGCCTTCTTTTTTGTAAGCCAAGATGTGGCAAACTTTAATTTTCATTTGTAGCACCTTAATTTGCACTCCATATCTCAAGTTTGTTGCCCAATTAATATATTTTTGCAAACATGTATATATATGTATGTATATATATCTGTTTTTTTCCCGACTTTTTCCCGAATAGTTGACCGTACTTTTACCGTACGTTGACCGTTTTTTAAGCTGAATTTTCCGCATAATTCCCGAATACCGAATTTTTCAGCTCGACCGTACGTATCCCTAATATCAAATTTGTTACTATGGTAGCACCGCCAGCCGCCATGGCACCGGAAAAATGCAGATTCCAAATCGGCAGAGCTGTCGAAGCTCTGCCGCCGTCAGCCGTCATGGCACCAGTGTCTGTACAACCGGGATCGGTAGCTCCAGCAAGCCGCCATTGAGCATGGCTTCCTTGAGAAATGAACATGGACTTTGTCTACGGTGGAGCTAAACTCCTGACCGTCGGCCGTTGCATTGATTTGCAAGTCTCATTTTGCAGCAATGGCGTTCAGAGCCTTGGACGGGGCGGCGGTCAATGCCGGAAGGTAGAAAGGTAGAAGACGGAAGGTGGAAAGGTAGGAGACGGAAGGTGGAAAGGTAGTAGCGGGGCATTTATCTAGTTTCATGCATGGTTGCATGAGAGGAAATAGTGAACGGGTCCTTTGCAGGCACCCGAACGTCAAACCACCATTCACCCAAACCATATGGAGCGGATTCCCATCTGATCTTTTAAAAAATGGAGCAGGTTGGGTAGCTGCCAATGGATGCAGGTTCTCACTTTTTGCCATCCCTAACTACGATCAGCCCCCCATATCTTTATCAGTCTTATGGAACATCTATTTGAAGGTGATATGAGCTCCATGCTATTCCGTAGCCTGCCTTTAATCCGACTATCCCCCCTCTTCCATTCAGGAGTGTCCTCAGAAGGTTTCTCTTTGCATTCTAATTTGTATCTGGATTCAAGAATGGTGTGTTCATTTACAGCAAGTAGTTATTTTCGTCTAGTTTGATGATGGAGATCGACACATTGCCATTATATGCAATGCTTTGAATCTTCTCTTCAGACATGATGGTAGTAGATCTCATATGTAAGATGCACAATAAGGATTGGAGAGGCGAAGCCGGTAAAATGCACGGCTTAAAAAGCGCTATCACATGTAAGACACATTGTAATAGGTAGAAAATCAACTCCCTAACTTATAATGCTCTCACCCATGCATGTAGGGAAGCACACGGGAAGGTAGAGAAGAAGAGACTTGGTTTTTTCACAAATCAGAGGTAGAAGAAAACTAAGGGCGCCTGATGGATCATAAACTGATAGGGACAACTGGTGCCAGTGCAGAAGGTTGTTGTCAGCGCTTACTGGTCGGGCTTGCTGCAGCCAACAACTGCCGCACGACGGTTAAGGCCGCCCCTGCTGTCGATGCTGTTGTTGTGAGAGCGGCTGCTGGCTTCTTCGGCAATATCGTCGTTCTGTCTAGTGGCGACACCTGTCGACAGTGAGAGCTCTGATCCCGCTGCTTGGGAGGTTGGCGGTGGCCAGAGTTTTGCTTTGCTGCAATCAACGACAGGAGTGCCTCCTATTGCTATGTCCTGGCCACAGTGTGGGTGCTCTCTACTGCTGTACTGCTGTGTGACACTTAAGGCAAGGAAAGGGGGAGAGAGAAGGGAGGGGGCGCGATGACTGCTATTGCTTTAGGTTGGTATCAAAGCGTGGTATGTTGCTCAGTTAATATCAACGCGTTAGGTTGGTATCAACGCTTTAATACCATGTTGGTAAGGAAGGGAGGGGGCGCGGTGAATGCTATTGCTTTAGGTTGGTATCAAAGCATGGTATGTTGCTCAGTTAATATCAACACTTTAGGTTGGTACAAACGCTTTGATACCATGTTGGTAAAGAAGGGAAGGGGTGCGGTGACTGATGTCGCTTTAGGTTGGTATAAACACTTTGATACCATGTTGTAAATAAAGACTAATTCCTCATTAGCAAAGTGATTACACGAGGGGTCCTTTTATAGTAAAGGACCATGTTACAATTTCCATGGGAACATGCTCAGATAAGTAGTACCTTGTGCATATAGATATGTGATGTTGTGATGTGTACTTATTCTAAGTTTCTAACATACGCATTAGACCTTCTTTCTCAGATAACGATGGCCTCCTATTTCACCCGTTCCTAAAGTTAACATGTCTGTTGCTATCCTCACCACCCTCCATTGGCATTCAAATATTGCCTGGGGCCAGGACTGACAAAAAAAAGCTCATTTGCATTTTTCGCTTAGAGACAAACCTCTCCTACCTGTGCCCTTCCTTCAGTAGTAGGGTATTGGGTTACTTGATGTCAAGTAGCCTCTGGTCAATAAGCCCCTAGACTAGAACCCCTATGTTAAACTTTAGAGCATACCCACTCAGTTTCTTTTTTTCTATTGATGAAATTCAAAAATTTTGAATTATCCAGAAAATTTTTAAGAAAGAAAAATTATGTATTCTTAGAAAAAAGAATGTTCTAGAATAAATTTTGGATGGTTTCCACTCTGACTATACATTGATTACGAGTCAACATATACAATGTGAAGAATTGATATATATTATGAAGAATTGATATATGATGGAGGTACATGGGTGCATTAGATTGAGAGTTCAAGGAGTCTGAAAATTAGTGGCCTCATGATGGAAAAAATATCTGAATTAACTAAATTGTGGAAATACTGTGCAATAACATAAAGTCAGTTTTCAATATGTAGTAATGTAAATGATTTGATGTCACCCCACCTCCCACGGCCTCTACCTCTACCACTATCCAGATAAGAGATAATTGATGATAGAGTGTCAAAGAGAGCTAAAAAGCACGGAAACAATTGCCAAGTCAGCAGGCTAACTAGGAGCACGCGTAACCCAATTCAGGTTCTGACATTGGTTTTCCAACTAATTTTAATGCGACTTTATGAGTCATGAGTTTGAGATAGCATAAAATGTGAAGCGCGAGAAAGGGACTAGATCCTGTTCCCACTTCCAGATGCAAAGGGACTACATGTACAAGTTTAAACTCACACCAAATACGACACCACTGCACACTGGAGGCAGCGCACAATCTGATGATTTCTGTTATCTCCACCAACGTGCAAATCCATGTGTTGGATGTATGTCACGTTTTCTAATCTTTTCTACCCCCCGCGCTTTAGCTGGAAATGTGAAATATCTTTTCAACGTGGCTTACAGTGGCAAGTGTGATTTGCTTTCTGTCGCTCATTCTATTTTAGTCTGAGGTTGTGATGTATTTTTATGAGTTGGATAATAATTTATGATATCTTTGTAATTATCTTAAACTAGATTTTTGTTCTTCTTTTTCTCAAGTTAGCCGACCGCAACACGGTTGGGAGGTGAGGCTTATATGCGATGATGATTTTACTAAGTTTGGTTCATTTTTCAAGTTATGCTGTTGCTTTTGGGGTTGAGTCGAGTTTCTATATATAGGCACCATGGGCTACGTTTAGGCAATTTTATGGTACTACAATGATTTTGAGTTCTTTAAACTCAGTCCCCGACAGAACATTATTCATCTTCCTCCTATCGCTTTATCACCCTAATGATACTCCACTCCCGTTGCTTGCCAAACGTGTTAAGCTTCCCATAATGTATATCAGGCATGTGGCTGAGGTCTTGCGAGGGACGTATCCATATTCACTTTCTTCATGCTAAATGTTTTTACAGCCCTCAGTAATTCTTTTATCTTTTTTATTTGTAGTTCCTTGAAAGTAATGACATATCTGTTCTTACTTGCTGTCCTTTTAACTGTAAGTAGGCTTTGTTTCCTGATAAGGACTGTGTATCTATATCTATTGCAGTCTCTCTCATCATGCTTCATGACATGGCTTAATTTTTCGAGACCACAAGTTGGTTTCTCGCATGGATAAGATTTAAAAGGTCTTCCTATATTTGCCATTTTCCTGGTCATGAATTTCCTTTGTCAGTGTCTTGATCCGATTGTCAAAATCACATCTTACTTATAAAAAATATATTTTCACATATTACTGTTATCTTTCTTCCTTGCAGCTGGCTAAGAAAGGGCAACAGTTCTTAGATCTTCCATACGCTGTCAAAGGAATGGATGTCTCCTTCAGTGGGATATTGAGTTACATTGAAGCTACGGCTGTTGAGAAATTAAAAAGCAACGAGTGCACTCCTGCTGATCTGTGCTATTCTTTACAGGTATGAGCGTAGCTCACCATCGTTTATAGTGATTCAGAATCAGAACAAAATGTAGAATGACGCTAACCTGGTAGTCATGCCCATTGATTTTCTTACTAAGGTCTTTCTGAAGTTGGATCTAGTAATAAGATGGACCTAGTACGTTCATTTGTTACTTATGAACTAAAGGTGTTGTGAGGTTTTTGGCCAATGCACTTGTGTTGTGACCCTTTTTTCTATGCAGGAAACCCTCTTTGCAATGCTTGTGGAAATTACTGAACGAGCAATGGCACATTGTGACTCTAAAGATGTGCTTATTGTTGGTGGTGTTGGGTGTAATGAAAGATTACAAGAGATGATGAGAACAATGTGTTATGAAAGGGGTGGAAGACTTTTTGCTACTGATGATAGATACTGCATTGATAATGGAGCCATGATAGCTTATACTGGTCTCCTAGCATATGCACATGGTGCAACCACCCCATTGCAGGAATCTACATTTACACAACGATTCCGTACGGATGAGGTTGAAGCAATTTGGAGGGAGAAAACTCTGCCAAAATCCAATGGTGCTGCTGCAAACGGAATTGAAAATGAAAAAGGAACAAGCCATTCCTTAGAACTTGCGTCGAGTATGGTTGTTTAGGTATGATAATTTATTCCCTAGTAGACTGGCTTCACTCTTTCATGCCATACATTTATATTCTGAGCATTGAATGTCAGACTGACTACCTGATACTGTTAATTCGTAGTTACTACGATAGCGATTGGAAGGGGAGTTGGGGTATAGTACGATCTTAGTTAATTGCTTCATATTGTTGGTTTTTCTTTGTTCTCTTATTCTTGCAAGAGTCTCGGTCAATCCTCCGGCGTTACACTAGCTTGACCTATATGTTTGATGTAGTGTAATGACTCAGGAACCTATGTTTTATCTGACTGTCCGAATTAAAAGGGGTGTTTGGTTCATTTGCAATCTTCTATTAGTCTTTAGTAGAATGTCTTCTACTAAACATAAAAGTAACTCATTATAAAAATACTTATTGTAAAAGTACTAGTAATTTGATAAATTACATGATACTAATAATTAATAGTGTTGTAATTAGGTAGATCTACATAGTATACTTATAGATGTATGTATAATTAGCATCAAACATATAAATCTTGGAGTAGTACTAGGGTTTTGGTGGTAGAGACCATCTTTTAGGTAAAAGTGGAACAAAATAGTAGGAAAAAGAGATGGAGAGGTTGCAAATGGAAGAAATTAATAAAATTTACCTTGATTTGGGTTAATTTGAGCTCTAATTGCCAAAAATCTGTCAAATGCATCTTCTTTTCTCTTCCCAAGCAGTAATAGCTGTTATTCTCGCAAAAATGGTATACCTGGCGATATACCGCCGGTTTTGGTCGGTACAGTGGAGTAGTGCATTTTGCACCAAAACCAACAAAACATAGCGATATACCTGTCGATATACTGATATTTGCGAGCCTATCGATATGCACCTTGTTTCCATATCTGATAGCGTTGGTATCAGTATTTCGGTTGAAATATCATTGATATCTTCCATGAAAACACTTCGTATTCTATGATGACTACTGATGAAATGGTCTCTCTCCCAAATCCTTTTCTTGCTATATCAGTACCCTCTCCATCACCCAATCTCCACCGCCTTAATTTTTTTCAAAGCCTGTCACCAACGCAACGAAGTTGATCTACAAACAACTGCCCTCTGTCATTGTCTATTCCCAATCCAATCCAGTCCAATCCAATCCAATCGACTAATGTCATTTCGCAAAGGTATGCACTATGTAATACCCTATTTCTAACACTTGTTGTCTTGCTCGTTTTTCCTCTTTCACTTGTGCTTTTGCCCCAACATTGGATAATACGTGTGTTCTGAAACGGACAGTGATACGACACCTTGAGTAAAAAGCTTCTATGATGGTCCAAATGCAAACATTGTGTAAAATGGCACGTGAGATCTGGTGGATCGCCCATCTGGCAAGAACATCGTAGACTATTAGTGGGTATTCTCCATCAAACATCTTTCTAATGGCTCTGTCGTCATACTCAAAGCGCGATTGGTTGCCAAAGATTTACCCAAACATGTGGCATTGACTACTTTGAGACTTTCTCCCGAGTCACCCAGATTGTTCCCGTTCGTATGTTCATCTCTTTGGCTGCACTTCTGGATTGGTCTATTTTTCAGCTGGACACGATCCTTTCTGCATGGTGATCTATTGGTGGAGGTGCATTTTCAGCAACCTCCAGCCTTTGTTGCTAAGGGGGAGTATACTCATAAGGTGGACAGTCTTCAACGCTTCTTATATGGTCTTAAGCATTTTCCAAGGCATGGTTTACTAAACTAAGCATTGTTCTTGAAACATTGAGCATCAAATGATCAACCAATGTTTTAAAAAATGTTAAGCGGTAAGCGTGCGGACAACACCTTGTAACTGGTTAAGCGGTAAGCGGGCAATTTTTGAAAAAAACGGATTTTAGTTTCCTATATAATTTTATACGAAATTACACATATATGTATATAAATATTATACTCTTTGGAACTTTTATATATATCTAAATACTCTACTCAACAATACCAAACACCCAAATAGTTTACAAGATAGCTATAAGACAATAATTATCGCCACAATATAGTAAACAATAAACTTGACATGGATAGAACACCCTACATACATGATACAGAAAAAAAATTGCATCACGTGTTTACATAGCTAAGCAGTAAACAATAGACTAATTATTGGATACCTTACTAACTTATTGTTATATGTGCATACATTACAACAGTACATTTAATTAAAATATGCATTCTAAAATAGATAATAGTTACATGTAATTTATTTGTATAAATAACACTTTATAGCAGTACCCTATTATCCCGACTTACATACAAAGTATGCATTCTATATTAGAACTAGGGCTTATCATAGGATATTTGTTGTATATAAGTTTAATATATTATAGTCAATAACAATTGGGACCATATAGTTTACTTAATGTTGTGTACAACAATATTAAAAAAAATGGGGACAAAAAGCGGCCAAAAACCGGAAAACAGGTAAAAAGACGGAAAAAGAGCAAAAAGCGGGAAAAAACGGGCGATTAATTGCAAAATGATTAACTGGCGATTTTGGCCAATTTTAAACGGCCAGGGTGCTGGGCCGATTAATCGGCCACTCAGGCTGTTTTTCAATATACTGGGAGCAACTATTTACTTCCTACTTATCTCAGTATCATATCCTTCTCGCTGCATATGTGGATGGCATTGTGATCACTGGCAATGACACTGAGGGCATCTTGAGTCTGAAGCTATCTCTACAACAATAACTTACACCAACCAAGTTCATGAGAGATGTGGATGTAAGAATGACATTGCCGATGTACTCTTTAGGAATATTCATCCGAAGGAGAGTTCGACAGATCAGTCAGGAGCTGGAGGATTCACTGTGAGTGGAGGGATTAGACTGAACAACCATTGTAAATCTATCACTAGCTAGAGGATTCAGATGGGACTGCCCTGCTCCACGGAAGCATGTGATACTTATGAATAAGTATCTGCAAGAGATGGGAGCTCCACCACTGACAAGTTTTGACTTAAAACTTGTTTGTATTTTCCAAGAAGACCTGTCAAGAACGTGATCACTGCCATCTGATCTCTTTGTTCTGAAGCTTATGAACACCGAGGAGTTAGGGCATGGAGATGATCAATTGGACGAGTGACCTCACCAAAATACTCAGTCAGAGACTTTCCTACTTGATGAAGACCACATGTCTCCAAAGTCTTGTCATATACATGGGAGATATAATTGGAATACATCAGATGTAGATGATCTCTGACCTCCTTGAATGTTTCAAATTGATTGGTGATGTCCACAGATTGACTTTCCATACAATTCCATAAAGAAGGCTGGAAGAGAGGAGATTTGCATCATGCTGCTACCGTTGTGTATAGACATTGTGCAGACTCATCTGTAGTGGAGCATTAGTGGGATGCTTGTTATCTCCCTTGAACGTTGATCCAAATCTTAACTGTACCACTGCACTGACGGTTGAGTTGTTGAGTTTGAAAGTAGAGATTGCTAGGTTTTGAAGTAAGAGCGATGGCTGTTGGATGAGACCCATTGTTTCCTTCTTTTAGACATTGCTTGAACAATTTGCACTGTAAATTACTTGCAGGAGAAAACCTCCTTTGACAAGATCTGAACCAAAGCTAGAATAAAGACAACTGTAGCAGACAAAGGGCACAATGTGGTATACTATATACGCCCAGTGTGGGCTGCAGGAGGCAGAATCAGCCCTTAAATGATGAAGATGACCCTTGGGTGCCTCTCTTAGAGTCCAAGATCCGAAAACCCCCTTGATATGGAGGGAGTCCTAGTACAATCAGGCACTGTGAAGATGCCTGCCCTCACAGCCGTACCACAAGAACCAGGGAGTCATGGCCGTTGGGGCTGGTAGGAAGGGGCATATATGTAGAGAGAATCCAAATCCAATCAGGATGCAGCGGTGAAGATGCCTGCACTCACAGCCCTAACACGAGAACTGGGAGTCCTGGCTGTTGGGACTGGTAATAAGGAGATGTGGAGGTCGGGCGGGGGGGAACCTCTTTAATCTTTAGAAGTCATGACTGGCATGCTACAATAGTGTAATCTAACAGCTGAAGCCAAATGAAACAGAAAGGCTGCATGATGCTGGAGATGACATTCTTAGGTTTTGTTTCTCTTTGGCAGTAATGACCTCTGTAGGGTACCCAGTCGTGTGCCCTATACCATGCAGAACAAGGTAATTAGGGAAAACCAACTTATCTTTGATAATGACTAATAACACTACAGTACCATGATGGAAAGTAGCCAATAACCTATTTGCATAGTATGGGTCTAAAATATTTTACTAACTCGTTTACAACCAACTTAAGTGTACTTATGTACAACGAACTTAAGTGTACTTGTCTAGAACTCACATTCTAACAAGTCCAAAGCTCAATCTTAGGATCTACAAACCACAGAGGAACACTGTGTTAGTGGGTAAATCAAGGGTAAACACAATAGGTCGGTACACCCTTAACTCTAGAGTCTCCCAGCCTTTAACCCCATGCACACATTGAATGCATGTGGTCCTTGGTATGCTCGTGGTAATCACTATGCTGGTAGGAATCAACCTCTTTGCAAGCCAGTATGGTCACCGCTACCTTACACCTGTATGATTTGTTCAGGAGTGTGGGGGAAGACACACATGTAATGCCTGCTTGTATGTGGTTGTGAATACTAATGCTTGCTTTGTTATGTAGCAATATTGATATAATCTGGAAGGCTTTTATATGGCGCTGCAAATTTTAGATGTTAGTATCCAACTGCAGAAGGCTGATCAGTTGTATTCAGCTTCCGATCTGTTGTAAAAGCAGGGGATTCTGTGGCTGACAATTCTTTCAGTAGTTGTTGTTAGGTAGCGTTGAAGGAAAAGAAACACAGATTTTCAGCACAAGGTTTCTGCGTTCTGTGGGTCATTGAGTATTCTGATGTCATTAAAATAACACACCCGGTATCAATAATCATCTGGATCTGCATTAGGGCTAATATGTGTTGGAGTGAATGTTGTTTTTCGTTTTCATATCTAATATGTGTAGTGCAACTCTATTAAACAACATGACTGATGGAACCCCAAACATGGAATATCAAAACCTTGAGCATTCCCCAATGCTAGACAGAATGCCACTCTGAATTTTAAAAAGGTCGTCACCATAAAAGAATCAGTCGCCACCAAACAAGACGCAATTGAGGTCCACATAAATATTTTGGTCTGGGTGAAAATATCCAACTTGGAAGCAAAACGCAAATGGGGGTTTCCTAAACTTCTTGGTGATGCCGATGGGTCATGGTGCAAAGGGTCGATACCTGTTTATGCTCTTAATGTCTTGTTGCTTCTTATCTCCTGATTGTTTGCATGTTTATTTTCTACCAACATTTAAGTGTTTTATATTGCTAATTTAATTTCTCGGACTAGGATACTTGCGACTTGGCGGTTAGAATGGGCCAAACAACTGATGTTCTGTTTTTATCTTCTTTGTCAAATTTCCTGCCGCACAAGAGCTGTCTATCTCAGACTATTGTAATGATGCAGCGTGGATTGTTTTTTCTTCAGATATTGAATATTCACATCCCTCTGTGGTCTTTTGCCAATCATAGCATGAGTGGTGTGCATTTGTGAGTTAGTCCAACAGAAAACCTGTCAGTCTCGCCTCAGGCGTAGTTTCTTACCCCACTAGAGCACTAGGAAGGGAAAAAACACCACCTTCTTCGCATATGTGACAAGGCTGGACCACCTCCCCTCGTACCATAAAAGTCACTAAAAGAATGTTGGGTGCATTGGGTTGTTTGTTCTACTACCATGTAAGCCTGTGAATGTTCTTTTTAATTCACTCCAGTTTCCAGTAGTTATTGCTGATCTTGTTTCTGCAAGATTGGAAGTTGTTCTTTTTGACTTATTGAAATTGTTCCTTTTGGCTGGCAACACCGAGTGGACGTTTTAACAGGTTTTATGTTTTTTCTAGATACACATCGCTATGGTATTTAGCAAAGGATTAAAAAGACGGATATGAAGTCTCAGCATACTTGCTTGTTGATGCGTGTACTACGGTGTAACTATGTTGTGGGATATCCATGTTGGAGGCTCGTACGCTAATTTAACTATTATGTAATTTTTTATGATGTATGCTTAATTTGTATCAATAGATAGTCTAATTGTATAAGGACGTTTACTTTCCATGTTGAATTGATCATATTCAATTGTTCGTCTGATTTGTCCCTCGTCTACATGTGTATCTAATTAAGACTAGATGCCTGTGCTACCACTTCAGGAATGCTAATGAAAAATGTCTTTTATGGTGTTGATAGCGTGAAATTCCAAACTTAATAAGACGCCTCAAATAAAATGGAATGAAGACTAAGCATCGTCCCATCATGATTTTTGTTAATGACATGCATCTTAAATCCTTATCTACAAACAAAAGCTATCCGGTTAGGCACTACGTAGGGAGATTCATACGGGAGTACCTGTGTCCAGGGAATGACAGTCCGATGACACGAGAGAAAGGCATGTTATCGCATCGCCATGGTGCTGCACATGCAATGACGCTTGTTAACGGAGACCCCTAAGATCCGACCCCTATCTAGTCCCATGATTAATATCGGTGGAGTATGTGCTGATGTTGTTCACTGGATTTGCATAAAATGTGAAATCGTCTACTGGGCAGTAGAAGCGTATGGCAGAATTGATTTGAAACGTAATAAGATATCCCCCTTGGCCTAATTACAAATGTATAGATCAGTGAAACATTACGTTAATGGAAGTGCTGTCACAACATCCTACCCAATACCAAGAGGATCATATTTTTTTGATAACGGGGCTGAACCTGCTCATTAATCGTAAAGATCATATAGTACAAGGTTCTTAAGAGGCTCAGGGATATCCCCAACATCTCTAGTGTGCATAAAATCACCACCCTTAGCTAGTTTGGCGATTCCATGTGCCACCTTATTACAGGACCGACTAACATGCGAGAAAATAATTGAATTAAAATGAGTAGAGAGTGCTACTATGTCCTCAACAAGCAATCCAAGATAGTCCCTTCTTTTCTCCAAGCTGATGATCACTGAACGCAGGATTAGAGAGTTAGTCCCAATCTCAATCTCCCTCCATCTTGTTGAAGAGCAAGTTGGACACCTTTCGACATGGCGACAACTTCTCCAATCTTTGCAGACCACACCTCTATCCTTCGCCGTCCCATCATCACCACGACCTGACCTCCATGGTCCTTGCATATGACACCTAAGCTTGTCGCCATGCCATCACTATTGAGCTTAATCGCTCTCTGCTCCGACGACCTCCAACGTGTAAGAAGAGTACTACTTTCGTCTTGATTCTGTCTTCGGTCAAAGAGAAATCATGTTCAATGTGCTCTGAGTCTTTGAGGTACGCCAGCGCTGCCCGGGTAAAGAAAGGAAGTTTCCTCACACCATCTTCAAACACAGTGTGGTTTCTATACGACCACAACCCCAACATAGTAGCGACATCATCGGTATAGTCCTGTGGACCGAGAGCATCCTTCAGTTCCAACAGGGTCTGCCTTGGTGATTGAAGGTGTGCCGAAACGATGATATGTGTTGTCAATGCTTTTTGGCCTTTTCACAACAGAATACCATTTGTTGTATCGTCTCCCTCTCCACATGACATAAAGGGCAGATGCCATCCACGCTACAGTGGCGTTCTTGAGCCTTCCCATAGTAGCAATGCCACCTGTGGTAATACATGACAAGAAATGAGACACTTTAGGAGGCCAATTCTGGTCCCATACAATTCCTAATCTTCTCGTTAGTAGAAACTCATGTAGAGACGAACTCCCTCCTTCCCAATAAGCCCAGCCAATACGCCGATCGCCTGGTAAAAAGACCCTTTTTGTACGACCACCAGAAGGGGATGTCTTCCAGGTGCTGATAGGAGTATTTTCAATCAATTTACATATCTCAGACGGACAATAGGAATGTAGCACCCCCATATCCCAAGACTTCAATTGTGGGTCTATTAACTCTTGGACCATAGAAGGCTGCCACCTTGATGCATCTAGAAAGGAATTGAGGTCATCATTATAGCTGTACACCCACTTGTCCTCCCATATCCTAACCGTGCTTCCATTTCCCACCCTCCACTTAATGCCTTCCAGAACCACCGCTTTTGTCGACCAAAGACTCCTCTATGTGTAGCTCAAATTATTTCCCCTAGATGTCTCCAAAATAGATGTGTGTGGAAAATACCTCGCCTTGAGAACTTGATGTGCTAGGGAATCAGTCTTAGTCAAGAGTCTCCAAAATTGTTTGGTCAGTAGAGCTTGGTTAAATGCATGCATATGTCGGAAGCCCAATCCACCTCCTTTTTTGGGCTTGCACAAAGATGCCCAACATTGCCATGAAATCTTCCAATCTATCTTTTACTCCCTACTAGAATCTCGCAATACAACTATGAATATCCTCTAGAATCCCCGACGGAATCTGGAAAACACTCAATTATATATGATGGAATTGCATGCACAATGGATTTTATCAGTACTTCCTTCTCTGGTTTAGATAGAAGCTTCTCCTTCCACCCTTGCAATTTCCTCCAAACCTGCTCCTTAATAAAGTTAAACACATGCTTTTTGGATCTCACAATGACCGTGGGGAGACCCAAATACTTGGCATGTCTGTCCACCTACTCGACTCCCAACATATTCTTGAGAGCACCTTTAGTGTCATATGATACACCCTTGCTGAAAGCCACCTCAGATTTGGTAAGATTTATCTTCTGACCCGATGCCTGTTCATACTGGCTAATAATATTAGATAAGTTCATGCATTCTTGTTGAGATGCTCTAACAAAGAGAATGCTGTCATCTTTGAAAAAAAGGTGAGAAATGTAGGGTGCATGCCTAATAGCCTTTATGCCATGAATCATATTGGCCTTAGCAACATGCTGTATAGATGTAGAAAAAGCCTCAACACAAATGATAAAAAGATAGGAAAAAGATGGTCACCCTGTCATAGTCCATGGGAAAGCTTGAAACTTTGAATCCGATCACCATTAATAGAAAAAGAGTGGTCCACAAATGATATGCACTCCCAAATCTCCTGTCTCCACATACTACCAAAACCCATCTTTTGTTGCACGAAGTCCAGCAACTTACACTCCACTCTATCATAAGCCTTGGACATGTCAAGCTTGAGCGCCAAATACCCCTTCTTGGTCTTCTCCTCATGCTTTATTTTATGGAAAAGTTCATAATCTATAAGCGTATTGTCCGTAATCATCCTACCCGGAATGAAGGCACTCTGGTTAATAGAAATATTCTTGTCCATGAATGGCTTAAGACTATTAGCCAGAACCTTGGATGTGATTTTATAGGCCACATTACACAAACTTATTGGGCGGTACTCAGACATCTGGACAGTTTTATCCACCTTTGATATCAACACCAGAAGAGTTGAGTTCACCTCACCAATATTATTATCACATTTTCACCAACCCTTAATGTAGATTGAGACATCATCTCCTATGATATGCCAAAATCTTTGAAAAACATCAGTTTCATCCCATATGGACCTGGAGCTTTTTTAGGGTGCATTTCTTTCAGGCCAACAACAATTTCCTCATCAGAGAGGTCCTTTTTCATCATCTTGTTCATGTACTCATCCACCACTTTAGATATACCTTTAGCAGCTTCCATAAAACCTGAGGGATTACTACAGGAAAAGTGGTCCTTGAAAAAAAAATCTATAATTACCTCCTATACCTTCCTTTCCTCGATGTGACATACACCATGATCATCTTTCAGTCCATCAATATGATTCCTTCTCTTTCTCTACGATACCTTATGATGAAAGTAAGCTATATTGCGGTCCCCCTCTTGTAACTCACTCACTCTTACCCAGGCACACCAATAAGAATCTTCTGATCTATGCCAATACTCAAGCTCTTTAGACAGCTGAGTACACCTACTAAGAACTATTGCATTTAGGGGATTTCTTTGTTCCTCGCCTAGGAGTTTCTCCACCTCCTTAATCCATTGTTTCATCTTCCTAAACTTTTGGGCTGCCCATCTGGTCAAGTTTTCACTGCCCTACGGATCTTTTTAGTCAAGTTCCCCTCGATACTCTAAACCAATGAATCTTTGACCGCGTCTTCACACTCCTCCTTTTCCAACCACATAGGCTCAAAATAGAAAAACTTTCTAGGCTTCTTCTTTACATTCTCTCTTGTTTCAACAGATATAATAATAGGCGCATGATTTGAGCTGTAAATTGGTAGGTGAATCGCGTTACTACAACTGAAAATCTGACACCAGTCATAAGTAGCCAGGCCTCTGTCCAGGCATTCCTTGACTAGGGTCTCCATAGAAAGCCCACACTGCTAAGTAAACAGACTTCTCAAGAAACCCAGATCCAACCCACAACTATCAACAACATCTATGAAGTCTTGAATCCACCTCTCAGGTTTTGGTGGCCGCCATTTCTCTTCATTGAAAAGTATTTCATTAAAGTCCCCAAAAAAGATAGTCGGTAGAGATGACTCATTCTTAAGCCTTCGCATGAGGTCCCATGTATGATACTTTTGATTTTGCTCAGCCCATCCATAAATAGCAATAGCTCTCCAATGTATTCCATCATCCCCTTCTTCTATCAAGCCATCCACATGATGTTGTGAATAGCTCCAGATCACAACTTTAACATCTCTCCACCACACCTCAGACCTCCAGACCTCTAGATAAACCCTCACTAGATAAACAGAAACCATCCACAAAACCACAATCACGCTTGACCAATTCTAACTTATTGCTAGGAATCTTAGTTTCTGACCCAAAAACTAAACTTGGGCGTTCTCTCCATCACTACTTTCGGAGAGCCTTCTTCCTGTCGAGTTTTCCCGACCCTCGACAATTCTAGCTTAAGATTTTCATTGCCCTTCACGGGTCTGGTTATGCCCAAAACCCGCTACTTGAAGCCCAGAGCTCCATGTTGTATTGCTGCCACCTGTGTCCAGAACTTGATGCTTTTTCACAGGAAAGACCAAACCAAGTTCCATATTAATGTCCATATCTCCCCAATCCGAATCACATCCCCGCTTCCCAGAAAAAAAACCTCCCCATCCTCCAAAAGGCCCACATGTTCTCTTTCATCAGTAAGCACCTTCCTTCTAATAATATTTGGTTTACCAGACAATTTACCTCCCACACACGGCTCCATTTTACTGGATTGGCAAGCATATTTCTTTTTCCTCTATCCTTTGGTTTATACCCGCACTTTGTCCCATCCTTGTTCAAAGCTCAAGACTAGTGGTTCCTACTGATCAGAATTTTGCACCCTCTACTTGATTGACACCAAGTCCCATTATAACCGGTCGAAACCTGACTTGTAGACACATTTGTAGGGACCTACTTCGGTAGTTCCACCTGAGATTTCAATGGCTGTGTGTTTCTACTAGTGTCCTCATCAATAGGAAGCTAACTCACCTTTGATTCTTTCCTCCTCTAATGATGCCCATTAACAGAGACAGTTAGTGGATCATCCACTTTTTCACCTGCAACTTCCTTTGGCCGCAGTGGTAGTAAGTTTGTATTGCCCGTGCCTGCTCCCACTCTCTGGTTCCTCAGAGTCTCCTCCTACCTTGGTCCCACTTACTTTTTGTTAATGTTACCATCATCTCCAACTGGACCCTCCGATCCCCCAGGTTCCTCAGAGAAATAACTGCCCTCCTCTACTTTTTTTTGCCTTGTCTTTCCTGCCATCTCTCCATAGCCAAATCACAACATGGCATTATCTTCCATCCTTCAGGTGTTACCTTGATATTTGCACGATTTTATATGAAACAAAACCTTCTTCTTCATCGAGCCTTCACCATATATCTCCTCCACTTTCGTCAAGCATGTCTTTCTCAGAGACGCCTTCAACCATGCCCCCACCCCCGTCGGTGTTCTTCCTGATTGTCTTCCAGATCAAAGTCTCTGTCCACATGCCCTAAGCAACCACATAGAAAACACAAATTTGGCAAACACTCATACTTATATCGAGTGTGTATATATCTCCCATCTTATCTTTCATCTTCTGAGTTCTCTTTAAATGTCACATGACATCCATGCACACTTGCACCCTAGATGATGTATCCCACCCAAGATCATCTAGATCAACATGTACAATACCACCCAACATGCTAGCAATAGAAGCAACATCAAAATGACCTGTACCCTAGGGGTAGACCATAGATACGAATCCAAAACAAGGATTTGTTGAAGACAATTCACCCTGACAAGTCACCGTCCTCAACCTCCTTCACTAGAAGTAGATAGTTTTCGAAATTTTAAGGTCCACCCACCGTAACCTTCTGTTTGTCCCGCCAATGAAGAAATTGGATGATGAACACCTCAGGATCAAGTTGCTTGAAAATGAACTTATTAGGCAACGACCATGCCTAAGTCAAAGTGCATTTCATAGCCCAGAAGTTGTACGACCAATCAGTAAGTAACCTAACCACAAGGGCTAGCGCCACATGTTACTCGCGCTCACCCACTTCTTCAACCGCCAACACGAACACATCATCCTCATCGTCGTTCTGTAGCCCTAACTGTGCACATCTATTGATGAGATCATCTGCCATCATAGTGACCGTGACTCAAAATCTTAGCCGCCCTTGAACCAACAAGAGATAGTAACCACTAGGGAGATCAAAGCAACTACTCAGGAGATTATAGCACCCACTGTCACCCACCTATCACCGGAGTGCTAGGATTGCGCCGAGGGAGAGTTACCAAGAGGATCATATAATTTCCTCTCAGAAGGGATAATTTCTTCCAAGGATTGCCAAAGAGATCCCACTTTGGTGGTGGTGCTGCGGGTGTAGATAGATATATATCCGGCAGGTATAAATACAATAGTGAAGTTGCGACAGATAATTCAAGCGGTAATTTTAGGGTAGCATAATCATCAACATCATCAACTAAGCCTCAATCCCAACCATGTTGGGGTCAGCTACATGGATCCTTCTTTTCCAATCAGTTCTCTTATGGGTCCTACTCTGATCAAGATGTAAAGATTCAAAATCTCTCTTTATAAACTCTTTCTAAGTTAATTTAGGTTGCCTCTGATTGTTTTAGTTGTGCTTGACTCAATAACGTTGCTTCGAATAGGTGTACTTGTCGGTCTGCATTGCACATGTATGTACCGTTGTAGACAACCTTCACACAACTTGTCCTTGATGCTCATCACCCCTACTCTGTTTCTAATATAGTCATTCCTCAAACGATATTTTCTCATCTTTTCACACATCCATCTCAGAACAGTGGCGGAGCCACACTTGGGCCAGGTGAGACCCAGCCTGCTAGCAAATCGTTGATCTTTTTGCATTGGAAGATGAATATTTTGTATGTCTTCGAGCTATCCTAACTAAAAATATTATTTTCACTCCTGTCAACTACTTTTGGTTATCCAGAAAGAAGAGGGTTGCGAGAGAGATTGCTAGACGATGGCTACGTAAATTAGGAATATGATCACACATGATAAGTAAAACCAGGGACTAGGAGAAATATTGACGCAGGCGAGTAACGTCTCATTTTCTGCTCGACTGGTTGACTTCCAATAAGTTGTTACCTTATTCTTTTCTACTAGCCCGTTCAAGTACATGGATAAAGGACTGGTCGTGTCAATTTTTTTCTTTGATCTGTCCAATTTCTTCCCTAAATAATGTGTAAGCCATTTACCTTCCATTTCTCCTTCATTTAAAAGCATTTTGTATGCTTTACTTGTCTCATTCACATGTTATAAACAAAGGCACGCTAGTGTGCATTTTGTAGTATATTGTTTTATATATCATGTAAGTCATCATGCCTGTAATAACCCTGACCTGGGTTATGGATTAAACCTAGGAGTTTACTTAATTAAGTTACTTACAAACTGATTCTAATCTTTTTAAAAGTGATTAAGGCTTCTTGTGAAGTTTATTGTCAAGTTTGAGCTTATTTGCAAACTATTTGTGCATTATTTGATAGTTTGAGTGAAATGTGCAATTTACCCAAGATGAGGGGTCACATTGCAATATGTCACATGTTGAATATCATAAGATATATAGAGAGTATGATGCCAAGTGGTGGCTTGTGGAAAGCCTAAATCCCAAGTTGTAACCTGTTTGAACAATGCTAGTACTTTGTGCACCAATTTTGGTACAATTTGTAATTTACCTAACAAGATGGGGTTGAAATGCAAATTACCACCTTTAGAGTGTCCCCACTCCCTCTACATATCTTTTAGAGGAAATAGAAAGAAGAAGACACTATGTTGAATCACCTTTGAGTGATGATACTCTTGGTGATGGAAAGACCAAGGAAAGAGTTGAAGGAGAAGCCTTATATGTGATGTATCAGGTTGTAGGTTTGACATAGGAGTCCTATCGGCCAAGGAGCCAAGATAGAGGTCTCCTATAAGTTTTTTGAGCCTTGTAAAAGGCCATGACGGGCAAATCACCTCAAGGAGGTGGTCCATAACGGGTTGTAAAGCCCCTTGCATAAAGTGTATCGGGTTGCCTTGTTGATGAGATAAAGATGAGGAAACTTATCCAAGAAGATAAAGGATGGCTGAGATATTGTCTCTATCTTATCCTCAAGACTCTTGCATGGAAAGATATAGATGTGTGCATGCATGGCCACGTGTCAACCATGCATGGCCATGTGTCATCTAGTAGCTTGAGGTGAAGACACCTCTTATACATTTTATCTCATGAAACCAAGTATATATACTTCACCTTTCACCAACTTATGAAAGTTTACGATCCTTACAACCATCTCCATTGGAGATAACATGAAAATCCCCTTATGTATCGTGAAAAGTAGCTCAAGGAGCAAGGAGAGCTCGAGTACCAAGCTTTAGGTAAGGCTTTGGTCATTTTCAACCTTGGTGGAAGTAGGATATCGGGTTATGAATATTCCTTTCTTTCCTTCTTCACCAAGTGCTTCACTATGGTGATTTCTTGTCTATGGAGGAGTTGTGAACGAGCCCTGTACCTTGGAGAAGTTCTTCTTCAACCTTAGGAAACGTAAATCTTTGGAGCTTGGAGCTTTAAAGTTGTTCACAAGGCGGGTTATATAACTTGAATCCAATCATGTTATTATTTACCACTTAAATTGTTACACTAAATGATCACCTTCAATTACGAGTTTTTATTGAATACTTGATGAATCCATGAGCTCTAAGAATTTCCTAGACATGTTATTCATAAACTAGAATAGTTAGAACAAAGGTCTAGAGCTAGAAGAAGATGGCATCACTTTATAAAGTGATATCGGGTCCAAGCACACAAACAAGTAGCTCATACCCGATATGGTAATATACATGCATCACTTGAACGATATGCTTGTGAGATTATATCTCCTTGCATGATATGGAGATGAAGTTCATACCTTGGAACACGATATTGTGTTAACCTTATACCTAGTGCACGATAGGAAGTCAAGTATAGACTCATGCACAATATAGGAACAAGGGTATACTTGTAAGTCGACATGAAAACCTAGTTTGGGTAACCCGATATAAGTGAGAATAGCAAGAGCTCCTTGCACGATATGATCATGTGAGTACACACATTGTACACGATATCATGAAACACAGATCTAGTGCACAATATGGGTGATGAAGTATACACTTATGCATAATATAAGACATAGAATCAAATACATGGTATAACCCAATATGGTTGAAATACCTTAACCCGATATGAAACCCGAGATAGGGGTTAACCGAGACAACTGAGGTCATGGCAACCGACTCTCCCATTGACCTTGTATGGTACCGACTTATGAGAAGTTTGTGGTCGGTTGGAGATGAACGAGGTATACTTCATCTCCTCAGGGCATAAGTGTGATTGTAAAATATGATCAGTCGTGTAGCATATTTTCTTAAGGATCGAATACAGAAAACATTGTTTGATGCACAATTCAATTGTACATCTTAGCTTGATAAATATTATTTATGTTTCTTTACATTCCTTGTAAAGTATATAGATGGTTTATTACTCTACCATGGGTAGATGCATTATTTTCCTTAAAGCAAAGAGATTACTTTGTTCTGTTCATACAATGATTAATCCTGCATGTTAAATATAAAAGAACCTCTGCTCAGTTTTATAATTCTTATCTGTGATAATAATATGGTTGACAGAGAGTTGTATCTCTCGTTGGGACAATTGTCTCTCCTCGTGGGATCCACAATTTTTAGGTGGACGTGCACGAGGCGGTGGAGACCTTTCTGTAGAGGAGGAACAACAGCTGATGTAGCAGTGATAGCTCAGGTTGAGTGTATTGTCTATCATGTCTTGTAGATAGAAGTCCCATGTGTCATCTCTGTACTCTCAGGTTCTTGGAGTTAGTTCATAATGGTTTCATAAACAATCTGAGATTTTTGGCTTGTAAGCCTCGAGGTTTTATATTGCACCAATATGTGTTTTGATAGAGCAATTGTTGCATGTTGTCCTCGAGATGATATGAAACAATGATGTACAATGTCAATCATGATATGTATAAGATTTAGATCTTTCAATAAGAGTTTTTTGGTAGAGGATCTCCTTGCAAAATGTTTTTTTAATTTTAGTGATTTTTGTTAATCCGCTGTTTATGATAATTCCACATTATTAGTAACGATTTGGATGTTGGTTTGATGGCGATCGTTACAAGTTTGGTATCAGAGCTTAAGGTTCGCTAAGTGTACAAAGACATAGGACTAAGGTGTTGAGTCTGTTCTAGTATCCTCCAATATATCTTATAGTGACTTCTACTTATGTAGAAGAAAGAGTAAAGCTTAAAGATGTCTGGAGAAAACAAGGAGTACATTGCTGAAAGCAATGCTGCTGTACCAAGGGAAGGTGCAAGGGATCGGGCGTGAGAAGAACGACTGCCTGAGAATCCCCAAGATGATCCAGCTATGATAAGGGATCCTTCTTTTGATACCATTGCTGGGTAGGTTAGGACAACAATGATGCGTATAGTGGACTGGGTATTAGTAACACAACCTATATTACTAGCCCCTAATGATGAAGTTCTGGGCTCTAACAGAGTCTCAGATCAACATAGTTATGTTGGGGAAGTTGAAAATGTTGAAAGAATTAGGTTATGACCTTAAATTAGGGTTTTCTACAGGTGTAGGCAACCCAGACATATCATAAAAGACTATTCAGAAGATGATAATGAGGTAGGAATTAAGAAAATACCTATCCAAACTCGGGAATGGATGCCTAGTAGTTCTAGAAAGGGGAAGTTTTTGGTACCACCAGTGCAACCAATGTCTAATGCACCAGGGCGGTGGTTACCAAGAAAGGGAAAAGGACCTAATGTTCCACCAGTTAAAACTCTTGATTTGGCCTCTACATCGGTTATAAGGCCGACAAGGCCAGGGGATGCTTATAAGATGTGTTATAAGTGTAAATAGTTTGGGCATATTAGATCCTTTTGTCCAAAAAAGAAGGAGGAAATGACCCAACCACCGAGGCAGAGTCAACAAGACTCTCAAAGGCAATGGTCTAGCTGTGGCATATGAGGACGTAGATAGACGTCCCGAGAAGGTCCATCAACACCGAGTAATAGAGCACGACATTGGGATCAGACAATGACAAGATTCTATGAAAAGAATCAACCTGAGGCAGTAAACAATCCACGAATTGAGACATGTCAGATGAAATAGTGTCATTCTGATATGTCATTTCATGATTCTATTTGTTAAATGTGAGAAAGTAGTTGTTATTGAGCTTCCTTTGACTAGTCCTATAAGGAAACAAGGAAGATGAGGACTTACATTTTACTAAGTATTCTTTTAAATGCTTTACAATTTCTTTTATCTGTGTGAAATAGGACGAGGTGTAAAGGTGATGCCTGGAGAAAAATCTAGGGATACTAACTTCTATGTTTTTGATGATATGGAAAGTAAGGAACATGATAGTAAACAAAGTGCATACCCCATAATCTCAGTACTTGTATACCCTATCCAGGTATTCAACTATTGAAGATAAGGTAGGTATGGAACTCTTAGATTGTTATCTTTCTGATTACTCTGATCAAGTAGTCATTCTGAGACAATCTAGTGAGCATAATGAAACTGGACATATGGCATGGAAAATTTTATCACATCCCAAGTGCAATAAATTGGAATCTGAGGTGATCTCAGATCAATCTGTGTATATGAGGAAGTAAAAAACATAATCCTCATGATAAGAGAAAGAGAACGAGGGAGATGATCCTTGTTTGATAAAGTCTGTGTGAATAGTAAAGATCTTTTCCATAATGTGGAAATGAGAAATGTGATAAAATCATAAAATGTTCATGAACATGTTAGCCAATAATAAAGAAAGGGATGATGATATGTAATCGAATAAATAATTCTTATGCAAATGGCTAGGAACTTAAGATGAGACAAGTGTAAATGATTCATGAATAGTGAAAGCTCATGTAATAATCTTAGGAGATGCTGATGTCTCCTCTGTGATGAACAACCCTGGGTAATGATGGGGTGATGAAGGGAATATGTTTCTTTGTGTTCTTTCCTTTCAGGGACATGGCACTCAAGTGAGTCTTATGACACTTAATGTGCATGAGTTAAAAGTGATCTTTTGATGGATACTTAGAAAAGTACCAGTTCGTCTTAGACTTTGGTTCCAAGATAAAGTTACGTGTAATATATAATGTCCCATGATGAAAGAAAGATCCTTTTGTATGTTTGACTCTGGTATGTAAAATGTGCCAGGTGGTATGGGAAAGTGAGAATATGACTCCTGATAAGATGAATAATGTTTTATTATATAGAAGGGTCAACCTTGAGATAATTCGAGTATGGAAATCATATGTTAGGGGTTTATGCTCTACATAAACATAACATTGATAAGGATGTATTAATTAAAGGAACAATTGTAGAATCGTTTTGGGAGGAAGCTTATCAAAGGTAAAAATAAATAAATATTTCTTTAATGTATCCCTATCTAGATCTGTTGAGGCAATTTATTCATAACATCTAGAGGTATCTCTGAGATAAGTTCTTCTCTAGTAAGTGAATTTTCCTTATGATAATAGAATGAATAATTAGGAAGATTGTTGATACGAGTCATAAGAAAGTTTTGTGTTGTGATAACAGATTAGAGTGGCACTAAAGATGTATGATAAGACCTGTAGTCCCAAGTGGGTGACAAAAATGTAACCCTGATCTCTTCTTGAAAGTGAAATGTTAAACTAAGTGAGGGGTATGGAGGACTCCCTAGAATCTTGTCACATAAAATATGTGAGTCAATAAGGATTGAAACTTGAATTATTCAAAGTATGAATAGTACGTCTCCAACTTAGAAAATGTTACTTGACACAGGGTTGACTCTGCAATCAGTAATGGATAGGACAACTGAGTATGTTTCATGTGTGACCGATCTTATGATGATCTTTTATGGAAGGACTTTGTGCTGGTCAAAGTTCTATGGCAATTCCATAACATCAAGATGTTATGCGGAGACTTGATGATATGATACATGAATGACAATTGTCTTCCTTCGTCCAGGATTTCAGGGACGAAATCCTTGTTAGGGGCTTATAAATGTAATACCCCTGACCTGGGTTATGGATTAACCCTAAGAGTTTTCTTAAGTAAGTTACTTACAAACTGATTCTAATCTTTTGAAAATTGATTAAGGATTCTTGTGAAGTTTATTGTCAAGTTTGAGCTTATTTGCAAACTATTTGTGCATTATTTGATCGTTTGAGTGAAATGTGCAATTTACCCAAGATGAGGGGTTACATTGCAATATTTCACATGTTGAATATTATAAGAGAGAGAGTATGATACCAAGTGGTGGCTTTTGGAAAGCCTAAATGTTGGGTTTTGTGGAGAAAACATGTGCGGTGGAAGCAATAAAATCCACGCAACCCGATACAGGATCTCGTCGACAACAACGTATTTGGAAGGAGTGTTTGCGGGATGTACCTTATCGCGGAGCAAGTCCAACGATGTCCCGCTACACGACGGTGTGCAACACTGCTGGCCTACATGGACAGAACTTCTCTCCCGTTCATCAAGCGTGTCACAGGAAGATCCGACGGCGTTTCTTTGCGGCGGTGACGCACACTGCTCGCAGCGCGTACAGGTGGTCGTCGACGTCCTCCGAATGCAGGCGTCAAGGCGTCTGCGTCTCTACTTCGTCCATGCGGATGGACAGAACTCCACGTCGCGCTTCCCAAGCCGGCGGGAAGGAGTCGTGTCTCTGCGGCGGCGTGCTAGCGGCATGTTTCTCTCCTTTCTCTCCTCTAAGGACGATGACGGCTAGGGTTTACGTGCGTGAGCGTAAACTAAAAAGCCTCTATCTATCTTATATAGATATCAACTGTCAATCCTCCTTTAAACAGGATATGAAGGGAAATAGGGTTTCCTAAACCCATCGGTAAACAGAAACGTTGCGTTAATTAAATTGCTCGTGGATTAATTAGAATATTCCGGAATTCATTAATTAACCAAATAATCACATTAATTGATTAATTAATATCCGACTCCATGCAATCACTTGGGATGACTTTATGTGCATATATGCCAACAAACTCCCACTTGCACTTAGAGCCAGTCACTCCAATATTATTCTAATCGATTACATAAACATTTTAGTAATCAATGTGATTCGAAACAATTCCAATCAAATCCACAATTATACTCCTATTCCAACACATCCTATGCGTGTGACCCGGTAGGCTCCAAATTAATTTGGCAGTGATATCCATAATCATATTATGATTTCACAAGCAATGATTGGTATCTAGCAAGACTTCATTGCTACCCAAGTAATTGGAGAAGTTGGAGAACAACTTAACCTATCATTCATGACTGGTGTTACAGTGATTGCATAGTTCCTTTGTCGCTGATATCCGAATTGAACTCGAGTCATGGAATTGTTATCCTTTTCAATGTTCAATCCATGTTCCTTGAACTAGAGCAGACTGTCTTGAAAAACTACTAGAGGGGGGTGAATAAAGTTTTTGAATTATTTTAACAATTTATTGAATTCAAACAACCACAATTGAAATTAGAAGAAAGAGACAGGTGTTTAGAGTGGTTCCAACTATAGCAAATACTATAGTTGTCAGTCCACTACCCGGTTGCTTACCCAACCGGGATTTGAAAGTATTTATTTTATTACCTCTCGAGGATTTATACAAAATACAATACTTTCCTTTTACACCCTTTGAACAGCCTTCACCCTGAAGTAGGTGCACCAACTTTGAGGTAGCCTTCTATGAAGTAACTCCAAGCTCCCCCTTGAAGTAGCCTTCCTCTCTAGAAGTAACCTCCCGTTGCACCAGCCTTCTGAAGTAGCTCAAAGTCTCCTTCTTCGCCAAGAAGATCTTCACCCTCTCCAATCCGCAACCTCCAACCTAGGAGTAGCAAGGAGAGTACAAACAATAATAGGGAACAAGAAAGGAAATAGAAATTACAACTTATCCTTTGGAGCCCAAGGCTTGATTTGCCTAGATCAAGCGTATAGATCTCCTAACCAAGTATGTGAACTTGTGATTGCAGTGGGTAGGAGATACTAGCCTATAGGACACGAATTATGAGCTAAGGAATGAAATGGCCAATTGTCACAATGCTCAAATTTCTCACAAACAGATTGCACAAAGTATACTCAAAGGTTTCTCAAGTGTAGCAAGTGTAAAACAAGTAAGTTTAGGTGTCCTATGGCTTGTCCTATTTATAGGAATGGCCTAAGGATGCTTAAGGACGTTCTAGACAACTTCTAGGGGTTTCTAAGTGCTTAACTAGCAGTTAGGTACAAAGTTGTAGCTTTAACAACGGCTAATTAATTAATTCTGCAGTTGCTGTCAGAGACCATCTCGGTCGACAAATGGTCGACCGAGACACCTACTCGGTCGAACTTTTGTCGACCGACAGGCTCTCTGGAACAAGTGATTTGCAACGTCTTTCATCAACTGCCAACTAACTTGTCTGTTGTGTCTAACGGCTACTTTAGATCTTTCTCGGTCGAGAAGATTGTCGACCGAGAGTGTCTCGGTCGAGGAGTTTGTCGATCGAGATTGATCCTGTTTCAAGGTTTCAATTTAGGCACTAATTATGTGTGTAAGTGTGCATAAGTAATCCTATTTGAATGGGATGACTTGTCTAACTGTGGTGTTTAGCTAGGGAGAATCTAACGCTTGATTTACATGCAATTCTAAGTACTTGTACATTATATTTTTGTACAAGTTTTTACAACAGTGATTACATTGCATGAAAATATAAATATGTAAGCTTGTAGATTTTCCCTTGTTGCTTTGTCATCCTGCACACTCAAGTAGCACATTAGATTAATAAGAATGAAATGTTTGTCATAATCAAAACAAAGGGATTTATAGATGTCCATTTAGCCAACATGTCTGAGATATATGTAAGCTCAATATCACATATTGACTCACATCAGCATGGCCATGCATTTTTTAGTCTCGCTTATCAAGTGGCAAGAATATCAAACTCCTGTAGGAAGGACAAATTCCATCTACATCACTCACAGTCATCCCCATGTGTCACAATGCACCCAAGCACCATCTTTATGACAATCCTTATTCAGGACCACGGTGGATGATGTCAAAGTACACCGAACAACATGTGATAAGTGTAGTGACTTCAGGTCTAAGAACCACAATCACCACCATCATTATGAGATGTGACTCTAACTACCAATCATGGTATCCATGTGTCACTCTCAAGGTGGGTCTAACCGATACACTGTTCTCTAACAAGTATCTATGTATTTGGTTTGATATCTCCATATCATGGATAATGAGATTCTTCCATCAACCAACATACATTCTAATCTTATGTGTTATTGATGTCTATGGATATTTCCACAATAACAACCGATTAGGGACAAAACAAGAATACATACTCTTAACATACATATGATCTCACTGTTCAGGTCATCAAACCGAAGACATATGTCATTGAGTATATTATTCTATAGGCATCAATAAGTTTTATGGTCATCTCACAATATAAAACACAAACATATAGATTGGAAACTTGCCTTTATTGATATGATCAATGTAGTATTACAAATCGTTTACATAGTATCCCATTACAATCATCGAATGATAGTCTCTATGGGCATACATACCAATAGATTCCCACTTTCACTTATACCCAATCACTCATGAATCTCAATCCAAGTGATCGAACATGTCCGTCATGTTTCTGCTGTGAAAGTGCTTTTGTGAATGGGTCAACCACATTGCTTTCTGTAGGTACTCTGCAAATCTTCACATCTCCTCATTGTACGATCTCTCGTATGAGATGGAACCTCCGTAGAATATGTTTGGAACGTTGGTGCGATATTAGTTCTTTAGCCTGTGCAATTGCTCCATTGTTGTCGCAAAACAACTCAATTGCATCACCAATGCTTGGAACCACTCCAAGTTCAGAAACAAACTTCTTGATCCACACAGCTTCCTTCGCAGCATTAGATGCGACAATATATTTAGCCTCTATTGTATAATCCGCAACTGTCTCTTGCTTGGAACTCTTCCAGCTCACAACTCCGTTGTTCAGGAAAAACACAAATACAAATTGCAATCTGTAGTCATCTTTGTCAGTTTGGAAGCTAGCATCGGTGTAACCTTTTACCACGAGCTCTTCCTCACCACCGTATACCAAGAATTGATCCTTAGTCCTTCTCAAGTACTTTAGGATGTTCTTTATGACTGTCCAGTGACATTCACCTGGATCTGAATGATACCGGCTCATCATGCTCAAAGCATACGACACATCAGGACGAGTACATAACATCGCGTACATGATAGATCCAATTACTGATGCATATGGAATCTTACTCATGCGTGCCCGTTCATCACATGAAGTAGGACATTGGGATTTAGAGATCGTAACCCCATGGGACATGGGCAAGTTACCTCTCTTAGAACCCTCCATGCTAAACCTCTTTAGCACCTTGTCAATGTATGTGCTCTGGCTTAGGCCTAGAAGCCTTCTAGATCTATCTCTATAGATCTTGATCCCAAGTATATAGGATGCTTCGCCTAAATCCTTCATAGAGAAAGTCTTCCCTAGCCAACCTTTTACTGTCTGAAGAGTAGGGATGTCATTGCCCATCAATAGTATGTCATCCACATACAATATGAGAAATACGATTGTGCTCCCACTAACCCTTTTGTAAACACAGGGTTCATCTTCATTTTGACTAAAGCCAAACTTTTTGACTACTTCATCAAAATGTAGATTCCAGCTCCGAGATGCTTGCTTCAATCCATAGATTGACCTTTGTAGCTTACAAACTTTATTGGCTTCCTTTGGATCGATAAAACCCTCAGGTTGTGTCATGTACACATCCTCGAGTAAATTCCCATTAAGGAATGCTATTTTAACATCCATCTGCCAAATCTCATAGTTATGATAAGCTGCAATGGCAAGCATGATCCTGATGGATTTAACCATGGCAACTGGTGAGAAGGTCTCGTCATAATCAACACCTTGAATTTGACGGAATCCTTTCGCAACCAATCTACCTTTATAGGTTTGAACATTTCCATCCATGTCAGTCTTCTTCTTGAAGACCCACTTGCACCCTATGGGTCTTACCCCTTCGGGTGGATCCACCAAGGTCCATACCTTGTTGGTGTACATGGATTCCATCTCATATCTCATGGCTTCGATCCATTTCTCAGATTCTGGTCCCTTAGTAGCTTCTAGATAGGAAGTTGGCTCATCTTCTATGCCCAATTCATCACTATCTTGAGTCACGAGAAATCAAAATCTCTCAGGCTCAAGTCGTGTCCTACTAGACCTATGAGGTTCCTGTGTTACATTTGGAACTTGAAATTCCACAACAACTTGTGAGTCTTCATGTTCCTTATGTACCTCCTCAGGTTCTCTACTTTCTTATTGGTCTCGAACTTCTTCGAGCTCTACATTCCTCCCACTAATTCCTTTGGAAATAAATTCCTTTTTAAGAAATACAGCAGTCCTAGCAACAAACACTTTGTTGTTAGTTGGTGTGTAGAAGTAGTATCCCCGAGTTTCCTTGGGGTATCCAACAAAATAGCATTTTTCCAATTTGGGTCCAAGCTTTTCAGGAAATTATTTCCTAACATAAGCTTCACATCCCCAAATCTTTAACATAGACAAATTGGGACGATTCCCATTCCATATCTCATATGGTGTCTTTTGAACCGATTTGGAAGGTACACGGTTAAGTGTAAACACTGCAGTTTCAAGAGCATATCCCCAGAACGATATTGAAAGTTCGGCTGAACTCATCATTGATCGTACCATGTCTAATAGTGTACGAATCCTTCTTTCTGACACACCATTACGTTGTGGTGTACCAGGTGGAGTCCATTGTGATACAATACCACAGTCTCTCAGAAGGTCCTCAAACTCTTGGCTTAAGTATTCGCCACCTCGATATGAACGGAGTGCTTTAATACTCTTACCAAGTTGCTTCTCTACTTCATTCATGAAAGTCTTGAACATTTCAAGAGTTTCTGACTTGTGTTTCATAAGATATACATATCCATACCTACTGAGGTCATCAGTAAAGGTAATGAAGTATTGATAGCCTCCTCTAGCATTTGATCTAAAAGGTCCACATACATCAGTATGTATGAGCCCTAGCATATCACTGGCTCTCTCACTGTGTCCAGTGAAAGGAGTTTTGGTCATCTTCCCTAATAAACATGCCTCACATGTATCTAATGATTCAAAATTAAAAGAGTCTAGATAACCATCCTTATGGAGTCTAGATATGCGCTTCTCGTTTATGTGCCCAAGACGACAATGCCATAAGAATGTTTTGTTTGAGTTGTCAAGTTTTAACCTTTTAGTATTTACGTTGTATATGCTAGTCTCAAGTTCTAACAAGTAGATACCATAAAACATAGGGGCATTGCCATAAAAGATCTCATCTTTAGATATAGAAATAATTCCATTCTTAATGTGAAATTCAAATCCACTCTTGTCCATATAAGATACAGAAATAATATTTCTATTAATGGCAAGTACATAATAGCAATTCTCTAATTCTATTACAAGGCCCGTAGGCAAAGATAAACTAATAACTCCAACTGCGGTGGCAGCAACTCTTTCTCCATTAGAAACCCGCAGCTCGACTTGGCCCTTTCGTAAAGGCTTAGTTCTTATCAGATCCTGCATATTAGAACATATGTGAGATCCACATCCGGTATCCAGTACCCATGATGAAGAAGTATTTAAGTTTATCTCAATAATGTATATACCTGAAGTGGAGATCTCTATCTCCTGCTTCTTCTTCCCCAGTTCCTCCAGGTAGAGAGGACAATTTCTTTTCCAATGTCCATGCTGGTGACAATGGTGACAACTGCCTTCTTTGGAGATCCCACCTTTAGCTTTGAGCGTGGATGACTTTGGCTTCTTCCCGGCTTTAGAACTTTTCTTAGCCTTGCCTTTGCCTTTTGACTTTCCCTTTGCCTTGTTGATCACCATCACAGACTTGGGCTTGTCTTTCTTCATCTGTGCTTCAGCTGTCCTCAACATGCCCAACAATTCTGACAAAGACTTGTCAAAATTGTTAATGTTGTAGTTCATGACAAAATGATTATATGATTCAGGGAACGATTGTAGAATCACATCAGTGGCCAACTCTTGACCTAGGGGAAATCCCAGCTTGGATAGGCTTTCCACGTACCCAATCAAGGTGAGTATATGGGTGCCAACTGAGTCTCCCTCTTTCATCTTGCTTTTGAACAAAGCCTTTGAGACATCATATCTCTCCTGTCTTGTTTGATGTTGATACATGTTCTTGAGATGTGTTACCATCTCCATGACATTCATGTTCTCATGCTGCTCTTGCAACTCATAGTTCATTGAGCACACCATCAGGCACTTGACATCCATGACATCATCAAGGTGCTTCTTGTAAGCATCCTTTTCAGCCTTGGGTGCATTTACGGTGGGCTCATCTGGCTCTGGTGTTTCAAGGACATAGAGCTTACGCTCATGTGTGAGAACAATTCTCAGCGTCCTAAACCAGTTTTGAAAGTTGGTTCCGGTAAGTTTGTCCTTCTCAAGGACCGATCGCAACGAGAACGTGTGAGTGTTGTTTGCCATTTGATTGCTACAATAGAAAAATTTGCATTTAGTCCAAAACATTTTGACTTGTAAAGATTTGATAAATGAGATTAATCAGGCCTTTAATTAATTACGCTCCTAGTATTTTATTCAAATTGATAGCCCTCACTATCAACTCGGAAGATTGCAACGGACAACCTTCTAGTGAGCCAAGACCCAAAATAATTGGATCAATGCCCAGCCAACGCCGACGTCAAAGACCAAATACTAAGGTAGGCAACTTTTGCCAATTACATCATATGCAACTCTTGGATAGATGATCATGCACAACTCCTTGCCATGATGCATCTATGTGCCTCTAGGTACTTGATCCTATCAAGGTTCCCTAGTTAAGTCCAACCCATAAGCCAACACGATGAGTGTGCACCCTGCGGAGGCAGACCCACACACCCACCATCACACTTCCATGAGATAGACAGTGTACCACGCGGAGGCGTGCCCACACATAGTCGATCAAGATTTTCATGTGTGTTGCTTTATGGAAGGCAACTAAAACTTAATATTATTAATTGAGGGGTTTTATTAATACATATACATATCCAAACACCACATACTTATAGTACATATCATATACTACTATATCGACAACCATAAACGATAGACATGCAATCACAAACACAAATACATCGGTTATGGTCATACTATTGTAATCCTTTGGAGCAACAAAGGATTATGGTCCACCTATGGTCTTATGCATCTCATGCAACACCTGTGAATCAACCTGTAAGCATGTAATGATCAACATTACAATGAACAACTTCATGGATGCTTCGTGAGGTTGGAACTTCAAGTTACTTCTTGGAATTGGATCTTCTTGTTGCTTCTCCATGGATGCTCCTTGGAGTTGGATCTTCAGGTTGCTTCTTGGAATTGGATCTTCATGGTGCTTCTCCATGGAAACTCCTTGGAGTTGGATCTTCAAGAGGCCTCCTTACATCAAGTTTACAAAGACTAAAACTAATCCTATCTCTATTACATCATATGAGTACAAATATAAAAGAAAAGAATTAATTACACTTTGAAATAAGAGATGACGCTCGGCATGCAAGCTGAATACTTTATACAAAGGATCCATATGCAACCATTATACATCCATAGCATTCATAAACAACCATATCCACAAGATAGACATCCACATTCACAAAAGGGGATACTAGGCCATAACTATGCATGCACTCACCACATAAGATATATTTTAAAGGCGACGTGTATGCTATCATAGGTATATCTACATATACGTATATACATATTAAAATTGCAGTACTTGTAATGCGGGACATTCCCCATTAATTTTTTTTTTGACTCCCACGCAGATAATGCGGGGTACACAGGGGCAGCGCCCCTGTGCGGGGATCCCACTGCCCGGTCAGCGGGAGAGGGTCGAGGGGAGGCCGCCCCTCGCGGGGTCTCAGGGGCAGAGCCCCTAAAAGTTCTACGGAATTTTACTTCCATGCACTTAGGAAAATCAATATTTTCCATAGTCGACCCCGTCCAAAACGTCAAAAACAATATCCTGCGACGTATGTGGAATTAGGTTTAGATTTGCACATTAGCAGGTTTAATTCGCATCGTATCAACATAGAAAATAGTATACAGTGATTCGATCATATCAAAACGAATCCAAATACGCCGTAGATCAACGCTGCTCTGATACCACTGTTGGGTTTTGTGGAGAAAACATGCGCGGCAGAAGCAATAAAATCCATGCAACCCGAAATAGGATCTCGTCGACAACAACGTATTTGGAAGGAGTGTTTGCAAGATATACCTTATCACAGAGCAAGTCCGACGATGTCCCACTGCATGACGGTGTGCAACGCTGCTGGCCTATATGGACATAACTTCTCTCCCGTTTGTCAAGCGCGTCGCAGGAAGATCCGGCGGCATTTCTTTGCGGCGGTGACGTACGCTGCTTACAGCGTGTACAAGTGGTCGTCGACGTCCTCTGAACGCAGGCGTCAAGGCATCTATGTCTCTACTTTGTCCACGTGGATGGATAGAACTCCACGTCGTGCTTCCCAAGCTGGCGGGAAGGAGTCGTGTCTCTACGGCGGCGTGCTAGCGGCACGTTTCTCTCCTCTAAGGACGATGATGGCTAGGGTTTACATGTGTGAGTGTAAACTGAAAAGCCTCTATCTATCTTATATAGATATCGGTCGTCAATCCTCCTTTAAACATGATACAAAGGGAAATAGGGTTTCCTAAACCCATCAGTAAACAGAAACGTTGCGTTAATTAAAACGCTCGTGGATTAATTAGAATATTCTAGAATTCATTAATTAACCAAATAATCACATTAATTGATTAATTAATATCCGACTCCATGCAATCGCTTGGGATGGCTTTATGTGCATATATGCCAACAGTAAATCCCAAGTTATAACCTATTTGAACAATGCTAGTACTTTGTGCACCAATTTTGGTACAATTTGTAATTTACCTAACAAGATGGGGTTGAAATGCAAATTACCACCTTTAGAGTGTCCCTACTCCCTCTACGTATCTTTTAGAGGAAATAGAAAGAAGGATACACTATGTTGAATCACCTTTGAGTGATGGTACTCTTAGTGATGGAAAGACCACGGAAAGAGTTGAAGGAGAAGCCTTATATGTGATGTATTGGGTTGTAGGCTTGACATAGGAGTCCAATCGGCCAAGGAGCCATGATAGAGGTCTCCTATCAGTTTTTTGAGCCTTTGAAAAGGCCATGACGGGCATATCACCTCAAGGAGGTGGTCCATAACGGGTTGCAAAGCCCATTGCATAAAGTGTATTGAGTTACCTTGCTGATGAGATAAAGATGAGGAAACTTATCCAAGAAGATAAAGGATGGCCGAGATATTGTCTCTAGCTTATCCTAAAGACTCTTTCATGGCAAGATATATATGTGTGCATGCATGGCCACGTGTCAACCATGCATGGCCACGTGTCATCTAGTAGCTTGAGGTGAAGACACCTCTTATACATTTTATCTCATGAAACCAAGTATATATACTTCACCTTTCACCAACTTATGAAAGTTTACAATCCTTACAACCATATCCCTTGGAGATATCATGCAAATACCCTTAGGTATTGTGCAAAGTAGCTCAAGGAGCAAGGAGAGCTCGAGCACCAAGCTTTAGGTAAGGCTTTGGTCATCTTCAACCTTGGTGGAAGTAGGATATCGGGTTATGAATATTCCTTTCTTTCCTTCTTCACCAAGTGGTTAAGCATGGTGATTTCTTGTCTATGGAGGAGTTGTGAATGAGCCCCAGACCTTGGAGAAGTTCTTCTTCAACCTTAGGAAACGTAAAGCTTTGGATCTTGGAGCTTTAAAGTTGTTCACAAGGCGGGTTATATAACTTGAACCCAATCATGTTATTATTTACCACTTAAATTATTACACTAAATGATCACCTTCAATTCTGAGTTTTTATTGAATATTTGATGAATCCATGAGTTCTAAGAATTTCCTAGACCTGTTATTCATAAACTAGAACAGTTAGAACAAAGGTCTAGAGCTTGAAGAAGCTGGTATCACCTTATAAAATGATATTGGGTTCAAGCACACAAACAAGTAACTCATACCCAATATGGTAATATACATGCATCACTTGCACGATATGCTTGTGAGATTATATCTCCTTGCACGATATGGAGATGAAGTTCATACCTTGGAACATGATATGGTATTAACCTTATACCTAGTGCATGATAGGAATTCAAGTATAGACTCCATGCATGATATAGGAACAAGGGTATACTTGTAAGTCGATATGAAACCCTAGTTTGGGTAACCCGATATAAGTGAGAATAGCAATAGCTCCTTGCACGATATGATCATGTGAGTACACACATTGTACATGATATCATGAATCACACATCTGGTGCACGATATGGGTGATGAAGTATACACATGCATAATATAAGACATAAAATCATATACATGGTATAACCCGATATGGTTGAAATACCTTAACCTGATTTGAAACCCGAGATAGGGGTTAACCCGATATGGGGATAGAGGATAGCTCATATACGATATGAGCCATGCCCTTTGCATGATATGGGAGATACTCACTTACCCCTTATACACGATACAAGTCTAAGACTACACCTGTTGCACGATAAAGAGATAGTGAACACTCTAAATAATATAGAGTTGGATAACCCTAGGTGATGGGTAAGCTGATACAAGTGGTGAGTGATACCACATGGATGATATGAATGATATCCCTTGAATGATAGGAATAACATCTAATTCTATCTTGTGAATGATATGAAGTCCAATTCATGCATCATGCACGATATGGCCCATTCTACCCAACATGGTGGAAAACCCTAGATGATGGATTGAAATCCGATATCCCTATCCTTTGAGTTATAGATGGTGATAAGTGAATTCAATTATACACCTAGCTTGCCATGTAACTATATGATAGGGTTGATCCTTGAAGGTATAAAGAGGTTATGAACCTAAGGGTCTACCAAACATAGTAACCCGATATCTTACCCAACATGGAGACCCGATATGATAATCTTGAATGGGAAACTGATATGGTATCGTGTATATATACCACTTAAATGATACATGATGAGGCATATGCTATATGCCCAATATAGTGCACATCTTTTGTACGATATGGTATCAAGCACATAGCTTATACCCGATATGGGGTCAAGCACATAACTTATACCTGATATGGGGTCAAGCACATAGCTCATACCCGATATGAAGTTATCTTGAAATGTTAAGAACTAAGTGATAGTCAATTTGATATGGGTACATGATATGATGATTAGGGGATACACCCTGAAACATGACATGGTGATGTGACTATCTCACATGCTCGATTTGGATACACAACGTGAAGTAAAGAATGTATCTTAAATCATGATATGATAATGTACACACATCTTCATACCCAATAGGGTAGAGACACTTCAATCATATGTAATTGATTGAGTGACATATGTTGCATGTTGAATTTATTGCAATATAAAAGATGATGTGAATTGCTAATTATGAACTCATATTTCTCAAAGAGGAGGATTGAACCAAAAACATGATGTAATCAATATCCTAGTAAGGATGAGAGAGAAACTCATACCTTGTATTTATAATAATTTAATGATAAATGATGAGAATAGATAAGTATGATTGCATACTTATGATATTGATATATGCTCCTAGATGTGTGGAGCAATGAATCAGGGTTTGAATCGGTAATATGAACTTGAAACCCTATTCGGCTATAAAGAGAAACCCTTAACCTAATAATGGGATGGTTGTACTTCTCTTATTAAATAAGCCTTGTGAAGCATGCTAAATACTTATATAATAAGTATAATGTTTATAAGGTATGATGACCTAAAAGATAGTTGTTGCCTAATGAGAGGTGACAAGATGTTTAATGGCCTTGTGAGCCATTTGAATAGTTTTTGCCTAGTGAGAGGTGACAAGATGTTTAATGGCCTTGTTAGCCATGTGAATATTTGTTGCCTAATGAGATGTGACAAGATGCTTAATAAAACCATGTGAGCTATATGAAATGCTTGTACAACAAGTGAAATGAATACCTTGGACTGAGGACCTAAAGGTAATAGTTACCTGCTACAGAGGTAGCAATGTTATGTGGTGATCGAATGGTTTGAATACCTAGATCCAGTAATCATGATAATGATGATGTGAAAGGATGAGAATTCCCAGTAATGTGATAAGGGACTGAGATCCCAAGTATCATGAGTCTTAAAGATTTGAAAAGTACTTGATAGATGTATTACACCTTTCTTTGTAGCATTTGTTGTGGTTAGTAATTATAATTTGTTTGATGCTAAAAGAATACTGTAATGCACATAATATATCACTAGAAATCATAAAACGTTGCCCTGACCATAGATCCATCAGTGTCAGGATTTGCTGAATGTTGAAACGGGTTCCCCGCGACATAACCCGGAGTGCATATTTTTGAATATGTGGGGGCGTAAGTATAAACGGACGGCCATGTGTGAGACGATCCCCTTACAAACTCTAAATAAATGTCTCAATTGAGCATGGTGAACTGGCCCATGGCTTAGAGTATGGCTATAGGCCATGACTCAGTAATTTCATAACTGGGGACGGTTGTTAGTAGATGTTCCCCTAAGAGAGTGTAGTTGATGCTATAGCTCTGAGCGAAGATGCCTAGTACCCTGGCACACTCTTTTGTAGATTGACACGAGATGTCACTGCCAGTGGTCTCGTACTGACCGAGACAGCTGAGGTCACAACATCTGGCTCTCCCATTGACCTTGTATGATACCGACTTGTGAGAAGTTTGTGGCCAGTTGGAGATGAACGGGGTATACTTCATCTCCTCGGGGCATAAGTGTGATTGTAAAATATGATCAGCAGTGTAGCATATTTTCTTAAGGATCGAATACGGAAAACATTGTTTGATCACAATTTAGTTATACATCTTAGCTTTATAGATGTTATTTATGTTTCTTTACATTCCATGTAAAGTAGATAGATGGTTTATTACTCTACCATGGGTAGATGCATCATTTTCCTTAAAGCAAAGAGATTACTTTGTTCTATTCATACAATAATTAATCCTGCCTATTAAATATAAAAAAACCTCTGCTCAGTTTTATAATGCTTATCTGTGATAATAATATGGTCGGCGGAGAGTTATATCTCTCGCTGGAACAATTGTCTCACCCAGTGGGATCTACAATTTTTAGGTGGACCTGCACGAGGCGGTGGAGACCTTTCTATAGAGAAGGAACAACAGCTGAGGTAGTAGTGACAACTCAGGTTGAGTGTACTGTCTGTCATGTCTTGTAGATAGATGTCCTATGTGTCGTCTCTGTACTCTTAGGTCCTTGGAGTCGGTTCGTAATGGTTTCATAAACAATATGAGATTGGCTTGTAAGCCTCGAGGTTTTATATTGCTCCAATATGTGTTTTGATAGAGCAATTGTTGTATGTTGTCCTCGAGATGAGATGAAACAATGATGTACAATGTCAGTCATGATATGTATACTATTTGGATCTTTCAGTAAGAGTTTTCTGGTAGAGGATCTCCTTACAAAATGGTTTTTGATTTTAGTGATTTTTGTTAATCCATTATTTATGATAATTCCGCATTATTGGTAACGATTTGGCTGTCGGTTTGATGGCGGTCGTTACAGTGCCAACAAATACTATGAGTTGGGTAGTATCTTTAAGGTAGTCTCAACTGTAACATAGAACTGAAGGACACCTTGTGTATCATGTACATAGTTGTGTCACTTTTTGATGACAACAACAACTAGACCTTCGTGCACGATGACACATCAATGGGACATGATTCTTATTGAACGTTAGTAGAGATCACTAGATCTCTCGTAACTCCTTGTTTTGCATTTGCAATGATTCATATTTATCTGTATCGATTCAATTATAAAACTTGGATCGATGTTTTTCATCTAGCTCCACCATGTCAGTTTTTCATTATTATCTTTATATAAATCAAAGTATAGTGTAGAACGTGTAATTGATTTTACAATTTAATAAGGCATCAACTACCATAAATATAGATATTATATTTATATAGTAGAGGTAAGTATGTTTAGAAAATAATGTTCAAACAATACTGTTATAAAGACAAAAATATTAGCCCATTATAGTGCCTCACCCACCTTGAATTCTTGACTTCGCTACTATCTCAACATATACATTTTGGCCACATTCATCTTGTTGAGACCTTGTTTCTTCACTGCCCAACATTCACTCCCATATAGCATGGCTGGCCGTATAGTTGTTCTGTAAAACTTATTTTTTAATCTGAGAGAGATCTTCTGGTCACATACTAATCCAGTTGCACTCCTCCACTTCAACCATCATGTTGTGATCATGTGACAAACATCATCTTGGACCTCCTCCTTTTCAATAATAGAGCCTAAGTAACGAAACATATTACTTATTGGACATCCATTCCATCCAACTTGACCCCACCATTAACAAATCTAGATTGGCTAAAAATACAATGTATATATTCAATTTTACTTCTACTAATCATAAATCCATTGCATTCCAATGTATTTCTTCAAAGTTCAACTTTATCATTCAATATATCTTTTATTTCATCAATCAACACAATATCATCGTCAAATAACATGCACCAATGGGTATTATCTTGAACATGCTTTGTCAACTCATCCCTAACAAGAACAAATAGATACAAACTGAGTGTCGATCCTTGATGTGCCCCAACAGTGATAGAAAAAGTTTATGTCTCTCCTCCGGGAGTCTTAACACTTGCAGTTGAATCATCACACACGTCTTTAATTAGGTTAATGTATTGGATGGACCCACCCTTTTTTTGTAAAACCCTCCATAACACTTCCCTGGGTACTTGATCATATGTCTTTTTTAGATCAATAAAGACCATATGAAGAAACTTACACATGAATAAGCTTGCTGGCCAATCAGACTGGAATCCAAAATAAAAGCAAGAACGATGATACATGTATTCCTCGCAAATTTCAATTCAAACTTATATCACGTTTACACAAATCCTCCACAAATCCTAGAGATCCGCAAATTAAATTTACGTGCTAGTAGTTTCCGTAACATTGCATTAAGGGTGAGCATAATTTGATTATAATCGATTAACAAAATAGTTCGATTTTGGTTAATTTTATTCAGATAATTTAGTTAATTCGATTGATTTCATTTGATTAATCGGTTAAACGGTTATCGTCTAAAAGTATTTTTTGTTTGATTAATCAAATTAATTGATTCGTCACAGATTACATATATAATTGTATCCTACAAGTATATATACATCTATAGTTGTACTTTGATTTCTATAAGGTCTTCTCATTTATATCCCAATCAACTTTTCCTAAAACTTTTAATCTCTACATTTATATACAAGATTACTAATTGTACTTTGATTAAGCCACGTAATTGATCAGAATCTAACAAATTCTTTGAGCCAATATACACGTCTTCTTTGATTAACCAAATTAATAGACATAATTAATCATTAATCCATTAACTATAACTGAATTCATTACTCATATTTCGGTTAGGTGAATGGTTACAATTTGAAACCACAAATTAACCGATTAACCAAATTGAATTAATCGTTAACTGAAAGATTAATCGAATGCTTACCTCTATATTACGTGCTGTCCCAAATGTAAATGAGTGTACAAACTTCAAAAGGAGGAAAATATTGTGGCACTTGCCATGTCAGCCAGATCTGGCGAACTTTGCTAGTCCACATATCCGTATTTGCAAATGCTGATTGCTACAATATATAATGTGATTTATGTGGGATTTAAGAATTCGTCCCAAACTAGGCCTTGAGATATGAGTGTAGTTTAGTAACCTACACTAGTAGCAATTTAGTTCTTTTAACGTTTCGAGCACCATGCCCAGTAGATCTACCGATGTTGATTAGTATGTTTACATCGAATCAATGCGCAGTCATGCTGACATGTTGTCGTTCACTGTTATGTCGTTAAAGGCGGTAATTGTACATTCAACCAGTTGGGGCCCATATCTTATATGGGCTGATAATTGGCATAGTCCACTTCGAGGTCTATATCACATGCGCTGTTAATTTGCATAGTCCAATTCCTATTTGAACATCAGTATGAGATTCCGATGCTGACATTATTATCCCACGATCTCTTATTCTGGACTCTTCAAAGCATTCAAATGCGCCTAGGCCCAGGACTCACAAGCTAGGTGGGTCAACGAAGCGCAACATTCGGCAACGCGACTACGAAACCCCAAACCTTCCTTGAAATAATGCCCTCAGGATCTGCTAGTCCTGTTTGCATACGGAGTACGCTACTCCTAACAGACGATGCTGTCGTGTATCTCACAAAATTTGATCCTAACGCATCAACTGTATCTATTAGTACACGTGTTTAAAGATGAGGAGTAGCCTACTCTTCTCAAAAGAAAAATTCTACACATAGCACACCCTATACCCGGCCACATACCCGGTTCTCGAGAAACCTCAACAGCCGTTTTCTTCTACTGCTGCGCCAGACCATTAACTCTTCCTGCTGCATGCACATTATCTCCAGCAGCGATTTTGCATGTTTTTACATGCAAAAAGGATGCATGATCTCGTAACCAAATAAAAATCCACCATATCTCGCCACCTACTCCATGCAACTGTCATGCAAATGGCAGATATCAATCCACTATAGCTTACAAAAAAATATATTGCATATTTATCCCCACTGCAGATTACGTAAGTACTGTACCTAAAATAAATACATATACATTCACAAATGAATTTGAGAGGTACTGTACTTATATTTGACAAACTGGGTTGAAAATTATTAATTGAGTACAATACTTATAGATGCATTTTATAGTTGATTATGGACCAGATGTGCACTACATTTTTGAAAAAAAATTATATCCATGCGAAAAATGTTGTTATTAGATTTCGTAAGTACTGTACTTATACTTCCAGATCAGTTATACAATTATGATTGATTTTGTAATTTGTTAAGTACTGTACTTATGCTTGGTTTTATAATTTGGTAAGTACTGTACTTATGTTTGAAAAAACTGAGTTGGAATTAACAAGTGAGTACTGTACTTATTTTTGTATGGATTCCATAGGTACTGTACTTATGCTTCCAGATCAGTTATACAATTATACTTGATTTTGTAATTTGTTAAGTACTGTACTTATGCTTGGTTTTATAATTTGGTAAGTATTGTACTTATGTTTGAAAAAACTGAGTTGGAATTAACAAGTGAGTATGTACTTATTTTGCATGGATTGCGTAGGTACTGTACTTATGTCCAGATGACAAATGTTACTACTGGATTTCGTAAGTACTACACTTATGCTTCCAGATCAATGTTGTTATTGGATTCCGTAGGTAATGTACAAATACGAGAATGCAGGTGGATGCATTAGAATGAGAGAGAATAATTACAAAAGAAAAAACGAATTTGCATGGACTTTGCATTGACTTTGCATGAGAAAAGAGTGGAGAGAGATATTGTTGCATGGACTTTGCATGAGTATTAATACAAAGACAACTGCAAATGCTGCAGATGTGTTTTCCCAAAAAAACGGGTGGGTGGCCGGGTATAAGGAGGAGTGTGTGTAGCCTAACTCTTCTCAAAACCAGGACCAGCAGATCTTTTCTCGAAAAAATGTCCCCTGATAGAGAAACCAGTCCGCTTTTATGATCTCTGTGTAGACGGACGGCAGCGGCGGCGGAAAATAAAAAGAGAGGGAGGGTGGAGGAAGCAGGTAAGGAGCAGTGCACGCGCCGCAATGGTTTCGGGTTCTGGGATCTGCTCTCGCCGGGTTGTGGTGGATGCTCGCCACCACATGCTGGGCCGCCTGGCCTCCATCACTGCCAAGGAGCTCCTCAATGGGCAGAAGGTCGTGATTGTGCGGTGTGAGGAGATCTGCCTCTCTGGAGGTCTCGTCCGCAAGCGTATGAACACCGTTTCCTCCGCAAGCGTATGAACACGAAGCCTTCCCACGGCCCCATCCATTTTCGTGCTCCCGCTAAGATCCTTTGGAGGACAATTCGAGGGATGATCCCTCACAAAACAAAAAGAGGAGCAGCTGCTCTTGGGAGACTGAAGGTTTATGAGGGTGTTCCTCCTCCATACGACAAGACTAAGTGGATGGTCATTCCCGATGCCCTCAAGGTTCTGAGGCTGCAACCAGGCCACAAGTACTGCTTGCTAGGACAGCTTTCGAAGGAGGTTGGATGGAACCATTATGATACCGTTAAGGAACTTGAGGAGAAACGGAAACAGAGAGCTCAAGCCACTTATGAAAAACGCAAGCAGCTATTGAAGCTCCGTGTTAAAGCAGAGAAGGCTGCTGAGGAAAAGCTTGGCTCCCAACTTAGTGTCTTGGCTCCTATTAAGTACTAGATTTTGTTTGATATCCAATTGAAAATTGTTCTTATAGATCTTGCTGAGTTCGATCAAAGTTTTGTTGGTTCTGTTTGAACTGTTGCATATTTTTGTTTGGAAACTGGGATTTTGTGTCCCACTTTTTCATTAGCCATCTCTTTTTACAAAAAAAATGATCTCCTCTGTGTTTGACTCGTGGGTACTGAATACCAATATTTTGCATGATACAGCGGTGTGACTCAGCTCAGGGCTCGTTTGGTATGGCTGTAAACCAGTTATGGCACGTTTGGTTCCGATGAGTTGGAACACGAGAATCGCAACCGTATAGTTTTTAGAACTCAGAACGTTTGGTTGGATGCGGCTTGAAATCGTATCTGGAAAACAAAACGCACGATTACTTTCTCGTACGTACAAATTAGAAGACTGCAAACTGCGCTTGTTTTGAGGTCGGTCCATTTTCCACGATTGTTAGTTGTTCCACACACCTTCTACTCAAGCACAGTGGTGGAAGGCGCAACTTAAAAATTAGGCTATTGAATTCTGGTACAGTAGGACCTGCAATATTATAGGATGGTGGTAACCTGACCGAAGTATGCAGATCTAGAAGCTACCTGTAACCAAACGATTGCGGAACTAAAGCTTCGACTTCAAGTTACCTGAAACCAAACCATTGACGTTGTGTTCCGATTCGTGTTTTCTTTTTCCTGTTTTAAAACTCATTGTTCTAGTTGCAACTACCTACAACCAAATTAGCCCTTAATGCAATTGCAAGTACACGATGAATTCTAACTCTTACATTTGGTTGGACGTGGTCGCGGTGTGACTCAGCTCAGGGCTCGTTTAGTATGGCTGTAAACCAGTTAATGCAATTGCAAGTACACGATGAATTCTAACTCTTACATTTGGTTGGACGTGGTCGCAACCCACGATGGGAAAACAAATCCCACCATCGTCTTCGGCTCTACAGGAAAATGGGGGGATGGACCGCAAACCTTTTGGGCACCGTTCCAATTCACAGCATGCCTAGTCCATTTTCCGTGAAGCTGGGACATAATGCAGAATTTGTTGTCCATCTGCCTCCGTCCCTGAAAAATAATACAAACTTCGTCCGTTTGCTATTTTTTTCCTTGCTCAACCAAACGCAACCAACTGAAGGGTTGAAATTAAAGCTGCTTCCAACCAGACGGTAGATGTGGAGTTCGGTTTCCTATTTTACGTTTCTAGAACACACACCAAGACCCATGTGCCTTCCAGACATCTCCACTCGTCTTCCACTTCTACTCAAAGTGAACTAGGCAGACAGCGCAGGTTGACGGTTTGAGTATGAACTGTGAAGCCACTCACCAATCTAGTAGTTGCGCTACCTTCAGGAATATAGTGCTTCAGCCTCTTGCAGCCATAGCTACAATATTCTCGGATTTTTTAAAAGGTAATTCAAAACGCGAATTTTTTCCTAGACGTATCAAATGACGAATAATTTCCAATTTGAACTTAGTCACAATATATTATGTTTTATTTCCATATTTTTCACGACGTTTGACGTTTTCTTCACATTTTATATTTTTTTCATATACTTTCTCATTGTATACTATTTAAGACTCTGACTTAATTTATGTGTATATATATGCGTGTGTGAACGTGTATATGTAAATACACACACATATATGTATGTATCATGTATGCATATATGTGTTATATATGTATGCACTAGATGTATATATATGTCCTTATATATTGTGTACTATATGTATTCATATATATCTTTGTGTGTTATATATGTGCATTATATATATGTATGAATCCTTTGATTTTTTGTCGATTTTTTCCCAAACCGTTGACCGTATTTTATTCGAATTTTTCACATAATTTCCGAATCTTGAATTTTTCAACTTCACCGAACGTATCTCGAATGCCGAATTTATGACTATGCTTGCAGCAGAAACTTCGGGTGATTCTAGTGTCATTGTCTCAGCTAAATTAATGGATCTGCATAAAGAACGTGGATGGCATGATATTCTCGATTTCATGGTACAGGTACCACATGAAGAGGAAGAGGAAGAGGAAGAGGAGGAGGAGGTTAACTTTTGAAGGCAAATGGGTTTCATTTCATGTGTGCTTTAAGGTGTTCCATTTGTATACCCTATTTGGAGCGGCACAGTAATAACTTTCGTCAAACTTTAAGCCCCCGTTTGGCATCGGATTCAGATTCTGGAATCTGGATGGGTAGGTCCTGGAACTGAGACCGGTTTTCGGAACCCATTCAGGTTTTGGTCTGATTCAAGTTGGACAGCAGTTGAAAACGCAATGTTCAGCTCGGATGAATGATGTATTTGGTCATATTCTATTTGGAAAGCAGAATAACAGTAGTGAGCCTGGATGCAGGCTGGTTCTCTTTGAATGGCATAAGGAACAAAAACAGTTTGTTTAGATGTAGTTTGCTTCTAGTTAGTTTCCGTTCGGATAACAATTATAACACTAGGATTGGGTCTTGCATATAGTTCCATTGATCTGATTTTATTTGGCTATGATGGACGATTCTAGTTAGTCTATATTATAAATATTGGGCGCGCGCACACACACATATAGTCAGACTAGAATACATTTGAGTGTACAAGTCACGTTGTACACTCCAACGGTGTTTGTCTATCTGTACCATATATTTTTTTAAATCTAATCTATTGATCTTCATGGTTACAATAATAATACCACATACAAAATTTGAGCTCATTTGGATGAGTGTAAGTTACTCAACTTAGGACAACAAAATTGACGTACAAAACTAATTTGAAGTGTATGATTTTTACATCCTTTAGATGAACGACCTATAACTATCCAAATGAGCTGGAATTTAATATATCTTAAGATATTTAAGAAGATCAACAATGTAGATTTTTTAAAAAGTTACCGCATCTTTAAAAATGACTGAGGTGTACAGTGCCTCCGGTACATTCGAGTGTACACTAGCCTGACTCTCTCTCTCTCTCTTATATATATATATATATATATATATATATATATATATATATATATATATATATATATATATATATATATATATATATATATATATATATATATATATATATATATATATATAGGGAGAGAGAGAGAGCGCCATATTGTTATATTATTGAGTCCTTATAGCTTATTTTTGTGCTTACCTAAAATATTTATTTATTTATTTATTTACTAAACAACACAAACATTAAAGCTATGAATAACTAATTTTAATTGTTAGAAGCATAGCTCACTTAAGTAACATTTCATCATGTTACATATGTTTTGCCTTCATATTCAGTTACACTAAGTCATATAGCACACATTGCATGGAAGTAATAAAACACTGCTTACTATGTGTCATCAACTCTAATCCGGTGTAAATCTTAATTAACTTACTCTAAAATTTATTTACATTGGTAAAATTGAATTTTAGTTGATATATGCAACTTTGACCGCTGAATAGTTAATGTTATGAAAAAAGATCTCATCTAATATTGCATGATATCTATGAAAAAGGAATGATAAATCATAGACCCTCAAAGATTTTTGTAGACAAAACTGTAATGAGTTCTCAACTGTTCCTACTTGTCATGTTATACTTTTTATCTATAGTTATTTCTGCCACCATAGTATTAAATGCTAGAATCATTATTTTGCAACCTCACAATGTATAGACAAACATTTAAAATGTTATTAAACATGTTGTAAGATTATAACTGATATACCTAGACTCTAAAAATAATGAAAAGTGATTGTTCATAATCCAAATGAGTAACAAGACAATCTATATCATGGACATGGTGGAAAGAAATAGTGATTAAGTTCCTCCAATTTGCTACCTTCACTGGCTAAGTTAGACTACATGTCCTAGATGAACGATACTCTCTTTCTACTTCAATGTTCATGTCAAAAAATACATTGCCCATCTGCATACAATATTACATTCTTCAACAATCACCTTAATCTCTGCTAACAATTCTTTTCGTAGTAATTCTTGTTGACTACTAGAAAAAATGAACATCACGTGGTTCCCTACCTATTATAAATACCTTTAAACTTAGTATGTAGGATGTTTACAACATTAATGTTAGATTATGTAACTACCCCACCTCCCGGTAACTCCCAATTAAGGGAGACCAAAAGGCCAGAGCCGCTATCTCAATTAACATGATCAATGGTTCGACAAATAATCAATAATAATTACTAAATTCTACTAAGACTATACTAAAAAGCTAGAATAAAATAAAACTTTGCATACCTTTTCAAAACTTGGATATCTAACTTATATCCATATATGAAATCTATTCTAACTAATCCTCCTTGTACTTTATTTCTTATTTTCACAATATGCCACTTTACTGTTTGTCCTTTTCAATGTTGTACCTAAAACGCCGACAAACAAAATGTCGGCTATCATAAATGAATATGCCGGTATGTGGGGGATGTTTGATCCTAGATGGGTGATTAGATGCTCTAGAGGGGGGTGAATAGAGCTGAATGCACTTGTGTGATCTTCTCAAATTGAAAGATCTTCTCATCTAGATACGTCTTAGGGAAGTATCTATTGATGAATTCTCGTCGGAAAACCTCCCATCCTATTTCTTCGCCTGGTCTCTTATCCTCCTCTATCATCCACCAATTACCAGCACTCCCTTTTAGGAGGTATACCGCATTTTCAGCATCAGGAATATCAAGGATCCTGAAAGCCTTTTCCAGCTCTGTCAACCATAGATCAACATCTGCTGGGTCAGATGTACCAGCATAGTCTATGGCTCCCACCCGACGAAGTCTCTCGAAAGTCTTGCCAGCTCCATAACCTTCCTGATGGGCTGGTACCCTAGGTGCAGACGGTGGCACCCTATCTGCTATGTGTGTTATGGCTGTCAGAAACTTATCAAATAAGGCATGGACAGCTGGGTTTTCTATCTCAGCTGGGTCAAACTGGGGTGGCTCCCTAGGTTGCTCAGGTAAGGGTTGCTCCATTTCTGGGTGCCTTGCACCTCCCTGTGGTGCAGCAATGCTACTTTCCGCCACGTACTCTTCATGTGGGTCAGACATCCTTATACATCTTCTCCTCCTGAGGAGCAGAAGGTTCTATTAGATAAGGAAGGAACACTAAAGATAGACTCGACATCCTAAGTCCTATGTCTCTGTAGACTCAGTGAACCTAGAGCTCTGATACCACTAATTGAAACGTCTATTTCGAGAAAACAAGATTAACTAATGCGAAATCGTTCACTAAGCATCGGATTACCAGAAATCACTAAAAATTTTAAACTTTTTACGAAGAGATCCTTTAAAGGTAAAGCTTTCTCATAAAGCAACATGATAAGTTGCTTACAACTGATCCATCAGTAAAACTCTGTAAGGCAAGATACAAAAGTCTCTAAGGACTGTACCAAAAACTCGAAAGCACTAACTATTACTCCGAGGACCTGAGAGTACAGAGACGACATATAGGACTCTAACACTATCTACACATGACATAGCAGCCAATGCCTCCACCTGAAGCTTCACTGCTGTCCTTGGTACTGCTGATGCTGCCCTTCACCTATTGAAGGATTTCTGCCTCCTCGCCCACGTCCACCTAAAGGTTGAAATCTACGGGGTGAGACAATTATAAAAATCGTCCCAGCGAGAGATATAACTCTTCGCCAGAAGCATAATTATTGTAGCATAAGAGAATAAATGTACACAAAGAAGTTATGTATATTTGAGAGTAGTTAAAACAATGTTTAACAGATTAAACTATTCTTTTATGACCTCATCTTCCTCAGTCAGTGTGAGGATCAACATGTAGGACATCTAATGTCTCTGCTACTATAGTTTACCAGGGTATTATGGTACTTCGCTATTAGAATCACAGTGGCATTCTGTACTCTCTTCGCCATCAAAAGATTTCTTGTTTATCTCTCATCGATTGCGGTATAAAAGACTTCCTCGGGAGATTCGTGTTACATCACCCCGGCATAACCCATAGTGAAGGATTGATAGATTAAGATACATCTACATCAATCCCTACACTAGGATGTAAGGACATTCACATCCATTTTCCCCACATACTCAAAAGTATGTGATCCAGGAGTTACCTTAGGAAAACCTGTTTCACCATCATTTAACTCCTGACAATGATGGATCTATGATCAGGGCTCTACATGGTATGGTTATACTTGATTAGTTAGGTACATTTTAGTATTCTTTTAACATCATACATGTTTTCAAACATTAATCATTAGAACAGCTGTTATGAAAGTAGAATACTAAATGTATCAAGTCTAACTCACATAATCATCATTTCTCAGTACTCTCATCACAAGTCATCTCTTAAAGCATGACCTTGATGGTATTCATGGCTCTCACAGCCTATCAATCTCATAAGATGCTATTAACAAGGCATCAGGATAAATCACTTATTCATAAAGCTAACAACATGCTTTCAATGAATATAGTATCATCATCCATACCTGGATATGATCATCCTCATATAGGAACCTGCATGGTTAAATCAACTGATAACAATAAATAACTCATTTAAAGAAATTGTATCTCCCTACTCATACAAGAGCTAGGTTTCCCTGATTTTCATCAATTAGGGTTTACTATTCACCTATTGGTGAATTGATCTCATAACATCACCATGTATGAGAAACATCATCATTAAAGTCCTCAGATAAGATTAAGATTCATCAATTATCATAAATAGGGTTTTCATGATCTCACATAGGTGGATCATACCCTAATCATGTACATTCATATATATTGAAGGTACTTTACTTGGATTTCAACCATAATTGGGATTTTCTCTCTCCTCTTGCTCATAGGTGATGATTACATCCCTCTAGATTGGGTTAGGTCTAATCAATATTGATAAGCCTAGCCAAGTCATCACCATTGTAACCATTGGGGTTTGCATGGTAAAAAGGGGTTACCTACTTGAATCCATAAAGGGTATTTTGGTAAAGTTCACCATTGATCATAACATGAGTTAATATACTAATCACTTGACCCTTAATGTCCCTAGGTATCATTAGGGTTTAGGTTGAACAACCATCAAACTATCTAAGCCTTCAAGGCATTAGGCAGACTTATCCTTAAAAGTCCACAATAGGTTTCACACCTTCAACCTTCAAACGATCCTGAGATCGTTTAAGGTTGTAGACCGTTTAGCTTTGGTTGACTTCAAGACCGCATGACACTCAAGACCGTTTACCCTTAAACGATCTTGAGGTCGTTTGCCCAAGATGGGGTGAAGACCGTTTAATCATAGTTTGACTTCTGAAGTCGTTTGAGCTCATTCAGACCTGAAGTCGTTTGAACTCATTCGGTCCCGAAGTCGTATGAACTCATTCGGCCCTGAAGTCGTATGAACTCATTCGGTCCTGAAGTCGTATGAACTCATTCGGTCCTGAAGTCGTATGAACTCATTCGGTCCTGAAGTCGTATGATCTCATTCGGTCCTGAAGTCGTATGAACTCATTCGGTCCTGAAGTCGTATGAACTCATTCGGTCCTGAAGTCGTATGATCTCATTCGGTCCTGAAGTCGTATGGTCCTAAAAGCTCAAGATCGCATGGACCTCCAAGGTGATTCAAAGGGTAAACTCGATTAGGGTTTCCTATGTTGAAGCCTTCAATTGGTCTCAAGCTTGCTAACCACTTATCAATTGAGACAATTAGGGTTAGCCTTAACCAATTGGTCACTCAATTGATCCTCAATTGATATCCAATTAGGGTTGGAGTTGGTTCAATTAAGGTCTATAAACATTCAACCATCAACACTCAACAATGTGAATCAAATCGAAGTTGATCCCATCAATTGACCTCCAATCGGGCTCAAACTTGGCCCAAACGGTCTTGGGATCGTTTGGATAACCTCCAAACGGTCTTGAGACCGTTTTCCCAAGAATTCATCAAAATCTAAGTTGATTTGATAGGGGTTGAACCTTAATTAAGTCACAAATCAGCAATTCGATTATTTCAATAACCCACTGTAACTGGGCCCTCAATTGATCAAATTTCCTTAACCCTAGACCTCCAAATGGTCCTGGGTTGACACCAAACGGTCTTGAGACCGTTTGCCCATCCATCCTTTGGACTCTAGTGAAAATTCATCAAGGTTTGATCTATTGAGTTGATCATCACATCAATACTTAATTGCAATATGATTTGGTACCTTTGGACCTTCAATTGGTCAACTATACTTGACCCCAGACCTCTAAACGGTCTTGGGTGATCCCCAAACGGTCTTGAGACCGTTTGGATGATTCCCCAAATGGTCTTGAGACCGTTTGGGCTAATCAACCCAAAATCACAAATTAACTCATTGGAATATCAACACTGATTTCAATTAGGATTTGCCCTATTAATCAACCTTCAACTCATAACTCGTTTGGAATTAATCCATCAAATTTGGTGAGTCATTAATCAACATCATTATGAACAGTAATTCCAAACGGTCAACGCTTGGTCAACCATCTTAAACGGTCTTGAGACCGTTTGCCCAAAAAGGGCAATTTAAACAGATTGAAAATCAGAACTTAATTCAATTGGATTTGCTAATTGATTTGCTTATATCTCACGATTCATTTGGAGTTAACCCCTCAAATTTTGTGGGTGATTAACCTACATAATTATAAACAAGATTCCCATACATTCATCGCTTGGTCAATGCGACCAAACGGTCTTGAAGGTCGTTTGCCTTCATACGACCCTGAAACCGTTTGCCCACCAAACGGTTGTGTAAACCGTATGGGCAATTGGTGGAGGTCGTTTGGTAAAGTGGAAATCCGTGGATAAGCATAGGAATTAATGCCCTTATCTTCTACCTCAAGAACAGTAGCAGTTCTTCACGATTTTTCTTGCAAGGATGCAAGGGAAGATAGGGAAGAAGAAGAACTAGCAACTATATGCATAGAAAAAGATGTATAATCAAAGCATAAGGTTTAGAGTTATAAAACCCGCCTTAAGGTCGTTCCTTGAGCTCCAAGCTTCCAAGATTCAAGTATTTAATGGTGTCTTGAGCTCCACAGGTCGGCAAAGGGTGTTTCTCCAAGGAAAGGTTGGGAAAAGATGGCTAGAAAGAAGAAACAAGTAAAGAAGACCATAAAACCAACCTTGCACCATGAATTCCTCCATGAATTCGAGCAAGATGATGATCAAATCTTACCTAGAACTGCTTGGCCGTTCTCCTCTTCTCCAGAGCTCTGTTCTATGTTGGTATTAGCAAGGGGATAAGAAAGGAAGTGAAGGAAATGATCCTTGCTAAGTGAGAAAAGGTGTATATATACTTTAGGTGAAATTTCAACATAAGGACAACTTGTTTCTCCATTTCTCCTCTAGGTCCTTCCCTTATTATAAACCACGTTTCTCCCTTCCATACTTAAGAAAAACTCATCTTAAACCCAAGGTCTAAAGGTGAAGAAAGCCAACTTCTTACTAAGTTGCACATATAGAAGGGTTATTAGACTTATAACTTGATCATTTAATTTATAAGGGTTATCATTCTTATTTAATTATTCAATTGAAGTGGCCTCTTCATCATTCTTACTCTTAGTGATGCCAAGAGTCATAAAAGATACTCTAGAAGTGTATTTTAAAAGTTGCACCCCATATTTTGGGTAAATTGCACTTTACACCAAAACTAGAGTTTTAAGTACAAGGATTGCTCCACAAGCTGCATCTTGGTGCCCAAGCTTGGAGAATCCATCATACTTTATCATATTCATTCTTATGATGTCTCAACACCAAAGGAACATCTTAACATGTGCAATTTGTAAGTTAACCCCTTTTAATTGGGTAATTTGCACATAGGTCCCTGTATTACAAAACAATATTACAACATTGTTCAAAAGGGACAGAAATGGAAATGTATGTTCCTTAGGAGATTTAATTACATACCAAAAGATAATCACAAGTATCTAATTACATAATTAAGAAAAACACCTAGGGTTAGTTCATAACCCAGGTCAGGTATGTTACAAATTATAAACCCCTAACAAGGATTTCGTCCTCAAAATCTCAGGGAAAGGAAGAACAGATTGATCATTATGATGATATTATGGGTTTGTAATTCGTACAAAGTCCCTTTTGTTAATCACTTCTTATCACTATTTATGTTACACCCCGATCTCACAATTTCCTCAAATCATGAGATTAGGGCGTAAGATAGGATTTATATTTAACATAAAGAACACCCTTAACTTTTTCTTTTCTTTTAAACTCTTATTTCTTCGCATTGAACCACATAACATCTTAACAAGGAATCTGAACATTTCTTCTACTAATCAGACTTTAATAGAAAAGATACATGTATAAACATTCATAATGTCTCTCACTCATTATGCACATGAAACTACCTAATTAGCATACATATCAAAGAGGAACAACATTACACATCGTATTTACAACTCTCTCTCTCTCTCTTATCTCTTACTGAGGACCTAGAGTGACAAAGACCGACTGACTCAACTAATATCATACTTGACTCCTGTGGCAGATCTACTCTGACGCTCTGATCATCTTCAAGTCCACGCGATTAACCCTAAAATGTTTGAGTAGAGGGGTGAGCCTACTCGCTCAGTGAATGAGTACTTCATGGAAATAGACTAATGCACTAATGTGATTACATATATAATTTAAGTAAACGATATGAAATTTAACAACAATAAATACTACACTGAGCAGTTCTAAAACAATATAATTGAAATAACAAAGAATGTAAATATTGCATCCAAAGAATAACTACTAGAAGACTATGCTCTAGTCTTCCTTAACTCTTTCATATATAAAGAACTCTGTGAACCTATATGATCATATTTTAGATTATGCCCTGATCTATGCAGTGTACTCTGCATAGAGACTCGCAGTGCACTACGACCACACCGTACAAGACTTAGCGACACACCCGGGAAATGCTAAGTCTGACGCCAGCCCTATTCTGCTACAGGACCACAGGCTCATCGGCCTCACTGCACTACATCGAGTGCTCTGAACTCCTCCTCTAACCTGAGTACACAGGCTCAGGAGGTCTGGGTTACCACCGTGACATTGCACGCGTTGTTGTTGAATAACCCCTATTTACTCCAGTGCCACCGTGACATCGCACGCGTTGTTGTTGAACACTGTCTTTCCATCCTCATGCCACCGTGACATCGCACGCGTTGATGTTGGACACGAGTTTCACCCCTAAGAAGCAGACCTGTCAAAGGGGTTCTACGGTGTTCAGGGCACCTAAGTCTAACATTAACATTATAGATACATTTTAAACAGAAATCATAACTCATTTAATATTTCTCACAAGGCTCACACGGCCTGCCATATCATATCATGTAAAACATCATAACTCATGTATTCAACATATATCATGTCTCAGTAACATCCCTTTCTAGGGCATGTCATATCTCATCACCTGCAATTTATGAGATATGTATTGAAAATAAGAAGCCCTGCAATATGTAGATATCATCTCAGAGAGAAAAAGCATATAAAGTTAAATGCACTAGAAACATACAATTCAACAATTAAGCATCATCACGTCTCATATCGAAACCTTTCATATCACCTTAACATGATTCATTGAACACCCTATCCTTAGGGTTTAATTTGCCTTATTCATTCATCACATGCCAACACCCTACTCTTAGGGTTTCATAAGATATAAGCATTCACTAAATAAAGATTGTTTCCAACAAATCATATACAATCAATATAGATATGAAACCATGGAAATTTAACTAAATTTAGGTTTCCCATACCATTCACTAAAATATCATGTATCAAGGATAAATTCAATTAAGATAACCCATGAGGTACATCCTAACCACTTATAGGATTACTAGTCCTTTTCAATAAAGCTGAAACTCTAGTGATGTCTCATTTAGGTTAAACCCTAATTACATCATTTGATATAAATCTGAAAAGCATTCTCACTAGGAAGTGTTGTATACGTTTCTGATATGAATCTACCATTTAGGAATCATTTAAAACAGAGAAGGAATCCATATCATATCAATTTGCAACAATCTTAAATCAAACGGACATTTTAGGTTTTAGAATCACATACTAAGCAATTAGGGATTTGGATGCTATAATCAAATTCGTGCATTACACTGTTTGAAGGAAGAACCCACTCACCCTAAGGTGTGAAAACACCTCAAAACTGCAGCTCAACTCAGGGAATCTCGAACTCACATCAAATCCCTAGCAAATCTCCCAATTCTTCTTCCATTCAACTCGGAAACCTTGAAAATGAGGGATTATGAAGAAAGGGTGAGAAAAGAGGGAATTTCGACATCATCTTGGATCAAATCAGAGAATGGACGGAATCTTGACATGAGAGAGAAGATTCATCATAAAAGTCTATGCAAAGGATCCAAACTTACTTGATTTCACCATTCTTGGGACCGCAGAACCCTAATTCAGCAATTCCCCCACTTTCTCCACTCAAGCCCTAACTCTCCCTCTCTCTCTAGGAGCTCGTTTCTCTGGAATGAATGACGAAGAATGAGAGCTATGTGTGTGTGTGGTCGATCATATTAGTCAATTTGAGCTGCTTGGGTCAATTGCATATTGACCCTACACTCAACTTTAATTATATTGGCTGAATATTCAGTTTCAAAATAGCTTCTGTAATTCGCCTACTGAATAGCTAACAGAAGCTCAAAAAATTCTGGAAATTTTATATATTATACCTAATGAAGTTCCAGACCTCCAGTAAAAAATTGAGATCATTTCTAGTTACCAATAATTAATTAAAAATCGAACAGTGGACTGCTATATTGCAGTCTGCAATATATTCGGCCGAGTTTGTCCTGCACAGAACTCGACCGACACCTTACTGTAGGGATCAAAAAGTCATCCAAAAATTATGCCAATTTAAAATAGTGTCTAAAATTATGTTTTTCAAGCACTGTTAAAATTTTAGATCAATTGGATATACCAATAAAAATATAAAATTCAATTACCACACTGCTATATAAATCTGAAAATGTGATCGGTCGAGTTTGAAACTCGGCCGATAAACAGGTCAGAGCATTCTTCAAAAATTCTGATATTTTCTAATGTTGTTCACATTTTATGTATCCAAATAATATCCAAATTTTAAGTAAATAAGAGTTACCCATAAAATACTAAAAATCATTTAGTGAAACATTCTACTTATCAAATTCTGTATTCATGTATCATCAAAACCCTATTTTGGGCCGATTAGGGTTTATGTTTTCTCAAACCCTAATTCACAAGACAAAAGAACATTTAGACTTCTTATCATAGTTAAAATATCCTAATTGTGTTATCGTCATTAATTAGATTTCAAGAATGATTATTCCAATTAATCTTTGCAATTGTCTAGGTAAACCCTAGTTTACCAATTAAGCTCAGATGGGGTCGTAACAACTCTCCCCCCTTAGAATGTTTCATCCTCGAAACATAAACCCACAAGAAAGATACATTCAAGGTTATTCTAAGCTTCTAAAGCCTTCCATGTCATCATATTCTTGTATTTCATACCTGAATGTAGTTTTCAACATTAGATCTTTTAATTCTTTACTAACTCACAACATATCTCAAATAGTTCTCAATGATATCAAGCAAATTCTTTATGCCACAGTCAAACATAGATTGCAAAGATAAACCACCACGCTTTCACTGCGCAACTCTGATACTCTGATACAACTATCTCAACTTATGCTGCTCAGAGAGTTCTATTGTTCTGTATCACCTTTAAGTGACAAAAGCAAGTTCACCATGCTGTTTTAAACTTTAATAACATGTTACTCAGATAGCAAAACAGTCTTGAATTAAAAGACTAAATTCAACAATCAATTGCACAATAATACTCTTGGCATCCCCATTGGGTCATGGATGCATGAGGTGAGGCATTACCACCTCATTCCATACTATCCTGTTTCGATCCTGGGACCTGTGGGTTATGGGCCCACACACAATTCAAAGTGTAACCATCGCATTATATCATTTTAGGGTTTCAACAACAGTAATAAGGTAATCCACAATTGTATCAGTCATTCAAGCATTAATCATACTCAATTACCATCACTCAGTTATATTAGAGCTAGGTATAACAAGCTACACCTCATTAGGGTTACTTGTCCAAACAATCTAATTATCATCCCTTTCTATTAATATGAGTGAATATGTATGACTACCTTGTTCAGGGTATCTCTCCATGTGTTCTAACATCATCCAAACTGTATCACCATATTACAAATACACAATGATAAGATGCATATCAGGTATGAATTACTACAACTATCATACGCCTTTAATTTAACATATAGCTTGCACAAATACACTGAAATCATATATAGAACCAGCTTTCATACCTTAATATGCCTTCAACAAATCATACATGTAAAAAACAAATTCACATATTACACAAAGCTAGTGTTTTCCCATATCCTCTGCTCATTCATTACTTCTTTACTTTTTGCTACCTATCCTTTTCATATGATTATATACAATAAACATCATTAACATTGAAGCATTTAAGATAGGAATAGATTATTCATCATTCTTGCTATCACACAAGAATTTTATTTCTTATCGCACTTCATCATATAGTATGTCACTATTACATTCACTAGATGACCCCACCAAGGTAGTTATGCACCATATATGATTCATTTTCTCTTATCATTTCATTCCCACCTTGCTCTTATTAAGGAATATATGAAAGAGAAGATGATTTTAAGACTTGGAATACTTGTATTCAAACATTCCCTTAATACATTCTCGTATGTAGATTTACTTAGTTATCAACAGAGATATTTGATTAATTAGCACTTGCTTGAATCTCACAACCTCTTTATTTTATATCTTCTCCATCATATTTCAAACCCTTTCTTACGTTTCATAGTCCTCTTACTATATACTACTCTTTAACCCGTCATCTTTAATTCTAAATTTTTCTCTTATGACCATGTTGCTTATTAATATGTATGGTCATGTATACCATGTTGCACATATTTCCACCTTTATCTTTATACTATTGTGAAGTTAACATTCTAAATTAATAGTCCTTCTATTAGTTTTTACTCATGTTGAATACATTACATATTCTTCATTTTTACATCAAGTGGATCATGCATGGGTCAAACATAGTTTCTCTTTCAATCAAGTTTTTCCTTCCTGAATACAGTCTACCTTTGTATGATTTATTCATTCGTTAAACTACACCTATGTTCTTTGCTTAGAAACTAGTTTGTTGTTCTAGTCTTATGAATTACATGTTCATACGATTCTCTTTACTTTTACTCTTTTGAAGACTCTTTACTTCTATGGACCTATTGAAAGCTCACTCTATTCTTCTACTTAGCCTTTGCTTTAGAGTTCATAAAAGCATTGTACTCTATTATATGATTCATTCATCATGATTGATTCTTGCTATCTAGAACCATACATACATTTCACATATCTTTTCTATATTTCATATGTATAGTTCATATAATATTGATCAATAAACTGATTATGAACTTCATATCATGTTCTATTATTCCCAATTAAGGGTTTCACATATGAGGCCCCAAAATTGAACCTCAGATATCAGTTTCAACTAATTCTTAGTTGTTCTGATCTTTCCCATCTGTTTCAACATCTTACTGTATGTACATTCTTACTCTGATGTGGGTCTAATTATTCCAATTCTATTCTTATTATGCTATTAATAGGATTCATTAGATCCTAGTAACGCATCCTGCCAACCGGACCAAGCCAAACCTGAAGTCCTGAAGCCAAGAACTACAAAGGATTACATTCTTTCTGAACTGCCACTCACAGCTCAGAAACTCGGCCGATTGGTCAGAAACTCGGCCGATTGCTTCACAACTCGGCCGATCCGCTTGAAACTCGACCGATCAACTTGCTGTTTGATTTCCTAAAAAAGAAACTCGGCCGAATTACATACAACTTGGCCGATCAGTTTGCTATTTGATTGCCTATTAAGGAAACTCGGCCGAATCACATACAACTCAGCCGAATCGCGTACAGACTGAAAACCTAAACAGACCTGCTGATGTCAATTTCACTCGAACCAGCGGGCAAAACTATAGAAACAAAAGCTCATTCAAAGGTCAATTCTAGTCTACTTGTTACAAAGAATGAAATCAATAAATGCTACAATTGCATAGTATACAACAGATATTAAAGACCCATATTTCAAAGTATTGAATATTTCAATTCAAACATATAAGAGCATTTCTATACATTTCCAACAAAAACAACATTATGAAATGTAAGTTCTATCTCCTTTTACATTTATGCTCTTAATTCTTGTTTCTTTTCTCGTTTTCTAACCCTAACATTTCTAGGGTTCCTCTCTAGCCCATTCTTCCACTGTATACCTGGCCAGGGTATACGTGAGAGAATAGACAGAGTAGCTTGTACTGGCTGATCCAAGTACTCAGATATCGGGCCAGGATATCCAAATACTCAAATCCCCAAAGCTAACATCAAACATCTCCTATCTGCCACACTTAGGACTCTAACTTACTAACTTAATGGTCCTTGACAACTCACCCTAAGCTCTGATACCAAGCTGTTACACCCCGATCTCACAATTTCCTCAAATCATGAGATTAGGGCGTAAGATAGGATTTATATTTAACACAAAGAACACCCTTAACTTTTTCTTTTTTTTTAAACTCTTATTTCTTCGCATTGAACCACATAACATCTTAACAAGGAATCTGAACATTTCTTCTACTAATCAGACTTTAATAGAAAAGATACATGTATAAACATTCATAATGTCTCTCACTCATTATGCACATGAAACTACCTAATTAGCATACATATCAAAGAGGAACAACATTACACATCGTATTTACAACTCTCTCTCTCTTATCTCTTACTGAGGACCTAGAGTGACAAGGATCGACTGACTCAACTAATCTCATACTTGACTCCTGTGGCAGATCTACTCTGACGCTCTGATCATCTTCAAGTCCACACGATTAACCCTAAAATGTTTGAGTAGAGGGGTGAGCCTACTCGCTCAGTGAATGAGTACTTCATGGAAACAGACTAATGCACTAATGTGATTACAGATATAATTTAAGTAAACGATATGAAATTTAACAACAATAAATACTACACTGAGCAGTTCTAAAACAATATAATTGAAATAACAAAGAATGTAAATATTGCATCCAAAGAATAACTACTATAAGACTATGCTCTAGTCTTCCTTAACTCTTTCATATATAAAGAACTCTGTGAACCTATATGATCATATTTTAGATTATGCCCTGATCTATGTAGTGTACTCTGCATAGAGACTCACAGTGCACTATGACCACACCGTACAAGACTTAGCGACACACCCGGGAAATGCTAAGTCTGACGCCAGCCCTGTTCTGCTACAGGACCACAGGCTCATCGGCCTCACTGCACTACATCGAGTGCTCTGAACTCCTCCTCTAACCTGAGTACACAGGCTCAGGAGGTCTGGGTTACCACCGTGACATCGCACGCGTTGTTGTTGAATAACCCCTATTTACTCCAGTGCCACCGCGACATCGCACGCGTTGTTGTTGAACACTATCTTTCCATCCTCGTGCCACCGTGACATCGCACGCGTTGATGTTGGACACGAGTTTCACCCCTAAGAAGCAGACCTGTCAAAGGGGTTCTACGGTGTTCAGGGCACCTAAGTCTAACATTAACATTATAGATACATTTTAAACAAAAATCATAACTCATTTAATATTTCTCACAAGGCTCACACGGCCTGCCATATCATATCATGTAAAACATCATAACTCATGTATTCAACATATATCATGTCTCAGTAACATCCCTTTCTAGGGCATGTCATATCTCATCACCTGCAATTTACGAGATATGTATTGAAAATAAGAAGCCCTGCAATATGTAGATATCATCTCAGAGAGAAAAAGCATATAAAGTTAAATGCACTAGAAACATACAATTCAACAATTAAGAATCATCACGTCTCATATCGAAACCTTTCATATCACCTTAACATGATTCATTGAACACCCTATCCTTAGGGTTTAATTTGCCTTATTCATTCATCACATGCCAACACCCTACTCTTAGGGTTTCATAAGATATAAGCATTCACTAAATAAAGATTGTTTCCAACAAATCATATACAATCAATATAAATATGAAACCATGGAAATTTAACTAAATTTAGGTTTCCCATACCATTCACTGAAATATCATGTATCAAGGATAAATTCAATTAAGATAACCCATGAGGTACATCCTAACCACTTATAGGATTACTAGTCCTTTTCAATAAAGCTGAAACTCTAGTGATGTCTCAATTAGGTTAAACCCTAATTACATCATTTGATATAAATCTGAAAAGCATTCTCACTAGGAAGTGTTGTATACGTTTCTGACATGAATCTACCATTTAGGATTCATTTAAAACAGAGAAGGAATCCATATCATATCAATTTGTAACAATCTTAAATCAAACGGACATTTTAGGTTTTAGAATCACATACTAAGCAATTAGGGATTTGGATGCTATAATCAAATTCGAGCATTACACTGTTTGAAGGAAGAACCCACTCACCCTAAGGTGTGAAAACACCTCAAAACTGCAGCTCAACTCAGGGAATCTCGAACTCACATCAAATCCCTAGCAAATCTCCCAATTCTTCTTCCATTCAACTCGGAAACCTTGAAAATGAGGGATTATGAAGAAAGGGTGAGAAAAGAGGGAATTTCGACATCATCGTGGATCAAATCAGAGCATGGACGGAATCTTGACATGAGAGAGAATTCACCATAAAAGTCTATGCAAAGGATCCAAACTTACTTGATTTCACCATTCTTGGGACCGCAGAACCCTAATTCAGCAATTCCCCCACTTTCTCCACTCAAGCCCTAACTCTCCCTCTCTCTCTAGGAGCTCGTTTCTCTGGAATGAATGACGAAGAATGAGAGCTATGTGTGTGTGTGGTCGATCATATAAGTCAATTTGAGCTGCTTGGGTCAATTGCATATTGACCCTACACTCAACTTTAATTATATTGGCTGAATATTCAGTTTCAAAATAGCTTCTGTAATTCCCCTACTGAATAGCTAACAGAAGCTCCAAAAATTCTGGAAATTTTATATGTTATACCTAATGAAGTTCCAGACCTCCAATAAAAAGTTGAGATCATTTCTAGTTACAAATAATTAATTAAAAATCGAACAGTGCATTGCTATATTGCAGTCTGCAATATATTCGGCCGAGTTTGTCCTGCACAGAACTCGACCGACACCCTTACTGTAGGGATCAAAAAGTCATCCAAAAATTACTCCAATTTAATAGAGTGTCTAAAATTATGTTTTTCAAGCACAATTAAAATTTGAGATCAATTGGATATACCAATAAAAATATAAAATTCAATTACCATACTGCTATATAAATCTGAAAATGTGATCAGTCGAGTTTGAAACTCGGCCAATAAACAGGTCAGAGCATTCTTCAAAAATTCTGATATTTTCTAATGTTGTTCACATTTTATATATACAAATCATATCCAAATTTTAAGTAAATCAGAGTTACCCATAAAATACTAAAAATCATTTAGTGAAACATTCTACTTATCAAATTCTGTATTCATGTATCATCAAAACCCTATTTTGGGCCGATTAGGGTTTATGTTTTCTCAAACCCTAATTCACAAGACAAAAGAACATTTAGACTTCTTATCATAGTTAAAATATCCTAATTGTGTTATCGTCATTAATTAGATTTCAAGAATGATTATTCCAATTAATCTTTGCAATTGTCTAGGTAAACCCTAGTTTACCAATTAAGCTCAGATGGGGTCGTAACAGTTTATGCTTGTATAAATCATAAACCCCTAACATAAGGTGTCCATACTTTTTGGAAAGGAAAAAGCATAAAAGAACATTCTTCCAATATTACTCAAGAATGCTTACCATCAGAGGAACATACATACCTTAACACAGATATTTTACTCAGTATATTGTCTCAAAAGCTTCACTGAAGGAGTTCATTGAGTATGCTTACTAAGTAGTTACTGAGGAAATTCACCGAGTATATTCACTAAGTTTGTTCACTAAGTATATTCACTAAGTATTCACTGAATATATTCACTAAGTATTCACTGAGTATGTTGACTGAGTATATTCACTGAGTATTCACTGAGTATGTTTACTGAGTATATTCGCTAAGTATGTTCACTAAGTTTGCTCACTAAGTATTCACTGAGTAAGTTCACTGAGTATATTCACTAAGTACATTCACTAAGTTTGCTCACTAAGTATTCACTGAGTAAGTTCACTGAGTATATTCACTAAGTACATTCACTAAGTTTGCTCACTAAGTATTCACTGAGTAAGTTCACTGAGTATATTCACTAAGTATGTTCACTGAGTATTCACTGAGTATATTCACTAAGTATGTTCACTGAGTATTCACTGAGTATATTCACTAAGTATTTTCACTGAGTATTCACTGAGTATATTCACTGAGTATGTTCACTAAGTATGTTCACTGAGTATTCACTAAGTATATTCACTGAGTATGTTCACTGAGTATTCACTGAGTATATTCACTGAGTATGTTCACTGAGTATTCACTGAGTATATTCACTGAGTATATTCACTAAGTATGTTCACTGAGTATTCACTGAGTATATTCACTGAGTATATTCACTAAGTATGTTCACTGAGTATTCACTGAATATATTCACTGAGTATATTCACTAAGTATGTTCACTGAGTATTCACTAAGTATATTCACTGAGTATATTCACTAAGTATGTTCACTGAGTATTCACTGAGTATATTCACTAAGTATGTTCACTGAGTATCCACTGAGTATATTCACTGAGTATGTTCACTGAGTATGTTCACTAAGTATGTTCACTAAGTATTCACTGAGTATATTCACTGAGTATGTTCACTGAGTATTCACTGAGTATATTCACTGAGTATGATCACTAAGTATTCACTGAGGAAGTTCACTAAGTATATTCACTAAGTATGTTTACAAAGTATGTTCACTAAGTATTCACTGAGGAAATTCACTGATTATGATCACTAAGTATTCACTGAGGAAATTCACTAAGTATATTCACTAAGTATGTTCACAAAGTATGTTAACTAAGTATTCACTAAGATCCTCTCATTTAATTTTTCTTATACTCCTTAGATTGTTTCAAAATAATTACCTGATCAGAGTAATCAAAAGATAAAAATCTAAGAGTTTCATACTTGCCTTATCTACAATAACCATATACCTGGCCAGGGTATATAAGTATTGAGATTAGGTAGTATGTATTTTACTTATCATCCTATTCTTTGCTTTTCATATCATTATACACGCATAATTTATCACTCTAGGTTATTCTTCAGGTATCACATCTATATCTCATCCTTTTAATACACAGTTAAGGGAGATTATAAATTGTTTTAAAGAATATTGAGTAAGATATGCATTCTTATCTTTCTTGTGTCCTTCTAGGACTTAGTCAAGAAATTCAAAAGTAGCAAAATTTACATATCTTCTACACATAGAATCCCGATATGTAATATTAAAACAAAACTTATGTCATCTGACCTGTATGGAACGTTTGTCCACGTCCTCTATTATTATAGAGCCTCCCTTGTGAGCCTTGCAGACTCTATCCTTTGGGCTGAGTCATTATTGTATTCCTGTCTGGACAATTCCTTGCCAGGTGTCCCGACTGTCTACATAGGTAACAGATCCTGGGTGCAAAGTGTCTATACGATCCAGTTACCGATGCTGATGCTATGTCGGAGGGTCCTCTTGGAATACTACTATGATCCCTACTTCCACTTGACACCCATTGTGTCTGGGTAGGAAATCCTGACAAAGCTGATGGTGTAGAAAATCTTGGCTTCTTAAAACTTTTAGGCCTTTGTTCTTGAGGCTGGGTGTACATCTTCTTACAACTTGTTTGTTGTTTCACGGTTTCCGACCTCTCTATCCTTCTTACTGACTCCACAAAGGTGGCAAACCTTTCTCTGTTCTCCAAGGCAGACACAGGAGTGGCTAGTTCAACATTCAATCCTTTCTCAAAATGCCGAATTCTTTCTTCATCACTAACTGCCATCTGCGGACAAAACCGTAGTAACTCCATGAACTTAGCTTCATAATCGCTAACGTTCATGTGTCCTTGTGTGATCTTCTCAAATTGAAAGATCTTCTCATCTAGATACGTCTTAGGGAAGTATCTATTGATGAATTCTCGTCGGAAAACCTCCCATCCTATTTCTTCGTCTGGTCTCTTATCCTCCTCTATCATCCACCAATTACCAGCACTCCCTTTTAGGAGGTATACCACATTTTCAGCTTTAGGAATATCAAGGATCCTGAAAGCCTTTTCCAGCTCTGTCAACCATAGATCAGCATCTGCTGGGTCAGTTGTACCAGCATAGTCTATGGCTCCCACCCGGCGAAGTCTCTCGAAAGTCTTGCCAGCTCCATAACCTTCCTGATGGGCTGGTACCCTAGGTGCAGACGGTTGCACCCTATCTGCTATGTGTGTTATGGCTGTCAGAAACTTATCAAATAAGGCATAGACAGCTGGGTTTTCTATCTCAGCTGGGTCAAACTGGGGTGGCTCCCTGGGTTGCTCAGGTAAGGGTTGCTCCATTTCTGGGTGCCTTGCACCTCCCTGTGGTACAGCAACGCTACTTTCCTCCACGTACTCTTCATGTGGGTCAGAAATCCTTATATATCTTATCCTCCTGAGGAGCAGAAGGTTCTATTAGATAAGGAAGGAACACTAAGGATAGACTCGACATCCTAAGTCCTATGTCTCTGTAGACTCAGCGAACCTAGAGCTCTGATACCACTAATTGAAACGTCTATTTTGAGAAAACAAGATTAACTAATGCGGAAGCGTTCACTAAGCATCGGATTACCAGAAATCACTAAAAATTTTAAACTTTTTACGAAGAGATCCTTTAAAGGTAAAGCTTTCTCATAAAGCAACATGATAAGTTGTTTACAACTGATCCATCAGTAAAACTCTGTAAGGCAAGATACAAAAGTCTCTAAGGACTGTACCAAAAACTCGAAAGCACTAACAATTACTCCGAGGACCTGAGAGTACAGAGACGACATATAGGACTCTAACACTATCTACACATGACATAGCAGCCAATGCCTCCACCTGAAGCTTCACTGCTGTCCTTGGTACTGCTGATGCTGCCCTTCACCTATTGAAGGATTTCTTCCTCCTCGCCCACGTACACCTAAAGGTTGAAATCTACGGGGTGAGACAATTATAAAAATCGTCCCAGCGAGAGATATAACTCTTCGCCAGAAGCATAATTATTGCAGCATAAGAGAATAAATGTACACAAAGAAGTTATGTATATTTGAGAGTAGTTAAAACAATGTTTAACAGATTAAACTATTCTTTTATGACCTCATCTTGTTGGTATGTATGCCCTGAGAGCCAATCATGTGATGATTGGTGGGATACATTAAGATTGATTTGATAAACATCAAAGGCAAGCTTCCAATTCTTTTTGGTTCAGTCATATGAGATAGTGATAGAACAGATTGAATGTCTAGAGAATGACAGTACTCAATGACGTATGCTTTCAGGTTGAGGACCTGAACAATGAGATCGTACGGATGCCAAGAGTTTGTACATTCTTGTTATGTCCCTAGTCGGATGTCATTGTGGAAGGTAGATAGAAAAAAATGACACACACGACTAGATTGTGGTGTTGGTTGATGACAGAATCTCATTAGTCATGATATAGAGATATCAAACCAAACACATAGGTACTTGTTAGAGAACAAGTGTATCGGACAGACCCACCGTGAGTTTGACACATGGAACCATGAGATGGTAGTCACAGTCAGTACTCACAGTGATGGTGGTGAGTGTGATTCTTAGACCTGAAATCACTACACTCAACACATGTCGTTGGGCACACTTTGACATCATCAAACGCAGTCCTGAAACATGGGTTGTTATAAAGGTGATGATTGGGTGGCTTTGACACATGGGGCTTTTGAGGGGTGAGTGATAGATATGGGATTTGTCCCTCCTGAGGGAGTTTGATATCCATGGCCACTTGATGAGTAGGATTGAGAAAGGCGTGCACGCATGTGTGAATCAGTATATGATACTGATGTCATACATATCTCTTCCAGTCTACTCTGAGATCAAGAAAGTGAATGAACGTTGATAGGATGACTGCTCCATGCCTCGAGTTCATTCGGGATATCAGTGACAAAGGAATTATACATTCGCTGTAACACCATTCACGGATTGTAGGATGAAAGTTGTTCTCCAACTTTCTACTTTCACTTGGGTAGCACTGATGTGTGACTAGGCACCGCTCTTTGCTTGTGAAGTCATAAGTGTTATGGACTTTCACTGCCAACGTGAAATGGACCTGTAGGGTCACACACATAGGATTTAACCTGGAAGAGGAGTTTTGTCCACAAATCAACGTTTAGATTGATTACTAAAAGAGTTTAGTAGTTCAATTAAACACTCAATCAGTCGATAGCTCAATATCGTATGGTTCAAGGTGTTGGACGCATTGATTGGAGTATCGGATTGATTGAAATCGCAATTGACTGATTTTGCCCAACCTGTTGTTATGACCCACTCCATGATTAACTGATAAATACTTCGAATTACGTAAAACACCTCAATTAGGGTTGAGTATCAAATTAAACATCATGGATAATCAAGATAAGCTAAGATGCGAATTAATAGTTAAGATTGAATCACCTGAGGCAATTAATAATGTCAATGTTGATTATTTAGTACATTAAGTTGAATCAAGTAATCACAGTTATAATTAGAGCTTTGATCTAGTAGAATTGTCCTTTTTGCATGTTTTGCACTTTGAGGTTATAGAGAATTCCGTGCTTAAACCGTTGCAAGAAAAATCACTCGAAACCGACTTCCGAGTTAAAAGATATGGACATTTGAGTGTTGAGGGACTAGATTGTAATTTTGGATAGTTGGTGGGCAAATTTCATTTCGCCCCCTAGCCCTTTCTCGCTTATCTTCCTTCTTCAGCGATCGGTTACAGGAACCCACTAAACACCCCGATAGAACAGGGGCAGGAGGCCACACCTAGGCTGGAGTGGCGCTTTGGGCAAGAGGAAGAAGGGCGATGGCTTGGGCCCCTTTAGCTTCAAATCCCCGGCGCCCTACTTCTCTTCTTCTTCTTCTTCCTCGTTCTTTTCCTTCCCTTATTCTTTCCCCATCCTGGCAGGTGCCCGACCTGCAGCAGCAGTGGCCGGTAGCTAGCTGCTTTGGCCTCAACAGAGGCTGTTTTAGCCCGGCCAGCACCACCAAATGAAGTGCTTGACTCCAACCTTCAGTCCTTAGAAAAAATATGCAGCTCCCAGCTGCGCTTAAGCACCCAGCCACCTTTATCGGCACCCCAAGCTGCTGGGCGGCGCCCCGAGCAGCAGCAGCTATAGCCACGGCCTTGGGCCGCCTTGGGCGCGAGAAAGCACCCAAGAAAGGTGCTATTGAGTTGCCTTTGAGGTCCAGGCACGAGTTGCAGCCCCAACAGCGATCGACACCCAACCAAGCCGTTCGTTTTCAACCTGTTCGTGGAAAACGGCTGCTGTGTGCAGCAGGTTCTAAATCAAGAACAGATTGGGCGCATGAAACGGCGAGCTAGGGTCAGCTCCGAGCTTGACTACGAGGTTAGGATCCAAATCCACAGCCATTAGTTCGATTTAGTAATAAATTGAAGCTCAATTAGATTTACAAGTTAGACCAGTTATCAATCGGCCGAGTTACACAGTGATTCGGCCGAGTTTCCTTATTAGGATTAACAAACAGCGTTTTGATCGGCCGAATTGGGTGTGATTCGGCCGAGATTCCCATTATAGGTTATCGATCAGGGTTTGGATCGGCCGAGTTGCGGGTGGATCGACCGAGTTGTCAGCCGATCGGCCGAGTTCCCAGTTTGGTCGGCCGAGTTCCAGAAGTGTGAGTAGTAGTTCATTTAGAAATCAATATTTAACTCAATTTAATTGTTTAATTGCTTCTGTATCAATTAGTATAACTTCTAAACAGTGTAGTACATACAGTAGAGTACGTTAGTTTCATTGGAACTTGAATTACTTAATATGCTTAGTGAAAATGATGAAATTTTCCTGTATTATAAGTGTTATGTATGTGTTGATAAAAAAATAGATGTTTAGCATTGAATGTGGATAAATGATACTGAATCATATTTAATGATGATAATGGATTTATATTTGCTTCATGTGTTATTTAGATTGTGCAATATGCTTGAAATGTGATATTCCTGTTTAAATGTTTATTTGTTAATTAATTAATAGACCTAGATGCCCTAACACCGTAGAACCCCTTAGACGGGTCTGCAACTTTGGGGTGAAACTCGTGTTGCAACATCATCCGTGCTTGTGTCGCGGACAAACGAGGAAAGAGAGGCAGTGTCCAACAACAATCGTACTTGTGTCACGATGGCACTGCGATAACAAAAGAAAACACGGTTATCTAACACCATTCGTGCTTGTGTCGCGAAGGTAACCCTGTGACTCTCCGCCGGTGTACTCAGGTTTAAGGAGGAGTCGAGAGCACACGTGGTTGTGCAGCACACGTGGATGTGCGATGAGGCCGTAGAGCCTGTGTCCTGTGCAGACCAGGACGAGTAGTCAGACTTAGCACTTCCCGGGTGTGTCGCTAAGTCTTGTACGGTGGGACCGTAGCATGAATTTGCTGCGGATCTTTATATGCAGAGTACACTGCATATATTTAGGGCATAATAATAAAATGAATAAGTAATCATGTAGGATCACAGTAAATTTATATAACTGTTTATTTACCTGAATTATCTGTTGATGCTTAGAAATGTAATTATTATCTGTATATCTGCTATGTTATTAGGACTGCCTTGCTTCGTTCTGCATTTATGTTTAATTTCAATTTATAAACCTGATGAGTTGTTTAGTGATAGCTAAGTGAAATGCTATTCACTGAGCGAGTAGGCTCATACCTCTACTCAAAACATTTTCAGGTTATTATCAGCAGCAGGAAATCTGAAGGATCCTTTCATCCTATCGCTTAGTCTGTAGAAGGTATACGTAGTTAGTAGTTAGAGGTCTCTTAGTCCTTTCCCCTCGATCTGTGGGACAAGGTGTGAGTGAGAGAGTGAATGTGTATTAAGATGTAAATTATCTGTTATGCTTTGTTTTATGTCGGACAATGTAATATGCTGTAGACTCTGATTATTTTGTTAAACAGTTTAATAAAGATGCTTCCGCAGTTTGTTTAGTTTCATTTTACAGCCTAAATTAGATTATCTTTTCAATCTCTTTAAAATGTTTTAAAAAGTAAAGAGTGGTTGGCTTTTGTGTAAATCCCATCCTGTCGCGTCCTAATCTCGTGTATTGTGGTTAATGTGAGATTGGGGCGTGACAACTTTGGTATCAGAGCTTTGGTTTGAGTACATAGTTACTCAAGGTCAGGGGACGATAAGAGACCAATAGGATTAAGGTTTAGGAGTCTTTCTTCTATCTGTAATTTTCTTACAGGAAGTGTTCTGTTATATTATTGCAGATAGCAGGAAGAGGATGTGGTCATGAGAATTAAGTAATGAGCTTAAGATAAGTCGTTAAGAATCATTAAGGTCAAAAGATAAAGTTATAAGTAAGGCGAATGATAAATGATGTGTTTTTAGCTCTGGGAGGTCTGAGTGTTTAGATACCCTGGCCAGGTGTCTGAATACTTAGATTGACCAGTATCAAGCTACTCTGTCTGTTCTTCTCTGGATTCCCTGGCCAGGTATGCAGAGGAAGGATAGGCTAGAGAGAAAACCCTAGAAATCTTAGGGTTAAGAGATCAGAAATTAATGTAGGAGTAAGAGATTAAATAAAGGATGTGATATAACTCCTACTTTATATTGCTTATTGATTAAAGATCATTAGAAACGCTCTTATATGCATGAATTTAGACTTTCAGTTTGTACAATAAGTATGATTCTTTTATATTGTTGTGACATGAAGTGAATTGTTTAGTGTTTGTTTTCTTTGTATTAATGTAGTCCCGAAAATATGTTTAAATGAGTTTTCCCTAAGTGGATATTCTTTCCACATGTTTAAGATTAATAGGGGTTGATTAATCCCGAGTAGCTCTTGGCTTCAGGACTACATGTTCGGCCTGGTCCGGCTGGCAGGAGGCGTTACTGGGATCTAATGACTCCTATTAACAGTAAAATAAGAATAGACTCTGGATGATTTAGACCCGTAACATAGTGAGAATGTATATACACTAGGATGTTTTAACTACGATAAGAAGTCTAAATGTTCTTTGTTCTTGAGAATTAGGGTTTGAGAAGCATAGACCCTAATCGGCCCAAAATAGGGTTTTGATGATACATAAATACAAAATTTGATAACTAAAGTGTCTCAGTAAATGATTTTTGGTATTTTATGTGTAATTCTGATTTAGCTCAAATTTTGATATGATTTGGATATATAAAATATAAATAACATTGGAAATTATTAGAATTTTTGAAGAATGTTCTAACCTGTTTATCGGCCGAGTTTCAAACTCGACCGATCACATTTTCTGAATGATATAGCAGTGTGGTAATTGAATTTTATATTTTTATTGGTATATCCAATTGATTTCAAATTTTAACTGTGCTTGAAAAACATAATTTTAGACACTCTGTTAAATTGGTATAATTTTTGGATGACTTTTGACCTCTACAGTAAGGGTGTCGGCCGAGTTTGTAACTCAGCCGAACCTGCTACAGACTGCAATATAGCAGTGCACTGTTCGATTTTTAATTAATTATTGGTAACTTTAAATGATCTGAAATTTTTACTGGAGGTCTGAAACTTCATTAGGAACAACATATAAAATTTACAGAATTTTTGGAGCTTCTGTTATCTGTTTAATAAACGAATTACAGAAACTATTATGAAAACTGAATTTTCAGCCATATGAATAAAGTTGAGTGTTGGGTTAATATGTTATTGACCCAAGCAACTCAATTTGATCTATATGATCGATCACACATACACACAATAATACTATGTTATTAATAAGGATCAAACCCTAGAATGATTAAAGTTGTAGTAGTTTAAGGAATATTATTAGTGATGTAACCTTGAATATTAGTATCTTTGTAAAATTAGACCTTGAGATTTGTTCTATGAAAAGTAAACTGGCTTTGATAGTGATCTAGGGTTTTGAAGTAGCTAATCTGAACGGTACATGAACAACATGAAATGACTTAGAGAAAAGAGTAAAACATAAACCTAAAATGTAACTATAAGAAAGTAGCATAGAAAGCGGAGTATTATCCGATATATGACCTGAAGATAGTTGATGTAGTTCATGTTTTTAAGACATGGTGTCATTATCTTTATGATGTGACAATAGATTATCACCCTGGTAAGAAGAATGTGGTGAATAATGCTTCCAGCATAAAGTCAAGTTCAACAACTAATGCATTCTCTATGACGGGTTTCAATAGAGACCTGTTAGTAGAAATGTGGAAGTTGAACTTAGGCTTAGGGGTGACAACACAAAGTGATTTGATTGTATAGATGTAAGTTAAGCCTACTTCTTATGATCAAATCAAGGAACTACAATAGGGTGATAGTGAGATAAACCAGACCATGCATGACATGATGGGAGGAAAAGAGCCTAGAATTTAAGTTTTTAAATGATAAGATGTTGTATTAGCATGACATGTTGTGTGTACCTCGAGATAGTGTAAATTTCTTTTAAGGGGAAAAGGGCTGAAAGAAAAGATTCTTATGGAAGTGTATGTATTGATGTATGCTATGCTTTCAGGAAACACTAAGATGTATATGAATCTCAAGAAGTTGAAATGGATGGTCAGATATATAGAAGGATGTAGCTGAGTACGTGGTTAGAAGTAGTGTGTGCCAGTAGGTTAAGGTTGAACCCTAGAAATCTACAACTACCTTGTAATCTTTTTCTATGCTGGAATGGGAATGGGAATTTATCACAATGGATTTTGTGGTAAGATTACCCAGGACACCTAGAGGTTGTAATTTGATATGAATGATTGTGAATAGACTGATTTAGTCTGCTCACTTTCTTCATATTAAGTCGACCTGTGATGTCTCGAGACTTGACTAAGATATACATGGATAAAATAAATAGGTTGCTTGGTAATCCAGTTTCAATCATACCATATTGAGTTTAAAAAATTCACAACTGATAATGGTACGGTTTGAGTATGAACCCAGAAAACACAGATTTGGTAAATCATTAGATGCATGATTTCAAGCTAGCAAGACAGCATTAAAATATGTAAATAAACCAAATTGCATGCTTCCTGTTATGTTAATGTGTGTGACCTGACATTTTACATGAATTGGCACATTTCTCTAAGATATTATCAGAAATTCTCAAGTACTATTAAATATTTATGATATGATACGTAAATAACTCTTAATTGAGTTATGTGATGCATAAACCAGGATTTGGGGTTAATATGCACGTACTTCGAGAAATTTTAGATAATTGATAAATATTACAGATGGTTTCTTATAAGTGGAGTAAATTACTCTTATTGGTGTAAAAAGATGTTCAATTACATGAATTCAGTATATATGTGCTAAAATTTACCTGAGTTTGGGATATTTATGAATTTTTAATCTGTCTGCATGCATGATATAAACATTACTCAGTAATTACAATGATTTGAAATATACTACTTTGCCAGTTCTAGAATGATACCGTATTGTGATTTGAATTGCAATCAAACAAATGAGATAATGGAAACCCTAAGAGTAGGGTGTTGCCATGAGATTAGTGAATGAGATAACCCTAAGAGTAGGGTGTTGGCATGTGATGAATGAACAAGGCAAATGAAACCCTAAGGATAGGGTGTACGATGAATCAAGTATCTTGATATCAATTTTCATTATGAGATGTGATGATGTTTAACAGTTAAATTGCATGATTATTAGTATAAACTGCCAAATTGGCATGCATTCTATTTATTTAAGAATTTTAGTTTATCTGCATGTATAGTATAATAATTTCTTGGTAATTACCATAAAGTGAGATACTGCTATAACAGTTCTGGAAAGACAATGTTTTGTGGGATGATCTGGAATCAGATCAGATGTGTCCTAGGTTAAGGGACCTATGCGAATGGTTGATCAGAGGATCAAGAAACTCACGAATTGTGAGATACCGTTAGTAATAGTTTTGTGGAGAAATCTTAACCTAGAGGGAGCTACGTAGGAGTACGAGTCAGAAATGAGTAACACGTTTCCTTTCTCTTTTAGGAATTTCGGGACGAAATTCTTTTAAGGGGAAAAGGTTGTTATGACCCACTCCATGATTAACTGATAAATACTTCAAATTACGTAAAACACCTCAATTAGGGTTGAGTATCAAATAAACATCATGGATAATCAAGATAAGCTAAGATGCGAATTAATAGTTAAGATTGAATCACCTGAGGCAATTAATAATGTCAATGTTGATTATTTAGTACATTAAGTTGAATCAAGTAATCACAGTTATAATTAGAGCTTTGATCTAGTAGAATTGTCCTTTTTGCATGTTTTGCACTTTGAGGTTATAGAGAATTCCGTGCTTAAACCGTTGCAAGAAAAATCACTCAAAACTGACTTCCGAGTTAAAAGATATGGACATTTGAGTGTTGAGGGACTAGATTGTAATTTTGGATAGTTGGTGGGCAAATTTCATTTCGCCTCCTAGCCCTTTCTCGCTTATCTTCCTTCTTCAGCGATCGGTTACAGGAACCCACTAAACACCCCGATAGAACAGGGGCAGGAGGCCATACCTAGGCTGGAGTGGCGCTTTGGGCAAGAGGAAGAAGGGCGATGGCTTGGGCCCCTTTAGCTTCAAATCCCCGGCGCCCTACTTCTCTTCTTCTTCTTCTTCCTCGTTCTTTTCCTTCCCTTATTCTTTCCCCATCCTGGCAGGTGCCCGACCTGCAGCAGCAGTGGCCGGTAGCTAGCTGCTTTGGCCTCGACAGAGGCTGTTTTAGCCCGGCCAGCACCACCAAATGAAGTGCTTGACTCTGACCTTCAGTCCTTAGAAGAAATCTGCAACTCCTAGCTGCGTTTAAGCACCCAACCACCTTTATCGGCGCCCCAAGCTGCTGGGTGGCGCCCCGAGCAGCAGCAGCTATAGCCACGGCCTTGGGCCGCCTTGGGCGTGAGAAAGCACCCAAGAAAGGTGCTATTGAGTTGCCTTTGAGGTCCAGGCACGAGTTGTAGCCCCAACAGCGATCGACACCCAACCAAGCCGTTCGTTTTCAACCTGTTCGTGGAAAACGGCTGCTGTGTGCAGCAGGTTCTAAATCAAGAACAGATTGGGCGCATGAAACGGTGAGCTAGGGTCAGCTCCGAGCTTGACTACGAGGTTAGGATCCAAATCCGCAGCCATTAGTTCGATTTAGTAATAAATTGAAGCTCAATTAGATTTACAAGTTAGATCAGTTATCAATCGGCCGAGTTACACAGTGATTCGGCCGAGTTTCCTTATTAGGATTAACAAACAGCGTTTTGATCGGCCGAATTGGGTGTGATTCGGCCGAGTTTCCCATTATAGGTTATCGATCAGGGTTTGGATCGGCCGAGTTGCGGGTGGATCGGCCGAGTTGTCAGCCGATCGGCCGAGTTCCCAGTTTGGTCGGCCGAGTTCCAGAAGTGTGAGTAGTAGTTCATTTAGAAATCAATATTTAACTCAATTTAATTGTTTAATTGCTTCTGTATCAATTAGTATAACTTCTAAACAGTGTAGTACATACAGTAGAGTACGTTAGTTTCATTGGAACTTGAATTACTTAATATGCTTAGTGAAAATGATGAAATTTTCCTGTATTATAAGTGTTATGTATGTGCTGATATAAAAATAGATGTTTAGCATTGAATGTGGATAAATGATACTGAATCATATTTAATGATGATAATGGATTTATATTTGCTTCATGTGTTATTTAGATTGTGCAATATGCTTGAAATGTGATATTCCTGTTTAAATGTTTATTTGTTAATTAATTAATAGACCTAGATGCCCTAACACCGTAGAACCCCTTAGACGGGTCTACAACTTTGGGGTGAAACTCGTGTTGCAACATCATCCGTGCTTGTGTCGCGGACAAACGAGGAAAGAGAGGCAGTGTCCAACAACAATCGTGCTTGTGTCACGATGGCACTGCGATAACAAAAGAAAACACGGTTATCTAACACCATTCGTGCTTGTGTCGCGAAGGTAACCCTGTGACTCTCCGCCGGTGTACTCAGGTTTAAGGAGGAGTCGAGAGCACACGTGGTTGTGCAGCACACGTGGATGTGCGATGAGGCCGTAGAGCCTGTGTCCTGTGCAGACCAGGACGAGTAGTCAGACTTAGCACTTCTCGGGTGTGTCGCTAAGTCTTGTACGGTGGGACCGTAGCATGAATTTGCTGCGGATCTTTATATGCAGAGTACACTGCATATATTTAGGGCATAATAATAAAATGAATAAGTAATCATGTAGGATCACATTAAATTTATATTACTGTTTATTTACTTGAATTATCTGTTGATGCTTAGAAATGTAATTATTATCTGTATATCTGCTATGTTATTAGGACTGCCTTGCTTAGTTCTGCATTTATGTTTAATTTTAATTTATAAACCTGATGAGTTGTTTAGTGATAGCTAAGTGAAATGCTATTCACTGAGCGAGTAGGCTCATACCTCTACTCAAAACATTTTCAGGTTATTATCAGCAGCAGGAAATCTGAAGGATCCTTTCATCCTATCGCTTAGTCTGTAGAAGGTATACGTAGTTAGTAGTTAGAGGTCTCTTAGTCCTTTCCCCTCGATCTGTGGGACAAGGTGTGAGTGAGAGAGTGAATGTGTATTAAGATGTAAATTATCTGTTATGCTTTGTTTTATGTCGGACAATGTAATATGCTGTAGACTCTGATTATTTTGTTAAACAGTTTAATAAAGATGCTTCCGCAGTTTGTTTAGTTTCATTTTACAGCCTAAATTAGATTATCTTTTCAATCTCTTTAAAATGTTTTAAAAAGTAAAGAGTGGTTGGCTTTTGTGTAAATCCCATCCTGTCGCGTCCTAATCTCGTGTATTGTGGTTAATGTGAGATTGGGGCGTGACACCTGTGCTCCCAACCGATCGGTTCATGTGATGAACCGGTCGGCTGAGATTGCTGAACCGGTCGGCTGGAGTGTCCAGGCCGATCGGCTCATGCCCAGGTTGAAACGACCGGTTCAAGGGTTGAACCGATCGGCTCAACTGGTGCAACCGACCAATTGGGAAAAGTCATGTCGGCAAGAATTTTCCTTTGGTTTCAAATTGCCAATTCGATTGGAATAATATTGGTATTCGATACCAATTGGGAAAGAAACAAGGAAAGTCTTTTTGAGCCGGATTAGGACCATGAACCGATCGGTTCAGGGCACCAACCGATCGGTTGGAGTGCCCCAAATGATCGGCTCAGGTCCAACCGATCGGTTCAATGGCCGAACCGATCGGTTCAGTTGTAAACCGATCATTTCAAGTTGCGAACCGGTTGCTTTTTGTGGAAAATTCTCGAATCCTTCTACTCCTGCTTTTAGTCCCGCATTGCCCGGGATGGAGAACCCTGTCCCATGACTCTCCTATATATATAGGGGTATTGGGGGCTTCTCAAAGTACAGCTCAGTGCAACCAGTTGCTCTGCAAGTTGTCGTTCTCTCTGGTTTTGGTAACCGTGAGAGAGCCCGAGCAAGTGCTTCCCGCAAAAGGGAGGTGCAGCAAGGGAAGGACAACTGCAGTTGCAACAGGAGGCAGGAGAGCGTGTTGGCGACTAGTACGTCAACAGGAGGGTGCGACTCCTTCCACTTCCTTGTGGGATAAGGAGAGTGGAGTTCTAGGTGGTCCGTGTGGACTACTACAGAGGCGGGAGGACACTGCCGCTTAGGAGGACAACTGTCATCCGACAGTCCGGTTCGAGTAGGAGTTGTCAGTCCCGGTGCGACCAGGAGCTGCACAGACGCCGTCGAAGTCCGGAGTTGAAGACCACGCATTGCGCGAGGTATAGTCACCGAGCAAGCCTCGGGACAAGGTATGATTCCGCAAACCATCCTTTCCTATTATATAGATGTTGACGCGTTTCCTCGGTATGGGTTTGGGGAGAAATTTTTTTTGTTTCCGCTGCCTTCTCTATCTCCCTCAAAAACCCAACAGTGGTATCAGAGCCACGTCAGCTGTTCTATATTTTAGGAATATCGATATGATCGATTTTGATTTGTCGCCTTTAATTATTGCATACGATGCGAATAATATCAGCTTTATGCATGTCCAATCCTAAATCCACAAATCCCTAATTACATATATGATATGTATTATTAATGCACTCGATACGCGTCGCCCTTAAATGAGTTTTGTGGTGGATGTATGTAGCATGATTATGGCCTGTAAACCCCTATCTGTGTGTGGTTGTTTGTGGTTTCTTGCATCTCGGTCTGCGCACCAATCTTCCCTCTCTTAATCCCGATGTAACTCGAAATAATTCGATATTCTTTCCTACCTTTGCTCCCCCCGAATGTAACTCGGGGTTTCCCTTTTTAAAGCAATGTAATAAATAGGATAGATTTTATTTCTTGTTATGTCATAGACCGGCGGACATCAAGACGACAGCTGAAACGATCGGTTCAAGGCGTGAACCGATCAGTTGACATTCCAGACGGTCGGTTCAAGGAGTGAACCGATCGGTTGATGACCGGTTCGAGGAGCGAGACGAGCGGGTGACGGACATGACGAGATGCACGATGACCAGGCGAATCGATCGGTTGGAGGAGCCAACCGATCGGCTGGTGGCACCCAGACGACCGACTGGAGAGTACAGATCATTCATGTGATGAGTTGATCAACTCGGATGGCAAGACACAGATGTTCATCTTGTACAGGTTGCATGTGATGTAGACCTAGATGACCGTGATTCCTCTTGGCTCGAGGAATCACATTAGGATGGCTATAATCATCGCTTTTATCGTTTTGTGCATGTTTTCTGTGGGATATAGCATGTATATGATACATACTATGTATTGTTGTGATTGGATATGTATATATATAAAACCAAATCCCTCATTAAAATATTAAGTTTTAGATGCCTTCCAAATGCAACACACGTGAAAAGCTTGATCGACCAAGTGTGGGCACGCCAAAGCGTGGTGCACCGTCTATCTCGTGGAAGCGTGAAGGATGAATGTGTGGGTCTGCCAAAGCAGGGTGCATATTCATCGTGTTTATTTTGGGTCGGACTTAACAAGGTGAACTAGATGGGATCTAGCGCCTTGAGGCATAGAGATGATCATTACAAGGAGTTGTAGATGACATCTTATCAAGAGTTGCATATGATGCAATTGGCAAGAGTTTCCTACCTGAGAGATCTAAGTTGTGGGCGATCAGCCAAAGCTGACTCATGACTTAGAGGATTTCAGGATCTTGCCCACTAGAAGATTATACGTTGCAATCTTCCGAATTGATGGTGAGGGCTATCAATTTTAACTAAAATAGTGGGAGCGATAATTAATTAAAGGCCTAATTATATCGTCAAACTCTCAAATCAATCAAATAAGTCAAAAATGAGTTTTTGGACTAAAATTGCATATTTTCCTTTTTGTAGTTCAAATGGCAACAAACAACAACAACTTTTCTTTATGATCGGTCCTTGAAAAGGACAAGCTAAATGGGACAAACTTCCACGACTGGTATCGGACATTGAGAATTGTTCTCACTCAAGAGCGTAAGCTCTATGTCCTGGATACTCCAATTCCAGAGGAACCCGCTCCTAATGCACCAAAGGCAGAAAGGGATGCTTACAAGAAGCATTCTGATGATGCCATTGATGCAAAGTGCTTGATGCTATGTTCAATGAACCATGAGTTGCAGAGGCAACATGAGAACATGGGTGTCATTGAGATGATTCTGCATCTCAGGAACATGTATGAAGATCAGGCAAGGCAAGAGAGGTACAATGTTTCTAGGGTGTTGTTCAAGTGCGTCATGACAGAAGGAGATCCAGTTGGTCCTCACACACTCAAGATGATTGGGTATGTGGAGAACCTGCAGAGACTGGGATTTCCACTGAGCCAAGAGTTGGCTACTGACGTGATACTGCAATCGTTGCCAGAATCTTACAGTCAGTTTGTGATGAACTACAACATGAACAACTTTGATAGGCCACTGTCAGAGTTGTTGGGCATGTTGAGGACAGCCGAGTTACAGATGAAGCAGGACAAGCCTAAGTCCATGATGGTGATCACGAGCAAGAAAAGCAAGTCCAAGCGCAAGGGCAAGGGCAAAGCTAAGAAAGGTTCTGAAGCTAGCCAGGAGTCCAAGCCATCTTCAGCTCTCAAGGCCAAGGGAGGCGTGACTAAGAAAGGAAATTGCCACCATTGTCAAAAGCCAGGACATTGGAAAAGGAATTGTCCTCTCTACCTGGAAGAACAAAAGAAGAAGGAGGCGACTGAAACCTCTACTTAAAGGTGTCATGAAAGTAAACTTGTAACACTTTTGAGATATATGATATCAAGATGTAAAGTGTAAAGCATTCTTACTTGGGGCAAGTGTTGCCTTTATAGATAGGAATACTTTAGTTTATTTTCAGCCAATAAGGCATTTAATACAGTTATGAACTGCTATTTCATACTTGCCAATAGATAGAACCACTTTATTTTTGCATATTGTATGACAATGATAGCAATTAATAAAGAGATGTTTCAATTTATAAAGATGTGATCTTTGTGGCAATGCCTTATTTATCTTGTGATATTTGATATGCATAAGATAAGATGATACCTAAAAGTTATAGATAACTCAAACAATTTAATTAGCATTAATCATGAGAAATTCATTTCTAGTTTCCATATGATGGATAAAACTAGACTCTTTTGGTTAGAGAACCAGTCAGGGACATGAATATCTTGGACATGATTGATCAATCTTCACTAAAGTAGTGGAAGAGTGATTATCCTATTAGGTATAATACATGTGATGTATTTACATACCTATTGGAATAAATGCTAATACTTCAAATGGTGTTTAGAGAAATACCAATATGAATGTCTTGAAATGTTCAATATTATCATAAATGAAGTACAAATTTGGAAAAGTATTAATTCTTGATGAGATCAATGAATGAAATACTTGGACCAAATGTTTGAGATCCTTATGAGTGATTATGATAGTGTATCATAGTGAACTCATGATTAAGGCATGGTGATGTCTGAATCAAGAAGGAATCATACTCTAAGGAGTGAGAGAATGATTATCAAATAACTGAATTCTTCTTAATAAAATGAATACCCCACACTAATAAAAGAAATTAAGAATCACAAGGGTTGTGAGTTCTTATATCTTTAACAGATACACCTCAATTATCTATGTGATGAGTTGTTCATATGATGAGTCAACTATCAAGATGAATATGAGGAACCAAATCTTGAGTTATGGTTTATGACCTTTACATCCTAAATGACATCCATATGAACCATAAGGTATGACCTTGATGGTAGCACTCATTGGATCATATCCATAAGTGCAAATGAGTCTTAAGTGTTAAGACACATGGATAACATTTTGAGAAGGATGATGCTTGTTGATTGCAACTTAATGACTAAGACATTTGGCATATGGATACTAAAACCGCATTCCTATGAGGAATAAAACCAGGATGTGTACGTGACACAACCTATAAGGTTTATGAGTCCACTAATGCAAATGAAGTCTATAAGTTACAATGGACTAATCAATGAGATTAATTGAGTACAAGCAACTCAAAACTGGATCTTTATTTTGATGATATAGTCAAAGGGTTTGACTGATATGTCAAAGATAAAGAAGGGATCTGTGATTTAGTGGGAGCGTGTTCACATTCCACATATTGATGTGAAATGGAAATGTTCTAGATTGGAAATCCGAATGTGGAAATTATCTTTAAGGAAGATAGAGATGTTTCCTATGTGATAGGAATAGAGATCTATAGAGATAGTTCTCGAGAATATCTTGACCTAAAAAGGAGAGAGCATACATTGGCAATCTGTACTGAAGTGTTCAATATGCACAGATTCAGTGGGAGAAAACTTGTCCATGTTACATGGAGTTAGTATCCCAAGGCCAAGTGTCCAATTCTTATGAAGAATGGGAACACTAAGAATAGATATGGATCTATCATGTATGTAATCATCCCATTATCTTTCATGTATGACATGGCAAGAATAAAATGCATTCATCATCTTGTATGTAGGACATGGCAATATGATGTGCTCATCCTGATAACTCGTATGTGGGACATGACGAGTGGATGTCTGTCTGCTTCCAGTAAGGGTTACTGGAATACCATGAGAACTTGATGAGTGCTTGTGAAGTACTAGTTCTATGGATATAAGGAAGAGTTCGATGTAAAGAGTTACATTGATGCGAACTTCCGAAAGGACAAAAAATTAATCGCAATATATATACATGAGATGTATAAAAGTGAATGTTTGTTGATAATTGGAAGTGTTCCAATAAAGCCATTTAAAAGGGAAATGCCGAGTATCTATGTGTTAGTGAACAATAGTGGATACTATATGGATCTGAAAGTTCATGAGATGAACTTATATTCCACTCATTGATGACAAGTCTGGAATCCTTGATCATGCAATGTGGCTAAAGGTTAGCAAATGGAATACAAGATCGCATATTACGGCAACTCCATCTCATACGTGTAACGTACAACGAAGAGATGAGAGACATGCAATTTATACAGACTTTGGCAAGGTGTTGCCATTACTCACTATGTTGGCACTACAACACAGTAACATGTGGGACATGTTTGAAGATCACTATGAATATGATTCATGGGTGATTGGCTCGCAGTGCAAGTGGGAGTCTGTTGGTATGTATGCCCTGAGAGCCAATCATGTGATGATTGGTGGGATACATTAAGATTGATTTGATAAACATCAAAGGCAAGCTTCCAATTCTTTCTGGTTCAGTCATATGAGATAGTGATAGAACAAATTGAATGTCTAGAGAATGACAGTACTCAATGACGTATGCTTTCAGGTTGAGGACCTGAACGATGAGATCGTACGGATGCCAAGAGTTTGTACATTCTTGTTATGTCCCTAGTCGGATGTCATTGTGGAAGGTAGATAGACAACAATGACACACAAGACTAGATTGTGGTGTTGGTTGATGACAGAATCTCATTAGTCATGATATAGAGATATCAAACCAAACACATAGGTACTTGTTAGAGAACAAGTGTACCGGACAGACCCACCGTGAGTTTGACACATGGAACCATGAGATGGTAGTCACAGTCAGTACTCACAGTGATGGTGGTGAGTGTGATTCTTAGACCTAAAATCACTACACTCAACACATGTCGTTGGGCACACTTTGACATCATCAAACGCAGTCCTGAAACATGGGTTGTTATAAAGGTGATGATTGGGTGGCTTTGACACATGGGGCTTTTGAGGGGTGAGTGATAGATATGGGATTTGTCCCTCCTGAGGGAGTTTGATATCCATGGCCACTTGATGAGTAGGATTGAGAAAGGCGTGCACGCATGTGTGAATCAGTATATGATACTGATGTCATACATATCTCTTCCAGTCTACTCTGAGATCAAGAAAGTGAATGAACGTTGATAGGATGACTGCTCCATGCCTCGAGTTCATTCGGGATATCAGTGACAAAGGAATTATACATTCGCTGTAACACCATTCACGGATTGTAGGATGAAAGTTGTTCTCCAACTTTCTACTTTCACTTGGGTAGCACTGATGTGTGACTAGGCACCGCTCTTTGCTTGTGAAGTCATAAGTGTTATGGACTTTCACTGCCAACGTGAAATGGACCTACAGGGTCACACACATAGGATTTAACCTGGAAGAGGAGTTTTGTCCACAAAGCAACATTTAGATTGATTACTAAAGGAGTTTAGTAGTTCAATTAAACACTCAATCAGTCGATAGCTCAATATCGTATGGTTCAAGGTGTTGGACGCATTGATTGGAGTATCTGATTGATTGAAATCGCAATTAACTGATTTTGCCCAACCTGTGCTCCCAACCGATCGGTTCATGTGATGAACCGGTCGGCTGAGGTTGCTGAACCGGTCGGCTGGAGTGTCCAGGCCGATCGACTCATGCCCAGGTTGAAACGACCGGTTCAAGGGTTGAACCGATCGGCTCAACTGGTGCAACCGACCAATTGGGAAAAGTCATGTCGGCAAGAATTTTCCTTTGGTTTCAAATTGCCAATTCGATTGGGAATAATATTGGTATTCGATACCAATTGGGAAAGAAACAAGGAAAGTCTTTTTGAGCCGGATTAGGACCATGAACCGATCGGTTCAGGGCACCAACCGATCGGTTGGAGTGCCCCAAACGATCGGCTCAGGTCCAACCGATCGGCTCAATGGCCGAACCGATCGGTTCAGTTGTGAACCGATCATTTCAAGTTGCGAACCGGTTGCTTTTTGTGGAAAATTCTCAAACCCTTCTACTCCTGCTTTTAGTCCCGCATTGCCCGGGATGGAGAACCCTGTCCCATGACTCTCCTATATATATAGGGGTATTGGGGGCTTCTCAAAGTACAGCTCAGTGCAACCAGTTGCTCTGCAAGTTGTCGTTCTCTCTGGTTTTGGTAACCGTGAGAGAGCCCGAGCAAGTGCTTCCCACAAAAGGGAGGTGCAGCAAGGGAAGGACAACTGCAGTTGCAACAGGAGGCAGGAGAGCGTGTTGGCGACTAGTACGTCAACAGGAGGGTGTGACTCCTTCCACTTCCTTGTGGGACAAGGAGAGTGGAGTTCCAGGTGGTCCGTGTGGACTACTACAGAGGTGGCTGGACACTGCCGCTTAGGAGGACAACTGTCATCCGACTGTCCGGTTCGAGTAGGAGTATAACTCTTCGCGAGAGATATAACTCTACGGGGTGAGACAATTATAAAAATCGTCCCAGCGAGTATAACTGTCATCCACCTAAAGGTTGAAATCTACGGGGTGAGACAATTATAAAAATCGTCCCAGCGAGAGATATAACTCTTCGCCAGAAGCATAATTATTGTAGCATAAGAGAATAAATGTACACAAAGAAGTTATGTATATTTGAGAGTAGTTAAAACAATGTTTAACAGATTAAACTATTCTTTTATGACCTCATCTTCCTCAGTCAGTGTGAGGATCAACATGTAGGACATCTAATGTCTCTGCTACTATAGTTTACCAGGGTATTATGGTACTTCGCTATTAGAATCACAGTGGCATTCTGTACTCTCTTCGCCATCAAAAGATTTCTTGTTTATCTCTCATCGATTGCGGTATAAAAGACTTCCTCGGGAGATTCGTGTTACATCACCCCGGCATAACCCATAGTGAAGGATTGATAGATTAAGATACATCTACATCAATCCCTACACTAGGATGTAAGGACATTCACATCCATTTTCCCCACATACTCAAAAGTATGTGATCCAGGAGTTACCTTAGGAAAACCTGTTTCACCATCATTTAACTCCTGACAATGATGGATCTATGATCAGGGCTCTACATGGTATGATTATACTTGATTAGTTAGGTACATTTTAGTATTCTTTTAACATCATACATGTTTTCAAACATTAATCATTAGAACAACTGTTATGAAAGTAGAATACTAAATGTATCAAGTCTAACTCACATAATCATCATTTCTCAGTACTCTCATCACAAGTCATCTCTTAAAGCATGACCTTGATGGTATTCATGGCTCTCACAGCCTATCAATCTCATAAGATGCTATTAACAAGGCATCAAGATAAATCACTTATTCATAAAGCTAACAACATGCTTTCAATGAATATAGTATCATCATCCATACCTGGATATGATCATCCTCATATAGGAACCTGCATGGTTAAATCAACTGATAACAATAAATAACTCATTTAAAGAAATTGTATCTCCCTACTCATACAAGAGCTAGGTTTCCCTGATTTTCATCAATTAGGGTTTACTATTCACCTATTGGTGAATTGATCTCATAACATCACCATGTATGAGAAACATCATCATTAAAGTCCTCAGATAAGATTAAGATTCATCAATTATCATAAATAGGGTTTTCATGATCTCACATAGGTGGATCATACCCTAATCATGTACATTCATATATATTGAAGGTACTTTACTTGGATTTCAACCATAATTGGGATTTTCTCTCTCCTCTTGCTCATAGGTGATGATTACATCCCTCTAGATTGGGTTAGGTCTAATCAATATTGATAAGCCTAGCCAAGTCATCACCATTGTAACCATTGGGGTTTGCATGGTAAAAAGGGGTTACCTACTTGAATCCATAAAGGGTATTTTGGTAAAGTTCACCATTGATCATAACATGGGTTAATATACTAATCACTTGACCCTTAATGTCCCTAGGTATCATTAGGGTTTAGGTTGAACAACCATCAAACTATCTAAGCCTTCAAGGCATTAGGCAGACTTATCCTTAAAAGTCCCCAATAGGTTTCACACCTTCAACCTTCAAACGATCCTGAGATCGTTTAAGGTTGTAGACCGTTTAGCTTTGGTTGACTTCAAGACCGCATGACACTCAAGACCATTTACCCTTAAACGATCTTGAGGTCGTTTGCCCAAGATGGGGTGAAGACCGTTTAATCATAGTTTGACTTCTGAAGTTGTTTGAGCTCATTCAGACCTGAAGTCGTTTGAACTCATTCGGTCCCGAAGTCGTATGAACTCATTCGGTCCTGAAGTCGTATGAACTCATTCGGTCCTGAAGTCGTATGAACTCATTCGGTCCTGAAGTCGTATGAACTCATTCGGTCCTGAAGTCGTATGATCTCATTCGGTCCTGAAGTCGTATGAACTCATTCGGTCCTGAAGTCGTATGAACTCATTCGGTCCTGAAGTCGTATGATCTCATTCGGTCCTGAAGTCGTATGGTCCTAAAAGCTTAAGATCGCATGGACCTCCAAGGTGATTCAAAGGGTAAACTCGATTAGGGTTTCCTATGTTGAAGCCTTCAATTGGTCTCAAGATTGCTAACCACTTATCAATTGAGACAATTAGGGTTAGCCTTAACCAATTGGTCACTCAATTGATCCTCAATTGATATCCAATTAGGGTTGGAGTTGGTTCAATTAAGGTCTATAAACATTCAACCATCAACACTCAACAATGTGAATCAAATCGAAGTTGATCCCATCAATTGACCTCCAATCGGGCTCAAACTTGGCCCAAACGGTCTTGGGATCGTTTGGATAACCTCCAAACGGTCTTGAGACCGTTTGCCCAAGAATTCATCAAAATCTAAGTTGATTTGATAGGGGTTGAACCTTAATTAAGTCACAAATCAGCAATTCGATTATTTCAATAACCCACTGTAATTGGGCCCTCAATTGATCAAATTTCCTTAACCCTAGACCTCCAAACGGTCTTGGGTTGACACCAAACGGTCTTGAGACCGTTTGGATGAGTTCCAAACGGTCTTGAGACCGTTTTCCCATCCATCCTTTGGACTCTAGTGAAAATTCATCAAGGTTTGATCTATTGAGTTGATCATCACATCAATACTTAATTGCAATATGATTTGGTACCTTTGGACCTTCAATTGGTCAACTATACTTGACCCCAGACCTCTAAACGGTCTTGGGTGATCCCCAAACGGCCTTGAGACCGTTTGGATGATTCCCCAAATGGTCTTGAGACCGTTTGGGCTAATCAACCCAAAATCACTAATTAACTCATTGGAATATCAGCACTGATTTCAATTTGGATTTGCCCTATTAATCAACCTTCAACTCATAACTCGTTTGGAATTAATCCATCAAATTTGGTGAGTCATTAATCAACATCATTATGAACAGTAATCCCAAACGGTCAATGCTCGGTCAACCATCTTAAACGGTCTTGAGACCGTTTTCCCAAAAAGGGCAATTTAAACAGATTGAAAATCAGAACTTAATTCAATTGGATTTGCTAATTGATTTGCTTATATCTCAAGATTCCTTTGGAGTTAACCCCTCAAATGTTGTGGGTGATTAACCTACATAATTATAAACAAGATTCCCATACGGTCATTGCTTGGTCAACGCGACCAAACGGTCTTGAAGGTCGTTTTCCTTCATACGACCCTGAAACCGTTTTCCCACCAAACGGTTGTGTAAACCGTATGGGCAATTGGTGGAGGTCGTTTGGTAAAGTGGAAATCCGTGGATAAGAATAGGAATTAACGCCCTTATCTTCTACCTCAAGAACAGTAGCAGTTCTTCACGATTTTGCTTGCAAGGATGCAAGGGAAGATAGGGAAGAAGAAGAACTAGCGACTATATGCATAGAAAAAGATGTATAATCAAAGCAAAGGTTTAGAGTTATAAAACCCGCCTTAAGGTCGTTCCTTGAGCTCCAAGCTTCCAAGATTCAAGTCTTTAATGGTTTCTTGAGCTCCACAGGTCGGCCAAGGGTGTTTCTCCAAGGAAAGGTTGGGAAAAGATGGCTAGAAAGAAGAAACAAGTAAGGAAGACCATAAAACCAACCTTGCACCATGAATTCCTCCATGAATTCGAGCAAGATGATGATCAAAGCTTACCTAGAACTGATTGGCCGTTCTCCTCTTCTCCAGAGCTCTGTTCTATGTCGGTCTTAGCAAGGGGATAATAAAGGAAGTGAAGGAAACGATCCTTGCTAAGTGAGAAAAGGTGTATATATACTTTAGGTGAAATTTCAACATAAGGACAACTTATTTCTCCATTTCTACTCTAGGTCCTTCCCTTATTATAAACCACGTTTCTCCCTTCCATACTTAAGAAAAACTCATCTTAAACCCAAGGTCTAAAGGTGAAGAAAGCCAACTTCTTACTAAGTTGCACATATAGAAGGGTTATTAGACTTATAACTTGATCATTTAATTTATAAGGGTTATCATTCTTATTTAATTATTCAATTGAAGTGGCCTCTTCATCATTATTACTCTTAATGATGCCAAGAGTCATAAAAGATACTATAGAAGGTTTATTTTACAAGTTTCACCCCATATTTTGGGTAAATTGCACTTTACACCAAAACTAGAGTTTTAAGTACAAGGATTGCTCCACAAGCTGCATCTTGGTGCCCAAGCTTGGAGAATCCATCATACTTTATCATATTCATTCTTATGATGTCTAAAAACCAAAGGAACATCTTAACATGTGCAATTTGTAAGTTAACCCCTTTTAATTGGGTAATTTGCACATAGGTCCCTGTATTACAAAACAATATTACAACATTGTTCAAAAGGGACATAAATGGAAATGTATGTTCCTTAGGAGATTTAATTACATACCAAAAGATAATCACAAGTATCTAATTACATAATTAATCAAAACACCTAGGGTTAGTTCATAACCCAGGTCAGGGATGTTACACCGACGACCACCAGGGATCGCTCACCCCCCTCCATCGTGCCTCCATGCACCTAGGGACACCCTCTACTCACGGCCAGAGTGGTTGGCTCAAGCTTGCTGGATCTACAACTTGTGATCGGTCTTGTAGCCATCCTGCCACAGTTGCACATGGCTAGGGTGAAGGGATGACTGCCGAGCTTTCTTATGGCATCATGGGAGCATCATGCTTCCATCTTAATCCCATCCATGGCTCCTCTTTTCTCGAGGGGTTGCATTACCCCCTTGGTTAGGGTTTGAGCGGGTGCATGGTTGGAGAAGAGTGGGAGACAAGGCAAACTCGAGGCTATGGGTCCATCCCTTATATAGGGATAGATAGCAATGCCCTAGCTCACCTATCCATGAGGAAAACAAGTCCCTCATCAACAATGGCCATCATACTTTCCTTGTTTGAGATACAACTTCTCTCTTTTAATTATTAAAAGACGTCCTTTTCTATTCATGATCCTTGGTTATTAAGGAATCTGAATTTTACCTCTTTTATGTTCCTTGTGCTTGGATTTTAATCCATTGGCCACGAAATTCTACTTTCTTAAAGAAAATAATATCTTTTTTTGATAATATAAAAAAGTCATTAATCACAGTATCATCTTATTTTGTATTATTTGTATTTTCTCTTTCTTCTTCTCCATTGGGACTCCTTGGACCCCAAGAAATCCTAAGATTTCGAAATCCTTTTTAGTGGATACTTATTATCCTTCTAGATGCATCTACATACATTATTTCTCATTATCTTACTTATTTCTTTATTAAAAGATATCTTTTCAAGGATTTCTCTATATCTTTTATTTCCTTTTCCTTTTTTTTTCTATTTCTTTTATTAGAAATCACATATAAACGAAATTTATTCAATTATGGCCATTAATGCCACTTTCTAGAGATTTCTATGTATTTTTCATAAATACCTTGATTAATATTCATTATCTTGTATCTTTTTCAATTATTTGGACTTTTCTTCTTTTCTTCTCTTTTATATCCATTATTGGATTAACATAATAATAGGAATCATGAAATTTCTATCCAAAGGGATATTTGCAAATAAATCCAATCTTTGAAGCAAAGAATACAACATTTTTAGTGAAGTACATATTCATAAAATCATTACATTTTAATCATGAAAACATATGCAAAATTGGGGTTGTAACATCCTTCCCCTCTTATAAGAATTTTGTCCTCAAAATTCTATCAAGCATACAAAAAATTAGGATAAGACTTTTCTATGTCCATCATTGGCCCCTATGTGGCTTTACCCTATCCATGGCGATTCTAAAGAACCTTTATCATCACATATTCTTTTCTATGAGTTCTTTCACCTTGGAATCTATAATCCTCATAGGTGACTCAGGACATTTCAGCCTCCCTTGGGGCTCACTAGGCTCATTGCTCAACACATGACTCGGGTACCTCACATAGTGCTCTAAATTGGATACGTGGAACTCATCAAACTTCACATTATCCTGAGGGGTAAGGCTAAACATAACCATCTCCACCAATCCATCTCAAATGTAAAAATATATCAGGGACTCAACTTTCTCATCTATAGCTCAGAGGGGTCGGATTTTGTATCACATATTCTTCCACAGTGAACTGCATGTCAGTCTACTTTGCATCATCTCATGACTCATGTCGTCCTTGGGCTCTCCTTTCTAGCCATTGCATGATCAAAGCGACTTCATTTGCACACACTATGGTCTGACCTTCGTGAGATCCCTTCACCAACATCATCTTAATGAAGTGGTAACCAACACAACCTCTCTTACAGAGCTTCTTTACATCCCAATACTGGCTATGGTGATTATCCTCACATCTTACATAGGACAAGAACTGTCTCCATGTATCACCCTAAATGAGAACACATGCTCTCATCAGACCCTCTGGTCTAGATCATACTGACCATTAGTTAGGGGTGATAATCTATACTAATACCGAGTTCTTCATGTATCTACTTCCACCTCATGGAAGTAAACCTTTAGGTCATATTCAAGAACCTTTGAACTCGTATCATGGTATAGTTGAACCATATCTCTTACATGTAGTTCAACCAGATCTATCCCTTGATAGTACTCTCTCTTTTCTCTTAGATCATGTCATCTAAGTAAGGCAATCTACCATAACCCATATCGCACCTTGATCTCTTCGGTCCATGGGAGACTTACCATGACATCCACAGTGATGACCTCCCATTCCCTCTCAGGGACTTTTATCCTCTATATCAACTCAATGGGTTATTGGTGTTCGTCTTTCACCTCCTGACATGCATGGCGACAAGCCACATGCAACTTCATCTTAGTATCCAAAGTACTACCGCAACTTACTACCTTAGTAATATCATGGTGTATGGTGAACTTAAAATCATGATCTCCTGTATGTCATGATTCCTCAAGTTTGATTCCTCAGAAACCCTAAAACACTCTAGTCGTGGGTTTCATCACCTCCTTTTCCATAGAAGTGCATTTGAGGTTCTACAACCATCCTTCCATCATTACAAGCCCTAGGATGGATAACTAGGCAACCACTAACTCGATCAAAAGATCTCGTTACATCTGAGTGTTAGCCAAAAATATCTCACAAACTTAGGGTTCACCTAACCCCTTCTTCCAACCTGTCCACTAGCTAAACTAGATAGCTGCCTCTCAACAAGAGCATCCATTACCACTTCACATACTTGTGTGTTAGGTAATGTTGAAGACATACACTTCCATGTATTCCACTTACTATCTCATTTCGGACTCTAAGTCTATCTTCATCAAGAAAACTTAGAGATCATCCTCTTATTTATCAAACTCAACCTTGTATAACTCATAAATTCCACATAACTCATGATAAAAACATCCTCATAAGATGACTACCTTAGTTCTCTTGATGTTTATACAACATACACACATCTTACACTCCACAAGGGTACGTTATAATCTCCATCCTCATGCATCATAGCAACGTTTATCCTTGGTGTATGGCATGCGTACTGTCCTATCTCTCATCCCCATAACAAGAGGAAATAAGCATTTGGTGGCCATCCAAACACAGAGTTCTTCCCGTTACAAGAATAGAGATGGTGCATCCCACTTTGCCAGTACACCTTCAAATCTAAGTTGAAACGTTGCATCACATGTATCCTCATCATGAACATCTCGATATTAGGGTTACTTCCATGAAAAACTGGTCTCAAATGCACTTGGGTCATTACACCATCCTTTGTCATCTCCTCTAGGTCTGTAGGCTGCCGACACTTTTGGGGTCATCCCTCTTCCCTTATGCATCCAGAGAGTGCCCTCCTCATCTGCCCTTTGGGTCCCATGAGTTCATGAAGCTGATCAATCTCTTAACTCATGGCCCTCAGACAATGATAGCTGTTACCTCCCGAGCCTATGGTCATGTGCAACTAGGGAATTAGGCAACTCCTACTTCCATTAGTCTTATCCCTACCTGACCCTAGGATAGACTTAGGATCCAAACATAGCACATATCCAATTTGAAACCTTACCCAAGTCTTCATCATCTCTCTCAACATTCATGGTCTGACTTACATCCTTTCATATGGATCATGGTGACCTATTTACCTTGCTCAGACCCCATACTGGCTACCTCCATGGTAACACATCCACATGCACTTAGATATGGTTATCTATGGGTCTTTAGGTTTCATTCTCATACTATGTACTCTCCACTTAGCTTCTCAAGATCCTATGAGACCTCTTTAGGTTACCCTAAAACCAACAAAAGATAATTCATACCCTAAAAAAGGGTCCTCTCCCATGATGGGAGGAAACTATCTCTTGATAGCAACAAAGGTCACAAACGTCCTTATATCCATGGTTTACATCTAGGGTTTGCATGAGCATGCTTAGTCCTATCAAGCTACTAGGGCACATAGCTAGCAAGCAGACCACCTACTAAACCATGCTAGGTCTCCATGGTAGGTCATACTTGTTTCTATTCCTTCACATTGGACCAACATCATTCATGCCCATGTCACCAACCCATTGGAGAGGGGTTCATCAAACATACACCTTAAACTCAGGGGTTCCCATTCCTCTAAACATGAGGAGTGCCATGCTCAGATCTATGGAAACTCAAATATCATCATGAGCATCAGGTACACCAAGCACTACTACTTCCCCTCTTAGGTCTAGGAACCCTAGGTTCACCTTTCTGATGTCCAACTGCATGCTCAACCCTGTAACCACGTACCAAGCATGTACAAGGTATGGCATGCACTTCCTATTATCATTCTACTCGAGTAACACCTCAGAGTTGAGTCCTCCTCAAGGACAACCAACTAGGTATAAGGCCTCACAAATTGTTACCAAGCCTCCTCAGGGTCTAAGGAACTCTTCTTCCTATCCTTAGAATGTGACACGCCGCCATCACACACACAGCGAGATGACACACAAAAATGTGTGGAAATACCATAAACCACATATTACTAAAAACACAGGTTAATTAAAACCGATTGTGGAAACATTCATAAGAGGACTTTTGTATCCAGATCCTATAGAGAAACATGTTATATAAACATTCACAAGCCTTGTTATAGGTCCATAGCTTATCAGAACCAGCTGTACTGTCAGCACCAGAGTTCAACACCTGTTTATACATACATAACGGGCCACGTACGGCCAGCAGTAGGATATACAAAATTACAACAGCTAGACATCGTGAAACGTTTTCAAACACCTCCGCGGACCTGAGAGTACATGGATGACTCTAGGACTCTACTACAAAACTACTAAAACAACAACATGTCCGTCTCTTGCCTTCTAATGCTCTTCTTACTGCTCGACCACAACCTCACGACCACCACCACGTCTAGAGCACGCACCTAAAAAGGGTGTAAACCAGCGGGGTGAGACACACAGTCCCAGCAAGAAACATAACTCCCCGCTAAAACTATAAAACCTCAGAAGGTTAAAGCAATAAAGGCAGATAACTGATAAAGCGTATAACAAGAGCAACATACTGAGCAAGGCTATTATTACCATCAAACTTACCAAGATCTCCAGGAGGCATAGAACCAATTATTTCTTTATGAAACATGATTGACAAGATAATCTTTATAAGAACTTATCACAAAATATAAGGACCATACACATATTTCCAAGGTATAACTAGATCAACTATATAAACACAAGGCCTCAAACAATGTTCCGTGTTTATTTTGTGTAGCATATACTATCTGGATGTGTTACATTTTATCGTGCCCTGAGGAAGCGAGCCTTCCCTGCCCAAATACAACCATTGACTGCGAAGCCCAATCCGGTGCCATACAAGGTCTAAGGAAATCCAGACTCCATGACCTCACCTTCTTGTGGTCAGTACACGAATCATCAAGCAAGACCGCAATCTTATGCTTGTAGGCCTCAGCCTCTGGGTCAGCTCCGCAAGCTACCCATATCTCTAGCTCACCTTGACATAGGTGCTAGTACATACATCTGAGCCATGAACACATCATGCTCATCATCACATATCCTGAGCCATGGGTCTGTTCACCATGCTCCATATATTCACAGTGATACTCAGATTCCTCCTATTTTAGGCTAGGGAAAAACCTCGCATATTCAACAATATGCGCTCCAGGCAAATCCCGCAGGATAAACCTGTTTCACCATCACCAAGATACTGATAATGATATATCTATGGCCAGGGAAAACTACATGATATGTTCATCTATAATTAATTAGTATATTTCAAGCCAATTGTTGAGGCAACCAAAGTTGTAATCATAACCTCATAGAATTACATCATTATTACCATCATCATACTGTCCTGGGACCTCAATCCTTCATAACATCAACCACTGCCTCTCAAGGCATCATAATCATGCACCAGTATTCTGGGAACACATCCCTTATCTCATCATCAGAGAATAACACCTCAACTAGTCACTCAACCTTATATCAGGTCCTCAGACCTATCAACTTGTTATCTCATTACCACATGGTGCTACTCAAGCACATACGTCTCATAGCTCTTACCAGGCTATGAATCCACATAAAAATACCTACATGGTTAGAATACACATCCATAGAGATATCTGAAGCCATCATGGATTAACAAGATTATCATGCTATCAAGTATTAAGCAACATCCATGAGTATATTACACATAAGCTGTAGAAAGCATAGTTTTATTATCAATCATAAGCATTATATCATGCTCCATACATGTGATCATAATCATGAGCCACATCATCATGTGAAGAAACATCATATACTTCCAAGCTTCCTGGTTCACAACCTATCATCTTAACTCATTATCATATATGTAAGATTCAAGGTGATTACATATCACTTGTATTATCATCTATTACAGATAACTATCAACTATATACATTCTGGGTTATTAGAACCCTCACCAAAGCTCATGTAACCCTCACTATAGGTATGGCGAGCAGCGCCAACCCTCACCAAAGGGTGTATCGGTTAGGGTTCCAACCCCTAGAGCACTTGTACCATCATATCGACCAACCACTCTTCAACCTCTCGTGCAACCAGCTCACATGGTGTCGGGAAACCAGATCCAAGGATGAATCCTGCATCATCAACAGGGGCTGTCGACCAAGGGCCTATCGTGCACACGAACTAGGGTTAGGGGTTAGAGTTCTATCGGCCAACCCTCTCAACAAGAAACATGTCGAATAGGATCATGGCTCCCAAGATGCCCTATCATCCAACCATCACCCATATCGTCCAGAGGACCCTCATGATGGCCAAGGCACCCTATCGTCCAAGGCATCCTATCGTTCGAGAGCATGGTAACCACTAAGGCACCATATCAGCCAACTCACTTATGGTATGTCAGGAAAACACAAACCCCATGCTCGACATAAGGTCACCCATCTTACTCATATCATCCAAGGAAGAGGCTAGGATGTCGCCCACCTATAACAAACAAGACCTAGGCACCACAAAAAAGGCCTATCGTCCAACTAGGTCAGGCATCTTATATCGACCACCACTAAGGCATCATCTAGGGTTCTTTGTATAACAATCATATCAGTCACTACTCCATAACACTCAACACCTCATATCGGCCAAATCACATCCAAGACAAGGATCATCTCAGCCAAGGTATATCGGGCACCAAGCCACCGAGCTCATCATAGCATATCAACTAAGATCATCACAAGGCAAGGGGGGTATCAGGCAACCTCACAATAAGGTGTGTCATGCAGAGCACACATCAAAGTGCATAACCCAAGCTCCCACTCAACAAAGGGTATCAACCAAGCTCAACTAGGCATATTGGTCAAAGGTACAACCCAAGACAAGGCTATCAGACATCACTACTCCAAGGTCATATCTTGCAAGGTACAACCCAACATGATCATCTCCAACCTCAAGCACAAGGGAACCAAACCTTAATTGATCAAGAAGATCCGCTCACCTCTCAACAACTAAGAGAGAGGGGTTTTGCACAACCTCTATCACAAATCTGGAAACCACAAGGACCAACCTCAACATAGGTCATCATCTATCCAAAAGCTCACTTCTCAAATCCATGGTGAGAGGAGGGTGTTGCCCAAGCAATTAGAATGTAGACTCACCTCTCAACTTAAACGAGAGAGGGGTATTGCCCACATTACTAGAGATCAAACTCACTTCTCTAAACCAATGAGAGAAAGGGGTGTTTCTCAACAAGAAAACCCCAAACTATGGTTTGACCAACTAGATCTAAAGGCATATAAATCATCAACAACATCAACAACATCATGCTCACTATATCCATAAGATCAACAACATGTACTAGAGCAAGAAACATAACACGCATGGCCGATTATCAACATATAAGAATCATGCATCATAAAGAAGGTATAATATCTAGGGTTAGGATTTATGTAACCCGCCTTAAGCAAACTCCTCAAGCTTCAAAGCTCCAAGCTTCAAACTCCTAGCTCCAAGCACACCACTTTCGGCCACCTCAAGAAAAGGAACACGAACCATAACCACCATGGCCAAAGAGTAGGCAAGATGGAGAAGAAGATGCTAAGGAGAGAGGGAAGATGCTTACCAAGGAAACAAGGTCCACCTAGGGTTCATCCACCAAGCTAGAAGAAGAAGAAGAGAACTCCTTCAAAGGGATCGGCCACCAAGCTTAGCTCCTCCAAGGGTATCGGCCACCAAGGTTGCAAGGGAGAGGTGTATCGTGCACCAAGGAAGAGAGGAGCAACAAAGAGATAAAGGGTTCCTAAGGAAGAGAAAGGCAAGACATATATAGATGAGGATCAAAGGGGAACCAAGGCAAGGTGTCACCCCTCTTAGGGATACATGTCCAACATCTTGCCACCTTGCAAGCCACATGCACATGCCATGCCACCCATCCAAGGTTTGGCCACATGTCCAAGCTAGGGTGACACAACCAAGGCAAGGAGGTCAAACAAGGTCAAAGGTCGACACACTCCATCCATTGCCGACACACTACTCCTCTAGGCCGATACAAGGCATGGAAGACACACACCAAGGCCGACACAAGATACCTTGCCCGATACATGGCTCAACCAAGCAAGAAAAGGCCCAAACAAGGGAAAACAACGCCCAAAAGAGCTAAACCAAACCCAAGGCAACACAAGGCACAGACCCAAACCTTCCTCTCAACCCTAGAGGAAGCAAAGAGAGAAATACATCTCTCAAGGTAACAAACTTGCTCTTCAACCCTAACTTAGGTTATTTAGCAAGTAGCACCTCCAACACAAGCAAACCCTAATCACCACTAAAGGTGATTAGCAAGCAACCAAGCACAAGATTTAGGTAAAGCAAATAGGATAAGCCCAAAATGGAGGTCAAGGTCCTTACAAGCCATAAACCTCTACAAAGGGATTTCATCCCCGAAATCTGAAGAGAAAAGTGAGGGATACTTCCGCTTCATCTCTTCCTCAAGCTCCCACGTGGCTTCCTCAACGCCACGGTGATGCCAAAGAACCTTCACAAGAACCAGGTCTTATCTTTTCAGCTTCTGTACTCTTCTGTCAAGGATTGCCACCAGACCTTCCTCATAGGTCACATCTTCATCAAGATCAACCTCAACTGGTTGTATCACTGTTCCTGTGTCTGGATGACTTTTCTTCAACATGCTGACATGGAACACCAGATGTAACCTGTGCAACTCTAGCGGCAACTGTGACTTGTAAGCTACCTTGCCAACACGTGCTATCACTGGGTATGGCCCCATATACCTGGGTGCTAGTTTGCCTTTCCGACCAAACCTCAGCATGCCTTTCCAAGATGAGACCTTGAGATACACTTTGTCTCCCACCTGGAACTCTAAAGGTCGTCGGCGATTGTCTGCATAATACATCTGTCTGTCCTGTGCCGCCTTCAACTATTGTTGTATCACTCTAATCTTTTCTATTGTCTGCTGCACTAACTCAGGACCCAAAAGCTGATACTCACCAGACTCATACCAACATAAAGGGGATCTGCACTTCCTTCAATATAAAGCTTCATAAGGAGCCATGTCAATGCTTCGCTGGTAACTATTATTGTAAGCGAACTCTATCAAACTGAGATGCACATCCCAACTGCCTAGGAACTACAAAACACAAGCTCGTAGAAGATCTTCCAAAGTCTGAATAGTCCTTTCAGATTGTCCATCAGTCTGCGGGTGGAAGGCGGTACTGAACCTCAAATGCGTTCCCAACACTTTGTGCAACTGTTCCCAGAAATGACTTGTGAACTGAGGACCGCTGTCGGATACTATTGTTGCTGGTACACCGTGCAAACACACTATCTCGTCTACATACACCTGAGCAAGCTTCTCTACTGTATATGTCATCCTTACCGGTATGAAATGAGCATATTTTGTCAGCCTGTCCACTATTACCCAAATGGAATCATGATTCCTAGTTGTCCTTGGTAGACCAATTACGAAATCTATGGTGATATGATCCCATTTCCATTGTGGTATCGACATGGGTTGCAACGTACCTACCGACTTTTGATGCTCTGCTTTAACTTGCTGACATACTGCACACTTAGTCACAAACTCGACTACATCCTTCTTCAAGCCAGACCACTAGTACATGTCTTTCAGATTATGATACAATTTGGTGACTCCTAGATGCATAGCATACATTGATGTGTGTGCTTCCTTGAGCACTAGCTTTCTTAGATTATCAACATCAGGGACCACCATCCTATTACGATAGCATACTAGTCCATCCTCAGACTCATGGAACCCATCACACTTTTCACTGCCGAGCTCTGACCTGATCAACTACACTGCATCATCTGCCTACTATGCGTCTTTGATCTGTTGTCTCAGCGTAGGCTTGACTTGCATATGTGCCAACAGTCCTGCTAACAAGGAAACTTCCAACTGCACATTCATCTGCCGCAAGGAGAAACACATGTCCCGCCTATGGCATACCAAGGAACTCAATTGTGCTTTCTTTGTGGGGGAGAGAAGAAGACTTTCTGCTAAGCGCATCAGCAACCACATTTTCCTTACCAGGATGATACTCAATGGTGCAATCATAATCATTGATTAGCTCCATCCAACGACATTGTCGCATGTTCAGCTCACTCTACGAAAAGATATGCTTCAAGTTCTTATGATATGTAAAGATCTGACACACTTCCCCATAAAGACAGTGTCTCCAAATATTTAACGCATGAACCACAGCTTCCAACTCTAAATCATGTGTCGAATAGTTCTCCTCATGTTTCTTAAGCTGTCGTGAAGCAAAAGAAACCATATGATTCTCCTGCATCAACACACAACCTAAGCCTTTCTTAGAAGCATCGCAGAAAACAACATAGCCCTTCCCAGGCTCTGGCAGCACTAGCATTGGAGCACTAGTCAGCTTCTCCTTCAAACTTTGGAAAGCTAGCTGACAATGATCATCCCAGACAAAAGGTACATCCTTCCTGGTCAACTTTGTCATCAGCAACACAATCACACTGAAGTCCTTGATAAACCTCCGTTAGTATCCTGCCAAACCCAGAAAACTACAAACTTTGGTCGGCGTTTTTGGTTGCTCCCAATCTACCACTGATTCCACCTTCTTGGGGTCCACTCCGACTCCTTCTGTAGATATCACATGACCCAAGAAAGTCACTTCTTTTAACCAAAACTCGCACTTACTGAACTTGACATATAACTGATGTTGGCAAAGAAGAGTCAATGCTTGTCAAAGATGTTGTTCATGCTCTTGACTATCCCGACTGTAGATCAAGATGTCATCTATGAAAACTACAACAAACTAATCTAGAAATGGACGGAACACCCTATTCATCAGATCCATGAAAGCAACAGGTGCATTGGTTAGCCCAAACGGCATAACCACAAACTCAAAGTAACCATACCTTGTCCTAAATGCTGACTTAGGTATGTCATCATCTTTGATTCTTAACTGATGGTATCCAGACCGTAGGTCTATCTTTGAGAAAACTGTAGCGCCATGCAACTGATCAAACAGATCATCTATCCTTGGCAATGGGTACTTATTCTTGATCGTGACCTTATTCAACTCTTGGTAATCTATACATATCCGCATCGATCCGTCATTCTTCTTAAAAAAGAGCACTGGAGCACCCCAAGGCGATGTGCTCGGTCGGATGAAACCTTTCTCCAACAACTCCTATAACTGCTTCTTCAACTCTGCCATCTCTACTGGAGCCATCCTATACAGTGTCTGTGCAATTGGCTGTGTTCCTGGTACCAGATTGATCTCAAAATCAATCTCTCAGGGTGGGGGAACACCGGGGAACTCATCAAGAAATACATCTGCAAACTCTTGGACAACTGTCACCTTCTCAAGGCTAGGACCTTTCACCTTGGTATCAACAACGTGAGCTAAGAATGCCTTACATCCTTGCCGCAACAACTTCTCTGCCACCAAAGCTGATATTAAACACGTCAGGAGAATCTTCCTATTTCCTTGGAAGATCCACTTCTCTCCATTGTCTTCAAACACTACCTTCTTGGAACCACAGTCCAACACAACCTTATACTTTTCTAAGGTATCCATCCCAAGGATCACATTGAATCCAATGCATATCAAGTGGTATAAGATTCACTTGTATACTGTGTCTCGAGAAGGATAGGATACAAGACAAACACTCTTCTTGAAGCATCGAGGAACCATTGAGAGGGGTTTCTAACAACATGCTATCTTTCTTACAACTAACAGGTAAATGGTAGCTATCAAGCAGACTATGTGGGATAAAAGAGTGTGTAGCACCCGGGCCAACCAAAACAGATATAAAGCAAGAAGAAGACAAATCAGAATGAAATAACTCCATCTAACATGTCACCACTCGTGGGTTGACTATTGCCTCTGACTGACTCATAGCATAGAATCGAGCCGTTGCTTATTGTCCACGTCCTCTGCTTCCTTGACCAGACGATCCTTCTTGCGACGTTTGACCGCATCCTCGTCCTCTGCTACTACTGGGTTTCTATATGCTTGCCCCTTGTTGATTCTACCTCAGCTGTTGTGTTACCTCAACATCTTTTCTTGGGCAATTTGACCTCAAGTGCCCAGTCTGTCCACAGTGATAACATGACCTGCCTTCTATCTGAGGCCTATATGGCCCTGTCACTATCACTAAAGCGGTACTGTGTGCTTTGGATGGCGAAAATCCACACCCTCTTCCCTTACTTGGAGACCACTGAGACGGTGTACGAGAACTCTACATTACGGAAGGTGCCGAAATCCTTGGCTTCTTGAAGCCACCAGATCTTTGTCCCTAGAACTGAGTAGGCCTTTTTCTGGTCATGGAATCCCTTTTCTCCCGGACAGACTGTTCAATCCTGCGGACGGACTCCACGAATGTGGCAAACTGCTCCCAATTCTCCAAAGCAGCAGCAGGTGTCGACATCTCAGCATTCAAACCTTTCTCAAACTGCCTGATCCGCTCATCATCTGTTGCCGCCATGTGAGGACAAAATCTCAGCAAGTCCATGAGCTTGGCTTCATACTCGGTGATGCTCATTGATCCTTGGCGTAGACACTCAAACAGGTTGATCTTCTCATCCAAGTACGTCTTCAGAAAGTATCTGTTGATGAACTCTCGCCGAAAAACTTCCCAACCGATCTCTTCACCGGGTCGCTTCTCCTCCTCGATGGCCCACCAGTGGCCAGCACTACCCTTCAGAAGGTAGACAACGTGCTTGACTTTGTCAGCTTCGGGGATGTCGAGGATCCGGAAGGCCTACTCAAGACCTATCAGCCACAGATCTACATCCGCTGGATCAACCGTTCTAGCATAATCTGAAGCTCTGACTCGGCGAATCCACTCAAAGGTCTTCCCAATACCCAATGTTTCACCATGGGGAGCCTATGCTCTTGGCTGAGGCACTGGCACTCTTTCCACCATGTGATTCATCGTAGCCATCAACTGCCCCATAAGCTGTTGGTAGGCAAGATTTTCGAGAATGGCTGGGTCAAGTTGGAGGACCTCAGGCACCCGATCTTCATGTGCCTGCACTCTTGCTCCATCAACTAATGCATCATCGCTACTCTCGGCAACATGTTCTTCATGGTTTCCAGACATCTTTAAGCTTTATCTTCCACTGATGGCAGAAGGTTATTGTAAGAAAATCTGGAAAACTCACAAGAACAGACACAAACCTAGTCTTAGATCTCTATAGACTCAGCAAACCTAGAGCTCTGATACCAAACTAACTGTGACACCCTGCCATCACACAGACAACGAGATGACACACGAAAATCTGCAGAAACACCATAAACCACATATTACCGAAAACACAGGTTAATTAAAACCGATTGCGGAAACATTCATAAGAGGACTTTTGCATCCAGATCCTGCAGAGAAACATGTTATATAAACATTCACAAGCCTTGTTATAGGTCCACAACTTATCAGAACCAACTGTACTGTCAACACCAGAGTTCAACACCTATATATACATACATAACAGGCCACGTACGGCTAACAACAAGATATACAAAATTACAACAACTAGACATCATGAAACATCATCAAACACATCTGAGGACCTGAGAGTACATGGATGACTCTAGGACTCTACTACAAAACCACCAAAACAGCACCACGCCTGTCTCTTACCTTCTACTGCTCTTCTTGCTGCTCGGCCGCAACCTCACAACCACCACCACCACGTCTAGAGCGCTCACCTAAAAAGGGTGTAAATCAGCGGGGTGAGACACACAGTCCCAACGAGAAACATAACTCCCCACTGAAACTATACAACCTTAGAAGGTTAAAGTAATAAAAGCAGATAACTGATAAAGCATATAACAAGAGCAACATACTGAGCAAGGCTATTATTACCATCAGACTTACCAAGATCTCTAGGAGGCATATAACCAAGTATTTCTTTATGGAACATGATTGACAAGATAAGGTTTATAAGAACTTATCACAAAATATAAGGATCATACACATATTTGCAAGGTATAACTAGATCATCTATATAAACACAAGGCCTCAAACAATGTTCCGTGTTTATTCTGTGTAGCATATACTATCTGGCTGTGTTACATTTTATTGTGCCCTGAGGAAGTGAGCCTTCCCTGCTCAAATCCAACCATTGGCTGCAAAGCCAATATGATGCCATACAAGGTCTAAGGAAATCTGGACTCCATGACCTCACCTTCTCATGGTCAGTACAAGAATCATCAAGCAAGACCGCAATCTTATGCTTGTAGGCCTCAGCCTCTGGGTCAGCTCCACAAGCTACCCATATCTCTAAGTCACCTTGACATAGGTGCTAGTACATAATCTGATCTATGAATGCATCATGCTCATCATCACATATCCTGAGCCATGGGTCTATTCACCATGATCCATATATTCACAGTGGTACTCAGATTCCTCCTATTTTAGGCTAGGGGAAAACCTCGCATATTCAACAATATGCGCTCCAGGAAAATCCCACAGGATAAAACTATTTCACCATCACCAAGATACTAATAATTGTGGATCTATGGCCAGGGAAAACTACATGATATGTTTATCTATAATTAATTATTATATTTCAAGCCAATTGTTGAGGCAACCACAGTTGTAATCATAACCTCATAGAATTACATCATTATTACCATCATCATACTGTCCTGGGACCTCAATCCCTCATAACATCAACCACTGCCTCTCAAGGCATCATAATCACGCATCAGTATTCTGGGAACGCATCCCTTATCTCATCATCAGAGAATAACACCTCAACTAGGCACTCAGCCTTATATCAGGTCCTCAGACCTATCAACTTGTTATCTCATTACCACATGGTGCTACTCAAGCACATACGTCTCATAGCTCTTACCAGGCTATGAATCCACATAAAAATACCTGCATGGTTAGTATACACATCCATAGAGATATCTGAAGCCATCATGGATTAACAAGATTATCATGCTATCAAGTATTAAGCAACATCCATGAGTATATTACACATAAGCTATAGAAAGCATAGTTTTATTACCAATCATAAGCATATATCATGCTCCATACATGTGATCATAATCATGAGCCACATCATCATGTGAAGCAACATCATATACTTCCAAGCTTCCTGGTTCACAACCTATCATCTTAACTCATTATCATATATGCAAGATTCAAGGTGATTACATCATATCACTTGTATTATCATTTATTACAGAGAACTATCAACTATATACATTTCGGGTTATCAGAATCCTCACCAAATCTCCTGTAACCCTCACTATAGGTATGGCAAGCAGCGCCAACCCTCACCAAAGGGTGTATCGGTTAGGGTTCCAACCCCTAGAGCACTTGTGCCATCATATCGACCAACCACTCTTCAACCTCTCGTGCAACCAGCTCACATGGTGTCGGGCAACCAGATCCAAGGATGAATCATGCATCATCAGCAAGGGCTGTCGACCAAGGGCCTATCGTGCACACGAACTAGGGTTAGGGTTAGAGTTCTATCGGCCAACCCTCTCAACAAGAAACATGTCGACCAGGATCATGGCGCCCAAGACACCCTATCATCCAACCATCACCCATATCGTCCAGAGGACCCTCATGACGGCCAAGGCACCCTATCATCCAAGGCATCCTATCGTCTGAGAGCATGGTAACCACTAAGGCACCATATCAATCAACTCACTTAGGGTATGTCTGGCAAACATAAACCCCATGCTCGACACAAGGTCACCCATCTTACTCATATCATCCAAGGAAGAGGCTAGGATGTCACCCACCTATAACAAACAAGACCTAGGAACCACAAAAAAAGACATATCGTCCAACTAGGTCATGCATCTTATATTGACCACCACTAAGGCATCATCTAGGGTTCTTTGTACAACAATCATATCAGACACTACTCCATAATTCTCAACACCTCATATCGGCCAAAGCACATCCAAGACAAGGATCATCTCGGCCAAGGTATATCGGGCACTAGGTGTAACTACCGTCTCGCGAAAATAGGATTAACTAATGCAGAAGCGAATTATTTGCAGCGGAATTACTGAAAATCACTAAAAATTTAAAACTTTTTCAAAGAGATCCATTCACAGGAAAACTCTTTAACCAAGAACCAAAGTGTTTCTATTTCATCCTGGTTCACAAGTACACAACCTGTACCATTCCTTTTCAAGGATTACAACATTGACTGCCCTGTTAACAAATATACACAGGCAGTATAAAAACTTCGAGGCACTAAGCCAAAACTCAGATTGATACATTTAAAACTCCGAGGACCTGAAAGTACAGAGACGCCACATAAGACTACTATCTATATGACTAGACAGACAATATTTCCACCTGAGATCTTATTGCTGTCCCTGCTGTTGCTGCTGCTCTTTCCGTGTTCTAGGGTTTCTGCTCTGCCTTCCATGCATACCTAAAATGTTTCCCACGGGGGTGAGACAATTGAAAATTGCCCCAGCGAGAGATATAACTCTCCGCCAAAAACATTGTTATTGCAGTTTATCAAATTAAAACTGAGTAGGGGTTACTTTTACATTATCAGGCAGAATTATTCATCATAGAACAAAATAAGATAATCTCCATTCTCAAGGAGGTCATTGCATCTACCCATGGTAGATAAGTAATTCATCTGTCTACTTTGCAGAGAATATAAAGAAACATAATTAACATTTATCTACTAAGGAATGCACAAAGAAATGCAACATCAGCCAATGAATCTCCATATTCAATCCTTAAGCAAACATGCTATACGGCTGATTACATTTTACAATCACACTTATGCTCTGAGGAGATGAGATATACCGCTCATACTCCAACCGACCATTACGAAATCACCTCGGTACCATACATAGGTCATCAAAAGAGCCGGATTCTTATGACCTCATCTGTCTCGGTCAGTACGAGACTACATCCAGGACATCTCGTGTCTCTGCAAACTAGCTAGCCAGGGTATTCTGGCACCTTCGCTACAGAGTTACAGTGTCAACTGCACTCTCATCGCCAATCGAGAGATTTCTTGTTTATCTCCTCGATCCGACATTAAGTATCATTGGGAGATTCATGATACATCCATCCCGACATATTCATGAAGGATTGAGAGGTTTCTTGTTTACCTTCCAACAATCTCTTCAAGAGTACGTAAGGATATTTTCGCCCATTTACCCCCACATATTCAAAATATGTGCTCCGGGTTTTTCCGCGGGCACCCATTTCACCATCACCTATTCTTGACGATGATGGATCTATGGTCAGAGCACTACATGAATAGATTTCACTTGATTTATTAAGTACATTCTCATATTCTTTTAGCATCAGCCAAGTTCTCAAACATAACTTATTACAACAATGCTATAAAGAGACATGTACTACTTTTATTAGATATTTATCAGTCTTTCAAAGACCCTGGGAACTCAGTCCCTCATTTCAATACTGGGAATTATCATCCCTTCACTTTCTCATCACCATAATCATACGGTTCTGGGTATTCAAACCCTTAACTCATCATTGAGCATTATTATACCTTTTTTAGGTAACTATCACCTTCAGGTCATCTGACCAAGGCATTCATGATACTTGTTACACAAGCATCACACCTGGCTCACAAGGCCATGAAATATCTTATCACCTCTCACTGGGTAACAACTTACTCATGTGACTCATAAAAGTCCATGCATATTGCTTCTTTTACTAAGCAACAACAACATTAAGGCACATAATGCAAATCAACATTTATTATATAAATGTCACAGCTCACACTAGCTATATACATCATCTCATAATATCTGTATGGTTATTAGGCATGATAACAGTCATACAAGATATTCATCACATCATATGATGTGATAGCAACACCATTATTCCTCTACCAGGAATTAGGGTTTACTATCAAATAGGGCTTTTCATTCCCTTTACCCAAATTAGGGTTAGGGTTCCCCATTTCTCATTAATAAAGAGTTCATGATCTCATTATCTGTCCAACCCTTAATACATTATTCCATACCTCTGGGGCATTCAAGGATATCATATTTGATTATTCTAGAACATTACTTTCATCATATAGCATTAATGATCATCAATTCAAGGTATGAGTTCATTTCTCATCCTTATCATGGTATGATTATATCATACACATCATTTGGGCTTAACCCCATTCTCAAGGTACATTAATTAACACTCATCAAGGTGTAACAACTCATTACATTTCATTGTAATAGTTTCATAACACACTTCATATGTTTCTTACCCAATTATATTGGATTTGAAGTACATCAAGGCATATAAACCCTGAAATGCTGAATGTGATAACTATCATATCTTGATGTATCACTTTCTCATCATTTCAAACTTTGTTGAGTTATCCATTTTATCTTGTATTAAGGTATTTCCCTCTTAATACATCCCATCACTAATCTCTTACCTTTAGCATATAATGCAAAGGCCACACATTAGAATTGTACAGCTATCTCACATGATATTGACTTATCTTAGTTTAAGGCATGACTTTATTATAAAGTTGCTTATAAATAATCACAATGATACAACCTCAACTAGGGTTTCTCATCACATATCTTATGTATCCTTCATCCAATTATATTGGACTTATAATCATATCAAGGTATACAATCATATGAGGTCACTTTCAAATCACCTCTAAATCAAGCATAGAGCACCACGACCGTGCAACCAAGAACGGCCGTGCGAAGGGAAGCCACCACGACTGTGCTACCTTGCACGGTCGTGCAAAGTGAAGCTACCACGGTCGTGCTACAGAAGTTCCCCTCATTAATCATATTCAAGTATGAATTCATGCTATCAACTTCTCAACTTGAATAGGTCATATCACCCTTTAGTTGAGTACATACAACTATGATTAACATAGTGTATCAAGTCATTGACCCTATAAGCAATTAGGAATTCATCCCTTAATTGGCACTAATCCCTTAGGTACTATTCGGGTTTCAACCTTTGTACCTTCTTTGATTATCATTAATAATCAACATTGGATCAATGGATCATTCATCATCTTGATTCTCAAGAGATTCAATCACATTGGACCTCCATTACATAGGGTATCCAATTGAATTAGGGTTTTCAATGTTGATTCCTTCAATCATTGAATTCATGGAACCAGTCATCAATTGGACCTACCCTCATACTTAAATTGAGTTTAATAGGTCAACCTTCAACTTATTTGACTCTCAATGTACCCTCAATTGATCATCAATTAGGGTTTGATTCAATTGAATTAGGGTTTGGAATCGATGATTCAACAACACTAATCAATGTAAGACTAGTTGCTTTGAAACCATTGAACCATCATCCAAATTGGGTATGACCTGACCCCAAACGGTCTTGAGGTCGTTTGGATGACCTCCAAACGGTCTTGAGACCGTTTGACCATCATATCACTCAAATATAAGCAATCTAATTAGGGTTTGGTTCATTGGATTGATCACCAAATCAGCATTACATTGTTTAACAACTTGGTACCTTTAGACCTTCAAACACCTAACCATACTCAACCCTAGACCTCCAAACGGTCTTGGGTGACCACCAAACGGTCTTGAGACCGTTTGGATGAGATCCAAACGGTCTTGAGACCGTTTGGCCCATCCAACCTTTGGATTCTAGTGAAAAATCATCATGGATTGGTCTATCGAGTTGATCAACAAATCAGCACTACATTGCAATATGATTAGTACCTTTGGACCTTCAATTGGTCAACTATACTTGACCCCAGACTTCCAAACGGTCTTGGGGTGATCCCCAAACGGTCTTGAACCCGTTTGGATGATCCCCAAACGGTCTTGAACCCGTTTGGGCTAATCAACCCAAAATCTCAACTTAACTCATTGGAATTTCAGCACTGTTTTCAATTAGGATTTGCCTAATGGAATAGCCTTCAACTCACGATTCCTTGGGAGTTAAACCCTAAAATTTGGAGATACATTAACCAACATAATTATGAACAGTAATAACAAACGGTCAATGCTTGGTAAACTCACTCAAACGGTCTTGAACCCGTTTTCCCAAGCAGGTCAAGTTAATCAGGTTGAACATCAGCACTTAATCCAATTAGGTTTTCCTAATTTATTAGCATTCAACCTATGATTCCTTTGGAATTAACCCCTCAAATTTGGAGGGTCATTAACCAACAGCATTATGAACAGGAATCCCAAACGGTCAATGCTTGGTAAACCATCTCAAACGGTCTTGAACCCGTTTTCCCAAGCAGGTCAAGTTATTCAGGTTGAAAATCAGCACTTAATTCAATTCGATTTGTCTAATTGATTGGCCTTCAACCTATTATTCCTTTGTAGTTAACCCCTCAAATTTGGAGGGTCATTATTCTACATAGTTAGGAACGATATTACCAAACGGTCAACGCTTGGTCAACTCCTTTAAACGGGTTTGAACCCGTTTTCCACCAACGGTTTGCAACCCGTTTGGTCACCAAACGGTTTTGGTGAAACCGTTTGGTCCCAACTTTTGAGATCGTTTGCTCCCAAGATATTTGGTGAGGTGCTTTCTTATGATGATGTCATCATCATATTCCTTCTTGCACCCAAGAACAGCAACCGTTCTTGATGGAATTTGCAGCAAAGAAACAAAAGTGTATAAAATTGAAGAAATCAATCAACAAAGCATAGAAGATTGATGCAATAGCAATGTTTGAGGGTTTAAGTTATAAAACCCGCCTCCAATTGAGCTCCAAAGCTCCAAGATCACGCCATCAATGGTGGATGAAGCTCTAGCAACTCCCCCTAGGCTCGTCCTCAAGCTTTTGATTGCAAAAGTTGGCTAGGGTTGAAGAGGAGATCGAAATAAGAAGGAATCCATAATTTATTTTCGATTTCCACCATGAAATCATGGAGAATGAAGGTCAAGGGCTTACCCACAGGTTGGGGAAGTGCTCCCTGCTCCTCCCTATCTCCTCGGTCGGTTTTGCAAGCAAGGGGAAGAAGAAAATCCGAAAAAGGCCTTGGTTTGGGCTTAGAAATGGCACTTTTATAAGGAAATTGATGAGAGAGAAAATGCCTTATAAAAATCCAATTAATCCCAATAAAGTGGCCTCCTCTTCCCCCTCAACTACCTTGGGTACAAGGCACCTTCCTTGCCTTTAATTCTCCTTCATTATCCTCAATTTAAAGAAAAGCAAATTAAGCACCTTAATACTTATTATATTAATATCCCATATGTGAGTGGAAATTACTTTTCTTTATAATAAGGTGAGTGGAATTTCACCTACTTAAGATATTTTCGTTCCTTATCTTGGAAACGTAACGTCCATCCTTATTCAAAATCAACCCAAAACATTTTGGTTGAAAGCCCTTCAATTATTTTTGTTCATTTTTGCCCTAAATTGAATTAGGGTTTCAATTAGGCATTATTCTTGATTATTTTAATGTCAAGATTCTCTCTCCTACAACTTAATTCAAATGAGGAGTCCCTCTCATTTTATTTGCTCTACATGTTGCCAAGAAACATTAAAGACCATATTGAAGTGGTAATTTTCATATTGAACCCTAGATTTTGGGTAAATTGCACTTTACTCCAAAACTAGGTTTTAATGCACAACAGTTGCTTTACAAGCTTAATCTTGGTGTCCAAGCTTGTGGAAACCATACCACTACATCATATTCATTCTTATGATGTCTCAACATCATAGGAACATCTTATCATGCAACATTTGCAATTTAACCCCTCAACTTGGGTAATTTGCACTTTAGTCCAAAATAAGCAAACATTGCTTTAACATTGTTCAAACAGGACCAAAATTGAAACATAAGTTCCTCATGAGCCCTAATCACTTTTCAAAAGATAATATTAAGCATATAATCATCTTTCTTAATCAAAACACCTAGGGTTAAAGCATAACCCAAGTCAGGGATGTTACACTAGGCCACCAAGCACATCATAACATATCGGCCAAGATCATCACAAGACAAAGGGGGGGTATCAGGCAACCTCACAACAAGGTGTGTCATGCATAGCACACATCAAAGTGCATTGCCCAAGCTCCCACTCCACAAAGGGTATCGACCAAGTTCAACTAGGCATATCAGTCAAAGGTACAACCCAAGACAAGGCTATCATACAACACTACACCAAGGTCATATCGTGCAAGGCACAACCCAACATGGTCATCTCCAACCTCAAGCACAAGGGCACCAAACCTTAATTGATCAAGAAGATCGACTCACCTCTCAACAACTAAGAGAGAGGGGTTTTGCACAACCTCTATCAAAAATTGAGCAACCACAAGGACCAACCTCAACATAGGTCATCATCTATCCAAAATCTCACTTCTCAAATCCATGGTGAGAGGAGGGTGTTGCCCAAGCAACTAGAATGTAGAATCACCTCTCAACTTAAACGAGAGAGGGGTATTTCCCACATTACTAGAGCTCAAACTCACTTCTCTATACCAAGGAGAGAAAGGGGTGTTGCTCAACAAGAAAACCCCAAACTATGGTTCGGCCAACTAGATCTAAAGGCATATAAACCATCAACAACATCAACAACATCATGCTCACTATATCCATAAGATCAACAACATGTACCAGAGCAAGAAACATAACATGCATGGCTGATTATCAACATATAAGAATCATGCATCATAAAGAAGGTTTAATAGCTAGGGTTAGGAGTTATGTAACCCGCCTTAAGAAAACTCCTCAAGCTCCAAAGCTCCAAGATTCAAACTCCTAGCTCGAAGCACACCACTTTCGGCTACCTCAAGAAAAGGAACAAGAAACATAACCACCGTGGCCAAAGAGTAGGCAAGATGGAGAAGAAGATGCTAAGGAGAGAGGGAAGATGGTTACCAAGGAAACAAGGTCCACCTAGGGTTCGGCCACCAAGCTAGAGGAAGAAGAAGAGAACTCCTTCAAAGGGATCAACCACCAACCTTAGCTCCCCAAGGGTATCAACCACCAAGGTTGCAAGGGAGAGGTGTATCATACACCAAGGAAGAGAGGAGCAAGAAAGAGTAAAAGGGTTCCTAAGGAAGAGAAAGGCAAGGCATATATAGATGAGGATCAAAGGGGAACCAAGGCAAGGTGTCACCCCTCTTAGGGATACATGTCCAACGTCTTGCCACCTTGCAAGCCGCATGCACGTGCCATGCCACCCATCTAAGGTTCGGCCACATGTCCAAGATAGGGTGACACAACCAAGGCAAGGAGGTCAAAAAAGGTCAAAGGTCAACACACTCCATCCATGGCCAACACACTACTCCTCTAGGCCGATACAAGGCATGGCCGACACACACTAAGGCCGACACAAGCTACCTTGCCTGATACAGGGCTCAACCAAGCAAGGCAAGGCCCAAACAAGGGAAAACAAGGCCCAAAAGAGCTAAACCAAGCCCAAGGCAACATAAGGTACGAACCCTAACCTTCCTCTCAACCCTAGAGGAAGCAAAGAGAGAGAAAGACATCTCTCATGGTGACAAACTTACTCTTCAACCCTAAATTAGGTTATTTAGCAAGTAGCACCCCCAACACAAGCAAACCCTAATCACCACTAAAGGTGATTAGCAAGCAACCAAGCACAAGGTTTAGGCAAAGCAAACATGATAAGCCCAAAACGGAGGTCATGGTCCTTACATAGAAGCTCAACACTTACATCCTCTGCTCATAGGTACCAGCAGCTCATCCTCTCTCTAGGGTTTGGTTCCTCTAAAGGCAACCAAGATACCATCAGCCTCCAGGGATCGTGCATGAGGCAACCACAACCATCCTCTTAGGTCGCATCATCCTCAACTTATCAGGGTTCCTTATATCTCGGAGTCTAAGCTTCCAATCTTCTTGCTTGGGTCTTGCTCTCTCTCTCTCTCTAGAGATAACCCTGCAAACAACCTTACCACTAGAGGTTCTCTCTCTAAGAAGGTAGATCAAGCTCTTATACAAACACGTACATAGGTGAAACCCATGATTGATCAAACCTATGTTTGCTCAAGATTATCTAAAATTCTTCATGCTTATCTCATAAGCTATTGTGACATCCCCCAATTTCTATATACTTTCCATAGTGACATTCATAGATATGCGTGCACTCATATCTATAGATGTCAAAAGGGAAAATATAAGAGATTAAGGTAGTCAACTAAATCAGAGATTGAGCCAAGATCTAGTCCACATCATCATATAGTGCCACACAAACATTCATTCATAAAGATAATAAAAGTCATTACATATGGAGAGAAAATATTGTTCTAGAGAAAGTTAACTTTATTACATAGGATTTCAATCATCCTCAATATCACTAAGAAAAGAAATAAACTAACATCTAGCAAGAAATGAGATAAGAGAAAAAAAGATCTATCTAATGTATCCTCCAAGTTTATTATTTTATGCCTTCAGGTACTTTGAGCATGCATTTCACTTTGTTGTCAATTGTTCCTTGTACCTAGAAAATACGAGAAACAAAACATTAGCAGAGCTGGTTCGTGGTAAAAGTTACATTAATAAGGTTGCATAAAGGAAAATATTTGAAAAAGAAGGAAAGAGAGATAAAACCATTTCGTAAGGCAAAAATCAAGTAAACACCCTTTCATTACATTCATTTTGATGCGTTTGTACTACACCTATTGCACTTGACTTACATCTAGTGTGGGCAATAGACTATCATCATACATCTAACATGGGCCAAGGAATCATACATCCATGTTAGGCAACATACATCCACACCAGGCTATGTGCTCTAGTAGCTACAACCCATCATAGTCATTTATGTTTCTCTTAATTTGGCGAAGTATAACTCATACTAGTTCAACCAACAATCATATCCAAATACGAACATTCAAGATATTATATAGCATAGGCAACCAGAAAACTAGTCTTATACTTATAAGACCACGTACCTGCTTGTTCAATCAGATGTCCAAGGATTTAGAATCAATCAAGAATTTAGTCACCCTACAAAGAAAGCAAGGGTACAACATTACCATTGGTCCATGTGACCAAGACTAAGATATGTCCTTAATTATTATTCCTTTTTATGTTATCTTAATCCAGATCAGGGATTTCCCATATCTTAATTGAGTTCAAAAATATTATCAGGTCTGATCCATCATAAACTATTTTGATTAAAAGATAATATTTAATTGATCAATTAGAAGATTTCCAAAAATTAGGGTTTCTAAGATAGTTGGAGAAAAAGGGAGAGTAACCCTCAACATATTAACAATTCATAACATCAGGGTTCGTTTTAGAGATTCAGACCAATCATAATCACTAATTATCATCTAGTGATATTAATTTTTATTATAAAGATATATCTTTAATTCCATGTAGAAAGAGAAACTAGTTCTCGGGTTTCTCCTGATCCCTTGATCATTTGTCATCTTAGAATAATATTTCGAGTTATTTAGAAACAGAGTTCTATCTAGGGTTAATTACACCTTAGAAGGTCAGATATCATCAAGGAAAACTATTATTAAAAATTAATTATAATTAAGGGGTCATTAAGGCTTTAAGCAACTATTTTTGGAAAAGGCAACGGATCTAGGTCCAGGTAGCATTTTATTTGGGTAGAGAATAATTTTCTGATCAAAATGGTATATTGGTTCACTATTTTCTGATAATCCTAGCATTTCCTAGGATTTTCCTAAGATAATTCATTTCTTGGGTAAAAGAAAAAAAGGGAATTTCTACCTTGATCAACGGCCGGATCCGAATGGATCGACGACTCTCGTTGATCCCAGGATTTGCAAGAGTTGGAGCGCTGTCCCGCGGATCCTCTGGCTAACGCGGCAAGAGCATATTGGTCCAGCCCGACGTCTCTCTCCTCCAGCTCTGCTTTTCCTTGCTCGCTGCTAGCCAGGTAGCTGGATCAACTCCGACGAGCTTGTTCTAGCTCCTGGGTGGTGCTGCCACGAGGAAGAAGGTGCCTTCACCTTCGTAAACCTACCCAAAACTGAGGGGTGAGGGTTTCTGACTGTGGCTCCCTAGAGAACTCAACGCCACCGTAGGATAGGTGAGGTCGCCGACGTGAGAGAGGTTGCGGGTGGAGATGGGTCCTGGGAGCCTGCCCTTTAGCCGCGCACACCCGCAGTGGGTTGGCGAAGGTGTTGAAGGGGTAGGATTTGGGCGAGGAGTGCTGTGGTGGTCTGATGGTGGAGAGGGCCGAGGTTGAAGAAGGTGGGTTGGGGAAGCAGTGCTGGGGGTGGCTGTGCACGAAATCGATGTAGTGAAAAGAGTAAAGGGGAGTTGCGGAGCTATTGGAGGGTTTAAATGAGTCTTTGAGGGCGAGGGCAGTGAAGCCCTAAATGGCGCCGCCGGAGTGAGAAAGAGATGTGATCAGGTCGTTGGTTTGGCTCAACAGTGCGTGGAACTCGGTCAAGACTGGTATGGCCAGCCACGAAATCGCAAGACGAAGCTATCTATTCGAATCAAGTTCGAGAAGAACGGGTGATGTGGAGTCTAGCTGAAGATCGGGTCGCCATCTATCTCCCCACCCTTTGTGGGAGGTAGGAGATGAAGACTCCTACATTGGATTGATGATCAACGGTCTGAGATTCTCATCCTAAAACTAGATCCGCGCCCAGGGGCTTAATGGGCCGCGTGACACATTAATCTTCCCATTAAATTGATAACTAAAGTCCAAGATCCAAAAATGAGTGGAATATGTACTAAATTCAATTGGTCATATCTCCCAATCCGTTGACCCAATTGTAACAAAATTTTAGGAGTATCTTAATGAAGTTAATAGGTGACTCTGGTTTAAATTTTGGGATCCAAATTTGAATATTTGATGGGTTCATTCACTAAATACATTAACATATGTATTTTATTGTAATAACATACTAGGGTTCGCATATTTTTGCAATTTGTGACACATATTTGTCCAATTGAGTGAGGGAAGTATACGAGGGTATTTTGGTCAACAAATTTGATAATAAGACTATTAAGAGAGAGAAAATACTATAAAAACTCACTTTTTCACATTCTCCCCTCCTTTTAAGAATTTTGCCCTCAAAATTCAAGCAGCTTGAAAGAGATGTGGATATTTCCACTCGACTTCGGACTTGAGCTCCCATGTAGCATCGATTTGATCATTGTGGCTCCAGAGGACCTTCACCATATCTATAAGCCGATTATTGTGAAGCTCCTTTGTCTTTAAATTGAGGATTTTGACTGGTGATTCAACATAAGACATATCATCTTTCAGCTCGAGAGGCTCATGATTCAGAATGTGACTGGGGTCTTTGACATACGGCTTCAGATTAGATACATGAAAGACATTATGCATGTCACTATATTAAGGTGGCAAAGCAAGATGATAGGCACATTCTCCAACCCTTTCAAGGATCTCAAAGGGTCCCACATAACGAGGACTGAGCTTTCCCTTATTCTTGGCCATAGCTCGAATAGGTCGGATATTCAGAAAGACATGATCACCTTCCTTGAACTGACGCTCCTACCGGTGAGCATCTGCATATGATTTCTGCCTATCCTATGCTCGCTTCATTCTTTGCCTGATCAGTGCAACTTTATCTGCATACAACTGCATCTCCTCGGATTTCATCAAGGTGTGTTCTCCGACATCGTCCCAATGTAATGGAGATCTGCATGGTCGGCCATAGAGAGCTTCGTATGGTGGCATTCCAATACTCACTTGATAGCTATTATTATAGGCGAAGTCAGCTAAAGGCAAGTAATGGTCCCACGAGCCTTCCCGGTCAAGCACACAGGCTCGTAGAAGGTCCTCCAGAATCTGCACTGTTCGTTCTGACTGTCCATCTGTCTGCGGATGATAAGCTGTACTGAAATTCAACTTGGTGCCCAATTCTTCTTGAACCTGCTTCCACAGTTTTGAAGTGAACTTTGGGTCTCGGTCTGAGACAATGGATGCTGGAACTCCATGCAGACGTACAATCTCCCGTATGTAAAGGTCGGCCAACTCAGAAACTTTCGCAGTAGTCTTCACGGGTAGAAAATGAGCTGACTTGGTGAGACGATCCACAATGACCCATGCAGCATCGTACCCCTTCCTGGTCCTGGGTAATCCCACTACAAAATCCATAGTGATATGTTCGCATTTCCATTCCATAATCTCGAGGGGTTGCAGTAGACCACCTGGTCTTTGATGCTCGACCTTGATTCTCTGGCATGTGAGACACCTGGATACAAAATCTGTAATGTCTTGCTTCATGCCTCTCCACCAGAACTGACGTTGTAGATCTTTGTACATCTTTGACGTGCCAGGATGAACTGTGTACTTGGACCCATGTGCCTCACTAAGAATTGTTGTCTTTACAACTGACTGCTCAGGGACCCACATACTGTTCTTGTATCGAAGACCACCATCAAGACCCACAGACAGATGTGTATGAGGTTTAGCCAGGAGAGAGGAGAGCTCTGCAATCTCGGGACTTGATTTCTGTGCCTCCATAAGTTCAGAATGTAGGTTGGATGTGATAGAGATGTTATTGACATGCATACGATCAATCAGGAATTGTGGTCTCCATCTTGCTAGGTCCTCCATGTTCCTCCATTCGGGTACAAACAGGGATGCACAAATAGCTCTTTTCCTACTAAGAGCATATGCAACCACATTGGCCTTACCTGGATGGTAGCCAATGGTGAAGTCATAGTCCTTCAAGTACTCAATCCACCGTCGTTGTCGCAGATTCAAATCCTTTTGCGTTAGATTGTACTTCAGGCTTTTGTGGTCGGTGAAGATATCAAACGTTGCCCCATACAAGTAGTGCCTCCAGATTTTGAGAGCATGGATGATAGCAGCTAACTCCAAATCATGCGTAGGGTAATTCAACTCATTGGGTTTCAACTATCTGGAAGCGAAGGCCACTACTTTCCTGTTTTGCTGTAGGACACACCCTAGACCATGTCGGGAAGCATAAGTGAATATTACAAATCCTTCATTGCCAGAGGGTAAAACAAGGACAGGTGCTGATGTCAACTTCTGCTTGAGCTCTTGGAAACTAGACTCACAAGCAACTAACCAAATAAAATGCTCGTCTTTCCGAGTAAGCTTAGTGAGAGGAAGTGCCACTTTGGAGAAATTCGGAATAAAATGACGATAATATCTGGCTAGACCTAAGAAACTCCAGATTTCAGAAGGATTACGAGGAGGTTGCCAGTCAAGTACAGCAAATACTTTAGCAGGATCAACAGATATGTTACCCACAGAAATAACATGACCAAGAAACATAACTTTGTCAATCCAGAATTCACATTTAGAAAGGTTGCCATAGAATCTTTGGGCTCGAAGAATCTCAAGGACAGACTTCAGATGCTCTCGATGTTTCTCCATAGAATCAGAATAGATCAGAATATCATCAATGAAGACAACCACAAACTCATCCAGATAAGGTTCGAAGACTTTGTTCATCAAGTTCATGAATATGCCAGGTGCGTTGGTCAACCCGAACGACATCACCAGAAATTCGTAGTGCCCGTAATGAGTTCGAAAAGCAGTCTTGGATATATCTGAATCCTTGACCTTAAGTTGGTGGTAGCCAGAACGAAGATCAATTTTTGAGAAAACTTTAGCAGCACGAAGTTGATCAAAGAGGTCATCAATACGAGGGAGAGGATACTTGTTTTTAATGGTAGCTTGGTTCAACATGCGATAATCAATACACATTCGCATTGAACCATCTTTCTTTTTAACAAAAAGGACAGGTGCACCCCAGAGGGAAATGCTAGGGCAGATAAAACCCTTATCAAGAAGTTCTTATAATTGTTTCTTCAACTCCATAAGCTCAGCAGGTGCCATCCTATACGGTGCCCTAGAAATCGTAGTGGTTCCAGGAAGAAGATCTATGGAGAGCTCAATGTCTCGGTTTGGAGGCAGCCTAGGAAGCTCCTTCGGAAATATGTCAAGAAAATCACGTACCACCTCCAGTCTTTCTACAGGCCCATTGTCAGGACCGGTCTCTGAGACGAATGTGAGGAAGACTTTACATCCTTTAGATATGAGCTTTTTAGCTTTAAGAGAGGAAATTATTATATTATTACAAAATCCGCTTCCCCGAGGGATCGCTACAGGAGAGGAATGAGGTTGAGAGAGAACTACCATCTTGTTTCTACAGTCAATGTAAGCATGATATGTGTACAACCAATCCATGACAAGAATAACATCAAAATCTTCCGTGGTTAAGAGAATGAATTCAAAGGGCATGTCATGATTTTCAAATTTTAGAGGGAGGACATCGGTTTTCTGCAATGTCGTGAATATTTTGCCACTAGGAGTTGACACATCCAGAATGTATCCCAAGTCCCTTATATGTAAGTGCAACATTGAGGCCAGATTTTGAGAGATAAACGTATTTGGAGATCCAGAATCAAACAATGCTTTAATAAGATGTCCATTCAAGAAAACAATGCATACACAATATATACACTTTAAATATTTGAAGGCAATTGTACACGATATTAGACATATGAAAAAGATTTAAGGTTACCTTCGAAAAGCTAGTTCGGATTTGCCCTAGCCTCCTCTGCGGTTACTGCGAACACCCTAGCATTGCGGTGTCCCTGAGGGGGTGGAGCACCCGCAGGAGGTTTGCTAAAGATAGATGCATTGGGGCACTTGGAAAGGAAATGTCCCTCCTTCTTGCAGTTGTAGTAGACCGGCTTGGTGTAGAGACAAGGCCCGTCATGTCCTCGTCCACAATTGTTACATTTCCTGCGGTAATCCATCAGCTTGCTATTCTTCGGTCCTTTCTTCCCTGAACCTCCTCCTTTCCCTGATCCTTTATTATGGCCGGGGTGGAACTTCTTGAACTTCTCTTCCTCGGTGGTAGTCAACCCTAAATATCCCATGCTAGAAGGCTTCTGCAATCCCTGCTCCCTTTCCTGCTTAAGGGCCATGTCTAGGGCTTCATCAATGCTTCGGGGATGAGAGGCTATAACTAGGGTTTTCAGGTGTGCGGAGAGACAGTCTACATAGTGCTCAGTGAGGCGGTACTCAGTCCGAATAGGGGCATAGCGTTCCAGAAGCCTAAACTTCCGAGTATAATCAGCCACTGAGAGACTACCCTGCCTAAGCTCCATGTACATCTTCTCTTTCCTCTTCCTCTCAGCTATGGGCATGAAACGGTCGGTGAAGAGGGTCTTGAAGGCTTCCCATCCCAAGTTGTCTACTTCCTCTCCCAGATTCCCACCATAGTTCTCCCACCAGATCTTCGCCCCTCCCTTAAGTAAATGGGTGGTGAATTTAACCTTCTTTTCTTTGGGTACTTCTAGGGTACAGAAGGCATTCTCGAGTTGGTCTTCCCCCCGAAAGCTATTAGGGTTGAGCTTAATGAAGTCTATCACCGTCACTTCCTTTTTCCTAGAGGAGCTAGGTTCAGGGGTTCCTTTGGTGGCGAGGGTTTCCATAAAGTCTAGAAGGATTTTCTTCTGTTCCTCCCATCTTGCCTTGACCTCAGCATTGGGATCAGGTACTTCAGAGGTTTCAGGCTCTTTTCTTTTCTTAGAGGACGATTCTCCTGAGGCCTTCGAGCTGCGAGTCTTAGGTGGCATCCTGTAATTAATTTGAACGTATTAGATTTATTACTTCAAAAATTATTCTCGTCATTATCATTATTATTATCACATGATGTTTCATTATTCTCATTTATCAATAATTAATGTTCTGAATGTTATGATTTATGGAGGATATCCTAAAATCCTTATCGGTCTATCCTTAGGACTGTACTAAATAGAGAGACTCCTTCCTAACCTTATAACAGAGGTAAGAGGGAAAATTTATTTTAAACATAGATGAGAGGGAGAAATTTTCCTATAGAAGAGGTGAGAGGGAGAATCTATAGATGAGAAGGTTCCTAAATTAAGGTACGCCCAAGAATATGGGACACTTAGGATATTGGCCAGGTAGACTTATACTGCCATAAAGGTAGCCTCGTGATTGCCAAGCTAAGTGGCTCGGAGACTTTAGTCAGACCCATGGAAGATGCTATCCTAGACACCTCAACCCTTCACATCCCTAACTCAAGGACTACCCTAGACTCAAATAGGGTGAATGAAGTTCATGTGACTTGATGTGTGAACATAGGCTCTGATACCAACTGTGACGTCCCCCAATTTCTATGTACTTTCCATAGTGACATTCATAGATATGCATGCACTCATATCTATAGATGTCAAAAGGGAAAATATAAGAGATTAAGGTATTCAACTAAAATAGAGATTGAGCCAAGATCTAGTCCACATCATCATATAGTGCCACACAAACATTCATTCATAAAGATAATAAAATTCATTACATATGGAGAGAAAATATTGTTCTAGAGAAAGTTAACTTTATTACATAGGATTTCAATCATCCTCAATATCACTAAGAAAAGAAATAAACTAACATCTAGCAAGAAATGAGATAAGAGAAAAAAAAGATCTATCTAATGTATCCTCCAAGTTTATTATTTTATGCCTTCAGGTACTTTGAGCATGCATTTCACTTTGTTGTCAATTGTTCCTTGTACCTAGAAAATACGAGAAACAAAACATCAACAGAGCTGGTACGTGGTAAAAGTTACATTAATAAGGTTGCATAAAGGAAAATATTTGAAAAAGAAGGAAAGAGAGATAAAACCATTTCTTAAGGCGAAAATCAAGTAAACACCCTTTCATTACATTCATTTTGATGCGGTTGTACTACACCTATTGCACTTGACTTACATCTAGTGTGGGCAATAGACTATCATCATACATCTAACATGGGCCAAGGAATCATACATCCATGTTAGGCAACATACATCCACACCTGGCTATGTGCTCTAGTAGCTACAACCCATCATAGTCATTTATGTTTCTCTTAATTTGGCGAAGTATAACTCATACTAGTTCAACCAAAAATCATATCCAAATATGAACATTCAAGATATTATATAGCATAGGCAACCAGAAAACTAGTCTTATACTTATAAGACCACGTACCTTCTTGTTCAATCAGATGTCCAAGGATTTAGAAACAATCAAGAATTTAGTCACCCTGCAAAGAAAGCAAGGGTACACCATTACCATTGGTCCATGTGACCAAGACTAAGATATGTCCTTAATTATTATTCTTTTTTATGTTATCTTAATCTAGATTAGGGATTTCCCATATCTTAATTGAGTTCAAAAATATTATCAGGTCTGATCCATCATAAACTATTTTGATTAAAAGATAATATTTAATTGATCATTTAGAAGATTTCCAAAAATTAGGGTTTCTAAGATGGTTGGAGAAAAAGGGAGAGTAACCCTCAACATATTAACCATTCATAACATCAGGGTTCGTTTTAAAGATTCAGACCAATCATAATCACTAATTGTCATCTAGTGATATTAATTTTTATCATAAAGATATGTATTTAATTCCATGTAGAAAGAGAAACTAGTTCTAGGGTTTCTCCTAATCCCTTGATCATTTGTCATCTTAGAATAAGATTTCGAGTTATTTTGAAATAGAGTTATATCTAGGGTTAATTACACCTTAGAAGGTCAGATATCATCAAGGATAACTATTATTAAAAATTAATTATAATTAAGGGGTCATTAAGGCTTTAAGCAACTATTTTTGTAAAAGGCAACGGATCTAGGTCCAGGTAGCATTTTATTTGGGTAGAGAATAATTTTCTGATCAAAATGGTATATTGGTTCTCTATTTTCTGATAATCCTAGCATTTCCTAGGATTTTCCTAAGATAATTCATTTCTTGGGTAAAAGAAAATAAAAAAGGGAATTTCTACCTTGATCAACGGCCGGATCCGACTGGATCGACGACTCTCGTTGATCCCAGGATTTGCAAGAGTTGGAGCGCTATCCCACGTCTCCTCTGGATGACGCGGCAAGAGCCTATTGGTCCAGCCCGACGTCTCTCTCCTCCAGCTCTGCTTTTCCTTGCTCGCTGCTAGCCCAGGTAGCTGGATCAACTCCGGCGAGCTCGTTCTTGCTCCTGGGTGGTGCTGCCGCGAGGAAGAAGGTGCCTTCACCTTCGTAAACCTACCCCAAACCGAGGGGTGATGGTTTCCTACTGTGGCTCCCTAGTGAACTCAATGCCTCCATAGGATAGGCGAGGTCACCGGCGTGAGAGAGGTTGTGGGTGGAGATGGGTCCTGGGAGCCTGCCCTTTAGCCGCGCACACCCGCAGTGGGTTGGCGAAGGTGTTGAAGGGGTAGGATTTGGGCGAGGAGTGCTGTGGTGGTCTGATGGTGGAGAGGGCCGAGGTTGAAGAAGGTGGGTTGGGGAAGCAGTGTTGGGGGTGGTTGTGCGCGAAATCGATGTAGTGAAAAGAGTAAAGGGGGAGTTGCGAAGCTATTGGAGGGTTTAAATGAGTCTTTGAGGGCGAGGACAGTGAAGCCCTAAATGGCACCGCCGGAGTGAGAAAGAGATGTGATCAGGTCGTTGGTTTGGAAAAACAGTGCATGGAACTCGGTCAAGACTGGTATGGCCAGCCAAGAAATCACAAGACGAAGCTATCTATTTGAATGAAGTTCGAGAAGAACGGGTGAGGTGGAGTCTAGCTGAAGATCGGGCCGCCATCTTTGTCCCCGCCCTTTGCGGGAGGTAGGAGACGAAGTCTCCTATGTTGGATCGATGATCAACGATCTGAGATTCTCAGCCTAAAACTAGATCCGCGCCCAGGGGCTTAATGGGCCGCGTGACACATTAATCTACCCATTAAATTGATAACTAAGGTCCAAGATCCAAAAATGAGTGGAATATGTACTAAATTCAATTGGTCATATCTCCCAATTGGTTGACCCAATTGTAACAAAATTTTAGGAGTATCTTAATGAAGTTAATAGGTGACTCTGGTATAAATTTTGGGATCCAAATTCGAATATTTGATGGGTTCATTCACTAAATACATTAACATATGTATTTTATTGTAATAACATACTAGGGTTCACATATTTTTGCAATTTGTGACACATATTTGTCCAATTGAGTGAGGGAAGTATACGAGGGTATTTTGGTCAACAAATTTGATAATAAGACTGTGAAGAGAGAGAAAATACTATAAAAACTCACTTTGTCACAGCTATCCAACATACTCTTCTGGCCGGGGTTTTAGCCTACTGTCAGCGCACCCTACTGACGTAATTTGGGTGCAACTTTGCCATGCTCATATAAGCTCATAGGGTTTCTATATGGTCATCACTAAGCTCATTAATGAAGGATCTGTCCTTCACTCTAACATGCACGACCCTTCCTAGGGTTGGGTCACCAAAGGTACTGACCAGCCTAAATCGACGTCTAAAGGGCGTGGATTACAGTAATCGAACTTTAAAGAGATAAACCAACTCTTAGGCCCCCGTAATGATAAATGGGGTCCAATGTAGAGATCATGGTCAAACACAGGGACAAGGTTGGTCTTGTTAAGAATGCAGAATCAAACACTCTTATACTCCAGCCAAAAAGGGTGTAAAGAGATGTTCCCTAAGGAATGGTATCACAATAACGAGAACAGTAAAATAGACAAGAAAAGGAAATGAACTGTAAACAAATATATGGGGAAAAACCCAGGTTGGGGTTCACCAACTAAAGCACCTCACCAACATTTACCACTATCTCTCTCTCCCTCACATACTCATATTAAGATTGCAAGTAACCATTAAAAAGTCTATTCCACTCTCTCTCGAGATGTGGATAGATCTAAGTCTAAAAGAAGCCTCTCTCTCGAGATGATGACTCAAAAACCTCACAACAAACATATGGTTAAAGCTTTATCATTCCAACACTCTCGTGCATTCATACCACTCCATGACACGGGATAAAAGTGATATTACTCTCTCGAGATATCAAAAATCAAACATCACAAGATGGTAGCTAAGCATACAAGTGAAGCATTAAAAATAGGCACATGGAGATAATCTTGATAAGGATATGTATTTTCAAAAGAAAGAGACAATATACATGTTGGGAGAGCCTTAGTGGCTACTCCCAACCCAAGTTAAGGTGATAGCCACTCATGCTTGCAGACAACATGACTGCACTACATACAGACAGATCCATAAGGTTTACAAAGACAGGAAGAGGTACAGTGGGATGAAGTAATAGATCTAGGAGAGAAGAAGATGATACTACACACTACTTCTTCAGATCTGGATCTACCGTGTGGATGGCCTTCTCCTGTCGAAGAAGGGGCGGATGAATATCTTCTCTCTCCTCAGATTTTTCTCTTAGAGATCCAAGAATGATGGATGGGTGGTCGGAGATGAGTTTGAAATGCAACAACACTTCATGGCCTCAGGATCTAATCTGTATCGTCTGATCATTTGAAAAGATAGGTGGGGGCTCTATTTATAGGCATCTTCCACTGACTTAGAACTGCAGTCACAATTTTTCTATTAAGTGAGGGCAAGACTGCAGTTGTGATCTATGCCTTATTCTTCTCTGGTCGCGATCCAGCTTGGTCGCGATCCTCATATAATCGCAGTCGCGATTCTTTGGATTGCCTCAGCCACGGTCCTAGAATTCCCGCAGTTGCGATTCCTTTGGATAGCCGTGGTTGCGGTCTCTAGAATAACTACGGTCGTGATCTTTGGATTACCGCGGTCGCAGTCTCTAGATTAACTGCGGTCGCGGCGTTGAGGCGATGCAAACTGCGAGTGCTGTGAGAGGAGTGAGTGAGGAGAAAAACCGCGATCGTGGTCTTTTGAATAACCGCAGTTGCGGTCTTCAAGATCGCGACCTAAGTTGTGTTGATTTCTGAAATCATTAAATAAGGGTTTAGTCAAAAGGATAGAGAGATTATGTGAAAAGTTAACTAAAGTTAAACTAAAAGTGGTGTAAAATATATACAGAAAGTACGTAAAATACGGTGTTATCAATACTCCCCCAAACTTAGAATCAAGCCTGTCCTCAGGCTAAGTGTAGGTCCGAGAACTCAGAGAGAGAAAGAATGAACAAACTTAAGAGACAACATAAAATCATGACTGAAATATCTCATCCTTGCATCAAGACTATTGTAGCGTGTATTCAATCCCTTAGGTCTTAATCTCCCCCTTTAGACTTGGAGTTGCATAACCTCATCTTATATGTCATAACCTTCTATTGTAAAAGGCTTCTCGTTCTCAACTCATCACCCCTACCTTAGCCAAAATCCATACTCATGCCACAACTTTTCGAAAGGTAGCTTTCACACCCATTCTTTATTTTCAGCGGGCCATATGCTAATGTGTATAAGTAGGCTTGAAGCTTTTAGGTGTTTCCTCTTCCCCCTGAACTCCTCACCCACAACTATCATAAGAACAATGTTTCCCTTTTTGGGATTCTAACTTTAAGTCAGGTGGTATGTGAGGTTCCATTCAGGATTGGAGGTGTGTAAGCTTGGCTTCAAGTTTCCACTTACGGGCATGACATACCTACATTCATGAGTGTAGCAATATACCGACCGAGCATAAAATTTTGGCATCTTTTAAGGAAAATCTCTCATTTTCTTTTCTTTGTTTGATTTTTGGCTTTTTACCTCTCCTTTCAAGCTTGGGTTTGAGGGTTTTGGTTGGTTTTCTGGGCGGCCAAGCATCTTTTTGGATATTTTCCTTGAACAAGGCAGCTTTTTCCCTTCTATAGAGATGAGGATTTTTCTGGATAGAAGCGTCAGGTGGGGGTGGTTGTTTAGGAGTATGACTGAGGTTCTCTAGTTTGTAGTGGTTTCATGAGTTAAGGTGTTACATTTATAATGTCTTATTGCAAGAATGAGATATAACAATATTGCTATGACTGTTGTTTTACTCATGCTTTCCTGTGTATGTTGCTCATATTTTTCTCTCTCTGAGGGATGGAATACTACATTTAGAAATTTTTAGCGAGAGAAAGCGAGCTTCTAGAAGGTTAGTTGTAATGAAATTTCAAAATTTCAAAATTTTTGACGGTGTAATAAAAGGGGAAGTGAAATGAAAAAGGAAGTAAATGAAAAAAGGGAGGTACAAGTACCTCTGTGGCACATTTATGACTCCTCCCCCAAACTTATCTTGCACCCCGTCCCAGGGTGTTAAAATTTGAGTAAGTTGTATAAATGGGCCTTCTTTGTTGTTTATTTGGCGGGGATAGCCCACTTGGACTCCAAGAGCATGCTGACATATATACCCCTAAGTGCATGATATTGCTTGTACTGCATATTCTCCACCTTGAGGTCGGTAGTTGCAATAGCTACCATCTATGACTGGCAGAAGAACCCGTAGTCATTTAATAGGGGTACCTGCTGAGGGCTTCTATGGCAATACTGAGTTTTCTTGAACTCGTTGCCTTTTGTCATTACGTACCCTCTACAGTGCTGCTTTATCATCTCAATGATAGCTTCGGTGCAGGTATTTGCCTTTTCTTATATAGGAGACTTTGCTGTCATCATGTTGGTCATTTTCTTGAGTGAGAAGGCTACATCAGAGCTGTTGTACAGAACTGCAATCCTTTTCAGAAGGTTGATGTGCAACAAAGTCCAGTAGTTGTCATGAAGAATCAGCAAGAAAATGTGCTCTGGTGAGGCTGCTTGAAGCCGTCGTTACAGCCGCTCCATTTCTCCCGTCTTCTTATTTTTGAGGATGTCATATACCAGTAGGAAATATGCCATGTGAGAGTTTGACATAGAGTCCCCTAATAGAACTAGGTAGGCCGACATCGTGCTTACATAAAGATACCCTCCTATTTTCAAAGTTTTGCGTAGGTCATCTTTTAATACGCAGATGTCATCTCTCTGAAATATGACATCTCCCGGTGGGTCATCTTCTTTCGTAGAACTCATAATTATTATGAGTTCTTCCATCGACAGACTGAAGAAACTCCATCTGTCAAAGTTCTCGAAAGAAGGCACTATTTCTCCTACCAGCCCATCCGATCCATCGTTCCCCAGGTCTTCTTCAGCTTCTGATTCTGCAGGCTGTGCTTCTACAGGAGGAACTTTGGGAGCTTCTGTTACTAAAGGCTGCTGTTCTTCTTCTATTTTCTTTACAGCTTCTTCAGTCTCTGCAGTCCAGCCCACTTTTCAAGCTACAGCTCTGGCTGGTTCAGATGGGTCGATCCACATGGTCTTGAGTTGTTCCCTCCTAGATATCTTCTCAGGGAGAGGGATGTCCATATGGAGCCTGTAGGGTATGGTATCTGTATCCATCACCAGATCCTTAAAGAACCAGTGATCGTAGATGACTTCCATGATGTACACACCCCGCAGTCCATGCAGGTCTTCTACACTTAGGTCTTCCAGGGGAATGCCCTTGTTGATGGCTTCCATCATGTGCAGAATGATGAAGGTGCAATCCCCCGAACTAGCTTCTTCTTGGGGAACTTTCTTGTTGATGGAGAACAGCTTCCAAGACGCTTGGAATTTTGCGCTCACCTCTTTGATAGCTCGTTGTAGGTGTATCAGAATCTTCAAGGCATCCCTGGCGTCCTTCCTTCTGTAAATTAAAAATGTGTTGTCCATCTCAACTGCACAACAATTGAGCACCGCTGTCTTTCGTTTGTGTAGATCAATGAATATTAGTGCCTAATGCTTTGCATTCTTGATGGGCAGCACCATGGTTTTGTATCTTTTCTCTGGACCGCCGCCTGTAGTTCTAACACTTTTGCTGCCATGTATTCTTCTTTGTATAATAGGTCGGCCAGACGTGTGGTGCCATTGAAATCCAGTTGCAGCTTGTCTGGATGTAGGAACTCTTCCAGGAGGGCGACACAAAGTACCTTGAACATTCTTTTGTGTACTTGCGCCTTCTTCAGGAAAACCCTCTGGAAGTCATCTCTGGATAGACGTCTACCCTTGTTGTTGTAAAATATGTCCGACCGGGGTAGATCGTCATTGAGGACATCTTCCAGGACATGGACATCTCTGTAGGAGATTTGTGACATGGCTATCATGTCCATGTCTTTCATCTTGCATGGTAGAGGAGGAGTTGCTGCAGGTATCTCAATCTTGTCTTCAGCCTGACTCTCCTTGACAGGCTCATCTGTGAAGAAGGTTGCTAGCCCTCCATCCTCATCCTTGGATGTTACCTCAAGTGAAATCGCTGCCGAGGCTACTTGTATTGTCGACATAGCCTTTACCACATGCTTAGTAGCTTTATGCATAGATTGCAATGTGGCTGTTGGTCTAGCTTCCTCTGATGGGGTTTCTGTAGCAGTGTTGTCTTTGGAGTGACTCTCCTCAGAGGCCTGTCTCAACTTGGCTTCTTCCATCATCTTTAGAGTGGCCTCCATCTTCCCATCGTAGATGTATTCGTGGTGCTCTTCATGAGGTGGGAAGAGGAGGATGTCATTAGATTCATCGAGCCTAGCTCCCAGCTCAGCTACCAGCCTATCTATTTCTGCTGCTCCGATCGATCTGAGCTCTGCGACCACTTCCTCCCGATGTGTAGCTACTATCTACTCTTCTATAGTCAGAGTGTGTGCTGGAGGAGAGAGGTCATGTGCCACCTGGTGCTTATCTTAATCGACAGTTTCATCCATCACCTCCTTAGGGTCGCAGTTGAGGTCGAACCCCTTTGTTTGTGCTGCTTGATTTTTAGTCTGGGGGCTCATCCTTTTTGATGACTGGGTTCCTTCTTGTTCAGCCACGGGAGATAGATTCTTGATTGTGCTCCCGTTCTTTGTTGCGCTGACTCCTGTTGTGCCAGCTCTTGCCCCCCCGCCACATTGTCGTCGTGGCTAGAGGGGCTGGCCAAGGAGCATGCTGGGCTGCTAGTGTGCTTTGTCCTCTTCTTCTCCCACTGGGCCTTGACTTCTGCGTGCTCCTGGTCGAGCTTCCGATGGTCATCTTGTATGCCTTGGCACTCTTCTTCAAGGGCGGCCATTGCTTCTTCATATTCTTAGCGCATTTGCTCATTGTCTGCGTGGATGGCCTGCCCTTCTTTTCACAGGAGCGTCATTTCCTCCTGCATCTTCTTCAACATCCCCATCATCATCCATTGGTTACTTAAAACCTCTTGGATGAAGTCTGAGAATCTTATCATCCTTTCATCCAATGCCTGTACCTGCATTGTCATGGATGAAAAATATGTAGAAATTTTATCGTGTATAGCATTGGTTTGATGCATGTGTTCCCACATTGCATCAAACCTTGTACCTGAAGCACCCCTGAAAGAGGATGCTTGTCATTTTTGCTGATGCAGTTGCTACTCCACGTGTGCCGTCGATGAGCTCGACACGACTGGTTGCTTAGGTGGAGGCGGTGGGGGCATCTCCCCTGCTTTTTCTATTGCCGCATCCGGTACGGCTTGGGAGCCTTGTCATTCTGGCCCTACCTCCGATACGTCTTTTGGCCGTGGGGATTTTGGCTGAGGTTTTCCCTCTCCTGCCTCCGGTATGGCTTGAGAGCCTTGTCCTTCTGGCTCCGCCTCCAACATGCTGGTGGGCTGTGTCACCTTTTCTGTAACCTTATTCTTCTCCGCCTCTCCCTCCACTGCAATTGTTTCCTCTTGTGGCTTTGGAGAGGCGGGGTCTACAACTCTTGCATCCACCTGTTGTTATGCGGCCTTCTCTTTCTCAGCTGGCTTGATGGTGGAGTCTATCTTCTTCTTCTCCACTGCTAGTTTCTTTCTAGGCTCCTAGTTCTTCTTTGTTTTTAGCATTGGAACACTGCTTTCCCCTATTGTCGGTGTTGGATCTGTTGGTGTACTGGCATGCAGTGCCCCAGAGCTCATCTTCTCGATGTCGTCGAGAGTTTGCCGTAGTTTATGGGCGTCATAAAATGCCATTTTAGGAAGGGGGAGTGGTTTCCTTGATCCTTTATGTTTGAAATATGCTTTCTCCCCCTTCAGCTCCAGGATTCCCATGTTGGCGAGGGACTTGATGTCTATGCTTTGATGTCCCTCCATTTCTTCATATTTCTGGACTTCTCCTTCTTCCAGCAGGTAATCAATGATCATCATAATTTGACCGCCCATGTAGAAAGCAGATTTTCATTTTATGTCACCGCCTACTGCTGTCGATAGCCTTTTGATTAGGATTCTTCCTATATTAACTGGTCGTTTCTTTATCATTGACCATATGAGGAAAAGGTCCCCCTTGCCGACTGTCCTGGTCTCTGATATGGCATATATAGTGAAGGTAGTGATCTTCTATATTATCTTGATGAAGTAGGAGCATATCTAGGAGGATTTGGAAGTCTTAGGGTTGTGATTTTCCTCCCTAGTTAATTCTTCCCACATTTTGTTACTGTCGTATTTAGCAATTTCTCTTTCTGTTGGAGCAACTAAACATGCTTTGTCTTCTTCTTTCATTGTAGTGAATATCCTGTTCAAGTCTGCCTCCGTCAGCATGTGGGTTTTGCCCCCTAGCCGTACCTGGAGCATGAAGTCTCCACCTCCTGCTTCTCGTGCCTCGCTATCGGAGGCGATCTTCGTCAGGGAAGACAAGAATTCTAGGGTCAGCCTCCTGTAGGACTTTACTTCGGGCATGCAAATGGTGCGTAAATTAGTGCCCTCTTAGAACTTCACCATCCTATCATAAATCCCTAGCTTCTTGAAGTCCTCCACGTTGAAGTAACGTGTCGGACTGCATTCTTTGTTTGCAGACATCCAGTCGTAAGCAGATTGGTGTACTTTGTCCCAGGGCACGAACGGTGGCTCCCCTTTCTGTGTAGAGATTTCTTCCACCTCTTTTTCTGCCCTTGCCTTCTTGCTGGGCCTAGGTTTTTTTTCTACAACTTTTTGCTTCCTCCCATGCACCGGGCTCCCTGACTCTTCTGGTCGGTATTTGGAGGTCTCTGTCTCCTCCGTTTGTTCGGTTTCTTCTGGGGACTCCTCTTGTGGTACCCCTTCCAATATCCTCTGATACTGCTCCAATATTAGATGTATCTCTAGGTGTTTGGGCACTGGTATAGAGGTGTTCTTCTTCAACTGTTCTGTCAAGTCCTTCACTATCATCTCTACCTCCTTTAGGGAAGTAGCCTTCTTGAAAAGGGGGTCGCTGGTTGCTGGAGAAGACATTCTGTGAAATTTAAAACACTAAAGGAGTTTAGGTCTTAGTAAGGTTTACCAAGGATCACCTTTATTGTTCTCGCCACAATTAACATCAGATTATAGGTTATCTTCCTTAACTGAAACTTAGGTTTCAAATTTTATTAAGTGGACAATAAGAACTGCAGTCGCGGTTATTGTCACCTCAGAGCAAGACACGGTCGTGGTTTCCTGAAGAAAGACCGCGATCATGATTATTACCATGATCACAGTTTCCTGAAGAAAGACCATGGTCATGATTATTTCTATTGTTAGGGTATCCTAAAAGAAAGATCACGGTTGCAGTTTCCTGAAGAAAGACCGTGGTCACAGTTATTACCATGACCACGATAGTAATCGCGATCGCGATTATAATCGCGGTCGCGGTGTCTTTTTAGGAAATCCCAAACTGGCAAGTTCTTAGGGGTTGGGCGAACACTACGGTCGCAGCTCTTAGGGTTTTCCATCTTGCGTTGGTTAAGATGACCACGATCGCGGTTCTTCTTCTCCATTTGTTCAATTTTTCAGACTGTTTGTTCTTCGTCCTTGCAAGCGTTCATTATTTCAGTTTTAGGTTTTTTAGGTTTTGTTTTTCTTTTTAGGGATGAAAAGACACAGAACCATTCATTCGAAAACAAAGCATCAGTGGGGTGATCACCGGCTAAACTGTCGGAGTGGATCACCGTAGCGACGATGGAAAAGTTTAAGATCAAGGAAAAAGTTCATCGACGCGAAGCATAGAGAAAACGAGCAGTTACCTTATCGATGGGTGTGGCTGTGACGACGATGACGATCGTGGATGGCAAACAGTGGACGTGCGGCGGAGATCATGAGTCTCAAATTGGCACAGAGGTCTTAGAGTTTAGATGATAGCGATGAGAGCGTAAAGAATCAAACATTTGGGTTCTTAAAGGTATTTATAGGTGTCCGTATCATGATCAAACTAATCGAGGGAAAAGACCACAGTCGTGGTTTTGCTTGAAGGAATCACGGTCACGACTTTTACCGCATTTCCGAGTATGATCGCAGTCGTGGTTGTAAGGGAACGATCGCAGTCACGATTCTTCAGGAACAGAAGGAAAACCACGATCGCAATTTCACTTAAGCAAGACCACGGTCACGGTTATAACCGTGACCAGATCAAAGAAGAGTCAGTTTCTATGAGATATAAATTTAAACTGATAAAATTCATAATGAGAATAAAATTGGTCAGGAGATGGAGAAAAACTTTAATTAAAGGAGAGAAAGCAAGGGAAAACAAAGGTAAAGAAAAGATAAAGACTTGGGTTGCCTCCCAAGAAGCACTTGCTTTAAAGTCTCTTAGCTATACTTCATACAACTTCATTCCTTGGTCACTATAGTAGGGTGTGACAATTTCTCCTTATTTCCCTCCTCTGTCTGGCTTGGCTCCTCCAAATCAATCTCTGATTTTCTCATAAAAGCCTGATCTTCATAAAACCTTTTCACCCTATATCCATTAACCTTGAATATTCTAGTTTTCTCTCCCTGGATCTCCATTACCCTAGATGGGTAGATTTTTACCACAGTGAAGGGTCCTAACCATCTGGTTCTTAGCTTTCTAGGTAAGAGACGAATACTGGAGTTGAAAAGAAGTACCTTGTCTCCTCCATGGACATCCTTGTTTTTCAGGTGGGTATCGTGCCACACCTTTGCCCTTTGTTTGTAGATTCTTGCATTTTTGTAGGCATGCAATCTTAATTCTTCCAATTCTTGTAGTTGTATGTAGCGTCCTTGACCAGCTTTCTTCATATCCATATTCAGAAACTTTATGGCCCAAAGGGCTTTGTGCTCGAGTTCCAGAGGTAGATGGCAGGATTTCCCATATAAGAGTCGATAGGGTGTAGTTCTAATGGGGGTTATGTAGGCTGTTCTATATGACCAAAGGGCATCATCCAGTTTCATTACCCAATCCTTTCTTGTTCTGCTAACAGTCTTTTCAAGGATTTGCTTCAGTTGTCTGTTTGAAACCTCCACCTGCTCTAAAGTTTGCGGGTGGTAAGGGATAGCAATCTTGTGTCTGACTATGTACTTTTTTAGTTTCTTTTTAATCTTCCTTTCCCCAAAGTGGGACCCTCCATCACTTATAACAGTTCATGGTACACCAAACCTTGGGAAACTAGTTTTCTCAAATAGATTTATGAAAGGCTTGGAGTCACAAGTTTGGGTGGCAACAACTTCCACCCATTTTGAAATGTAGTCAAAAGCAACGAGGATGTATTTATACCCTTAGGATGGCGGGAAAGGTCCCATGTAGTCGATCCCCCATACATAAAAAATTTCAACTTCAACCCACTCTGCCATAGACATTTCATTTCTTTTACCGATATTCCCTGTCATCTGACATTCCTTGCAAGTTTTTACATATGCTGTGGCATCCTTGTATAGCGAAGGCTAATAGAAACCTGATTGTAGGACCTTGGATGCTGTCTTATCACTCCCCAGATGTCCTCCATAGGGTGAGGAATGGCATTCCCTCAAAATATTAGACACTTCTTCTTCAACAACACATCTTCTGTATAGATTATCTGAGCATCTCTTGAAGAGCATGGGATCATCCCAGTAGTAATTCTTTATATCGGAGAAGAGTTTCTTTTTCTGGTGGTAGGTTATTTCTGGTGGTAACTTCCCGCAAGCAAGGGATTTGCAAATATCCATGAACCATGGCAAGTTATGTTCTTCGGCTTCTATCATGAGAAAAGCCTCATCTGCGTAATTATCATTTACAGGTGGCTCATTCTTGTCTTCGATGATAATCCTTGACAAATGGTCGACAACTACATTTTCTGCCCCTTTCTTATCAATGATCTTGTGATTGAACTTCTGGAGCAATAGGGCCCACCTTAGCAACCTAGGCTTAGTGTCCTTCTTCTACATTAGGTATCTAATAGCTCTCTAGTCCGTATAAACTCTTACTTTCACTCCAATCAGATAAGACTTGAATTTGTCAAAAGAAAAAATAATAGCGAGCATTTCTTTCTCCGTGGTAGTGTAATTTACTTGCACCTCATCAAGAGTGCGGCTAGCATAGCAAATGACATGATGTTTCTTATCATTCTTCTTCCCTAGGACTGCCCCCACGACATAGTCACTAGCATCACACATTATCTCAAAGGGTAGCTCCCAATCCAGAGCTTGAAGAATAGGTGGTGTTATGAGTGCTTCCTTCAAAGTCTGAAAAGCTTTCAAACAATCATCTATAAAATCAAATTCTGCATCTTTGATCAGCAGATTTGACAAGGGTTTTGAAATCTTCAAAAATTCCTTTATGAATCTTCAATAATAACTAGCGTGACCAAGAAAACTTCGCACTCTTGTCACGGTCCTAGGTGGAGGCAGTATAGAGATAGCCTCGACCTTGCTGACATCTACTTCAATTCCTCTCTTTGAGACCTTGTGGCCCAGGACTATGCCTTCTTGAACCATAAAATGGCATTTCTCCCAGTTGAGGACTAAGTTCTTCTCTTCACAGTGTTGTAGGACTAACGATAGGTTTTTCAAACAACCATTGAAATCTCTTCCATAGACAGAAAAAATCATCCATAAAGACCTCCACAACGTCTTCCAGAAAGTTTGAGAACATCGAGATCATGCAACATTGGAATGTTGCAGGAGCATTGCATAATCCGAATGACATTCATCAGAAGGCATATGTACCATATAGACAGGTGAAGGTAGTTTTCTCCTGATCATCAGGTAGGATGGGAACTTGGTAAAATCTGGAATAACCATCCAAGAAGCAAAAATATTTGTGATGCGCAAGTATTTCTAGCACTTGGTCGATAAAGGGAAGAGGGTAGTGATCTTTCTTCATTGCTTGATTCTACTTTTGATAATCGATGCACATTCTCCATCCGGTGGTGGTCCGGACGACCACTTCATCTCCTTTATCACTCTTGACAACTGTCATCCCTCCTTTATTTTGTACTACATGAATAGGGCTCACCCAATTGCTGTCACTGATTGGGTAAATAATACCTGTATCCCTTAGCTTGATAACTTCCTTCTTTACAACCTCTTTTAACATTTGATTCAACTTCCTCTGGGGTTGAACAAGTGATTTGGCTGACTCTTCTCAGTTTATGAGGTACATACATAGGACAAGATTTAGCCCCTTGATATCATCCATCAAATACCCTATAGCTTGCCTATGGAGCCTTATCTCTTTAAGAAGTCTTTCCATTTGCTCTTCAGTCAGACTGACATTGACTATTAACAAGATTTCTTTCTTTAGGATCAAGAAACTCGTACTTCATACCTTCCGGTAATTGTTTCAGTTTTGGGTTGGGTTTAGGTGTCTTCTCTTCTCCTGGTGTCATTTCTAGAGAAGCATACTTGACTATTTCGATAACTTCCTCTTCATCGCTCAAACCTTCTTCATCTTGATTTAAGTAGTCAAGGATCTCAACAACCTTGGGGTCTTCAATTTCTGGATCATTTTTGTTTAATGCCCTTATGAGAGGGTCTACTACTACTGTATCTTCTTCTACTTCTTCACAATATTGGTTGTAGCTATCCATGAAGTAAGTAGATTCGAGCAGGGATGATCCCTTCATTGCATCTTTTACCTTGAAATCAATGTGGTCATTTCCGATCCTTAGAGTTATGATGCCTTCAACGACATCAATCAATGCTCTCCCGGTCGCCAAGAAAGGACGTCCAAATATGATAGGGCACTTAGGGTCTTCATTTTGAGTTGTTGGCTTTTGTAGCTGCCAACTCTCGAAAAGTCTTTTCTTCCTCTTCGTCATCTTCGCTGGCACTATCCCTATGATTTCACTCATGGAGGTTTCTTCTGTGCCTGGGGCAATGACAACACTCCTCATGGTGATGATCATCTTCAGGTTGTCCTTGTTCTTCATAGAGATGATCATCATTATAACAATCATTTCTATCTTCATCGGTTCCTGGTGGAGGTGGGTGTTGTCCAATCCTCACGTTCTGCTCGTCTGATAAAAGAGGACCTTCCACTCGAGGCAAAATGATGAACGAGAGTTAATTCGAACAAATCACTTCTTCCTGGGTACCTGAATAGGTCGTACAGTCAAGTTAGGAAACCGAACTAGTAAAACAAACTATCCTGCACAAATTCAGGTTAGAAAGCTAAAAACTATGCTGTCAAGCTTATTGCTAAGCTTGAGGCACGAGAGTATAGTAAGCGGACTCGGGTTCTTAACAGTTTCATTTTGCCTTGTCCTCGAAAATGGCGCCAACAAGTTGACTGGCCTAAATCGCACGTCTAAAGGGCATGGATTACAGTAGTCAGACTTTTAAAGAGATAAGGGGACTCTCAGCCCCCCACAATGATAAACGGGGTTCGATGCAGCGATTGGGGTCGAACACATGGAAAAGGTTGGTCGTGTTAAGAACGTAGAATCAAACACTCTTATACTCCAACTGAAAAGGGTGTAAAGAGATGTTCCCTAAGGAACGGTATCACAAGAATGAGAATAGTAAAATAGATAAGAAAATGAAATGAACGGTAAACAAGTATATGGGGAAAAACCCAAGTTGGGGTTCACCAACTAAAGCACCTCACCAATATGTATCACTAACTTTCTCTCCACCGACTTAGAACCATAGTCGCAGTTTTTCTTATAAGTGAGGGCAAGACCACGGTCGCGGTCTCTGCCTTATTCTTCTCTGGACGCGATCCAGTTTGGTTGCGGTACTCATATAATCATAGTCGCGATTCTTTGGATTGCCTCATCCACGGTCCTAGAATTCCCACATTTGCGATTCCTTTGGATAGCCGCGGTCGTGGTCTCTGGAATAACCGCGGTTGCAATCTTTGGATTACCGCAGTCGCGGTCTCTGGAATAACCGCGGTTGCGTCGTTGAGGTGATGCAAACCGCAGGTGCTGTGAGAGGAGTGAGTGAGGAGAAGAACTGCGGTCGCGCTCTTTGGATGATCGCGGTAGCGGTCTTTTGAATAACCATGGTCGTGGTCTCCAAGATCGCGACCTAAGTTGTGTTGATTCCTGAAATCATTAAACAAGGCGTTAGTTAAAAAGATAGATAGATTATGTGAAAAGTTAACTAAAGTTAAACTAAAAGTGGTGTAAAATATATACAAAAAGTACATAAAATACGGTGTTATCACGTACTAGGTCAACCAACCTCACATGGCTCATATCGTCATGGGTTTCCAAACTAAAAGCATGTTCACCCACACACATGGTCTACAATGACATCTAACTCATCGTGCCATCCCTCTCTAACCACCACTTAGGGTTAGGGTTAGCATCATCCTCAGAGGATGTACTAGGTGTCTACCTTTGATGGAGATCTCTGCCTCCAAAACCAACTCTCTACTCGTCCTCTTGACCATAGGGTCTAACCTCAGGTCTCTCATGACAACACGTCATACGACCTAAGCATGCAACTATTCTTTAGTTTACACTTAAACTATTAAGCTTATGTCCATGAATTCTTATTTACATGCTTTTTATTAATTTTGGTGGATGATTCCTTAACCTTATCATGCATAACCTATTCTCAAGAGGGTGAGGAAGGGAGAGAAAACCCTAAACCTTGTAATCCTAACAGAATTAGGGTTGAGAAGGGATGAAAATAGATGAAAGAGTCCTAAAGGTATCTTATTTTGAGTCAGATCCTAAGATATTGGCCAGGCAGTCACACAGATCCGGGAGTCCTTGTATTCTGACTAGCGGTGCAGAGGAAAATATTTCCAGCCCATAGATGTGATCCTTTTCTAGACACCTCTGTCTTTCAAAAAATCCTCTAATATCTCCCTCGATTCTATGAAATTTGTAAAATTTAGTAATTACTAAAGATTAAATGAGGAACCAATGCTCTGATATCAAATGTAATGACCCCACAGTTGACCTAAGTGTCGCACATTGCCCATATTTTGATAATGACTTAACCATTCCATTCATATGTATCTAACAAATCTATTTGAGATCATTGCAGATATTAGATACAAGAAAAGAATATCCTTTATCTCCAAAGCTACTCTTCCGGCACATGCAAAACATGTGACTTTTAACCGCTTTGTAATACAGCCCTTAGAGGCTTAGAACATTTTATGTAATCACTCATAATCATGTTTTGCATTGTATCTAAGATGGATAAAATGATTGGGACTCAAAAATCCATCGTTTGTACAGTTTATGAAAATTCCAAAATACCCTTAACAGGGATTTTGTCGGCCGAATTACAAACTCGGCCGATCCATATATTCTGGAATTTTCTGGGCTGTCGGCCGAGTTTCCAACTCAGCCGACCCCTGTTCGGTCGAGTTTCAATGGTGGGAAACTCGGCCGATCCACTGGTTGGTCAAGACTGAAGGTCGACCGATCGGTCGAGTTTCCCCATGGAAACTCGGCCGACAGTGTGCCTCTCAGACTTGTCGCCTAGTGTGTCGGCCGAGTTGCCTTTAATGAAACTCGGCCGATCGAACTGTACTGGAATGCAGAAAAAGCAATTCCAACCGTTGGAGGAGTTGGTGGGACTCAAAATAGATCCGTTGCAAGTTGTAAAACGGCTAGTTTGTGCCACTTAACTCACCCAACCTCAAAGGGACACCCTCAACTATAAATAGGACCTCTTGGACTTCATTCCAAGGTTGCTCATTCACATATGCTTGGTCCTAGCCTTAGTTGAGTGGTTTCTAATCCTTTGAGACCCTTTCTCTCTCTACCTTCAAAGCAAATTCGTGAGTATGAGTGAGTTAGGATCCCATGTATGAGAGCTATCATTTGTAATCTTGTAAAGCTCTCCTTTCCACTTCTCCCATCTCCATTCTCTATGAAGATTGATTGAAGTTTCTTCTCCGAGTGAAAGAGAAGAAGGTTGCTGTTCTTCCCCAAGTGAAGGAGAAGAAGGCTAGCTGCTCCAGGCCTCCAAGTGAAGGAGGAAGGTGCTAAAGCTCTCCAAGTGAAGGAGAGGTGCAAGGCAAAGCTCAAGCAAGATGGGTAATTCCTGCAAGGCCGAAGACTAGAGCAAGAGTAGGTAAGTCCTTTGAAGAAGGCTGAAGACTACTTGCTTGGTGGGTAAGTCCTTGGTGAGGTAGAAGATCTTGGCTTGATATATAAGTCCTTGGATGGTTGGTTGTTGTAGCTTGTAATCTTATTGTGTGATATATATATAAGAGAACCAAGTTACAAATCCTAGAGCCTAACCAACTCTAGGTAGTGGACTGACATTGCTCCTAAGTTTAGGACATGGAACCACTCTAAACCACCTGTCCAAGTGCATGCTTTCCTTGTCTCTTATCCTTGCTTTGTATGCTAGTTTAGGACATCAAATTGCTGTTTTGAATTAAGTTCTGCACTTAATATAATTTGGTGGTCTAATCACTTTTGTGAAGTTTGTGAAGCTCTATTCAACACCCCCTTCTAGAGCCCATTGATCCAACAAGTGGTATCAGAGCAGGTCTTCTCCAAGCTACTTCAACAAGTAGGAGAAGATGGGCGATTCAGCTCTTGGGTCACTCAATCTTGAAGGAAGCTTCTCCATGAGACCCCCGGTCTTCGACGGCACAAACTTCCTATATTGGAAGAGAAGGATGCAATTCTACATCCAAGGCGTGAGCTACGAGATGTGGAAGATAGTCCATCTCAAGTATGAAGAGCCGAAGGGGAACATCACCACATGGACGGAAGATGAGATGAAGCGTGCTCAACTCAATGCTAAAGCTGTGAGCATCATCTACGCCGCCCTTTCACCATCGGAGTTCAACCGCATCTCTTCTTGGGACACGGCGCATGAGATTTGGCATAAGTTGTGTGTCACCTATGAAGGGACGGAGCAAGTCAAGGAGGCCAAGGTCTATATGCTCGGTGGCCTACTTGAGAACTTCAAGATGGGGAAGAATGAAAGAGTTGCGGACATGTACACAAGGTTGAATGTCATCTTGAACAGTCTTGCAGCCCTTGGAAGTGTCATGGATAGAGGTACCATCAATGCAAAGATCTTGAGATCTCTTCCAAAGAGATGGGAGCCAAAGGTCACTTCAATTGAAGAAGTCTACAAGCTGAGCGAGTTGTCAACCGAGGAGCTGGTTGGTAATCTCCAAGCACATGAACCAAGGCTCGACAAGCAAGAGGAAGAGGAGAAAAGAGAAGAGAAGGAGTCCAAGAAGATGAAGGACACAGCCTTCAAAGCTCAAGTTGAAGAAATGATGCGGCAACAACAACTTGCCATGAAGTCTCCCTGCCCTTCCTCAAGCGAAGATGAAGGTGCAAATGATCATGAAGCCAACTACTCAAAAGGAAGACACTTCAAGGGCAAACCATCATCCTCCACTCCTAGATGCTACGAGTGTGGTCAAAAGGGCCACTACAAGAATGACTGCCCAAAAGCCAAGAAGGGCTATCATAAGAGCAGCCACAAGAAGGATGACAAATACAAAAGAGAAGCCAAGTACAAGAAGAAGAACAAGAAGGAGAGAAGACCCAAAGATGCAGCTCATGCGGCATGGGAGGAGTCCTCTACTTCAAGTTCCTCAAGCTCCGAGGATGGTGAATGTCACCTTGCACTTATGGCTTCTACTAGTGAAGAAGTAATTGAGGTAAGTGAGGTAAGTAAGGTAAGTGACGAAAGTTTACTTGATTTATCTAAGGAAACCCTCATTGAAATGCTTAATGATTGTCAATCATCTTTTGCTAAATGTAAAGCTAAAAGAAAAAGATTAGGAAAGATAGTTGATGATCTCTATGCCAAGATTGACATTCTAGATCAAAATGAGAAATTACATCTTGATAGCATAGATTCTTTACAAGGGCAATTTTTAGACCTTGAACTTCAATATAATGGAGTAGAGGTTGAGAATGGTACTTATCTTAAAACTATTGAAAATCTTAAGATAGAGAACCAAAATTGCCTAGATGAGCTAGATGTTCTAAAAACTGAAAATGTTGAACTTAAGCTTATTGATGATGCTAGGAGAGATGAAGTGTATGCTTATCAAAGGGAAATTGTAGTCCTTAAATCTGAAAATGCTAAACTTCTTGCACAAACAAATGATTTATCTTCTAGACCTATCTTGCCTAGAAATGAAGTTGCAAACTTAACTCTTGAAAAAGACTCTCTTCTTACTAAAGCCCTCTGTCTTGAGGCCGACCTTTTGCATGCTAGAGAAGATATTGCTAGTTTATCTACTACCATTACAAATCTTAGTGATGATAATGCTAAATTAAGATCTACTTTGCAAAGGTTTCTTTCGGGTAAGAAGTCTCTAAATGATGTTCTAGAGCACTCTACCAAACAAGTTGGTACTAGTGGTCTAGGATACAATGCGACTACTCCAAAAGGTAAGAAGAAGAAAAAGGGTAAGAAAAAGAGTGTGGAAACTCCAATTTTCAATGGAGAGTCTTCCGGCTCTAAAAATCCCATGGTATGTATGCATTGCAAATGTGATGATCATTATTCTACCTATTGTCCTTACAAGCCTAAGGGGACCAACCCAAATATGAAATGGGTCCCCAAGCTAACCCCGGACCCCAAAGTTTGAGTTGGGTTCCGACATCCTCTTTTCTTGCAGGTCACAAAGAAATGGATTGTTGATAGTGGCTGCTCTAAGCACATGACTGGAGAAATCAGCCATTTCAACAAAATTGTGAAGAAGAAAGGAGGATCGGTAACCTTTGGGGACAACAAAAAGGGTAAGGTTATAGGTGAGGGTGATGTAGGTAATGATTTGTGCATTAAAAATGTTTTGCTTGTTGATGGCCTACATCACAACTTAATTAGTGTTAGCCAATGATGTGATAATGGTTATCTTGTGCTCTTTACTTCCTTAGAATGCTTGCTTCTAGATTCCCTGTCCTATAATGTCATATATAAGGGAACTAGAAATGGTAATCTATATGTGATTGTTCTTGATGCTTTAAAGCCCATACTAAATAGATGCTTAGTTGTGGATAAAAACGATCTTTCGCTTTGGCATCGACGTTTGGGTCATGTGAACTTGCATCAAATGAAGAAACTGAACAAAAAGGACTTGGTTCGAGGACTTCCCAAATTGGATTTTGAAAAGGATGAGGAATGTCAACCTTGTACTCAAGGGAAACAAACCAAATCCTCCTTCAAATCCAAAGGAGTCATGAGTACCAAGAGAGTTCTAGAGCTTCTTCATATTGATCTCTTCGGACCTATGAGAACACAAACGCTTCGCGGCTCCAAGTATTGTCTTGTTATTGTCGATGATTTTTCTAGATTTACTTGGACTTTCTTTCTTGTTTCCAAAAGCGACACTCTCGATGTTTTCTCGAGCTTTTGTAAACGAGTTGAAAACGAAGCTTCTTGTCATGTTGTTTCCATCCGTAGTGATCATGGGGGAGAGTTTGAAAATGATCTTTTTGAACGTTTTTGTGAAAAATCGGGTTATTCGCACAATTTCTCTTCTCCTCGCACACCCCAACAAAATGGAGTTGTTGAGAGGAAGAATAGATCGCTACAAGAGATGGCTAGGACCATGCTTCTTGAGTATGACACTCCTAAGAAGTTTTGGGCTGAAGCCGTTAGCACCTCATGTTTTGTGCAAAACCGAGTTTTCACTCATCCGACTTTTAAGAAAACCCCCTATGAACTATGGCGTGGTAGGAAGCCGTCAATTGATTTCTTTCATGTGTTTGGATGTCCATGTTTTGTTTTGAACACCAAGGACTCTCTCGACAAGTTTGATCCGAAATCCTACAAGGCTTTCTTCCTAGGCTATAGCACTACTAGCAGGGCTTTTAGAGTATTTAACATTGAACTATCTAAAATAGAAGAATCTATAAATGTTAAATTTATTGAAACTAACCCTGGTATTGGCAAGCATTTGGGTGATGATGATGTTGCAGATGAAATCATTCCTATCTTAAAAGAGCTCAACATCAAAGACAAAGGCAAGCAGGTTGAAGAAGAAGAAAAGGAAGAAGAAAGGAAGGATCCCACTCCCCGCTTTGCAAAGAATCACCCCAAGGAGTTGATCATTGGCAACCCGTTTGAAAGAGTGAGGACACGAGCTGCACACAACAAAGAACAAGCAGACAGTGCCTTCATCTCTCAACTGGAGCCAAAGAACATCAAATAGGCCCTTGGCGATGATGAGTGGATCCTTGCCATGTAAGAAGAGCTTGAGCAGTTCGAGAAGAACCGTGTGTGGACCTTAGTGCCAAGACCAAATGATAGAAAGATCATTGGTACCAAATGGGTCTACCGCAACAAGCTTGATGAGCAAGGAAAAGTGGTAAGGAACAAAGCAAGGTTAGTAGCACAAGGTTACAATCAACAAGAAGGTATTGATTTTGATGAAACCTATGCTCCTGTTGCTAGATTAGAATCTATTCGTATGCTACTTGCCTTTGCTAGTTATAAAAATTTCTTGCTTTATCAAATGGATGTTAAAAGTGCGTTTTTAAATGGTACAATCGAGGAGGAAGTATATGTTGCTCAACCTCCAGGCTTTGAAAATGATAAGTTACCCAATCATGTCTATTTCCTGCAAAAAGCTCTCTACGGACTCAAACAAGCACCTCGAGCTTGGTACGAGAAACTAAAGAACTTTTTGTTAGATAACGGGTATATCATGGGCAAAGTTGATTGTACTTTGTTTCTAAAACACACTTCTACCCATTTTCTCATAATTCAAATATATGTTGATGATATTATATTTGGCGGAACTGACCTTGATCTTTGCAAAGAGTTTGGTTCTCTTATGCAGAGTGAATTCGAGATGAGTATGATGGGTGAGCTGACCTTCTTCCTCGGCTTCCAAATCAAACAAACCAAGGAGGGTAACTTCATCAACCAAGGCAAATACACACTTGAACTTCTTAAACGCTTTGGGATGGAGAACATGAAGCCAATGGATACACCCATGTCAAACACTGCCAAACTTGACAAGGATGAAGAAGGTGAGAAGGTAGATGAGAAGCTCTATAGAGGTATGATCGGAAGTTTACTTTACTTAACTGCCTCTAGACCTGATATAATGTTTAGTGTTGGCTTGTGTGCCCGCTTTCAATCAAGCCCTAGGAAATCACATCTTATTGCTGTCAAGAGGATTTTGAGGTACTTAGCCAAAACTCCAAATTTTGGACTATGGTACCCTAAGTCAAGGGACTTTACTCTTGTAGCGTATAGTGATGCTGACTACGCAGGTTGCTTGATTGATAGAAAGTGCACAAGTGGCACTTGCTTCCTCTTGGGACCATGCTTGGTGTCTTGGTTCTCCAAGAAACAGAGCACAGTGGCATTATCAACTACCGAAGCTGAATACATTGCAGCCGGAAGTTGTTGTGCCCAGGTCCTATGGATGAAGCAAATGCTCCAAGACTTTAACATTCATTTTGATGCTTCTCCTATTTACTGTGATAATACTAGTGCAATAAATCTTTCTTATAATCCAATATTGCATAGTAGAGCTAAACACATAGAAGTTCGCCATCATTTTCTCCGTGATCACATTGTCAAAAAGGATATTTATATCACACATGTGGATACGGAAAATCAGTTGGCGGACATTTTCACTAAACCGCTTGCTAGAGAACAATTTAATTTTATTAGATCAAAATTGCTTATAACCTCTCTTGATGATGTTGAATTGCTCTCTAATTAGTTGGTTACATCTTATGTGTGTTGCTCTTGCTTATAAATGCTTTGATTGCTCAAAATGCTTGTTTTTGATAAAATTTATCTTGTTTCTATCTCTTCTTCGGGCTTTTCTCGCAAATCGGGTTTTAATCGACAAATAGTACCCTATGATGATGGGAATGTGCCTAAATATGCTCAATATACAATCTAGTCCAACCAGAAAAATTGCTTTAGGTCATTTGAGGCTTGGGCTAGAATCTAGGTTCTTCCCACATCAGGGATTCTGTCGGCCGAGTTGGAAACTCGGCCGATCGGTCGGGGACAGGGCACCTGTGTGTTCTGTCGGCCGAGTTTCCCCTCCCTGGAACTCGGCCGATCGGCGGCAGACTGGTTTTATATATATAGGAATCGGCCGACTTGCTCCCTCTCAACTAGAGCAAAGTCGACCGAACCCTAGTCGCCCAGCCCGACCCTTCCTCCCCTGGTGCTCCTCTCTCTCTCTCTCCGGCCGATTTTCTTCCCAAATCGACCTGTTCGTGTGTTCTTGCTGCTCTTGGCGTGCTGCCTGCTCTCTCTCTCCGCGTGGATCGGCTCTTTTCTCTCCGTTCTCCTCTCCTATGAGGTCCCAACGCCGGAAACGTGCCGTTCCCGCCCCTGCTCCTGCGGTGCCTCTTGCACCTAGGTATATGGTGTTTGATAATCTTTCTTTTGTTGACAATGCTGCTATTGCTCGCTACAAAGAGCTCCTTCCTCGCTCTCCCTTTCCTTTTCGAGCTCTTTATCAGCCCCATAGCTATCATGCCGACCTTTTCGAAGCTTGTCAACTCTTTCGCACACATCATCTTGAAGCTCTTTGTATTGAGGATGCCCGTTTTTATAACCTAAAATACAGCACCAAAGCTGTACGTCAATTCTACGCTAACTTGCGGTGGAATTACGACTCTTTGGTTCCCCCTTCGGACACCTCAATCGTTTTGACGTCTATGATTGCCGGCCAACCTTTCCATATTACTGAACGCTCGTTCAATCTCTATCTCAATGGCAATGTTGGCACGGCTTCGTGGATTACCGATTACCCTGCTTATCTTGACCTCTTGTATCCCGAGGACGTCTATAAGACCATTGAGGTTGACTTGACTGATATTCATAAGTTTCTCAAGCAACCCGATTTTCCTTATAGAAAGAAGGGCACTCTGCCATCTTCAGCCCTGTCCTCTCCTCGCCGTGTTTTGGCGTTCGTTCTCAGTTGCAATGTCCATCCAAAGAAAAACCAAACGGACATCGCTGAGAACACAGCTATGATGATGTATCTGCTTTTGAACAACCAAGGAGTCAAATGGGCTCGTTACATCCTTCACCATATGACTTGTTTTGACTCGGGAAAGAACACCAAGGGCACGCATCTTCCATATCCTGCCCTAATTTGTGGACTTTTCCAGCATGCCACTGGAAAATCTCTCTTTTCCGATTTTCTCTACCGCCCCGATCGTAAAGGGGTTTATATCAGTGAGACCACTCTTCAGAAGAGTGTCCCTACCTCTGGTGCATCATCTTCTTCTGCTCCACCTCCACCTCCATCATCATCTGCTGCACCTCCTCCTCCACCCTCCACAGCTGCACCACCTCCTCCTGAGCCATCTTTCCGACCTCCTCCGCAGCCGGCTTTTGCTGACTTCCATGTCTCCAATGAGGCCCTCATGGGGTACCTCATGCATCAGCAAGCCTACAACATGCAGGTCCAGCAACATCACCATCAGGATCTGTGCCACATCATGTCGTCCATGTCCTTGTCCTGCCCTCAGCCCTACCCCACCTACGAGCCCTACCCCGGTGGCGACTACGCATCTTTTGCGTATAGTCAGTTTTATCCTCCTCCACCCCCTTCTGCTTCCGCTGATCACTCTACAGGTGGATACTCTTCTCCGGTTCTGGCGCTCCCAGGTGGCCGTTTGTCTGAGCTTCTGGCCCAGTACACTTCTTCTGCTCCCCCTATTGAGGTTGCCTATGAGTTACATGCTCTAGGCATGTCTTGGGCCGAGCAGAGTGCGAGGTGGCCCGGGCGTGCTTTTGGTCCTCCAGACGAGGATATGGCTGACCAGGACGATGCTGAGACTGACGCTGATGAGGCTACTGCGACGGATGCCGAAGACGACGATGACGATGCCGATGCTGAAGACGAGGCTACACCAGCTGCTGCTCCTCCTTCAGATGATGGAGATGAGGACTACCAGCCCGACGAGGACATGGAGGCTGCCGTTGATGATGTTGACATAGATTAGTGTAGCTTAGAGTTGATGTGTCTAGTTTAGTCTTGGATGACCATGATATATTTTTTTTTGGACTATGATTGTATTATTTACATTAGGCACATCATCTGAGTTGTACTATTGCTACTCCGTTTGTCCGTGTAGTTTTTGTCTTATGTTTGCTTTTGGAAACACTTTGTATGGCTTATCTTATAGTGTGTTCCATATTTTGATGAATGACAGGTTTTTGCTTTCGTGCTTTATCTTGATATTTATCTGTTTCTCTATGTTTTGGTTGATTGAGTGTTTGGAGAAGACCTTGCTTTTATGCTCTTCTACCCCCCTGCCTTTTTGAGATGACAAAGGGGGAGAAAGACCTCAATCATATTGTTTTTATTGCTTGTATGGTTCTTTTCTTGTCTATAAACTGAAATGCATCTAGACTTGTTTAGAATCATATAGTATCTATATATGCTATGTCTGCTTGTGTGTTAACTAACTATGCAGGAAAGAGTAAGCATGAATTGAGGGGGAGCATTACAAATTGAGCATATGTGCATCCCCTTGCAATTCCCTAAAGGAAAGGTAAAATTTTCACATTCTTTTCAATATGTTGAGGAATGGTTTGTCATTGTCAAAAAGGGGGAGAATGTTGACCTAAGTGTCGCACATTGCCCATATTTTGATAATGACTTAACCATTCCATTCATATGTATCTAACAAATCTATTTGAGATCATTGCAGATATTAGATACAAGAAAAGAATATCCTTTATCTCCAAAGCTACTCTTCCGACACATGCAAAACATGTGACTTTTAACCGCTTTGTAATACAGCCCTTAGAGGCTTAGAACATTTTATGTAATCACTCATAATCATGTTTTGCATTGTATCTAAGATGGATAAAATGATTGGGACTCAAAAATCCATCGTTTGTACAGTTTATGAAAATTCCAAAATACCCTTAACAGGGATTTTGTCGGCCGAATTACAAACTCGGCCGATCCATATATTCTGGAATTTTCTGGGCTGTCGGCCGAGTTTCCAACTCAGCCGACCCCTGTTCGGTCGAGTTTCAATGGTGGGAAACTCGGCCGATCCACTGGTTGGTCAAGACTGAAGGTCGACCGATCGGTCGAGTTTCCCCATGGAAACTCGGCCGACAGTCTGCCTCTCAGACTTGTCGCCTAGTGTGTCGGCCGAGTTGCCTTTAATGAAACTCGGCCGATCGAACTGTACTGGAATGCAGAAAAAGCAATTCCAACCGTTGGAGGAGTTGGTGGGACTCAAAATAGATCCGTTGCAAGTTGTAAAACGGCTAGTTTGTGCCACTTAACTCACCCAACCTCAAAGGGACACCCTCAACTATAAATAGGACCTCTTGGACTTCATTCCAAGGTTGCTCATTCACATATGCTTGGTCCTAGCCTTAGTTGAGTGGTTTCTAATCCTTTGAGCCCCTTTCTCTCTCTACCTTCAAAGCAAATTCGTGAGTATGAGTGAGTTAGGATCCCATGTATGAGAGCTATCATTTGTAATCTTGTAAAGCTCTCCTTTCCACTTCTCCCATCTCCATTCTCTATGAAGATTGATTGAAGTTTCTTCTCCGAGTGAAAGAGAAGAAGGTTGCTGTTCTTCCCCAAGTGAAGGAGAAGAAGGCTAGCTGCTCCAGGCCTCCAAGTGAAGGAGGAAGGTGCTAAAGCTCTCCAAGTGAAGGAGAGGTGCAAGGCAAAGCTCAAGCAAGATGGGTAATTCCTGCAAGGCCGAAGACTAGAGCAAGAGTAGGTAAGTCCTTTGAAGAAGGCTGAAGACTACTTGCTTGGTGGGTAAGTCCTTGGTGAGGTAGAAGATCTTGGCTTGATATATAAGTCCTTGGATGGTTGGTTGTTGTAGCTTGTAATCTTATTGTGTGATATATATATAAGAGAACCAAGTTACAAATCCTAGAGCCTAACCAACTCTAGGTAGTGGACTGACATTGCTCCTAAGTTTAGGACATGGAACCACTCTAAACCACCTGTCCAAGTGCATGCTTTCCTTGTCTCTTATCCTTGCTTTGTATGCTAGTTTAGGACATCAAATTGCTGTTTTGAATTAAGTTCTGCACTTAATATAATTTGGTGGTCTAATCACTTTTGTGAAGTTTGTGAAGCTCTATTCAACCCCCCCTTCTAGAGCCCATTGATCCAACACCCACCTCCCGGTAACCCCCAATTAAGGGAGACCAAAAGGTCACAACCATTATCTCAATTAACAAGATCAATGGTTCGATAAATAATCAATAATAATTACTAAATTCTACCAAGACTATACTGAAAAGCTAGAATAAAATAAAACTTTGCATACCTTTTAAAAACTTGGATATCTAACTTCTATCCACATATGGAATCTATTCTAACTAATCATCCTTGCACTTTATTTCTTATTTTCACAATATGCCACTTTACTATTTGTCCTTTTCAATGTTGTACCTAATGTCGACAAACAAAACATCGGTCAGCATAAATGAATATGTTGGTATGTGGGGGAAATAATAATCGTGCAATTAACTATAACAAAAATATTACAGTCAATTATGATTTAACAAACAACTTTATGTTTTAAACATAACTGCTCAATCCATACATACCCTAGCCTTTGTGCTGTCCCTGCAGTGGACCTGGATGCTACCTTCCTTATGGTAGATCCCCATTAAACCCCACATGATCCTACCTAACAGGTAGATCAATATCTAGGATTGAGTTACATGGCACTACCCATAGGTAGCCCACTCCCTAACTCATGGTGTACTAAAGAGTTGCATGTCACTACACGCGGGTAGCCCAATTCCTAACTCATGATAACCTGATGTCCTACTTAACAAGTAGGCCCTATACCAGGTTACCCTTTTCATCATTAGAAAAGCCACAGAGGAGGACCAGGATTTGAGCCAGTCATGTATATTTATTTATGGTGATAATCATAGTCACTTTATAGTTGCATGAAATAAAAGTCATCCAAGCAATTATTTTTAGGAAACCGATAAAACATCTGGGAATCGCTGTGAAACTAAAGTGATTAACCATAAGCGTAGCCACATACCTGATCCATAGCAACTTGATGTCCAAGCAATAATAATCAAGAACAATCAATCAAGCAATCAACAATATCCTGAAATTAATGCATAACATCCAAGTGTCATTATTTTATCCAAAACATTCTCAAGATCGACTTGGATTCCACCTTAGGATTTCTAGGCCAACTTTAGGGTTTTATTAGGGTTTTAACCTCCATAATACTTTTATCACATTTAATGCTCTTTTAGTTCACAAACCCTAATTTCAACATCATAGGCACAATTGAAAGTCAATTAAGTTTATTATGCAGCTTTTACACTAAAACTACCATCTTTATCCTTTTAAGTCATGACACGATCATTAAGGCCAATTATCATCTTTGGTTTCTTCCGGATTAACAACTCATAACTTATTACGGTCTAATTCACATATGAACTCTATTGATCACTAATTCCACATTTATCCATTAGAAAACCCTAATTACCATATTAAGGGTATTTATCTAAAATTAGAAACTTTCATACTCGAAATAGCTTAGAATCATCCTATCTCAACTTTATTCATGGATTTGAACAATTAAAGCTATTAAGGGTCATAATTATCAAAATTAGGGTTTCAAGGCCCATTAAAGCATATTCATGTACATGGAACCTTAAATTAATCAAACTACAAGTTAATATCAACTTTAATCATCCATATAACCCTTCTTAATACATTAATCATCTTAAATTAGGGTTTCTTAATCATTAATGCATTAAAGTTGATAACTTCCACTACTTTTCGAATTGCAAGAGGAATTAGCTTCTAAACCTATTTTAAATGGATTTCTCACATTTTTTGGAGAAAAATTCATATATTATATGCATCCATCTGAGCTTCCATTAATTAGATATGATTTTTTGCAAGAATTCACTTACTTGGACCAATGGGATGCTGACACGTCAGCAATCCCATGCATCATTCTCCAGCGCAACACGGTCCACTTAAAAACATATCAGAAAGACTCTTTTTCCCCTGTGTGATGATCCGACTCTTCAAACCCCGGGTGGGCATTTCCGTCCAGACGACTTCGGTCGTTTTCTTCGTCACGCAGCCTTCTGCTGCCGCCACAGCAAGGGTCAGGCGCAACCCAACCTCTCCTTCCCGGACCCCGACGGCCACCAGGGATCACTCTCCCACGTCCGTCGTGCCTCCACACACCTAGGGACGCCCTCCTCTCGCGGCCAGAGTGGCTGGATCAAGCTTGTCGGATATGCAACTTGTGATTGGTCTTGCATCCATCCTACCGCAGTTGTGCATGGCTAGGGTGAAGGGATGACCGCCGAGCTTCCTTATGGCGTCTTGGGAGCATCATGCTTCCATCTTAATCCCGTCCATGGATCCTCTTTGCTCTAGGGGTTGCATTACCCCCTTGGTTAGGGTTTGAGTGGGTGCATGGTTGGCGAAGAGTGGGAGACAAGGAAAACTCGAGGTTATGGGTCTGTCCCTTATATAGGGATAGATAGCAATGCCCTAGCTCACCTATCCACGAGGGAAACAAGTCCCTCATCAATCATGGCCATCATACTTTCCTTGTTTGAGATATAACTTCTCTCTTTTAATTATTAAAATATGTCCTTTTCTATTCATGATCCTTGATTTTTAAGGAATCTGATTTTTTCCAGGATCGAAGAGAGATGAGAAGCGATGTGCGGAGTCAAGATCGATGAGGGTTGGGATTCGACGCTGTTTGACTCCACTCCGTTCAATCTAGACGGATGGAGAAGAGCCTTCCCCACAGATCTAATGCTTACAAGTTGCTGCTCCATTCGATGCCGAAGAAGCTTGAGTTCTACTCATTTCCTCACCGTATCTGCTCTTCTTTGATCCAAGATCAACCTGGTACTCATGGAGTTGGTGGCCTGGAAGTGGTTGGGTCTACTCCCGACGACAGTGGCTATGGGTGAGCTTCCTGTTGGGCGGAGGGGCTTGCGTCATGATCATCCACCAGGAGGTATCCCCCTCAGTCGCCAATCTCATGTTCTGCTCTAGTTTGGGTGAACTTGCTTGGAGGCCATGGCGGTGGTCGTCGCCATCTCAGGGTGACAAGGGTCTGTATCCTTCCTGTCCTGTTGATGGTGCTTCCTCGTTTTCCAGCACTACTGTTCTTCCACGGAGGGTCTCCGACTCAGGGGTTCTGAACGCCCTCAAGGTGTTCGATAAGATATTCTATGCGATAACAGCCTCATGTGGGTTTGGGATGGGGGGTTTGCTTCTTCTTAGTCCTTCCTGTTGCTGCAAGCACTATGTATTCGATGGAATGCTTCTGTTAATCAGAAGTGTTTGAAGCCTGCACATTTGTGTGGTTTGTTGTTGTGTAAATAGCAACTACCGATTGTTCTTGAACCTTGTGGGTGAGCAACTAGGTGGTGTGGTGGGATGTTAGCTCTAAGGATCTCCCTAATCTTGGCTTAGCACCAAAATTTGTGGGTACTTTCAATAGACAGTTGGTGTTGTGCTTTGCATGAATGAGAGTTTTGGAGCTGACCTTTCCTTCCCAATCTTTGTTGTTAAAACGTGATGGTTCTTGCTTGGAGTTGGATAGCTGAGAAGGCTAGAAACTTCATGTCTCTCTACAGGCTGGTTTGCTAGTTTTTGTTCTATGTCAAGCTACTTTTTCTAGGCAGAAGCATCTTACAGGCCTAGTAGGGGGAAAAATCCCCAAAGAAGAGGAAGAATGGCTGACGCCCTCTCCTTCCCTTTATTTCCTATTTTCGGTCTTATAGGAAACTGATGCTGAGGTTCTATTTCTGCTATCTGAGGGCTGGGTGCTGCTTCCTGGTTCATTTTTCCACTATTTTTGGGGGTGAGGGTATGTTGTGTGAAGGATGGGTCAGGTTGATTGCACCCTGGCATTCGATGCAATTGATATAGAGTTCAAAGCTCTTTGTGTGTCTGACATGTTTACAAGATGATGCTGCCAATGTTTTGTTGTGTATGCAGTTGAAGATAGATGGTTCTCTACTTGGTACCCCTTGAATAAGTCTGAGTACAAGCCCTGGTAGATTTTCTTCATCCTTCGTTGATGTATCTTCTCTCTTTGTAGGTGGGCTTTATTGTATGTGCAACTCTTCATCAGAATAGGGTGTGAGTTTTTCTGCGTGGGCTTGTATGCTTGCTTTCTGGTGTGTTGGTCTAGGTCTGAGTCCTTGTCTTTCTGTTTGGGTCTTCTGCACAAGACCATTAGTTGTCCTTTGGTGTTTTTTCTTGGTAATCCTCTTATAGGATTAGGGGGTGCATTTTTTGTACCTAAAGTTTTGGTATTTCACAATAGTAACACGAGTTTTTTTGCCGACCAAAAAAAGGAATCCCAATTTTACCTCTTTTATGTTCCTTGTGCTTGGCTTTTAATCCATTGGCCATGAAATTCTACTTTCTTAAAGCAAATAATATCACTTTTCGATAATATCAAAAAGTCCTTAATCACATTATCCTCTTATTTTGTATTATTTGTATTTTCTCTTTCTTCATCTGCATTGGGACTCCTTGTACCCCAAGAAATCGTAAGATTTCAAAATCCTTTTTAGTGGATACTTATTATCCTTCTAGATGCATCTACATTTATTATTTCTCATTATCTTAATTATTTTTTTATTAAAAGATTTCTTTTCAAGGTTTTCTCTTTATCTTTTATTTCCTTTTCCTTTTTTTTCTATTTCTTTTATTAGAAATCACATATAAACGAAGTTTATTCAATTGTGGCCATTAATGCCACTTTCTAGATATTTCTATGTATTTCTTATAAATACCTTGATTAATATTGATTATCTTGTACATTTTTTGATTTTTTGGACTTTTTTTTTCTTTTCTTCTCTTTTATATCCATTATTGGATTAACATAATAATAGGAATCATGAAATTCCTATCCAAATGGATATTTGCAAAGAAATCCATTCGTTGAAGCAAAGCATACAACCTTTTCAGTGAAGTACATATTCATAAAATCATTACATTTTAATCATGAAAACATATGCAAAATTGGGGTTGTAGCAGATTAGAAGTTTCTATTATCACATAAATATAAGACAACTCACTCAACCACTCATATAACATGTCAAGTCATTTGTTTTGCACCCTCCATGTTAATCTCAAGTGTGGCAAAATTTCCAAATATACATTGACATCCATGGGAATCCACATTTGCAATGTTCATGTGACAACATGTCATCATTGCATCCACATCTATTGCAATTGAAATTCAAAATGTCTAGGCATTTGAGTTGCATGAAAACATTTGACATCACATAATTTTCACTATGACATTGAATTGCATAATGACATTTTTCTACGTTACATGAAAAGAACATTATCCATAAACTATTCCACTCCTCCTTGTCCCTTAAGCACACATTATCACTACCAACTTTCACTCTATCACAAAGGTATTGACATCTACTACAAAATTGTTCTATGTCAGCTAACAACCAATTGTGCCTATTTTTGCAAATGTAATGTAATTACAACACATTAACTGGTTTACCTCTATGCTTCTTGCTAACATGAGTCGGTTCATCACCACCTAAAATATGTCAATGTTGTGAGGTTTTACTAGACTAAAGGATCAATACCCACATTTGGCATCTACTTCATACCATTCCCTTACTGCACGTGTAATGTGGTAAATGAGGAGGACAGATGGATAGATCCCTTTAAATTAAATAATATAAAAGTGAATGTTATTGACTTCAAACCTCCCATTGATGACAACCTCCTGATATATGTACACTAAAAATTGCACATGAGTCCACATTCACAATTGGATGTTAACAGACATTATTAACTGACTATGCATGTGACAAACATTATCAAGTACATAAAATGTGACAAGTTTAGAGCATATGAATTTCCTACATACAATAATGAGTATCAGCATAGTTCAAGCAATGACATAAAACAAAGGCACTTATAAATATCACTTAGAGAAACTACTATATTCAAGCATACTATCATGTTTCTCAAAATAGGGTGCCTTTACCATCCCGTAGCCTATTCCTAGCTTTGGGTTCCCTATGTGATGCATCCTTCTTTGATTTTTTGAATCTCTTTGTTTGCATATTATGTGCTATATCATTTGTAGCATCCTCATAAAGTATGCCATCTTCAAGATAGTGCCACTCAATGATATTGTGCAATATACATCATGCAAGCATTATGTGAGACAACTTGTTTATGGGAATCTTGGCTATTGTGCAAGGATAACATATCTCCTCTATAAAACACCAAATACCCTTTCAAGTACATCACATATTTTTACATGCCAGTGGTTAAGCATATCCTATTTTTTTTATTGTACATGCATCACATGGTCCTATATTTTTTTTTGAAATGCCAATTAGGTGAGTAAATTGATGATAGGAGCAAAGTCCTCTTCAAGCATATAAAAATATCATAGGAAGTGTGACACACACTTACAAGAGGTATGTGATGCTCAACCCCTTGGGGGAACCCTATATATCCATGAAAAAGGCTCAGACTAATAGGCTTGCAAACATAGATATATCGCTTGCAAGTTGTAACTAAGAGGATAACAAACTAAAGACTGGAATGCTAAAATGGAGTGGATCATACAATGAGACAAGAGTGGGCTACTTATCTTATAAGGAGGAGACCTCAACCTTGAAATAATCTAAAGGGGGAGGAGTGAAAAGAGTCAAAGTAACTTTTTTTCTCACAATATTAAAACACAAATGCATTTAATCGCAATTTGCTTAAAGAATGTAGAAATATAAATCAAGTTTCTGGATAAAAGAAAAAACCACATGAACACACAAATTTAGAATGTATATGCTAAATGACGTTAATCCCCTACCTATTTGTTTCCAACAAGGATTTCTAAACCATGAATTTTATTCTTTTTCTATATAGATACACAATACATAAAATTTATCAGTGCCTTTTCAGCAGCAAGACAAACCCTCCTTTTTGGTTCAAGGAGAACTATCACCTTCTTTTACAGGCCACCGAAAGGTCACCCACTTCACCTATTCTTTAATGGACACAGAAAAGCATCATACCTCACCTCTTCTTTAATGGGCACAGAAGAACACTGACATGGAGATGATTGCAATCAACCCCCACCACCTTCGTCGCAACCTTCAACCAAGAAGTAGCACCAAGAGAGCTTCAACACAACCTTCTACCACAAAGTAATGAGAAGCAAAAATAATCCGTAGCACGAGAACATGAAGAGAAGATGCAAATTACAATGATCTTCACATGATATACAATTAAGCACCAATGGACAATTGATGATGATTCGCTCCACATGGTTTAGATAAGGCTGTATTAGGTGGAGAAGGACAATATTATTGAGCTAAAACTTAAGCTAGCTTGATGGCAACTTAGTGAGAAACTAAGAACTTTGAGTAAGATTACAGGTACTAGTATGCTCAAATGTATGTCAATTGTTGTTTCAAAGTTGTGTTCTAGGTGTCCTAAGATCACTCCTATATATAGGAATTATTTACACGTGGTTAGGATAACTGTGTGGAGTGTTTATGAAATATGTAGTGGTCAACTTGACATTAGGATAAAGTTAGTTGGGTTGCAATGACTAATTTGGTCGTTAACATAAATTGTCTGTAGAACATTTTCAGTTGACAAGTAGTTTGATTGAGACTGTCTTGATTGAGTAGTTTCCCAACCGAGAAGTGTTCTGAGAGCTCAATTGGTTCTAACAATTATGTGTCAGTCGTTCTTCCTGGTCAAAAAGGTATAATGTCTCTTTATCGATAGGAAAAGTCTTTGACCGAGAGGGTTTCGATTGAAGAAGACTTTGACCAAGACTATCTTAGAGCGTAATGTATTGTAACAGTTCTTCTCCAACTGTCCAAATCTTCAACCGAGTGTGTTTCGGTCAACAAAGCCTTTGACTGATAAATAATTCTATAAAAAGTAATGCAAAATATGAGAAAACCTATATAACAACTTTTCAAATGAAACATAACAACCCAAAGGCTTCATATGAGTGTGGGATAGAGTTTTGGGTAGGTAAGTTCATGTTACAACCCCAATTTTTGGGTTCATATGGTTGGAAATGCAATTCCCCAATACAAGTATGATTATGGGAATTGTATGATTTATGTGTATTGAATGGTTTTTCTTTGCAATATTTCCTTTGTGCATGTGATTTCATGGACCATAATATATTATTGAGTCCAATGTGATTAAAAGAAAAAGAAATCAAATATTGCTTTATTAAGAAGGAAATTTGAGATAATGATGAAAATATGAGAAATATGTGGAAATATGGTTAATGGAATAATCTTGGATGAGATTTCAAGTCCACATGGTTTCTAATGGTAAAAGGAATCCAAATAAAGAGAATAAAAGAATAAGAGAGAGAAAATATGCATAAAATATGCATTAATAAGTAATAACTTGCATATGAAGAAAAGTCTCTCATAATTTTGAGTTTCATTCCAAAACTTGTCACACAAGTAGTTTAAGTCCTTATGGACTTTCCTCTAAAATTTTGGGATTAAAAGGATAAACAGTTTGAGAGATATGAATTTTGTAAGTTTCCTAAAGTGTAAAGGATAACTTTAAATGTCACATTTTGATTTCGATTTATGTTCTAATATGAGGCTTGATAACCGTTGGATCCTTGATCCAACGGTGGCTACTCTTTGAGTCAGATCAGGAAAAGGAAACAATAACCCATGGGATGGAATCTGTGTATCCCCTTCCCTGATCCGCCAGGAGTCTTGGAGAGATGATAATCATTTTTAGGAGTTTAAATCGGATCTAATGATCCCTATGAAGACGTAGTTTTGTGTACATTTGGGAGATCCCCAATTTCCCTATTGGATTGGGAATGCTATCGATGGCCATGGATGCTCAGTTTTGCATAGTCTATATAAGACCCATCCTTATACCTCCTGCAGGCTCGAAACAAAGCAAAGAAGTTGCAAACCTCCCCGCTCCACAAAACTCTTCTCTTCACAGCAGCTAGTCTCTTCTCGCCCCTATTTTGCCGCTGCACTAGAGAGCTTGTGCCGTGGTCTCACTTGGTCACCTGCTAGGGATATCGGGGGGGGGGAGGAGTCATTCTGAAGTCATCAGAGCCCGTGGGTCTCTCGGGGATGCCAGCCGCGCCGGGTGGTCTCCAGCCAACAGTGCGCCTGGCACTATAAATTTAATGGTAACTCGAATTAAGATAAGCTATATATGAAAATTGATCAGAAAAATGCAAGGAATCCACTAAAAATAGTTTTAGAGTCTAAATCTGGTCATAGTTATAAAAGTACCTAAAGTTACCATCTTTAATGCTTTCATGAGTAAGAAACCCTAATTTGATGATTAATGAAATTGTGATGATTAATATGGGTAATACACGAGCATTAACCTGTTGTTAATAAAAAGATGTTTTGAATATCTAAGTGTATAATTCATGGGCTAAATAAGATAATTTTGGGTTTTTATGTGTTGATATGCATTAATGGGCTTAGAACCCCTAATCTAACTGTTAATGGGTTTCATGAAGTATATTTCGAGATTCTTTGTATAAAAGTGATACTAGGTTAATCCCAAGCCTAATAGATGATAAGAAGGCTTTAATGTGTATTAAGTGGATAATTAGGGTTTTGAACCTAGAACTGCTATTTTAGGGTTTTGTGGACATAAAAGAGGAAAGTTGCAAATAGATCTAAAGGAACCCTAATTCAGATTAGAAACTCTAGAAAGTGAATCCCAGTCGATAAAGTATATTCTTGATGAGTGTCTAGTAAATAGGTTGTACATGCTTTTCAGGATTCTGTGTGATTGGCTTGCTTGCTTGTTTGGATTGCTTGATTGGATTGGATTATGCTTATTTCCTGTAAGATCTCCAAACCAGGCATGTGGTTAATTATGAGTACACACTTTAGTTTCTCGATGTTTTCCCAATGATTTATAAATTGCATGGAAATAAACTACTTGGATGATTTTATTTCTGTAGTCTTTAAAGTGAATATGATTATCACAACTTAAGTATAAATGTGACTATCTCAAACCTACATACCATCTCTGGATGTATGATGCAAGACCAAGCCCTGGAGGGAAGCTCTGAAGTGGTCAAACCCCAAAGGGAAGACCATTGGGCAACCAAAGAGGTGACCCCAGGTACCAAGCTCAGGATAAAGAAGGTAGCCTTAAAGTCACTTGCAAGGACTTAACCCTAGAGAGGGGATCCCTGAGGATGAGTAAAAGCAGTTGAGAAGTCATATTGAAAAATGTAATCTTGCATTGTTAACAACTATTTGATGTGATTATGCTGTTAGAACTTATGTGCAATTCTTTGGTTGTCACCACATACTAGTATATTCATTTATACCGATCGACATTTTGTTTGTCAATGTTTTAGGATTATCTGAAATTGGATAAATAGTAAAGTGGAACTTGTGAAGATTAAAGTTAATTCATAAGGAGGATTTAGATAGCTAGAATTTGACTGAGGGTAGAAGTTCTAGTTCCTATGTTTGAAAGGTATGTGAAAAGTAAAATTTTATTCAAGTTTTCCAATTTAGTCTTTCATAGAATTTATTAATTACTTTTGATTATTTGCAAAACCATTGATCCTATTTTTAGGATAACATCTCTGACTTCTTGGTCTCCCTTAATTGGGGGTTACCGGGAAGCAGGGTCGTTACAGTTCATCACTTATCCTTACATCATATCTATCAAGTTGTATGAAATCACACTTGTACAAATATATTCATGGCACAACTTGGCTTGTAAGAATCCAATTGTATATAAAATTGCATGATCTTTGTAGTTGATCTTGACTTAGTTCCTTGATCACATGAAACCCTTAATACACATGTTAGTAAAATAATTTGGGAAATATTTGCATCATCGAAATTTGAGTGTGACATATCCAAAAAACCAACAATCCCCCCTTTTTAATGATGACTAATATTTCTATAAGATAAATTAGAAGTAGCCAATTTAGTACTACATACCTTTGAAATACCTTTTTGTTGATAGCCAATTTTCTCCTGAATTTTTTCCCTTTTTAAATAGATTTTTTGATAGGTGATTTATCTCATGGAATTTTCTCCCCTTTGTCATCTAAAAAATATAGAAATTGATGAAGATAAAATGACTTCCTCTAAGTGGGGTATTCTCCGTTAGTGAGATATTCCTCCTAAATATGATGCTCAATTTGGAGAGGCAAAAAATTATACCCAATGTGTCAATTGAAAAAGAATACCAATTGATGGGGAGAGACAAAAATGAAGATAGACATTATTCACATTAAGGCATAATAAAAAAATCATATATGATCAAGGAATGATATTAAAATATTGTATAATTACCAATGAGAGGAATGTTAAGTCCTTCATGATAAGAAGATCCCAATTAGCAAAAATTATTAAAAGGATACTCTAAACCAATGGTAAGGAATGTTAGGTCCACCACGATATAGAGATGTCCTGAAAAATACCATTTTCTAACAAATATCTCAATATCAATATAAGGAATGTTAAGTCCTCCATGATATATATATTCACAATAAAAATCTAAAGATAAAACCAAAATTGATTTCTCAATCATTTTCAAAGGATGTTAAGACCAAAAATGATTAGAGAATCCATTAAGCACAAAATGAGATCACAAAAGAATCTCTAGACCAAATATAAGGGGTGTTAAGCCCATATTGGTATAGAGAAGCCATTAAGAATCTTATAGCTTTAAAAGAATATGTAAACCAAATGTCAAAGGATTTTAAGCCTTTTATTGATATAGAGAATCAATTAAGAGCAGAAATGATATGAAAGTTATATTAAAAGATTTTGAGATCCCCCTTAATCTCATACCAAGTAAAAATATCTAAAAAATTTCCATTTAATAACCAAAATTCCATGATAAAGTATTCACGTCAGATGTTGAAACCATGAAATCTAGTAACCATTCAAAACAAGTTTTAAAAGATAAAATTAATTCTATCACTGATAAGATCTCAACCAATAATGTGTTGGATCAAATTACTACTTCGTCTAAGTGTTAGTCGATCGAGATGCTCACAGATTGCAACAAAAAACTAATTTAAGGACAATAAGCATGAATGTACATCACATATTGTTTATCTCCATATTAAGATCAAACGGATTTGTAAATAAGGCTCATGATATTTTTACTTATTATTTAGAGAGAGGCTTTAGTACTCAACTAAAGTCCATGTTGGTTAGAATAAAATATATATCATGAATGGAACTTATATTATCCAAGTCAAAAATTAAGACATTTTCTTGCTATGATTGAATTTTTAAGTTAAACGTCTGACAATCTAATTTTTGGTCGAACTATTTGTGAACCATGGGGCCCCTCGGTCGAAGTTTTTGTTGATTCTGGAGAATATAGAATTTCTATTTAACAATATAAGATATGTAAATTAACAAATAGATAATATGCATGTTTACATCAAATTAAGTTGAGATAAGACACATAATACATTTATCAAAATTAAGACTAGATTAAATCTCAACATGTTATCCTTTTTTTATTCTAAGTTGGGGATTTTGGAACCCAAACCATATTAAGGGATTATTTCTTTTGATAATCACATGAAAAGGAATAATATACAAGATGTTGACAGTAATGTCATGAAATATAGGATATTTGATTTCTCTTTTAAACATTTTGGAATTTTACAACTTTATTTCTAGGAACATATATATTTCTAGTCTTGGGGGCATATATCTTTTTGGTTTTAGGCATATGTGAGGATTTTTTCTTTGGCACATGGCCTAAACCTCTCCTTCCTACCTATTTAGAAACATTAACCAAGATATTATCAAGACTTTCGTTTCCTTGCATTAATCTAGAATTTTGTTTTGCAACTCAATATTTTCAGCAAGCTTTTTGGTTATATCTATATTTACTTGAGAAAGATCCGAAAGCAAAGTATCTCTTTGTTTTCCTAAAACATCATAATCTGAGTGAGTGCACAAAATAGGTTGAGTTTGATAATCATTTAGTTTAGAAAGCATATCAACCTTTTCTTGAGGGAAAAGAATATTATTATTTTCAAGAACAAATATTTTAGACTTATAACTCTCTATAGATTCTTTTAATATACTATTTGAAAATTTTAATGTATCATTTACAAAACTAAAATTATTTAGATTAACATGAAGTTCATCAACAATTTTGGCAAGTTTCTTCTTTTGTCTTCTTGCAATCAATATACTTGGCATGCAATTATTCAAGACGACTAACTAATTATTTTTTTAGATAATTAAAAAATATCTACCTCATTGGTTTCTTCTTCATCCACTTTTTCCATGAGACATTCTACCTCCTCCTCTTCATCACTTTCACTATCATCGCTTGATTGATCCCATGCAACTTTGTAGGATTTGTGTCCTTTGTCTTTCTTCTTGAATGAGGACTTCTTACCTTTCTTGATCTTTGGACATTTTAAAATAAAGTGGCCTTTTTTCCACATTCAAAAACACCTAGAAGAAGAGGAACACTAGAATTTTTTTAGAACAAAATCTCTTATATTTCTTACCATTTACCATCAAGTCATTGTCAACATCATTGCTTCTTGTGTCACTACTTTCTTGAGTGATGTTCTCTGATGACACTTTGATGTCATCTTTAAGAGCAAGCTCCTTTCTTCTTCCCTTTTGTTGTTTGACTTCCACTTTTTTTTTCTTCCTCAAGAGTGACTTCACGTGTTTCCAAGTTCCCTATGAGCCGTTCCATCTTCATTATTGTAAGATAATTTGCCTCCTCTATTGCAGTGACCTTTGATTTGTACTTGGGTGGAAATGACCTATGTATTTTGGAAACTTGGTATTCTTCTCTTATGTGTTTCCCCAAGGCACTCAAGCTGTTGGTAATGTTAGAAAATCTAGAATACATCTCTACAATAGATTCATTAGACTTCATATAGAATAACTCAAATTTGTGTTTTAGTATGTTAATCTTTGTATTCTTTACTTGTGAAGTACTCTCATGAGTTATGGACATTTTATGCCAAATCTCATAAGCTATTTCATAAGAGGATATTCAATTAAATTCACTACAAAATAAAGAACAATAAAGAACACTTACAACCTGCATTGAGTGTAGCTTTCTTTACCGTTTCAATGTCCCATTATTCTAACTCCATGGTTGAAAGTGCACAAGGAAGAGCAATCATCTTGCATAGCTTGAAGCTAATGACTTGAAAGTAAATCTACATCCTCCTCTTCCAATAAGTGTAGTTGGATCTGTACAACACTAGTGGTCAGCTCACATGTGACCCTTCAAGGTTGAGGTGGCCAAGCACATTCTCCCCCATTCTTTAAGACCTATTATGACTCCATGAAAATATGCTCTGATGCCAATTGAAGGACTCTAGAGGGGGAGTGAATATAGTCAAAAGTATTTTTTTCTCAATATTAAAATACAAACATGGTTAATTACAACTTGCTTAAAAAATTTGAAAATATAAAATAAGTTAGTGGATAAAAGAAGCATCCACAAGGACACACAAAACTAGAGTGGTTCCATCAAATGACATCAGTCCACTACCTAGGCTTTTCCAATTAGGATTTCTAGACCCATGTATTTTATTCCTTTTCTATACCGATACACAATACATAAAATTTACCGATGCATTTTGAGGAGCAAGATAAATGCTCCTTTTCATCTCAAGGAGAACTATGACCTTCTTTGATAGGCTGCCAGAAGGTCAATCACTTCACCTCTTCTTTGACGGACGCGGAAAAAGCACTGAACCTCACATCTTCTTTAACGAATGTGGAAAAACACTGACTTGAATATGATCACAATCAACCTCCACCACCTTGGTCGCAACCTTCAACCAAGAAGTAGCAGAAACAAAGCTTCACTACAACCTTCTACAACAAAGTAGTGAGAAGCAACAATAGTCCATAATATTGGAACAAGAAGAGAAGATGGGAATTACAATGATTTTCATAGAAGCACTAATGGACAAGTGATGATGATTCGCTCCATAAGGTTTAGACAAGGTTGTATTAGGTGGAGAAGGATACTAGTATTGAGATACGGATTAGGCTAACTTAGTGGTAACTTGAAGTGTATAAGCTAAGCACTTTGAGTGAGATTCGAAGTAGTAGTGTGCTCAAGTGTATGCCAATTGTTGTTGCAAAATTGTGTTCTATGTGTCCTAAGACCACTCATATATATAGGATTTGTTTACAAGTGGTTAGGATAACTTTGGGGAGTGTTTAGGATGTCCTTAGTGGTCAACTAGACCTTTGGATAAAGTTAGTTGGTTTGCAACAACTAATTTGATCATTAATAGAATTTGTTTGTAGAACATTCTCGATCAACAAGTAGTTCGACCAAGACTATCTCGGTCAAGAAGTTTGCCGATCAAGAAGCATTCTGAGAGCTCAACTGGTTTGAACGTTATGTGTCGATCGATCTTCTTGGTCAACAAGGTATAACATTTCTTTGTCGGTCAAAAAAGTCTTCGACCAAGATGGTTTTGATCGACAAAGACTAAGACGAAGACTGACTCAGAGCTCAATGTATTGTGGTAGTTCTTCTCTGGTTCTCTAAGTATTCGATCAAGTGTGTTTTGGTCAACAAAGTCTTCGAGCCAGAAAAGACTCTGTAAAAAGTCATGCAAACTATGGGAAAACCTATCCAATGACTTTTGTAATGAAATCTAACAACCCTAAAGGCTTCATATGAGTGTGGGATAGGGATTTGGGTAGGTTTCTAAAGATCATCACTTGTCCTTACATCACATATATCAAGTTGTATGAAAAACACTTATACAAATATATTAATGGTACAACTTGGTCTGCAAGCATCCAAACATATATAAAATTGCAAGATATTTTTAGTTGGATCTTGACTTAGTTCCTTGATCACCTGAAACATTTAAAACACATGTTAGTAACAAATTTTGGGAAATATTTCAATCATAAAAATTTGAGTGTGACATATCCAAAAAACCAATAAATTTCTTTGTATGGAAACATATGCATATTACTTTGATAAAAAATCTCCAAGGTCTCACTATGGTGCATGATTTATTGGTCATGTTTCCTCTCATTCCACTACTTCCACATAAATAAGTAGAGCACATCTAGGTAAGGGTGGTGAGCCATCAGCAATCTTTGTATCCACATGTGTTGTTGAAGATCATCTCAATCATAAAATTTAGGTCCATCTCCCTAGCTATTACAAGCATGTAGAGGGAGAAGACATGCTTCCATGCATAGAAAGAAAAGGAACATACACAAAACAAGTGGTTTGTGTCCTCAACTTGTCAACAGAAGGCACAACGTGAGCTCTGATTTGGGACCCACTCACTCAATTTATAGGCAGTAGCAAGGGCATTGTGTTGACCCTAAAAAAATACAAATTCATCTTGGTATAAGGGTGGTGTTCAAGATGATGTTGCTAATAAAACATGATGGCATATGAGGTCTCAGTGCGTCCCAAGGATCTGGGTTGTCATTGTAAAGGGAGGCACGCCCTATAGGGGGAGATTAGAATGGGTGGTGCTAAAGCTTCCAAGTCTTATCCATGTCCCACCAACAACTAGAGAAGCCCCATGGAATTTCCCACAGGGTCTTGAATCTAGTCCCACACCTGCTTGTCCAAATGGTCCAAACTGAGCCTGGCTCAATGTATAAGAGGATGATGCAACAAAGTGATGCCGCAACATCCCATGATTTGAGGCCTCAAATAAAATGATTTTTGAAGGAATGAATGGACCACCCATATCACCAAGGTGTACCTCCTTTTTATGGATCCCATCACTAAAAGCTCTACGATTAAGTGTTAAGCGTGCTTGACTAGCCCTGAGAGTGCACCCAAAATGTGGTGGCACGATCCCTAAGGTAAATCAGACTTTTAAATTTATAAACCAAAAACTTCAAGGACCCCCTCAACTCAATGTGGGGTCAAACACAAGGACGTGGGGATGTTAGGATGTTTAAGATCCTACACTTATGCCAGTTAAGCCAAATTGATAATTTATATATGTAGAGAACTAGAACTAGTCTAGAAAAATGATATGAAAAAAAAGTAAAGAAAACAAAGTATGTGGAATCCTACTAATTAGGAGAAGGAGTTCCTAGTTATGTAACTACAAGTTAGGTAGTCTATGCACCCACTCTCGGGTGTAGACAACCCTCGATCACCCTAACAAGTGTTTAACCTACAAACATAAGACGTATCGTGGTAACTGCTCGTGTGGGGGTCATGCCACTCTCTATCAGACAATGTGACTAAATCCTCATCAATGATCAGAAACCTCTCTTCAGGATAATAGATCAAAAACCATGAATATCCCCGATACCCTCTCAGGTCCAGAATATTCAAAGATGTTAGGAACAATAGAGAATCTAAAAAAAACATAGACCATGGACTTGGGTGGATAGAGGCATTCGAGTGAGCCCAACCAATTCCAACTGTGCCCGACCAGATCTAAGACTTCGGTAGGATTCCTCCTATAGGTGCTCCGAATAGACCGTCCCTTGGACGTCCTCATTTCATATTTCAATCCAAACCACCTTCTCTTACCCATTTCTACAACTAATCTATCGATCTTGGTAGAGATGGAAGTTCAAGCAAGAAAGTGATCAACCAAACTAGCTATCATGATCAGAAAGAGAAGATAGAACAAGAAACATACTAGATATGGAATTAACTACTCACTTAAGGTAAAAGTACATAAATATTCTCAAAATAGGATACATAGCTAAGAAGAAGCTCGAATAGACATAGGTAATCATAGTTGGCACTGAACAAAAATGGAAGAACATCATTTGTACAAAAAAAAAGGAGAAAAGTAGAAGAAATACGTCAAAGAAGAGATTTAGCCTATAGAGGAGAGGCAACTCTCACTCCTTAGCCTCAGGAAATGCTGGATCTCATCCTTTAGATTGTCCTCCTTGATCTTCTTGACTCCTAGGCCTCCTTTCTCATTTATTCTGCCTAAAACAACAGTTTTGGTGGATGTATGGAGGTGGAAGGTTGCTGGGAATGACTGGAAGTGGGTTAATAATGGTAGAAATGGTGGTGGATGGAAGCAAACTAAAGATATGGGTGTAGGATGTGCTCTTCAACCCTTTCAGACCTTAGAACTCTCCCATGAAGCTCTGGGAAGTGATGGTCGCCAAAACTAAGAATTGGAAGCCAAAATGTCGGCCCCAAACCACCAAAACCCTTACTAGGTAGCAAGGGGTGGGTATTTATGGGAGTGGAGGAGTTTTAGTGGTCGCTTATATTTAGAGATCACCAATATTTAAGGGGCTCATCGGTCATTGAGATGTAGTCCCAATGGATGTTGATGGTGAAGGGTTTCGACGGTTACTGATAACTGGTAGTCTCAATGTTTGCCGAGATATAGTCCCAATGGTCACTGACTTTTTGGAGTCCCAACAGGCACTGATGATGAAAATTCTCGGTGGTCGCTGGGGTCGATTGTCGCTATTTTTTGATATTTTTCAATGGTCGCTGAGATCACTAATTCTTAGTAGTTGCTAAGATTGCTGATTCTCAGTGGTCACTAAGATCATTGATTCCCAGCAGTCGTTGAGTTTTTGGCCTAGAGATTGATGGTGATGCTTCTTAAGAACAACCCACATGGGGGTCTATTACTATAGGTTGATAGGCTTACATCAATGAAGCTTCTGATCGATGAGGATGATCACCAATGAAGGGTCTGGCCATTGAAATTTGGGTCCAAGATATCAAAAGTTTCTTGGGCCTGCTAGTCAGTTAGAGAGACCAATGTCTCCTAGGTTTGTGCACATAACGTGACACTTGATGAGGAAAAATCTAGAGAATTGAGGTCTTGTTGATTTCAGTGCATGCAAGTCCTAAAGTATGCTACTTGAGAAACTCTATCTTCAAAAATATAAATATAAAAAGATCAGAATCTAGCATTATTTTGGGCACCTTAAGGCTATAACAATACAAGACTATAGATAAGTACTTAGAATAAACACCTAAATTTGGGTGTTATCAGTGCTTAACCCATATTATTTCTAGGATGGGTGACTTGTTAGGAAGTTGACCTCAGGCTATGTGTGATCAAGGAAAAAGCATGCACCTGAGGCCAATGGTGGTCTATGGGGCCAGTCGTACTTTTTGAAACTCTATTGGAGCCTTGGGTGGTTAGACCATGCATTAGAGATCCTAGCAATCAAGGTGATTTACTCTCTTGAGGTTGAAATTTCCTTCCTTAAAGGGTGGTGTGAGGCACTCGATGCTCATGCAGTGCTTGTACCCCCATAGGAACTCAACAATATCCCTTTGGAGGTGGTCTCAGTTAGTAGGGGGAATATGACTTTGAATCACCTAGAAGGTCATTAGACATTTAATGTTGGAAAGAATTAGGAAGCCATGATCAACAAGGGATATGCGGTTAGCAGGCAAATAACTAATCATGTTCTGCATCTTGTTCAGGAAAGGTCCAAAGTGGAGTGCCATGAGATTTTTCCCTACCACAAGGAAACAAGGTAAGCACATGGGTCAGATCCCTCAATGAAGACAATGAGACCAAATAGGTGTTACCATAGACAAAGAACTAAATTATGTATGAAATGCTGGATTTCTTGAGGTTGACATGAAGGCCATTGGTGGCCTCAAACTCATCAAGCACAATTTTGATTCCTTCCATACTTTTAGTGGAGCCTTAAATGAAATTCAACACATAGTTCACAAATCAAGTGGGATATGACCCTTTTGCCTTTAACAAAAAAGTGGGAAAAGGAGCATATGTGCTAACCTTCATGGAGCATCATAATGAGATAGTTCATCACACTAGTGAAGAGGAGTTGAGAAGAGGGAAACCCTAATAGAGACCCTATGAGCTTCTAGAAAGTATGACATGGAAGAAATTGACCAACATAGAGAAAGAGAAGGTCTCCACACATTGGGTCATCCACAAAATACATGTCTCATTGAAGTCAAAGCTATTGAGAAGGAAAAAGAGGGTGCACCAATTGACGTGGTAGTACACCTTGATATATGCAACTTCATGCACATGCACATTGTGGCACACTTGAGGTCAAAGCTAATCAAGAAATCCTTATACTGTAGCGAGAAATAAGAGATAATGCGAATAGGGATAGAACACTCCTTGGTTATAGGAGATGATGCGGTTCAACACTTGCATGAGCCACATTGCAAGTAGCTTAGCAAAAATCTTATCGAGGATTCTACAGTAGGAGACGGGTAAAAAATATTTAAGGGAGGAGGTCCCAACTTTCTTGTGTAGTAGATCAAGGAAGGAATGATTCACTTGGAACACCATCCACTCACCATCCATATGGAATTTCATGGCTATGCACATGTCCCCTCCAATCGTGTTCCACCAATGATAGAAGAAACATAAGTTGAAGTCGTATGGTTTGGGGGCGACATCCAACCCGAATGACCAAGCAGCTTTGTGAATGTCTTCAATGGTGCATAGGCTGTATAGGAAGTTGCTCTATTCTTTTGTTAGTATATTAGAGGGGGATAGACATGCATATAATGTGATTGGAGATGTTTTATTGTATATATTGACAAAACTAATCTCTATATCTTCCATTTCTTGTTGGCTAATCACCTTTCTCCCACTTTCCTCCATCGAGAAGTGAGTGGTGTCTTAAAGTTGCTTACTCTTCATCATCCCTTGGTATAAAGAGGTGATACATACCTAATACATAAGCCATCACACTCTACTTTTTTAGTATAATTAGGACTCCTCTACTTTGTCCAACCTCACCAAGCGTGCCCACAACTATGCATACTTAGAAATTATGTCTTCATCAAGAGGGTCCTCATGAAATGCAAAGCTAATGCCATGAAGCTCCACATATTACTTTCTCCATAGGTTCTTGAAGTTTACTTTGTCTCCCACCCATGTTTTGATTTCCACCTTAACCACTTAAATTTTCTTAGCTACCATGAACAGGGGGTTCCCCATGATAAGTACCTGCCAAACATTAGAGATAACATCATCAAAACCCTCCCATTTCATCCTATAATTAATTGAGTGGAATAGATACTTATTCTTTGTAATTACACTAAATAAGAGATAGAGAGAAGACCGTGGCAAGTAAGGTGGGAGAATGAGAGTCCAAAAATGGATGTGGGAAATAAAAAACCCAAGTATCACTGGTGGGGGGCATGATCTAGTCTACAAGCGATGCGACGCTCTTCCATTGGGAGTTTGTCCATGATAGGACACCCCTACAAGCTTGGAGCTCCAATAGTCATGTAATGATGTTGGACAAGTTGAATTATTGAACCACCTTATGGGAGATCTCAAGGCCTCCTACCTTCTCAATATTCTTTCTAACTGCATTGATCACCCTAAACTAGCCAATGCTTGATATGATAACATTGAGGTTGAAGAGCTCATCCCATAGGGATGCCTTTCTATTGGTCTTGGAATCCCTATAAATTGTCAAGATGATGATGGAGGCACCACCAACATCTAAGAAATCCACAATGATCATAGGTGGGGATGAACTAATGTGTAATATGCATCAAACATGTGGGTCCTAACCCAAACAAATGCATCCTTTACTGTTACTATTGTGATTGGACATAGACATACACCCAGATGAGAATCACTAGCTATGATTTTTTTGTGTGTGTTTTTAAGGTCCATTTTGGACTTAGAGAGGATACCCATCGACACTCTTTGCAATCTAAGGTGGTTAAGATGGCTCTCCTTTTCCTTTATTTAGTAACTCCCCTTATGTTCCACATGATGATAGATATGGAGTAAAAATTAGCAAGGGTTTGGGATAGTAACATTAGGCATGAGTAGGAACATGCCCTACCCATGTTTGCCAAAATGTACATTGTTCTAAAGAGTTGCACACCCACTCCAAAAGTTCTAGAACACCACTAGTTTGGGACCAATATATGGGGGAGGTAGAGATACCCATCTAAAGAAACCTCCTAGTTACACTATGGTGGCCACTGAGGGCTTTCCTCCTACAAGATGGGATGCAACTGCATCAGATCCACCCCATCTCTATTGTCCTCCACCTCGGGTCAGTGGGTTAGAAACCTGAAGGTGTAGTGGGACACCACACACTATTCTTTTTCCTTATTGGCCAATGGTTTATCCAGCTGATCGAGGAAAATTGAGACATTTTGAGTCCCAAATGGCTCACAATACTGACCCAAAGACAAACTTAGTGTAGGCGACCTTTTTTGACTTGACACATGTTGACTCACAGTATTATGAGTCGACTCATCCTAGGTGCTGCACTAGTTCGACGCAACCACCAATTTAGGCTAGATGGTTTCACTTTAGGGAGATTAATCTAGAGAATTGGAAAGATCTCAACCACAAGATTAGCATGTTCTAGCCCTATATTTGACAATCTATCATGATCTAGGGTGGAAGCCTCTCGACCATATATTTGTTTAGGGTAATCTCCATTCTTAGTGCCTCTTGACATGGCATCTCTGACGAGTGAGGTGGTGTGACCACTAGAGAAGAGTATCTAGGTGGTGATGGTAGTATCGATGATGAACTCTAACAATCATTTGACCTTTTGGGTGGTGGACACAAAGTGATGGGTGATTGTAATCTATCTTGTCCCTTATGGCATTTTGAATTTTGATGTTTGAATGCCACATGATGTCACTAAAACTTGTGTCTGAGCTCCATAATATCCTTGGCATATATCTCCTCTAAGATAAAATGAAAATGAGAAAGGTCATGGATAAAACTAATGTACTAATGACACCATAGAGGGATAGATTCATAAATGACAAGGATTAGTTGGCCATGGATGACACAATAATGCTTTGAGGAACTAGTCTCTATCATTTCCATCCAAACTTACAAGGTTCATTTGACTAAAGGATAATGTAAATGCTAATCTAGATCATTCAAGTCCATGTTTCTAAGCATGATTCTCCTTTACACTTAGTGTCAAGGGGTGGTATGTAATGTAGGGGAAGGGTATTTCTCCTCCTTTTACTTCGCATCCACCACTTAATATGCTCCTTGCTAAGTGCATATGAAGAAGCATGACCATCTACTTAGATCTTACACTTAGGGTTAGTGTAAGCAAAGGATGGGTGTGAAGGGAGGCACTAGCTAAGGATCTAAAGTTGGACTTAGAAGTTTTTGCTAGCATAACCTCTTGTTCCTTCTTTTCTCTATACTTTAAGTTTTTTAATATGTAAAGCACCATAACATGAGGTAAGAAGAGATAACACACAATATCATAGCAATTGGAAATGAAATCAAAGTATATATTTAAATATTTACCAACATGCTATCATATTTACATATTTTGCTCCCAAAAGGGAGATTAGCTACTAATGATACAAACAATAACAAAAAAAAAAGAAAGAAGAGAATTATAACTCCATGAAGGTTTGTGAAGACTTTTCCTTATTCACCTACAACTTTATCTAGGCTGAGCTCCTCCCTTCTCCAAGGTGGAATGACTTGGAAATGTGGAAAGGAATGGACAAACCCTAGAAGTTTTGGGGTGGAAGGAAATGGAAGAAAGGTGGTAGTTGAGAGTAGGTGATGGACTTGAATTCTATGGGGAACTAACCCTTTACCCCTAGCCTCCACTTTATATATATATATATATATATATATATATATATTTATAGGTCTAGGAAGCCTACAATTAGGTGGGTGTATAATGGTAAAACTAGTACTAGAACACTAGGGTTAGGTGTGTAGCATGACAATGGCAAGTAGAAAATACATGGTGGGAAGGGTAGGGAAAGACTTGGTAGATGGAGGCAACCATGATGGAGATGTAACAATGTTAGGGGAAAAATGGATGAATGGGGTAGGTCGATGTGGTGGCATGAGGGTGGGTTGAATGTGGTGAATACCATGGACATGGGGAGAAGGACGGAGGGAGATCATGCTAAGAAACACTATATTCTAGTGAGTAGCTACCATGAGTGGTGATGACCATGACCATTCTGAGCCTGGATTGCCACAACCGTTTTGCCTAGCACAATCATAGTGGTTGATTTGCTTCACTTCCTTCAAAAATTGATATTCCCCCATGATTTAAACTTGAGTAGCATTGTCATGGCTGAATACCGTGACCATTTTGAGGTTTTTTTTTCTTGGGAACTTGAACTTGGCCATCCATGGTGCTTTTTGCTCAATTCAACCCTTGTTCACTTGGGGTAGGTTGGGAGTTCTTCTGGCCTCAATTTGGACTCATCCATAGATTGGGAAGCTCGAAGATCAACCTTCTTCTCTCCTTCCATTATTAGTGATCAATGTTCCTAACAAACTTGCAAGGCATTCATAAGTTCATTTGATAACAAAACCATTTACTGGGGAATAAGCATGTATTTTGGAATAGCTTTATGTGAATATAAGGCAAAAAGATAGAATATTAAGACCCCATTAAGGGATCCATCAAATACCTACATATATAGACCCAAAAATGAAGCATGCAAATAATTATTTCACTCAAATTTAAACCATATTTCCATATCTATAAATTTAGTCGGGAACTAAATAAAGAGCATGGCCAAATCATGACAATTACCCATCGTTTATCAATATGGTTATGATAGACCTATACATCATAAGAAGGTCTTATCAATATAGTATATGAACTGAAAACATGAACCACTAATCCAATTGTATCAAATAAGGTTAACTGCTAAAAAAACCTTAAGGACAATATTCATGGTGGCAACTACACTGAACCATTAAAAAATGGATGAACTAGAATATTGCCAAACAAAATGAGAACTAGGGGACCTAATTGACCCCTAATTGGGTAAGATCAAGATAAAATGGCTATATAAGAAAATTGGTCATCAAATTAATAAAAAATGACTTAAACTTAATTTTTATCCATTGTATGCAACATTCATATGATTGACAGATCAAAATTTGTCTAATTTGGGCCAAAATTTAATAAATGCACACATAAATAATAAGACTATGGAGAAATATTTCCATTCACCCAAATTAATCTACATGACTATCTGATTCTTTAAGCACTTGTCCAAATATTAGACACATGAGACTCTAGTCCTAATGATAGTTGACCTACATCTGATTTTGATGTAACCACTGAATATAGACTATATGCATAAGAGGATAAATATCACGTAGAACATGAAAAATGTTTGATTGCACATGAAAATACTTATATGTTTAACAAATCTTACTACATGAACATGAGTATGTCAACCATTTAAGTCAAAACTTAGCATATGCTTAAATAACATGTCAAGTGAAATGAGATTATGAACACGTGGGACCTTATAGTCATTGTGAACTTAATAAAGACATACTTGCAGAAGTTGGCCACCAAATTTCACACTAATGATATACCATAAAATTTGTGGAGTAAAACACAAATAAACCAATGAAAATTTTGTGACAAAAATGAAGCATATATTTACTTTTTTCACCTAGTTTCATTCAAGCTTCCATATCTGTTAAATTGATAGGGAACTAATAAAGAGTATGATAAGAACATGATAGTTTCCACATTCAACATAAATATGGTAATCCCATACCTAGTATTAGATACACTTTTATCATTTATTTTATGTACCAAAAACATAAAACACCAATCCAACTGATCAACTGAGGCCAAATGCTAATAATAAACTTGGTCAATAATATCTATGGTGGTTGGTTAACAAAAATGACTGAACCAAAATTGTATTATAATAGTAGTAATAATAACTGCTTGAGCCAATTGATCCCTACTTGCGTAATATTTGATACAAAAGTGGCCAAATAATTAAGACAGTCTGGTTTAGTCAAATAATGATCTAAACCTAAAATATTATCCCACGACATGTGACATGATTATGATTGAAAAATGCAATTTGATTTGGTTTGGGCTATAATTGACGTTTATATAAGACATTAGCATATGGATACATGATACAAATACAACACCACTACATTCAATTACAATGGTTTAAGGAATAGGAAAATCAATTGGAAGGAAACATCTAGTGTGGTCAAGTATACACAATGTTGTTAACAAATGTAACACTATAAGCAATAAAATTCTATAACATCAAATTTGAATTAAGTTAACTGACATCTATATGAAATGAATAGAAGAAGCTACCCTCTCTAAACCTGTGCTATGACTTCTCTATAGGGAAAGTGACCCATGGCGGGTGGGGTCGATCGACCCCCTCCGACTTCTACCTCCAAAGAAGATGCCCGCAATGATTAGTTCTCCCCATCCCCTAATGTCACAGTGCCTGGGGACTGGGTACCCTCGGTCGTCGGGCCTCCTCCATCGATTTAGGGTGCCATCACTTCTGACCCAAAAGCCCCTTTCAAGCGAGGCAATGATTGTAGGACCTAGATGAGGTTCATTGAGCCCATCATGGTATGAATGGAGGACTACCATCACAACTCGACAATTTTATAGATCCTAGGCAGGAAATGCCACCCACAATAGCTTAGAGGATGGATGATCAAGAATTGGAGACTAGAGGGAAAACTAGAGCTTTTCACCCTAGATGGAGGATTGTTCCTAGCTTGATTTGCTTTTGAAGAGGACCTAATAAAGGCGACCCTGAGAGGACCATGGTTCTTTGATGATCAACTGGTGCTGATCCGCAAATGGAATCCAGAGGTAGATATGGGAAGGTTGGCATTCACCACTACCCCCATTTGGGTCTCTCTACTTGATGTCAGTGAAAATTAGATGCCTAGGGCTATGCAAGTTATTTCCCATGCTATCAGAGTTCCTAGAGCCATAGATAGATGCTCAAATGGTACTGTGATGGGATGTGCAAGGTTCTGTGTAGACATCTTGGCTGAGATAGAATCTCCACCTAAAGTGATGGTGGAACTGCCAAACATAGATGAATGGGAGGTGAGGGTGCAGTATAAAGCACTCTCAGATCGCTGCACAGACTGCAAAGTTTTTGGGCACGAAATAGGACAATGCCCAGGGGCTCACAAAGATATCCTCCTATCTACTCCCATCATCCCCGAGTAGCCGAGGGGGCGATTAAAGCACTCTTGGATCACTACACAGACTGCAAAGTTTTCGGGAACAAAATGAGACAATGCCTAGAGAATCACAAAGATATCCTTTTATCCCCTCCCATCATCCCCGAGTAGTTGAGGGGGGGGGCAAGAAGAATAGGGAAATCAAAACAATCTGGTCAGAGAAGTAAAAGCAAGGAGAAGATCATGGTTATGGACGATAAGGAACAACCCTCAGAGCACACTAACGAGGTGGTGATCATCGATGATGCTACCACCTCAACGGTACCGAGCACTGAACCAGTAGGGGAAGGAAAGGTGATTGAAGACATGCCTAATAGTAGGGAAGGCAACAACAGGGACAAAGCTACCATTAACAATGAAAATCCCTTCCCTGTGTTGGACTAAGTGGTTGACCAAGACATTGCTAATACAATGAACATTTGTAGGAGGAGTCTGAGGAATACGTGGAGATCCACTAAGAAGATGAATAAGAACAACTTCTTTGAGGAAGGGAGCGGGAACAAGAATCAATAATGTCAATCATCGCATGAAACGTGTGAGGGGCATCTCTAGCTAGAAGTCAGAGGGAAGTGAGGAAAGCCATTGGCAAGGAGAAACTAAACCTAGTTTTATGCTTAAAGAAAGGATTAGAAAATTGGTACAAGAGATAGTGACAACCTTTTCCCCCACATATGGAAAACTCTCTCTAATTTGGATCAAAAGGAAGGAGACAAAATTACCATAGGGTGGGATCCCTCTATCTGGGATATAGACCCAATACAGCTCATAGACCGGGTGTGCACAATAAGTTGTTGCAATAGGGGTAAATGTCTTATATCATTTCTGGTGTCTATGGAGAAAACTTGGAGAAAGAAAAGGAGAGTATGTGGAGGACCATCATAGAGACAACACAAGAGAAGGTGCCCTGGATGATCATAGGCAACTTTAACAATGTCATAAGATCCAGGGAGAAATATGGGGGCTTGAAGGTTCCTGATCAAGTAATGGTGACATTCAACAACACCATGGAGGCCTCTAGACTGATCAAACTAATCGTTACTAGAGGTAGGACTACTTGGTCCAACAAGAAACAATATGGTAGGAGGATTACTAGTGCCAACAACTAGGGGCTGGTAAATGAATCATTGCTGGATATATCACCCAATGTTGCTATCAAACTTGGGGCAAATTCATTGAGTGACCACTCATGGATGAAGATTGACCTCATAAAGAAAACCCTACCCCATGCCCCTTCAGATTTCTCAACTGGTGGTGTGATTGGGAAGGATTTAAAGACACAGTCAAGAACATCTAGAGCCAAGAAGTTCGAGGGAGCCCACTCTATGTCGCTTTAACCAAATTGCATATCACTAAGAAGGCTCTAATGAAATGGATCAAGGAGAAAGTTAATTTGAGAAACCTACTCTATGATGCTAAAGAAGATTATGAGAAAGCATCCCTAGAGGTTAGGCTCCACCCCCTTGACAAAGATAGTATCCTAAGAGAGTGGAAAACTAAAAGAAGACTAGTCCAGCTTAAGAAGGCTGAGGGAGTCTTTCTCTGGCAGAGAAACCGTCTAAATTGGATTAAAGATGGGGATTTCAGTACAAAAACCTACCACACAGCCATAAAGAAGAAAGTGATGCAAGATACCATACATGAGCTAATTAATGAAGAAGGAGAATTAGTTGAGGGTAGAGTGGCAGTGGATGAGCACACCATTACTCACTTCCAGCAACTCTACAATAGGACACATGAAGTGGGCAATATCAATAGTGATCTTTTGCCTAACAACAGAATAACCGATGAAATAGACACCATACTCTACAGACATGTAACTGAGTAGGAAGTCAAAGTGGATACTTTCTCCATTAACCCATCCAAGGCCCCTAGGCCCAATGGGTTTAATGGAAAATTATTCCAAACCATGTGGATGACCATCAAGGAGGACATTGTAAGAGCCATAAGACAGATTATGGAAGGCGACAACATGGTTAGGGCATATAACCATGTGTTTATCAAACTAATACCAAAAAGAAAGGACACCATGGAGATAACTGATTAAAGACCCATAGCTTTCCATGGGGTCTTATGTAAAATAATTTCTAAATTAATTGTAGGTCATCTGAAAGAAGTTATACCTACCATCATCTCAAAGGAAAAGAGCACCTTCATTCAAGGAAGATGCATCACAAACTTCACCCTCCTGGCCGCATAGTTCTTAACGGGTTTCAACATTCAATGAGTAAACACCAAGGCCAGCATGAAGATTGACCTCATTAAGGTGTGTGATCATGTCCAATGGCCAATGATGTTGAAGATAATGGAAGCATCATGATTCAGTCAATAATGGTTGGTCATCATCCAACAATGTGTCCAAATGACTTCATTTTCCATCCTCATAAATGGTGCCTCGGAGGGTCTTTTCACTTCTAGCAATAGATGGATATATGGCAATCCATTGTCTCATTTTCTATCCACCATAGCAATGGAAGGTCTCATGAGTATGCTACACAAAGCAGAAGAAAGAGGCAAGATCAAAACCTACAAAATGAATGGAACAAAAGGTGTTGTCCCACCTCATTTTTGCAGATGATGTTATGATTTTCTCAGTAGGCAACGCCAACAGACTTAAAGATAAGAAGGTGCTCATTAACTTTGGACAAATGACATGTCTCTACATCAACCAAATAAGATAATAAATCAACTGCTCTCAATCGTGTGACAACAGAAGGGGGAGGATGAAAAATGCTGTGGGTATGAACATCGAGGTCTTACCTAAAAAATACCTAGGTTCCCCTATTGCTGGGAATAGAGGCACATCTAAGGACTTTGGTATGTGCCTTGATATCTTAAGAGCTAAGGTGGATAGTTGGAGTGACATCAAGATGTCATTGGAGAGCATACTAGTTTTGGTTAGATCAGTGCTACAAAGCATGATCAGATTCAGGGGGGATGTATGCAAGGTACCTAATTTGGTTGTAGGGTAAATGAAAGCCATCATCGCCAACTTCATTTGTGGAGTACGACATCACAATGTTTCCTAGGATACAATGAAAAAAACCTATGAGCATGGAAGATTGAATGTTAAACACCCCATGAGCATCATCATGGCTTGTAGAATGAAGAGTATGGACAGATTGCTGAGGGATAAAAGAAACATCTGGTTAGAGTGGATGGCAACTAGATATGGGATGACATCATCCATTGGGAATCATCACTCACAAACATGGAAAAACATCTACAAATGTTGGGAGGAAGTATATCCACTCTATAGTGTTGAAATGAATGATGTATATGAGTTGAGAAATCAACAAACCACACCATGGACCAACATTGATAGTCTGGGTACTGTCATGGTACAAGATCCTCTGGGGCCCTTGCCATATCCCAAAATGGAGCACTACTACCTACAGAACCCTACTGAACAAACTACCCACTAAAGACATGTTATCTAGTTGGGGACTCCAGGTAGACAGACGCTGCTGCCTGTGCATCAATAGCAATGAAGACAATGAGCACCTATTTATGGGATACTCCTTTTCTAGATACATTTTAGAGGTGATCAGATTGAAACACGATTGGGGCTCTTGCTAGTTATACAACCTCAATGAGATAATCGGTTGGATCAAAGACAATAATACACTGGATAAGTGTAACATGGTTTTTGCGGGTATGTGTCTCACTCTTTTCTGTTACTCAATTTGGGAAGAGAGAAATTAAAAGGATACATGGTAGGATCAATAATACCGAATCTGCTATTGTATAGAAGATTAGCAGAGGCATTAGGATCATTTTTAAAGCCAGAAATGGCTTAGAGAAGGGCTTCAATGCCTAGAAAAAAACATACTGGGGAATTTTGTAGAGTTACACCCATGTAGCCTTGTTTTTATACCTTTGTCTTGTATTGTATAGCCAAGCTATATCCTTTTTTTTGCAATACAAATTTACCTATTTCCAAAGAAATGCACATAAGATATCATTTAAAAAATATTAGTGTTAAACAATTCAATAACCAGGATGCATAATTGCAATAAGAACACATAGATTTTAAATAACAACCCAACCAAGGATAGGCAAAAACCCATTCTTGGATATGATTTCAAAATATATAACCAAGAAGATATTAGTATTAACTACCTCCACAAAACTAGAACATCTTAGACGTGTTTGATGGAATTCGTCTGGTTGAATGTATGAAAAATTTGAAAATTCTAGAGAAACTAAGATAAACATCTAAGCCAGCACCATTTAATACAATCAGAATAGTTGAATAAATGAAGAAAATTAATGGAAAGACATCAATCCAATATGGTCAAAACTACTTATAAGTATGTATAACTATAAGAAAACAAGCAATTCCACCTATAACACTATGAGACATTATATTTTGAAATAGGTCATTTAACACCATATGGAAATGGATACAATCGAACGTCTGAAAAGATAAAAAGTAATGTAATAGGGTTCAAAGACGAATAACATGTATGCAAATATTTCAACTAGAATATACAACTTTATCAATTGCAATCAAATCGTGGACACATCATAACCCAATTACTTTACATTTTTTCTTGGTATCTAACCAAGAAGGAAATAGTGATAAACAACTAACCAATTTTGGAATATGATAAATATATTGTCTGTAGTTGGACTATTTGAACGAATGTCTAGGATGAAAATGCCCCAAAACTAAGGCAAATAACCAATCCAATATCCATACATGCATTTAAATAGAAGAATAAACAATAAAATAATTTGGAGAACAACAATCTAATGGGGATCAAACATGGACATTATTGTTTACAAATTTTACCGAACAAGGAAGTCCACATAAAACCCTATGAAATCACATCTGAAAGAATTCAATTGACATAAATATGAAATGGATTAATAGTGATCATATAAAAAGAAAAAGCATTCGATAGAAAAAATAATTAAATGGAAAGGATACCTATATTGCAATAGGAGTACAAAAATCTAGCAATTGTGGTCACATCAAGGACTAGGCATATCAAATTATGTTACATTTTTTTTTCCATATATATGTACATATATATATGTATATATATAGGCCACTCATTCGTTGCTCGTGCAGGTAACTAAGGTTAGTTACCCGTGCATCTGTATTGTAATAGGAAGGCACATATTTGTAATGAGACAGACAACACTGTAATGAGATGACTAAAATTGTAATACAAAGACTCGTTTTGTAATACTACATAAACTATTGTTATAAATGTCACTTTTACTATATTCAGAGACAGAATACAAATTTCATGCTGTATTTACAAGTTGAGTCTTTGCATTAAAATTTTAGTTGTCTCATTATATTTAGGTGTCTTCCTATTACAAAACAAATCCACATGGAATGATAATTACTTACCCGCACGGGCAGTGAACACACACACACACACAGATATATATATATATATATATATGGTTAAAGGAATTGTGTAGCCAATGGTTGGATTTTGTTAACATGCTTCAAATGTGCCATTTTAATGGTCGATACACATAAGTTATATGTACTAGCTGGTACACACTTCCTAAACTCTCTCTCTCTCTCTCTCTCTGTATATATATATATATATATATATATATATATATATATATATATATATATATATATATATATATATATATATATATATATATATATATATATATATATATATATATATATATATATATATATATATATATATATATATATATATATATATATATATATATATATATATATATGGTGTATCTTCGCTACCCATGCGGGTAACTAAGATTCGCTACCCGTGCATTAGTTTTATAATAGGAAGGCATGCATTTGTAATGAGACGGTCCAAATTGTAATAGACACACTCATTTTATAAATACAACGTGATGTTTGTATTCTTCGTTTGGAAACTTTAAAATGTATATTTATGACTGTAACAATGTTGTAATACAAATGTATGCCTTCCTATTACAATTTGGACTGTCTCATTATAAATGTATGCCTTCCTATTACAAAACTGATGCATGGGTAGTGAATCTTAGTTACCCGCATGGGTAGTAAAGATATACCCATATATATACATTATATATATATATATATATATATATATATATATATATATATATATATATATATATATATATATATATATATATAGGGTATATCTTTGCTACCCGTGCGGGTAACTAAGATTCGCTACCCGTGCATCAGTTTTGTAATGGGAAGGTATGCATTTGTAATGAGACAATCCAAATTTGTAATGAGACGACTGAAATTGTAATACAAAGACTTGTTTTGTATTATAACACTGTTACAGTAATAAATATATATTTATTACTGTAACAATGCTGTAATACAAAACGAGTTTTTGTATTACAATTTCAGTTGTCTCATTACCAATTTGGTTGTCTCATTACATATATGTGTCATCCCATTACAAAATTGATGCAGAGTAGCGAATCTTAGTTACCTGCACGGGTAGTGAAGATATACCCATATATATATATTTATATTTATATATACCTCAGTATGCGCATCAATCACTAGGTGCGATAGTCCTCTTTTCACACCGAATCATTGTTGAAGGAAAACAATGGATGAAAAGGAAGGTGTGTGTAATGAGCCCGACACTTGATCATTTCATTTGTTGCCTAACATAACTGCCTTGTTGAACTCCACTCAGACTAAATAAATGACTTAGGGGACTAGACATGTAGCACTAGATGTCAGGAAAAACTCGACTGCCAAAGTAGCACGTGATGGATGTCTTTCTGGTCAAATCATTGTGGCATTTTTTGATCCTTTTAGCCGATTGAGTAATGGGTTGATGAAGAAAAGAATAGGTCTCCATAAAAAATAAAGGGAACAAGATCCGTCCCTAAGGGGTTTCTATGAGATTGTACGATTTGTTTGGCTTTATTAAGGCTTATGTGCAATGTCTGAAGACTATGAAGAGGCTCCACCACCACACTATCAGTGCCCTTGCCTCTTCTAGTTTTTCCTTCACCTAAGACGTCTTCTATTCCTAGGTACTCCGTATACCAAAAGAAATGATTAAAATCGAGTGAAGAATGTACAAGTAGGCTACTAGTCATTTTAATCTTCATTTTTATTTCTAAGGTAAGGTCACAAAATTTGGTTTTCAACTTTTGATTCCTAAGATTTGGTATTCTTCTTTTTGTGTTGGGAATTTGATTCCATGTTTTGTTGGGCATTTAAATACAAAAAGGGGGAGGAAGGATCATTTCTATTCTTAGATTGTGGATCTGCATTTGTAGTACGAGTTTATGATGAGGTTGGTGAGGGAGCATCCGTTTGATTTGCATTGGTAGGGCATGGACAGTTTTCTAAAGATTTCTATCTCTCAACTAGATGTTGGTCCAACCTAGTATTAGGATCCCCTATCCCGCCATTGTCTTTCTCCTATGGTTCCTATGCCGCCACATTTCTTGGTTCTTTTCTTTTATTGGTTCAACTCAAAATCGATACCAGAAAGTGGATAAGATGGCTATAATCTAGCTCACTCAAGAATGCAATGACAATGGTCTGTCAGCAAGCTTGTTTTGATCGCTAGACACAGTACACTAGAATCTTGAAACACCACTACTAATGCTACTGTGCTAGCCGACATTGTGGCAAGGAACCACCCTAGAATAAGAAAAGAATCAAAAAAGGGACTGGGGTGTCGAGTGGGGGAGGAGGGGTTTCCACTTTCTTCAACAAAGAAACAGGCAACTTGTGGCTGACCTTTCCATTTGAAAATCTTATTCTCTTGCATGCTGGAAAAAAGGAGATTCTATTGCTATATGTCATGGTTCCATGGTACCATGATCCTTCCCTCAAGCCCATATACATATATATATATATATATATATATAATTTCTTGCTATATATACTTGTTTACAGATCTAGCCACATGAAGGCACATCATCCTATACACCTACTCCCCTAACATTCTTCATAGTCGAGATTGTTGGAAGATCATAGAGAACCATACATTTCAGTTTGTAGCCTTCATCGACCCTCAAAAACTTAATCTAATTCATCATTTCCACTCTTGAGGCCATTTCTACTACATCCCCTATTGGGTTTTTGACCCAAGAGGCTAGGAGAGAAATTGATTATATAAGAGAAAGTATTGAGACACTTGAATCATCCATTTCGTGCCACTTCTAGGATCCTCTTGATCCATGTTCAGCCATGATCAAGAGGAAGGAACATGTGATTCATGAGTTGATGGAGATTCAGGCTGACTATAGACACATCCTAGATGTTGGTGAGTCATCCTTCACTAATACACCCTAGTATATATAGAAGATCCACATGTTCATGTTTTTATCTATCAAGCCCGATCCATTAGTCTCAATGAGAAATTCATTTTGGTTTCTTACTTAGGTCCTCCATTAAACTCACTTAGAGTTTTTTAATAAAGATTCTCCTACCCAAGAGAAACCTTAATTCCACTCATTTGATACACTACAATTACTAGTGGAATATGCCCTTACATAGGGGCAGATGATGAAGATCATCATGCACCCCAGGACAATAGGGAATCCATGTATCAAACTACATATCAATTTGAGGACTCACTTGATTGGTACAATTTGTTTTGTTTGCCAACCTAGAGTGATAATCCACATGTTGACGATTGTTGATTTTTTATTGGCATAACATATACCTTGGATTGGATCAATTTACTTATTGATGATGATGATTAATCATCATGAGGAGGAGATGATATAGAGCAGGGCATCAAATGACTTCACACAACTCTAACCTCACTTAATCCCCCATGAAAGGTGATAGCAATATAAGGGAATCAATTTTGACAAATTATAAAAATATGGTTGCAACACATGAGGGCATCCTACCCCCTCACTCAGTTACAAGCTTGAGGTGAAGGATTTGCAACGTCACTCACCTAGGACTACCCAATGCATGGAAGATGATTGAATGACCCAAATTCACCTTGGGTATACACCAAGACATCCTATCTTAAATTCAAAGAAGGACTGTAGAGATTGTAGTGTTAGATTTGACACATCTTCCCTCCATTAGATCCTGTACATAATAAATTCTCTTATGCATATCCATACCTTAGAGGGTACTCCAAGGATTCCATACCTACAAATTCACTTTAGTATATCTTTGGTTCATACTAATATGAAGATATAGTCACCAAGTCCTTGAATTTTATCAATCCATTTAAGACTCATCAAGGTCCACCACTCTATTTATTCTAGTCATATGTGTAAGGCCTAGTTGGTAAGACATAGTGGCATGTTCCCAAACATAGTATTTGGGATGCACGTTTTAGTGTTGTTGGAAGACCCCATCACCGTCTCTTAACCCAATCTTCCTTTAATTTCCGTAAGAAAAATTTCCGTTTAGTTTTCTTACTTATTAATTTTATTGTTCAAGTTTTGCATTCTTGCATCGTTCTAGATCATAGAGAGATTTATTCTTTTGATTTTTTCCACCACACTATGCCTTTTCTTTTTCACCATGTTCTAGTATATGTCTCTACCCCTCTACTTCTGCATGATTATACTTAATTCATTTTTTGGTGCAAAATTTAGGTGGCATGCCACTCCACCATAATTTGGATATACAACCCAAGCTTGGGGTTGCTTCCAAGGAACTGTTTACACTTTCCACATTGGGGAAATTATGTTTTCATTTTCTTTAGAAATCAATTAAAGTGGGGAGTGGACCACACATAGATCAATCATAACTACAACACATGCCATCCCTACTATCCTAAGTTTAGGATTTTGTCAAGGACAAGCAAAATTTTAAGCTTGGATGGTAGAGAAGCTTATCCTTCTTTCTTTTTCCTCTTTCATGCATGGATCATCCATGTTTACATTCTTGAATTTTACCTTGTTAGCATTTAGTGAAAAAACTTTCAAAAATATCATCACATTATACATTCTCATCATGGCTCCTTTCCTACTTTCTAGAACTATGTTTCATAATTTTTAGTTTTTGTAGGTATGAATATGATGGTATGGATGCCACGTATAATGCTCATAAAATTATTAGATCACACCATCATCATTATATTTCTTGACCTTCATTTTTTTACATCTCATTCACTCATTTCTTCAAGTCTGGTGATGTAACATCCCATATTTTGAGGCCTCAGATAAAATGATCTTAAAAAGAATGATTGGACTACTCATTTCACCAAGGTGAATCATCTTTTTAGAGATCTCATCAATAAGAAATCTATGCTTAAGAATGTTCAACCCAGAGTAATACTAGAATGGATGACCTGAGGATACATTGATACCGAGCTATGTGTAGGTGAGTACAAAGGTTGCAGATGAGTCTAGTAATGATCTATGGAGACAATTGTCATTCAAAACTCTACTAGATTCTTCAGCACTGGGCCTGGGCGTTTCAAATGGTATCAAAGCTATCTCCCCTTTGTTAGGTGGGGTCTACATGGACATTTGATGTACCAATCTTAAGTTGTGCGATCCATGCATGTTGGGAGGGTTATCCTAGTTGATGGAGTTAGTGTAAATGAGTCAACTAGGATAAACATTTATGATTAAGCATGCTCAACCCAGATTAGTACTAATATGGGTGACCTATGGGGAATTTGAACTCAGGATACACAATGACTTTTGAGTTCAATCAAGTTTGATTGCTTACTGTAATGGTCTTTGTGCCTTTCCACATCACATTCAGTCAAAAAGAAAAATTTAAAGTATGCAAAAGAGGATTGTCTTCCAAAGTCCCCAAAAGCACTTTGAAAATATGTAAGATTGTAAGATCACTAAAAATAACAAAAACCCAAACCCAATGAATTTGAATGTACTTTTAAAAGCCTTGAGAGTGAATAAAAATATGAGCAATTTATTTTTATTTTTAGGAGAGTTGAATGTGATGCCCACCAGGTGTACATATAAAATACTAAAAATAATTTACTACACCATTGTATTTGTCACATTTTTGTATTCATAACTATCAAAATTCTATTTTTGTCCAAATATAGTTTTCACTTCTCAAACCCTAATTAGTAAAAATAAAATCATGTTAAGAGTTTCTAATTAGGTTTAAAATATTATAATTAAACTATCATCATGAATAAATATGGAACAATAATTACTCTAGTTAAGCATGTAATCAATCAAACAAATCCTAGTTGACAAACATGAAAATGATACATTACGGTATACACGTAACCTCTACCTTCAATGATGAATCTAAATGTTGGGGTTGATGGAACCAAAATAATGATGAAGATGTATGATGGGAACATGAGTTGAAGGAAATTTTATTTCATAATGAAGTATTTGAATCTTATATTGATATAGTTGTCTTTTATAAGTCATCTCAAGAAATTTATATTTCTTAAACTTGAGATTTAAATATTTTGTAGCATACCATTGCAATTGAATGACCGTGTCTTGATTATTTTTTTTAAATTGGCAATTCATTCATCCTGTCACCTAGGTTCGAACTCACGACCTCTTGGTCTTATAACATCACTTCTACCACTAGGGTGCCACTTCATTGGCAATAGTAAATGTGTTCACACAGGATTGAACCTGCGACCAATAAATCCTCTTACATACAGGCCACCACTGAGCTACAAGAAACTTGATCAAAATTTGTCTTGACTGTCAATGCAAGAAGATGATGATTAAAAAATTTGTTGGAACCAAAACATGTTTCATAAAATGTAGGAGTTGAGAAACTCTTTTAATAAACAATATGTTGCCACTCTTAACTAGAAAGTTTTACTTCTAATATTGTAAATTTTTTTACATTTAGATCGCACCTATGTGAGCATTATGGTTCATTTATGGAATGAAATGAAGTTTTTGTCTTTGAGTTACATATGTTGTGTGCGTGATTTGGGTCACTAATGGTCGTTCACAAAAAGATACCTTTAATAATGTCTACAAAGATAGTGGGATATGCATTAGTGTGTTAACCTGTGTAAAATTCCTAAAACTCTAGGTACAAGAAGTAGACTACAAGGGAATACATAAAACCATTCAAAGACATGAAAGTAAAAGTGAAAGTGAAATCCCCAGTGATTCTCTAATGATGATTTTTCTTCCTTGTTGGAAACAAAATCACGTGAAGTGTTTTAAAAGAGCAATGCAGATATATGCACTCTTACAAGTTTTTTCGTTAGTGAGTTGAAGTCTAGAGTTGATCTCTCTACATTATAATAGGAGGGGAAGGTTGAAGTGAGCCGTGAGACTAGAGGAAGAATCCTAGAATCTCACTAATAGGGGATAGAGGAAGGGGAGTCAATTTTTCATTTTGCGTTGGTAATTTCAATAAGTTGGATTTTGCTTCTTGATGGTAGGCATAATGGTTTCCCTTTTAGACATTCTCTCTAGTAAGAATCAATTTTGGTATGGATAAACACACCCCTCATATTCATCTTCAATAAGATCAAAAGCATCATGGCTATTGTGGCCACACTCTATCATGGAGGGGGTTGAAAGTTGTGGATGTGGCAAATATCACTTCCTTAGCCACTATTAGAAGGGTCAACATTTTTAATGAAATGAACTATATCCTTGGATAAGCTAGATGAGGAGAAGTACAATGATTACTATACAACCACGAGTAATATAAAGGAGACATGTCTAAGGTATGGCACAATATCATTAGGATGTGGAGTAACATATATACAAAGTACTATCAGAATGACAATATGAAATGGTAATGGGTGAATGTTAAGATCCAAGATTGGGTCATCTCAACCACTTGCCTCAAAGTTCCTTGGGACCATTTCATATGGAACATTCCAATGTGCATGTAGACTTTCTACGCTTACCATACTAATCTAGGGAAGCTTCCTACTTTTGACAAAATGAGAAAATGGGGATAATGCTATATAATGTATGTTGGGAACTTGGGATAAAGAGAGGCATTCTCTCCCCCTCTCCCACGCCCGTGACTGAGGTATGTTGTGTAAGAAGGATGTGGAGAACAATAATCATCTGAATTCTATTTCAACCTTGCTAAGTATTTGTAGAGTAGGATGGCTCTTAAATGAATTTGGGATGGGTCTCCTCCTAAAAAGCATAATCATATAGTCAGTTAGATGCACTCAATGAGCAAATGCAAATTGGGTTTGAAGTGTTCTGTTGGGGTTTGCCTTTTGACCATTTGCTATCATATTTGGTAGGAAAGCAAGGGTCAGTTTCATCAGATATGTGAGAATGAAGCTCTCATACCGATCAAATTTTTTTTTTATAGATATTATCATTTGATTGTACAAGGCTAAACTCAAACTTGTCTTGGGTACTCAACTATAGAACTTAAAGCACTGGGTTTTGTAGCGTAACCAATTTTTACATCATAATCAGCTTTGTCTAGGTTTTTGAGTCCCCCCTTATTTTTTTCTTTCATTTACTTTGTCTTTGAGCTAGTAATGTTTTACTTTAATATAAATAAAATCATCATCCATGTATAGAAATCTCGAGATTGTAAGCCGTTGGATCCAAATAGACAATTACTATTTAAACTATAAGTTTTTAATATGGACCTATGTAGATGTCGTGGTCGGATCTAGGGAACTCTAGCCCCTCCTCTCTCCAAAATATCCATAGAATACAAATAAGCATGAAATAAAATAATAAAGAACAAGTATATGTATGTCTTATTTCAATACTAAGCACAAATGATATTTTGGCTGAATTGGTACTAGTTTGTTGCTTGCATCTAGACGACCTAGGTTCAATTCCTTGTAAGTATATACCTTTATCATTAAAAAAAGTAACGAGTGTATAGCTATAGGGCTTGAGGTCCAGTCCAATAAAATGTTATTAGCATAAAAAGAGAGATATAGATTCTTTCTTCTGGGATGTGACAAGAAGATAAATAAAGAAAAAAGAGAAAATAAAAAGGAAATGAAGACACTTAAAACTTCTTTTGTGTTGTTTATTGCTGTGTCAGTTTAAAGTACATGGTTACTAGAACATATTGCAGTCACATATTAGGGTTCTCTCTATGTTGATATTCTCATTATTTTCATGTGATTATAATTTCTGTGTTTTGAGACCAAAAGTTGTTAGAAACAGATATATTATCATTCTATATAGTTCTTTTATGTTAATCTTTGACTTATCTTCCACACACTGCGAGGGCTTTCCAGGTTGAATTCTGATTTTTTTAATTTACATTACTTTTATCATTTATTTTTGTTCTCTCATTGGTTTCGATTGCTGTGTTTATTTAGGGCTATGAGTATTCTGGTTTGAGTTGGTCCGAATCAGGTTCAAATACAAGTTACGATTCAGATGATACAGAACTTTTAATTGTTAATTATTTTACAATGTCAATTTATTGTATTTGGTTGATAAAAATATTAACGACATAAAGAAACTTTTATACCAATGTGATGACAATAATATATAAAAATTCACAAATATATTGACGAATTAGGCCAACATTGTAAAAGAAATCACAATATACTAGGTGAATTCCCAGTCCAAATCCGGGTGAAGACTTACAAAATGAGTTATTATGTTAGATACAAGTTTTAAATTTAAATATGTTGAAATAAACTTGTTCTGGGTGAAGAATCTTGATTCCAAATTCCGTACTAGTTGGCCATTAGCCATGTTAGATTAACACGTCTCATCACTGCTGCACCATGTGATATATAGGTGCATACATATTGTCCATAAGATAACACAATGAGCGTAAAAAAGGTGACTTGTTAGCTGTACGAGTGATTCACATTTAGGAAGTGACTAGAAAATGGATAGTATGTGATTTAATTGTCATTAACATCTTTTTATTGTCCAAACTCAATGTTACCATGTTTACTCTTTTAGTGTCCAGCATATATTATGAACTAGAGGACCGTCATTAGTTGAATTAACGTGTTATGAGTTTGAAGTTAACATGTCCCTGGATTTTACCCATTTATCTGAATAAATACTAATGGATATCCCTCACAACTCAATTATTTGTTGTTTTTTTAATCAAAACCCGACATGATTATATTGAGAAAAAAATATTTATTGAGTTTTGTAAAAGACTTCGTAACATTTTCATACATAAAAATATATATAATTTACGCTTTTATTGATATCAATGGTACGCTTCTTTTGTTGATGCTAATTGTTTTGGATGTGAAGTATGATCTAAACATGAAATGAATTAAAATAGACACATAATTCTTGCTAGGTATATACCACTTCAGTTAAGCAAAAAGACCTTAATCATTGAGTATCTACTTTGATAATGACTCATCAAAACTAGATTTTCCCGATTATAACTTACTGACCGTCATTGATAGCCATCAAGACTCTAAATTTAATATTATGGCTCAAAATATTATTTTGTCAACAACTCTTAAACATCCCAATGCGCAACCCCCTCGTCGCGAATGCAGCGCACCCTAATAAAGCAAGTACGACCCATGTGTCTTCCAGATCTCTCGTTTCTTTCTCCATTTCAAATCAAAGTCAACTGCTGTCGCAATTTCCGGCATTCATACGTCTGGATGTAGAACCCCCGCTGTATGAATATGGATGTTTTTGTTTGATAAAAAGTCCATGCTTAATTAATACCTCTTGCAAGCATCCGGTGGCAAAGGGTTTCATCAAGGGCACACTAACACTGGTGAGGGCCTACATCCGGGTGATGATAAGCAAAATGAAAAGCTGAAAGGAAAACAGAATGAAATAGTATTTGTGGGGGAGGCACCCCTTGACAGTGGGCCTCAACATCATGATGAGGTAAAAATAGAAATGACACCAAGTATGTTGTGTTCATATCACTAAGATAGTCCAACGTTAAATCAAAATCCTATGTCATCTACTATGATGCCTTCCAATGAGTAACACCCTCCACCGTGGTGTCTCCAAATATGTTGACTTGGTCTTCTTCAGCTCCTAGCACCGGTGTTGATGTGGAAGTCAGTCCTGCAATGCAAATTTATATATAATGAATGTTCAATGTTAGTAAGAAGTAAGTGGGTAGGTCGGGAGGTATTGTTGAATTTTTTGTTATTTCTCTCTAGCCAGATGTGCCAGAAGGTGTTTATAATCATGTCTGCGGGGGATATCGTATATGTTGAGGTAGTGGTGTTATGCTAGTGATGCCTTTTGGTAGGAAGAGGTTGTTTGTGGTAGTATGTGGTGGGAAGAATTTATGTAGGAAGTATAGTGTGGTAGGGCAGCTGATGAAGAGATGCTGCGTAGTTTCTTCGGATGTATGACAGATGTAGCATCTGGTAGGTCCCCTGAAAACCTCTAATGGTTATGTGATGGTATGTGGGGATTCTGTTGTTTGAGAGAAGTTAGTAGAAGATGTTGAATTTTTGCGGCCATTTTTCCTTCCATATGCTTTTCATCTCTGATATGTGTCCTCTATAGGATAAGTGCAAATAGACATCTTTGGGGGAATATACCTGCCCCCAGGTCCAAGATATTCGACTATTGGTGTTGAATTCCAATTAATGCATGATGTCTAGCAGTGTATTGTCTCTTAAGTGGTTTTTGAGATAGATTTTGAGAGAGTTTTGCCTATAGCTGGTAAAGAGTTGAAGAGCTTTAGTTGTATTGAGATTTTTTAATGATGGCGGGATATGCAGTTGGTGGTTCATGTTTTGGATGGTGTTATAATGGAATCATAGATCTACTCAGAAGTTTAAAAGGCGTGTTGGGGGAATAGATGAGACGGGTGATGATGTCCAAGTTTTTGTTAATAAACTTCCAAAGTAGCGAATATGGATCTTTAAGTTACACCATCCAGTTGTACCTAAAACTTCGGCCAATTATGATATACAAGGCTCAGCTAATTTTGTGGATCCTGCCGAAGGTTCTGGGACGAGCATAACAGAGCCACCACGTGAACAAAAATAGAAACTTTGAGAATACGAGAGGCTGGCTTTCATAGGTTGAACCAATGTTTTCAGAACCGAACCGGTGGTCGGACCGGTACTGACTCAGACCGGATTGAGTCGGGTTCAACCGGAGTGGTTGAACCCGTTAGACCGGAAATGATGTCAGCATGACATAAAAAAATATTTGAACCGAAAAAACCAAACCGGTCACCATGATAAAAGGCAATTAGCGGTCGGACCGGTCAAACCGGTTGAACTGCACAAGTTATATATATATATATATATATATATATATAGTTTGTGTATATATACACACACACATATATATATATATATATATATATATATTTAAATATATATACATTGTATATATATGTATATATATATATATATATATATATATATATACATATATATATACATTATATATATGTATGTATATAAATATATATGTATACATATATATTATTATGTAGATATACACATACATTCACACATACATATATATATGCATATATACAAATATATATATATATATATATATATATATATATATATATATATATATATATATATATATGCATTCTACCTTATATGTATATTTTCTATATAAATAAATACATACATACATATATATACCATATGTATATACATATATGTAAATTTCTATATGTATTCTACCTTCTGTTTTTTCTTCTCTTTGAACCACCGGTATACATATATATTATTATGTAGATATACACATACATTCAGACATACATATATATATATATATGCATATATATATAAATATACTTATATTTGTACATATATATATATATGTATTCTACCTTATATGTATATTTTCTATATAAATAAATACATACATACATATATATACCATATATATATACATATATGTAAATTCCTATATGTATTCTACCTTCTGTTTTTTCTTCTCAATCCGGTTCGGTCCGACCGACTGGTTGGACCGGTTGGACCGTATTTCTAACCGGTTGGACCGGAAAATGACACATTACCGGTTTTTTAGGCTTCCGGACCGATCAGCTACCGGTTCACTGTCTGACCGGTCGGACCGGCCGGTCCGGTTCGGTTTTAAAAACACTGGGTTGAACCAGTCACCATTGGCTGCATCTAGAATGCTTGACCAGGAAGGCATGCGCCTCCGGCTTTTTACTCGTTTTTTTTAATGATAATCGTACGGACTAATAGCAGGAACGCAAGAAGTCTGTAGGACAATAGTTCAAGATATGGTGAAATAAAGAGCCCACGATAGTTCAATATACGAAACAAAAATTAGGGATAAGAATTAATTTGGGGGTTGGGGGGGGGTGTGAAACACCCTTATAATAAGTCCCCTAAGGTAGAGGGTTGAGCTCCACATGTAACTCCGTAAAAAGTAAGTTATGTCATAACTAATTATGGAGTGTGGAACTCTGAGATAGCCGGTGTTGTACCTTCTTAGGGAAGAAGGTACGATGACCCAGCAGGGGTGTCTTGATGAAGACTTTGCATGGGACGTCTCTTGGTAGGTGTAATCTTGACGACCAAACTTGTAATAAGTAATGCAATTATAGACAGATATATAATTAGTTCAGACGAAATATTAGAAAAAATATTCTAATGTATATGTTATAAAAATAATGTGGTTTTGTTTCATCCGAATTTTCCGTAAACAAAGGTCCATGATATTTTTTTAAGCACACTAGTTGCCGATGAACGTGCCAAGGTGGAGGTGCTGATGCCAATGCCGTCATTAAGTCTATTATTGACCTTCCAGATGATATGGAAGTGTTGCCTGAGCATAGTAGTAAACTCACAAGTGAAGAATGTATGGGTGGGGTGGGGGGTCTTTATTGTCGTTCCAACGGAGCAAAATAAACTAGCCCATGAATGGATCTTATAAAAGGTTATGACCTATAAGAAGTTTACTTAAGTAGAGGCGCCAAATAAAAAGAAAGATACCAGGTCTACCATTAATTTTCCAGAAAGATTCTTTAAAGATGTAGTGGAACTATGGAAAGAAAGGCTTTTATAAGCATTTGAAATGGTGTTATCATCACCCCATAACTAAGTGAGACGTGAAAAAATTTGCCGAGTACTAATGGAGGTGATGAACACTTGTCAGATGCTGGTTCAACCGGTAAGGATTGTCGATTTGTCACCCACAGGTTGCTAGATCAGTTGCATGGAACATTTGGAAAAAATAGGAGAGATTTACAACATCATCTAAAGGCTCGGCTTCACATGTGTCATGGCAGCGTTGGACCTCTCCCTCATGCTCTTGATAATAATAATTTAAAAAAAATATCGCTGACGTGTGTATCGAAGAAGGATAGAGAGAGATTGTGTTGTAGAAACCTATTGAAACAATTTGATCTTTTACTAAGGAGTAGACATGAAATATTTTTAACCGGTAATGTTTGATTCTGGTAAGCAGAATGTGTCAAAGAAGATAAAGTAAAGTCATCAAATTAGTAATATGACAAGAAAGATAGGGGTTAAGAATCATGAATGGGAATTGGTCGGGTTTTCCTGAACCCAAGCCAAACCCTACTCGACCCACCTTTCGTAGACCCAAGCCAAAACCGAACCCATACTTTATGGCCAATGGTAAAAAATTCTCCTTTAGCCCAAGTCTCATCTGACCCAACCTGAGCCTCACCTGACCCGACCCATATTGGCAATTTGCTATTGTATGAAGTACACTACTCCATTTCATACAAATACTTCATACTAATAAGAACACTAAAAACATTACTATGAAAAAGAAGAACAAAATGTATTCGTTGTAATTAAATGATGTACGAATGCTCCACTTAAACAAACATGATTTAAACTAAAGCAATATTCAAAGAAAATGATACTAAAATATGATTCACTATTGTACAAAGTACATTTCTATATAAAGTACATTATTGAGTAGAATGTGATAGTTTACAACTTGCATTTCTCTCTACCTTACATGTCTTTTTCAGAACACCAAACCTATAGTAAAAAACCAAAACTGACATGAGTTTGATCATGGAACAATAGAAACTAACATCACATGTTGATCATATTGACACATTGACAAATAGAAATTAATAAAACAAGTTGACAAAAACCCCCACATCAACAACTAAACTAACTTCACATGTTGATCATAGAAACATAAAAAAATGGCATTTTTTTTAAACTCAAAAAATGGCAATTCATTAAGATATATGAGCATGGAACAAACAACAACTTAATCAACTCCCTCAAAGTACTTTCCAAAGAGTAAGTCAACTTTAAAACTAATTTTCAATGAGATTACAAGCTGCCAAATATCCAAGTTTCTAATCAACGAGAAGCCATATCATAATTTAGTAACCCTATAGTTCAAGTAGGATAGGCATAGTCATGTTACAACAGACAAAGAAATATTAGTAATAGGGAGAAGTTACCCAAAAGAAAGTAAGCAAAGAGAGATGTAAGTATCAACTATGCACACCACATCCACATGAGCTAGCAAACAAAGATGTATGTATTTACTGGAAAGAATATGAAATGCAGTATAAATATGAAATATCCTACAATCTAGAGATTTAGTAGTCAACATCCTCACTAATACTATTAGAGTATGAAATGTGGTATATTTCACTATTACTTTTTAGTACTTTTTTATACCACAAAAAGGTAACTTGGTGCAATTCAAACATCGAGAGTGAAAAGAGTCACCCATTCACTCAATTTGATAAGACATGCCATAACCATCTCTTTACACTTCCATAACCATCTCTCAATTGTTTTCACCACCATAGAGCAAGGGTAACTACTCTCGTTCAAGTACCAAATATTTAGTTTCTAGTTTCTTATAACTTGATCATCACATTTGTTATTTGAAAAATAATCCCATATTGTTTATTTTTTTTAAAGTAACTCTATTAGGTTTTATCAATTGAGATGTAGTAAGCCTAAACCTAACTCTGGTAGAAACCCCCCACCCCATTGTAGCTAATGATACTTGTTTCTTCATGCGGGATAACAAGCGTCATTTTAGAATGTATTAAATGTTGTTTGACTATCTTCCTATCTTGGATCTTCAACTTCTAATCAAGATGATTCCATAATACACCTTATCACTACCTTTTAAACGTGGTAGCCTTTTTCTCTTTGTCTTTTTGGATGAGACTTCTCCTCTGTTAAAAGGCAATTCTTCCCTTTATAAATATTTTAACTTGGTCCTCTCTTTTCCTTTTGACCCCTTCTCTTCATCTTCTTTGCTTGTAAAAGGTTTTATCTTGGTACCCTCCATCCCTTTCTACCTCATTTTCTCTAGCAACATGTTTCTCCTGTAACATGTTTAAACACAATACATGGTGATCAAATCAATGATTCTACCTATGCTAATGCCATTGTTTGCTGTAAAGATAGGTTCCTAGTGCTAAAGTCATGATTTTCTACATGTTTCCCACAATGGCATGCCAAGTTTCCATATAGGTGGCATAATCTTTAATTATACAATTGTGGTAGGTTGTCATTATAAAGAAAGCCTACAAACTCCAACTAATAAAGGAAACACATGGTGTTGGTTTTGGACTTGCTCATCCTCATTATCCATCACTCCAACTAATCAAATCTTAGGTCAATAAACTATATATAACATAGTTACATACAACTAAACATCAACTAAACTCATTATCTATGTTAGATCTAGGATGGGCGATATTCTCTACAGGGGTGGGGGTGAATAGAGCTAAAAGGCACTTAAACAAAATTCATTAGACCTTCAAGATATATCACAAGATAAGGTTTGTAAATAGTAATTGAAGTGCAACTAAACATACATAGAAAGGATGAGAGAGAGATTGAAACAAGCACAAGAAAACAAGCTATGTAGAGTGGTTCCAATCTCCAAACTAGGAGATTGTCAGTCCACTACCTAGAGAGGTCAACCTCTAGGATTTCTTAACCATGTCTACCCCTTATATTCACTTATAAGAGTTACAACATATGACCTTCCTTTTCTTGGAGAAGGATGCCCAACTTTCCCTTTGAGGGGAAGGGAGCCAACAACCTACCAAAGGACTTACCTATCCAACTAAGAGTCTTCTATCTCACCAAGAACTTACCCACTTTGTAATGAGTCTTCGACCTTCACCAAGGACTTACCCACTCTTGCACAAGTCTTCAGCCTTTGAGAAATTACCCACTCTTCTTGGATCTTTGGCATTTGACTTACACCTTCATCAATGAGAAGCTTTAACCAAGGGATGCCTTCCCTTCTTCTTCACCTCTCTTATCCAAGAGAGAGAACCTTCATCTTCATGGTAGAAATGAGAGATTGGGAGGTGGTGGAAGTGAGAGCCTCACACAATATACATATAGGACTATCTCTCTTACAAATCTCCTACACACTCTAATTGATGTAGCAAGTGATTAAGCTTAGAGAGAGAGAGGAGTCTGTAGGATGCACTCAACTATAGAATAGGGACCTTCATAGTGCTTAGCTGACCATGGGATGAATTCCAAGGGGTCCTATTTATGAATGGGGATGCCTAGAAGCCTTTGGAAACACTTAAGGACGAATACTAGCCATTTGGGGTGTTGCAACAGATGTTTTTTTGAGTTTTGCAACACTCCAACAACTAGAAATACTTTTCTACACTTTTTCATACAGTGTGATCAGTCGAGTTTTAATAAAGGTAACTCAACTGATTGCACTATATGACAAAGAATATTTGTACAATCGGTCGAGTTTATCCTGGATGAAACTTGACCGATCACTAAAATTAATTTTTCCTAGTGCAGGGATCGGTCAAGTTATGTGTAGCCGCAACTCGATCAAACCATGACATTCTCAAAATCCATCAAGGGATCCATCGAGTTTGTAACTCGACCGAAAAACAACCTATAATGAATTTTGGAAAACGTCATTAAATTTCTTAAATATTTGATTTAAGTTCTCATCATTTTTTCTAAGATAAATTAGAAGTCATACACTCATTATAAGTGATTTACAACATGATTATAATGGATTTACATCATATTCCACAAAAGTGATCTTTCATTGATTTTGACTTATCTTTTCTCCAAGTTAGGATGCACAAGTTAGGGCATGTAGAGTGTGCCTATACCTAATCTAAAATCACTCAAGTAGAGACATTAGACACAATTAATTGGAATGGTTTAGTCACCATCAAAACAAGGGTTTGGTCAATTTAGACCTAGAGTCAACATTCTCCCCCCTTTTGACAATGACAAACCATTCCATAAATGTATTGAAAGAATTTAAGTAAAGTCATACCTTTGGAGAAACCTAGGGGTTTCAATATAATTGAGTTCATATGCTCCCCTCACTTGGTACTAGTAGAGTTCTTATTCTCCCACTCAATTGATGCTATTTCTCCTGCATGGTTAGCTTTCATAACATTCATAGAATACTATGTCTTCTACTCATATATGTTCTAGACATATATGTCTTCTTCCCTTTACCTTATCCCCTTTACATAAGAGCCATGCTTTTTTCTCTTCATGTAATACATGCCTTAACATTTACCGTTCATGTAAGACATGCTTTCTCCCCCTGATTTATAAAAGAAGACATGCTTTCTCCCCCTTTGTCATTTCAAAAAGTGGGGGTATGAAGAGTTAAGAAACACCACTTGTAAAGAAAGGAGATAAACAATGTTATAAGGGAGAGTAGAAGAGAAAAATTAGGGGCTTATCCAACATAGTATATAAAGCAGATCAAGGCATGCATTTGAACAACCCATAATGTAATAATAGCAAAGGTTAAGGCAAGATATAGTGTTGTAGAAAAAATAATGAATCACAACTTTGACCCTCAAGATGATGGAATTTGCCCAAAAAAGCATCAGGATTCATGGCAAAGAAATGAGTCTTGCTCAGAAGGCCATTTCTGCATTAAAAATACTTGTCTTGCATCAAAATATGACACTAGAGCAAAATATGCATTAAAATCCAAGGATGCTCCACTTTCTACATACAATGTAGATCTATATATATTGTGTCACAATGCTATGCAAGAAACTCAAGATAGTAGATATGTGAGTTAAAGAACATGTATGAAACAAGATATGAGCATAAGACATGATGGATACCAATAAGTGAACATAACTAGAACTACACATGTAGATAGACTAGTAGTAGATGTTATCACAAGTTAGGGCTACTAACATGATCTAGATCATAGCAAGATATACAAGATAAATCAAACTATGAATAGATGTAGAGAAATATCCAAACACAGAGACATGCAATTTCAGAAGCATGAAAAGATATAACTCACTAGCATATATGCATCATTGCCAAACAATGATTACCACTAAGAACCTCAAGGTTGTATCCAAACAAGATATACAACTATATAGAATAAGCAAGTTTGAGCACAATGAAATCATATTAAGACACAACCAGAGATCCAAAGAGATCATCATCAAAACCTACAAAACAAATCAAAGCAAGTAATTGCAAGATATATGAATACCACTAGTGGATATCAAATTATGGTAATTAGAAAGATAGAATTGGAAGCAAGATAAGCAATTTAAAGCATGTCAATATGCATATATTAAGGTACCTAGGGATTGCCAACGAATAAGGTTATTGATTGAGAAAATCTAGTTGAGAGGAAAATTCTCATTCAATAAGCCAACTATGTATTCTGTGCACAGTGCTATCGGCTGAGTTACCGACATGACAAACTCAACTGACAACAACTATTAGCAACACCTGACATGAGTTTACCATGCGTAATACTCAAGTGAACATATCGAAGTAATAAGGCCTTGTGAGGCCTGAGTCAAATACGGGGAAGCGTTTCTCCTATAGACTATTGCTAAATGTAGTCGAATCAGCTAAGCTGGTTGTAAAAGGTTGAATTGGGTTGAGTTAAAGAACAAATGCAGAAAAAAAAACAAATTTAAAAGTTGAATTAATCAGAGATGGAATGAATTCCTTAGGATAGTGGTTTCACCACAGATAACACTAATAATTGACCTCACACACACTAACATCCATTCTCTCAATCCATGGATAAGGAGCATGTAGCCAGAATTACCTGCTCTTGTAGTGTAATTTACTACCTAATCTAATGCCAATCTCACTTCCGCAGTTATTAGTTGATTAGTTAGATGTTTTATGATTATTCTCTGGGTTTATCCTCCTATTTACACTCCACTTTTCCCAAAGGGCAGAATAGATGGGTAAATTTATGCTCTCCAACCCTCAACCTCTCTCCTGAGACGACTAAGCGTCTATCAATCCACTCATAGTGATCAAGAACAAGTACAACACAAAGCTTTCATAAATTTATATCCAGTAGAAAGAGATAAAATTGATATTAATGCATATAAATCAATCATAGTGTATATCCGAGCTACTCCACGATCCTAAGGAATAATGGTCTTCATCAACGAATACATGGAAAGGAAGAAGATACATGTGGGAAATATTAGGAAACTAAGGTAACCCCTGAATCTCTTCCTGTCCGAAGGATCCCCTTCATCGTACGTACATTATGTTGTCTTTTGGCTGTAGAATCATCCTCCAGAGGTTCTTAGATCTCCTCATTTGAAGCTTTCGGTCCTCGATTCTTCTCTTCTCTCTCTCCAATTGTCGTGAAATGAAAACAACTTCCTCTTTTCATTTGGCCGTCGTCACCCTAAGTCATAGAAGGTACTTCGGGTCCGAAATAACATCCACTGTTGGATTAGAGTGAAATCTATAGATGGCCTAATCGGGTACACTTGGTAGTACCGACTAGGTGAGTCAGTAGTATCAAGTCACTTAGGTTTAGTCGTACAATCCCAATCGTGTCGGTACTATCGACTGGACTCGATAGCACTGAGTTTTATGATTTTCAAACTGCCTCCCTGATGTCCACTCGGTAGCACCGAGTTGGAAACTCGGTAGCACTGAGTTTTCTCGATTCATGTCGGGGCTTACTGATGCTGATTTAGTACCACCAACTTTGGGTGTCGATAGCACCGACTCTGGGTGAGTTCCTAGGTCCATCACTAACGTCATGTCGGTACCACTGACTGTTACCAGGTCGGTAGCACAGAGTTTGTGGATCTTCCTTGTTCTTGAAAATGCATAAAAACATCATAAGTACTTGGGATGTGTAGAATATTACATAAAATAGTTAAAATCATATAATTTGATGCATTTAATAGAAACAGACCGTCTATGCCATTTCGTGCATAATAAATCAAATAAATGACTAATCTACACATGAAATCAAGGAAAAATGTGCCTGTAATAATGATTAAAAACACATGCATCAAACTTCCCTAAGCATAAATGTTTCCCGTCCTCGAGAAACACTCTCTCGGATCTATTTGACAGTAGTATGCAAAAGGACATAACACATACATTCCTTTCTTAGTCAAATCCACCTATTAAGCCCTAAACCGACCTTCACTGACAACTGAACTGATAACTGCTCTAAAGTGACCAAAAACTTCCATAAAAGATGTCCACCTTTAGTCAATGACACTATAAAGAAGTAGTTAACATCATAATTACTCAGACATTCGCTTGGTGTATTGTGTGATTCCCTAAACTAAATTTCTCTTTCCTAACTACCAACTACTTGGAAGCAGATCTCTATATAAGCATGAATGAGGAGATAAATCATTAGAGTGGCCTACTAATAAGAGAAATTAATGATTCAAGATGGGTGGCAAATGAAAATTCATAAGTACATCCAACCTATTTATGCATAGAGAATAATGAACCTTGATGGATGAAAAGAATGCCATGCATGAGTCCTAATGCCTATTTTTTTTCTTTTTGTGATATGATGCATGTATGAACGAGTTGAGATTGTTTGACAACTCAAAAAGATGCACATGTGGATTAAATCATCACTAAATAAACGTGTTGGATATACTTTCTACTTGTTTCTTTTGGACAATTTTCTTCTTTTTTTATTTCTTTCAAAAAGTTTAAATAATAAATTTTTATGCTTGTTGGCTTCATTATTCTTTCTTCCTTTTTGTTTTTCTTTTCTTGGAGGTATATCCCTACAGTTTAGCTTCATAACTAGAAATTAAAATCCACATGTTTAGGAAAATATGCATGCGATGTTGAAATGTATGCAACTACATGAACTGTGTTATGCAAGCTAAGATGGTATGCACTGAAGTTAATGCATACAAATGCAATGTTTTTCTTTCATTTTCAAATGCAAGCAAACTAACTAATATGTTCCTATCGTGCCATGCAATGCAATCAAGGAAAATAGCTTGGAGTACTCATGAATTTTTGAGGTGGTGAGTAAATAATGAATGGAAAAGAAATGGAATCACACAACTAAGAGACAATGCCTTTCATTATATTATGATGTGTCCCTCTTAGTTGACCCATGTTCAGGGTGATCTAAAGATTTATTTCTTATATTTTTATTTAAGGTATCGTTATGGTTTGGTCAGTTTAGGCTCAACATCTTCATCTTTCACAATCCTAAGTTGATTCATACTTTCATGTATAAACTGAGTCCTAATGCTGACTAGTTCAAACACTTCCTCAAGTGGTGTTACAGAAAGATTTTGTAGTTTAAGCTATTAAGGATATGACTATTTTCATGCAACAACACTGAGAGTATAATTTATTCAAAAATAAAACCATGCATTTACTACTCCACAATTACACTAGATAGACGTGAATCTCACACTTGCACAACTAAAAATAAAACAAACAACTAAAAAGATAAAGATAAAAACAAAATTAAAACAAGGATACAATTTTGTTCCAACACCCCCCTTAAGCTTGAATATGACTATGTCCTCATAGTCAATACTTGCACCTAAGAGGTGGAACAGTGGTACCAAGGCTCAAAATGGCAGAGGTGGCATGCTGGGGTCGTGTGGAGGGAACATCCCATGGAATGAGAGGTCTGTAGGCAGCATTGGCAGCAGCTGTGGATACTCCTCAAAGTATCCACGGTTCTAGTAGTTGTTGAAGAAAGGCTACTGGTACTACTCCATCCTCTGTAAGTGCATGTAAACATTATCTTGGTTGGCTAAGAGAAGGCATTCATTTTTGTAAATCACCTGCTAATTCTGATACAATCGTCCTTAAATGTCCTACACACTGGCCAGCGTCACCTGATGCTGCTGCTGTCCAGTCTAGATCTCCTACAACATGGTATACATACCCACCATGTTGTATGGGTCTTACTCCTCTTGGGAAAGGGGTGGGGCATAGGAAGTCAAGACAGTGTAGGTGCGAGCCCATTTGTGCGGGACCTCTCTCCTAGTGACGAGGATGGTTTGCTCCACCTCCCCAACATCATCATCATCATCACCATTGTACTCCTCATCATCGCCCTGAGCTGTGGCCCTGGGTAGATCTTCTGCTTCCCCCCTCATTCAGTGGCCAAAAGAGATGGTTCACCCCATGCAGGTTGAAGATAGAGTCGGAGAGGCTCCTCTCCCGAAATAGTCCTCGGCACGTGCAATGCGTATAAAGCACGTTGTGGTGGCATTGGAGAAGGTATGCCTTGCAAAAGTGTAGGATATCCAACTTTGTTGTATCCTCCAATGGCTCGAGGGCATACAAATCAAGGGGAAAATGTAGAGCAATAGGGGTGATGAGACCCCCAAATAAAATTGGCACATTCCTTGTCACATTGTGCCTCACAAAAATCATATGGAGCAGAAGGAAAGATCCAAAGTTAATAGTCTCCCCTTCCAGTAGCCTATAGAGAAAGTAGAGGTCTGCCTTTTGGACCTTCCCCTGAGCTTGACTGGATCGAGCAAAAATAGTATTGGTGAAGAGGCGGTGAAGGATACGAGAAAAAGGATGCTCAATATTAGTAACGGAATTGATATGCCAGTTTATACAAAATCCCGTCAGCACCTCAGCCAACTACTCCCAGGCCAAGTCGTAGTTGAAGTCAGATGGGGCCGAGCATTCTGGGATGTGAGCCTAGTTGAAGATATGGTTGATGGCCCTCAGCGTGATAGAATAATTTTTGTTGAAGAGGTGGAAGTTGACCTTGCCTTCCCACCATTCACCTCCTATCTTCTGTTTGGGGGTGACGAGAACATCAAGTGATGCCAAGAACTCCAGGATGAGGACCAGGTAGGTCTGCCAGTTGCTGAAGAAAGGGTTATCCCCCTCCATTTCTTGCTTCTGACATACCCATCACATGTTGTCAGTAAAGCCTACCCTTTCGATCAATATGCGATCTTCATATCGCGTTGGAATGATCTGCCTTGTCTAAAACTCTTCATATAGCTTCCTTATCTCTGAGGACATGTGTTGAATGTGAGTGGTCGGGGGGACCAACTCACCCTACGGGGGAACAACTCCTATCCTAGGAGCCATGTCGTTGGTGCAAAGAGGAGGTTAAGAGAATAGAAGCTTAGGGAAGACCGTCATCACCTAGTGCAGCCTTGCTCTGGAATGTTGGAGGAGTGGATGTTGAGGGTGTGAAGAAAATGGGTCCACCACTCCTCCTTATATAGATGAATGCATCAGAGTCAGTACTACCGAATTTTGGATTCGATGGTACTGAGTTGGCTAGCACAATCTGTGGTCGGTTGCATCGATGCCTTACGATTGGCTGATGTAGATGGTGCAGATCCCCCCAATTCGGTGGTAGTGACGACGAGTCGTTAGTACCGACTTGCGTCATAGATAGGTACCACCGAACGTTCGATGAAGTGTGTCATGGATGTTGGATCACGAACACCCGGATTGCTGATGTGGCAAGTCGGTAGTACCAACTTTAGGGTTGGTAGCACCGAGTTGTTGAAATTGTCGGTGCTTTTGAATTTGTGGAATCGGTATACCGAACCTGGTTGCATCCAAAAGTCGATAGTACCAACTAAAACGTTGGTAGTACCAAGTCCTTATCAGTGAGTGCTCAAAAGATCTTTAGAGACTCAGTGGTACCGACCAGTTGAGTTGGTGGAATCGAGTCTGTGCTGCTGTTGCAGACAAAACACTGACCTCATTTTGGTGCGACCGACTACTAAACTTGGTGGTACCGACTTTTAAGCCCCGCACACTCCAAAAATGAGTCAAGGTACCATTTTTACAAAAATTGAAGTAAAATAACAACTAAAAATGGAAATTGAACATAAAAACAATACAATAAAAGTTAGGTTGCCTCCCAACAAGAGTCATTATTTAACATCCTAGACGAGACCGTTTTTTAGAACAACAATCTATGGAGCGGTGCAAAGTTGCACCTCCTCTATTCGTGGCTCTACCTCCACTCCAAAATAGTGCTTTAATCTTTGGCCGTTTACAAGGAATGACCTATTCTCATCTACAATATTCATAGCACAATGGGTAAGACTTTTTCAATCACAAACGGTCCACTCCACTTGGACCTTAGCTTACCCGGATGTAGCATAAGCCTAAAATTGAAAAGGAGGACTTTCTAACCTGGGAGAAATACCCTATTTAGAATGTGTCTATGATGAATTTTCTTAGTCCTTTCCTTATATATCCTAGAGATTTTATAAGCATCCATCCTAAGCTCATCTAATTAATTAAGCTCCAAAAGCCTCTTTCTACACGCTTCATCAATGTTGAAATTCAACTTCTTCATGGCCCATTTAGCTTTATGCTCAAGCTCTACGGGTAGATGGCATGCACGATCATAGACCAGCCTAAAAGGTGTTGTTCCTATTGGGGATTTGTAGGCAGTTTTATAAGCCCAAAGAGCATCACTTAGCACATAACTCTAGTTCTTTCTATTGGTTGAGACCATCCTTTCTAAAATTTTCTTCACCTCTCTATTGGACACCTCAACCTATCCTTGAGTTTGTGGGTGATATGGAATACCCACTCGGTGCTTCACCCCATATTTGCTCAGTAAATCTCCAAACTACCTATTAGTGAAGTGGGAGCCACCATCACTAATAATTAGGTAGGGGACACCAAATCTATAGAAAATGTATTCCTTCACAAACTTGCATACTACCTGCACATCGTTGGTGCGGGTTGGAATTGCTTCCTCCCACTTAGATACATAATCAAATGCAAGTAATAAAGATTAGAATTAGATGACATAAATGGGCCCATAAAATCTATACCCCAAATATCAAAAACCTCAACCTCCTGAAACACATTTAAGGGCATCTCATGTCACTTAGAGATATTACCTACACATTGACACATGTCACAATGATGAACAAAGTTGTGAGCATCTTTAAACAAGGTAGGCCAATGAAACCCACTCTCTAAGACTTTAGTCGCAGTCCTAGATCTAGCATGGTATCCACCTATAGGTAGAGAATGACAGTGTGACAAGATGCTCTCTACCTCACATTCAGGTACACATCTTCTTAACAACCCATCCCTACATTTCTTAAGAAGGGTCATTCCAAATATAAAACTTCAATGAGTGGAAAATATTTTTTTCTCTTGGTACCCCCAATCTGTAGCCAATTCCTTATAATCTAGGTAATTAACAATATCTACAAACCAAGGATCTTCGGTTTTAATTGCAAACAATTTCTCATCCAAGAATTCCTCAATAATGGGGATGGCTATATCTTTTTTATCCTCCCTTACTAACCTAGACAAATGATCAACTATGACATTCTCTACCCCTGCCTTGTCTCTAATTTCAATGTCAAATTCCTGAAGCAAAAGAATCCACCTAATCAATCTGGGTATGGCGTATTTCTTCTGTAATAATTATTTGACGGTAACATGGTCAGTCCAAACTATTACTTTAGCCCCAACTAGGTATTAGTGGAATTTTTCAAAAGCAAACACTACTGCTAGCAGTTCTTTTTCAGTAGTAGTGTAATTCATTTGTGCATCATTCAAAATCTTTGACACATAATATATGACAGTTGGAGTCTTATCTCTACGTTGACCCAACACAACTCGTACTGTATAATCTGGTGTGTTACACATCAGCTCAAAGGGAAGGCTCCAATCAGGAGCCTGCACAATAGGCATGGAGATAAGTTTTTCTTTAAGGATTGCAAAAGCTTTTAAACAATGTTCATCAAAGGAAAACTCAATGTCTTTCTCTAAAAGTTCAGACAATGGCTTGACAATTTTTGAGAAATCCTTTATAAAATGGCGGTAAAATCCAGCGTGTCCTAAAAAGCTCCTTACTCCTTTCACCTATGTCGGTGGAGGTAGTGTGGAGATGACTTCAATCTTTACTAGATCCACTTCCATGCCTTTGTTGGACACCTTATGTCCAAGAACAAGCCCTTCACTTACCATCACATGGCACTTCTCCCAGTTAAGAACTAGGTGACTGTCCTCACATCTCTGTAGTACCATGCTAAGGTTATATAGACAATCATTGAAAGATTCCCCATACACAAAAAAATCATCGATAAAAACCTCTAAGCACCACTCTACCATGTTAGAAAAAATGGCGAGCATACAACGTTGAAATTTAGTGGGGGCGTTACAAAGACCAAAAGGAATCCATCGATATGCAAACGTTCCATAAGGGCAGGTGAAAGTGGATTTATCCTAATCCTTAGGCTCTATGGAAATTTGATTATACCCGAAATACCCATCAAGAAAACAAAAGTGCGAATGTCCAGATAATCGTTCCAAGATCTGATCAATAAAAGGTAAAGGGAAATGATCTTTAAGAGTGGTTGAATTTAACCGATGGTAATCTATGCACACTCGCCATCCCATTACTAGCCTAGTGGAAATAAATTCATTAGCAACATTAGTAGTGATCGTAATCCCCCCTTTTTAGGAAATACCTAGGTAGGACTAACCCACATTGAATCAGAATTTGCGTAGATTATACCTACCGATAATAGCTTGATGACTTCCTTCTTCACCACCTTAGTAATAATTGAATTGAGATGCCTCTGAGGTTGGATAATTGCCTTAGCTCCTTCTTTGAGCTGAATCTTGTGTTGGCATAAGGTTGGAGAGATCCCTTTTATGTCAGCTATGGACCACCCGAATGAAAATCGATGGGTTTTTAGCACAATGAGTAACTTACCTTCCTCTTTACCACTCAAAGAAGATGATATGATCACTGGGAGCGTTTCCTCTACATCTAAGAAGACATACTTTAGGCGTGGTGATAATGGCTTCAGTTCCAGGACTGGAGGGCTCAATAGAGATGGGACCAATGGTGGGAGTGGTGGTCAAAGGTCTTCAAAGAACCTTGCATAGTAGCAAGGTACTACCTTTAGCATCAAAACACACTCCTCTAGATGGTTGTTACATATGTGATCTTCCATTCTATTCATCGAGCATGCTTCTAAGGGTAGCTTGGGTGATGACTGTATCACAGAATCAGCTATGGCTTCTTCTTCAACAGCAGGGTCATAGTCCTCCCCACATCATCCATGTAGTACATTGCTTGAGTCAGGGAGATCACTTTTGTATTTTCTAGGATGTCCACCACTAGAGTTCCTCTTTGTACTTTGGTCATGACATGGGCCATATCCAAGAACGGCTTCCCTAGATATAGAGAAAACTTGCTATCCACGTGCTGAGCATGTTGCATTGGACCTTATTTCCCGTGGCTTGAGAGTTCTCTGAAATCTTGATCTCGAACTTGACATCTTGGATTCCCATAGTCAGACTTCCTCTACCCATCTCAAGTATCATGTCTGCTGTGAATTGAAATGGTCTTCCAAGTAGAATCTCATTGCCATGGTCGTACTACATTTCCATCACTACAAAATCTATAGGAAAGATGAACCTATCCACTTTTACCAGGACATCCTCACATATACCATATGGCTTAACTATAGAATTTTCTGCCAACTGTATTGTCATGATGCTTTCCTGGATTCATTAAGTCTGAGCTTCTTGAAGGTAGATAGGGGCATCAAATTCATACTCGCCCCTAAATCACATAAAGCCTCTCCAAATTTTGTCTTGCGTATGAAGCATGTGATATTGAAGCATCTAGGATCCTGTCTTTTAGGATGCAGTGTCCCTAAAATGAAGGCACTAACCTACTCTTTCAAAACCACAACATCAGACTCTTGTATCTTTCTCTTCTTTGAAATTATATCCTTCAAAAACTTCCCATAAGATGGTATCTGCTCAATAGCATCTATTAAGGGAATGTTCACAGATAACTTTTGAAAATTATCTAGAAATTTCTTGAACTGTCGATCCATCTTTGTTTCTCTCAAACTATTCAGACAGGGCACAGGAACTACCGGTTCCCTCTGGTGAGGCGGGATATAAACCTGAGTTTTATTACCCCCAACCTCATCAACTTGCTCCTCTACAGTCTTCTCTCGTGCTAACATGTCTGATTCTTCTGCATCCACTGGTATAGTTTGATTTGTAACTTCTTCTGCAACTGCACCATGTGATGCATCATTCAATAGATTCTTACCACTACGTAGTAGCACAAATTTTAGATGCTGATTCCCAGAAGGTACATTGGTGTTTGCCAAAAATCTTTTTTGGGTTGGTTGCTTTAATGCACTCACATATGCTGCTATCTGAGAGATTTGTGTCTCTATGCTGCAAATACGTGCCCCTTGATTTTCAATATCCTTTTGAGTTTGTGCAATCTGCAGCTCATTCTGACTCAACAGCTTGCCCATCATTTCTTCAATCTTGTCAATTTTCTACTGATCTGGTTGATACTGTGCTTGGCCACCATACTAATGTGGCTTTAGATGTTGTTATTGTGCCTGTGATGGGTTCTATTAGAAGTTGTTAGGATCCTTCTAAGAAAATTTGGGGTCCTTCCTCCAATAATAATCATTGTTCCTATATTTCCCTTGGCACACATACTTGCACTCTTCTTCTTCTTCCTCAATAGGAATTCTATCTGTAGCACATAGCTTCTTAGCAATCAGATCTAACTTCTCATTTAGAATAGATATCACCTTGGATTCCCCGACACTTTTAATGGTTGTCAATGGCTCTCTTTCTTCTCCCCATGATTGGTTTTTAGACATGTTCTTGAGGATCTCATGGCAGTGAGCGGACTTGTTGTTGAGGAAGAAACTGGCTCCTACACTATCAAGAGTTGTTCTTTCCCCTTTGTGTAGGCTGTAATAGAAGATCTTGGCCTGCCCCAGTAAATCAATGCCATGATGAGGCACTTTCCTCAACATATTTTGAAACCTTTCCCATGCCTATGAATATGACTCATCAGCTTACTGTTTGAAATTGTGAATCTTCTTCACTAGGTCATTAGTCTTTTGTGGAGGGAAGTATCACTTGAAGAATGCATCTATCATCTGATCCTGTGTCTCGATGATCTCATCATCAAGTTTGTTGAACCATGACTTTGCACTATGCGCTACTGAAGATGAAAATAACTTAAGATATATTGTAGTAGCTAGGATCCTATGTATCTTGACCATATCACAGTTCTCTACAAAATTGCTAATATGCGTCATTAGATATTCAGAAGGATGGCCATGGAATGCTTGAGATTCGACTAAGGCGATAAGTCCATGATCTATCTTGTAGCTACCCACATTAATGACTTGCCTTTTGATGGGCCCTTTTTGGGCCATAGATGATGAAGCATTTATCCTTTCCCATATTCTCAATTCTTCTTCGCCCTCCATTTCTAATGTTTTAGGTTATTTTGGTCTCACATGTCTCTCAGGTGGAGGAGTTGGTGGAGGGGTTTGATTAAACCTATCCACAAATCATCCAGACTCCCTTTCTCTTTGTAAGAGCTCTACTTGTCTAAAGCCAGGTGAGGACGATTCTCCGTATTCTATGGCTCTGGTATGCACCATGCACTAGTTTCCCTAAAATAGTAAAAAGTAGGTATTACCACAAGAAATTTATGATGTATCAAAAAGATCTTATAATTCAGATTGAATAAATTTAAAAAGAAAGGAAATAAAAAATAATATAAAAATTTGTCCTAGAGTGACTGACCACAACACTCGTAGTGCTGGATGTTGTCGTTTCCCCAGCAATGACACCAAAAATTTGACATGCGTTTACTGTGCGTAACATGCAAGTGAACGTATCGAAGTAATAAGACCTTGTGAGGCCCGAGTTGAACAGGGGGAAGCGTTTCTCCAATATACTACTACTAACTATAGTCGAATTAGCTAATCCATTTGTAAAAGGTTGAATTGGATTGAGTTAAAGAAAAATGCAGAAACAAAACATATTTAAAAGTTGAATTAATCAGAGATGGAATGAATTCCGTAGGACAGTGGTTTCACCATGGATAACACTAATAATTAACCTCACACACACTAACATCCATTATCTCAATCCCTAGATAAGGAGACTGTAGCCAGAATTACTTTCTCTCACAATGTAATTCACTACCTAATCTAATGCCAATCCCACTTCCATAGTTATTGATTGATTAGTTCGATGATTTATGATTATTTTCAGGGTTTCTTCTCCTGTTTACACTCCACTTGTCCCAAAGGGCACAATAGACAAGTAAATCTATGCTCTCTAACCCTCAACCTCTCTCCCGAGATGACTAAGGGTCTATCAATCCACTCATGGTGATCAAGTACAAGTAGAACACAAAGCTTTCATAAATTTATATCCAGTAGAAAGAGATAAAATTGATATTAATACATAGAAATCAATCATATTGTATATTCAGGCTACTCTCGAATCCTAAGGAATAAAGGTTTTTAGCCTTGCATGGTTTTCATCAACGAATACATGGAAATGAAGAAGAAAAATGTGAGAAACATTAGGAAACTAAGGTAACCCCTGAATCTCTACCCATTCGAAAGATCCCCTCTATCGTACGTGCATTCTGCTATCTTTTGGCTACAGAATCGTCCATCGAAGGTGCTCAGATCTCCTCAGTTGAAGCTTTCAGTCCTCGATTCTTCTCTTCTCTCTCTCTGGTTATTGTGCAATGAAAATGACTGCCTCTTTTTGTTTGGCTGTCGTCCCCCTAAGTCATAGAAGGTACTTCGGGTCCAAAATAACATCCACCGTTGGATTAGAGTGAAATCTATGGATTGCCTATTCGGGCAAACTCAGTAGTACCAACTAGGTGAGTCAGTAGTACCAAGTCACTTAGGTTTAGTCGCACAATTTTGATCTTGTCGGTACTATCGACTGGTCTTGATAGCACCAAGTTTTGTTATTTTTGAACTGCCTCCCTGACGTCCACTTAGTAGAACCGAGTTTTCTCGATTCATGTTGGGGCATACTGATGCTGATTTAGTACCACAGACTTCGGGTGTCGGTAGCACCGACTTTGGGCAAGTTCCTAGGTCCATCACTAACATCATGTCAGTACCACTGACTATTACCAGGTCGATAGCACTGAGTCTGTGGATCTTCCTTGTTCTTGAAAATGTATAAAAACATCATAAGTACTTGGGATACATAGAATATTACATAAAATAGTTAAAATCATATAATTTGACGCGTTCAATATAAATAGGCCGTCTATGTCATTTCATACATAATAAATCAAATAAATGACTAATCTACACATGAAATCAAGGAAGAATGTGCCTATAATAATGACTAAAAACACATGCATCAACACCCATGGTGCCTATCGGTCAAGTTTTTTTCAAGAAAAAGTCAACTGACAACAACTATTGGCAACACCCATTGGTGCCTACCGGTCGATTTTTTTCCAGGACAAACTTGACCGACAAAGCTACTATCAAGAAACACACATATATATATATATGAAAAACATATCTTGAGGAAAGATAAAATAAAAAACCATATTCAAACATGTGTAAGAAAGTGAGTAATACACTATGAAAGCATTAGAAATAGTTTTTGAGTAAGAAAGTGATGAAAATTAGAATATACCACTTTTGACTCAGAAACCATATGTATAGTGCACATTAGCTTGGAAAAAACACACTATGATTGGATATGAGCAAGAATAACATTACCTCTGTGCTTACCATTTCTTTTCCACTTGTTGCCATCCCGTACACATCTCACCTTTATTATTTCATGTGGATTGAGAAGTCAATTTGCAAATCCATATCTCATGTCAATCCATTAGCAAAATACCTACAAGAAGAAAGATGAAATGGTCCCCAATCATGTTTTTGGTTCTGAAAGGATTATCTTGACAACCCAAGTCCTAATGCTCTTAGGTGCTTTCCTATAAGGGCAACAATTAAAATAATGACCAATTTCATTGCAATAGTTGCATGTGCCCATAGTCTTGGAACTAGCGGATTATCCATAGAAGATTGGTGGTCCTTTACCTTTGTTGTTTCTTTGACTAGCATAATACCCTAAACCCTATCTACCAGTTTGTTTTGTAGTATGGTGTAGGACATCATTAAGAATCTTTTTTCCAACTAAGAATCTTTGCGAATAAGATCTCAAACTATGATTATCATGCATAAGAGTAGTAATAGTTGAAGATAATTGATTCATATCATCTTTAGCATGCATACGATTATTTTATAGGAAAAGAGATTTAGTCAAATTAGAATCTCTATCAATTTGAGGAGCAACATAATTATTCTCTCTACTAGTAGAACTAGAACAAGATTTAAGGACATTGATTTCAGCAAGCAAGGAAGCATTTTCATTTTTAAACATAGTAATCTTAGAACGATAGATATTATTTTTAGATTCTAAACCTTGTAAAGCCAAATATATTTTGATTTTTAGATCTAAGACCATCAATATCATGCATGAGAGAGTCAACAATTAAAGTATGATCTTCATTAGAACTACTCATAAGAGATTGAGCTTCTAAAAATCTAATCTGTTCAAGCAAATTAGCATTTTCAAGTCTAGGACAAACATTTTTTGTCATCAAGTAAGCAAATATTAGCATGTTCAAGGTCATATATTTTCTACATGAAAACTATCAAAAATTATAGTAAGAAATTTTTCTTTTTCTTTTTAGAAGACTTAAGAAAGGCACAAGTAACATCAATAATAGAAATTAAAGATTCTTTATCTAAAGAGTTTATATTTACCTCATTTAAATCCTCACTTATTGAGGCCATAAGAGCAAAATGGCATTCTCCTTCATCACTAGAGATTGATCTAGATCCTCCACATGATTCTTCACTAGAGCTTGAGTTAGAGGAGTCACTTGAGCTTGAGTTGGAGGAGCCACTTGAGCTTTTGTGCCATTTCTCCTTCTTGTACTTCTCTTCTCTTCTCTTGTGATAATGGGTCTTCTTCCTTATGGATAATCTTCCTTGAAGTGACCCTTCTTTCCATACTTGAAGCATCAGATGAAGGAGGGTTACTTTCTTTTGTAGAGTCTACCCTTGGAGTACATGGCCTCTTCTTCAACTTGAGAGGATGGAGAGGCTTGACCAACAATATCTTCAATTTTTGCTTTTATTTTAGCCTTCTTCGTTCTCTTGAGCTATTTTTCTTTATCTTTCTTCTTCATCTTTCTTGTCAAGTTTGACTTCATGGGCTTGTAGATTTCCTATGAGCTCTTCAATGGGAATATCCCCAAGAGACTTTTCTTATTCAATGGAAGTTACCTTGGATTCCCACCTCTTGGGAAGAGTTCTAAGGATCTTTGAGTTGATATGTCATCTAGCCATAGGATGACCTAGGATGGCAAGACCATTTACAATAGTGTTAAGCCTTGTATACATCTTAGGCATGCTTTCCTTCTTTCCCATCTTGAAGTTCTCAAGAAGCCCTTTGAGTATGTACACTTTTCTTTCCTTCACTTGATTTTTCCTTTCATAAGTGATGCATAGATTTCTCCATACCTCATAGATCATCTCACAAGAGGTAATCTGATTGAGCTTGGTGGGGTACATGGATGCATAGAGAATGTTGATGGATCTTACATTCAAGGTTGCTTTCTTCAAGGTAGATTCATCCCATTATTCTATCTTTGTCTCTGACAACTTGTATCGACGGTCAACCATTTTCCATGGCTCAAGACTTGATCCTTGGATGTAGAATTGCACCCTTATTTTCCAATAAAAGAAATTACCCCGATCAAAGATTAGAATATTGATGAGGTACCTCCCACCTTTATAATCGCCCATCTTCGACTACTTGTGGAAGTATGCTTGAAGAAGACCCACTCTAATACCACTTGTTGGATATAGGATGGGTGATTTTCTCTAGGGGGGTGAATGGAGCTAAAAGGCACTTAAACAAAATTCATTAGGGCCTAGTTTGGCTACTGTTTTCAAGAACACATGTATTTTGTACAGTAATTATCGACCGATCACGTTGTGAGTGGAATTTGTAACTACTATTTCGTAAATAGTGTAACGGTGACAACACACATCTCTAAGCACGTCAAATTCGGAGGTATTGATAAAGCTCGCCTCCGGTCCTATCCCCTGTCCTATTTCATCGGTCTTATTCATAAACTGACCATGCAGTCTGTAGGCTACGTGCAACTGATCTCTCACGCCACCTTAAAAATGTCCACACCATCTACCTGATTATCGTAATTTACAATGTTGGTGGCAAAATTGGGCGTATACCTTCAATATATATCACAAGAAAAGGTTTCTAAATTGGAATTTTAGTGCAACTAAACATACATAGAAAGGATGAAAGAGATTGAAACAAGCACAAGAATACAATCTATGTAGAGTGGTTCCAATCTCCAAACTGGGAGATTGTCAGTCCCCTATGAAGAGAGATCAACCTCTAGGATTTCTTAACCATGTCTACTCCTTATATTCACTTATAAGAGTTACAACATATGACCTTCCTTTTTCAGGACAAGGATATTGTACTTTTCCTTTAAGGGGAAGGGAGCCAAGAATCTACCAAAGGACTTACCTATCCAACCAAGAGTCTTCTACCTCACCAAGGACTTACCCACTTTGAAACGAGTCTTCAACCTCCCACTCTTGCACAAGTCTTCAGCCTTTGAGGAATTACCCACTCTTCTTGGATCTTCCACCTTTGACTTCACCTTCACGAAGGAGAAGCTTTCGCCAAGGGACGCATCCCCTTCTTTTTATTCACCTCTTTTAGCCAAGAGAGCGAACCTTCATCTTCGTCTTCATGGTAGAAATGAGAGATTGGGAGGTGGTGGAATTCAGAGGCTCACAAGATATACAAGTCAGACTAAATCTCTTACAAATATCCTTCTCACTCTAATGGAAGTATCAAGTGATTAATCTTAAAAAAAGAGAGGAGATTGTAGGATGCACTCAACTATAGAATAGGGACCTTCATAGTACTTGGCTGGCCATGGATGGAACCCAAGGGGCCCTAATTACAATTGGGGATGCCTAGAAGCCTTAGGTAACACTTAAAGACAAACACTAGCCATTTAGGGTGTTGAAATGGATATTTTTTTGAGTTTTGAAACACTCCATCAATTAGAAATACTTTTCTATACTTTTCCATACAGTGCGATCGGTCAAGTTTCAATCAAGGTAACTCAACCAATTACACTATTTGACAAAGTAGATTTGAACAATCAGTTGAGTTTATCCTAGAAAACTCGACCGATCACTTAAATTAGTTTTGTCAAGTACAGGGAATGGTCGACATCTATGTACTGGCAATTCGACCGAACCATGACATTCTAAAAATCCATCAAGGGATCGGTTAAGTTTTTAACTCGACCGAAAAGCATCCTGTAATGAATTTTGGAAAATGCCATTGAAGTGCTTAAATATTTGATTTAAGCTCTCCTAATTTTTTTCTAAGCTTAATTACAAGTCATACAATTATTACAAGTGATTTACAACATGATTTTAGTAGATTTACATCATATTCCACAAAATTGCCCTTGCATTGATTTTGACTTGTCTTTTCTCCAAGATAGGATGCACAAGTTAGGGAATTTAGAGTGTGTCTATACCTAATCTGAAATCACTCAAGTAGATACATTAGACACAATTAATTGGAATGGTTAAGTTTTCATCAAAACAAGGGTTTGGTCAATTTAGACCTAGAGTCAACATCGACCTAGAGTCAACAATCTAGATGTGCAAGCTACCTAGTCAAGATCAATCTTGATCAATTACCTATTGTGGTTAGTCTAATGTCCACATTGACTACTTCACATTTACAATTAACAAATACAATAAGAAAACATAAATGTGATGATATACTAAGTTGTGAAATGAACAAACTGCTGAAATTTCTGAATATCAAATGACTAGAGATTAATAGTGTAGTAAAATCAATATGCCGGATGGATTATCTACCAATCATAGATATTAATAGTGTATTGAGTTGGAAAATGAAAATCATAATGAAATTTCTGCATTTCAAATGAATGGAGATTAATAGTGTCCTGAGTAGTAAAATGAATATGTAACAGGCTTAAGTCAATCCAAATAAATATATATGATGTTGAATATGATAGCGTATTTCATTAAACTATATTTTTTCTAGTGACATGTTTTAGTGAATAAACTTAGATGTTAGATATATTTAATAATGAGGAAGAAAATTAGTATCATATACAAAATATAAATCAATAGACCTCCAATTAATTGAGAAAGAAAGTTACTCAACTCCAAATGTATTTGCCCTATGGTCCAAGTAGGAAATATTGAATAAGATTTGTATAGGACCAACCGCCATTCAAGAGGAGAATGCATTCTTATAGTCTATAAACACAACAACTTGAAATATTATGGAATAGAAAAAATAATCTAATTGAGCACATTTTGTAAAGTACGTCCACCTCTACTAAATTCCATCCTTCAAGGTTTTGAATGGGGAGGGGATACTCCTGGTGTGAACACTCAAGAATCTAGTTTGACACAAAATATAATGAAGGATAATCAATTAAAGTAGAAGGTAACCAAAAATTTTAATATAAAAAATCAAGTTATTTAAAACCAAAATGAATCTTTACTTGGAGAATCTAGTGAGGTTACTTCAATTGTACTAGGGGGGGTCATTATGAATGTATTCAACATATAAATATATGCTAAAAAGTAATCATATTAACATATAAAAACAACCAACTTGTGTCTAAGTTTAAATAAATCATAAGTAACAAATACTTTATCTCTTTCCTCCACAAGTGGAATACCAATTTTGGAGACACGTGAGTGCCTCTATAGCCTCTAGATGGATGTAGATATAAAGGGGGTTAATTAGTCTGGCTCTGATTCTAAAGGCAAATTTGGTGTAACTATAGAAGTAGGGACAACCAAAATATGTTTGCCTATTTCATTCAATTTCAAGTAGTACAACTCATGAGTCCTCCACCAAGATAGAATATCAAAATCTTCCTTGATTAAGATATATTACTCTTAATACACATCCCACTTTAGGTTTAGAAAACCTCCCAACTCTCTACTCTTGTTTGTAATGATATTTAAGTTCATGAATGGTTTTAGTAAAATGTATGATTTATGGGTCAAAATGAATTTAGTTAAGCAGTAGATGCATGATCATTAGAATTTCTTCTTTGTTTGACATCCCGTCAACCAATTATTTGCATCCCTTATTGACTGTATCTAGATATTTTGAACATGCTCCCACATAAGTTACCCATAATAGAAATTTGTCATTTCCATTATAAAAGTAGGATAAAAAATTGTAGAAACTACTATTAGATTACGAATGTTATCCCACTACTTGTCAAATTTATTGAACATTTTCATTTCCTATTTGGATGATATGATTGTTTCAAATTTTCCATCACTCAACTTCAATCCAATGACACAAACATTTGAAAAACATAAATCTCTAAAAACTTCCACAACTAAAAGATATGTGGATAACCCTAAATGATGTTTAGTTTGACTTGTTAGGGTAAACCTTTTAAGGGGTGGAGAGTAGTTGGTTGTTGATGTTTGGATCAATAGATTTCGAGGACAAAATCCTTTTAAGGGGTGGAGTGCTATAAATTACAGATCTTGGACCCTACCCTAGAACTTTGACCTTTTGGACTTAGCCAAACGAGGTTAAGGATAGATCTAAATGATGTTTAGTATAACCCTAATGAGCTAATGCTTGTAATAATCACCCTAATGTAACCTAATGTTCTTACATTAGTCTTAGAACAATAATGGACACATAAAATATGTCACATGTGGTAATAATGAATTATATAAAATTTCATGCAAGATAATCACACATAATTCTTTTGGTGATAATATTAAGATATGGAACATAATTGAATGAACAATAGTGATAATAATGAATTAATGTGATAATAATGGCCACAAATATTAATTGTGACATAAGTCATTAAGGAAAACCCTAAAATTAAAATCGAAGTTAAAAATCATGTTCCTTGGGTCCCAATTACCTTGGGAGTCAAATTTCACATTATCCACTTAATAATAATTAATTTAATTCAATTGTAAAGAAAAGATATGAGTTTTCCCTAATAAAAAAATAAAATAATAAATGACTCCTAAATAGGAAAATAATCTTGGATTCGTAATGTACATAATAAACATAGCCTTTGAGTGAATTTTCATCCAGTTTGGAGAAAGTTTGCTTAAAAGGTGAAATCAGGAGAGAGAAAGTGTGTAGAACCTTCAAAAGATTAAATAAATGCTCAAGCAACTCCAACATGTAAAATTGATGGCAAATTCGTGTCCAACACATTAAATATGACTTGTGGGTGAAGTTTCATCAAATTTGGATAATCCTAATGTCATTAATGAAGGAGGAAAGAGAAAATAAGATTTAGTTTATTTAACACATCAAAAGTTATCAAAAGGAAAAAATAATTTCATATTCGGATTCCTCATATTCAAAATAGGTTGGATGTTAAATTTCATTAAATTTGGGGCTCGTTTGTACCCTCATAAGAGGAGAGAGAAAATAAGAAATAATTTATTTCACACTTTAGTCAGATTTGATTTGGTATCATATTTTTTTGTCACACGCCGGCTAAGATTTCAGATTTAATGTGGACCGTCCGATCCAGAATCTGATAGCCAGTAGTTCATCTCCTACCTTAGGTAGGAGAGGCGCGAGCGTGAACAGTAGGACTGGGTTTTGTGTCCATGTTTTTCATTGATATCTTCCTCAAATCATAACAATTTCTTGAAATTTTTGTTGCCTTGAACTCGGGAGAGATTTCCACACACACCAAGCCCTAATTCAACCCCTCTCATGCCCTATTCTCGAAACACCCAAACCATGGGTAAATTTCTTTGTGGAAACTTCCTATTTTCATGCCACCCACACCCACATCTATAAGTAACACCACCTAAACCTCCACCTCACCTCGAGAAGTCCATCCCTCGAGCCAATTTATTCATCCATTGTGTTTTTGTAGTTGCCAAGCAAAACTCAACTTGCCTTTGTGGCATCTCGTGCGCAGAGTCAGCTGTAATGTTCCTCGATCAGTTTTTAGAGGTGAGTTCGTCACAGAACCTTCTTCATTAGTAGCTCATTGATTTTTTTTCGAGGATCGCACCTCTGGGTTTCACCTGATCCATACCGCCTTTCTGACCTCCTTCATGAAGTTATGGCACATGTGAGAGGAAGGGGATGACCCTTTTGTTCTTTTCCCCCTCTGCCCTCGTTTCCTATTTGTTCTTTGTTTTTCTTTCAAGGGCATTTTTGTCCTTTCGCCTTTTTTTTGCTCCTTGACTGAGTGCTTTGCAAGCCGCTGACAGGGTGAGTTGGCCACCTTTGATTGGGATAACTCAACTAGGCCCGATCTCCTCTCTCCCTTTTTCTCGCAATTTCTTGCTTATTTGGCAATTTGGTGAATTCTGATTGGTAGATTTTCTAAAAACCATATCTTTTAATTCGCTTGTCCAAAAATTAAAATAAAATATGTTTTGGAATTGAAAAAATATATTCTTTCTAATAAAAATAGTTTCAAAGCCTGATTTCCATAGTTTTAACGATGGATTTTAAAGAATCTAATTAATTAATATAATAAGCCCTAAAATTGGTAACTAATTCATATGGACTCCAAATTTAGTAAAAATATATTTTCTTTATAAAAAACATAATAAGTTGATTGGTTTAGGTTTGGAGACCAAAATCTGAGGTTTTGTAGAAAGGTCTAAAATTAGGGTTTCATTACATATATATGAATCTCAAACCCTAATACATGTGAATAGTTTGAATTTAGGCAAGGTTGATCTTGGAAATAACTAGGTTGGTGAAGAGAGTTTCTAGGACCCTGGTTTTAGGTGTGTTTGCATCTCCTATTATTCTATGTTGATCAATTCACCTATATTTTCTTTCTCTTGGTCCTATGGACAATAGCCTACACATGTGTCTTTTCTTTTGAAAATCACGGTTCATGTGGACTACCTTATTTATTATTGATCTTGTAATCATGGATATTCTCTTGGACTCTTTTTCCTATGCTTTGAGAATGTTGGACTTATTTGATGGTATGTGCACACTTTGACGTGGATGTTTATATGTTGATAGGTGCTTCTTTTCCCACCATGTGGTAGTGGATGTATATGTAGCACATCATGTTCGATATTCTTGAATTCATATTTTGTGCTTATTATTTTGCTATGCGTCATGTGGTGACTACTAGTATAATGTTGAATGTGCTTTTCATGTGGATGTTCAAATTTCCACATATGTGAATTCAGATGTTAAAATTCCTGCATACTTATATACATGTGCATATGTTAAAATTCCTGCTTGAGCAGATGTGTATCATTTCTTGCTCATCCCACATTCGTGTAGATGTGTATCATTTCCTACTCACCACACATTTATGGTAGATGTGTATTTCCTACCAACATGATATATTAATCTAGTTTTGTCACCAATGTTACACATGTATGCCTTGTTATTATACTTTGCTTCTATCTATCTCATTTATTGATGTTCACTTCTTTTATGCCCTATTGGGTAGTAATTTTATTTTCTATGGGAAGCTTGTTTATATTTGATGTCCCTTTATTTCATAATATTGCTCAATTTTCTATTTAGTATGCACATACAAACCTTTGTTGATGTCATCTATTTTTCTCTTCTTGCTGGGGTATGCTTCCAACCCTAGGTGAAGGACTTGGATGACATGGCATGAAGACTTGGACTTAACTTAAGGAGTTAAAGCTGGGAGGCAAAGTTGTTATGTCTTAGATTTGCCTCTACTAGATCCTTATGATGTATCCTATTTGTAAACCCTTATGGGAGATGATGTTGAGGTACTTTTGTAATCTTATGTTAAATTGAATATAGTCAATGTTTCTATTCCACTGCTAAACTTTGGTGTCATGATACATTCATATTGAATAAATTGGTTTCATCCCTTTGGAATTTTTTTATGTTGAAGTTTGGTTTGGGATGTTGCCTTTTTATTTTAGTAGGGAGTGGTTCCCCTCTGGGATCCCACTCCTTACAACATGGTATCATAGCCCATGGTGGTCAGAATCTGACTATTTCAATTTTGTCTCCCTAATTAGAACCCTTATCTTGCATAGTTACCCTCTAGGTAAGATGTTCATATTGGAATTTATTTATGTTATATATATGTGTGATGAGGTTTTAGGAGATCTTACCCTATCATATAGATTGATTATTATTTGTATCTCTTGATGCTATGGGGTTTGACTTGAGGATGAAATTAGGTTATGAGTATGAGGTAGTGGTAGGATAAGGAGATTTTGTTATGGATGAATTGTGACTTGATTTCCGCATTGATTTTGAGCTCATCATTGGTTTATATCGCATGATTTTTTGAAGAAAAATATATTTTATGGATTTCACTGAACTTTACCTAAACTAAGTCACAATAAAGTGATATGATAAGTTTTTGCAGTGAAACCATAAACCTAGTGCTAACCCTAGTTTTGACTTTGGAGTTGTGACTAGGATTGATATAGAGGTGTAGTCGACCTACCCTTTGACTGTTAGATGTTTTTGTAGGGTTGTTAGGTTAGAGACATGATGACCTAAAACTCAACCCTAGAAGGTTCTGACTTGTTAGTTGGATACATGAACAACATAAATCTCTAAAAACTTTCACAACTAAAAGATATGTGGGTAACCCTAAATGATGTTTAGTTTGACTTGTTAGGGTAAACCTTTTAAGGGGTGGAGAGTAGTTGGTTGTTGATGTTTGGATCAATATATTTTGAGGAAGAAATCCTTATAAGGGGTGGAGTGCTATAATATACCAGATCTTGGACCATACCCTAGAACTTTGACCTTTTGGACTTAGCCAAATGAGGTTAAGGATAGATCTAAATGATGTTTTGTATAACCCTAATGAGCTAATACATGTAACAATCACCCTAATGTAACCTAATCATCCTACATTAATCTTAGGCCAATAATGGATACATAAAAGATGTCACATGAGGTAATAATGAATTATATAAAATTTCGTGAAGATAATCACACATAATTCTTTTGGTGATAATATTAAGATATGGAACATAATTGAATGAGCAATAGTGATAATATTGAAATAATGTGATAATAATGGCCACAAATATTAATTGTGACATGTCATTAAGGAAAACCCCAAACATGAAATCAACATTAAAAATCAAGTTCCTTGGTCCCAATTACCTGGGGAGTCACGTTTCACATTATTCACTTAATAATAAATAACTTAATTCAAATTGGAAAGAAAAGATATGAGTTTTCCCTAATAAATCAAATAAAATAACAAATGACTCCAAAAGATGAAAATAATCTTGGATTCATAATATACATAATAAACACAACCTTTGGTTGAATTTTCATCCAATTTGGAGAAAGTTTGCTTAAAAGGTGAAATTAGGAGAGAGAAAATGTGTAGAACCTTCAAAATATTAAATAAATTCTCAAATAATCCAACATGTAAAATTGGTGGAAAATTCGTGTCCAACACATTAAATATGACTTGTGGGTGAAGTTTCATCAAATTATAATCCTAATGTCCTTAATGAAGGAGGAAAGAGAAAATAAGATTTAGTTTATTTAACACATTAAAAGTTCTCAAAAGGCAAAACTAATTTCATATTCAGATTTCTCATATCCAAAATAGTTTGGGTGCCATATTTCATTAAATTTGGGGATCATTTGTACTCTCATAAGAGGAGAGAGAAAAAAGAAATAATTTATTTCACACTTTTGTCGGATTTGATTTGGTATCATATTTTTTTGTCACACACCAGCTAAGATTTCAGATTTAACATGGACCGTCTGATCCACGATCTGACAGCCAGTGGGTCGTCTCTACCTTAGGTAGGAGAGACGCGAGCATGGATTGTATGACCGTGTTTTGTGTCCATGTTTTTCGTTGATATCTTCCTCGAATCATGACTATTTCTCAAAATTTTTGTTGCCTTAAACTCGGGAGAGATTTTTGCACCCACCAAGCCCTAACTCAACCCCTCTCATGCCCTATTCTTGTAATGCCCAAAGCATGGGTAAGTTACTTCGCGAAAACTTCCTATTTTCATGCCTCTCACACCGACATCTATAAGCAACACCACCTGAACCTCTGCCTCACCATGAGCAGTCCATCCCTCGAGCCAATTTCTTCATCAATTGTGTTTTATGCAACCACCAAGCAAAACTCAACCCTACCTTTGTGGCATCTCGTGCGCGGAGTCGACTGTAATGTTCCTCGATCTATTTTCAGAGGTGAGTTCGTCCCGACACCTTCTTCATTAGTAGCTCATCAATTTTGTTCGAGGATCGCCCCCTAGGTTTCCCATAATCTATGCCTCCTACCTGACCTACTTCATGTAGTCATGGGACGTGTGAGAGGAAGGGATGACCCCTTTGTTCTTTCCCCCCTCTGCCCTTATTTTTCTCTTGTTCTTCATATTTCCTTCAAGGGCATTTTTGTCATTTCGCCTTCTCTTTTTCTCCTTGAACGAGTGCTTTGCAAGCCTGACAGGGTGAGTTGACCACCTTTGATTGGGCCAAATCGACTGGGCGCAATCTTCTCTCTCCCTCTTTGTCACAATTTCTTGCTTATTTGGCAATTTGGTGATTTTTGATTGGTTGATTTTTTTAAAAATTGTATCTTTTAATTCGCTTGTCCAAAAATTAAAATAAAATATGTTTTGGAATTGAAAAAATGTATTATTTCTATCAAAAATAGTTTCAAAGCCTTATTTCCATGTTTTTAATGATGGATTTTAAAGGATCTAATTAATTAATATAATAAGCCCTAAAATTGGTAACTAATTCATATGAACTCCAAATTTAGTAAATAAATATGTTTTCTTAATTAGAAAAACCTAATAAACTGATTGGTTCAGGTTTGGAGACCAAAATCTGATGTTTTTAGAAAGGTCTAGAATTAAGGTTTCATTATATACATATGAATCTCAAACCCTAATACATGCAAATGATTTGTATTTAGGCAAGGTTGATCTTGGAAACAACTAGGTTGGTGAAGAGAGTTTCTAGGACCCTGGTTTTAGGTATGTTTGCATCTCCTATTATTCTATTTTGAAAAATTAACCTATATTTTGTTTCTCTTGGTCCTATGGACAATAGCCTATGCATGTGTCTCTTCTTTTGAAAATCATGGTTCATATGAACTACCTTATTTATTATTGATGTTGTGATCATTGATATTCTCTAGGACTCTTTTTCCTTTGATTTGAGCATGTTGGACTTATTTGATGGTATGTGCCCACTTTGAGGTGGATGTTTATATGTTGATATGTGATTCTTTTCCCACCATGGTAGTGGATGTATATGTAGCACATCATGTTGGATATTCTTGAATTCATATTTCTTGCTTATTCTTTTGTTATGCATAATGTGGTGACTACTAGTATAATATTGAATGTTCATTTCCTGTGGATGTTAAAATTCCCACATATGTGAATGTAGATGTTAAAATTCCTGCATACTTATATACAGGGGCAGATGTTAAAATTCTTGCTTGAGTAGATGTGTATCGTTTCCTTATCACCCCACATTCAAGTAGATGTGTATCATTTCCTACTCACCCCACATTTATGGTAGATGTCTACTTCCTACCAACATGATATATTATTCTAGTTTTGTCACCAATGCTACACATGTATGGTTCCTTCTATCTCATTTGTAGATGTTTATTTCTTTTATGCCTGATTGGGTAGTACTTTTATTTTCTATGGGAAGCTTGTTTATATTTGATGTTCCTTTATTTGATATTATTTCTCAATTTTCTATTTAGCATGCACATACCGGCCTTTGCTGATGTCATCTATTTTCCCCTTCTTGTTGGGGTATTCTTCCAACCCTAGGTGAAGGACTTGGATGACATGTCATGAAGACTTGGACTTAACTTAAGGAGTTAAAGTTGGGAGGAAAAGTTGTTATTGCTTAGATTTGCCTCTACTAGATCCTTATGATGTACCCTATATGTAAACCCTTATGGGAGATGATGTTGAGGTACTTTTGTAATCTTATGATAAATTAAATATATCCAATGTTTTTATTCTGCTGCTAAACTTTGGTATCATGATACATTCATGTTGAATTAATTAGTTTCATCCCTTTGGCAAAAATTTTATGTTGGTGTTTGGTTTGGGATGTTGCCTTTTTATTTTAGTAGGGAGTGGTTCCCCTCTGGGATCCCACTCCTTACAAGTTCTCTACAATGTTTGCATATGGTCTTCATAACACCACCTACAATTTTCTTTGTAAATTAAGTCCATACATCACTTCATGACTTCCCAAACTCCAAGAAGATTTCCCACCACCGTTGTGCATATTACTTTCTTCATAACCAACATTACTAGATATATGAGTTTGTATCTCATATCTTTTTTTTTGATGACGAGGGAACCACTCCCGCACGAGCGCCACTTTTGTGACCCCCACAGGCAGCGAAAACCCCCGGATGCCCCCCCGCCCATACAGGGACCACAAAATAGTCGCATCGTTGGTCGGCCGACGCGTGGGCTAATTCACTTCGGTGGAACGCTGAGAGTCGAACCCGTGCCCCCTCGCAGGGGGCTTGCGAGCCGCACCACCCGAGCTATCACTAGGTATTATCTAAAGAGTGGTGTTTCCTAAATAAGATGACAAAAGAAAAGTAGGGGATACTTAAATGAGAAAATCCATTTAAAGAATATGATAACCCAAAATAGTTTTCCTAGGGAAGTAAAGAAGTAGGAGTATGTTTGACATATATAGAATTATTAGTAAATGGTACACCTAGGAATGAAAACATATGATTAATAAAATAAATGTTTTTGTAGGAATGAAAATATTGGGTTAAATAAAAAAAATAAAAAATAGTAATTAATATATTGCTTTTAGAGGGAAAGAAAAATAGTGTGTCTCACTGATACTTGAATGTCCTATGTTGATATTGGACTGGGTATAAGTGGATCTTACTAATTACTGAATGCCCTATGTTTATGTTGGTTAGGGTATTTGTGCACCCAAACATTTTGTTCTTAGAGAAAAAAAATGTTTGTTTTTTCAATTGCATCCTGAACTACTAACATAAACATCAACAACTTGCAAATCAATCAACAAAAAATGGACTATCAGTTGATAGTATAGTGTTGATTGTTACTAATCTAATCTTGAAGCTATATACGAATCTTTCTTGATCATATTAATAGTAAAATTCAAATAAAAGTGTGTGGAGATGCTACTTTATCAACAAAAGGCTAAAATATTGACATTAACATAAAAAACATATGGATCAAACATAGAGGGATATTAAAAGATTAACATTAGATGTCTACTCAATTATTATAAGAAGAACTATATGCTATCTATTTAATTAGAAAGTTTTATGGTTTTTGAGGTTGTGGGCTGGGAGCTAACATGAGTGACTTTAATCAAAACTCAATGTAATTTTAATGAAAAGGCTTATTTAACAATGTACAATAGATCATAGGCAATGAAGGCTTGGATGTTTATATAGAAAGTTTTTTTCTTAACTGAATCATCTGGAGTCAGACACACTTATCCTTATTTTAGAATTAGTAAATATAGAGTTTAGGAGTGACCAAGTGGGTCATATTGCTCGAGTAAAACCATCACTAGTCACTGCCAGAAAATAGAAACATGGAAGAACATGTGTGAAACATTTCAAAAAATGGATCGCTCGCAACTGTAAAGACTAAATAAGATTGATCCAGGCTAGGAAATGAGTGAAAATCTTGCAAAGAAGGAATGTGGGAGGATCATGTTACCTGTGAGTAGAGAACTATGCAGAATTTGATGACTCCAAGGCAAGCAGTTCAAGGTGGCAGTAGGCTCCAAGGCGACAATAGGAAGATGATGACTCTAAGGTGACAATGAGAAGATGCAAACTATAAATTAGAAATTGGAAGGTACTCTATTAAATTGAGAAACCCCAAAAACACCTTCTATGGAACAGTCTCATGAGGAGAGGAGATGAGAGACTTGAGATAGGCTAGGTCTATGAGGAATTGAGGATGTGAGAGAAAGTGTCCCGCATATTATTTTCTTTGGGCTACACGTTCACCCAAAAAAATCACTTGTCTCCCAAATATCAGCCAACATACAACATGCACCCATAGGGCTCATCCAACCACACCCATGCCCCCAAGCAAACCTATTTTATCGGGTCAAGTCAGGTTGTACCAGTGTTGGGCTGGGTCGGGCCAAGTCAAATTACCGAGCCTAATCGTGAATAAGGTAGTGACATAGATGTTGGATAATTTTGGATTTAGCTTGTATGTGTCTCCAACTTGATGAGAATTTGTGTAAAGTCATGTCTCACCAAATGGGATGATTTTGTAGCTGTGTTGAGATAATTTGGCACTAGGAATTTGGTGGCCTCTGTGTAAGGGATAAAATATTCTTTAGAGAAAAAGAAGTAGCCATAGTCTTGAGGTCGATAATACCCTAAACTCCTTCATATTTGGGGAGGCAAATAGTACTTGAAGAGATGGATCACATATGTTTTATGTTCGATAAAAAACTCTATGAAGTTTATCTGATCTAATCGACCAACAATTGACAATATGGAGCTAAGCCAATTTAAAAGTTTGGATTTAGTTTTATCAATTATGGGGTTCTAAACTGAAGATGTTAAAATTTATTTTTTATAGGCAGGCTGAAGGTATTTTGTTGGGCCATTTTGCAAATTAGAATATTGGAAAAGGAGAAAAGGTCAGTTGTGGGGGTGTGAAATCTATGGAATGAAGATTTTCTATATTTGATCTCAAGTTACGAGTTGTTTTGAAAGATGCAAATGATTCTTTTGATGTTGATAATACTACCTTAAGATTGTTTGATGAATCAGAGAGTGTCATCAGCAAACAAAATTGTGTTGTCAAGAGTAATAGAGTGAACCATTATGAGATCTAAGAGTCCTATTGTGATAGCCAACTGGATCATTTGACTAAGGTATTCAGTTATAATTATAAAGAGAAGTGGTGAAAGTAGGTCACCAATTTGAGGTTGTTGAAATTGTTGAACAAACGAAATGGTGAAGTATTGATAATAATTGAGTACGAAGATGAACAACCACAATCTTTAATTTATCTAATCCAAGTGATTTTGAAATCATGACCTTCAAGGACAAACTAATGGGGGAGAATTTGAAAATGATGTTTTTGAACGTTTTTGTCAAAAATCTGATTATGCACATAACCTCTCTTCACCTTGAACACCTCAACAAAATGAGGTTGTAGGGAGGAAGAATAAGTCTTTATAAGAGATGGCTAAGATTTTGCTTTTAGAGTATGATACTCCAAAGAACTTTTATAAAAAGATGCGTACAAGACATTTATTATTAAAACCATTCCGGAAGATATTACAATATATAAATTACAAGTTGATACAGTAGTGGATTAGTACATATTGCAATTTGAAGAGTGTGTATGCCATAAAACACTGAACAATGATGATATCATGAATTGTAGAATCTATACATAGAAATTTTAAGATATTGAAATTATGTAAGAATCCATACTTCAGCCGAGACAGAGGACACTCGATTAAAAGATATTTAATTTTAATAGTCCATCAGCCATAAGACACAAAACAATGACGAAAACGTGACGCGTTTAGAATCTGTACGGTGATATTTTAAGATATTGAACTTACAAAATCCATACATCAACTTACAAGGAAGACTCTAGATCATTTAATATTTCATTTTGAAGAGTCCATTAGCCATAATACAAAAAACGAATAACGGAAATAAGTATTGACTCTTAGCGTATTAGAGTTGGAAGAAAAAAATTATTTAGGGTAGTTACTGAAGAAAGAAATGGAAGACAAATGAACTTTTGAGAATGTGAGAGAGTTTAGAAAGGAGAGAGAGATTGATGACGGGAAACAATGGGGATGAAAAATAAGAGAGGTAATATATAGTATGTAATTATCTTCTCTTTTATTATGTTTCAACTAAGTAGGTTATGTTTATCGACAGTAACAATTTCTTCTCTCTCATTAAATACTTTATTAATATTGATCATATGCAGTTTTTCAATATTGTATGTTAATGCTTTTATTATTTTAATTTTGTCTTCAAACATAAAACATAATTTGCAATTGAATAACTAATGTAATTTTTTTGTATAATATTGTTCGCCGACATGCATGGGATCAAATAAAGCATAGGATTGCACAAGAGTGGATAAAAATGATGACCAATGCAACAATACCGTCAATCTGTCATGCACTATAATTTTCTTAAAAAAATAAAATTGTTTGTTTTTTGTGTATGCGACACGTGTATGTTTTATAATATAGATAATTGCTGCTTTTGTCACGCTGTTCTTAGAAAATTCAACAAAAATCACCATGCCAAGTTCCCTATCCCGGTGAATAAGTTCATTATCCTATTACCTCAGGCATTTAAACAATTTTGAATGATATTACGAAGCGGAATTAACTTCCACTAAAATAATGGGATAGTGGCCATGTGCTACATATTTGTTTCGCAATTAGCCTAGTCAACATGAATTTATAACTTTCCCTGTCTTGTGCAACTCCTGCTAAAACAATGGGGCGGTGGCCATATCCTCAGAGAATAGTGATGCAATAAACGTGGTCAATATGAATTATTAATTCCCTTGTTTTTGAGACGTGAGAGTAGGAGATAGTAATGTCATTGCGCACCTGGTTGTTTGTAGAAAGAGAAATTATGAAAAATGCAAAATAAAAAGAACTGAGATAATTTCTGTGTATGAGAATGTTTAGGAAGGAGTGAGAGATTAACACGCCACTTTGCTCTAGTCGCAGCATCACTTTCATCAAGGAGAGAACTAGAACCATCCTCAACCTTCCTGTTGAGCTGTGTCACATAATTCGGCGAATTATTGAAAAATTTGCGTATAATTCACACATAATTCTCTGGACGAATGCAACAACTGAATTACGCCAGATTCCCGCACATATCCCGAATTTTATGAATTATTCACGAATAATTCGTAATTCACGTATTAAACATGTATAAAATGTAAAAGGTACACTTTTTGCTGATATTTTCTGAAATAATCGGCTCACTTCTCGCCATTTTATGTGGCCTAGCTGATCCACCTAATCTACCCCAACGTAGCAACTGTTGACTCAAGGTCAATTAGGTTAATGTTAACTCATGTCTAAATTGACTAAACCCGTGTTTTGATGATGACTAACCATTCCACATATTGATGTCTAATGTCTCTACTTGAGTGATTTCAGATTAGGTATAGACACACTCCAATTGCCCTAACTTGCGCATATAAAATTGGAGAAAAGACAAGTCAAAGTCAATACAAGTGTACGTTTTTGTAATATGATGTAAATCTATTAGAATCATATTGTAAATCACTTGTAACGATTGTATGACTTGTAATTAAGCTTAGAAAAAATCAGGAGCACTTAGATCGAATGTTTACGCACTAAAAAGCTATTTTCCAAAATTCACATCAGGTTGTTCATCGGTCGAGTTTTGTGAGTGAGTTGTAAACTCGACCGATCCTGATTGGATCTTGAAAAAGACTTTTGATCGGTCGAGTTTACACTACACAGAACTCGACCGATGGAGTACCAGAAAAATTCGATTTTCATTGGTCGGTCGAGTTTCCCCAGGACAAACTCGATCGATGGTCTGAATATCGACTTTGTCTTTTACTCCATCGGTCGAGTTACCCTCATAGAAACTTGACCGATTGCACTATACGGAAAAGTACAAAAAAGTGCTTCTAGCCATTGTGAAGTTGCAACAAGTGAAAATATATCCGTTGCAAGCCACAAAACGACTAGTTTTCATTCTCAAGTGTTCCCAAAGGCTAAGAGGCATCCTCAACTATAAATAGGACCCTTTGGGCTTCATTCCAAGGTTGAGCATTCAATGCAAACTCTATGTGAGATTCTTATTCATTAGTTGAGTGCTTACTACAGACTCCCCTCTCTCTCTCTAATCTTAATCACTTGCTACATCCATTAGAGTGAGTAGGAGATCTGTAAGAGAGCTAGTCCTACATGTATATCTTGTGAGGCTCTCACTTCCACCACCTCCCTTTCTCTCATTTCAATCATGAAAATGAAGGTTCTCTCTCTTGGATAAGAGAGGTGAAGAAGAACAAGGGAAGGTGTCCCTTGGTGAAGATCAAGGCTGAAGACTTGGAGCTAGAGTGGGTAAGCCCTTGGTGAAGGCAGACGACTCCTTGCTCAAGTAGGTAAGTCCTTGGTGGAAGCTTCTCTGAGAGAATGTGAAGTTAAAGGCGGAAGATCCAAGAAGAGTGGGTAATTTCTACAAGGCTGAAGACTTGTGCAAGAGTAGGTAAGTCCTTGGAAGAAGGTGGAAGACTCTTGCAAAGTGGGTAAGTCCTTGGTAAGGTTGAAGACTCTTTGTATTGGATATGTTGTAAATCTTATGAATGAATATAAGAATGCAATGGTTAGGAAATCCTAGAGGTTGACCTCTCTAGGTAAGTGGACTGACATACTTCTAGTTTGAAGTGTGGAACCACTCTAAATAGCTTGTCTACTTGTGTTTGCTCAATCTCTCTCATCCTTGCTATGTATGTTTTAGTTGTACTCAAATTTCCTATTTAGCAACCTTATCTTGTGATATATCTTGAAGATCTAATGAATTTTGTTTAAGTGCATTCAATTCTATTCACCCCCCCTCTAGAGCATCTAATCACCCATCTAGGATCCAACAATTGGTATCAGAGCGGGCTTCTCCAAGCATACTTCAACAAGTAGGAGAAGATGGGTGACTACCAAGGAGGGAGATACTTGATTAGCCTACCAATCTTTGATGGGAGAAATTTCCTCTATTGGAGAAGAAGGCTTCAATTCTACATCCAAGGATTAAGTCTTGAGATGTGACAAATGGTGAACAGCCCACACATGCTACCAAAGACAAAGATTGAAGAATGGGATGAAGCTACCTTAAAGAAAGCAACCTTGAATGCTAGAGCCATGCACATCCTCTATGCCTCCATGACCCCCATCGAGTTCAACCAGATTTCTTCATGTGAAATAGCCTATGAGGTATGGAGAAAGCTATGCATCACTTATGAAGGGACAAATCAAGTGAAGGAAAGCAAAGTCTACATGCTCAAAGGGCTGCTTGAGAACTTCAAGATGGGAAAGGAGGAGAGGGTTGCCAACATGTACTCAAGGCTCAACACCATTGTGAATGGTCTTACTATTCTAGAACATCCTATGAGTAGAGGAGAGATCAACTCTAAGATCCTTAGAACTCTCCCCAAGAGATGGGAACCTAAGGTGACTTCCATTGAAGAAGCATGATATCTTAAGGATGTCCCTATTGAAGAGATAATTGGAAATCTACAAGCACATGAAGCCACTCTTGACAAGAGGGAGGAAGTAGAAAGATAAGAGAAGAAAGAGCTAAAGAGAATGAAGAAGGCTGAAATGAAGGCTCAAATTGAAGCTATCATGGAACAAGTCTCTCCATCCTCTCAAGTTGAAGAAGATGCCATGTACTCCAAGGGTAGATTTTATAAAGGCAAGTCCTCCTCCATCCGGTGCTTCACATGTGGAAAGAAGGGTCACTACAAGAAAGATTGCCCACAAGGCAAAAAGACCCATCTTTACAAGAAGAAGGAGAAATGACACTCAAGCTCAAGTGGCTCCTCCAACTCAAGCTCGAGTGAAGATTCAAGTAAAAGATCAAGCTCAAGCTCTAGTAACGAAGGAGAATGTCATTTTTCTCTTATAGCATCAACTAGTAAAGATTCAAGTGAGGTAAAGCTAAACTCTTTAGATAAAGAATATTTTATTTCTATTATTCATGATACTTGTGCCTCTCTTAAGTCTTCTAAAAGGAATAGGAAAAAGCTTGCTTGAATTGTTGATAATTTGCATGTAGAACTAGATGATCTCGAACATGCTAATTCTTGCTTGCTTGATGATAAAAATGCTTGTCTTGGTCAAGTAGATTCTCTCAAACTTGAAAATGTTAGCTTGCTTGACAAGATTAGATTTCTAAAAGCTGAACCTCTCATGCCTAGTTATAATGAAGAGCATACTTTAATTATTGATTCTCTCATGCATGATATTGATGTTCTTAAATATGAAAATAAGGAAAAAGATTTTGTTTTGCAAGAATTAGAAATAGAAAATGCCTCCTTGCTTGCTAAAATCAATGCACATGAATCTTGTTCTAGTTCTACTAGTAGAGAGAATGATGTTGCTTCTCTTCATAATGATAGAGATTCTCATTTAACTAAAGTTCTTTGCTTTGAAAATGATCTTTTGCATTCTAGAGATAATATCAATAATTTGTCTTCTACTATTGCTTCTCTTAAGCATGATAATGACAGTTTGAGATCTTCTTTGCAAAGATTCTTAGTTGGTAAGAAGAGTCTTAATGACAAATTACACCATACTACTAAACAAATTGGTAGACATGGTTTAGGATATGATGGTAGTCAAGGGAACAACAAAGATAAAGGACCTCCAATATTCCATAGAGAATCCTCTAGTTCCAAGACTATGGGCACATGCAACTATTGCAATGAAATTGGTCATTATTCTACTTGTTGTCCTTTTAGGAAAGTACCCAAGAGAAATAGGACTTGGGTTGCTAAACTAACCCCTCCGGACCCAAAAACATGATTGGGGACCATTTCATTTTTCTTCTTGTAGGTACTTGCAAACGGATTGACTTGAGCTATTGAATTGCAAATTGACTTCTCAATCCACATGAAAGAAGAAAGGTGAGATGTGTAGAGGGTGACAACAAGTGGAAAAAGGAATGGTAAGAATAAAGGTATGGTTTTATTGCTTATAACAATTTCTAACTTGTTTTTGTCAAGTTAGTGTGCACTATACATATGGTTTTTGAGTTAAAAGTGGTATTTTGTGTTTCTCTTCACTCTTGCTCAAAAACTGTTTCTAATGCTTGTATAGTGCATTACTAACTTAGACATGTTTGGATATGGTTTGTATATTTAGCATGCCTTTAAATATGTTTTTATGAAATATATGTGCTCTTTGATAGCTTCTCTGTCAGTCGAGTTTGTCCTATTTGAAACTCGACCGATATGAACCAATGAGTGTTGCCAACAGCTATCATCAGTTGAGTTGTCAATACACAGAACTCGACCGATAACACTGTGCACAGAATGCATGTTTGGCTTATTGAATGAGAATTTCCCTCTCAACTAAATTTTCTCAACCAATAGCCTTATTCTTTGGCACTCATTTGGTACCTTTATATATACATATTGTCATGTTCTAAATTGCCTATCTTGCTTACAACTCTATCTCTCTAATTGCTCTAAATTGGTATATCTATATCTTGCAACTACTTGCTTTGAGTTGTTTTACATGTTTTGATGATGATCTCTTTGGATCTCTTGGTTGTGTCTAAAAATTACTTTCGTTGTACTCTAACTTGCTACATCTATACATATGTATATCTTGTATTGATACAACCTTGAGGTTCTTAGTGGTAATCATCCTTTGGTAATTATGCATACGTGTTAGTGAGTTATATCCTTTCATGCTTCTAAAATTGCTTATCTCTTTGTTTGGATATATCTCTACTTTTACTCATAGCTTGCTTTATCTTGTGTATCTTTTGGTATCTCTTGCTATGATCTAGATCCTACTAGTAGTCCTAACTTGTGATATCATCTACTAGTAGTTCATATACATGTAGTTCTAACCTTGTTTATAATTGGCAGCTTTGCTCATATATATGCTATGCTTGTATCTTGTCTCATACATGCTCAAGCTTTTTCCTTAAATTGCATATCTACTATCTTGAGTTGCTTGCATAACATTGTGATGCAGGATATATAGATCTACATTATATGTAGAAATTGGAGTATTTTTGGATTTTATGTAGACTTTACTCCACTTTTAGTTTTTTCTGCAAGAGTAGTGTTTTTTTTATGTAGAAACGACCTTCTGAGCAAGGCTCATTGCTATGCCATGAGCCCTGTCACTTTTTGGGCAAATTATGTCATCTTGAGGGTCAAAATTGTGATTTATTGTTTTTCTACAACACTTTATCTTGCATTTTGGGTTGTTCAAGTATATGCTTTAACTTGCTTTTCTTTCTATACTTGGACAAGCCCCTATCTGTGCTCTTCTACTCTCCTTATATATATTTGTGTTATCTCCTTTCTCTTTAACAAGTGATGTTTCTTATTTCTTCAGAACCCCACTTTTTGAAAGGACAAAGAGGGAGAAAGGTATCTCCTCTTTTAAAAGAGGAAGAAGGCATGTCTTACATGAAGAGGAGAAGCATGTTCATGTAAAGGGAGAAGGTGAAGGGAGAAGACATATATGTGTAGAACATATATGAGTAGAATACATAGTACTCTATAAATGTTATGAAAGCTAACCATGCAGGAGAAATAGCACCAATTGAGGGAGAGTATGATAACTCGATGCGCATCAATTGAGGGGGAGCATATGAACTCAATTCTATTGAAACCCCTAGGTTTATCCTTAAGTATGAGTTTACTTAAAAGCTTTCAATACATTTATGGAATGGATTGTCATCTTCAAAAAGGGAGAGAATGTTGACTCAAGGTCAATTAGGTCAATGTTGACTCACGTCTAAATTGACTAAACCCGTGTTTTGATGATGACTAACCATTCCACATATTGGTGTATAATGTCTCTACTTGAGTGATTTCAGATTAGGTATAGACACATTCCAATTGCCCTAACTTGCACATATCAAATAGGAGAAAAGACAAGTCAAAGTCAATACAAGTGCACATTTGTTTAATATGAAGTAAATCCATTAGAATCATGTTGTAAATCACTTGTAATGATTGTATGACTTGTAATTAAGCTTAGAAAAAATTAGGAGCACTTAGATCAAATGTTTAATTACTCAAAAGCCATTTTCTAAAATTCACATCAGACTGTTCATCAGTCGAGTTCTGTGAGTGAGTTGCAAAATCGACCGATCCTGATTGGATCTTGAAAATGACTTTTGATCGGTCGAGTTTACACTACACAGAACTCGACTAATGGAGTACCAGACCAATTCATTTTCATTGGTCGGCCGGGTCTCCTCAAGACAAACTCGACCGATGCTCTGAATATCAGCTTTGTCTTTTACTCTATCGGTCGAGTTACCCTCATAGAAACTCGACCGATTGCACTGTACGAAAAAGTGCAGAAAAGTGCTTCTAGCCATTGTGGAGTTGCAACAAGTGAAAATATATCCATTGCAAGCCAAAAAATGGCTAGTTTTCATTCTCAAGTGTTCCCAAAGGTTAAGAGGCATCCCCAACTATAAATAGGACCCCTTGTGTAATGACCTCATCTCCTGGTAACCCCCAATTAAGGGAGACCCGAAGGTCAGAGCCGTTATTTAATTAACAGGATCAAAGGCTCAACAAATAATCAATAATAATTATGAAATGCTACTAACTAACTGGAATTTGGTATAACATTAAAACTTTTCATACCTTTTCCAAAAGTGGGATGTCTACATCTATCCGCATCAGGATTCGACTCTAACTAATCCTCCTTTGAACTTTAATTCTTAATTAATTTCACATATGCCACTTTACTGTTGGTTCTTTTCAAACTTGTACCTAAAACGCCGACAAACAAAACGTTGGTCAGTATATCGAAATATACTGGTATGTGGGGACAACCAAAAGTTCGCACATATGGATAACAATCTAATTATCACAACCAAGTTAATTAACAAGCCAATTTACACTTTCCAGTATGACATTCTCCACCGCTTTTGCCCTAACCCTGGCATACCCACCTTAGGGTTTTTTTGCCAATGACTTAAGACCAACTTCTCAATCCCGAGCTTGGTGCCTGGGGTCACCACTCATGGTGCCCTCTAGTCATGCAATATCACATGCCACCTTCTCATTCTCGAGCTTGGTGCATGGGGTCACCACTCATGGTGCCCATGGGTCTACCCTCCTGGGCCTCACCTTTGGCATCATCCATCAGGGTGGCATGTAGGTGCGAGAATACATACTTCTATTATTAATGTGATAATCATAGAGACTTTATGATTTGCAAGTATGAACATCCAAACTGATAATTTGCATTCAATGCGATTAACCATCCGGAAAATCCTCGGGAAACTAAGGCGGTTATTAATAACTAACCACATACCTGATTTGTAGATTCAACAAGCTAATAACGATTCCAAGCAAGCAAGTAATCCAAGAAGCAGTTCAACAATCACAAAATTCCTAAAAAGCATACGTAACCTATTTACTACACTTTACCAAGAATATACCTATTTAATTGACTTCGATTCACTTTCTAGGGTTTCTAATCCGAATTGGGGTTTTATTAGGGTTCGTTTTGATCTTTTTACAACTTTCCTCATATATACCCTAGAATAGAAGTTCTAAGTGCAAAACCTTCAAATATTCACATTAGAGCCTTTTTATCATCTTAGGTTCCTTCCGGATTAACAACTCATAGTTCATTATGATCTAATTCACCTATGAATTCCATTAATTCCAACTTTATCCATTAGAAAACCCTAATTATCAAATTAAGGGTATCTATCCATGATTAGGAACTTTTTATATTCAAAATATCTTAGAACCATCATTTAACTACATATTATCATATTTTTCAAATTAAATATGATCATATCCTCTTTTACCCTAAATTAGGGTTTCAAAGTGCTTATTCATCCATAGTTGGTGTAAAACCCTAAATCATGCAATAAATCATCTATATTAGGTTCAAGTTCATCATTAACGTTTCAACAAGTTACTACTACTTAATTTCTCCAATTAAGCATCATGAACCTAGCCATTAATTACAATTAGGGTTTCTAACATAATTTCAAAGCACTTTTCATTAACTTAGCATGCTTTTGCAAATAGGTACGAAATCAGGTTCTGAAACTAATTTTAATGTGTTTATCGTATTTTTCTAAGCAACTTTCATGTATAAACTTTTCTCATTAGAGCTTCCTAGAGGATTCTATGAATTTTGCAAAGAAAAATCATTTTCCTGATTTATTCGTTAATTTGAGAAAACCAGTGGCCGCCCGATCCATTGTCCCATGGACCACCCAACATCCAATGGCCTAGAATCTGTGTGCCCATGTTTTAGATTTAAAGTTGCAAATAACTATTTCACCCTTACCTTCCTTCAGTGCTGTCGGGGGAAAGGATGTATTTTCGCCCTTTCTCCTTCTTCTTCCTCGCGAGGCCATCCCCTGTTCGCGACCCGTGTTTGCCCGTGGTCAACCTCAGGGTTGACTCCGATCATCTGACTTCCCCAGCCGCAGGTGGATTCCTCCGCACCCTCTCTGGGCCTCTTCGAACTCAACGGTGCCCTCAGATTCGCAAAGCATGGCCCGGGTCGACGGGATGAAGGAGTCCCCTCTCCAGCGAGAAGCAGCTTCAGGTTGGAGGTGGAAGTCGAGTTTCTTCTCGAAATTGATCCCGCACTCTTTCTGTGCTCTCCCATATGAATTCTAAGGGAAGCTCTAGGCTTTCGCAGAGGGTGTACAACCCCTCATATAAATGCAGGGTCGAGGGTGCCCCTCCCTGATTTGGGAAATCCCGCATACGCCATGCCAGGTCCCAAAACCTGGTATGGTTGGGATCCTGAGGACTTCCCGAACCCAAAGGACTTAACCTCAGGTCCTCTCATGCCCAGAGTCACGATGACTTCCAAGAACAAGGTGGCCAGGAGTCCTTCTCGGACTGGGATCTACATGGTGATCCAATGTCATTAGATGCGAGACCTGCGGTTCAGATAACCCACGTCCAAGATAACAAAGCTTTATTTTCCTTTTTAAATGAATTGTGACATTCATTATAAACCCAACACTTTAAGGAATCTTGTAAAAGCTATAAATCCGAAACCAAGTATCCAATTAATCCCAAATTTGGAGGTAAAGTCCAGAATGACGTAATCTACCTATCTACTAAAATTGGGCTCAATATCTCAAAGAAAACGTTCCTTTTCTTTAAGTGCAAGATATCTCTTAATTATATATATATTTCACCTATTTTTGCTTTCCTTTGCTGTTAAATTATTATTTTGAGCTCATTGAACCTCAAGGAACCTTAATGGCTCGAAATCACCTCTTGGGAATATTTCCATAGCCTCTTTCCTTATCTTTCATCCCTTTTCTTATTATTTTACTTTTTCTTTATTAAAATATCTCTTTTTGAGTATTTCTCTTTATCTCTCTTTTATTTTCCTTATTTGGAGTTCCTTTTAACATTAGGAATCCTTTGGATACGAAAATCCACCAAGATAACTCAATTTTACCTTTTTCCACATGTTTTCTACATTTTATCATTATTTTCAATTTCTTTCTTAACAAGGAGTTACTGAATTGCTCTTTTCTTTCCTTATTGCATTTTCTTTGCAACTTTGGACTCCTTCGAACCCAAGGAACCAAAGAGGCACAAAATCCAACTTTGGATTATATTATTTTTCCTTCTAGAGGTTTCCACATCTTTCTTTTCTCCAAAAACTCAATTATGCATTTATTAATTGAATTTCTTATTATTGGGCCCAATAGCCAATAAAACCCACAACGCAATCATCAAGGCTATTGTAAATGAAACCCATTTATTCAAAACAAATTATATCATTATTTGTTCCAATATCTTTAATATGAGAAATTACATTTCTCACCAAATGAACCCAAAACTGGGGTTGTAACATCCTTCCCCTCTTATAAGAATTTTGCCCTCAAAACTCCATCAAGCAAGCAAACAAATAGGATAAGCCTTTCATATGTCCATCATGACTCCCATGTGGCTTCACCCTTTCCATGGTGCTTCCCAAGAACCTTCATCATCTCATATTCTTCCATCTGAGTTCTTTCTTACCTTGGTATATCATACCCTCATAGGTGACTCTATACATATCAGCCTCTCAAAAGCTGAATAGGTTCAAGGCTCAACACATGGCTTGGGTACCTCATATAGTTCTCTAGATAGGACTCATGGAACACATTTATTCATCACGTTATCCTGAGGGGCAAGGCTAAACACAACCATCTCCACCAATCCATCTCAAATGGACCCATATATCGGGGACTCAGCTTTCTCAACTGTAGCTTAGAGGGGTCAGATTTTCACATCACATATTCTCTCGTAGTGAACTGCATGTCAGTCTGCTTTGTATCGGCTCATGACTCATGTCACCTCTGGGCTTTCTCTCAGCCATTGCACGATCAAAGCGACTTCATCAGCACACACTGTGGTTCTTTTCTGACCTTCACAAGGTCTCCTTCACCAACATCATCTTAATGAAGTGGTGACCGACACAACCTCCCTATAGAACTTCTTGCATCCCGATAAAGGCTATGGTGGTTAACATCATACTTTAAGAACTATCTCCATGTATCACCCTGATTGAGCACACATGCTCTCCTCATACCCTCTAGTCTGGATCATACTAACCATTAGTTAGGGGTGATAAGCAGTACTAACATTGAGTTCTTCATGTACCTATTTCCACACCTTATGGAAGTGAACCTTTAGGTCATACTCAAGAACTTTTGAACTTGCATCCTGGTGTAGTTGAACCATCTCTCTCATATGTAGTTCAACTGGATCTGTCCCTTGACAATACGTCATCTAGGTAAGGTGATCTACGATAACCCATATTTCATCTTGATCTTTCTTGTTCAAGGGGAGACTTACCACAACATCCTTAGTGGTGAACTCCCATTCCCTCTCGGGGACTCTCTTTATCCTTCATATCAATGCACTGGGTTACTGGTGTTCGTTCTTCACCTCTTGTCATGCATGGCAACATACCATACATAAATTCATTTTAAATATCAAGAGTACTATTGTTACTTGCTATCCTTATAGTACTATGGTGTATGATGAAATTAAAATCATGATCTTTTATATGTCACGATTCTTCAAGGTTGATTCCTCAGAAACCCTAAACCACTCTAATCAGGGTTTCCTCACCTTCTTTTCCAAAGAAGTGCATCTGAGGTTCTACAACCATCCTTTCACTACATCAAGGACTAGGCTGGCTAACCAAACAACCATTAACTTGTTAAACACATCTCGTTACATCTGAGTGTTAGCCAAACACATCTCCTTTCTAGACTTAAGGTTAGACTAACAACCTCTTCTAGTCTCTAGCCAAACTAGGCAGCTATATCTCAACCAAAGCATCCATTACCACTTCACATCCTTAGGTATTAGGTAATGTTGAATACATTCACCTCCATGTATTCCACTTATTATCTCAACTCTAAGTTTATCTTTATCAAGAAACATCTGAGCTTATTCTCTTGGTGATCAAACTCAACCTTGCATATCTTGCAAATTCCAGATAGCTCAGGGTATCACATCCTCACAAGATGATCTCCTTAATACTCTTAGTGTTTGTAAACCATCCATGTATCATTCGCTCCACAAGGGTATGTTATCATCTCTATCCTCATACCTTGTAGCAACGTTCCAACTCACATCATCTTTATCCTTGGTGTATGGCATGCGTACTACCCTATCTCTCATTCTCATAACAAGAGGAAATAAGCATTTGGTTGCAGTCCAAATATAGAGTTCTTCCTGTTCCAAGAATATAGATGGTACATCCCACCTTGCCAGTACACCTTTACATCTAAGTTGAAACGTGCCACATATGCTTCTACAAACATCACGACATCAAAAAAATTACTTTCATGGAAAACTGGTCTCGAACCTACTGAGGTTTACACAGATTCCTTGGTCATCTCCTCTAGGTCTATAGGGTGCTGACACTTTTTGGGTCATCCCTCTTCCCTTATGCATCTAGAGAGTGCCCTACTCATCTTCCCTTTCGGTCCCATGAGTTCATGAAGGTGATCAATCTCCTAACCCATGGCCCTTAGACAATGATAGTTGTTACCTCTCGACCCTATGGTCATGCGCAACTAGGAAATTAGGCAACTCCTACTTCCATCGGTCATATCCCTACCTGACCCTAGGATAGACTTAGGATTCTAACATAGTACATGTCCAACTCAGAACCTTACCCAAGCCTTCATCATCTCTCTCTGCATTCATGGGTTGTCTTTCATACTTTCATAGGGGTCTTGGCAACCTGCCTACCTTAGTCATGCCCCATACCGATTACCTTCATGGTAACACATCCATATGCACTTAGAGATGGATATCTATGGGTCTACAGGTTTATTTCCATACCATGTACTTTTCACTTAGCTTCTCAAGATCCTATGAAACCTCTTTAGGTTACCTCAAAATCCACAAAATTGGTATACACCCTACCAAAGGGCCCCTCTCCCAAGATGAGAGGAAACTACGCCTTAACAACAAAGGTCACAAATGCCCTTATGTCCAGAGTTTACATCCACATGAGCATGCTTAACCCTAGCTAGCTGTAACAACCCTGACCTGGGTTATGAGGTAACCCTATTTATTTTGGCTAATAAAGTTGCTTAGAACTTTAATATAATCCTCTAAGGTGTTTTGTTATCATGTGACACACTCATGTTTCAAGTTTGGTACCGATTGAATGTTGTTTGAGCAACTTTCCTCTGTTTTGGACCAAAGTGCAATTTACCCAAATTGAGGGGCTAAAATGCAAAATGTCAAATGTTGAACATGCCTCATGTGTTTATCATCATTATTGATAGAATGATGCAAGGTGGTGGCTTGTGGAGAGCCTAAATTCCAAGTTTGAACTTGTTTGAACAATGCTGGTACCTTGTGCACCAATTTTGGTACAAATTGTAATTTACCCAAAATGTGGGGTTGATATGCAAATTACCACCTCTAGAGTGTTCCTATTTAATCTATGTATCATTTAGAGGAGATAGAATGAATGATACACCATGTTTGATTCTATTATGAATGATGGTAATCTTGGTGATGAAATGACCAAGAAAAAGGGTTGAATTTGGAAGCTTAACTTGAGTTATATCAAGTTGAAAAGCTTATATATGAGTGCCTATCGGCCATGGAGCCCAAGGATGTGTTCCATATCGTTTTGTGAACTCTTGTAAAAGTCCATATCGTTCAAAGAACCTCAAGGAGGTGAGGTATGACGGCCAACAAGTTTCCTTAGAAAAAGTGTATCGGCTTGACATAAAATAGTGATTAAACCTAGATGACTTATCCAAATGGATAAGCAATGGAAGAATTTGCATCTTTAGATGATCCTCAACCTTTTTGCATGTCAATATAAATGTTGATGCATGCATTTACACGTGTCACCCATGCATGACACGTGGCACCTACTAGCTCAAAATGTTGACACCTCATTTTTTCCTTTCTTCATGATCAGCAAGTATATATACCACTAGTTTCACCCCTTGGTGCAATTTTGCGACCCTTACCACCATCCTACCCTAAGGTATCGTGCATAGAGCTCCCATATCGTGAAGGGATGCTTTGGTATCGTGCATGGGCCTTGGGATATCGCCCATGGCAAGACCATATCACCCAAGTAGGTGATATCGGCCATATAGGGTGATATCGGCCATAGAGTGAAGTGTTTTGACTCCAAGTGAGTGCCATATCATGAAAGTGAGTATCATATCATGAAAGAGGGGTGGCATGTAGTGCAAGAGCACAAGGTTATCGTGCATAGGCCTTGGGTATCGGCCATATCAAGTATATCGGCCATACCATGTTGATATTGCCCATAACAAGTTGATATCGGCTAATTGAAGTGATTTTGGCCACAAGTGAGGGGGTATAGGCCACAAGAAAAGTTGTGTCGTCCAAGAGGAAGTCCATATCTCCCAAGAGTGGTAGGGTATCGGCCAAGGATCTAAGGAACTCAAAACTTAACCCTAAGGTAAGATATAGTTGTCTTCAAGCTTGAATTGAAGCATGGAATTAGGGTTATGATCTACCTTTCTTTTCTTCTTCACCAATTGCTTATCCATGGTGATTCCTTGTATATGAAGGAGTTGTGAACGAGCCTTGGACCTTTGATAAAGTCATATTCAACCTTAGGAACATGGAGCTTTGGACCTTGAAGCTTTTAAGTGGTTCTTAAGGTGGGTTATATAACTTGAACTCAACCATGTTATTATTCTTCACCTAAATTGTTATAATTAGTGAAATACTTTTAAATACTGAAATTTCCTGAAATAGTTGATGAAATTATGAGTTCTAGTAGTTTATTAGACCTGTTACCATGGATTATATCAGTTATAAAAAAGGTCTAGAGCTTGAAGAAGATGGTTTCACTTTGTAAAAGTGATATCGGGTTCAAGTATAAATACAAGTAGTTATAACCCGATATGGGTATGACTTGCCCGATATGTCTTGCACAAAATGTTGCACAAGATGTTGCACGATATGCTTGCACAAGATTCTTGCATGATAGGAAGTCTATTATAGACTCCATGCATGATACAAGGTCAATTGTATACTTGTAAGTTGACAAGAAACCCTAATTTGGGTAACCCGATATAAGTGAAGAGTAACAAGTGCTATTGCACGATATGATCATATAATACATCATTGGTACTTAGTATCATGAGGCCTACATGACCTTGAATGACATGGTTGCACGACACATGACCTTGCATGATAGGGTTGCACGATACACAACCCTAGACAATATGGTAGCCCGACATGTTGATGAGTTGATACCTCTTAAGCATCATGGGCGACACATATATGTACTATGTGCCCATTACAATCAACCCTAACCCAACATGGGTGTTGCAACCTAATGTTTGATGGTGTATCCCAATATGGTTTGGTGCCCTACACTCCTATTGATTTGTATATTGGGTTGAACCCGATATGGCAAACCCTAATCCGTCATGGCCAACCCTAGATGGTGAGATGCCCAATATGGTGATTGAATGCACCTCTAGCCCAAAATGGTGATGGATTAGTACCTCATGCACGACATGGGTAATAGATACAAACACCTCTAGTCTGATATGGATGATGGTCATATACCTCCAACCCGATATGGTGGTGCTTGTACACCTAAAACTCGATATGGTGAACATATGCACATCTTTAAACTTATACACCTTGTAAAGGTGAGGGCAAGACACTCTTAGGAGTGATGAGTGTAACACTAAGTAATGGTGTGGATAATACCTTGATAGGAGAAGCACCTTGAGTGGTTGATAATGGACAACCTTATATCAATAATGCCTTAACCCGAGATGAGTCCATATCATTGATGATGGTTGAATAATTCAAATGTGTGACTTAGGACCAATACATTACATGATAAATGTGATGAGCTAGTGCATAAAGTATTAGGATGGGACATACCCTAATACAAGATAAGTTGATGAACTTAATAATGTTAAAAGTGATGAGAGAAGTGATACATCAAGACATGATAGATATCACATCCGACACTTCAAGGTTGATGCACCTTAAATCCAATATACTTGGATGAGTAACACATGAAGTGTGTTATGTCAATTGTTACATTGAAATGTAATGAGTTTAATGCACTTTTCTAAGTGTAGGCTAACATACCTTGAGAAAGGATTAAGCCAAGTTAATAAAGTATGATGTAATCATACCCTGGTAAGGATGAGAGACGAACTCATACCTTGTGTTGATGATTTATTTAATGATAAATGATGAGAATAAATAAGTATAATTGAATACTTATGATATCAATGTTGGCTCCTAGATGTTTGGAGCAATGAGTTTAAGGTTTTATCATTGATAATATGATCTTGAAAACCTAAATGGTTAATAATGGAAAACCCTAACCCTAATGAAGGGTGATGATATGTAAGAGAAACCCTAATCGATAAGAAAGGGAAACCCTAACCCTAATGATGGGAAGGTTGTAATTCTTTTATTGCATAAGACTTGTAAGGCATGTTAAATACTTGTATAACAAGTATAATGATTAATGGCCTTGTGAGCCATGTGAATAAGTTGTTTCCTAGTGAGAGGTGATAAGATGTGCAATGGCCTTGTGAGCCATGTGAAAAAGTTGTTTCCTAGTGAGAGGTGACAAGATGTGTGATGGCCTTGTGAGCCATGTGAATACTTGCACAACAAGTGAAATGAATACCTTGGTCTGAGGACCTAGAGGTAATGGTTACCTGTTATAGAGGTAACAATGTTATGTGATGATCTAAGGGTTTGAATACCCAGATCCAGTAATCATTATAATGACGATGTGAAGGGATGTGAATTCCCAGTAATGTGATAAGGGACTAAGATCCCAAGTAGCATGTTTTTTAAAGATTTTGAAAGTACTTGATAAATGTATTACATCTTTCTTTGTAGCATCTATTATAATAATTCTTGTTTGAAACTTGACTGATGCTAAAAGAATATGGTAATGCACTTAATTAATCAAGTGGAATCTTATCATGTAGTGCCCTGGCCATAGATCCATCATCGTTAGTAGTTGGTGATGGCGAAACAGGTTTTCCTACGGGATCTCCTGATGAACGTATATTGTTGAATATGTGGGGGTGATGGGCACGAATACCTTACGCCCTGATGTGGGATTGACGTGAGATAAACATGAGATCTCTCAATCCTTCATTATAAAGGTGGGGATGGATGTAACACAAATCTCCCGATGATGATGATGAATGCCGGATGATGTGGAGATAAACATAAAATCTCTTGATTCCGAAGAGAGGCAGCTGACACTGTAACTCTGTAGCAGTTGCCAGTATACCCTGGTAAGCTACGATAAGCAGTTGACATAGTCCTGCTTGTGGTCTCGCACTGACTGAGACGTGGGAGTTCATAGTAGCCGACTCTGTTAGATGACCTATGTATGGAACCGATTTTGACTTCGCAGTGGTCGGTTGGAGTATGAGCAGTATACCTCATCTCCTCAGGGCATAAGTGTGATTGTAAAATGTAATCATCCGTGTAGCATATCTGCTTAAGGATCAAATACGAGAAACATTGGTTGATGCACAAATCAGTTATACATCTTAGTAGATAGATGTTATTTATGTTTCTTTACATTCCTTGCAAAGCAGATAGATGATTTATAACTCTACCATAGTTAGATGCAATGTTCTCCTTAAGTAAGGAGATTACTTCATTCTGTTCATATAGTGAATTATCCTACTTGTTAATATAAAAAGAACCTCTGCTCAGTTTATAAATGCTTAATCTGTGATAATAATATGGTCGACGGAGAGTTATATCTCTCGCTGGGACAATTACAATTGTCTCACCCCCGTGGGACCCAAATTTTTAGGTGGATGTGTACGAGGAGGTGAAGACCTTTTTGCAGAGGAAGAACAACAACTGAGGCAGCAATGACAGCTCAGGTTGAGTGTACTGTCTGTCATGTCTTGTAGATATGAGTCCTATGTGTCGTCTCTGTACTCTCAGGTCCTTGGACTTGGTTCGTACTGGTTTTATGATCAATAAGAGATTTTGGCTTACCCGCCTCAAGGTTTTATGTTGCTCATGTATAGTTTGGTAAAGCCACAGTTATATGTTATTCTCGAGATGAGATGTACCAGATATGCACAATGTGAATAATGATGTATATTAGGTTTTGGACCTCTCAGTAAGAGTTTTCCTTGGAATGCATCTCTTTGAAAAATGGTTTTAATTTTTAGTGATTTTTGTTAATATACTGTTTATGTTTAATTCCGCTTATTTAGTAACAATTTGATTGTCTGTCATTACACTAGCTACTAAGGCATAAGCAAACCAACTATTAAACCACGTTAGGTCATGCTTGATCTCATCCTCAACATTAGGTCATGAACAAACCTTTTCATGTCACTACCTTGGTTGTGAGGGATTCATCAAAGATACCTTTATCTTAAGGGGTTTCCTTTTCCCTCACACATGAGGTGTACCATGCTCAAAACTATAGAGACTCAAATCTCACAATGGGCATAAAGTACACTACTTCCCCTCTTAGGCCTAGGAACCCTAGGTTCATCATTGGGTGTCCAACTACTTGCTCAATCTCTTAACCATGAATCAAGCATGCATAAGGAATGGCATGCACTTCCTGTCATCCTTTAACTCAAGCACACTTCAGAGTTGAGTCTTTGTTAAGGACAACCAACAAGGTACAAGGCCTCACAAGCTGTTACTAAACCTCTTCAGGGTCTAAGGCACTCTTTTTCTCATCTTAGAAGGTAGACACCTTCACCATAAGCACGTAGGTACCAGAAGAATCAACCTCCCTCTAGGGTTTGGTTCCTTCAAAGGCAACCAAGATATCCTTAGCTTCCCAGGATCAAGCACGAGGCAACCACTATCATCCACTTAGGTCGCATCATCCTCAACTCCCCACTGTTCCCCATGTCTCAGAATCTAAGCTTCCATCCTCCTTGCTTGGGGTCCTGCTCTCTCTCTCTATCTAGAGCTAACCCTACAAGAAACCTTACTACTCAAGGTCCTTTCTCCATTAAGGTGGGTCAAGCTTACAAGCATACCCCTACATGGGCGATACTTATGTTCAGGATAGCCCTTTATGCTTATCTCATAAGGTATCCATCATACTTACTGGTCAGGTTTTCAACCTACTGCCGCACTACTGCCGTACTCTGGGTGCATACCATGCCATGCTCATATAAGCTCACGGGGTTTCCATAGGTTCTTTACTAACCTCATCATTAAAGGAGCTATCCTTCACTCTAATATGCACAACCCCTATACAGGGTTGGGTGGCCAAAGGTGCTAGGTCATCCAACCTCTCATGGCTCATATGGGCATCCAAAAGCATGTCTATCCAAACACCTGGTCTACCATGACATCTAACTCGTCATGTCATCTCTCTCTCTCTAACCTTCACTTAGGGTTAGAGTTAACATCATCCTCAAAGGATGTGCTAGGTCTCTACTTTTAATGGAGGTCTCTACCTCCAAGACTAACTCTCTCTACTCATCCTCCTGCCAAGGAGGTCTATCCTTAGTTCTCTCCTGAGGGCAATGACAACTCGTGTCATACGACCTAAACATGTATCTATTCCTTTACGCTTACTCTATTAAGCTTATGTCCATGACATCTTATTTACATGCTTTTCATTAATTTGGTGGAGTATTCCTTAGACCTTATCAACCTTACCCATACCTCAAGAGGGTGCGGGGAAGAGAGAAAACCCTAACCCTTAAGGTCCTTAACAGAATTTGAGTTGAGAAGGGATGAATAAGATGAGAGAGTCCTAAAGGTATCTTATTTTGATTCATACCCTAAGACTTTGGCCAGGCAGTCACACGGATCCGAGAGTCCTCGTATTCCGACTAGCGGTGAGGAGGAAAATATTGCCAGCCCCCGGTCATGATCCTTTTCTAGACACCTCTGTCTTTCGGATAATCCTCTAATAACTCCCTTGGGTTCTATGGAATTTGTAAAATTTAATAATTATTAAAGATTAAATGAGGAACCTTCGCTCTGATACCAATTGTAACGACTCTGCCTCCCGGTAACCCCCAATTAAGGGAGACCCGAAGGTCAGAGCCGTTATTCAATTAACATGATCAAAGGTTCAACAAATAATCAATAATAATTATGAAATTCTACTAACTAACTGGAATTTGGTATAAAATTAAAACTTTGCATACCTTTTCCAAAAGAGGGATGTCCACATCTATCCACATCAGGAGTCGACTCCTAACTAATCCTCCTTTGAACTTTAATTCTTAATTAATTTCACATATGCCACTTTATTGTTGGTTCTTTTCAAACTTGTACCTAAAACACCGACAAACAAAACGTCGGTCAGTATATCGAAATATACTGGTATGTGGGACAACCAAAAGTTTGCACATATGGATAACAATCTAACTATCACAATCAAGTTAATTAACAAGCCAATTTACACTTTCCAGTATGACATTCTCCACCGCTTTTGCCCTAACCCTGGCATACCCACCTTAGGGTTTCTTTTGTCAATGAATTAAGGCCACCTTCTCAATCCTGAGCTTGGTTCCTGGGGTCACCACTCATGGTTCCCTCTAGTCATGCAATATCACAGGCCACCTTCTCATTCCCGAGCTTGGTGCCTGGGGTCACCACTCATGGTGCCCATGGGTCTACCCTCCTAGGCCTGACCTTTGGCATCATCCATCAGGGTGGCATGTAGGTGTGAGAATACATACTTCTATTATTAATGTGATAATGACTTTATGATTTGCAAGTATGAACATCCAAACTGATAATTTTCATTCAATGCGATTAACCATCCAGAAAATCCTCGGAAAACTAAGGCGGTTATTCATAACTAACCACATACCTAATTTGTAGATTCAACAAGCTAATAACGATTCCAAGCAAGAAAGTAATCCAAGAAGAAGTTCAACAATCACAGAATTCTTGAAAAGCATATGTAACCTATTTACTACACTTTACCAAGAATATATCTATTTAATTGACTGGGATTCACTTTCTAGAGTTTCTAATCCGAATTGGGGTTTTATTAGGGTTCTTTTTGATCTTTTTACAACTTTCCTCATTTATACCCTAGAACATCAGTTCTAAGTGCAAAACCTTCAAATATTCACATTAGAGCCTTTTTATCATCTTAGGTTCCTTCCGGATTAACAACTCATAGTTCATTATGATCTAATTCACCTACGAATTCCATTAATTCCAACTTTATCCATTAGAAAACCCTAATTATCAAATTAAGGGTATCTATCCATGATGAGGAACTTTTTATATTCAAAATATCTTAGAACCATCATTCAAAAACATATTATCATATTTTTCAAATTAAATATGATCTTATCCTCTTTTACCCTAAATTAGGGTTTCTAAGTGCTTATTCATCCATAATTGGTGTAAAACCCTAAATCATGCAACAAATCATCTAGACCAGGTTCAAGTTCATAATTAGCATTTCAACAGGTTACTACTACTTAATTTCACCAATTAAGCATCATGAACCTAGCCATTAATTACAATTAGAGTTTCTAACATAATTTCAAAGCACTTTTCATTAACTTAGCACACTTTTGCAAATAGGTACGAAATCAGGTTCTCAAACTAATTTTAATGTGTTCCTCGTGATTTTCTAAGAAACTTTCTTTTATAAACTTTTCTCATTAGAGCTTCCTAGAGGATTCTATGAATTTTGCAAAGAAAAATTAGTTTCCTTATTTATTCGTTAATTCGAGAAAACCAGTGGCCGCCCGATCCATGGTCCCATGGACCACGTAGGATCCAATGGCCTAGAATCCGTGCGCCCATGTTTTAGATTTAAAGTTGCAAATAACTATTTTACCCTTACTTTCCTTCACAACTGTCGGGGGCAAGGATGTATTTTCACCCTTTCTCCTTCTTCTTCCTCGCGAGGCCATCCCATGTTCGTGACCCGTGTTTGCCCGTGGTCAACCTCAGGGTTGACTCCGATCATCTGACTTCCCCAGCCGCAGATGGATTCTGCCACACCCTCTCTGGGCCTCTCCGAACTCAACGATGCCCTCAGATTTGTAAAGCATGGCCCGGGTCGATGGGATAGAGGAGTCCCCTCTCCGGTGAGAAGCATCTTCAGGTTGGAGGTGGAAGTCGGGTTTCTTCTCGAAATTGACCCCGCACTCTTGCTAGGCTCTCCCATCCAAACTCCAAGGGAAGCCATGGGCTTTCGCAGAGGGTGCACAACCCCTCATATATAGGTAGGGTCGAGGGTGCCCCTCTCTAATTTGGGAAATCCCGCATACGCCATGCCAGGTCCCAAAACCTGGTATGGTTGGGATCCTCAAGACTTCCCGAACCCAAAGGACTTAACCTGAGGCCCTCTCATGCCCAGAGTCACGATGACTTCCAAGAACAAGGTGTCTAGGAGTCCTTCTCGGACTGGGATCTACATGATGATCCAACGTCGTTAGATGCGAGACCTGCGGTTTAGATAACCCGCGTCCAAGATAACATAGCTTTATTTTCCTTTTTAAATGAATTGTGACATTCATTATAAACCCAACACTTTAGGGAATCTTGTAAAAGCTATAACTCCCAAACCAAGTATCCAATTAATCCCAAATTTGGAGGGAAAGTCCATAATGACTTAGTCTACCTCTATACCAAAAGTGGGCTCATTATCGCAAAGACAACATTCCTTTTTCTTTAAGTGGAAGATATCTCTTAATTATATATATATTTCACCTATTTTCTCTTTCCTTTGTTGTTAAATTATTATTTTGAGTTCCTTGAACCTCAAGGAACCTTAATGGCTCGAAATCCCCTCTTGGGAATATTTCCTTAGTCTCTTTCCTTATCTTTCATCCCTTTTCTTATTATTATACTTTTTCTTTATTAAAATATCTCTTTTTGAGTATTTCTCTTTATCTCTCTTTTATTTTCCTTATTTGGAGTTCCTTTTAACATTAGGAATCCTTTGGATACGAAAATCCACTAAGATAACTCAATTATACCTTTTTCCACATGTTTTCTACATTTTATCATTATTTTCAATTTCTTTCTTAACAAGGAGATACTTAATTGCTCTTTTCTTTCCTTATTGCATTTTCTTTGCAACTTTGGACTCCTTGGAACCCAAGGAACCCAAGAGGAATGAAATCCAACTTTGTATTATATTATTTTGCCTTTTAGAGGTTTCCATATCTTTCTTTTCTCCAAAAACTCAATTATGCATTTATTAATTGAATTTCTTGTTATTGGGTCCAATAGCCAATAAAGCCCACAACACAATCATCAAGGTTATTGTAAACGAAACCTATTTATTCAAAACAAATTATATCATTATTTGTTCCAATATCTTTAATATGAGAAATTACATTTCTCACCAAATGTACCCAAAACCGGGGTTGTAACACCTTGGGCTTCATTCCAAGGTTGAGCATTCAATGCAAACTCTATGTGAGGTTCCTATTCTATAGTTGAGTGCTTCCTACAACCTCCTCTCTCTCTCTAAGCTTAATCACTTGCTACATACATTAGAGTGAGTAGGAGATCTGTAAGAGAGCTAGTCCTACATGTATATCTTGTGAGGATCTCACTTCTACCACCTCCCTTTCTCTCATTTCAATCATGAAGATGAAGGTTCTCTCTCTTGGCTAAGAGAGGTGAAGAAGAACAAGGGAAGGCGTCCCTTGGTGAAAATAAAGGCTGAAGACTTGGATCTAGAGTGGGTAAGCCCTTGGTGAAGACAGAACACTCCTTGCTCAAGTGGGTAAGTCCTTGGTGGAAGCTTCTCCGAGAGAAGGTGAAGTGAAAGGCAGAAGATCCAAGAAGAGTGGGTAATTCCTGCAAGGCTGAAGACTTGTGCAAGAGTAGGTAAGTCCTTAGAAGAAGGTGGAAGACTCTTGCAAAGTGGGTAAGTCCTTGGTAAGGTTGAAGACTCTTTGTATTGGATAGGTAAGTCCTTTGTTTGGTCATGTATTGTAAGTCTTATGAATGAATATAAGAATGCAATGGTTAGGAAATCCTAGAGGTTGACCTCTCTAGGTAAGTGGACTGACATACTTCTAGTTTGGAGTGTGGAACCACTCTAAATAGCTTGTCTACTTATGTTTGCTCAATCTCTCTCATTCTTGCTATGCATGTTTTAGTTGTACTCAAATTTCCTATTTAGCAACCTTATCTTGTGATATATCTTGAAGGTCTAATGAATTTTGTTTAAGTACATTCAACTCTATTCACCCCCCTCTAGAGCATCTAATCACCCATCTAGGATCTATCAGCAACAACTCTATATACATTGGGATTAGATGTGCAATATGAATATCATGTTTGAGCTATGTATATATTTTTGTATATTATGCACACATGTACATTAAAATATGCACAAACAAAAATATTTTATCTTTTTTTTTCTGAATAATTGACCGAACTTTTGACGAATCTTTGACGATTTTTATCCAAAATTTCCGCATAATTCCCGAATGGTGAATTTTTCAGTCCGCCGAATGATTGCCGAATCCTGAATTTGTGACTATGCTGTTGAGGCGAGTTCATCCTCAGCGCGGCCACACCCTACTTTCTCCAGGCCGAATGGCTACGATGCAGCTATCTTCGTCGACGCGTCCTTCAACCACAACTCCAAAAGAATCAGAGCAGGCATCCATGTTACAGGTCCAACAGGAAAATGCATCTATGGGAAAGGCACCCCCTTCTTCTCCTCCTCAACCCTTGAAACTGAGGTCCATGCCACCCTTCTTGCAGGACAATTGGGGCTGGAACTCGGACTATTGAACATAGTTCTGATGTCTGACTCTAAATTAGCTATGCAGCTGCCCAGGGACAGCCAACCTCCACCCTCTAAGCTCCAACCCCTTTGGAGGGAATTTTAATCCATCAATTACGCTTTCACTTAGATCAGAGTGGTGCATATACCGCGTGACCTGAACAAGGTTACTGATGGAATAGCAAAACAAACTATGTGTACTTTCCTTTCATGTTATTTTAGCGTTTATAAACCTCCTTGGCTCCAAGTTGAAGTTAATATTAACTTGGACCATCTATGGCAGCGGGATGAATAAATAATTCTCTAGTTTCCCAAAAAAAAGGAAGGAGTGAGAGATTAACGACGGAAAAGAGTGGGGATGGAAATTAAGAGAATTAATATATAGTATGTAATTATCTTCTCCTTTGTTATGTTTTAACGAGAACGTTATGTTGAGGTAGTTGTGCGTGTGGTTCAGTTTTCTTATAACCCGACTAGAATTACGTGGTTCTTTTTTTTTTTATAATAAACAGTCGTTCTGTTTATAGGAACGTTGTCAAACAGGTTGAAGGTCGGTGCTTGGTATATATATAGAAGAAAAATTCCAACAGTCGCAACACCGTCGTAATACATCATAGGACTCATCCCGCTGACCGTCGTAAGTTGTTGGATCGTGAGATAACCCTTCCCTTTGAAAGATCAGATGGAGACACTTCGCGGCCTCCACGAAGATAACTTAGACGACCACGAGGTGGACGTGGCTGCAATCGAGAGGGTCCTGCAGTACCACTTCAGCAACCGCAGTCTCGTGACGGAAGCTCTCACCCACAAATCGTATCATTATCCAGAGAAAAGTGGCAAGTCCTACGAGCGGCTTGAGTATACAGGTGAGCATGTCCTCCGATTTGGGGTCAATAGGGAGCTCTTCTTCAGGTACTCACACCTAGAGAAGGAGTTGCTCGAGAATCTATCCGCCGCCAATATGGATAACGAGAGGCTCGCGCGTGCTGCTGTAGACAGAGGGCTGCACAAGTACTTGCGGCACAAGACACCGTCAATTAAATCCCAGGTGCAAAACCCTAATACTTTCTTTCTCTACAATACCCGAATAGCTGATCAAGATTTATTCTTTTTCCCTCTATGATTATACGATGCTTCATTGATACTATTAATATTTTCATAATTCTTTTACTCGAACAATCCAAACAAATTGGAACCAAGGGCCACATTAATCTATTTGGGTTGAGTACAAGGATTAGTATTTGGTCAGGAGTTCAAAATATGTCAGAGATCTTGATTTCTTGCACTATCAAATCTGTTAGAAGTCTTGATTTCTTGTCATCTCCTTCAACCTCCCCACCATGGACATCAATGCCGACACACGCATCCTTCTTGTCACCAAGTAAGAACTCATACAAATGACGGGCTAGAGCAAGCGTGATGACGTGGGAAACCGAGTAGCGCTACTCTTGGGCGCACATCAACTATATTGAAATCCTAGATAATCATCATGGTGTCTTTTAGGGATAGCTACCAAGGACCATTGTTTTCACCTCTCTTGGCGACAACTACAATGGGTCTTTGGAGAGGTATTGATTTTATCGACTATGCTCTGGCCACTTAGTTGCTATTTTGGCACCGTCTAATTTTGATGTTTCTACCACTAATGAAAATTTAGAACCATCATCCTTAGCTACAGAGATTGCAAAAATAGATAAGTATGTACTTTTGTCAAAAGAGGGTGGGAGAATTGGAAGTGAGAAAATGAGTGTATTTGATAAAGTGAAAAATCACATAAAGGTGGAGCAGGACTCTTGGGTAGATGAAGTAAAAGAATATAAAAAATGAGTGGAAGAGGGTGTCCAATGGTTGGAGCTCATGGGTATATTAAGTAAAATAATAAATAAAATTCATATATTGCATAAAATCTTATGGTAACAGTAGAGCCAAAGTGAATGCCCACCATTAAGTACAAGGAGAGAGCCACAAAGTCATATTTTCACGTCATTATTACCGAAAATTCCTATAAATAGCATCGAGAAAATTTGAATACATTGTAGTGGGCTTGAGTGCGTGAGCGATGACGTCCTCTGGAGGGAGAACTTCTTCAGGTACACGTACCAAGAGGAGTCAATCAAGAAACTATGTGTCCAACATGGATTGTGAGGCTAAAGCGTGAGGTGGAAGACAGAGGTATGCTTATGTGCTTGCAGTAGAAGACACTTTAAATTAAGACCCAGGTGCAGTATCTATAGCTTTCATTCTTTGCAACACTTTAATAGTCAATCGAGACTTATTCTTCTTTCCCTATGATTATTCGTTGTTGCTAATAATATCCCTATAGTTCTTTTAAGATAAAAAATTGAATAATCCACACAAACACCAATAAAAGACTCGATTTACCTATTTTGGTTGAGTTCACTTATATGTATGACTTGTATTTGGTAACAAAATTTAGAAACTTTTTCTGGAATAAATGATAATAATCCCAAAGTATGCCACCAAAGAGAACAACACGATAGACTTGTAAATTGATCACTAAAATTTGATAATTTGTTTTTTGACACTTTGAAATTTTCAAGAAAAAAATTATATTTCAACGATCAAACTTATATTTTTTATTATAATTTTTGGAATTAATATCATGAGTATATAAAAATTCAAAATTGTAATAATCATAGTTCATTTATATCATATCTATATAATAGTATCAAAATGTTTTTTTTTCAAATTGATCCAAATTACTATACATTATTTAGATAGATTATATGTTACAACATGAATCATTTGGCCTTCGAATCATATTTTAAATCCTTTTTTTTCCGATGGGATTTGCAATTTAAATTTGATCTTTATACAATCCCACCAATAATAGAAAATGACATTCTCAAGATGAGTAATAGTTTGTTGTATAGCTTGTTGTATCAAATGTGACTAGTGGCTGGTGTTGGGTGTCCGATGATATATGACCCTATGAGGGTACATGGACACATAATACATTAACCTTTGATGCATATATAGAATATCATGTGTTAATGTGTATTTCCTCTTACCTATCTCTATCATGTTTCTTTACTGTTCTATCATGAAAACTTTGGACTTCATTTTTCTTTTTAGATGAGGGCAACACATATATTTATGTAGTTTGAAACCTACCATAATAATGTCAAATCATTTCAACAAGATTCTCACTTCAAAAAGCACTAAACACAAAGGAGACGAGGAATATTTTTCAAAGTTATTGTAGGGGATGGTAAAATTAATCATTATGATTGAAGTGTAATTTCATAGTAGTTTCTGTAAACAAGAAGCCAACATAATGAAGAACATTACTTTGACACATGTGCTTAATTTTATTTTAGATTGAAGAGTTTGTGAGTGACATAAAGACATATCCTGCACATATGAGTGGATTGGTTGACCCTCCAGAAGTTTTATCTAGCATTATCAAATCCCTATTGGGGGCTGTTAACAAGGACTCCGATTCCTCAAAGATTATTGTAAAGGTAAAAGCTGGTGCTGTACACTGATTTCAATTTATCTTGGATTATGTGTGTTGTATATCTATCATAAATTTGCCATTTTATTTAATATTATTTTTATTTTTCTAAAAGGTGACAAAAAATTTGCTAGATCCATTAATAAGCATTCATACAACAAAACAACACCCCATCAGTGAACTCTATGCGTTATGCCAAAGGAATAGGATGAAGATCAAGTTTGAAGATACATGGAAGAAGAATGCCAAGATTAGCATTCTAATAAATGATGAACTTATTGCTAGCACATCATATGGAAGAAATAAAGACATAGCTTGCAACAGGGCTGCCAAAGAAGCAATCGATGTCCTTACTAACAAAAACATTGCTGGTGTGGAATCATGTCAACATATGAAATAGATAGCTTGTATGAACCATTAAATGATTGCATTAATTTCGCAACACCTTCTTGAAAAGATGCAAGTAAGGGATTTTTAGTTAATACAAAATATGTAATCAATGTACACTTATAGATTCCTTATTTGATATAAACTTTACTAGAATTTTACATCTGACTCTCATTATGATTAAATATGAATCTTATATATTATTGCACACACATATAATTAAAGAAGAAACACCTTCTAAGGTAAATAAGTGTTCTATGTGTAAGAACTATCCATGCATTAATTATCAAATAAAATAAATTGGTACAAAAGGATACATATTTCCTTATTCCCTACTTCACATCTCCCTTATAATTTAGATTATATATTCTCTTGTTCAATACATACTTCTACTTTACCTAAGTCAAAGGTATGTTCTATGTGATTTTTGTATTATTAATTTACAAGTCAATTTCTTATCATTCTTATCATTCTATGTTTAGTATTTATAAATTTTGTTATTCTTGTGGGTTCCTCCACACAACAAACATTGTAATAGTTAAATGGAACAAAAGAAGCTTATTAGGTGGTTGTGGATAATATCCATAAAGGTAAATAAATCCAATAAAGAAATACTCCTATTGTGAAAATTCTACTAAGTAATCTAATGAAACAAATTTGAACATAGTTAACCTTTAGATCTAGTTGCAATTCCCATATTAAAATCATGTCACTCAACAGACATACACAATTTTGGTTGGTAAATGCTTCTTTTCATATTTGAAAAAGGAATGACACTTTTTATGGATATATTTATTTTTAAAATACTTAATGCCACCATGATAAACAATGGATGGATCATTAATATACATTCAACATAGACTGCAACACATAGTGCATGAAGTTTTGTAAGAAATGCTTGACAACAGTCAAAAGTTGAGTGCAAATAGTATTTATGTCTTTCCTGCTTAAAGAGGTGCTATGTTTAGAGAATACTATCAATATAGAAATAAATTACATCACACAATTCATAAATGATGCTAGATCGTCCTCATACTTTTCATTATCCTACATTCATTATTCATTTTTCAAGAAAGCTTTTGGAACACATTACTTTGCTATGTGAGACAAACTTATCTTGAGATTTTCATTTATGCCAATAGTACACTCCTTATATATTAAATCTGTATGAAGAGTATTACAACACTAATTCCTTTCTTGTTTGATAATCTTATAAACAATGCTAGATCGTCCTCATACTTTTCATTATCCTACGTTCATTATTCATTTTTCAAGAAAGCTTTTGGAACACATTACTTTGCTCTGTGAGACAAACTTATCTTGAGATTTTCATTTATTCCAATAGTACACTCCTTATATATTAAATTTGTATGAAGAGTATTACAACACTAATTCCTTGCTTGTTTGGTAATCTTAGGTAAAGCATAACCCTAATCTTAGTAAAAACTTCACTAGCACCTTACTTGATTTGTTGTTAATTAATGTTTGATTTTAGCTCAAACTTTTGTGTATCTAAACTAAAAATATTTTTTCCACAACGTTGAGACTAGAGATATACATGAGGTAGAAATTATTTAGTAATATCTCACACACATGTTTGGGAATAACCTTACAAAATTAATTGTATTTAAGCAATTAATTTATTAGAAACTATTGATTTTACTTTAAAAAAATAATATCTTAGGTTTATAGAGAATTAATTATGAATCCAAACAAAAGATAGATTCAATTGGATTCTAAAAAAGTAATTTATTGCATTTTTCATAATAATGTTAGTAGTCATCAACCCTAGTGAACCATCGACATGGCTCATGTGTAGAGTTTTACCTTACTCTTCTATAGCCATTGACCTCATTTGCATGCAGCCATCGACCTTGTCCATTATTGGTCGCATAGTGTAACCGTCCAATGTAACTAATCATGAAAAACTTCATAAATTTTGAGACAACTCATAAATTTGACAAAATTTATTTCATTGGATTCATTTTTCAATTGTTCACACAACCAATACCCTATACCATCATAGAAACAGATGAGATGGCAACTTGTAGAGTGGTATTGGGGAATAATTCAAAGAATGAGGAAGAATGGATCCTTTGATATAAGCCTAAATTTGATGGTTTATCCTTTGATCTATCCATGTTCTTTGGTAAAATTCAGTAGTGACTCTAGGATGGTTCTATTCTCCAACCGTTCTTCTTCCTTCAACTAGCTCCATGAACAAAAATGATAGTCTATGCCATGAATAAGCTTTTAGATCAAATCCAAACTCAATACGTCAAATATAGCTAGATGAAGTCTAGAATTATAAGCAATAGCTAGAATCAATAGCCAAGGTGAGTGGGAATTCACCTTTTAGACATGATTATCACATAATTCAAGCCTATTTGCTTTTGACGTAGTAATCCCACATTTGAAATTTCATAGTGTAGAAATTTGAAAAATGGTGAATGATTTCAATTCAAGAATGTCATAAACTTAAAAATAAAAAAATTCTAGAGGCATCCTTATATATAGGTAAACATTTAATAATGAACAAATGCTAGGAAAATATCTTCATTTCTTCTAGATATGTATTTGAGGTGATAAAATAAATAGTTCTTTAAAGAATTACTTATTGTATGCTAGAAAGTTTGACTAAATAACTCCCAAATTTCTAACTCTCCCACACTCATAATTCCCTCTGTCAATACTCTAATCAATTCCCTTTCCCGTTAATTACTCATTAGTTTCCCAACCAATACCACTACAAGCACTAATCTTATAAACTCAACATCCAAACTCCATGTTCTCTCCTTACTTTCAACGTGCATATTCTCTCCTTAATTGTATCCCATCCCTTCCTTTTAAATTCCTTAATCATTTATCTCATTAGTTATCCTTATTATCTAATCAATACCCATACTAATTACAACTTTTGGGTTTTGAAAAAAGGTCGAGAAACAAACACACAATCTCGATATGTTTCACTCCCTAATTCTCACTTCACAAGATCTCAAGTTTAGGATCATGGAAGCTGCACAAACCCTTGCAATGACTCCTAGGAAGCCTTCTGTGAGCCGCGTACCACCAAGGGTCTCACAGTGAGGCTATAGACAACAAGTGCCACATGATTTTCTTTGTAGCCTTTTGCGATTAATGGAACCTGAAACCGACGATGGGGACAATGTTGTGAGTGTATGAAGTTAGTGAATACATGGCTGATTGGATGGTGGTGACTTGGATGAGGAGAACAACCATTCATCCCTGGATATGGAACGTGAGGTTGTGAGGGGTTCTCAAGGATGAATAGATGAAATTGAAGGCTTTTGAAAGTCTACATGAGTAGGGAGAAGAACCTCTAACACCCTTAAAAGCATGGGAGACTCCCAAATGTAGTTTGCAAGCCAGAGCTTAGGGGAGTGTGGTGGTGAGTTCAACATTTCTAGTAGGGTGAGATCTAGGGGTTGTGTAGGGGCTTAAAAGAAGCTGGATGGACTCCTAGGTGTGATGGGAAAATTGTTTTTGAAATAATTAGTTGTGTTGGGAGAAAAACGAGGTTTATCGGAAGAGGGTGTTGTTGCCAAAAGAGTTGGAGGTAGAACATGATCAACCAACAACTCGATTAAAATTGATGAATCAGAACCCATATCCAACTATTTGTAGATAATCCGATCTAAAAGAAAATTCCTATAAAATCCAAAAAAAATCAAAATAAAGCATTTTCTTTTCATTATCTAGAAAAAATATTTGGCCTAATCAATCCAACCTGAAACAATCTCAAATTCTTACCAAATTCCTTATTTCAAGTGTATAATATTTTCATAGGGTTATTTTTCCATTTAGGTGACTACACATGTTCCTATAATTAAAACAAGATATGTCTTCAACATTAAATAAGTTATTATCCTAATATAGCTAAACCTTGAAAATTTGTGTGTCATCCTTTCACACATTAACTCTTTATAGGAAAATTATTAGCACATTACTATTATCAAAGTTTAGGGATAATGACCCATTTGTATAATATGACCATGAATAATATATACTTAGGAAATTACATTAAAGTGCTAAAAGATGAGTATGTTATACATGAGAAATGATATTCCAAATTTATAAAAGGTTTATATGTTATTGGGAAATAGTTTCTTAACAAAAAACTTAGGAGAAGCCACCTATATTCTAGAAAGCAAGATTGATAGAGATAGATCTAGAATGCTTCTTGGATTAAGTCAAAGTACATACATTGACAAAGTGCAAAAATAGTTCTGCATGCAATAGTCTCATAAAAGGAACTTAATCACATCTTTTGGAGTAAGTATTTGTATGGCCAATTTTTCCAAATCTTTGGAAGAAAGATAAACTTGATTAATATTCCATATGATTCCTTAATTGGATCTATCATGTAGGCCGTGTTATGTACACATCCAAAGATATTATATTCCTTGAGCATGATGAGTAGATATTAGACAGACTAAGGTGAATGCCACTAGACTGTTCTGAAGAACATCCTTAATTACTTGAGATGGACTAAGGATTCTTTCCTAATATATGGAATTAAGGAAGAGTTGGTTGTATGGGGTACACTAATGCAAGACTTCAAACTGACGAATATGATTATCAATCTTGATCTGGTTATATATTTGCCTAAATGTTGGTGATGTTAGTTGGAAGAGATCCAAGAAAGTGACATTAGCTAACTCTACAATAGAAGCTGAATATATTACTACATCAGATGCTGTAAAGGAAGCTTTGTGGATGAAGAAGTTCATCAGAAAACTTGGAGTTGTTCTGGACATTGTTCACATAGTATAACTTTACTATGAAAACAATGGGGCTAACACACAAGCCAAGGAACCCATATCACATCATTGTAGTAATCATATTATCAGGTGCATCCATCTCATATGAGAGATTGTTGAGAAAGGGGATTGAAATATTAGTAGGGTACCAATAGAGAGAAATATTTTCGATCCCTTTACAAAGGCGTTATAATAGTAGAAGCATGACAATCATGTTAGTTAACTTGGTATTAGATATGTAAGTGATTGTATTTAGTGCAAGCGGGAAACTGTTGGTGTATATATCCTAGAAGACAATAATTCTATGATGGATATAGGAATATTTGTAGTTTTGATTTGATTAATAAAGATAATTCCAATTTATTAATGCACATTTAGTTAATATGATGTTGATGTGCATAATAAACATCCTTAGAATGATTATCTTGAAGTCATGGGACTTCAAGTACGTGACTTGAACATGAGATCTTAATGGATGCTAAGAATAGTATTCTTAAATGACTCTAGTCAAGTATTATTGAGGATTGGACATCAACAATACACATGATACTAGCATGTGTGGCGAATGATGACCATGTTCTAGGGAAATATGACATCAGATATGGTAGCATAAATAAAAATTTAACTGCCATATTCCCCTTTGAAATATAGATTAAGTCAACAACTATGAAATGGGAAGGAGGGTTGCAAGGTTTATACCTAGTGTTGGAGCAAGACCAATGACTATCCCTTGTTGTAGCATGCTCCTTTGTTCAAGTTGCACCTGGATGGTGTTAGTAGGGGCCTCCTAGTTGATCACCACAGATAGCGGCTGACTTCGTCATCCTAGCGGGTGGTAATGTACTCCTCGCCTCTATGGTTGTCCACACAGACCACTAGGAACTCATATCATTCTAGATGAATGAATAAGAAGGAGTTGTCCCTTCTAGTCAACACACTAGCGGTGACATGCTTTCCCAATTGTCTCTCCCTTGTTGTCCCTCCCTTTGATAGGTAGAACTTTCTCGGGTTCTCATGTTACCACAACTGTTAGAAAAACACAATTGTCAGAGCCTATTATTTTATCTCTAGAAAGCCTCATCTACCCGTCTATATATAGGAGAGTAGGGTTAGGATTTTTACTCTAAATGGGAGTCAAAGAGATGAAAGTTAATGAATTTTCAGAACCTACAAACAATGAATGGGTTGGTTCACCAGTAAATTGATTGGTTCACACATGAGAATGGTTAAACACTTGACCTAGTTGTTTGACCATGTTTCCCAATCACAATTGTATTGGCAATTAATATTTTATTAATGCACAACATGACATCAACGTCAGTACTTGACCCAATCATATTGATCAACCAAATGGTCAGTTCACAACCTAAACTGGTCAGTTCTTAGATCTTAGTCGATCGATTCACTTGCTGAACTAGTCATCTCATGAATCTAGTTGCCGTTATTGGTTCAAGTTGACTTGACACTTCGAATGATCAATTTAACACTTGAACCAATTAGTTCAAAGTCCATTAAGTCAAACTTTCATCCATTTTTTTAAATTAAGTACCTAATGCTTTAGTAATCAAGTTTAAACTACATTTATGAATAAACTCTTATTCCAAGTGTATTGTGTGTGGGTGTGACCGTATAGGTTTCAAGTTACATTGGCATATAATTTCCATAACTAACTAATGACATCACAATTAATGAGTGGTATCTAGAAAGACACATTGCAACTCAAGTAATTAGAAATTTGGAGAATAACTTCAACCTACAATTCATGATTGGTGTTACAATGATTGTATAGTTCCTTTTCACTGATATCCAAATTAAACTCGAGGCGTGGAATCATCATCCACTTCAACGTTCAATCTATGTTCCTTGAACTAGAGAAGGCTATATGACATATATGTAAGCTCAATATCACATATTGACTCACATGAGCATGTCCATGATTTCTTAGTCTTGCTTATCAAGTGGCCAAGATATCATAATCCTATAGGAGGGACAAATCCCATCTACATTACTCACTATCATCCCCATGTGTCACAATGAACCCGGGCGCCACCTTTATGGAAACCTTTGTTCTAGGTCATGGTGGATGATGTCAAAGTATATCAAATGACATGTGATCAGTGTAGTGATTTCAGGTCCAAGAACCAAAATCTCCATTATCAGTATGAGAGATGATTCTGACTACCAATCATGGTTTCAATGTATCACTATCAAGGTAGGTCTGTCTGATGCAATGTTATCTAATAAGTGTCTATGTGTTTGGTTTGATATCACATATCTTGACTTGATGAGATTTTGTCATCAACCAACACACACTCTAGTCTTATGTATTAATGTTGATTTTTTTTCTTCCATAATAATAACCAACTATGGGCATAATAAGAATGTATGTACTCTTATCATACACATGATCTTATTGTTTAGGTACTAAAGCTGAAGACATATGTCATCGATTATCATCATTCTTTAGAAATATATAATGTTACCCCTTTATCTCATAACTAAAAAAAAAACTGAACAAGTGGAGTTGTCTATATTATTATTCAAATCATTTACAAGATATGCCATTACAATCATCATATTATTGGCTCTCTGGGCATACATACCAATAGACTGCCACTTGCATTTAGATCGAATCACTAACAAATTGTATTCCAAGTAACTAATGTGTCCATCATGCTTACGAGATGAAAGTGCTTATTGGTGGATTAGAAACATTGCCTTTAGTTTGTATTCTACAAATCTTCACATCTCCTTATTGTACGATATCTTGTATGAGATGGAACTGACTTACTATGTGCTTGGAATGCTAATGTGATATGGGTTTCATAGCTTGTGCAATAACTCCATTATTTTCACAATACAACTCTATTGTGTCTCTAATGCTTGGTACCACCCCTACTTCATCAATGAAATTCTTGATCAAGACAACTTCCTTTGTTGCATTTGATGCAACAATATACTAGGACTCTTTTGTTGAATCAACAATTGTCTCTTGCTTATAACTCTTTCATCTCACAACTCTTTTGTTGAGGCAAAACAAAAATCTTAATTGCGGTCGATAATCATCTTTGTCAATTTAGAAGCTCACATTAGTGTAACCCCTTACACCCAAATCTTCCTCACTGCCATAGACAAGAAATCCTTGCTTCTTCTTAAGTACTTAAAAGATGTTATTTAGAGCAATCCAATGACTTTCACTGGGATTTGATCAATATCTATTCTTCATGCTCAAGTCATACAAGACATCAAGACGAGTGCATAACATTGAATACATGATAGATCCAATTGAATACACATATGGAATCTTACTCATGCGGTCCCATTCTTAACAAGAACTAGGACATTGGGCTTTATAGAGGCTAATTCCACAAGACATGGGAAAATTCCCTCTCTTTGAGTCATGCATGTTGAACGTCTTCATGACTTTGTCAATATATGTACTCCAGATTATTCCAAGAAGCCTTCTAGTTTTATATTTATAGATCTTGATTCCTATGATATATGATTCTTTGCCTAAATCCTTCATAGAGAAGTTCTTTACTGGTATGTAAAGAAGAAATGTCATTCCTTATCAATAGTATGCCATCTATACACAATATGAGGAATACAATTATTCTCCCTCTAACCTTCTTGAACACCCAAGTTTTATCATCATTTTGACTAAATCCAAACTCTTTATTTGTCTTGTCAAATCATAGATTCTATCTCCAAGATGGTCTCTTCAATCTATAGATTGACCTTTGTATCATACAAACTTTATTATCTTCCCATAGATTGACCTTTGTGTCATGTACACGTCCTCAAGGAGTTTCCTTCAAGTAAGTAATTTTAACATCGATCTGCCAAATCTCATAGTCATAATAAGCTGCAATGACAATCATGATCCTGATGGACTTAACAATGGAAATTGGTGAAAATTTTTCATTATATTCAACACCTTGAACTTGTTTGAAACCTTTGCAAACCAATCTGCCCTTATATGTTTGTACATTACCAATCATGTCAATCTTCTTCTTGAAGACCCACTTGCACCCTATGGGTTTTACCCCTTCAGGTGGATCCACCAAGGTCCATACCTTCTTGGTGTACATGGATTCCTACTCAGATATCAAGTACTCAAGCCATTTCTCAGACATTGGTCCCTTAGTAGCTTCTAGGTAGCTTGTTAGCTCATCATCTCTAAAAAACTCACCTCCTTCTTGAGTCCAAAGATAACCAAATCTTTCAGGCTCAAGGTGTGTCATTCTAGATATACAAAGTTCTTGTGTTACATGAAGTACTTGAGATTCCACAATAGTTTGTGAGTCTTCTTGTTCCTCATGTACCTCCATAGATTCAATTTTTTCTTGTTTGTCTCAAACCTCTTCAAGTTCTACTTTCCTCCCACTGATTCCTTTGGAAATAGCTTCCTTTTCTAGGAATGCAACATCTCTAGCAACAAACACCTTGTTTGCATATGGGTTATTCATGTAGTATCCTTTGGTTTCTTTAGGATATCCAAAAAATAATATTTATCTAATCTAGGGCCAAGCTTTTCAGGAAACATTTTCCTACATCAACTTCACATCCCCAAACCCTCATAAAAGACATTTTGGGATGCTTCGTAGGCCATATCTTATATGGTATCTTTTGAACCGATTTCGATGGTACATGGTTAAGTGTAAATGTAACAGTTTCACGAGCATAACCCCAAAAGGAAGTCGGAAGATAAGCTAAACTCATCATTGATTACATCATATTTAGTAATGTGTGATTCCTTCTTTCAGATACACCATTATGGAGTGGTGTTCTAGGCAGAGGCCATTGTGGTTTGATGCCACAGTCTTGTAGAAGGTCCTCAAACTTTTGGATTAAGTACTCTCTATTTCAATCAGAACGAAGTGCCTTAATACTTTTATAAATTTGGTTTTGTTTTTCATTCATGAAATCCTTGAACATTTCAAGGCTCTTTGACTTATTTTTCAGCAAGTAAACATAACCATACCTACTGAAGTCATTAGTAAAGGTAATGAAGTACTGATAACCACATGTAGTATTATTTTTAAAAGGCCCACATACAATAGTATGTATGAGTCATAATAGATCACTTACCCTCTCACTATTTCTAGTGAAAGGAGTCTTTGTCATCTTTCCCAACAAATAAGATTCACATGACTCTATTGATTCAAAATCAAAAGAGTTCAAATCATCATCTTTATGGAGTTTGGATATGCATTTCTCATTTATGTGCCCTAGATAACAACGTCAAAGGTAGTTTGGCTTGAGTTATCAAGTTTTAGGCTTTTGGTATATATTTTATATACAATTGTATCTGGACCTATCAAGTATATACCATAGGACATTGGGGAATTCCCATAAGATATCCCATCTTTATTAAAGAACATTGGCCTTTCATTATAAGAAATTTGAATCCATTTGTCACACCCCGATCTCACACTAACCACTAATCACGAGATTAGGGCGCGACGGAGGGATTATTACATAAACAAATCACTGAGAACTTTTTCTTTTTAAAACCTCGTAATGATATCCAGATTATAGCTGTAAACTAAACATAATAAATTATTGCGGAAGCATTTCGATTAAACTGGCTAGAGAACATAAACAAAGTTTACAACATGTAACATTGTTTAACAGAAAGTAAAACATAACAGTTAATTTACATCTTTTACACATTCATACTCTCTCTCACCCACACCATGTCCCAAGGATCGAGGGGAAAGGACTAAGAGACCACTATCTAACTAACTACATATACCTTCTACTGACTAGGGTGGTAAGATCCTTCAGATTCCTGGAAGTGTCGTTGACCTGAAAATGTTTGAGTAGAGGAGTGAGCCTACTCGCTCAGTGAATAGTTTTTCATTTAACTATCACTAAACAACTCGTTAAGTTTATTATTCAGATTAATATACAAGAAATACTACACTGAGCAGTTCTAAAACAATATAATTGAAATAACAAAGACTGTAAATATTGCATCCAAAGAATAACTACTAGAAGACTATGCTCTAGTCTTCCTTAACGCTTTCATTTATAAGGAACTCTGTGAACCTATATGATCATATTTTAACTTATGCCCTGATCTTATGCAGTGTACTCTGCATAAGAGACTCGCAGTGCACTACGACCACACCGTACAAGACTTAGCGACACACCCGGGAAATGCTAAGTCTGACTTCTCATCCTGGTCTGCACAGGACTCTCAGGCGCTCAAGGGCCTCAGGCTCACAAGGGCCTCACTGCACTCTCAAAAGAGTGTACTCTAGACTCCTCCTCTAACCTGAGTACACAGGCACAAGGAGTCAACACTGGGTTACCACCAGAATTACTCAACCGGTTGGTGTTGGATAACCCTTCTGTCCTGGTGCCACCAGAATTACTCAACCGATTGATGTTGGACACGAGTTTCACCCCTAAGGTGCAGACCTCTCAAAGGGGTTCTACGGTGTTCAGGGCACCTAAGTTTAACATTAACATTATAGGTACATTTTAAACAGAAATCATAACTCATTTATCATTTCTCACAAGGCTCACACAGCCTGCCATATCATATCATAAGAAACATCATAACTCATGTATTCAACATATATCATATCTCAGTAACATTCCTTTCTAGGGCATGTCATATCTCATCACCTGCAATTTACGAGATATGTATTGTGAAAATAAGAAACCCTGTAGTATATATATACCAACTCAAAGAGAATAAGCATGTAAAGTTAAATGCACAAGAAACATACAATTCAACAGTTAAGCATCACCACATTTCATACTGAGAATTTTGATATCAAAATACTTGATTCATTGTACACCCTATTCTTAGGGTTTCAGTTACCTCATTCACTTATCACATGGCAACACCCTATCCTTATATCATGCATGCAGGCAGATTTAAAATTCATAAATATCCCAAATTCAAGTCAATTTGGCACGTGCATATTGAATTCATTCAATTGAACATCTTAGTGCACTGCTAAGAGTAATTTACTTCACATATAAGAAATCATCTGTAGTATTTCTATTCCAGTAATTGTATTAAGCACTTTTGGTTTCCATTGTACCAAATAAAATCATTGAACTGTTCTACACTGATCAGAAGCTGTTCTAGATCATGTATAATCATACAGAAGCAATTTATAAAATAAAATTCAAGTTTCATCAAATACTGATAAAACACCTGATAACCACTGATATCAGTGCAAAAATGCACAGTTTACTGAAAAATTCCAACGAAGGAGTTAAATGATGATAACTAAATGAACTCCTACTCACCTCGGTTTGGATCGCCCGGATCCGTCCAGGAACGCGTCCAGAGACCAAATTCCGGGCATTTGCTGGATCGTCTTCAACCTTGGAATCGACCCAAGTTGAATCTACTTCATGCGAGCAGCTCTACGCTTGCACAGGTTGAAGAGGGGGCTGAGCTAGATGCTAAATCAAAGTCATGTGGCTACATATTCGAAGTCTATCATCACGGTCGGAGTTACTAGTGCCATTTTCATGGTCTAATCGTGCCCTATCAACCCTGGTTGCTGCTTCACGCAGTTATTACTGCTGCTTGATAGATGGAGCATCTCCCCTGCAGTTGGGCGCAAAAATGGAGGAAAGGGAGCTGCGATTTCAAGAAACGAGATCTTGGCCGAAGTCAGGCGGCCATTAGGGCTGCTTGCTTGCTCCAAACCTTCCTCTGGCCGGTCGCTTGCTGCATCTGTAGCTTGGACGGCCCCTGCTGGGCGGCGCCCTAGCAGCTCTGCTGCTTGGTAGGGCTGTGGCTAGGGCAAAGGAAAAGGAAGAGGGTAGGAAGAAAAGGTAGGGGCGCCGCTGGAGCGGCCCCTCTCAAGCCCAAATCGGTCGTCGATGCTATTGCTGCTTGGCTGCTAATGCAGCTCTGTAGGTCGGCCGCTTCTGCTGGGCGCTACCATAGCTGCTCTACTGACCGGGCTGCAAGTGGGCGAGGTGGAGGAAGGAAGGCGGAAGTATGCCTGCTGGGAAACGGAGCTAGGGCTCCAGGAAATAGCCTACGAACCCCCCCCAATCGCTACTGAATCGGGCGTTGGGTTGGGCGCCACTTCTCTGTGCCTCTGTCGGTTTAGAAAAGAAGAAGATAAAGGAGACGAAAGGAAAAGGGAAAAAGAAATAAAAGCTAATACTGGAAAAATTGCAAAATCAAACCCTGGTTCTTAAAAACACTATAACTTTCACCTCGGATGTCTGATTGAGGTGATTATTTTTGCAAAACTTCAAGCACAAGGTCCACTACCCCTAAAAGCAAGAAATCATGCTAAATAGCTTATCTTGATTAACCATGTTGTTTAACAGGGTGCTTAGCACTAACCAAGGTGCTTACTGATTTATCACAGAGTGGGTCATAACAATCTCCTTCCCTTATAAGAATTTTGTCTCGAAATTCCTAAAAGAAAAAAAAGAAACTTGTTACACATCTCAGATTCAAGCTCCCTCGTAGCTTCCTCTAGGTTATGATTCCTCCATAGAACTTTCACTAACGGTATCTCGTGATTCTTAAACTTCTTGATCCTCCGATCAATTATCTGTACAGGTCCCTCAACATAGGACACATCTTGTCTGAGTTGTGCAGGTTCTGGGTCTATTATCTTCTCTGTGCCAGGATAATACTTCTTTAACATCGATACATGAAATACATAATCTAGATTAGCCAACTCAGATGGCAATTCTAACCTATAGGCTACAGGTCCAATCTTCTCAATGATAGGATACAGGCCCATAAACCTAGGAGTCAGTTTGCCTCTTTTACCAAACCTCAACACTCCTTTCCACGGTGAAACCTTCAGGTACACTTCATCACCAACGTCAAACTCTAAGAGGTTAACGCCTCTTCTCAGCATAACTCTTATGCCTATCGTGAACAACTATCAACTGCTCTCAGCATGTCCTCAAGAGTCTGAATGGTCCTCTCTGACTGACCATCAGTCTGTGGGTGAAAAGTTGTACTGAACCTCAACTTTGTGCCCAAAGCTCGATGCAACTGATTCCAAAACCTGGATGTGAACTTAGAATCCTTATCTGATATAATTGAAACCAGGATACCATGTAACCTATCTATCTCATCCACATATATCTTAGCCAACTTTGGGACATCAAAGGTTGACTTAACAGGAAGAAAGTGAGCAGACTTAGTTAATCTATCCACAATCACCCATATTGAGTCACAATCTTTAGGTGTCCTGGACAACCCTAGCACAAAATCCATTGTGGTATGTTCCCACTTCCACTTTGGTATAGGAAGAGGTTGCAAGGTACCTGCAGGTTTCTGATGCTCAGCCTTAACCTGCTGGCACACACTACATCTAGCCACGTACTCAGCTACATCCTTTTTCATACCTGACGACCAGTACAACTCCTTGAGATTCATGTACAACTTAGTGTTACGTGGATGCATAGCGTACATCGATGCATGTGCTTCCTCAAGAATCTTTTCTTTCAAATCACTGTCTCGAGGTACACAACATATCATGCTAATACAACACACCATCATCTGAAAACCTAAACTTTGGTCTTTTCCCCCTGTCATGTCATGTACGATCTGCTGCAACCCACTGTCACCCTACTGTAGTTCCTTGATCTGATCATAAAAAGTAGGCTTGACTTGCATCTATGTAATCAAACCACTATGTTATGTCACCCTTAAGTCTAAGTTCAACTTTCACATTTCTACTAGCATGTCTCTCTCGAAACATGCCATAGAGAATGCATCAGTTGTTGAACTTAACTTCCTGATGAGGGCATCAGCTACTACATTCACCTTTCCAGGATGATAATCTATCATTATATCATAATCCTTAATCAATTCTAATCATCTCCGTTGTCTAAGATTCAGATCCTTCTGGGTAAAGATATATATCAAGCTCTTATGATCTATAAACACCTGGCACACCTCACCATAAAGACAGTAACGTCATGTCTTATGAGCATGAACTACAACAACTAATTCCAGATCATGTGACGAGTAATACTCCTCATTCTATGCTACTAACTTCTTATTACTACTATAAGAATTTATTTCAAAATTATATCTTACTCTTTTCTCCGAGTCATTTTCATATTGTGTATCTACCTTACAGATTAGCTAACTTTAAACCCTGGATTTTATTAGTGCTAGGTTACCTTTCATAGTGCAAATCGTATGATCTTGTTTTATAAAGATACTAGTATTCAAGGTCAAATCACTAGCGACATCCCTTGAACTACTTCAACTCTAAACATTCTAGGGTTTGGTCCTTATCAGCAACATAGCATTATTGTGGTGTGACTTTGCTTCCTTAGTTTGAAATCAAACTTTAGAGCTCATAAGTTCATCCATCTACTTGTAATGGATACAACATATATGAATAATCATCAATGAACTATAGATATATAACAGAAATGTAACATCAGCCAAGTTCTCTAGCATAACTTATTAACACAAATGCTACAAATAAACATGATACTTGTTACCCAAGCATCACACATGGCTCACAAGGCCATTCATATCTTGTCACCTCTCACTAGGCAACAACTTATTCACATGGTTCATAAAATCCGTACACATTATTACTTTTATTAAGCAACAACAACATTAACACACAAAAAGCCAATCAACATTTATTATATAAATGTCACAGCCCAAACTTGGCTATATTCATCATCTCATCATACCTACATGGTTATTAGGCATGATAACAGTCATACAAGATATTCATCACATCATGTGATACAATAGTAATACCATCATTCCTTGACCAGGAATTAGGGTTCACTATCAAACAGGGCTTATCATTCCCTTTTCCCCAAATTAGGGTTAGGGTTCCCCATTTCTCATTAATTCAGACCCTCTTGAGTTAACCAACTTTATCTTGTATTAAGGTATTTCCCCTCTTAATGCATTCCATCATAGAATACTCACCTTTAGCATATAATGCATAGGCCACACATTAGAATTGTCCAGCTATCTCACATGATATGGACTTATCTTAGTTTAAGGCATAACTTATAAAGTTGCCTATAAACAATCGCAATGATACACCCTCAACTAGGGTTTCACAATGATACACCCTCCACCATGGTTTACTAATCTTGTATTGGATCCATGCATTGGTTATGCATTATTGATTAGTACCATTAAGGGTATTTCTCACCTAATCATTAAATTTAATCTGACCCTTATTGTGTTCCTTTATTTCTAATTAAGGATTGCTCATATGGGGTCCCAATGTTGGGTCTCCGATATCAGTTCCAACTAATTCTTAGTTGTTCTAATCTTTCCCTTATATCTCAACATCTTAGTGTATATACATTTTTCACCATGATTCGGGTCTAAATTATCCAGAATCTACTTTTATTATATTATTAATAGGAGTCATTAGATCTCAGTAACGCATCCTGCCAGCCGGACTAGGCCGAACCTGTAGTCCTGAAGCCAAGAGCTACTCAGGATTAACCAACTCCTATTAATCTCAAACATGTGGAAAGAATATCCACTTAGGGCAAACTCATTTAAACATAACTTCTGGTCTACTTAATACAAAGAATATAAACAGTAAATAAATCATTTCATAACACACAACAACATAAAAGAATCATGTTTACTTTACAAACTAAAAATCTAATTTCATGCATATAAGAGCATTTCTAGTGATTTTTAGTCAAATAAATAATATAAAGCAAGACTTGTATCTCATCTTATATTTAATCTCTTACTCTTACATAAATTTCCGGTTTCTTAACCCTATGATTTCTAGGGTTTCTCTCTAGCCTATCCTTCCTCTGCATACCTGGCCAGGGCATCCAGAGAAGAATAGACAGAGTAGCTCGATACTGGTCAATCTAAGTATTCAGACACCTGGCCAGGGTATCTAAACACTCAAACCTCCTAGAGCTAAAGACATATCACTTCTTATTTTCCTCACTTATAACTTTATCTTTTGATCCTAATGATCCCTGATGACTCATTCTAAGCTCTCTACTTGGTTCTCGTGACCACATCCTCTTCCTGCCATCTGCAATAGTATAACAGAATACTTCCTATTAGAAAATTGCAGTTAGAAGGAAGACACATAAGTCCCAATCCTATTGGTCTCTTATCGTCCCCTGACCTTGACTTAGAGTATTCATATAATCAACCTATGCTCTGATACCAAGATTTCACACCCCGATCTCACACTAACCACTAATCAAGAGATTAGGGCGCGACGGAGGGATTATTACATAAACAAATCACTGAGAACTTTTTCTTTTTAAAACCTCGTAATAATATCCAGATTATAGCTGTAAACTAAACATAATAAATTATTGCGGAAGCATTTCGATTAAACTGACTAGAGAACATAAACAAAGTTTACAACATGTAACATTGTTTAACATAAAGTAAAACATAACAGTTAATTTACACCTTTTACACATTCACCATACATACTCTCTCTCACCCACACCATGTCCCAAGGATTGAGGGGAAAGGACTTAGAGACCACTATCTAACTAACTACATATACCTTCTACTGACTAGGGTGGTAAGATCCTTCAGATTCCTGGAACTGTCGCTGACCTGAAAATGTTTGAGTAGAGGAGTGAGCCTACTCGCTCAGTGAATAGTTTTTCATTTAACTATCACTAAACAACTCGTTAAGTTTATTATAAAGATTAATATACAAGAAATACTACACTGAGCAGTTCTAAAACAATATAATTGAAATAACAAAGAATGTAAATATTGCATCTAAAGAATAACTACTAGAAGACTATGCTCTAGTCTTCCTTAACTCTTTCATTTATAAGGAACTCTGTGAACCTATATGATCATATTTTAACTTATGCCCTGATCTTATGCAGTGTACTCTGCATAAGAGACTCGCAGTGCACTACGACCACACCGTACAAGACTTAGCGACACACCCGGGAAATGCTAAGTCTGACTTCTCGTCCTGGTCTGCACAGGACTCTCAGGCGCTCAAGGGCCTCAGGCTCACAAGGGCCTCACTGCACTCTCAAAAGAGTGTACTCTAGACTCGTCATCTAACCTGAGTACACAGGAGCAGGGAGTCAACACTGGGTTACCACCAGAATTACTCAACCGGTTGGTGTTGGATAACCCTTCTGTCCTGGTGCCACCAGAATTACTCAACCGGTTGATGTTGGACACGAGTTTCACCCCTAAGGTGCAGACCTCTCAAAGGGGTTCTACGGTGTTCAGGGCACCTAAGTTTAACATTAACATTATAGGTACATTTTAAATAGAAATCATAACTCATTTAACATTTCTCACAAGGCTCACACGGCCTGCCATATCATATCATAAGAAACATCATAACTCATGTATTCAACATATATCATATCTCAGTAACATTCCTTTCTAGGGCATGTCATATCTCATCACCTGCAATTTACGAGATATGTATTGTGAAAATAAGAAACCCTGTAGTATATATATACCAACTCAAAGAGAATAAGCATGTAAAGTTAAATGCATAAGAAACATACAATTCAACAGTTAAGCATCACCACATTTCATACTGAGAATTTTGATATCAAAATACTTGATTCATTGTACACCCTATTCTTAGGGTTTCAGTTACCTCATTCACTTATCACATGGCAACACCCTATCCTTATATCATGCATGTAGGCAGATTTAAAATTCATAAATATCCCAAATTCAAGTCAATTTGGCACGTGCATATTGAATTCATTCAATTGAACATCTTAGTGCACTGCTAAGAGTAATTTACTTCACATATAAGAAATCATCTGTAGTATTTCTATTCCAGTAATTGTATTAAGCACTTTTTGTTTCCATTGTACCAAATAAAATCATTGAACTGTTCTACACTGATTAGAAGCTGTTCTAGATCATGTATAATCATACAAAAGCAATTTATAAAATAAAATTCAAGTTTCATCAAATACTGATAAAACGCCTGATAACCACTGATATCAGTGCAAAAATGCACAGTTTACCGAAAAATTCCAACGAAGGAGTTAAATGATGATAACTAAATGAACTCCTACTCACCTCGATTTGGATCGCCCAGATCCGTCCAGGAACGCTTCCAGAGACCAAATTCTGGGCATTTGCTGGGTCGTCTTCAACCTTGGAATCGACCCAAGTTGAACCTACTTCATGCGAGCATCTCTACGCTTGCACAGGTTGAAGAGGGGGCTGAGCTAGATGCTAAATCAAAGTCATGTGGCTGCATATTCGAAGTCTATCATCACGGTCGGAGTTACTAGTGCCATTTTCTTGGTCTGATCGTGCCCTATCAACCCTGGTTGCTGCTTCACACAGTTATTACTGCTGCTTGATAGATGGAGCATCTCCCCTGCAGTTGGGCGCAAAAATGGAGGAAAGGGAGCTGCGATTTCAAGCAATGAGATCTTGGCCGAAGTTAGGCGGCCATTAGGGCTGCTTGCTTGCTCCAAACCTTCCTCTGGCCGGTCGCTTGCTGCATCTGCAGCTTGGACGACCCTTGCTGGGCGGCGCCCTAGCAGCTCTGCTGCTTGGTAGGGTTGCGGCTAGGGCAAAGGAAAAGGAAGAGGGTAGGAAGAAAAGGTAGGGGCGCCGCTGGAGCGGCCCCTCTCAAGCCCAAATCGGTCGTCGACGCTACTGCTGCTTGGCTGCTAATGCAGCTCTGTAGGTCGGCCGCTTCTGCTGGGCACTACCATAGCTGCTCTACTGACCAGGCTGCAAGTGGGCAAGGTAGAGGAAGATGAAGTGTGGAGGAAGGAAGGAGGAAGTATGCCTGCTGGGAAACGGAGCTAGGGCTCCAGGAAATCGCCTACGAACCCCCCCCCCCAATCGCTACTGAATCGGGCGCTGGGTTGGGCGCCACTTCTCCGTGCCTCTGTCGGTTTAGAAAAGAAGAAGATAAAGGAGAAGAAAGGAAAAGGGAAAAAGAAATAAAAGCTGATACTGGAAAAATTGCAAAATCAAACCCTGGTTCTTAAAAACACTATAACTTTCACCTCGGATGTCTGATTGAGGTGATTATTTTTGCAAAACTTCAAGCACGAGGTCCACTACCCCTCAAAGCAAGAAATCATGCTAAATAGCTTATCTTGATTAACCATGTTGTTTAACAGGGTGCTTAGCAATAACCAAGGTGCTTACTGATTTATCACAGAGTGGGTCATAACAATCTCCCTCCCTTATAAGAATTTCGTCCCGAAATTCCTAAAAGAAAAAAAAGAAACTTGTTACACATCTCAGATTCAAGCTCCCTCGTAGCTTCCTCTAGGTTATGATTCCTCCATAGAACTTTCACTAACGGTATCTCGTGATTCTTAAACTTCTTGATCCTCCGATCAATTATCTGTACAGGTCCCTCAACATAGGACACATCTTGTCTGAGTTGTGCAGGTTCTGGGTCTATTATCTTCTCTGTGCCAGGATAATACTTCTTTAACATCGATACATGAAATACATAATCTAGATTAGCCAACTCAGATGGCAATTCTAACCTATAGGCTACAGGTCCAATCTTCTCAATGATAGGATACAGGCCCATAAACCTAGGAGTCAGTTTGCCTCTTTTACCAAACCTCAACACTCCTTTCCACGGTGAAACCTTCAGGTACACTTCATCACCAACGTCAAACTCTAAGAGGTTAACGCCTCTTCTCAGCATAACTCTTATGCATATCGTGAACAACTATCAACTGCTCTCAGCATGTCCTCAAGAGTCTGAATGGTCCTCTCTGACTGACCATCCATCTGTGGGTGAAAAGTTGTACTGAACCTCAACTTTGTGCCCAAAGCTCGATGCAACTGATTCCAAAACCTGGATGTGAACTTAGAATCCTTATCTGATATAATTGAAACCAGGATACCATGTAACCTATCTATCTCATCCACATATATCTTAGCCAACTTTGGGACATCAAAGGTTGACTTAACAGGAAGAAAGTGAGCAGACTTAGTTAATCTATCCACAATCACCCATATCGAGTCACAATCTTTAGGTGTCCTGGACAACCCTAGCACAAAATCCATTGTGGTATGTTCCCACTTCCACTTTGGTATAGGAAGAGGTTGCAAGGTACCTGTAAGATTTTGATGCTCAGCCTTAACCTACTGGCACACACTACATCTAGCCACGTACTCAGCTACATCCTTTTTCATACCTGACGACCAGTACAACTCCTTGAGATTCATGTACAACTTAGTGTTACGTGGATGCATAGCGTACATCGATGCATGTGCTTCCTCAAGAATCTTTTCTTTCAAATCACTGTCTCGAGGTACACAACATATCATGCTAATACAACACACCATCATCTGAAAACCTAAACTTTGGTCTTTTCCCCCTGTCATGTCATGTACGATCTGCTGCAACCCACTGTCACCCTACTATAGTTCCTTGATCTGATCATAAAAAGTAGGCTTGACTTGCATCTATGCAATCAAACCACTATGTTATGTCACCCTTAAGTCTAAGTTCAACTTTCACATTTCTACTAGCATGTCTCCCTCGAAACATGCCATAGAGAATGCATCAGTTGTTGAACTTAACTTCCTGCTGAGGGCATCAGCTACTACATTCACCTTTCCAGGATGATAATCTATCATTATATCATAATCCTTAATCAATTCTAATCATCTCCGCTGTCTAAGATTCAGATCCTTCTGGGTAAAGATATATATCAAGCTCTTATGATCTATAAACACCTGGCACACCTCACCATAAAGACAGTAACGTCATGTCTTATGAGCATGAATACAACAACTAATTCCAGATCATGTGACGAGTAATACTCCTCATTCTATGCTACTAACTTCTTATTACTACTGTAAGAATTTATTTCAAAATTATATCTTACTCTTTTCTCCGAGTCATTTTCATATTGTGTATCTACCTTCCAGATTAGCCAACTTTAAACCCTGGATTTTATTAGTGCTAGGTTACCTTTCATAATGCAAATCGTATGATCTTGTTTTATAAAGATACTAGTATTCAAGGTCAAATCACTAGCGACATCCCTTGAACTACTTCAACTCTAAACATTCTAGGGTTTGGTCCTTATCAGCAACATAGCATTATTGTGGTGTGACTTTGCTTCCTTAGTTTGAAATCAAACTTTAGATCTCATAAGTTCATCCATCTACTTGTAATGGATACAACAGATATGAATAATCATCAATGAACTATAGATATATAATAGAAATGTAACATCAGCCAAGTTCTCTAGCATAACTTATTAACACAAATGCTACAAATAAACATGATACTTGTTACCCAAGCATCACACATGGCTCACAAGGCCATTCATATCTTGTAACCTCTCACTAGGCAACAACTTATTCACATGGTTCATAAAATCCGTACACATTATTACTTTTATTAAGCAACAACAACATTAACACACAAAAAGCCAATCAACATTTATTATATAAATGTCACAGCCCAAACTTGGCTATATTCATCATCTCATCATACCTGCATGGTTATTAGGCATGATAACAGTCATACAAGATATTCATCACATCATGTGATACAATAGTAATACCATCATTCCTTGACCAGGAATTAGGGTTCACTATCAAACATGGCTTATCATTCCCTTTTCCCCAAATTAGGGTTAGGGTTCCCCATTTCTCATTAATTCAGACCCTCTTGAGTTAACCAACTTTATCTTGTATTAAGGTATTTCCCCTCTTAATGCATTCCATCACAGAATACTCACCTTTAGCATATTATGCATAGGCCACACATTAGAATTGTCCAGCTATCTCACATGATATGGACTTATCTTAGTTCAAGGCATAACTTATAAAGTTGCCTATAAACAATCGCAATGATACACCCTCAACTAGGGTTTCACAATGATACACCCTCCACTATGGTTTACTAATCATGTATTGGATCCATGCATTGGTTATGCATTATTGATTAGTACCATTAAGGGTATTTCTCACCTAATCATTAAATTTAATCTGACCCTTATTGTGTTCCTTTATTTCTAATTAAGGATTGCTCATATGGGGTCCCAATGTTGGGTCTCCGATATCAATTCCAACTAATTCTTAGTTGTTCTAATCTTTCCCTTATATCTCAACATCTTAGTGTATATACATTTTTCACCATGATTCGGGTCTAAATTATCCAGAATCTACTTTTATTATATTATTAATAGGAGTCATTAGATCTCAGTAACGCATCCTGCCAGCCGGACCAGGCCGAACCTGTAGTCCTGAAGCCAAGAGCTACTCAGGATTAACCAACTCCTATTAATCTCAAACATGTGGAAAGAATATCCACTTAGGGCAAACTCATTTAAACATAACTTCTAGTCTACTTAATACAAAGAATATAAACAGTAAATAAATCATTTCATAACACACAACAACATAAAAGAATCATGTTTACTTTACAAACTAAAAATCTAATTTCATGCATATAAGAGCATTTCTAGTGATTTTTAGTCAAATAAGTAATATAAAGCAAGACTTGTATCTCATCTTATATTTAATCTCTTACTCTTACATAAATTTCCGGTTTCTTAACCCTATGATTTCTAGGGTTTTTCTCTAGCCTATCCTTCCTCTGCATACCTGGCCAGGGCATCCAGAGAAGAATAGACAGAGTAGCTCGATACTGGTCAATCTAAGTATTCAGACACCTGGCCAGGGTATCTAAACACTCAGACCTCCTAGAGGTAAAGACATATCACTTCTTATTTTCCTCACTTATAACTTTATCTTTTGATCCTAATGATCCCTGATGACTCAGCCTAAGCTCTCTACTTGGTTCTTGTGACCACATCCTCTTCCTGCCATCTGCAATAGTATAACAGAATACTTCCTGTTAGAAAATTGCAGTTAGAAGGAAGACACCTAAGTCCCAATCCTATTGGTCTCTTATCGTCCCCTGACCTTGACTTAGAGTATTCATATACTCAACCTATGCTCTGATACCAAGATGTCACACCCCGATCTCACACTAACCACTAATCACGAGATTAGGGCGCGACGGAGGGATTATTACATAAACAAATCACTGAGAACTTTTTCTTTTTAAAACCTCGTAATGATATCCAGATTATAGCTGTAAACTAAACATAATAAATTATTGCGGAAGCATTTCGATTAAACTGGCTAGAGAACATAAACAAAGTTTACAACATGTAACATTGTTTAACAGAAAGTAAAACATAACAGTTAATTTACACCTTTTACACATTCACCATACATACTCTCTCTCACCCACACCATGTCCCAAGGATCGAGGGGAAAGGTCTCAGAGACCACTATCTAATTAACTACATATACCTTCTACTGACTAGGGTGGTAAGATCCTTCAGATTCCTGGAACTGTCGCTGACCTAAAAATGTTTGAGTAGAGGAGTGAGCCTACTCGCTCAGTGAATAGTTTTTCATTTAACTATCACTAAACAACTCGTTAAGTTTATTATTCATATTAATATACAAGAAATACTACACTGAGCAGTTCTAAAACAATATAGTTGAAATAACAAAGAATGTAAATATTGCATCCAAAGAATAACTACTATAAGACTATGCTCTAGTCTTCCTTAACTCTTTCATTTATAAAGAACTCTGTGAACCTATATGATCATATTTTAACTTATGCCCTGATCTTATGCAGTGTACTCTGCATAAGAGACTCGTAGTGCACTACGACCACACCGTACAAGACTTAGCGACACACCCGGGAGATGCTAAGTCTGACTTCTCGTACTGGTATGCACAGGACTATCAGGCGCTCAAGGGCCTCAGGCTCACAAGGGCCTCACTGCACTCTCAAAAGAGTGTACTCTAGACTCCTCCTCTAACCTGAGTACACAGGCGCAGGTAGTCAACACTGGGTTACCACCAGAATTACTCAACCGGTTGGTGTTGGATAAGCCTTCTGTCCTGGTGCCACCAGAATTACTCAACTGGTTGATGTTGGACACGAGTTTCACCCCTAAGGTGCAGACCTCTCAAAGGGGTTCTACGGTGTTCAGGGCACCTAAGTTTAACATTAACATTATAGGTACATTTTAAACAGAAATCATAACTCATTTAACATTTCTCACAAGGCTCACACGGCCTGCCATATCATATCATAAGAAACATCATAACTCATGTATTCAACATATATCATATCTCAGTAACATTCCTTTCTAGGGCATGTCATATCTCATCACCTGCAATTTACGAGATATGTATTGTGAAAATAAGAAACCCTGTAGTATATATATACCAACTCAAAGAGAATAAGCATGTAAAGTTAAATGCACAAGAAACATACAATTCAACAGTTAAGCATCACCACATTTCATACTGATAATTTTGATATCAAAATACTTGATTCATTGTACACCCTATTCTTAGGGTTTCAGTTACCTCATTCACTTATCACATGGCAACACCCTATCCTTATATCATGCATGCAGGCAGATTTAAAATTCAGAAATATCCCAAATTCAAGTCAATTTGGCACGTGCATATTGAATTCATTCAATTGAACATCTTAGTGCACTGCTAAGAGTAATTTACTTCACATATAAGAAATCATCTGTAGTATTTCTATTCCAGTAATTGTATTAAGCACTTTTGGTTTCCATTGTACCAAATAAAATCATTGAACTGTTCTACACTGATCAGAAGCTGTTCTAGATCATGTATAATCATACAGAAGCAATTTATAAAATAAAATTCAAGTTTCATCAAATACTAATAAAACGCCTGATAACCACTGATATCAGTGCAAAAATGCACAGTTTACCGAAAAATTCCAACGAAGGAGTTAAATGATGATAACTAAATGAACTCCTACTCACCTCGGTTTGGATCGCCCGGATCCGTCCAGGAACGCGTCCAGAGACCAAATTATGGGCATTTGCTGGATCGTCTTCAACCTTGGAATCGACCCAAGTTGAATCTACTTCATGCGAGCAGCTCTACGCTTGCACAGGTTGAAGAGGGGGCTGAGCTAGATGCTAAATCAAAGTCATGTGGCTGCATATTCGAAGTCTATCATCACGGTCAGAGTTACTAGTGCCATTTTCATGGTCTGATCGTGCCCTATCAACCCTGGTTGCTGCTTCACGCAGTTATTACTGCTGCTTGATAGATGGAGCATTTCCCCTGCAGTTGGGTGCAAAAATGGAGGAAAGGGAGCTGCGATTTCAAGCAATGAGATCTTGGCCGAAGTCAGGCGGCCATTAGGGCTGCTTGCTTGCTCCAAACCTTCCTCTGGCCGGTCGCTTGCTGCATCTGCAGCTTGGACGGCCCCTGCTGGGCGGCGCCCTAGTAGCTCTGCTGCTTGGTAGGGCTGTGGCTAGGGCAAAGGAAAAGGAAGAGGGTAGGAAGAAAAGGTAGGGGCACCGCTGGAGCGGCCCCTCTCAAGCCCAAATCGGTCGTCGACGCTACTGCTGCTTGGCTGCTAATGCAGCTCTATAGGTCGGCCGCTTCTGCTGGGCGCTACCATAGCTGCTCTACTGACCAGGCTGCAAGTGGGTGAGGTAGAGGAAGATGAAGGGTGGAGGAAGGAAGGCGGAAGTATGCCTGCTGGGAAACGGAGCTAGGGCTCCAGGAAATCGCCTACGAAACCCCCCCCCCCAATCACTACTGAATCGGGCGCTGGGTTGGGCGCCACTTCTTTGTGCCTCTGTCGGTTTAGAAAAGAAGAAGATAAAGGAGAAGAAAGGAAAAGGGAAAAAGAAATAAAAGCTAATACTGGAAAAATTGCAAAATCAAACCCTGGTTCTTAAAAACACTATAACTTTCACCTCGGATGTCTGATTGAGGTGATTATTTTTACAAAACTTCAAGCACGAGGTCCACTACCCCTCAAAGCAAGAAATCATGCTAAATAGCTTATCTTGATTAACCATGTTGTTTAACAGGGTGCTTAGCATTAACCAAGGTGCTTACTGATTTATCACAGAGTGGGTCATAACACCATTCTTCTCCAAAAAAGATACAAATATGATGTTCTTATTAATGGCATGTACACAATAGTATTTATCCAACTCTTTTACAAGCCCACTTGACAGAGATCTCATAGGTTCCAACTACATCAGTAGCAACTCTTTCTCCATTAGCAACATGCAGTTCAACCTCACCATTCATTAAAGGTCTACTTCTTCTCTGATCCTTCACATTTGAGCAACTATGAGATCCACATATGGTATCAAGTATCCAAGATAAAGATGTAGAAAAATTAATCTCAATTATGTATATACTTGAAGTAGATATATCTATCCCTTGCTTCATCTTCCTTTGACCTTTTGACTAAAAAGGACAGATTCCTTTTGCACATACCCTTCTCCTTATTTTAAGTGCAAGAGACTTGGACTTCAACTTAGCCTTAGAACACAAATTGGACTTGCCTTTGTCCTTGGACTCTTTCCCCAGATCACCATGACATGTTTGTCCTTCTTCATTTGTGCTTCGACATATATTAAGATGTCAAACAAAATGAGACAACACTTTAGCCATATTACTAAAGTTGTAACACTAGATAAATTGGCTATATGATTTAGGAAATGATTGCAAAATTATATCTATGGCGAACTCTTGACCTAAAGGAAATCTCAGTTTCTATAGATATTCCACATGCCCAATCATATTGAGCACATAGGGCTCTACTAGATCTCCCACTGTTAGTTTTCACTCAAACAACACCTTAGAGACATTATACATTTCATGCTTATGATGTTGTTTATGAAACTCATATTTCATACATCCTAGCATAAGGGTTTTGGTGTCTACAACATCAATGGCATGCTTCAAGTAAGCATTCATTTCAGTCTTTGGCGCATATGGAGTGGGTTCCACTGGCATTGGTGTTTCAGGAATATAGAGAACACTTCTCAAAGTTTTGAACCACTTATGAAAGTTTATCTCATTTAGATTGTCCATCTCAAGGACTGAACGCAATGATTATGTGTTTTCCATTTATTTACAAGAGTAAAATTTGCACTTCATCAAGATACTTTTGATTTTATTTTGATAACATTGACCATGTTAATTAGTCCTTTAATTAGTTATCACTCCCATTATTTTGTTCAAATTGATAGCCCTCACTAATAATTTGGAGTATTGAAACGTACAATATTATAATGAGCCAAGATCTATATTTCATCAAATCATGAGTTAGATTTGGCTGATCACCCGCAAGTTGACTATTTAGGTAGGCAACTTTTACCAATTGCATCTTATGTAACTCTTGGATAGATGATGTGCACAACTCCTTGTCACAACCCGTCTATATGATTTTAGGTACTTAATTTAATTAAGATCACCTAATTAAGCCTGGCCTAAAAGCCAACACCATAGAATATGTACCCGAATTTAGGAGATCTACATATCTACCATAACATTGACATGAGATAAATGGCACACCAAACTTTGGCGTAACTACGCTTAGTCGATCAAGCTTCTTATGTGAGTTCCTTATGGAAAGCATCTATGGCTTAATAATTTATTGATGGATTTTATATAAATATATATACATATCCAATCACCACATATTTATAGTACATATCATATAAATCCTATATCCCACAAATGTAACATGAAATGATGAAACACAAGATATGATTGTGGCCATACTATTGTAATTACTTGGAGCCACAAGGAATTAATACTGCCTAAGGTCTACATCATATTTAGCAACTTGTTGTTAATGAAGATTTCTGCTCAAACCAATCTAGGTTGATGGGTTCAACTTTCAAATTGATCATCTTGCCTCCTAGTCGGTCGGCCGGTCTTATGGATCAATCTTCTAGTCTCCCGTCCAAACATCTTCTGGACACCTCCAATCTATCAGTTGGGCCACCGGCCAATCAGCTCGACTCGTCCTATCATCAGGCCTCCTTGGTCCTCAAACCGATCAGTTTGTCTTCCAAAATGGGAGGCATATCTGGTGATCATCATCTTCTTTGCCATAAATGGAACTAAAACTATCCTAATGCTATTAAACATATTACATGTTAATAGGGAATACTAAAGTTACATTTGAGGGGAAAATAAGAAGGAAATAATAGATACTTTTGCATATGTAAGAGAAGATAAAGTCTTGGTATGAAAATCGAGATAAAATAGGAATAAACAACCATCCAATCAAGCACATAAATATGGGGTTATTGTCTATAACCATGCTAACATACACCATCAAAACAAAATTTAGGGTTACATATATAAATTGAATATATATATCAAATCATATATATAAGGATTGTATGTGTTGTGTAATAAAATATATACATTGATCATTTAAATATTCACATCACATGTAATAAATAAATGATTAAAACCAAAATCTAATCATATCGATAAAATCCTAAAACATCGTAAATTGGTGTGGCTCTGATACCATTGTTGGGAAATATGACATCAGATATGACAATGGAAACAAAAGTTTAACAGTCATATTCCCCTTTAAATAGTAGATTGTGTCAACAACTATGTAATGGGAAGGAGGGTTGCCAAGCTTATACCAGGTTCTAGAGCAAGTCCAACGTCTATCACGTGCGGCATAATGCTCCTTTGTTCAAGTTGCACTTGGACGGTGTCAATGTCATATCTTATTGATATGTCTCTTGAAAGCCTCGACTACCCCTCTATTTATAGGAGGGTCAGGGTCATTATTTATCGTCTGAATTGGAGTCGAAGAAACAAAATTTCATGAATCTTCTGAATCTACAAACGACGTTGCGGTCGGTTCATCAGTGAATCGATCGATTCATAGATTAGACGATCAGTTCAACACTTTAATTGGTCATTTCACTATGTTTACCAATCCCAATTGTATTGGAAATTAATATTTGATTAATGCACAATATAACGTCAACATTAATCCTTGATCCAATCATATTGATCAACCAAATAGTTGTTTCACAACCTAAACTAGTCGGTTCACAAATCTTTGGTGATCAGTTCACTTGCTGAATTGGTTGTCTCATGTATTTGATTGCCAATGCTGGTACAAATTAACCTTAAACTTGGATTGATTAGTTCAACACTTGAACTGGTCGATTCACAATCTAGTTAGTTAACTTTCAACCATTGTTGATTAAATTGAAAACCTAAAACTTAAGTAATCAAATTTAAACTATACTCATGAATAAACTCCTATTCTAGGTGTATCCTATGTTTGTGACCCTATAGGTTCCAAATAATGTTGGTGTTGAATGTGCATAATTAATTATGACATCACAAGCACTGAGCAGTATCTGGGAAGACATCTTTACTACCCAAGTAATTAGAAATTTGGAGAACAATTTCAACCTACAATTTGTAATTGGTGTTATAATGATTATGTAATTTCTTTGGCACTGATATCCATATTGAACTTGAGGTATGGAATCGTCATACTCTCAATGTTCAATCCATGTTCCTTGAACTAGAGCATACTGTATGAGATATATGTAAACTCAATATCACATATTGACTCACATGATCATGGCCATGAATTTCTCAATCTCTCTTATCAAGTGTCCAGGATATCATACTCCTGTAGGAGGAACAAATCCCATCTAAATTATTCTCAGTCATCCCCATATGTCATAATGCACGCAAGCATCACCTTTATGGAAACCCTTATTCAAGGTCCACCATGGATGATGTCAAAGTACATCGAACGACATGTGATAGGTGTGGTGATTTCATGTCTAAGAACCACAATCACCACAATCACTATAAGAGATAATTCTGACTACCAATCATGGTTTCCATGTATCACTCTCAAGGTTGGTCTATCTAATACACTTTTATATAATAAGTATCTATGTGTTTGGTTTGATATCACATATCATGACTTAATGAGATTTTGTTATCAACCAACACACAATATAGTATTATGTATTAATGTTTTCTATTTGTCTTCCACATTAACAAGCGACTACGGACATAACAAGAATGTATGTACTCTTATAAATAATATGATCTCATTGTTCAAGTTCTAAACTTGAAGACATGTCATCGAGTATCATCCATATTTAGAAATTTACTATATTACATCATTATCTCATAAAATGAATAAAATAAAATAAATAGATTTGACTTTTATTATTAATTAAATCATTTATAAGATATGTCATTACAATCATCATATGACTGGATCTCTGGGCTTATATACCAACACATGTTTCATGGGTCATGGGTATTGGATACCAAGTCAGATACATAGGTACTTGTTAGACAATAAGTAAACTGGACTCACCTTCATGGAGATGATTCATGGATCATTATATGATAGTCATAATCAACTTCAAATACAATAATGGTGTGGTGGTCCTTGGACTTAAAGAAATTGCAATGGTGATTGGGAAATCATTGTGCTTTAACACTTCCCAACTTTATCTTGATTAAGGTTTCCATAAATGCAGTGATTGGGTGTGATGAGAATCATTTTATGCATTGTGAGTGATTTAAAAGGAATTTTTCCCTCACATACTATGAAAGCAATATGCAAGGCCTCTTGGTAAATGAGACAAGAGAAACACATGACCATGATCATGATATTCACTGTATGACCTATTTGAATATCAAGTAAGTTAGATTGAATATCACGAGGATGATGTGTGCATGCCTCTAGTTCAAAATATAGATATATGTGACAAAAGGATATACACCATGGTAAAATAGGTTTTTGTTAGTCTAGTCTTGTATGACTAATCCTTCAACTTGGGTAGAAATGATATGCATCTAGATACCATTAATTTCTAATAAATCATAGTATTGATTAGTGAATCCATTAACAATGTAGTATTGTGTCTACATGGTCTCACACATAGAGATAGCTTGAAGAAAGGCTGAAGTGGACCTTATTGTTATTGTTATAATAAATCCAAGGATCTAAAAGTAAGTTTCAGGCACCTGATAAAATATGGACCCAAAATTAAGAAATAAATTTTCATATGTTAGGGAGTCCACATCCTAGATAAACATGGTTTAGGAAACCCAAACACTTCACTCTATATATATGATATGAGAGGAGGCCTTCATGGAAGACACTAGTATTCTCTCATTGTTCCCTCCAAAAGGTTTGAGAAATCCTCAAAGCAACAAGGAAAGAGAAAGAGTAGAGCCAAAGACTAGAAAATTTGCACTTCTTTGAGCACTCATGTGGATACCATGAAGACTAGTTCACATAGTGAGTTCAGTTTGGATGAAAATCTTCACTTACGACATACAAATTGAGGTGACGACAGAACGACACAATCTACCACCAACGTGGACAACAGAATGAAGTGATTCACTAGGCACCAATCTAGGAGAAGGTCTCCCCAGTATTTTCCTATGATCCTCCACCTTGGCCACACATATTAACACAAAGAGACCCCATTGGTAGAACAACATGATCCGCCGCACACGTGCATGGTGGAACAGTCTAAAACACCAAAAGTGATTTTGGGGTCAAATCTAGGGTAAAAAAAGCCATATCTAGGACTTTAATATTTGTGCAAATAATCAAAATATTCCAACGATATTCAAAGCTACATTCACTAGTGGATCTCCACAATTAGACAAAGACTAGTAGTTTTCTAACGTTTCCTAATTTGACTTCCAGAGTGCCAAAAACCTCAAAAAGGAGTTCTGATTGCTGATCTGGTTAAATTCAATTTCGGCGTAGATTGAAAGGTCCATATCTACATCATAGTAATTATCAAATCCTAACAAAGTCCTTCCCCCAGAATCCAATGAACAACAATGATTACTTAGGATCATCTTGCAAATTTGTGGCACCGTAGTAGAATCATTACTGACGACACACTGTGCCCCTAACTATGAAAAGACAGTGCAAGATTTGTTATGCCGAAACCTAAATGTAAAGTAAAAAACTCTTCTAAATGCCACTTCTTCCCCAAGAAGTACAAGTTGAATAATTGGAACGACTTACATGATATTGAATAGATTTATAAACCTTTGTCTCATTTTGTTGCATCGGATCGATCCTACTCAAAGGATCCTCAACAAAAAATATTTTGCTACATTTTCCACTAGCAAAAATCTCTACCTAAAGAGTACTAATTAATGCACATGCTTTGTATGTGTTCAAATTATATGATTGATATTATTTGATATTGAATGAATAATGGATACCTTATTTTCCATCCCTTTCACTACATAACTTGATTCTGATTGCCTATCTATTTTCTTCCCTAATGGCTTAAAATCCCAAAAACTATTGGAATTGTTTGGGGTTTTATATTTGTGATATTATCTTATAATGAAAAAGATGTACCCTATTTTATGTAACTTTATTCATTTATTTATAACATTTTAGTTTCAACATCTTTACTTAATTGTTTAATATTACTCAAATTTTAAGTTTGGTTAGTGAAAGTGCTTAGGTTGATTATTGATAGTTCTTTATATGGCAACACATGACAAGTAACTTCTATACCATATGATCCAAAGAGAAATACAACAAATATATGGAGTTTCTTTTTTTATCCTATATGGATGACCCCCCTAAGAAAAAAAGGGCGGCACTAATAAATCCCTGAGACAATTTCTCTACATCCTCAAAGTTATGATAAATAAAATGAATCACACATCCAACATTTCATAATTGGGCAATATTTTTTAGATGGAGTAAAGAACTATTACATTTTCCAAGAGTCAAATTGTTTTCATGCCTACAAGAACCACAATAGATGCAACATTTGAATAATGAGGGTATTTATTAAGTACATAAAAAGAATATTCATGTGATTTTCTCATCAATTTGTAAAGTTCTTACTAATGGAGAAGCATAGTAAAAGAGAAGTGTTATGGAGGGTTTTCGAGAAATATGATAGAAAATGTAATAAGTTACATAAGCAGAGATATGCATCATATCTTCATTGTAAATTCTTGGTGTCCTAGAGTAGGAAAACTAAATTTTACAAGTACCTTTGGGATACATCAAGGATGGGCATGATATGATATATATTTGTTCTTGTTTTCTCATCAATTTGTAAAGTTCTTACTAATGGAGAAGAACAGTAAAAGACAAGTGTTATGGAGGGTTTTCGAGAAATATGATAGAAAATGTAATAAGTTACATAACTAGAGACATGTATCATATCTTCATTGCAAATTCTTGGTGTCCTAGAGTAGAAAAACTAAATTTTGCAAGTACCATTGGGATACATCAAGGATGGACATGATATGATATATATTTGTTCTTGTTATACGTTAGTTGACAAAGCTTGTGAATGATGATATCCCAGTGTGTATGTTATTTGTTGTGGACATTGGGATCAAGAAAAGTGCATACCCCAACGAATTACTTATGAATAAATTAATAAATCATATGTGGGAACTATAGCATTTTGTGATTTATCGATAAATTCAGAATATTACTACCAAAATTGCATTGTACATCCAGAATGAGTGGACTAATGGTCAATTATTCCTAGATAATGCTTGGATAATTGGTTTTTAGATTAAGGGTTGCATGGGTGGCACTTGGAGACTATTGTGCCTCTGGATTTTCACTTATTTGTTGTCGGTTGATTCTCTCCAAAAAAACACATTGTTTTAATATCCTTGGGAGTGATGAGGATCCTGATCATTGACTAACATTGTTGTATATATCAACGCTTTGTGCTTTGATATTGTTCATATAGGCTTGAAAATTGTTCATGGACTGGTTTATGTTTTTCTTGCACATATCTAATACAAGTTCACTAAAAGAAAGCTTTAGTGAAAGTATAACAAGAATAATTCACTAGAAGGGACCATGTAGTTAGTAGTATTTAATACTCAAAGGTGTGTGTGCTGGATTTAGGACAATGAGGAGAAATATATGGCTAAATTTATTGAATGCAAAGGTTCCACATAATTTAAAAGCCCAAGAGACATTACACCATTTGTACCACAAATTACACAAATATGAAACAAACATTATATAAGTTCATGAAAAGGGATTTTGGGGTCTAAAATAACTTATGGAGTATCCTCTTGAACCTCTTGGAAGTTTTGGACTTGGGAGTATCAGGTGGTGGGACTCAATCATAATGTGTAGGGTAGGAAACAAAGATAGATTTCCACTTGAGGGGGGTGTTTCTCTTAGCAAGCTACCCTGAGATAGATAAAGGAAATGACTTAGCCAAGTACTAAATAACAACTTCTATTTTAGATTTCCTTGTCATCCTCTTCTCAGGATCATTTACGGATTGTTGTACCTCATAGGAGGATTCTAGATTTAAGAGGAACATTCCTTGTATCTTTTTCACATAATGACGACATGACTAATAGATTATGTATCTCTATATGAAAAAAATGTCTTGAGGATAGTAATACTAACAGTTTTAATGACAATAACTTAATTGTGATGTAATTCTTGACAATCAACTATTAGGTGATTACATAAACACAGTCAGTGTTGAGTAAGTCACATGACAAAATCTCAAAAGAAAAAACTCACACCAGTCCTACTTAACATCATTACCTAAGAAGGTAACAAAATATATGCATACATATTTCAACATCATCCATAGATAATATAAGAAAAGAGTTCATGGTATCTAGTTCCAATAAATAAGTACGAGAGGTTCTTATTATGTAGATAAAGACACTCGATGTTTATGCAAAGTTTACAACATAATGTCATGTACAATCATACAACTAAAAACTAAGTCATAAATACAAATCGTATAATACACATCATCCTCAACCATTCATAGACAACACTAGGACATCCCAACACTAGGACATCCCAAATGCTCCTGGATGCTAAATTCATGGGGTAGGTATTGATAATATGAAAAGAGTAGAGAACCATGAGAGAGAGAGAAAAGTCCCAATGAGAGATAAATAAGCTATAGTTTATTCAAAGTATATAAGTCCAACTCACACATACACACATATATATAATACATATATATAATACATAATATATATACACATTATTAAATGACGAATTTACATGATAGGTATTAGTTTCTATAAAATATATTTTTATAGATGAAACAATATAAAGTAAAGCAAGGTAGTGTACTTGTGGTGTATTATATTAGTAAAAACAACTCAGAGTGGAAATGATATGATACTACACAAGTAAAGTTACATAACATGATTGATATTCTATCATTGATCCCTATGTAGTTGGGATGTTTCATCCAAACTGTTGCATCTATGAATGATGGGCTCTAGAAGGGGGGTTGAATAGAGCTAAAAAACACTTAAACAAGATTCATCAGACTTTCAAATTAAATCAAGATATAAGATTGCAAATATGAAATTTGTGTTCAACTCAACATACATAGAAAGAATGAAATAGATTTAATAAAGTCAAGAATAAGCTATGTATAGTGGTTCCAAACTCCAAACTTGGAGAGTGTACATCAACTACCTAGAGAGGTCAACCTCTAGGATTTTTCAACCACTGCACCTTCCTTATATTCCATTATAAGAGATATAATAAGACCACCCTTTTCTAGGACAAGGATACCCAACCTTCCCTTTGATGACTATGGAGCCAATAACCTCACAAAGGACTTACCCATCCATGACCAAGAGTCTTCTACCTCACCAAGGACTTACCCACTTTTTCAACGAGTCTTCCATTTTCACCAAGGACTTACCACTCTTGCAACAAGTCTTCTGCCTTGAGGAATTACCCACTCTTGGAATAAATCTTCAACTTTTGACTTCACCTTCTCAAAGAAGAAGCTTTCACCAAGGGACTCCTTCCCTTCTTCTTCTTTACCTCTCTTAGCCAAGAGATAGAACCTTCATATTCATGGTAGAAAGAGGGATTTGGGAGGTGGATGAAGTGAGATCCTCACAAGATATACATGTAGGAATAGTTATCTTGTAAATCTCCTGCTCACTCTATTGGATGTAGCAAGTGATTAAGCTTAAGAGTGGAAGGAAGCTCTTGGAGCCACTCAACTATAATACATGGACCTTCATAGTGTTTGGCTAACCATGTGATGAAGCTCAAGGGGTCCTATTTATAGTTGACGATGTCTCCTAGCCACTAGAAGCACTTAAGTATGAATTCTAGTCATTTGGGGTGTTGCAACAGATCTATTTTTGAGTTTTACAACACTCTAAAGGCTAGAAACACTTTCTCTGCACATTCTAAATAGTGCGTTCAGTCGAGTTTACTTTTAAAAAACTTGACCGGTGGCTCTACGTGACAGATAAATTTGAGTTGTCGGTCGAGTTTATCTTATATGAAACTTGACCAATGGCTTAAAAATGATTTTCCTCTGCAAGGGTGTTGGTTGAGTTTATTGTGGGGAAACTCAGCTGATCCTGGCAATTCCCTAGATCCATCAAGGGTTTTGATCAAGTTTATCCTAGATGAAACTCCCTGTGATGAATTTTGGAAAGTTCCATAAAAGTGCTTAAATATTCGATTTAAGTGCTCTTCATTTTTTCTAATCTTAATAAAAATTCATACAATCATTAAATGTGATTTACAACATGATTCTAATTTATTTGAGGCATATTCTACAAAAAAAGTGTACTTGCATTGATTTTGACTTGTCTTTCTCCAAGTTAGGATGTGCAAGTTAGGGCATTTGGAGTGTGTCTATACCTAATCTAAAATCACTTAATTTGAAGCATTAGACATAGATGAGTGGAATGATTAGTCAACATCACAACAAGGGTTTAGTCAATTTGACCTTGAGAGTCAACTAGAATTTGAGTCAACATTCTCCCCCTTTTTGAAGATGACAAACCATTCCATAAATATATTGAAAGTATTTAAGTAAAATCATACCTTTGGAGAAACTTAGGGTATTCATGGATTTGAGTTCATAAGCTCCCCCTCAATTGATTCTAATGGAGCTCACATACTCCCCCTCAATTGATGTTGATTCTCATGCATGGTTAGCCTTCGTAACATTTATAGAAACTATGTCTTCTACTCATATATGTCTTTTACATATATGTGTTGTCCCCTTTTAAATAAGACATCACTAGTACAGGAATGGTCTGTAGCGTCGGTTTTTTTAAGCCTGTAGCGTCACTTTTTAACCGACTCCTAAGTGGTCGTTGCTATAGAATTTGACCTATAGGGTCGGTTTTTTTAACCAAAGAAAACCGACCCAATAGGCTGTAAAAAACGAGGAAGAAACTATGGCCAAAGTTGTAAGGTCGGTTATCAAGATCGATCTGTAGACCTATAGTATTGGTTTTCTTAAATAACCGACCTTAGATGTTCACTCTAAGGTCAATTTTTTAAGAAAACCGATGCTATAAGGTCTACAGATTGAGCTTGACAATCTGTAGACCTGTAGCATTAGTTTTCTTAAAAAACCGACCTTTGAAGTTCACTCTAAGGTCGGTTATTTAAGAAAACTGATGCTATAGGTCTACAGATTGAGCTTTACAATCTGTAGACCTATAGCATCGATTTTCTTAAAAAACTGACCTTAGAAGTTCACTCTAAGGTCGATTATTTAAGAAAACTAATGCTACATGTCTACAGATTGAGGTTGACAATCTGTAGACTTGTAGCATCAATTTTCTTAAAAAACCGACCTTAGAGTGAACTTCTAAGGTTGGTTATTTAAGAAAACCGATGCTACATGTCTATAAATTGTAACCACACACGGCCGTGCTACCATATCCCTACACGATCGTGCTACTAGAAGCCAACACGACTGTGCTACACAGTACCACCGTGCTATCATAAGCCAACACGGACGTGCTAAGCAGCACGACCCAAATACCAGAAGCCAACACGGTCGTTGCAATTTTTTTTAAAATTCTTTAGAAACAGAAACAGAACAGAAGAACAAGAAGAACCAAGATATGGGAGAGGGGAGCATTGATGCTCAACCGTCACCATTCTAAACCACACATTCATAACAAAAATGATTCATATATTTAGTTGAGTTACACATAATCACATCATAATTTACAAAATGATAGATTGCAAGTCTGAGATGATATTAAATGTTAGATAAAAAAGTAAATATAAAAGAGTACTAAAACCACATACATAAATGGAGCTGACATATTTAATCCAATGCTATATTGACTTCATTTAGAAAAGCATCTGACCACTCTTCTTAGAATTCATTTAAGTCCTCAAGTGTGTAAGGCTGAGTTGTAAAGATCTGTAACAGAAAACGCACATACTAATATTTTATAAAATGACTAAAATCACTTGAAAATTTATGATGTTATTCTTTATTACCTGTTCTATAGTTTGAATGTCATATAATGCTTGTTTGACAATAGCTTGCATATATTTCATTTCATAGTAGCCACAAGCCCAACTATTATTTTGTATAGGACACTACAAATAACAAATTATACTTAATGTTAGTAAACTACTATAAATAGGAGTTGAGATAAGAATATAACAATTGACATATAAGAGTTGAAAATTAATACATATAAGACTAAGAAGTTTTCAAAGTAGCTACCTTGACATTTTTCAAAGTCAATGTCTTTAATTTTGTGGGTATTTATCCTCCACCTTCCCGAAAAGCTTTTATACCCCTATCAATTAAACGATAGTTGGTAAAATAGAAATTATAAATAGAAATATCATGTTGAAGCATTGACAAAATTTATGCTTACTCCATAGTTGGAAATTTTAATTTGTGGCCCCTTGTTGTTATTCCCATTGGGTCAACAAAATAAAGAGTCATCATTTTTGGGACAACCACCTATAATTCCCAATGTCTAGATCTGAGTAAGAATAAAACAAACATTAAAATAAAGAAATTTATTCATTATTAAAATTATACTGAATAATAATACTTACTTTATTTTAAAAGGAATTAGGATAATTTCCTTCCCCACACTAGCGAAATATTTGAATGTAGTACATAAGTATTCATTCACATCCTCAATGTGTGTCTCTACTTAACTAGTGATTGAAGGAACTAAGAATCCAACATTCCTTATATCAAAGTTTATCGTCTCGATATATAAATGGCTATAAAACATTTGTAATCATTTCATATATTAGAAATAAGTGAAAAATGTATATTGGAATTTTCTATATTGATGAATCCTTACTTTATCCACTCTTCTAATATCAAAGTATTTAGCGAATCATGCTGGAACAAATATTTCCAACATCAATTAGAGGTTGAAGGTAAACATCAATATCATTTCTAGGTTGCTTGGGCCCTGATATCAATATTGACAACATCACATACTTATTTTTCATACAGAACCAAAGAGGAAGATTGTATATAACAATCATAACATGCCACATGCTATGTTGGTTGCTTTATGTACCATATGGATTCATTCCATCTGTACATAGTCCAAGTCTTAAGTTTCATGGTTATTTACCAAATTGAGGGTATAATAAATAAATTTTCTTCCATTGTGGTGAATCAGATGCATGTTGTAGGATGCCATCTGTTGGGTTTTAGGGGAGACAGAGAAGGCATCGGAAATAAAAAAAATTTCTTCTCCAAACCCAGAATAAAGGAATCGCATCAATGTCTATACAATAGGAAGGATGGTTTGTAGAGGCATACCTTATCCCGAGGCTTGCTCGACGACGCTACCTCGCGGCTTGCGTGGTCTTCACCTCTAGTCTTGGACGGTGTCTGTGCAGCTCCTAGTCTCACCGGGACTGTCGAGATTGACAACGGTCCTCCGAGTGGAAGAAGTCTTCTGCCTCTACAGTCATCCACATGGACTGCCTGGAACTCCGATCTCCTTGTCCCATAAGAAATCGGAAGGAGTCGTACCCTCCTGTCGGCGTACTAGTCACCGACACACTCTCCTGCCACCAGTCACTTTTCTACAGTTGTCTTTCCCTTGTTGTTCCTCCCTTATCGGGTTGCACTTGCTTGAGCTCTCTTGGTTACCACAACTAGAGAGAATGACAACTTTGCAGAGCAACTCGTATTCTGAGTTGTACTTTGAGAAGCCCCCAATACCCCTATATATAGGAGGGTCATGGGATCGGGTTCTCAACCCCGAGAAATGTGGGATTAAAGCAGGAGTAGAAAGGTTTGAAATGTTTCACAAAACAACCAACTGCGCCAGTTGAACCGATCGTTTCAACCCTAAAACGGTTGTTTGGTGACCTCAACCGATCGTTTGGGACACCTGAGTTGATCGGTTCACTTCTGAGACGATCGGTTCGTGGTCCTGGTCCAACTCAAATTGACTTTCATATTTGTTTCCAACTAATCAAATATTAATCCTTATCTAAATCAAATTTGTACAAGTGAAACAAATTGTATTTGCAAAATAGTCTTTTGACTTTCCAATGATCTCGATTGGTCACACGAATTGACCGGTTCAACAATTGAGCCGATCGTTTCATGACACATGAGCCGATTGACTCACCACTTGAGCCGATCAGATCACCAACCTGAGCCGATCTGTTCATCACATGAGTCGATCGGTTGGGAGTGCAGACTTTACAAAATCAGTCAATTGTAGTTTCAATCAATCTGATACTCTAATCAATTGGCCCAACACCTTGAACATTATGATTTTGAGCTATCAATCAACTGAGTGTTTAATTGAACTACTAAATTCCTTTAGTAATCAATCTAAACATCGTTTGTGGATAAACTCCTCTTCCAGGTTAAATCCTATGTGTGTGATCATGCATGTCCATTTCTCATTGGCAGTGAAAGTCCATAACACTTATGACTTCACAAGCAAAGAGTGGTTCCTAGTCGCACATCAATGCTACCCAAGTGAAATATAAAGTTGGAGAACAACTTTCAATCCTACAATCCGTGAATGGTGTTACAGTGAATGTATAATTCCTTTGTCACTAATGTCCTGAATGAACTCAAGGCATGGTACAATCATCCTTTCAACGTTCATCCATTTCCTTGATCTCAGAGCAGACTGGGTGAGATGTGTGTGACATCAATATCACATATTGATTCACACATTCATGCGCATGCCTTTTTCAATCCTACTCATCAAGTGGCCATGGACACCAAACTCCCTTAGGAGGGACAAATCCCATATCTATAACTCACCCCTCAAAAGCCCCATGTGTCAAAGTCACCCAATCATCACCTTTATAACAACCCATGTTTCAGGATTGCGTTTGACACATCCTCATTTATATTCCCATTAGGCAATGTGGTTTTAACATCCATTTGACAAATCTCATACTCATAGTAAGCCGCAATAGCAAGCATGATCCTGATGGACTTTATCATGGCAACTAGAGAAAAAGTTTCGTCATAATCAACACCTTGAACTTGTCAAAAACCCTTTGCAACCAATATGCCTTTATAAGTTTGCACATTGCCATCCATGTCAGTCTTCTTCATGAAGACCCACTTGCACCCTATGGGTTTTACCCCTTCAGGTGGTTCCACCAAAGTCCATATTTTGTTGGAGTACATGGATTTCATCTCAGATTTCATGGCCTCAAGCCATTTCTCAGAATCTGGTCCCTCCATAGCCTCTAGATATATAGGTAGTTGGATCATCATCTATGATAAACTCACCACCTTCCTGAGTTACAAGGTATCCAAACCTCTCAGGTTCAAGGCATGTCCTACTAGATCTACGAGGTCCTTGTGTTACTTGAGGAGACTGAGATTCCACAACACCTTGTGAATCTCTACGTCCCTCTTGTACATCTACTAGTTCAATGTTTTCTTATTGGGCTTGAACCTCTTCAAGCACTATTTTCCTCCCACGGTTTCCTCTAGAAATAAATTTCTTTTCTAGGAATACAACTGTCCTAGCAACAAACACTTTGTTGTCAGTAGGGTGGTATAAATTGTATACCCTCATTTCCTTGGGGTATCCAACAAAATAACATTTATCGAACTTCAGTCCAAGCTTATCAGGAAACATTTTCCTGACATAAGCCTCACAACCCCAAATCTTAATAAAAGACAAATCGGGATGCTTCCCGTGCCATATCTCATATGGTGTCTTTTGAACCGATTTAGATGGTACTCGGTTAAGTGTAAACACGGAAGTTTCAAGAGCATGACCCCAGAAGGAAATCGAAAGATCAGCAAAACTCATCATTGATCGCACCATATCCAGTAAAGTGTGTTTCCTTCTTTCAGACACACCGTTATGCTATGGTGTTCCAGGCGGAGTCCATTGTGATACAATACCACGGGCTCGTAGAAGGTCCTAAAACTCCTGGCTTAAGTATTCTCCACCTCGATCGAATTGAAGTGCTTTAATACTTTTACTAAGTTGGTTCTGTAATTCATTCATGAAATCCTTGAACCTTTCAAGGGTTTCTGACTTATGTTTCATCAGGTACACATAGCCATACCTACTGAAGTCATCATTGAAGGTAATGAAGTACTGACACCCATTTTTGGAATTAGTTCTAAAAGGCCCACACACATCAGTATGTATGAGTCCTAATAGATCACTAGCTCTCTCACCTTTACCTGAAAAGGGAGTCTTGGTCATCTTGCCCAACAAACAAGATTCACATGTCTCTATTGATTCATAATCAAAAGAGTCTAGATAACCATCTTTATGGAGTCTAGAGATGCACTTCTCATTTATGTGTCGTAGACGACAATGCCAAAGATATGTTTTGTTTGAGTTTTTGAGTTTTTGCTTTTTGGTGTTTACGTTGTATACACTTGTCTCTAGATCTATCTAGTATAGACCATAAGACATTGGGGCACTGCAATAGAAGATCCCATCTTTTGAAATGGAACACTTTCCATTCTTAATAAGAAATTCAAAAACATCCTTGTCCAAACAAGAGACGAAAATGATATTCCTATTTATGACAGGTACATAATAGCAGTTCTTCAACTCTATTATTAGCCCACTATGTAGAGTTAACTCATAGGTTCCTACGGCACTAGTGGCAACTCTTGCCCCATTGGCAACACGTAGTTCAACCTCACCTTTCCCCAAAGGCCTACTTCTCTTAAGATCCTTCACATTTGAATAAATGTGAGATCCACATCCGGTATCAAGTACCCATGACAAAGAAGTAGTAAAGTTAATCTCTATCACATATACACCAAAAGTAGAGATCTCTATCTCTCGCTTCTTCTTCCATCATTCCTTCCATCCTCTCCATGTTTTGAGCATAGAAGATTCTAACATTGGTTTGGCGAGAGAACCCTTCTCTCCCTCACCTTTGTCCTTGGAGTTTGGTCCATTGATCTCCATCAATGAACTACCATTCTTCTTAAGTGTACATAGAGTGGATTCAAGGGCTACAGGTATATCTAGATTGTGCAGAACACTTCTCACAATCCCTAACCAGTTATGGAATTTATTCTCAATTAATTTTCCCATTTCAAAAGATGATTCTTTTGCCATTCTATAAGAGAAAATTGCAATTTTCAAAACTCCTTTTGATTTGAATAAAATTTGACAGTAGTTAATTAGGCCTTTAATTAATTACTACTCCCACTATTTTGATTCAAATTGACAGCCCTCACCATCAATTCAGAAGATTGCAACGTACAATCTCCTAGTGGGTCAAGATCTTGAAATCCTCTGAGTCATGGACCAGCTAGGGATGTCACCCACAACTTAGATCTTATAGGTAGGCAACTTTTTCCAATTGCATCATATGCAACTCTTGAAAGGTGTCATATGCAACTACTTGCCATGATCACCTCCATGCCTCAAGGTTCTAGATCCTATCTAGGTCACCTTGTAAAGTCCGACCCAAAACTAAAACGATGAATATGCACCCTGCTAGGGAAGACCCACATATCCATCCTTCACGCTTCCACGAGATAGATGGTGCACCGCGCTAGGGCGTGCCCACACTTGGACGATCAAGCTTTTCACGTGTGTCATATTTGGAAGGCATCTAAAACTTTAATATTTAATGAGGGATTTGGTTTTTATAGGTACATATACATATCCAATCACTACAATATATAGTAAGTATCATATACATGCTATATCCCATAGAAAACATGTGAAATGATAAAAGCAATGATTATGGCCATCCTAATGTGATTCCTCGAGCCAAGAAGAATCACAGTCATCTAGGTCCACATCACATGCAACCTGTACAAGATGAACTCTGTGCTTTGCCGTTCTGGGTTTGATCAACTCATCTCCATGATTGATCAGCTCGCCATCAGGCCGGTCAGTTGGGTGCCACCAGCCGATCGACTGGGGCCTGCAGTCGATCGATTCACTGGTCATCGTGCATCTCCTTAGGTCACCATCCGCTCGTCTCACTCCTTGAACCGGTCGTCAAAATATCCGCCGTTCTTTGACATAATAGGAAATAAAATCTATCCTAATTTACATTTGAAAAAGGAAACCCCAAATTACATTTGGGGGGAGCAAAGGTATGAAAGAAATCTCGAGTTACATCAAGAATAGGAGATAGGGAATCGGTGCACAGACCGAGATGCAAGTAACCACATTCAACCAAGCACATATAGGGTTTATTGGCCATAACCACGCTATACATCCACCAAAAAAATCGTCTAAGGGCGACATACATCGAGTGCATTTATATTACATATCATATATGTATATTGGGATTTGTGGATTTAGGGTTGGACATGCATAAAGCCAATTTTATTCGCATCGTATACAATAAATAAAGGCGACAAACCAAAACGGATCACATCGATAATCCTAAAGAATAGAGCAGTTGACGTGGCTCTGATACCACTTTGGGTTGTAGGGGAGACAGAGAAGGCAGCAGAAACACATTTTTTTTTCTTCTCCAAACCCAGAATAAAGGAATCGTGTCAACGTCTATACAATAGGAAGGATGGTTTGTAGAGGCATACCTTAACCCAAGGTTTGCTCGATGACGTTACCTCGTGGCTTGCGCGGTCTTCACCTCCGGACTTGGACGGTGTCAGTGCAGTTCCTGGTCTCACCGGGACTGTCAGGATTGACAACTGTCCTCTGAGCGACAGAAGTCTCCTTCCTCTGCAGTCGTCTACACAGACTGCCTGGAACTCATATCTCCTTGTCCTACAAGGAATCAGAAGGAGTTGTACCCTCCTGTCGGTGTACTAGTCACCGACACACTCTCCTACCACCAGTCACTTTTTTGCAGTTGTCTTTCCCTTACTGTGCCTCTCTTATTGGGTAGCACTTTCTCGGGCTCTCCTGGTTACCACAACTAGAGAGAATGACAACTTTGCAGAGAAACTAGTGTTCTGAGTTTTACTTTGAGAAGCCCCCAATACCCCTATATATATAGGAGGGACATGGGATAGGGTTCTCTACCCCGGGCAATGCGGGATTAAAGCAGGAGTAGAAAGGTTCAAAATTATCCACAAAACAACCAACTGCACCAGCTGAACCGATTGTTTCAACCCTGAAATGGTCGTTTGGTGACCTCAACCGATCGGTTCACACCTGAACCGATCGTTTGGGACACCTGATACGATCGGTTCACTTCTTAGCCTTGGTCCAACTCAAATTGACTTTCATATTTGTTTCCAACTAATCAAATATTAATCCTTGTCCAAATCAAATTTGTACAAATGAAACAAATTGTATTTGCAAAATAGTCTTCTGACTTTCCAAACGATCTCAGTTGGTCACACGAATCGACCGGTTCAACAATTGAGCCGATCGTTTCATGACACTTGAGCCGATCGACTCACCACTTGAGCCGATCGGTTCACCAACCTGATCCAATCTGTTCATCACATAAGCCAATCGGTTGGGAGTGCAGACTTTGCAAAATCAGTCAATTGCAGTTTCAATCAATTCGATACTCTAATCAATTGGTCCAACACCTTGAACACTATGATTTTGAGCTATCAATCAACTGAGTGTTTAATTGAACTACTAAACTCCTTTAGTAATCAATCTAAACATCATTTGTGGATAAACTCCTCTTCCAGGTTAAATCCTATGTGTGTGACCCTGCAGGTCCATTTCACGTTGGCAGTGAAAGTCCATAACACTTATGACTTCACAAGCAAAGAGCGGTGCCTAGTCGCACATCACTGCTACCCAAGTGAAATAGAAATTTGCAGAACAACTTTCAATCCTACAACCTATGAATTGTGTTACAGTGAATGTATAATTCCTTTGTCACTAATGTCCTGAATGAACTCAAGGCATGGTATGGTCATCCTTTCAACATTCATCCATTTCCTTCATCTCAGAGAAGATTGGGTGAGATGTGTGTGACATCAATATCACATATTTATTCACACATGCATGCACATGCCTTTCTCAATCCTACTCATCAAGTGGCCATGGAAACCAAACTCCCTTAGGAGAGACAAATCCCATATCTATCACTCACCCCTCAAAAGCCCCATGTGTCAAAGTCACCCAATCATCACCTTTATAACAACCCATGTTTCATGACTGTGTTTGATGATGTCAAAATGTACCCAACGACATGTGTTGAGTGTAGTGATTTCATGTTGAAGAATCACATTCACCACCATCACTGTGAGAACTAACCATGACTACCAAATCATGGTTCCATGTGTCACTCTCACGGTGGGTCTTTCCGGTACACTTGTTTTCTAACAATTACCTATGTGCTTGGTTTGATATCACTATATCATGACTAATGAGATTCTGTCATCAACCAACACATAATCTAGTGTTTAGTGTTATTGATGTCTATGGTTATTTCCACAATAACAACCGATTGGGGACTAAACAAGAATGCATACTCTTAACATCCGTATGATCTCATCGTTTAGGTCCTGAACCTAAAAGCATACATCATTGAGTAAACAATTCTTTAGACATCTATCATGTTACACTATCATCTCAGAAATAGTTAAAACATATAGATCGGAAATTGCCTTTATTATTCAAATCATTTACAAAGTATCCCATTACAATCATCACATGACTTGCTCTATGGGCATACATACCAATACCATCATCATTGGCCTTTAACTCCCCATGCCAAGACAAATTTTGCGCATCTTCTGTATTAGCAAATAAGCATTGAAATCGTGGTATTATTGATAGATACTCACATATGTACCCAGAGATCAAATGAGGAAATAATACTAAAATTTTCTTCAAAACTAAACATACATTATACAGTTACATCCTAAGTGAGATTAAATATCCAAAAATAGTCCCAATCCTAATGAGTAAATTTTGAATGAGTTTCTAAGTTGATACATAAATGTATTATTGTCATATTTATATATTAAGTTAAACATCATGCATCGATGATCTCATCTATAAACCCTAAAGTGTCAATATGAGACTACACAATGTCTACCCTCATATTTCTGGAATGTATATAATGATTACATATGTGATTGATAACACAATTTAGATATGAAAGAATACATATTTTTATTATTGGTTGATTTACTATAGTCAAATAAAATGGCACATTGGGAGAGTGAGAATATTATACCTCACTTGTAGGCTGAAGAAGAAATATATGCAAGTCAACAACAAGTCAATAGCACCTGCAACCACACAAATGCACGATTCAATTTTGTTATAATGTATTAATTATGGGTCAATATATATCAATTTTAGAGGAGCAATAAGAATTAACAAATGCAAAATTGACAAATTTTGAAGTTTCTGCAACTCATCCAGCACGGCCGTGCCATCACCACAACCATGTTGCCCAGCACGGCCGTGCTACCTGGTCAATTGCATGATAGTAAGAAGAAAACAGAGGAGTGAGGTGACAAAGACAACCGTGCTACCTTGAGAAGAACCGGACAGTGGGGGAGCTTGTGCGGGAGAAGAACTAGAGAGAGAAGGTGTGCGACCCTTGCAACGTCGTAGGCGTCGTCGCCGTTTAAGGAAGAAAGTGGTTGGGCATCGTCATCTAAAGTGCACAACGCTGGAGATGGTGATCGATCCAGAGGCGTCGGCACCGTCCAAAGAAGAAAATGGCGGCTGGGCGTCATCATCCAAGAAGGGGTGCCGATTTGCCTCTCTTCAGGTGTGGAGATGGTTGGGAAGGTGACCTTGGAAGCGGCGGTGATTTTCTTTTCTTCGGGCGCAGGAGCAGGAATGGGGAGATGAACAGAATGAACTGAAACACACTGAAACATGGCTCGACTTTGGTCTAATATCAGCCCGACCTCTAGGGTCGGTTATATCAAAAAACTGATGCTATAGGTCGGGTATGTAGGGTCAGTTATTTGAAAAAACCGACTCTAGAGACTAAGTGGTACCCAAAAATTTTTAGACCATCTATAAGGCCGACTATTTGAAAAAACTGACCCTAGAGGCCAGGGTCTATTGGGCGATTATTTGAAAAAACTGATCCTAGAGACTAAGTGGTGCCCGAAAATTTTGAGACCATCTATAAGGTCGGGTATTTGAAAAAACTGACCCTAGAGGTCAGGATCTATAGGGCCAGTTATTTGAAAAAACCGACCCTAGAGTTCCAAAGTGGTGCCTACATTTTTTGTTGACCCCTATAGCATCAGTTATTTGAAAAAACCGACCCTATAGATCGAGGCACGAAGCCAAAATCATGTGAATTTTTGCCGCGAGAAACTTGTAAGATCGGTTTTTATGATAAAGCCGATGCAATAGTCTATTAGGTCAGTTATTCTAGTAAAAATGACGCCATGGGAAGTGACATTACTGGCCAAAAATGTAGTAGCACATGTCTTCTCCCATTTTTCATTTCAAAAAGTGAGGGGCTTGAAGAGCTAAAGACATAACTTGTTCGTAAAAGGAGATGTCAAAAGTTAGAATGGAGAGTAGAAGAGAAAATACTAGGTGCTTGTCCAAGCAGAGAATATAAAGCAAATCAAGACAAGCATTTGCACAACCCTAGTTGTAATTATATCAATAATCAAGGAAAAATAACAAAAGGGTCCTTAAAATAATACCATAATGTGATGGAGAAAACTAATAATGTACGATTTTGACCCTCAAGATGATGAAATTCACCAAAAAACCCTATTTCTCATGCGAAGGCCATGAGTCTTCCTTAGAAGGTCGTTTCTACATAAAAAACACTAGTTTTGTACCAAAATCTAACATCAGAGAAGAAAGTTCAAAAACTGCATACATTCTTCAAATGCATCAATTTCTACATATAATGTAGCTTTATTTGTTGCACATCACAAGGCTATGCAAGCAAGTAACTCAATAAAGTATATATGCAAGTCATGGAATAGGCTTGAGTATGTATGAAATAAGATAGATGCATAGCATATGGTTGTATACCAAAAGATGAACAAGGCTATAACTACATGTATATGGACTACTAGTAGATGATATCACAAGTTAGGACTACTCATAGGATCTAGATCATAGAAAAATATTCACAAGTTAAAGAACAAGCTATGAGTAGATGTAGAGAAATATCCAAACAATGAGATATACAATTTCAGAAGCATGAAAGGATATTACTCACTAGGAAATATGCAACATTACCAAAAGTTGATTACTAGTAAGAAACTCAAGGGTGTATCAAAACAAGATGTATAACTATATATATGTAGCAAGTTATAGCACAACAGAAGCAATTTTAGATCACAACCAAGAGATCCTAAGAGACCATCATCAAAACAAGCATAACAACTCAAGATAAGTAATGCAAGATATAGATATACCAATTTATAGCAATTAGAAAGATAGATTTCTATGCAAGATAGGTAATTTAAAGAATGAAAACATGCACATATAAAGGTACCAAGGGGAGTTACATAGAATAAGACTATTGGTTGAGAAATTCTAGTTGAGAGGGAAATTCTCATCCAAAAAGGCATCTTTATATTTTGTACATAGTGTTGTCAGTCGAGTTTCTGGATAGAACTTTTCAGCTGACAACAACTGTTGGCAACACCCATTGGTGCTTGTCGGTCAATTTTCCTCATTCATAAATTTGGCCGAAAATAGTTACTATAAAAAATCACATATATTTAAAAAAAATCTAGAGGCATGATAAAAATACAAACCATATCCAAACATGTATATGCAAGTTAATAATACACTATGAAAAAATCCAAAAATTTTTTTGAGCAAGAACATGATGAGAATCACAATATATCAATTTGAATGAAAACCATTTGTCTAGTCCATACTAACATGACAAAAACAAGCAATGATTGGATATGATCAAGAGTACCATTACCTCTATTCTTACCATTTCTTTTCAATTTGTTGCCACCCCATATACATATTACCTTTCTTATTTTATGTGGATTGAGAGATCAATTTCCAAATCATTAGCTCAAGTCAATCCATTAGCAAGAGACCTATGAGAAGAAATATGAAATGGTCCCCAATCATATTTTTGTGTCCGGAGGGGTTCGCTTAGCAGCCCCAATCCTATTATTCTTGGGTGTTTTCCTAAAGGGGTAATGTATAGAGTAATGACCAATTTTATTACAATGATTACATGATCTCATAGCCTTGGAACTAGAGGATTCTTTATTGAAAATTGGAGGTCCTTTATCTTTGTTGTTCCTGTGGCTACTATCAAGTCAAATGTCATCTCTACCCATTTGTTCAGTAGTATGATCTAGGATTTGATTAAGATTCTTTTTATCATCTAAGAATCTGTTCATATAGGACCTCAAACTATGATTGCCATGAATAAGAGAAGTCATAGTAGAAGCAAATTGATTGATATCATCTGTACCATGTATAAGATCAATTTTTAAGAAAAAAGCTTTGGTCATGTAAGAATCTTTATCAAGGTGAAGAGAAATAACATTATTCTCTCTACTAGTAAAACTAGAACAAGATTCAAGGACATTTATTTTAGCAAGCAAGGAAGCATTTTATTTTTCAAGCAAAGCAATATGAGAAAGATATGAAACTATTTTCAAATTCTATACCTTGCAAAACAAAGTCTTTGTCCTCATTTTCAATTTAAAGTACATCAATATCAAGCATGAAGAATTCACATTACTATGCCCATCACTAGAATTAGGCATAAGACGTTGAGCTTCTAGAAATTTAATCTTACCAAGCAAGTTAGCATTTTCAAGTTTAAGAGCATCAACTTTTCTAAGATAACCATTGTTTTCATCTAGGAAGAAAATTTTACCATGTTTAAGATCATCTTTTCTACATGCAAATCATCAAAAAATTTAGCAACCTTTTTGTTTTTCTTTTTAGAAGACTTAAGAGAGGTACAAGTAGCATGAATAATTTCAATTAAAGATTCTTTATCTAAAGAGTTTAGATTTACCTCATTTGAGTCTTCACTTGTTGAGGCCATGAGAATAAAATGACATTTTCCATATTCACTAGAGCTTGATCTAGATCCTCCACTTGATTCTTCACTTGAGATTGAGTTGGAGGAGTCACTAGAGATTTTTCTCCATTTCTCCTTCTTATTGTGCTTCTCTTCTCTTCTCTTCTCTTATGAGGATGGGTCTTTTTTCCTAGTGGACAATCTTCCTTGAAGTGACCCTTCTTTTCACATTTGAAACATTGGGTAGAGGAGGAAGGCTTGCTTTTGTGAAGTCTAAATTTAGAGTACATGGCCTCTTATTTAGCTTGAGAGGATGGAGAGGCTTGGCCAACAATATCTTCAATTTTGGCTTTGATTTCATCCTTATTCATTCTCTTGAGCTGTTCCTCTTCTTCTCTTTCTTCTTCCTCTTTCTTGTCAAATGTAACTTCATGGGTCATAGATTTCCTATGAGCTCTATAATAGGAATATCACCAAGGCTCTTGCTATCTTCAATGTAGGTCACCTTGGATTTCCACCTCATCAGAAGAGAACTAAGATCTTGGAGTTGATTTCTCCTCTAGCAATAAGATGACCTATCATGGAAAGACCATTTATAATGGTGTTGAGACTTCAATACATATTCACCACCCTTTCCTCCTTTCCAATCTTGAACTTTTCAAGAAGTTCTTTGAGCATGTAGACTTTTCTTTCCTTCAATTGTTTTGTCCCCTCATAAGTGATACATAGCTTTCTCCATATCTCATAGGCCATCTCACATGAAGAAATCTGGTTAAACTCCGAGGGAGAAACACAAGCATAGAGAATGTTGATGGCTCTACCATTCAAGGTTGGTTTCTTCAAAGTAGCTTCATCTCGTTCTTCTATCTTTTTCTCTGGTAGCTTGTATGGAAGATCCACCATTCTTCATAGCTCAAGACTTGATCCTTGGATGTAGTATTGTAACCTTCTCTTTTAATAGAGGAAGTTACTCCCATCAAAGATTTGAATGTTGATGAGGTAACTCCCACCTTCATAATCACTCTTCTTCTCCTACTTGTAGAAGTATACTTGAAGAAAACCCACTCTCACATCACTTGTTGGATCTTTAGATGATGGGCTCTAGAAGAGGGGTTGAATAGAGATAAAAACACCTAATCGAGATTCATTAGACCTTCAAATTACTTCCAAGATATAAGATTGCAAATATGGAATTTGTGTGAAACTAAACATACATAGCAAGGATGAGAGAGATTGAATAAGATCAAGAACAAGCTATGTATAGTGGCTCCAGAATCCAAACTAGGAGAGTGTACATTCACTACCTAGAGAGGTCAACCTCTATGATTTTTCAACCATTGCAGCTTCCTTATATTCCATTATAAGAGATACAATAAGACCTTCCTTTTCTAGGATAAGGATACCTAGCTTTTCCTTTGAGGACAAGCGAGCCTATAACCTCACAAAGGACTTACCTATCCATGACCAAGAGTCTTCTACTTCACCAAGGACGTACCCACTTTTGCAATGAGTCTTTTGCCTTCACCAAGGCTTGACCCACTCTTGCAACAAGTCTTCCACCTTGAGGAATTACCGACTCTTGACTTGGATCTTCCACCTTTGACTTCACCTTCGCCAAGGAAAAGCTTTCACCAATGGACTTCTTCCCTTATACTTCTTCATCTCTCTTAGCCAAGAGATAGAACCTTCATCTTCATGGTAGAAAGAGAGATTTGGGAGGTGGAGGAAGTGAGAGACTCACAAGATATACATGTAGGACTATCTCTCTTACAAATCTCCTACTCACTCTAATGGATGTTGCAAGTAATTAAGATTAAGAGGGAAGGAAGGCTCTTGGAGCCAATCAACTATAATATAGGGACCATCACAATGCGTAGATACCCATGGGATGAAGCCCAAGGGGTCCTATTTATAGTTGAGGATGCCTCCTAAACACCAGAATTACTTAAGGATGAATTCTAGCCATTTGGGGTGTGCAACAATTCTATTTTTGAGTTTTGCAACACTCCAATGGCCAGAAACACTTTCTCTGCACATTCTGTGTAGTGTGGTCGGTCGAGTTTACTTTTGGGAAACTCGACCGATGGCACTATGCGACAAATCCATTTTGAGTTGTCAGTCGAGTTTATTCTAGATGAAACTCGGCTGATGGCTTAAAATTTGTCTACCTATGCAGGGGTTTTCGTCGAGTTTGTCCTGGGGAAACTTGACCATCCTTGGAAGTTCCCAAAATTAATCAAGGGTGTCGGTCGAGTTTATCCTAGATGAAACTCGGTCGACAAAAGTCCCTACGTTGAATTTTAGAAAGTGCCATAAAAGTGCTTAAATATTTGATTTAAGTGCTCTTGATTTTTTCTAAGCTTGATAACAAGTCATACAATCATTACATGATTTTCAACATGATTCTAATTGACTGAGGCATATTCCTCAAAACTATTAATTTTGACTTGTCTTTCTCCAACTTAGGATGCCCACTTACGACATTTGGAGTGTGTCTATACCTAATCTAAAATCACTCAAGTAGAAACATTAGACATAGATGAGTGGAATGGTTAATCATCATCAAAACAAGGGTTTAGTCCATTAGACCTTGAGAGTCAATTATACTTTGAGTCAATTCAAATTGTTGGTTAAAGACTTTGAAGTACCCTATCCCACTGCAGAGGATATTAGGATTATCCTACTCTCTTAAGTTCCCACCACATCATGGCAGCAGTGAGTATCACAAGTAGGGGCTCACATGCCTACAACCTACATGATAACATCAATCCCATGCTAGGTACTTAGATCACATAACCTATCATCTCATATAGTGAGTATTACCTAAATATCATTATATCACATAATTATCATTCACATTGGTAGAGATATCAATCACAATAGGAGATATGAACTCAACCACACTCATATAGATATTTGAATTTAGAGCCCCAAGGGGACCATACCTCATATGCATTCTTAGTAACACACATATATTAAAAATATATGACTTAGAGTACCTTATGACCATCCCAATATTGGAACAAGGATACTGATTTTGCTATTCCAACTTCTAAACATTGTGATAGTTATATAGTCACATGGTACAAAATGATTTAGGGGTTTGACTCAAATAATCAGGAGCATTACTAATATTTCTAAAGGAAAAGAGGTAGAAATTAACAAAGTGGTAGTAGTAATGCACAAGTACAATGATGAAATCAATAAAGTCCAAATTCAAACTCGGCATGAGTTTATATACTGATAATTTTACCATTTCGGTCATACAAAGTCCATATGATCATAATAAAAGAAGGGGACATTTAAGTATTTGAATCTATTATTATATCAGTAACGAATCACCATGATTTTTTTTCAAACATTCTATTGTATGAGCATTATATAGCCAAAAAGGTAAACAATTTGTACATAGGCTGTCTTGGGGCAAGATAAACCCAAAGTTATACAAGTTATAACTAAACCCATAAATACGCAATATTTATATCACTTAACATGTAATTAATGATATTTAGTGGTTCCATGTAGGATTCACTAAATAGAGTCTAAAGCACTCTTGTTAGAAAATGCCACGATCTCCAAAAAGTTGGTGCACCAAATCTATCCTAAAGACCTTCCAGCATCCCTACAAATGTCCACCTAAAAAACTCCAGCTCCAACTCCCACTCCAACTCCAACATGGATAAGGAAAGTGGAACGAACAAGTTTTAAGAAAAATAATATATATTCCCGATAGATATCTAAGAAGATCAACTAATAGGATAATAGATAACACAAAATAAGAAAACATGAGAATATACAGAAGAAATTATATTGGTTCATGTTAAACAAGGTTATGAAGATGATTCTAGGCTATAATTCTCCAAAAATAAGCTAGATTACCAACATGCATCAATCTGGTTAAGATCTAGCTCTAAAAATTATATTATCTATCTCTAGATCCATTCTATATCTGCAAAATGATCTAAATGGTTCCTAAGATCGAAGTGATTCTATTTTCACAGGTGTGGTAAATAGAAAATTGCATTTATACCTATACACAACTCATTTAGGCTCTTACGTTGAGCAAAGTAGACAAAAACACACTTTGAAGCACCCAATTTGTCCACAAAAAGCATAGAATGACCCCATACTACCTAAACAACCTATTATGAGATATAAAAGTAAGCATGCCCCCCTCCTTACTAGAAGCACCATCTTTGAGATCTAAAAACATGCATCAACTACCAAGGTATGCTTCAGGACCAAACCCCAGTCAAAGAACCCACTTTGCAACCACCAACAACACACATCAGATAGATAATGAACTAAAGTGGTTTCTTCAATATGTCTTCCTGACCCAAATATGCTACATTGTCTTGGACCTAGGCATGATCAACCTATCCTGATGCAGCCGTGTCAGCTGAGGCACTGCTATAAAATGTCCCAATGGACTTTCATTGATAGTAAGGAGAGACTGTTATGCCCTGACCTGAACACTTCAACCCACAAGAATCAGATGAAGAAACTAGATAAATACCTTCTCTAAGGCCATGAATAGACCCACTTTGATCGATTGATTATTGATTCAGGTACCAAGGTACAACTTTCTTAAATCAACATTTTTGAAGATTTCACCTCGCCAATATTTGAGCATATCATTTTTCCATCATCTAAAATATATTTGTGCATCATCACAAAGAATGATTTTAAGATTTAAATATTTTAAATAAATCTATTATAAATACAAATAAGTCAAAAAATTATTCAATCTAGGATACAAAAATTGTATTAAGGTAAGCTAGGCTCAGGGCTTGTAGAATTGTATTAGTGATATGTGTTGATTGGATGTATGCATATTTGAAGACCTTACTTTTTCACCCCCGTATGAGGAGTCTATATGTAATAAAAAATATTCATGATAGTTTCTTCAAATGATGAACATGTGACTCATAGTACCCATATATGTGTAAAATGGGAAAATCTCTGGAGATAGCAATGTTAAAAATTTAATGCCACTAAATTGTTTGTAATAGAATTGCATTAGTGACATGTGTTTATTGGTTGTATGTATTTTTATAGACATTATTGTTTCTTTCAATCCATATTTGACAGAGACAAGGTCTAGTAATTTGGATTAAAAATACTTGTGTCATCCCCTAATTTTATGACAATAACCACGTGTTGACAATAGAAATTGGAGGCTAACAAGAGTGGTAGTCCCAGTTTGAGACCTTACAATACATAGGTCTAGAGGGAAGTAAGGGAATATCATGAAGAAACTATCAAAATACTCAATGGAATCCTGAATATACCAATCACAAACCGCAAAACAACAGTTATCATCACCAATAAACATAGGTTAGAAATTTGTAATTTATGAAAATCAAGTTACACATGGAAAAGACATCATGATGTACATGTCACACACAATTGTTGATCTATATGATAACATGTCCACCTTTAAAGTACTCACCACACATCTCCACTAATATATCTAAAAGCAAAAATATAAAATCTAGATAATAAACACAAATGTTTTAACCATAGAACATTTTAAAATTTCAATATGCAATTGGTAGTAAAATCATATACTTACATAGTATATAAATAAACAATTTGGGATCTAGGTGTTGAGTACATATGAACAAAACCTTAAACTTTACATATAGGTTTTTAGTAAAAGTACATTCTTAAATTATACATACATCAAAGTTCTAAAAAGAAACAACTTTAGTTGAGTCTTAATTGTATTATACAACATTGATAGACTAGTATTCTAATCTTTAACATTGTGGGTACCATCCCTACTCGAAAGAAACAAGCTCTTGGTTCTCCCTATTTGCATCTTATGCTTTAGGTGAGTTCATACTTAGTATTTAATGTTATATGTATCCATATTTTACTTTGTATCTCTAATAATTTTTTTTATAATTTTCTACTTCTTAGTAGCCCTAATAATCACATTGATTATAGTGATACCATATGAATATTATAATATATACATATATATATATATATATATATATATATATATATATATATATATATCAAACGACAATATCTTATTACAAGAATTATCAATATATGAACATACTTGATATAATTCAAGAGGTAATATGATTTACTTGGCCCAAATGAAGTAAAGCAATATTAAAAAGATGAAACCACATGATATTTTTAGAGTATCCTAGTCAAAATCATTATGTCACTTTATATTTTATTCAACTTATGATTAAGTCAAGTTAGTACGTAAACCAATACATTCATCATTCACCCTACATTAGTTAAAATTAAGATTTAGTTTGGTGCTTAGTTATATCCATTACCCATACCTGCCTTGGAATTTCAGTGATGTTGGATTACAATTATTTTTATGAAGTGAATTTTATATTTTTGCCATTATATGAAATTTAAACTAAAACCTTAGGTATCTTTAGTTCAACTAGGGTTTTGGAAAATAATTAGAGTCACTACATTTATAATCAAGACATTAATAATTTTGATCTAAGTGTCTACATATAATAGAAGATTAACATGCAAATCTTAGCATTTATTAAACCATATTGTTCATGAAGGGACCCGACATAGAACCCTCTGTTGTACATTACAGAAACAAAAATGATCTTGGCACTCGTGCTGGCCCATTATGTCAGTTTAAATTCCCCTAGTGTTTGGGTACCTGAGGGGAGATAGGGGTTGCAGCTGTAATAGGGGTCACAAAGTGGCCCATTGTCAAGGATGGTTTTCCTCACAAATAAAAAAACATATTTTACAAATAATATATGATTTCCATCCCTAATAAGGTTCCTTGTGTAATTAGTTTAAATTTTGCATAGTTTTTCTTCAACTAGAGAAGGATGGATGATATGTAGATTCAAGTTTCTAGAACAATTTTTTAAAATATAATTCCAATGATAACATTTTTAGTTATGAGAGAACCGCTACCAAGAAAATGCACTTTAGACCCACCCCCGTAGAGTAAGTTATCAACCCTACTCTTTTGATCTACCCACACACTATAAGATGCATTAGCGTGATGTCATGTGTGACATGATAATTTGTTATAAAGGACACAACCAAGTTGATCATGGGCCTCTTCATTAAGATAACTTGTTGATGGATACCTATATTTGGTCTTGATCTTATGTCTTTTTACCCATTATTTACATCTAGATGTTTCACAATGTATGATATTTCCCCAATAAAATCTATAATTATCAAATGAACTTATGGATAATTTATGCATATTTTATAGGTACTTTTAAAACTATTCAATGGAAGGGAGATAAGATGATTGAATTTAGGGTTTCCCTTGGCTTGGAGGATCTTAAAATGATGCCAAAAATACTCCCAACCTACCTTAAGTTATCAAATAATTTATTGAATAAATGACCTCCATGGATTACGAAGTTTAAGGCTCAAATGCATGGGAACGATCCCAATACAATTGTGCTACAAAGGGATGACCATTTTGGAAATACCTAAATCACAAAAACCCAGTTTTCCAAAACACTCCTTCTATCAAGAATGATCATGCCGACCCTGAACAGTCGTGCTACCTACCCTAAAAAACCAAAATTTCACTATTCAATCCACCCTTCCAACACGATAATTCCCATCCACCATGACCATTCCCACTCACTCCCACCATGTTCGGTCTAACCAAGATGGTTGTATTACCTAAAAAAACCCTACTAATCCCCTAGTATCATTTTACCCAGATGCCCACTTAAACCTAGACCCTCTAGTCCTCTATATAAGCCTTGGATGTAGCTAGAGGTCAAAGGTTGGCTCCCTTGATCACTAATTCACCTCCTTATCACCTACCTAGCTCGCTTCACTCCAATTTCATTGTCTTCCACCCCAAAAGGCTAGATTTAGGTTTTTGGACACTATCCATTCCATGTCCATGCCATTGCACCTTAGAGGGGGGAAGTGTTCAAGATTGCAACTAATAGAAAATTAAGGAGGATTCAACAGATACAATGATCTCCATGACTTCTATATCTTTCGTATCCATTTCTATATTTTCCATTGATATGAGTAGCTAGGATCCATTGATGGTCTATTTGGGGATATAGATGTGACTATTGTGACATTATTATTGTAAAAACTATATTCTTATATGGAAATGTTAACTTATTTTTGATATCTCATTTCCCATCTCTTTCTATGGTGATTGATGCTTGAAATCACCTAAGGATACATGAATGTGGTATATGTGGCTATTTGGGGAAAAGCTCCTAAGTTCAACTAGTAGATCCCTAGATGGAAACCCCTCTTCCTACATACCCATATATTATTCTATCCCTAGGTGTGAGATCTAAGTATCTAGTAGTGCCTCACTTAATGCGCCTAGCAAAGAGCATGTATATAGGTTGGATGGAGGGTAAAAGGAGGTGTGATACCCTTCTCCTACACCCATTCCACTCTTTGCCACAAAGTACAATAGGAGATCACTCCTACACACCTAGACTAGAGTGAATGTGATTGAATTATACATATACCCTAGTCAATTGAATATTGTAAGGTTGGATAGGTGGTAAAAGATACTAGATCCTCTATGCACACCCTACACCACACATGGCCCATTAGCAGTACAGGATAATTTACCATCATCCCACAATGTTTTTTGGTTAGATAAAATGGTTTGATTGATGATATGACCCCAATTAGGTTGACAATTACATTTTCCCCCAAATGGCCCACTTTCCTAATTAATTGCTTAAAGTCCTAACTGCTCATTTTTAGCTAGTGTTAACCTAGTTATCTTCCTTGCTTGTTTACTTAAGCTAATTTCCGTGCTCATGTTAGTTTTTCCTGCCGAACTAGTTAGGTCTTGTCTCTAGTCTTTTACGATAGGTTTTTCTAGTTTAGTTGATGGCTCACCTTCCTCGTTTAGTTTCTAACTTGGTGTAACTAGTGCCTCTTCTTGCCTTGTTTAGATAGATTGTTCTCTTGATTTCGTTTTGGGATTGGTCTTGCCTAGTTTAGTTCAATTGCCTTTCTTTCTTAATTTGATATGATTTTTTGTGTAGGTTTATCTTAATTTTCATTCTTGCATCTCTTTATTACTTGTTTACTTAGTGTAATTCAAACCCCCAACTGAAACCCTAAAACTACACTCAAAATAGGGACCTAGTAAAGTAAGATTAGCTCTAGTGCCCCCCTCTTAGGTTTGACCCTAACTTACCATCCTCTACATTGATCCCAAGCATGTGTACATGCAAATTTGTTTAAGACTGTGTCCAAATAGGGTTATAAATATTTGAAAGACCCTTTTGTGTGCCTAAGGAGCATCCAACCAAGTCAATTGGTTGGGTCTTCTCAGGGCACATCAAGCTATCTAGCATATTTTTCATGGAGAGTGGCACTTGGCCTACCTACCTTACTTTAATTTGACTTGTCCTATTGTCCTCATCATTGCTACTATTTTTTCTATGTGTTTCTTTTACATTTGAGGTAGCTAACGTTTCTTGATTTTGAAAAGTCTAGGCAAAAACTCACTAGGGTAGAAAGAAGAAATAGGTAATCCAAACAGAGGACCACCACCTCTACCTCACAATGGAGAGCCTCCAAAGCCTCTTCACAAGTAATTTCTTCCAAATAACTATACTTATCCTATTGCAATAAGGATAGGAGCTATGTAGGGTCAAGATTTCTCCATTCTTCCAGTCCTTGTTGGACTTCTTCTAGCTTTCTATGTCTTGGATCATGAGAACCCATATAGGCATATCAACACTCTTTAAAGCATGCTTTACTCTTTAAACTCCCACCACATCTGATAAATCCATTTTTCATACACTTTTCCCATTCTTTCTTAAAGATAAGACTAAAGATTGGTATCATTCAAAGATAAGGGCATGATATGAAGAATTCCTTATTGAAGAAATCCTATTCTATTGTGAGGCTAACGTAGATGCAGTGGTCTCCCAATTTCAACAAAAGGACATGGATAGATTCCATGATTCTCAGAAGAGATTTCAAAAAATGTCAGAGAGTTCCCTCATCATGAGATTCCACTATGGAAGCTTGTTTGATCATTTTACCCGGGTCTCTTTGAAATGGGTGAAGATACAATTGACTCTTATTGTGGTGGTACATTCAAGGCCAAGCCCCCTTAAGAATCATGGCCTTTACTTGAGAACTTGGCAGAAAATTCTAGGCATAGAGATTCTAGTGTGCTTAATGATTATGACCATGCTATTGGTGTGACACCTTCAGGTCCTAATGATTCAAGCCCACAAATGATGAAGAATATTTTTGAAATGATTAAATGATGAAGAACCAAGTGGGAATTCATCCTAGTCATTTTTAAAATTCTATTGAGTCCTTTGGTGTAGAGGTTTGGGCTCTTCATTCTCATAGGAACTAGGTAAAACAAGGTCAAAAGTATAGTTCAATGTTTAAAGATAAAGTCCTCTCTAATTGAAAAACTTTGGTAAGGTGCAGAAGAATATGGCAAGAATTAAACAAAGAATGGAGAAGGTTTCCTTGACACTTGCCATCGATGTGGAAGGGAAACTTCCTTCCCAACCCATGGGGAAATCCAACAATGCAAGTGGGTGAATGGATATTCTTCCAAACTCCTATATTCCATCCCGAATGCAATTGCATCCCATATATCAACATCACGGCCCTCCTAATACTTATTCACCTCCACCAACACAAATATCCTACCAATACACCTACCACTACCATTACTTCCCTCCACCTTGTTTCCAACAAAAAGGATCTCCTCCACCTCCTCCATAGAAATAATAAGCTCCCCTTTCACCATGAGCAAGTGAATTTGTGACAATTCCAAGGAGTGGAAGAATTATTGAGGATCCCAAGAGTCAAATGGGAAATGATCACATGAAACGAGTATGTGTTGAGGAAATGATGACGAAGAAGACAATTGTTGATACTGTAATTGAGATAGCTGAAAATGACCCTATTACCTCATGTTTATTTTATGATACCATTTCCACCCTTGACTCCATTTGTAGGTTTTACAATGCCAGTGTATGCACCCATGAATCTAAGAGTTCCTCATGTGATGTATCAAGATAATTGTGTTGATACAAAAAAAAACAACTACAAGTGGGCCTCCACTACCCAATGCATTAGATGATCCTTCATCATCAAGAATGAGGAACCAACATAATGTTGACATCGTAGACATCTTTAAGGAAGTGAAACTGATCATTCCATTGCTTGATCAATAAAGAAAATTCTAGACAGTGCCAAATTTCTCAAGGATATGCGCACTTTCAAGAGAAAGTCAATGGGAAGAATGTCTATAAAGGTGAAGCTTTCTAAGAAAGTGAGCTCAAATACACAACATGCTCTTCTCATAAAGAAGAAAGATCCTTGATCCACACTTATACCGTGTTACATAGAGGGACATCTCATAGACCAATCAGTACTTAATTAGGGATCTAGTGTGAATTTGATGTCATATAGTGTCTATGTTGAGTTTGGGATAGGAAAGATAGAGACATCCACTTTCACTCTTCCATTCAAAGATTGTTCTATCAAAGTCCCTAGAGGAAGGTTGGATGATGTGTTAATGATGATAGACAAAGAAAGGGAAGTGGTGTTCTCAGTAGACTTTATTATTCTTGATATGGAGCCAAAGGATAACATGTTTCCTATTATCATATGAAGACTATTCTTGTCTACAACCGATGCTGAAATACATGTGCATAGTGGCACAATGCCAGTCTCTTTCATGAACATGAAGCTAAAGATCAATACGTTCAAGGCTTTAGTCCAAAAAAACAAGATGAGGATGTTGATGATTGTCATTGGGAAGATTCATTTGATTACTTGAAAGATGTGAATGATAAAGGTAAACCTATTGATAACCTATATGATCAATGGGATGAAGAACACCTATTAAATGCAAATGAGAAAGACCTTTTCTTCAAGAAGGTGGCCACAAAGTTTCTGATTGGTTGATCGATTAAAGGGACTACAAGACCAACTGAAGGAGAAAAGCTTTCGCTTGTGGGAGGCAACCTATAGTGGTTTGAGTTCCTTTTCACTCAAACCTCCTTTTTGTTATATTTTTGTGTTTTATAGTTTCCATGAAACACACACACATATCATACATGATAGTTCCATTGTCATTGATTCATCCTAGAATAAGAGATTAGATTGAAGAATGATGCATGGAATGGGTAACTCATAGGAAGATCCACGATGAGAAGAATAAGAAATTTGAAATGAATTGAAAAAGCTATAGGGAAGCCACCACAACCGTTCTCTCCACCACAACCCCTGTGCCATTCATTCAAAATGGTCATTCTCCATAGAACAATTGTGGTGAACTTGTCATAACCACTTGAGTACCACTTGAATTTCTCACCTCTTGATGGTTATCCACCACTGTTCCATGATCATTTCCCTATCTATTCGAGCTTTTATTTCATGTTGAGGACAACATGGTTTATAAGCATGGGTTGGTAGGCTAGTATGCCCTCATTTTTATTTGCTTCTATTGTTCTAAATTTTCCCTAAAATGATGAATTGCTTGACTAACCCCTACACTTATCTAGTCACCTGATCATGTTGCATCTATACACACTACATGTCATTTAGTCTAGTTATATTTTTCTAAAAGTTTTCATTTTATTAAGAAAACTTGCTCTTTTACCCTATCATGGTATCTCACAATCCATTACATGTAGTCTTCTGTTAATTTCCTTGTTTGTGACTAGTTAGCATTTGTTCTCTTACTCATTCTTGATTAGTAGTGTAGATCTTGATGTTAAAATCTGCATTTGGCACCATTTTGGCAAAATTTTCCCAAATTGAATTTTCTTGAGTAGAAGCACGTTTTAACCTAATCTCTACATTTTGGAATGAAATTTTTAATCTTTTACAAATGCATGTAATCTTTTCTTTCTTTATTGCTAAATGGCCTCAATCATTTATTTTATACATGTAAACCACCTTTTTCACGCGTGCAAAATGTTTGGTTGAATTGGGATCCAAGCAAGATTCAAATGCTTGGATCTTAAGATAGGAATGTGATTTTCGTATTTGATATACATGTGGTGTGTCATTGATTGATGGTGAATTTTGAAGAAATATTCATACATGAGATCTTGTATTAAAATCAAAACTAGTGACATCCCTCTTTATCCATTTTTCTTTCACAACTTCATACCTCTTCGCCATATGAAATGATGCTAAAAAGCACAAAAAGAGTAAGCCCTGGCCACCCACTAAAAGCTTGAATGGCCACCAATTCCTCAGATATACTACACTCATACCACCATATGCCCTAACTACACCAAGGGCATAGAAAAATAAAAATGTCAAAAGAAAATAAAATATGCTCCTATGTAAAAGCATCTAAATGAAGAAAAGAAGAGTGTGCCTATGTAATAGAGATCCAATCTTTTTCTGCACCCCCCTCATCCCATTTGCTTGCCCATTGATCTAGGAAAATCAAACCTAGCTCATTTCACCCTTTACGTAGCCACATGGCTCACATAGAGTGAAGGGAGATATGCAATTGAATGCGTCAAACTCCACTCCTACTCATCTTTGATCATCACCATCATGAAATAATTTACCCAGTGCTATATGAGAACCATATGGATTCATTGTGTACTTGATGCACTATATTTGAAGTTTTTAGGATTATTTCTTTAATCAAATTGTCTTATGAAATAGGAGATGAAAGAGGTGAATTACATGTACTTGGTCATCATTTAGACCATTAGTCAAAATACATCTATATTAATGCATTTGTAACTTCCTGCTTGTTGGAAAAGTTGAAGAGAGATTGAGTTGGTACATACTTGAGGTCAAGTATGATTTAAGCTTGGCTTGGTGATGTAGCCCTAGATTCCGTCTCCATCTTGTCTCATTTTGCCCATTATCTACATATAGATGTTGCATAATGCATAACATTTACTCAATAAATTCTATAATTATCACATGAACTTATGGATGGTTTTTTCATATTCTATAGGTAGTTTTAACACAGCCTAATGGAAGGGAGAGAATATGGTTGAATCTAGGGCTTCTCCAGGATTGGAGGAGCCCAAAATGAGGCCAAAACCACTCCCAACCTACCCCAAGTGGTCAAAGATGTATTACAACAATAACCTCCATGGATGAATGAGATCAAGGCTCAAATGTAATGGAAGGACCCTAAAGCAATCCTTCTACATGCCCAATCACAAAAAATGACCCCGAGAATAGTTGTTCTAGACAGAATGCTTGTGTTAGGATATCCCTGAATGGCCCTTCTAGCAACCCTAAAAACCCATAGTTTCACTTTTTCATTCCATCCTTCCACCACTATCACTCCTATCCACCACGACCATTCTCACTACTCCTACCATGGCCGTTCTGACTGAATGGGCATGCTACCTATGAAACCCTAATTCTTCTCTAGTATCATTTTACCTAAATGCCCCCACTTAAGCCTAGACTTATATATAAGCCTTGCAGGTGGCTGGAGGTCAAAGGTTGACTCCCTTGAGAAAAAAAATATTCACCTCCCTATAACCTACCTACCTCATTCCACTCTCATTAATCACCTTCCACTAAAAAACATAGCTTTCAAATTTTGGACACTATTCATTTCAATTTCATGAAATTACACCTTAGAGGAGGGAAGTGATCAAGATTACAATGCAATAAAAGGAGGATTTCATTCTCTACGCCGAGCTCCATGGATTCTTCTATCTCTTTCTTCTCCATTTTTGTATTTTTCATTATCATAAGTAGCTAGGATCAAATAGTGAGCTATCTGGGGATAGAAATCTGACTTTAATACCATGTTGAGGAATTATTATTGTAAACACTATGTTATTGTTTGTAAATGTTATCTTATTGCATATATCTCATTTTGCATCTCTTTCTATGTTGATTGATGCTTGAAACCACCTAACTATTGAACAATGTCGTATATGTGGCCATTTGGGGGAAAAGCTCCTAATTCCAACTAGTGGATCTTTATCTAGATACCCCGTCTTCCTACATACCCATATATTCTTCTGCCTCTCGATGTGAGGTCTAAGTAGCTAGTAGTTCCTCACTTAATGTGCCTAGTAAAGAGCATGTGTATTGGTTGAAAGGAGTGCAAAAGGAGGTGGAATATCCTTCTCCCACACTCCATGCCACCCTTTTTCACTAAGTACATTAGGAGAATCGCTCATATATACCTAGAGTAGTGTAAATGTATTGAATTATATCTATAACATAGTCAATTGGACCTCTTAAGGTTGTATAGGGGGTAATATAGACTAGATTCTCTATGTACACCCTACATGACTCATTGTCAACTTGTACTATATGATTAACACCATCGTCCCACAATGTTGTTTAGTTAGATAAAATGGTTTGATTGAATGTGTTGCATGGTACGACCTCAAGTAGGTTCCCATATGCCCCCAAATTTCCCACTTCCATAACTAATCTCTTTAAACCATAATTACTCATTTCCTGAGCTAGTGTTAACCTAGTTCGCTTCCTTGTTTGTTTACTTAGCTAATATCCCTACTCATGTTAGTGTGCCTTTGCTAGAATAGTTAAGTCTTGTATCGAGTCATTTATTCTAGGTTTTGCAAGTTTTGTTCATTGCTTGCCTTCCTTGTTTAATCATTGGCTTAGTGTAACTAGTGCCTCTTCTTTCCATGTTTATATATATTATTCTTTTGATTGCTTTGTATGATTGTTCTTGCATTGTTTTGTGTAATTTCCTGTCTTTCATTGTTGTTGGGTTTTAGGGAAGACAGAGAAGGCAGCGGAAACAAAAAAAATTCTTCTCCCAAACCCAGTATAAAGGAATCGCGTCAACGTCTATACAATAAAAATTGTGGTTTGTAGAGGCGTATCTTGTCCCGAGGCTTTCTCGGCGACGTTACCTCGCGGCTTTCATAGTCTTCACCTCTGGTCTTGGATGGTGTCTTTGCAGCTCCTGGTCTCACCGAGACTGTCAGGATTGATAGCTGTCTTCTGAGCGGCAGATGTCTCCCACCTCTGCCGTCATCCACACAGACTGCCTGGAACTCCGATCTCCTTGTCCCATAAGGAATTAGAAGGAGTCACACCCTCCTATCGGTGTACTAGTCACCGACACACTCTCCTGCCACCAGTCACTTTTATGCAGTTGTCTTTCCCTTACTGTGCCTCCCTTATCAGGTAGCACTTACTCGGGCTCTCTCAGTTACCAAAACCAGAGAGAACGACAACTTTACAGAGCAACTAATGTTCTGAGTTGTACTTTGAAAAGCCCCCAATACCGCTATATATATGAGGGTCATGGGATAGGGTTCTCTACCCCAGGCAATGCAAGATTAATGTAGGAGTAAAAGAGTTCGAAATTTTCTACAAAACAACCAACTGCGCCAGCTGAACCGATCATTTCAACCCTAAAACGGTCATTTGGTGACCTCAACCGATCGGTTCACACCTGAAACGATCGTTTGGGACACCTGAGCCCATCAGTTCACTTCTGAGCTGATTGATTCATGGTCCTGGTCCAACTCAAATTGACTTTCATATTTGTTTCCAGTTAATCAAATATTAATCCTTGTCCAAATCGAATTTGTACAAGTGAAACAAATTGTATTTGCAAAATAGTCTTCTAACTTTCCAAACGATCTCGGTTGGTTACACGAATCGACCAGTTCAACAATTGAGCCGATCATTTCATGAAACATGAGCCGATCGACTCACCACCTGAGCTGATCGGTTCACCAACCTGAGCCGATCGGTTCATCATATGAGCCAATCCGTTGGGAGTGCAGACTGTGCAAAATCAATCAATTGCAGTTTCAACCAATCTGATACTATAATCAATTGGTCCAACACCTTGAACACTATGATTTTAAGCTATTAATCAACTGAGTGTTTAATTGAACTACTAAACACCTTTAGTAATCAATCTAAACATGATTTGTGGATAAACTCCTCTTCTAGGTTAAATCCTATGTGTGTGACCCTACAGGTCCATTTCACGTTGGCAGTGAAAGTCCATAACACTTATGACTTCACAAGCAAAGAGCGGTGCCTAGTCACACATCAGTGCTACCCAAGTGAAATAGAAAGTTGGATAACAACTTTCAATCCTACAATCCGTGAATGGTGTTACAATGAATGTATAATTCCTTTGTCACTAATGTCCTGAATGAACTCAAGGCATGGTACATTCATCCTTTCAACGTTCATCCATTTCCTTGATCTCAGAGTAGACTGGGTGAGATGTGTGTGACATCAATATCACATATTGATTCACACATGCATTCACATGCCTTTCTCAATCCTACTCATCAAGTAGCCATGGACATCAAACTCCCTTAGCAGGGACAAATCCAATATCTGTCACTCACCCCTCAAAATCCCCATCTGTCAAAGTTACCCAATCATCACCTTTATAACAACTCATGTTTCAGGACTACGTTTGATGATGTCAAAGTGTACCCAACGACATGTGTTGAGTGTAGTGATTTTAGGTCGAAGAATCACATTCACCACCATCACTGTGAGAGCTGATTGTGACTCCCAAATCATGGTTCCATGTGTCACTCTCACAGTGGGTCTGTCCAGTACACTTGTTCTCTAACAAGTACCTATGTGCTTGGTTTGATATCACTATATCATGGCTAATGATATTCTATCATCAACCAACACACCATCTAGTCTTTAGTGTTATTGATGTCTATGGTTATTTCCACAATTACAATCGATTAGGGACTGAACAAGAAAGTATACTCTTAACATCTATATGATCTCATCGTTTAGGTCTTCAACCCAAAAGCATACGTCATCGAGTAAAACAATTCTTTAGACATCTATCATGTTACACTATCATCTCAGAAACAATTAAAACATATAGATCAGAAATTGCCTTTATTATTATTCAAATCATTTAAAAAGTATCCCATTACAATCATCACATGACTTGCTCTATGGGCATACATACCAACAGACTCCCACTTGCGCTTAGAGCCAGTCACCTAGGAGCCTCAATCCTTGTGACCTAGCATGACAATCATCCTTGTGCTGAGAAAGGGCCTTAGTCAGTGGATCAACTATGTTGTCTTTAGTTGGTACTTTGCAAATCTTCCCATCTCCTTGTTGTACAATCTCTCGTATGAGATGGAAGTGCCGTAGTATGTTCTTGGACCGCTAATGTGATCTGGGCTCCTTACCTTGAGAAATATCTCCATTATTGTCACAATAAAGCTCAATTGCATCACAACTACTAGGAACTACACCAAGTTCAGTGGTGAACTTCCTGATCCACACAGCTTCCTTTGCTGCATGTGAAGCAGCAATATACTCGGCCTCTGTAGTAGAATTGGCAACTATTTCTTACTTGGAACTCTTCCAGCTGACAACTCCATTATTTAGGCAAAATACAAAACCTGATTGCGATCTATAATCAACTTTGTCGGTTTGGAAGCTTGCATCGGTGTAACCTCTTACAACTAGTTCTTCCTCACTGTCGTATATAAGGAACTGATCCTTAGTCCTTTGCAAGTACTTGAGAATGTTCTTTAGTGAGCATCTCTGGGATATGACTGGTACTGCTCATCATGTTGAGAGCATACGAGACATCTGGGTGTGTGCACAACATAGCGTACATGATGGATCGATGGATGATACATATGGTATCCCATTCATACCCTCCCTCTCTTCACAAGATTGGGGACATTGAGCTCTAGAGATGGTGAATCCATGTAGCATGAGGATATTGCCTCTCTTCGAGTTCTCCATGCTGAACTACTTAAGCACTTTGTCAATGTACGGGCTTTGACTTAGTCCGAGAAGCCTTTTAGATCTATCTCTATAGATCTTAATTCCTAGAATGTAGGATGCTTCTCCTAAGTACTTCATTGAGAAATTATTCCCTAGCCAAGTCTTTACCTTCTATAAGGCTGAGACATCATTCCCCATCAATAGTATGTCATCCATATACAATATGAGGAATGTGATCATGCTCCCACTAACCTTCTTGTACACACAAGGTTCATCTTCATTTTGAATAAATCCAAACACTTTGACTTCCTCATCAAATCGAAGATTCCAACTCTGAGATGCTTGCTTCAATCCATAGATTGACCTTTGCAGTTTACAAACTTTATTGGCATTCTTTGGATCTACTAAACCTTCAGGTTGTGTCATGTACACATCCTCATTTATATTCCCATTAAGGAATGTGGTTTTAACATCCATTTTCCAAATCTCATAGTCATAGTAAGCCGCAATAGAAAGCATGATCCTGATGGACTTAATCATGGCAACTGGAGAAAAAGTTTTGTCATAGTCAACACCTTGAACTTGTCGAAAACCCTTTGCAACCAATCTAACTTTATAAGTATGCACATTGCCATCCATGTCGGTCTTCTTCTTGAAGACCCACTTGCACCCTATGGGTTTTACCCCTTCAAGTGGTTCCACAAAAGTCCATACTTTGTTGGAGTACATGGATTCCATCTCGGATTTCATGGCCTCAAGCCATTTCTCAGAATTTGGTCCCTCCTTAGCCTCTAGATAGTTAGTTGGATCATCATATATGATCAACTCATAGCCTTCTTGAGTCACAAGATATCCAAACCTCTCAGGTTCAAGGCGTGTCCTACTAGATCTACGAGGTCCTTGTGTTACTTGAGGAGATTGAGATTCCACAACACCTTGTGAATCTCTATGTTCCTCTTGTACATCTACCAGTTCAATGTTTTCTTGTTGGGATTGAACCTCTTCAAGCTCTATTTTCCTCCCACTGTTTCCTCTGGAAAGAAATTCCTTTTCTAGGAATACAGCTGTCCTAGCAACAAACACTTTCTTGTCAGTAGGGTGGTATAAATAGTATCCCCTCATTTCCTTGGGGTATCCAACAAAATAACATTTATCGCACTTGGGTCCAAGCTTATCAGGAAACATTTTCCTGACGTAAGCCTCACAACCCCAAATCTTAATAAAAGACAAATCGGGACGCTTCCCGTGCCATATCTCATATGGTGTCTTTTGAACCGATTTAGATGGTACTCAGTTAAGTGTAAACACGGCGGTTTCAAGAGCATAACCCCAGAAGGAAATCAGAAGATCAGCAAAACTCATCATTGATCGCACCATATGCAGTAATATGTGATTCCTTCTTTCAAACATTCCATTATGCTATGGTGTTCCCGGCGGAGTCCATTGTGATACGATACCACGGGCTCACAGAAGGTCCTCAAACTCCTGGCTTAAGTATTCTCCTCCTTGATCGGATCAAAGTGCTTTAATACTTTTACCAAGTTGGTTATGTACTTCATTCATGAAATCCTTGAACCTTTCAAGGGTTTCTGACTTATGTTTCATCCGGTACACATAGCCATACCTACTGAAGTCATCAGTGAAGGTAATGATGTATTGATACCCACCTCTGGCATTAGTTCTAAAAGGCCCGCATACATCAATATGTATGCGTCCTAATAGATCACTAGCTCTCTCACCTTTACCTGAAAAGGGAGTCTTGGCCATCTTGCCCAACAAACAAGATTCACATGTCTCTATTGATTCATAATTAAAAGAGTCTAGATAACCTTCTTTATGGAGTCTAGAGATGCGCTTCTTATTTATGTGCCCTAGACGACTATGCCAAAGATATGTTTTGTTTGAGCTGTTGAGTTTTTACCTTTTGGTGTTTACATTGTATACACTTGTCTCTAGATCTATCAAGTATCGACCATAAGACATTGGGGCACTGCCATAAAGGTTCAATCTTTTGAAATAGAACACTTTCCATTCTTAATAAGAAATTCAAAACCATCCTTGTCCAAACAAGAGACAGAGATGATATTCCTATTTATGGTAGGTACATAATAGCAGTTCTTCAACTCTATTATTAGCCCACTAGGTAGAGTTAACTCATAGGTTCCTACGGTACTGGCGGCAACTCTTGCCCCATTGGAAACACGTAGTTCAACCTCACCTTTCCCCAAAGGCCTACTTCTCTTAAGATCCTTCACATTTGAACAAATGTGAGATCCACATCTGGTATCAAGTACCCATGAAAATGAAGTAGTAAAGTTAATCTCTATCACATATACACCAGAAGTAGAGATCTCTATCTCTCACTTCTTCTTCCATCGTTCCTTCCATCCTCTCCATGTTTTGAGCGTAGAAGATTCTGACATTGGTTTGGTGAGAGAACCCTTCTCTCCCTCACCTTTGTCCTTAGACTTTGTTCCATTGATCTCCATCAATGAACTATCCTTCTTCTTAAGCACACATAGAGTGGATTCAAAGGCAACCCGTATTTTTGGATTGTGCAGAACACTTCTCACAATCCCCAACCAGTTATGGAATTTATTCTCAATTAATTTTCCCATTTTAAAAGATGATTCTTTTGCCATTCTATAAGAGAAAATTGCATTTGTCAAAACTCCTTTTGATTTGATTTGATTTGAATAAAATTTTACAGTAGTTAATTAGGCCTTTAATAAATTACTGCTCCTACTATTTTCATTCATATTGACATCCCTCACCATCAATTTGGAAGATTGCAGCGTACAATCTTCTAGTGGGTCAAGATCCTGAAATCCTCTGAGTCATGGACCAGCTATGGCTGCCACCCACAACTCAGATCTTCCAGGTAGGCAACTTTTTCCAATTGCATCATATGAAACTCTTGAAAGATGTCATATGCAACTCCTTGCCATGATCACCTCCGTGCCTTAAGGTGCTAGATCCTATCTAGGTCACCTTGTTAAGTCCGACCCAAAGCCAACACGATGAATATGCACCCTGCTAGGGAAGACCCACATATCCATCCTTCACACTTCCACGAGATAGACGGTGCACCATGCTAGGGTGTGCCCACACTTGGCCGATCAATCTTTCCACGTGTGTCGCATTTAGAAGGCATCTAAAACTTTAATATTTAATGAGGGATTTGGTTTTTATAGGTACATATACATATCCAATCACCACAATATAGTAAGTATCTTATACATGCTATATCCCACAGAAAACATGCAAAATGATAAAAGCAATGATTATGGCCATCCTAATGTGATTCCTCGAGCCAAGAGGAATCGCGGCCATCTAGGTCCACATCACATGCAACATGTATAAGATGAACTCTGTGCTTTTCATTTTTGGGTTTGATCAACTCATCTCCATGATTGATCTGCTCTCCATCAAGCCAGTTGGTTGGGTGCCACCAGCCGATCGAATGGCGCCTCCAGCCGATCGATTCACTGGTCGTCGTACATCTCCTCAGGCCACCACCCGCTCGTCTCACTCCTCAAACTGGTCATCAAAAAGTCTGCCATTTTTGACATAATAGGAAATAAAAATCTATCCTATTTTACATTTGAAAAAGGAAACCCCGAGTTACATTCGGAGGGATCAAAGGTAGGAAAGAAATCTCGAGTTCTCTCGAGTTACATCAGGAATATGAGATAGGGAATCGGTGCGCAGACCGAGATGTAAGCAACCACATTCAACCAAGCACACATACATAGGGTTTTTTGGCCATAACCACACTATACATTTACCACAAAACTCATTTAAGGGCGACACACATTGATTGCATTTATATTACATATCATATATGTATATTGGTATTTGTGGATTTAGGATTGGACATGCATAAAGCCAACTTTATTCGCATCGTATGCAATAAATAGAGGTGAAAAACCAAAATCGATCACATCAATAATCCTAAAGTATAGAGCAGTTGACATGGCTCTGATACCACTGTTGGGTTTTAGTGGAGACAGAGAAGGCAGTGAAAACAAAAAATTTTCTTCTCCCAAACTCATAATAAACGAATCACGTCAACATCTATACAATAGAGATTGTGGTTTGTAGAGGCATACCTTGTCCCGAGGCTTGCTCAACAACGTTACCTCACGGCTTGTGCGGTCTTCACCTCTAGACTTGAATGGTGTCTGTGCAGCTCCTGGTCTCACCGGGACTATCGGGATTGATAGCTATCTTCTGAGCAGTAGAAGTCTCCTGCCTTTGTAGTCATCCACACAGACTGCCTGGAACTCCAATCTCCTTGTCCCACAAGGAATCAGAAGGAGTCGCACCCTCCTGTCGGCGTACTAATCACCGAAACAATCTCCTGCCACCAGTCGCTTTTCTACAGTTGTCTTTCCCTTGATGTGCCTTCCTTATCAGGTAGCACTTGCTTGGGATCTCTCGGTTACCAAAACCAGAGAAAACGACAACTTTGTAGAGCAACTGGTGTTCTGATTTGTACTTTGAGAAGCCCCCAATACCCCTATATATAGGAGGGCCATGGGACAGGGTTCTCTACCCCGGGCAATGCGGGATTAATGTAGGAGTAGAAGGGTTTGAAATTTTCCACAAAACAACCAACTACACCAGCGGAACCCATCATTTCAACCCTGAAATGGTCGTTTGGTGACCTCAACTGATCGGTTCACACCTAAACCGATCGTTTGGGACACCTGAGCCGGTCGGTTCACTTCTGAGCCAATCGGTTCATGGTCCTGGTCCAACTCAAATTTACTTTCATATTTATTTCCAATTAATCAAATATTAATCCTTATCAAAATCGAATTTGTACAAGTGAAACAAATTGTATTTACAAAATAGTCTTCTGATTTCCAAACGATCTTAGTTGGTCACATGAATCGACTGGTTCAACAATTGAGCCGATCGTTTCAGGACACATGAGCCGATCGACTCACAACTTAAGTCGATCGGTTCACCAACCTGAGCCGATTGATTCATCATATGAGCCGATCGGTTGGGAGTGCAGACTGTGCAAAATCAGTCAATTGCAGTTTCAATCAATCTGATACTCTAATCAATTGGTCCAACACCTTGAACACTATGATTTTGAGCTATCAATCAACTAAGTGTTTAATTGAACTACTAAACTCCTTTAGTAATCAATCTAAACATGATTTGTGGATAAAATTCTCTTCTAGGTTAAATCCTATGTGTGTGACCCTGCAGGTCCATTTCACATTGGCAGTGAAAGTCCATAACACTTAATGACTTCACAAGCAAAGAGAGGTGCCTAGTCACACATTAGTGCTACCCAAGTGAAATAGAAAGTGGGAGAACAACTTTCAATCCTACAATCCATGAATGGTGTTACAGTTAATGTATAATTCCTTTATCACTAATGTCCTGAATGAACTCAAGGCATGGTACAGTCATCCTTTCAACGTGTATCCATTTCCTTGATCTCTGAGCACACTGGGTGAGATGTGTGTGACATCAATATCACATATTGATTCACACATGCATGCGCATGCCTTTCTCAATCCTACTCATCCAGTGGCCATGGACATCAAACTCCCTTAGGAGTGACAAATCCCATATCTATCACTCACCCCTCAAAAGCCCCATGTGTCAAAGTCACCCAATCATCACCTTTATAACAACCCATGTTTTAGGACTGCATTTGATGATGTCAAAGTGTACCCAACGACATGTGTTGAGTGTAGTGATTTTAGGTCGAAGAATCACATTCACCACCATCATTGTGAGAGCTGACTGTGACTACCAAATCATGGTTCCATGTGTCACTCTCACGGTGGGTCTGTCCGGTACACTTGTTCTCTAACAAGTACCTATGTGCTTGGTTTGATATCACTATATCATGACTAATGAGATTCTGTCATCAACCAACACACAATCTAGTCTTTAGTGTTATTGATGTCTATGGTTATTTCCACAATAACAATCAACTAGGGACTGAACAAGAAAGTATACTCTTAACATCCGTATGATCTCATCATTTAGGTCCTCAACCCAAAAGCATACGTCATCGAGTAAAACAATTCTTTAGACATCTATCATGTTACACTATCATCTCATAAATAGTTAAAACATATAGATCAAAAATTGCCTTTATTATTATTCAAATCATTTACAAAGTATCCCATTACAATCATCACATGACTTGCTCTATGGGCATACATACCAACAATAGTTTGATAACACTATTTGTGTAGGGTTAGCTTAGGTTTATTTCTTGTGTCTCTTTCTTTATTGTTCACATAGTGCAACTTAAACCACCAAGTCAAACCCTAAAAACCTTACACTCTGCAATAAGAACCTAGTAAATTAATCTCATCTCTATTTCCCCCTCTCTCCCTTGGGTTTGACCACAACTTTCCATCCTCTATACTACTCCCAAGCTTGTGTGCTTGTAGATTTATTTAAGAGTGTGTCCAAACAAGGTTTATAAATGTTCAAAAGACCCTATTGTGAGGCTAAGGTGCATCCAGGTTACATCACATGTTTACTTACTAATTAGGATACTCCTCATTGACTGCAACAATGACTACTTGTAACGATTATTAATCCTAAAAAGAAACATTAATCTTGAAAAACATATCCCTTAGTTTTTGAATCAAAAGTGTGAAACAATGGTTTCATGTTATACTACTTATTTTTCTAAGTCTACAAGTATCTTGTTGGGTAATTATGAGCTAAGGCTACTTTTACCAATTTATAAAGATTAAGTTTTTTTAAATTTTAAAGCATATTTACCTTATTAGAAATATGGTCATATCAAATATTCATAATGTGGATCTAGAAGAGGCAATTTCATTCTTAAGGAACACATCTAATTACCAATGTTGGCATCACACATGGATCATAAGCTTCTAATATGACACAATTTGGTTCGGCTACTTTCATGTAGAAGCATCACCTAGTCCATCTCCTAATATTCTGCTTTAATTTCAAAGTAGAATTATAAGGTTAAGCTCAAACATAAGATCAAGGTAGATCAAGTATTCCTCTTAGGTAGGAGACGAAGGCAAAATCTTATCCTCGATTATAGATCTATGAACCTCCAACTACCTTTGGTGAATTATCTAGAGTCTAAAGTTAGAGGAGCTCATCCACATCCTTGTTACTACTAGATCCATGAAGGAGTAGAACAATGATACTTTGTATTTTCTTATGAATGGAGTATTTTAGAATGACTTTAAACCTCCAAAGATTTTATCAACCATCAATTACTCCATGTTTGTCTCCATACAAGATAAATTTATGTTGGTATGTATGCCCAGAGAGCCAATCATATGATGATTGGGATATGGCATTAGATACCTGATTTGATAATAATAAAGGCAAGATTCCAATTTATTTTGTATATTTAGTTATTAGATAATGAATTACATAATAAATGTCTAGAGAATTATATTACTCAATGATGTATGTCTTCAAGTACGTGACTTGGAAGAATTAGATCATATGGATGTTAAGAGTATATTCATTCTCATTATGTCCCTGATAGGTTGTTATTGTAGAAGGTAGATAGAAAAAAATAATACATCAGATTAGAGTGTGAGTTGGTGGATGATGAAATCTCATTAGTCATGATATAGAAATATCAAACCAAGCACACAGATACATGTCATGGAACAATGTATCGGGAAGACCCACCATGAGACTGACACATGGAAGCCATCTTCATGGAAGTCATAGTCAGCTCTCACAGTGATGGTGGTGGTTGTGGTTCTTAGACCTAAAATCACTGCACTCATCACATGTCATTGGGTACAATTTGACATCATCAAATGTAGTCCTGACACATGGGTTGTTATAACGGTGATGATTGGGTGACTTTGATACATGGGGATTGATTGTGAGTGATAGATATGGGATTTGTCCCTCCTATATGGAGTATGATATCCTAGGCCTCTTGATTAGAGAGACTGAGAAAAGTATGGCCATACACATGTGAGTCAATATGCTGAGCTCACATATATCTCATGCATTATGCTCTGGTTCAAGAAACAAGATTGAATAATGATGACGATGACTATTGCACACCTCCAGTTCAATCTAGATATCAGTGACAAAGGAACTATACAAACATTGTAACACCATACACATATTATAGGTTGAAGTTGTTCCCCAACTTTCCATTCACTTGGGTAGCAATGATGTGTAACTGGCACCACTCATTGCATGTGATGTTATAAGTTGGTTATGGACATTCACTGCCAACGTGACATGGGACCTATAGGGTCACACACATAGGAACTCATCTAGAAGAGGAGTTTGATCTTGAATGATAATTGAATTTATTACTAAAGTATTTAGGTATTTCAATTAATTCAAGGGATCAGCTGACTAGATTGGCAAACAATCGGTTCAAGTATTAAGACTATTGTTTGCAGTGTCAGGCTGATTGTACTGTACATTGGTTGGAATCCTGCCTACCTGGGCTTCAAAATGACCGTATGGCTTGGAACGAGAAGACCGTCTCACTTGCACCAAATGAACATTTGCTTTGGTGTGAGGCGCCCATCTCACTTGCACCAAATGCCCATTTCAGGGTACGTCACGTTGAGTACTAATTGGAATTGAATTTCCAACATATGCACAAAATTGGAAGGTACAAAATGACTGTCTTGTGCATGAGACGACCATTTCGTCACACACAAGTTGTGAAACTTCCAAAAAGTTGCAAAAATTCAAGATATGCTTGTCCTTTCCACTCCCACTTTAGTGCCACAATTCCTGGGGACTGGGAACCCTGAACGTAACCCCTCCTATATTTAGAGGGTTACTGGGGGCTTCCCAGAAGACAACTACTACACAGACAATTGAGAATAAGTTGCTCTGGCATTTGTTGTCCTCTGTAGTTGTGGTAACCATGAGAGCCCAGGAAAGTCCTACCCGACAAGGGAGGGATAGACATAAGAGAGAAACAACTGAGGATCATTGTTGTGGGAGATAATGTTGGCGACTAGTTCAACAATGGGAGGGAAAACTCCTTCCTATCCATTCCTGCAGGATGACATGAGTTCTAGTTGGTATGTGTGGACTACTCTAGAGGTAGGAGTCTATTGGCTGCTGCTAGGAGGGCAACATCAACTCACAGTCTGTGGGGAGATATGAGGAGCCACTGCAGTAGTTGTTTGAGTCAGATGTCTATGGAGGAGCAGTAATGTAAGGAGTGGGATCCCAGAGGGAAATCATTCCCTACCAGAAACAAAAAGGCCACATCCCTTCAACCAAACACCACATAAATGTTTTCACTAAAGGGATGGAGACCAATTATTTCAACATGTATGTATCATTACACAATGAGTAGCAGTGGAAAAGATCATTATCTAACAATTTACAAAGCTTGATAACATGATACAACACTTCACCACACATGGGTGTCCAAAACTAAAACTAAACATATAATCCAAATATCAAGCTGTGGGTCATCTAACCACCTCTTCAAGTCTCCCAAAGCTCAACTACAAGGTTGATGTTGAAGTTCACCTCTCCTTGATTTAACATGGGGTTGGAAGCATACCCCACAAAAGAGAAGAAAAGAAAAGAAAACATCAACAAAAAGCTGGTATGTGTATATTAAGGAAAACTTTGAGCAATATAAGAAAAAAGGACGTCAAATATTCAAGCTTCCCATGCAAGAGGTAAGGACTACCCACAAGGGCATAAAAAAAATAAGAATCATCTTCACGTGATAAAAGAAGATACTTGCCATAAACAAAACAATAAAGATTGTGCAATACTGGCACATAAAGAAAGTAGGGCACAAACCCCACAATCAACATCAATAACTGGCATGCATGTGAGATTAGCATAGCTCTAGAACAATATAAACACAAAGACGGCCAAGTATAAACTTAAAACCTGATAGAGAAAGGAATACTACCAATATCCCAATATATATAAAGTTGAGTATGGATTACTGCCACACTCGAGTATAGAGAAGTGGTTTACTTCCACCCTCCTTAATAAACAATAGGAGATTATTGCACCAAAATCAAAGTAATTTACACTACTCTAGTGCTACTGAATCACATAACATGTAAAATGTAGAGGCAAGTAGAAAAGTATAGTCGGAATTATACAATTATTTCCATCACACAATGGACAACACAAACATATAAACATCCACTTCAAAGTGGGTACATATCAATATAAGAGGCCAACTTGCACCAAGAAACAAGATAAGATATCAATAAAATATCCAAGTCCATAACAAGCAAGATAGTTCACACGAACCAACATATCAAGAAAACAGACATATGTGTAGGCCACAGATAAAAGAATAATAAGATATGTGAATTGCTCAACATTGAGGAATAGGGGATACAACATACCTCAATATCAGAGTCCTAAGGTCCAAAGCACTTCTAGATCCAAATCTAAGTCCCCAAAGAGCCTATTAAACACATATACAGATTTTATGTCAATTTCATACGCATTAACCAAACACTAAAAACCACCTTTTAATTAATGTGTGAATTAGGTTATCAAATCTATGTCATATTTTATTTTATTTTATTAGGAGTCCAAAATATATTTCATTATATTTTTATGACTTATAAATATTTAGTTATGAATTATACAAGTTATTATCTTATTAATTACATCCATTAAAATAACCTCTTTAAAATATAAGATTCAGGCAAAAAAACCAATACTAATAGAAAGCTTACATTTTTCTGAATCCAACGAGTATTTATTTGTAATTTTTGGCCCAACAGATAATTAGTTATGAAATTTAGAATTTCAACCAATCAGATAATTATTTAATGCCACATAGGTGAGAAAATTCACAAAAGCAGGCCGGCCCCACATGACTTGGCCCAAAGCAATAGTCAAGAATGCAAAATGACTTAAATACCCCTAGGTAGAAAAACAAATAAGAAAGGAAAGAAAGGGCTAGAAATGGGAAAACGCAATGGGGTATCTTCCCCCTCCCAGGCACCCACCATGGCTGCCCAAAGCAGCACGAGCCAACCAATGACATTTTGGACAAAACTGACCGGTGTAATGATTTGCGAAAACAAGTACATGAAAATGAAGAAAGGGTCTTCACGGACCTCGAGAGCAAATCAATTGGATCTGAGATGGTGTGGAGAGGGAGCAACAACCACTGCAAGGTCAACCCGAAGAAGAGAACACCGACAAGTAAACACACACGTTCTTGAGCAATTGATTGATGGAAATCGTTGCACGGGTGATAAAATAGCCTGGAGTACCCATATTCATAGTGGATGGTGAGTGGAAGTCCAAGTTGGCTTGGGACCAACCTTGCTTGCGGTGCAAGGTTTGGGGTTTCACAAACTGAGAAGAAAAAGGTAAGGAAAATAGGGATCAAAAGATGTAGGATCAAACCAGAAATCCAAAGGCGAAGAAATCTCAAAGAAAGACCAATTGTAGAGAGAGAAACCGTCGACCGAATATAATATAGCTTGCATGTTACTGTAGAAATCCAACTCGAGGTTGAAGACAAGCTGAGATCCGTCCGATCGGGAATCAACAGCCAGATCACGCGTGACATTATGTAAATCGGAAATTATAGTCAGATAATGAAATCGATTAAAGTGATACATTTATTATCTTCCTTTTTCTCTCTCCTCTTTTGAGGGTGCAAACAAACTCCAAATTAGGTAAAATTTTGCACAAAGACTAATTAAAGCATGTAGATTCCAAATATAAAATTAGATTTTCTTTTTGAGAACTTTTAATGTGTCAAAAAATCAAATCATATCTTCTCTTTCCTCCTACATTAATGGCAGTAGGATTATCCAAATTTTATGAAACTTGACCCATAAGTCATATTTAATGTGTTAGATACGAATTGCTCATCAATTTTATATATTGGACTTGTTTATATATTTATTTAATATTTTGAAGGTTCTACACACTTTCTCTCTCCTGATTTCACCTTTTAAGTCAACTTTCTCCAGATTGGATGAAAATTCACCCAAAGGCTTTATTTATTATGTAGATTATGAATCTAAGATTATTTTCCTCCTTTGGATTCATTTATTATTTTATTTGATATTTTTAGGGAAAACTCAGATCTTCTTTTCCAATTTGAATTAAATGAATTTTTTGTTTGTGTATAATGTGAAACTTGACTCCCAATGTAATCGGGACCCAAGGAACACGAATTTAGACTTAGATTTTATTTTTGGAACTTATTTTTATGAGATATGTCATATGGCCCATTAATTCATTATTTATCCAATTAAGTTCTTTAATTTCTTACTATCATCCAAATGAGTCATCATTAAGCACAAATTATTATGTATTCCCTTATATACTTGAGGTGTCATATTTTATGTTCCATTATTGGCTTAATTACATGTATTAGCTTATCCTTGTTTGGCTAAGTAAAAAGGATAAATGTACTAGGGTAGGGTTCTAATTTTGGTATGTTACAAGTGAGATGATTCTGAGTGTGAGTAGGAGCTACACAAAAACTGTCCAAGATAGAGTGTACATCTATATCGACGAGGATTGTCACTGGACTTGCTCGAGGACCAGGTATATCCTCGTGAAACCATCCTTCCCATTGCATAGTTATTGACACAATCTGCTGGTTAATGGGAAATATGTTAGTAAAGTTTTTTGTTTCTGCTGTAAATCGAACGTCATATTTCCCTACATTTGTATCAGAGCAAGGCCAATTAATTATGTTTTGGGATAACCAATATGATTGAATTTTTGGTTTTACCATATTTTTTTATTGCATGCGATGGGAATATTTAAACTGGTTGATGTGCACATCTATCTAATCACCGCATAAAGAACCCAAAAGAATATATTGTTGGTATGTATGCCCTGAGAGCCAATCATATGATGATTGTATTGGCATACATTATGATTGATTTGATAAATATCAAAGACAAGCTTCCAATTTATTATAGTTCAATCAATTATGAGATAAATGATGGAGCAGAATGAATGTCTAAACAATGACAAAACTCAATAACGTATGTCTTCGGGTTAAGGACTTGAACAATGAGATCATATAGATGCTAAGAGTATGTATAATGTTGTTAGGTCCCTAGTCAGATGTCATTGTGGAAGGTTGATATACAACAATGACACATCAAGACTAGAGTGTGTGTTAGATGATGATAGTGTCTCAATAGTCATGATATATGATATCAAACCAAGCACACAGATACATGTTGGAGAGCAGTGTATCAGATAGACCCACCATGAGAGTAACACATGGAACCATGACATGGTAGTCAAAATCATCTCTCATAGTGATGGTGGTGATTGTGATTCTTAGACCTGAAATCACTGCATTTTTCGAATGTGATTGGGTGCACTTTGACATCATCAAATGTAGTCCTAAAACATGGGTTGTTATAAAGGTGATGATTGGGTGGCTTTAACACATGAGATAGATTATGAATGATAGAAATGGGATTTGTCCCTCCTAAGGGAGAATGATGTCCAGGTCACTTGATAAGAAAGACTGAGAATAGCATGCACATGCACATGTGAATCAATATATGATATTAAGTTCACACATATCTAAGACAATCTACTCCAGTTCAAGAAACATGAATGAACATTGAAAGGATGACAACTCCATCCTTTGAATTCATTCAGGATATCTGAGATAAAGGAATTATACATTCACTAGAACACCAATCACAGACTGTAGGTTGAAGGTTATTCTCCAACTTTCCATTCACTTGGATAGCACTAACGTGCGACTGGGCACCTATCTTTGCTTGTGATGTCATAAACTAGTTATGGACATTCAATGCCAACGTGATATGGGACCTATAGGATCACACACATAGGATTTACCTAGAAGAGGAGTTTATCCATGAATGATGTTTGGATTGATTACTAAAGTATTTAGATACTCAATCAAACATTCAATCAATATACTTGACTCAAAATCATCAAGTTTAAGTGTTGAACCAACTAATTAGAGTGTCAGATTGATTGAGAATTGAATTGGCTGAGTTTTGCACAATCTAGACCACCAACCAACCAGTTCACTGGGTGAACTGATCGGCTCATGGTCAGTGGGATGACCGGTTCACTCTAGTCAACCGATCGGTTCACTTGGAGAAAATGAGCATGTGTTGGGTTTTCTGGTTCATGAGAGAAGTTTTCGATTTCACTTGTTCAATTTGACAGGGACAAGAATTAATCTTTGCATTAATTAGAGAGGAATTAGGAAAGTCAATTGCAAGAAGTTCTGGCTTGTAAACAGCCTGGTTCACTAAGTGAACCAACCAGTTCACTATGCCAATCGACTAGTTCACTTAGTGAACTGACCGATTCTCTTAGTGAACCGACTGGTTTGCCTGCCGCGGTGCAAATTATTCATGGAAAATCCAGACCCTTCTACTCCTGCACAGACTGGGAACCTTGACTCTTCCCTCTACTATAAATAGAGGGGTATATGGGGCTTCTCCAGAGACACAACTTAGAACATCAGTTGCTCTGCAAAGTTGTTGTCCTATCTAGTTTTGGTAACTGAGAGAGCCCAATAAAGTTCTACCCATCTAGGGAGGAACATAGAGGGAAAGACAACTGCACAAAAGCAACTGGTTGTGGGAGAATGTATTGGTGACTAGTACGCCAATAGAAGAGGACAACTCCTTCTAGTCTGTTCTTCAGGATGACTAGAGTTCTTGGTAGTCTGTGTGGACTATAGATAGAGGTGAGAGACTTCCTCTACTCAGGAGAACAATAGTCAACCGCAGTCCGGGTCAAGACCAGGAGCTGCACATACGCCGTTGAAGATAGGTGGTTGAAGACCGCACTTACTGCGAGGTATAGTCACTGAGAAAGCTTCAAGACTAGATATAACTCACTAAAACCATCCTTCCCATTACATAGATGTTGATGCAATCTGCTGGTTATGGGTTTATGTTCAAGTAAAAAATTTTTTTCCGCTGCCTACTCCGACCATGTAAAACCCAACAGTGGTATCTGAGGCACATGAATACTCTATGTTTTGGGATAATCGATACGATCATATTTTGGTTTTTCCATCTTTTATTTATTGCATAACATGAGAATATTTAAATTACTAATATGAATATCTGATTAATACCACATGATCCCAAACTAATATATACATATATGATATGGTATATATGTAATCGATACACGTCACCCTAAAATGGTTTTGATGGTAGATGTGTAGCATGGTTATGGCCTATAAACCCTATGTGCTTATGTGTGGTTGGTTATGGTTGTTTGTATCTGGGTCTGCACACCGAGCCATCTTCTTCTATTCTAAATGTAACTCGAGATAACTCGAGATTCTCTTATACCTTTGCTCCCCTCGAATGTAACTCGAGGTTTCACAAAGATTATGTAAAATAGGATTAGCTTTATTTCTTGTTATTATGAAGACTGAAGATGACCACTTGATGAACCGAGAAAACCGACTGAGGAGAAATTGGTGGAACAATGAGAAGCCCCGACGACCAGACGAGCTGACCATCTGGAGGAGCTAGACAATCGGCTGGAGGAGCCATATGACCGGTTGGAGGAGACCAACTGACCAACCAAGAGGTGAGTCGATCGATTCAAAGGTTGAACCAGTCAACCTGAATTGGGAAGCATGTATCATCATCAATAATAGGTTGCATATGATGTAGACCTTAGATGACCATATTTCCTTGTGGCTCTAAGGAACTATAACAGGATGGCCATAATCATCACTTTATCATTATTGCATGTTTTTGTTTATGGGATATAGCATGTATATGATACACACTATATATGTGGTGATTGGATACATATGTGCATATATAAGCATATTAAAACCCCTCAACAAACATATTAAGTTGAAGATGCATTCCAAAAGCAACACATATGAAAAGCTTGATCGACTATGTGTGGGCATGCTTTCGCGTGGTGCACTATCTATCTCATGGAAGTGTGATGGTAAATATTTGGGTCTGCATTTGCAGGGTGCATATTAATTGTGTTGGATTTTGGGTTGGACTTAACAATGTGACCTTGATCGGATCAAGTGCCTTGAGGCATAAAGATGAACATGGCAAGGAGTTGTGCATGACATCTATCAAGAGTTGCATATGATGCAATTGGAAAAGTTTGCCTACCTAAAAGATTCTAGTTTTGGGTGACAGCCCTTGCTGGTCCATGACTTGGATGAAATCAAGATCTTTCTCACTAGAAGGTTGTACACTACTATCTTCTGAATTGATAATGAGGGTTATCAATTTGAGATAAAATAGTGAGAAGTGAACATTAATTAAAGACCTAATTAAGCATTGTCAATTTTCAATTCAAATCAAATCAAAAGAGTTTGGACAAAAATTGCAAATTTCCTTTTTGTAGAATAAATGGCTACCAACAATAATCACTTTTTGTTGTGATTAGTCCTTGAGAAGGACAAGCTAAATGAGAACAACTTCCATGAATGGTTTAGGACATTGAGAATTATTCTCACTCAAGAGTGAAAGCTCTATGTCCTAGATACACCACAGCTAGAAGAACCCACTCCCACTGCACCAAAGGCTGAAAGGGATGCTTACAAGAAGCATATTGAGGATGTCATTGATGTGAAGTGTTTCATGTTGTGCTCAATGAACTATGAGTTGCAAAGACAACATGAGAACATGGACGTAATTGAGATGATTCAACATCTCAGGAACATGTATCAAGATCAGGCATGACAAGAGAGATATGATGTCTCCAAGGCACTGATCAAGTGTATCATGATAGAAGGAGATCTAGTAGGCCCTCACACATTCAAGATGATTGGGTATGTGGAGAACCAAACTCGACTAGGATTCCCTCTGAGACTAGAGTTGGCTATTGATGTGATACTATAATCGTTGTCAGAATCCTACAGTCAGTTTGTGATGAACTACAACATGAACAACTTTGACAGGTCACTGACAGAGTTGTTGGGCATGTTGAGGACAATCGAGGAAAAGATGAAGAAAGACAAACCCAAATCTATGATGATGATCAGTAGAAAGAAGGGAAAGTCTAAAGTCAAGGGCAAGGCAAAGCAAAGAAAGGTTCCAATGCTAGCCAAAAGCCCAAGTCATCTTCAACACTCAATGCCAAGGGAGGGGTGAACAAGGGAGGCAAATGTCTCCATTGTCATGAGCCAGGACATTGGAAGAGAAATTTCCCTCTCTAGATAGATGAACTAAAGAAGAACGAGGGGATGGAAACCTCCACCTCTGGTATTACGAAATAAACTTAAAGTACTACTTTATCTTAGGTATATGATACCAAGATATAGATCTAACATATATGATGTGCATGATCTAAAAGAAGTGATGGCGTTTATGAAAGGGTCAAGAAGGAACACTCATCAAGAATGGAGCAAGTGTTTCTGTCATAGATAGAAGTACCTTTTATTTTATTTAAGCCCAAAGGGCATGTAATAGAGTTATGAACTACTATTTCATTTTTCCAATAGAAACATTTTTTTAAATTTCTACATCTTGTAATGAAAAGGATGTCTATCAATAAAGTTCATGTTTTAATTTCAAAGATATGATCTTTTATGACAATGCCTTATTTATCTTGTGGTACTTGGTATGCATGAGATAAAATAATAATACCTAAAAGTTATTGATGACTCAAACAATACATTAGCATTATCATCTAAACAAATGAATGAGAAATTCATCTCTAGGTTCCATGTTGAAGGATAAGCTAGACTCTCTTGGTTAATGAAACATTAAGAGATATGAATGTCTTGGGCATGATGACAAGTCAATCTTCACTAGATGTAGTGGGAGAATTACTATTCTATTAGGTGTAATTCATATTGATGTATATACATACCTATTGGAATAAATGCTAATACTTCAAATATGGTATTTAATGAAATACAAATACGAATATCGTTAAGTGTTCAAGAATATCATACATGAAGAAAAAACTTGGTAAAAGTATTAATTCATTGATATGATCAACATATGAGATACTTAAACCAAATGTTTATGGACCTTGTGAGTAACTATGATAGTGTATCATACAGAACTCATGATTAATGCATAATAATGTCTAAATCAAAGAAGGAACCATACTCTAAATAGTAAAAGCATGATCATCAAACAAATAACTAATCTTCTAGAATTCTTCTAAAGAACATGCTTTACACTAAATAAATGTACCATTCAAAAGGTATAAAAGACACCATATGAGATATGTTATTGGAAATGTTCCAATATGTCTTTTAGTGATTGAATACTCACATAAGAAAACTAGTTTCTTAGAAAGAGCTTCATTCACAAATCACATAATGTTAGTTGAATACTAATCTCAATCCAATAACAAAGTGTTTGTTATAAGGTTATCTGAATTCCAAAATAATTAGTGGGAGAGAAGTAGAACTTGAAATGTTCAACATCAACATAATAACATTGAAATATGATAAGGTACAAAAGGAGATTAAGAATCATAAGTGTTGTGGAATCTCAAATTCCTTATGTAACAGATACACCTAATATATCTAGTAGAAAACACCTTGAGCTTGATATCCTACTAACCCAAAGGTGATGAATTGGTCATATGATGATGAGACAATAATCTATCTAGATGATGTTGAAGAACCATATTTTGAGTTATGGCTTGAAGCCATAAGATCCAAAATAACTTCCATGTGAACCAAATAAGGTATGATCTTAATGGTAGCACTTATAGGGATAAAAACCACAAATGCAATTGGGTCTTATGAGTTAAGACCGATATGGATGACATTCGAAGAGCTGATTGGTTGAGATGAATTCAAGTGAGTTCAAGGTGTTGAACTTGATGAATTTATTTAACCAATTGCAGCGGCTATAGGCCATAAAGGATCATGCTTGCTATTAGAACTTGAAGAATATGAAATTTGGCATATGAATATTAAAACTGCATTCCTAAAAGGAATACCATGAGGTTGTGTACGTGACACAACCTGAAGGGTTTTATAATTCTGTTAATGCAAATGTAGTCTATAAATTACAAGATATTAATCAATATGATTGATGAAATACAAGCACCTCAGAATTGGAGTCTTTACTTTGATTATATAGTCAAAATGTTTTACTAATATGTAGAAATAAAGAAGGGATCTATGATTACAAAGATTTAGTGGGATTGTATTCATATTCCACATGATGATGAGGAATGAAACATTCTAAGAATAGAAACCGATGTGGAAATACCTTCTTTAAGGGAATAAAGAGAAATGTCCTACATGATAGGAATAGAGACATATATAGATAGTTCTCAAAAGCCTCTTAACTTTATAAAAGAGAAAATACATTGGCAGTCTATGCTGAAGGTTTCAGTAGGAAAAGATTCATTGGGAGAAAACTTGTCCATGTTGCATGGAGTTAGTCTCTCAGATGCCTAGTGTCCTAAATTCTTATGAAGAATAGGAACACATAGATGAAAAACACTAGAGGGGGTGAATATAGTTTTATGATAATTTTAAAATTAATTCAACCAGACAACCACAAAAAGATTGCAGAAGGAGACAAGGCATTTAGAGTGGTTCCACCCTTAGCAAATACTAAGGGATATAGTCCACTAACCAATTGTTTCCAATTGGGATTTTGAAATCAATCGTATTTTATTACCTCGCAAGGATGTAACATAAGATACAAATACCTTCACAACCCTTTGGACAACCTTCACCTTGAAGTCGTCTCACCAACCTTGAAGCAACCTTCACTTGAAGTAACTTCAAGCTCCCCCTTGAAGTAGCCTTCCTTCTTGAAGTATCTTCCCGTTGAGACCTTCTATAAGTAGTCCAAAGTCACGCTGAGCTACCTTCACCACCGAAGAATCTCCTACAACCTCCTTTCCTCAACCTCCAACCTAGGAGTAGCAAAGGAGAAGAAAACACAATAAAGGGAACAAGATTGGAAGAAAAGAACAATGTTACCAATTAAGTACAATGCTTTGATCCTATATCAATCATATTGATCTCCTATCCACTATGGATAAACGTGGTAGTGTGGTGGCTAGGAGATACTAAGCTATAGGACACTAATGTAGAACACAAGGAAAACATATTGCAAGTGTAGCTCAGCTTGTTGTTCACAAGGAATGAATCTCAAGTGTAATTGTATGCAAAAGTGATGCTTTTGGGTGTCCTATAGCTTGTCCTATTTATAGGAGTGGTTTGCTAATGCTTAGGGACGTTCTAGACACCTTCTAGGATGTTCTTAGTGCTCAACTAGCCGTTATGTGTCCACTAATTGTATTGCAACGACTATTTATTTAATGCTGAAAAGTGTAGTCCAGAATGTAGCTCGGTCGAACTCTTTGTCAATCGAGTTGATTTCGGTCAAACTTTTCTTCGACCGAGTGGGAGACTAAGTTTATGGATTTGCAACGTTCAACTCAACTCCCAAGCACCTTTCTCACCAAGTCTAACGGCTATAGAACCTACCAGACACTCAATCTCAGTCGAAGTAAAGTTTGACCGAATCCTTCTCAGTGATATCATTGAGTAGGTTATGCAAAGGTGTTCGTGCATTAGTCTGAGGACATTTTCGGTCGAGAAAATGTTTGACCGATTTTCTCTCAGTCAAGAAATAGTTCGAACGAGATAGTCACTATTTTGGTGGTTCTAGATATGTACTAAGTGTGTGTATCAAAGTGCAATTGTGATACTATCTTGAGAGATGACTTATTTAAGTGTTGTGAGTGGATAGGAAGATCTAAACGCTTGATTTACATGATATCTAAGTACTTGTACATTATAATTTTGTATAAGTTTTTACATTGATTACAATCATGAAAATAAAGCAAATTTGAGCATAAGGATCTTCCAAATCTTTGCTATCCACTACCTTTTATGTTTTTTCCTGACACACTCAAATATCACTTTAAAACCACAAGAATGAAATGTTTGTCATCATCAAAACAAAGGGATTATAATAATGTCCAATTTAGCCAACAATCTCCCCCTTTTTGAAGATGACAAAACATTTCCAAGTTATAAATCAAGGAAATATAAATCATATGAGTTTCATACCTGAAGTTTACCTTTTACAGCCATTCTCTTGTTTGTGAATGCAAGTGTGTCCTAGCCAAGAGATTATGAAACTTATTTTACTTTATGTTATTGATTTTATATTATTTCTCCCCCTTTGTCATTTCAAAAAGATAACCAAGATAAACATTAAGTATGAATTTTATTTCTCCCCCTTAATTTGATAATTTTATGCTCAATTTTAAAGTAAGGGTAATGAACACAATTTAATGCAAATCACTTATTTTTCTGTCAAATTTAGCCACAATTTATTTCTCAATCATTTGCAAAGGATGTTAAGCCTTGAAATGATATGAGATTCTTTTTTAGGTTCATGGCATATGTGTTTTGATTTCTCAATCATTTTCAAGGGAAGTTAAGCCCTAAAATGATATGAGATCCATTTAGGCTCATGATGGATATATGTATTGATTTCTCATCCATTTTACAAGGGATGTTAAGCCCTAAAAATGATATGAGATCCATTTAGGGTCATGATGGATACAAGTATAGATTTCTCATCCATTTTACAAGAGATGTTAAGACTTGAAAATGATATGAAATTTCTTTAAGGCATATTAGGATCAAGAAATATATCTCTAATCAATAATGAGGGATGTTAAGCCCATATTGATATAGAGGGTCCATTTAAGATCAAGACAATTCAATAATCCTATGGTCATGGCTAGTTTTCAAAGTTTTGATTTGATCAATGTTTACAAAGTTTTGTGAGCTCCCCCTTAATCTTATAATCAAGATAATTTAAGAATTCTAAGATCATAATAAGAATTAGAGTTTGAGTTAAACTTTTATGAGACCTTTGTACTAAAGTCTTATTTTCAATATGATGAATGAGTTTCAGATCAATATACTAAGATTGAGTGCAAAGAGATGATTTACAATTAAGCATGTTGTCAAGCTTATTTTAGGTTGACCTTGACTTTGACCTAGGCGCCCCTTGGTCAAACTTGATTTCGACCGAGAGGCAATTTCTGTAGATTTCCAATTTAAGCATTCACAATGATCCATTTGATTGAATATAAAGTCATTACGTATAGAAAAATGTGTACCTTAAAAACATGTTTGATTCTTATAGTATTTAATGACTTGATGCAAATTCATATGACTTGTAACATTTTTTCTCTTAGAAAAAACAATTAGAGAAAACATTAGTATTCTTGTTCTAAGCAAGATATTAAAATCAAATAATCTTGCTTGCCTTTTTCTTCATAGAAGATTTTATATGCAAAACATAAAACTTGAAGTTCATAGTGAAAATATTCATGCATCACAAAGATGATATCCTTTTCCATAAGCTAAGCACAAGATAATCATTAACTAATATCTCAAGATGCATTTGTGCCATAGAGATTTACCTTAATGCAATAATGGCATTTTCAATTTTATAGCATCATTTATATATGCAATGAGCTGAATCACTATAATCATTTTGATTATAATAGCAATCCATTCACTTTCATAAGTTTCAATAAAATTTCTAAGCACATGGTTTATATATAGATATAGACCAAGGATTATTTTAGACAAACCATGTGGAATATGAAACACAGTTAAAGCATATCCATAATTTCTTTGAATAAGTTTTCTCAAATCAACATGCTTTTTAGATTTAAGATAGACAAAGTAGAGAATCAAGGCAATCATGGTTCATCAATTTTGAAATTTAAAGCAAACCATGAAAAGGAACATGCTTAATAAACTTTTTCAACAATATGAATCTTCAATCAATGAAGAAAGCATGTCCAATATCAATTTTCAAATAGTATTTGCAATATGTTTAATAAGAATGTCATATCCATAATCAAAATATACCTTCAGTCATGATGCAAAAGTTCAATATGTCTTGATTGTGATTCATTCTCAATTAAATCAATTTTTCATTATTGCTGAATTGATAGCAAATTGAAAATAGTTTAACAGGTTTTGCAGACCCTTGATCGGTCGAATTCTTTCTCGACCAATTTATTTTCGGTTGAAGTTCTTTTCGACCGAGTGAGTTGTTATTTATCAGTTAAAATAGTGTTAGGCTTGGTCCACAAATCTTCGATCGGACATTTACTCGGTCGAAATCTTTTTTGACCGATTTACTTTCGGTCGAAGTATTTGTCGACCGAGAGTGTCTCTGCACATTTATTCGGCAATTTGTTTGTTTAAGTTATGGGTTAATTTTATTATTTTATTGTTCCTTTATGTTTAGTTGAAATAAGACATAAAGACAGTCAAATTAGAGTCTTTGGTCATATCTCAACTTGATTTTATTCATATTCATCTAGTTTGGGGGTTTTGTTACCCATATCAAATCAACATCCTTTTTCTTGTAAGGACATGAAAAAGAATAGTGTCCAAGATGCAAGCAATAGTGACAATAAATGGAATCAATTTCATTTCTCTTTCTAGGATTTTGAGTTGAGTTGTTCTTGGGTACATACATGATCTTGGTCTTGGGTGCTTGAGTTCTCCTAGGTTTAGGTTGATAAGAGTTTTCTATTGGAACATATCCTAAACCTCTTCTTCCACTATAACCAGAAGAATTCTTTAGGATCTTATCAACAATGCCATTATTTCTCAAGCTACTAACTTCTTTTTGTAACTTAGCAATCTCATCCATTTTCTTTTTGATATCCAACTTTGCTTGATCTAGATCAGATGATAAAGCATCTCTTTCTTTAATAATAGCATCATAATCTAGATGAGTACATAGGATAGGTTGAGTCTGAAAATTATTTAGTTTTGCAAGCAATTCAACCTTTTCTTGAGAAAGAAGACCATAGTTTGTTTCTAAAGTAAGAAACTTCATATTGCAATCATTTAAAGATGATTTCAAAGTAAAGTTTTCAGAAATAATATTGTCATTTTCAAAAGAAAGATTATTTAATTTAGCATACAACTCCTCATTAGTTTTAGTAACTTTTTTTAGTTTCTTTTTACAATCAATATATTTATCATGCAATTCCCCTATACTAGCAACTAACTCTTCTTTAGATAAATCAAATAAGCTTACTTCATCCTCTTCTTCATCGATTGTTGTAATTAAACAACATACCTTGTATTCTTTATGAGTACCAGATTGTTCCCTTTTATCTTTATGGAACATTCTCTTTGCACAATTAAATGTTGTGTGGCCCTTTGCTTCACATTCAAAAGACCATCTATGATCTTGATCCTTTGTTGTTTGCTTGCTCATGTTTGTCATTTCCACGTAGAGGTTGTTGAAGACACCATCTCCATCTCTTCAAGACTTGTAAAGGCTCCTTGAAGATCTGCTCTGATACCAATTGAAAAACACTAGAGGGCGGGGTGAATAGAGTTTTATGATAATTTTAAAATTAATTCAACCAGACAACCACAAAAGGATTGGAGAAGGAGACAAGGCATTTAGAGTGGTTCCACCCTTAGCAAATACTAAGGGAGTCAGTCCACTACCCAATTGTTTCCAATTGAGATTTTGAAAGCAATTGTATTTTATTACCTCGCAAGGATGTTACATAAGATACAACTACCTTCACAACCCTTTGGACAACCTTCATCCTGAAGTCATCTCACCAACCTTGAAGTAGCCTTCACTTGAAGTAACTTCAAGACCCCCCTTGAAGTAGCCTTCCTTCTTGAAGTAGCTTCCCATTGAGACCTTCTAGAAGTAGTCCAAAGTCACGCCGAGCTACCTTCACCGCCGAAGAATCTCCTACAACCTCCTTTCTGCAGCCTCCAACCTAGGAGTAGCAAAGGAGAACAAAACACAATAAAGGGAACAAGATTTGAAGAAAAGAACAATGTTACCAATTAAGTACAACGCTTTGATCCTAAATCAAGCATATTGATCTCCTATCCATGGTGGATGAACATGGTAGTGTGGTGGCTAGGAGATACTAAGCTATAGGACACTAATGTAGAACACAAGGAAAACATATTGCAAGTGTAGCTCAGCTTGTTGCTCACAAGGAATGAATCTCAAGTGTAATTGTATGCACAAGTGATGCTTTTTGGTGTCCTATATCTTGTCCTATTTATAGGAGTGGTTTTCTAATGCTTGGGGACGTTCTAGACACCTTCTAGGGTGTTCTTAGTGCTCAACGAGTCGTTATGTGTCCACTAATTGTATTGCAACAACTATTTGTTTAATGCTGAAAAGTGTAGTCCAGAATGTAGCTTAGTCGAACTCATTGTCATTCGAGTTGATCTCGGTCAAACTTTTCTTCGACCGAGTAGGAGACTGAGGTTAGTGGATTTACAACATTCAACTCAACTCCCAACCACCTTTCTCACCAAGTCTAACGACTATAGAACCTTCCAGACACTCAATCTCGGTCGAAGTAAAGTTCGACCGAATCCTTCTCACTGATAGCATTGAGCAGGTTATGCAAAGGTGTCTGTGGACATTTTCGGTCGACAAAATGTTCAACCGATTTTCTCTCGATCGAGATATAGTTCGTCCAAGATAGTCCCTATTTTGGTGGTTCTAGATATGTACTAAGTGTGTGTATCAAAGTGCAATTGCGATACTATCTTCGGAGGTGACCTATTTAAATGTTGTGAGTGGATAAGAAGATCTAAATTCTTGATTTACATGATATCTAAGTACTTGTACATTATAAATTTGTACAAGTTTTTATATTGATTACAATCAAGAAAATAAAGAAAATTTGAGCATAAGGATCTTCCAAATCTTTGCTATCCACCACCTTTTATGCTTATTCCTAAAACACTCAAATAGCACGTTAAAACCACAAGAATGTAATGTTTGTCATCATCAAAACACAGGGATTATAATAATGTCCAATTTAGCCAACAATATATAGTTGCCTTTTGCATTCACAATTGGATCTATCATGTATGTAATCATCCCATTATCTTGTATGTATTAGTCATGACAAGAAAATATATGCATTCATCATCTTGTATGTATTGGACATGACAATATGATATGCTCATCCAATTATCTTGTATGTAATATACATGGCAAGTGGATGTATGTCTACTTCCATTGAGAGTCACTGGAATGCCATAAAGAATTTATTTAAGTACTTATGAAGTATTAAATGATTAGTTCTTTGGTAATAAAAGGAAGAGTTGAGTGTAAATTTGTTACACTGATGCAAGCTTCCGAAATGATAGAAATTCATCACAAAATACAAAATATAAAAGTGAATATATGCTGATAAATGGAAATGTTCTGAGTAAAATTAAAAGACATTTAATTCTAAAAGGAATTTCGAGTATCCTTGTGTTTTGAACACCAGAGGATACTATACGGATCTAGAAGTTCATACAAATTAACTTATAGATATTCCAACCATTGATGACAAAGTAGAAATACTAAGTCAAACTATGGAGCAAATTGTTAGGCAAGGAATATCAGATAGCATATTATGGAAACTCCATCTCATATGAAATTTCGTACAATGAGGAGATGTGAAACATGCAATATACCGACTAAAGAAAAATGTTGCTAACTCACTAGATTAGCACTAGCATAACAGAAACATGTTGGACATGTTTAGAGATCACTAAGAATATGATTCAAAGGTGATTGGCTCTAAGTACAAGTGGGAGTATGTTGGTATTTATGCTCTGAGAGCCAATCATATGATGATAGGATTGGCATACATCATGATTGATTTGATAAATATCAAAGGCAAGCTTCCAATTTATTCTAGTTCAATCAATTATGAGATAAATTATGGAGTAGAATGAATGTCTAAAGAATGACAATACTCAATAATGTATGTCTCTGGGTTAAGGACCTGAACAATGAGATCATATGGATGTTAAGATTATGTACATTCTTGTTCTGTCCCTAGTCGAATGTCATTGTGGAAGGTTGATAAACAACAATGACACATAAAGACTAGTGTGTTGGTTGATGATAGTGCCTCATTAGTCATGATATATGATATCAAACCAAGCACATCGATACATGTTAGAGAATAGTGTATTGGACAGACCCACCATGAGAGTGACACATGGAACCATGACATGGTGGTCAGAATCATATCTCATAGTGATAGTGGTGACTGTGATTCTTAGACCTGAAATCACTACACTCGTCAAATGTGATTGGGTTCATTTTGACATCATCAAACACAGTCTTGAAACATGGGTTGTTATAAAGGTGATGATTGGGTGGCTTTGACACATGAGATAGTCTGTGAGTGATAGAAGTGGGATTTGTCCCTCCTAATGGAGTATGATGTCCAAGCCACTTGATAAGCGAGACTGAGAATAGCATGCGCATGCACATGTGAATCAATATATAATATTGAGTTCACATATATCTCAGACAGTCTGCTCTATTTCAAGAAACATGAATGAACGTTAAAAGGATGACAAATCCATGCCTTGAGTTCATTCAGGATATCAGAGATAAAGGAATTATACATTCACTTGAACACCAATCACAAACTGTAGGTTGAAGGTTGTTCTCCAACTTTCCATTCACTTGGGTAGCACTGACATGCGATTAGGCACCTATCTTTGCTTGTGATGTCATAAGCTAGTTATGGACATTCACTGCCAATGTGATATGGGACCTATAGGGTCAATCAAACATTCAATCAATAGACTTGACTTAGAATCAACAAGTTCAAGTGTTGAACCAACTAATTAGAGTGTCAAATTGATTGAGAACTAAATTAACTGATTTCTACACAATCTGGATCAGCAACTGACTGGTTCACTGGGTGAACCCATTGACTCATGGTCAGTGGGATGACCGGTTCACTATAGTGAACTGATCGATTCACTTGGACCAAATGAGCATGTGTTGGGTTTCCCAGTTTGTGAGATAAGTTTCCCATTTCACTGGTTCAATTCGATTGGGAGAAGAATTAATCTTTGCATTAATTAGAAATGAATTAGAAAAGTCATTGTAAGTAGGTCTGGCTTGTGAACCGACCGGTTCTTCCGTAGTGAAAATTATTCATGGAAAATTCATACCCTTTTACTATAAATAGAGGGGTACATGGGGCTTCTCCAGAGACACAACTCGGGACATTAGTTTCTCTACAAAGTTGTTGTCCTCTCTGGTTTTAGTAATCGAGAGAGCCCAAGAAATTTCTACCTGTCCAATGAGGAACAACGAGGGAAAGATAACTACAGAAAAGAAACTGGTAGTGGGAGAGTGTGTTGGTGACTAGTATGCCAATAGAAGGGGACAACTCCTTCTAGTCCGTTGTTTAGGATGACTACAGTTCCCGGTAATCCGTGTGGACTATCTATAGAGGCGGGAGACTTCTGCTGCTTAGGAGAACAACAGTCAACCATAGTCTGGGTCAAGACTAGGAGCTACACAAATGCCGTTGAAGACAAGTGGTTGAAGAATGCACTTTCTACGAGGTATAGTCACTGAGCAAGCCTCAGGACCAAGTATAACTCGCTAAAACCATCCTTCCCATTACATAGAAGTTGATGTGCATTTGCTGGTTATGGGTTTATGGTTAAGTAAATTTTTTGTCTCTACTGGTTATGTTGTATTAGTCATTTAAGGACTATTCATACCCAATTACCATCACTTAGTTATATTAAAGCTAGGTATAACAAGATATTCCTCATTAGGGTTACATATCAATACAATATAGTTATCATCCCTTATATTCTTATGAGTGAATAGGTAAGACTACCTTATTCAGGGTAACCCTTCATTTGTTCCATCATTATTCAACCCATATCACCATACCACAAATGTAAAATACTAAGATGGATTACTGGTATGAATGACTACAACTATTAAACACCTTTAATTAACATATTAGTTGCACATGTACACTGAAATCATACGTAGAACCAATTTACATCCCTTAATATACCTTCAAAAAATTATACTTCTAAAAACAAACTCACATATTACTAAAAGCCATTATTTTCTCTTATCTCAATCCTCATTCACTACTACTTACTTTTTGCTACTTATCCTTCTCATTTTAATGATGTAGATTAAACATTCCTAAAATTGAAACATACACGGTACAAATAGATTATTCATCATTCTTTCTATCACTGTAATAATTTATCTCATATGACACTTCACTCATATTGTATTTCTCCTTTTGTTCAAAACACACTTGTTACATTTCAAATTTATATCTTACTCTTTACTCTGAATCATTTCCATATTGTTTATCTACCTTTCATATTAGCTATCTTTAAACCCTGGATTACTATCAGTGCTAGTTTACTTCTCATAGTGCAAATATCATAATCTTGTTTTATAGAGATGCTAGTATTCAAGGTCAAATCACTAGTGACATCCCTTGAACTACTACAACTCTAAACATTCTAGGGTTTGGTCCTTATCAGTAGCATGATGTTATTGGGATGTGACTTTGCTCCCTTAATTTGAAATTCAAACTTTGGATCTCACAAGTTTTACTAAAGTCTTATTTATGTTATCGATTGAATTTCCTTTCTCTTACTTGGCCATTCAGATAGATCACATTCTCAATTACCCTACTAGGGTTTCATCATCATATTGTGTGTCATTATTACATTCACTAGATGTATCTAACACGGTGGTTATGCATCATGTATGATTCATTTTCTTATCATTTCATTCCCACATTGCTCTCATTAGGGAAGATATGAAAGAGAAGATGATTTTGAGACTTAGAATTCTTATCTTCAAACATTCAATAATACATTTCTTGTATGTAGGTTTAATTAATTATCAACAAGGATACTTGACTAATTAGCACTTTCTTGAATCTCACAACCTCTTTCTTTTATAATCTATTTTACTCCATTTTGTTTCATACCCTTCTTTACTTTCCATAATCCCCTTACCATATACTACTATTCCACATGTCATCTTTAACTTCTAGTTTTCTCTTATGATAATGTTTCTTCTTTTATGTGTATGATCATGTATACCATGTTGCATATATTTCTTTTTATCCTTCTACTAATGTGAAGCTGAAATTCTAAATCAATAATCTCTCTACTAGTTTCACCTCATGTTTAATACATTACATATCCTTCATTTTAAATCAAACGGCTCATGCATGGGTCAAACTTAGTTTCTCTTTCAATCAAGTTTTTCCTTTCTAAATATAGTCTACCTTTGTATAACTGATTCATTTATTTAGTTACACTTTTGTTCTTCTTTTAGAAACTACTTTGTTGTTCTATAGAGACTTGTAATCCAAAGGTAATAAGGATGAATGTATTAAACTTCATAATAAAGGTATACATTTCATTCTCTCAATTTTGTCATGTAATCCTCATTCCTGAATCAAACTCATCATTTCTAACATTTCTCTTTGTTTCAACTAAGTTTCTTATCCCAGTCTTATGATTTACATGTTTATCTAATTCGCTTTACTTTAACTCTTCTGAAGACTCTTCATTTCTATGTACTTATTGTATACTTAACTCTTTTCTTCTTTTTTCCCTTTGCTTTGGAGTACATAAAAGTATTTTACTTGATTATATGATCCATTCCTCATGATTGATTCTTACTATATTGTCTGTTACGTACTTTCTCATATCTTTTCCACATTTCATATTTAGAGTTCATATAATACTAATCATTAAACTTAATATGAACCTTATGTCATGTTCCTTTATTCCCAATTAAGGGTTTCTCATATGAGTCCCCAAAGTTAGATCTCAGATATCAGTTCCAACTAATTCTTAGTTATCCCAGTCTTTCCCTTATACTTCAAAATCTTAGAGTATATACATTCATACTAGAATTTGGATCTAATCTATCCAGAATTTACTCTTCTTATGTTACTAATAGGAGTCATTAGATCTCAGTAATGCATCCTGCCAGCCAGACCAGGCCGAACCTACAGTCCTGAAGCCAAGAGCTACTCATGATTACTCAACTCCTATTCATCTCAAATGTGTGGAAGAAAACTTATCCACTTAGGAAAGCTCATTCAAATATCATTTCTATTCTACTTGACACAAAGAATGTAATCAATAAATGCTAGAACTACATAGTGTACAACAAATCTTAAAGACCCATATATATTTCAAAATACTGAATATCTGAATTCAAACATATAAGATCTTTTCTATTCATCTTCAATAAAACAACAATATGAAATGAAAGTTCTATCTCATTTTATATTTATGCTCTTAATTCTTGTTACTTATCTTGTTTCTAACCCTAATATTTATGGGGTTCCTCTCTAGACCATCCTTCCACTGTATACATGGCCAGGGTATACATGAAAGAATAGATAGTGTAGCTTGATACTGGTTGATCCAAGTACTCAGGTACCGTGCCAGGATATCCAAATACTCAAATCCCCAGATACAACATCATAACATCTCCTATCTTCCACACTTATGACTCTAATTTACTATCTTAATGGTCCCTGACAACTCAGCCTAAGCTCTGATACCAAGTTGTTACACCCCTATCTCACAATTACCATTAATCATGATTTTAGAGCATAAATTGAGGATTTAACGTAATACAAAGATCACCCTTATATTTTTCTTCTTTTTCAAACTCTTTGTTTTCTCACATTGAACCACTTAAACCAACTTTACAAGGGAATCTAAACATTGATTTCTCTAATATGATTTCAATAGTAAAAATGCATGTATGAACATTCATTATGTTTCTCATACTTTTAAGTACATAAGACTTGCTGATTCACATATATTGCTAAATAGGAATAATATTATACATCATCATTTACAACTCTCTCTTATTTCTTTACAAGGACCTAGAGTGACAAGGACCGACTGAACTTAACTATACTCAGACTTAACCCTTGTGGAAAATCTACTCTGATGCAATGCCCTTCTTCAAGTCCATGTGATATCCCTAAAAAATTGTGAGTATAGGGGTGAGCCTACTCGCTCAGTGAATGAGTACTTCAAAGAAATAGTCTAAAACACTGATATAATTATAGATATACTTTTGAGCAACTAATATCAATTATAACAACAATAAGCCTTAAAGAGATTGATCATTGACAACCATAAATATGACAGGATACTCTAGATATCAACAATAGAAAAACAATATATGAGCATGCTTGATTAATTTCAAATAGAACTAATAATTCATAAACATACAAAGAATAATTGCTAGGAAACTATACTCAAATCTTTCTTAACCTTTCTTACTTATAAGAAACTCTTTAAACCTATATGAACATATTTTAGCTTATGCCTTGATCATATGTTGTGTACTCTACATATGAAGACTCGTAGTGAACTACGATCTCATCGTAAAAGACTTAGCTTAAAACCTGGGAAGCTAAGCCTAGAACTGAATCCGGGTTTGCTTGACTCGAACTGTCACATCTGACTAAGGCGGCTAAACAACTGGCCTTTAACTAGACCTCTCCTTCTAGGCTGAGTACATAGGCGGAGGGTCTGAGATGCTCTGTGGGCCTCATCTTAGTATGCTTTGTGGGTACCTCTGGGTTACCACTGGGATCTCCGGTTCATGTTGGGTAACCTATCTTCTCTTAGGAGACTTCCTCAAGGGCTTCGTCTCCCCACATGCATTGTGGGTGCGATCCAATCCCCATATACTGGTCGCTTCCAGGGTGGATCGTTTCCTCCCTGCAGTGCAGACATCCATAGGGAATCTACAGTGTTCAGGGTACCTATGTCTATTATTTTATTATTATTGGAAAGCTCTTTCTACATTGTACCTTTCTCTTACTTATACTTGACTCTGATATCTCTATGGTAATGCATCTATTTAATTAAAGTTTATAATACAACATGTACATTCTAAACTTGGCAGAGCAGTATATTTAAAACATTGTAATTTACTGAGAAATCAACATACTGTAAATGCAAACAGACTAAAGTTCTTAAATAAACATAATCCATGTCCATTTGGCACTTATACACTAGAATCATGCAATTAAACTTCTTAATATACTAATAAGAGCTAATTACTTGGCATACGAGTAATCATCATTTGCACCCATAAATTATTAGCACTTTCTTGGAAAACGTGCACATCGACCCAAATCCTGGGTTGTGCATCTCATACTGAGAACATGGTAATCAAAATGCTTAATTCATTGAACACACTATCCTTAGGGTTTCATTTACCTCATTCACTTATCACATGGATCTCATAAGGATTTAATATGTCATAAACATCCACTAAATACAGATTGCTTTAAACAAGTCATATACAATCAACATATGTATGAAATCCTCGAATTGAGCTAAATTAGGGCTTTCTATTCCATTCATTGAGATATTATGAATCAAGAATAACATTGCATAAATAGAGTCTATGATGCCAAGAAAAACACTTCAAATGGATTTCACCATATTTATTCACAAATTTCCAACTTTCCACTCATATAGGGCTTCACCCTCTTTACGAAGATATCAAGCAAACACTATTCACATCACACAAAATTAAAAGTAGTATCTGAAATATTTGTACTATGCATTTAGATAAACAATCATTCATAACCAAGGGGATCCAGATAAACAAATTTCTCTATTTAATTATACAGCAATTTTAGTCACAGACAAATTCCCTATATTTCAGTTTACTATTATAACCTTTGCGAATACTTAGGGAATTCTCATTAGGATGTATTGTATACATTTATAATATGAATTTATCATCTGAAATTCAAACAAATAGAGGAAGAATCCATTTCATATCATTTTGCAACAACTTAGATCAAATAGACAATTATGGGTTTGTAGTCACATACTAAGCAATTAAATATTATGGATGATTTAACCAATTTTCGAGCAATATACTATTTAAAGGAAGTTCCCACTCACCCTTAGGTGTGAAAACACCTTAAAAACATAGATCATCCCTGAAATTCTGGATCTCATATCAAATCCCTAGCAATTCACCTGATTCTTCTTCCTTTCATCTCAAAAACCCTAAAAATGAGGGATTATGAAGAAAGAGTGAGAAAAGGGGAAGTTTTGATACCATTTTGGATCAAATCAGAGGAGGGACGGAATCTTGAGATGTGAGATAAGATTCACCATGAAACTATATCCAAAGAAGCTAAACTTACATGATTTCATCATTCCTCGGACTACAAAATCCTAGGTCAGCATCTCCATCACTTTCTCCTCTCAAACCCTAACTCTCCCTCTCTCTCTCTAGGATTTTATTTCTCTAGATTGAATCACGAATTATGGGAGATCCTTGTGTGATAGGTTGACCATATAGAGAAATTGAGCTGCTTGGGTCGATTGCACATTGACCCCTCACTATACTTTTTCTTATTTCAACTAAATTTTTTGTCATGAAAATATTACTGTAATTCATCTACTAATAATGTCTAAACACATCCAAAAATTATGAAAATTTTATATATTGTTTATGACTGAGTTTCAGATCTGTATTAAAATTTCAAATCATTTGGAGTTACCAATAAATAAGTAAAAATAAAACACTACACTACTGAAAAGCACTATGTCAACATTTTGGTCGAAGTATAGTTCGATCGAGAACCACATTCAAAGAACACTCAAATATTTTGAAATTTTTTCTCCAATATGAAACATTGAGTTATCCATATTGTATCCAAAATTCAATTAAATACAAAATTTGTATAAAATATGAAAAATCATTTACCACACTGCTATCCTGATCAAATTCCATATTCATGTACTATCAAAACCCTAATTTTTGCCGATTAGGGTTTACATTTCTCAAACCCTAATTCTTCAAACTAAAATCAGAGTTAGAGTTTCGTCTTAGGTTTAAAACATCACAATTGATCTACTATCATTAATCAAGTCTAAACGATGTTCAATCTAATCAAGCATGTAATCATTCAAGTAAACCCTAGTTTACCAATTAAGCACAAATGTGGTCATTAAAATATGTTTCAAAGTGAGATGATGATCTGCACAAGGTGAAATGACTGGCTTGTGAGACGACCTGATCAACTAGAGGACCGAGGAGGCCAGATGACAGGAGGATGAACCGATCGACTGGTAGTCCAACCGACTGACTGGAGGTGTCCAGACGCTGCTTGGACATGAGAACCAGATGATCATTTTAGAAGAGCCTAACTGAGTGACCAGGAGGCGAGCTGACCGATTCAAGAGTTGAACCAATCAACCTAGATTGGTTTGAGCACATATCATCACCAAGAACATGTTTAATATGATGTAGACCATATGTAGTAGTAATTCCTTGTGGATCTAAGGAATTACATTAGTATGTCCATAACCATCACTTGTGTGTTTTATTTATTGTATGTTCTCATTTATGGTTATAGCTTGTATATGATACATACTATATATGTGGTGATTGGATAAAGTATATGTATTTATACATACAAATTCCCTCAAATATAATATAAAGTCTTAGATGCTTTCCAAAAGCGGCACACATGACAAGCTTGATCGACCAAGCGTAGCTGATGCTAAAGCATGGTACACTGTCTATCTCGTGGAAGTGTGATGGTAATGATGTAGATGTCGCCTGTAACATACTGAAACCTAGAACTTAATCTTATTCCAGAGTTAAGAAGTTAGAAACCTTATTCTTTGAGGTTTAGCCAAACAAGGATAAGTGTATGCTCTTTAGTGAACTTAAATATATTAATGCAGGCATAAATCACATTAAAATGTAGAATATAAATTAATATTATGCAATACCTTCAAATTAATCATAAAATCAATGAAAGGTGCATAAGACATGTGCATAAAAGACAAGGTGTCCATAATTGAGAATAATGAGTTATAATTCCACCAAATATGAAATAAATAAACTTATGTGTGATAATGATAGAGTAGATTCATTCTAGTTCATTCCTTTGCCTTATGGTGCAAGGAAGAGAAAAATAAAGAAATAAAAAAATAATGCTTAAAACATGATTAATGAGATATTGGATTATTAATCAGAAAAATAATAGAAATAATGGATAATGTGTTAAAAGGAAAACTTATTGGATAAGAATAACCTCATATTCATTTTGTTGGGATATACTTTGTCTTGGAGGCCAAGTTTCACCAATTTAGGATAATAATTAGCATATCTATTGTATTTAGAAATGAAAAGGGTGTTTTTCCTTAAAATATTAAATAAAATATTTAGTGACTCCAAAAGTGGAAAATAATCTTATATTCGTAATTTACATATTAAAATATGCCTTTGGGTGAATTTTCACTCAATTTGGACAAAGTTTGATTGAAAGATCAAATTAGGAGAGAGAAAGTGTGTAGAATCTTCAAAATATTAAATAAGTACACAAATAACTCCAACATATAAAATTGATGGCAAATTCATATCCAACACATTAAATATGACTTGTGGGTGAAGTTTCATAAAATTTGGGTAATCTTAACACCATTAATGAAGGAGGAAAGAGAAAATAGTTATTGATTTATTTAACACATTAACAATTCTCAAAAGGCAAATCTAATTTTATATTCAGAATCTACATATAGAAATTAGCATATATGCAAAGTTTTATCCAATTTGGATTTTTTTTACACCTTAAATTTAATTTGGAAAGAAATAATGTGAACAATTATATTTCACCTTATTACCAATATGATTTTGATTAAAGTTTCCAATTCAGTTTTTACAAGCGACGCAGACCATCAGATCTTGGATCCAATATCCCGTGCATTGTCTCCTACCTTGAGTAGGAGACTCATCGTGTATAAATAGTACAGGGGGTGGTTTCTCACGAGTTTCTCTCTCGTTTCTTGATTATTTTTTGAGATTCTTCGACCACCAGATATGCGAGCCAAATTCACACCTTTCCATTCTAATATTGTGAGGGTTATGTTTGTTGGAGTCCCAGGTTGGCTAGGAGTTTTCTCCTTTCCCCAGTTTCTAGTTTTAGGAGTTGTTGTGTTGAACCCAAGGCAAACTCCTATAAATATCCCCCTCCTACATGATCCCCACACACCCAACAATCACCCACGATAGTTTCTTTGGCCCCGTTCACCCTGCTACCCTCTTCCCTATCTTCGACATCCTAGTTCACCAGAGGTGACCTCGGTAGTGGACTCCTAGCCTCGAAAGTGACATCTCGAAGTGGGGTTCTACCCCCATTGGTGTGGGCAAACTTCGGGAGCCCTTTGATTGCTTGATTTGAATGTATAATGGTTTCGCCCCTTTTTATTAGCTTCTGACCTTCGCTAAAATTGGTGGCCTTTAGTTCACATTCATGCTGGTTTCTTCAACCTTGAGCTGCGGTCTAGATATGGGATTCCTCCTCCGCCTTCATTTTGGGTTCTCTTTGGCCCATTCTCTCTGACCTTGGTTCTTAGTTTTCTTCTGTAATGGCGGAAGTTCTAGTTAGAGCTATGGCTTGCTTTTTTTCTTGTGGCTGGGCTCTTTGGGATCGTCATCCTCTTGGGAACATTGTTCCTTTAGCTTTCTTTGCCCGATTTCCACTGGATCTTGGTCTGGAGCTCGGAGATATCCTCCCTATCCCATGCCTTCATGAGGTCCTTGTGGGGGGAACAAAACCCCATGTGGTTTTCCTCTCTTACCCTCTCTCTTTTCTTCTGTCCTTTGTTGTTTGTCTATAGGTTTTTTTGGTAATCTTGTGCGGTCTCCTTCTCTTTTCTATATGCCTGGTTCGACTAAGGTGGGTGAGTGGCCGATCGAGTTGGCCAGATCTGATTGGGCCAACTTGGAGCCACGACCCACTCTTTCCCTCTCTTTTCCTGTTTCCTAAGTTTATGCCACCTGGAATTTTCTGATTTGCTAGAGTTTGCAAAATTCATAATAAATTATTTACTAATCAGAAAAATATGGAAAAATAGTCGTTGGATTCAAAAAAAATATAAGATTTCTACTGGTATTGGTTTTTTCACTTGAATCTAATTTTTGAAAGAGGTGATTTTAATGAATCTAATTAAATAAGATAATAACTTGTATAATTCATAACTTAATCTTTATAAGTCAGTAAAAGATAATAAAATATGTATTGAGCTCAGAAAAATATAACCTAAAACACGGCATTGTAACATGCCTGGCCTAGGTTTAGGGCTAACCCTATTTGTTTAGCCTAAATAAGTTTTTTAGAACTTTAATATAATCATCTAAGGTGTCATATAATCATGTGACAAGCTTATGTTTCAAGTTTGGTCTTGTTTGAATAATGTTTGAGCAATGTTCTCTTATTTTGGACCAAAATGTAATTTACCCAAAATAAGGGGTTATATTGCAATATGTCATATGTTAAACATATTACATGTGTTTTATCATCATAAGAGAGAGAGAGTGATGTAAGGTGGTGGCTTGTGGAAAGCCTAAATTCCAAGTTTGAACTTGGTTGAATAATGCTAGTCCTTGAGTATCAATTTTGGTACAAGTTGTAATTTACCCAAAATGTAGGGTTGATATGCAAATTACCACCTCTAGAGTGTCCTTACTTCCTCCTAGTATCATCTAGAGGAGAGATAAAGAAGGAGGCACCATGTTTGAATCATATGTGAATGATGGTATTCTTGGTGATGAAAAGACCAAGAAATGGTTGAATGTGAAACCATAATTTGAGCTTGTATCAGGTTGTAGAGTTCATATGAGAGTGCCTATAGGCAAAGGATCCATAGGGGGAGTATCATATCGGTTTGTGAGCTCTAGGTCTTGTCCATGAAGAGCAAAGCACTTCCTTGGAAAAGTTGTATCGGGTTGTGAATAAAGTGGTGATTGAATTGAGATATCTTATCCAAACAAGATATGTGATGACCGAAAAATCATCTCTAGATTTTCCTCAAGTGATTTTCATGTCAAGATAAATATGAGTGCATGCAAAGACTAGTGTCAACCATTCATGGACACATGGCACTTAGTAGCTTAAAATGATGACACCTCATATACACACTTTTTCATGAACCTCAAGTATATATACCCTTACTTTCACCTATAAGTGAAACTTTCGAAATTTACCACCCTCTTTCTCTTAGATATAGTGCATAGAGTCTTAGTATCGTTCATAGGAATAGGGGTATCATGCATAGAGCTTTGGTATCAGCCATAGCAAAGTGGTATCGGCCAAGTGAAGTGATATCGGCCAAGTGAGGGACATCATCCACAAAGTGGTGATGTATCATGCATAGTACTAAGGAGCTCAAGTCTTGGACCTTTGATAAGGTCATATTCAACATTGGGAATGTGAAGATTTGGAGCTTGGAGCTTTGAAGTTACTCTTGAGGAAGGTTATATAACTTGAACTCAATTATGTTATTATTTACCATCAATCTTTCCTTAGTTAAATGATTTACTTTCAAATAGAATTTTCTTTCATAATTGATGAATCCATGAGCTCTACTAGTAATCTAGGATTGTTTTCCATGAACTAGAATAGTAAAAACAAGAGTCTAGAGATTGATGACGATGAAATCATCATGGTTCAACCCGATGTTGGGTTGAAGCACCTCTAACCTAACATGGTGTTGAAGGATACACCTTATACCCGATATGGTGTTGAAACCCTAGATGGTGATATGGAATCCGATATACCTTGGAATCCCACACCCCTATCATTTTTTATAATGGGTTAATTGTGAAGGGTTCAAGTAGTTGTCTATCCTATCACTCAACACATGATAAGATTGATCCCATGAAGGTATGAAAGAGTATGATCATAAGGGTTTAACCTGATATGCTAACCTGATATGGCAACCCGATATGGTAACTTGATATGGTAACCCGATATGGTAACTTGATATGGTAACCCAGATATGGTAACTTGATATGGTAACCCGATATGATGATATGAACACAACCACAAGCATGATATAGTGATTAATTTATACCTCACAGACGATATGAGTGACACATACACACACCTTGAGCATGATATGGGGTCAAGTACACACCTTATACCCGATATGGTGTTGAGTATATACCTTAACTCGATATGATGTTGAAACTCAAAACGGTGTTGTGAAACCCGATATGCAAACCCCTAAGGTTGAGTAATCTGATATGGATGCATGATATGGTGATGAAGATACACCTCTATATCCGATATGGAAGCATACCTACACCTATATACATGATATGGAGGAAGCACCTCAATCCAATACACTTGATTGAGTGATACATGTAGTATGTTATGTCAATGATAATTTAAGACATGAAGGGTTTAATGCATTTTGATATATATGGGTCAATATACCTTTAGAGAAGAATTGAGCCAACCTAATGGAGTATGATGTAATCAATATCCTAATGAGGATGAAAGAGAAACTTATACTTATTTAATACTCATGTAATGAGTATACATTGATACTCCTAATATGTGTGGAGTCTGAATTAGGGTTGTGATTCTCGATGAATGTACTTGAAAACCCTAGTTGGCTTAAAAAGGGAAACCTTAACCCTAATGAAGAGTAATGATATGATTTGAAACTACAATTGGTTAATAAAGGGAAACCCTAACCATATTGAAACCATGTTGGTAGCATGAGATAATGATCATATCTAAGCATGAGCTATGATGTTTCATATAATACTTATTATATAGGTCTTATGACATAGAGATAATTATTTCCTAGTGAGAGGTGACAAGATGTTTAATGGGCTTGGTGAGCTATGTGAATAGTTGTTGCCTAGTGAGAGGCAACAAGATGTTTAATGGTCCTGGTGAGCCATGTGAATAGTTGCTGCCTAGTGAGAGGTGACAAGATGTTTATAAAAGTCTCATGTAAGAAATGGTAATGTTCAAAATAAACTAGGGGAAATGGAAACCTAGTAACATCATAATAATAATAAATGGTTATAATAATAATAAAATATTGGTCATACATGCTTTATGCTTATAATCAAATAAGGGCTATAGTGTTTTGAATATGCTTAAATGAGATAAGAGGAATACTTGTAATACATAAAGAATGTGAATAGGTATGATGGCTTGCCCAAGGTATAATGCCTAGTAAAGGTGATTTGGTATTCAATGATGAATTCAAGGGATTGATATCCCATAATGAAAGTGCAAGGGAAACATAAAGGTATCCCAACTACTGTGGGATCCTTAGCAATATGGCCATGATCTCAGGATTGGTATAATCCAATACCTGGCTGAACTCTATCAAGATTTGTACAATCCAATACCTGGTTGTGATCTCAGGATTGGTATGATCCAATACCTAGATGAACTCTATCAGGATTGGTACAATCCAATACCTGGCTGTGATCTCAGGATTGGTATAATCCAATACCTAGACGAACTCTATCAAGATTGGTACAATCCAATACCTGGCTGTGATCTCAGGATTGGTACAATCCAATATCTGGATGAACTCTATCAGGATTGGTACAATCCAATACCTGGCTGTGATCTTAGGATTAGTACAATCCAATACCTAGCTGAACTCTATCTGGTTTGGTATAATCCAATACCTGGCTATGATCTCAGGATTGGTACAATCCAATACCTGGATGAACATAATGATGTATATTCACATGAGCGGTACAATCCAATACCTGGCTGTGATCTCAAGATTGGTACAATCCAATACCTAGTTGAACATAATGATGTATATTCACATGAGTGGTACAATCCAATACCTAGCTAGCAGATTGGCTGAGGCCAATAGATAGAAATGAAAATGATTCATGGATGTCATACCATGATAATATTATCACAGGATAAGCTTGAGATGTTAGTATAATATGATGGGTAAAAGATACACATGTTCTTCATATTCCTTATAAAGTGAACAGATGATTTACTGCTCTATCATAGAAAGTTACAGTGCTTTATAAGATGAGAAATGTTCTAATCTTCTTATCCACAGAAATTAACCTTGCTTAGTAATATAAAAGAACCTCTGCTCAGTTTAATACTATTTACCTATGATGATAACATTGTTGGCGGAGAGTTATATCTCTCACTGGGACAATTGTCTCACCCCGTGGGATCCACAATTATTTTTTAGGTGGATGTACACGACGAGGTAAAGACTGTTCTATAGAGGAAGGACAATAACAATAGGGATATCTGTAACAACTCAGGTTGAGTGTACTGTTTGTCGTATCTTGTAGATAGAAGTCATATGTGTTGTCTCTGTACTCTTAGGTCCTTGGATTTAGTACATGATGGTTTTATGAACAATCTGAGATTTTGTCTTGTATGCCTCAGGGTTTTATGTTTCTTTAGTATATGTTTTGACAAAGCAAATGTTATATGTTATTCCTCATGATGAGATGATACAATGTATGTACAATGTGAACCCTGATGTATATAAAGTTTTGGTTCATTCATTAAGAGTTTTCTAGGAAATGGGTTTAGGGTTTACAGTTTAATATTTTGGGTACCTGTATCGGAGAGTTATATCTCTCACTGAGACAATTATCTCACCCTGTGGGATCCACAATGTAGTTCTAACCCTAATTTCACATACATGATATTAGGTGTTTTGGCAACCTAGATTTGGATCTAGAAGTGATCTTGTTTTATTAAGACTCGGTGAGAGTTATGTTTTCATCTCCTATTATTCTTTATTGAGAAATAACCTAAATTGTTTTTCTTTTGGTCCTATGGACAATAGCCTATACATTGCTCTTATCTTTTGATATCATGGTTCTTGTGAACTATCTTTTTGTGGTGATCTTGGATATTCACTTGACTTCTTTCCTCATGCCTTAGTGCATGTTGGACTTATTTGTTGTTACATGCCCACTTTGGGGTGGATAATAATAATGATAACTTATGTAGTGATTAATTTGTAAAATCTGATGATACCTTTTTACTTGCCTCCCTATTAAGCATGTTGTGTGACTCAGTAGCCCTAGAGTAATATAATTTGCATTGATTTTGGGTTATGTGCCCTTATTAATATTATTTTGGGATGGTGGTTTTGTGCCCCATACCCATGATTCAAATTTATGAGGTTTGGCCCAAATTTTATTAATTGGGAGTTTGGTTATGTGCCAATATCTATCAGGTTCAAGTTTATCTGGCTTGGCCGCCTTTGTTACTTATGTTGCTCTTGTGTTATGTTTATCTCACCTACATGCAACTTGTTATGAGTTTTATGCCCTAAAAATATTATGTGTGCTTTTGTGGAACCACTTTTATTATTAATTTAATGGAAATTATTCCTTTTATCATATATTAGAGATTCATTCCTTTTATGCCCGTTTGGGTAGTTGATGTGCGCATTTTATATTATCTTTTGGACCACTTTTGGTTGCATTTCCCAATCATTTTAACCCAATAATCACTCTTAATCATGCTAGATTTTCTATCTTTATTGTTGTATTTACTTGCTCTATGGTTTGGTTTGTAGGTACAACAATTTGGCATCAAAACGGGGAGAAAATGGCATTATAAAATCCATAAAGACATTCCCTAATCATTTAGACATTCAAAAAATCAATGTTTCTGAAACTGATAAAGACTCCCTGTGTCTTAATTAAGACACCCTGTGTCTTAAAAAGACACAACATGCCATATTAAAGACACCCCGTGTCTCAACCCAGAAATTGAATGCAGAACTCCAGATTTGCAGCAACACACTGTGTTTTATAAAAGACACACAATGACTTATTAAAGACATGTCGTGTAACCTCCCAGAACTCAATCCAAACTTCAGTTATTGCATGAGACACGTTCTGTCTTATAAAAGACATGTCGTGTGACCTGTAGATTTCACTCAAACATGAATTTAACTGTCTCACACCTATATATATGACCCAAGCCATCTTGGGATAGTTACCACATACTATTTGGGATCTTTTGGAGCGGGACTCAAGAAAGGGAGAGCAAGGAGGAGTTGGAGGTGTTCCAAGTGGGAAAAGTTGGTTTCTTGGGAAGGAAACTTCTTCTTCTTCCTTCTACTCCAAAAATTATAGCAAGGATCTTTTCCGTTCTCTTCTCTCCACTCGGAAGTGAAGCTTTTTAGAGACTTTCCAGCAACAAGGATGGATTTGTGACTCCTTGACCGGAGTTCCAATTCTATCTTCCTTCTTCCATAGACATCCAAGTTTATTTCCTTCTATTATGATGTCTAGCACTACTTTCTACTATTTGTATCTACTTCCTACAACCATGGATGAGTAGATCTCTTGTTCTTGGGAATGGACGAGTAACTCCCACATCATAACATTGTTGAACACAAATTTCATATATACATATATATATAATGCTAGTTGTTTCACTGTTCTAAGGTTCATCAGTGTTTAGTTCCTCTTACATGCCTTGCTGGCCACTTTGTATGTATGATTTCTTCTCTTTGTATGATCTGGGAAGATGTGCATCGGAGTAAGGAGATGTACCTTAGCTGCACTACCTTAACCATGGGAGTGGTTGGGATGTGTTGGGGAACAAAGGTTTGTAGTCCTTAACTAAGTATATCCATCGAAGTGGTATACAAAGTTAGGACTGTTCTACACTACCGGGTGGTGGGTGTAGGATACATGCCTCCCTTATGTTATTGCTAGTGTTCTTTATCTTGTTTGTTCTTCATGTTATGATTTGGATGTGAAACTCTATCCTCAACAATCCCTAATCCAAATTGATCCTTAATACAAGTGTTTTATGTTTTAGTTCATTTCCTTTTAATTGCTTAGTTAACATAAAAAAACCCTCTTGTTAAAAAGATCTAGATTGTTCAAGTTCAATACTCTTACGCCTAGAAATATTTTGCTCCTTGGAAGACCTCGATAATACTACACACATCCGTATACTTGTGGGGTAGTGTTTGAGTTTATAAATATTAAAACTTGCACACACAACCAACAAGTTGTTGGCGTTGTTTCCAGGGAGAGTATCGGTAATTTTGTTAGAGTAAGAAGTGTTGAATTGTAACAAATGATTAGATCACCCCACCACACATCATAACCACCATCATTCTTTCCATCATGATCATCATCATTATCTTGTTTTTGTATCTTCCATTTTCTTTCTTGTACTTCACTCGCCTTCTTTACTTGCAGGACTGTATGAGATGATCCAAAAGGAGTCTAGAACTTTCCACATTTTTGGACCTCAAACTTGAGCACAATGTTTGCAACCTTCAAAAAGCAAGGATGAGTGAAACTCAAACGGATCCAATGGACTCACAAACACCATCACCAACGTCTTTACCATGATCTTCACCCAAGCATCCATCTCAACAAGAAAGACCAATCATGGAAGATGATCATCCCCTTAAAGACTTCATTATTCTAGTTGCTACAAAAATCAATGGGGCTATCAATATCCCACCGATCGAGGCAAATGACTTTTCTGCCAGCCCCACAATTATACAGATCATACAATAGAGCCAGTTTGGAGGGATGCCAATGGAGGATCCAAACCTCCACATTGCTGAATTTCTACATTTGCTTAGCACTTTCAAGATAGACAGTGTTCCTACTGATGCAGTTTGTCTTCTTCTTTTCCCTTTCTCTTTGAGAGACAGAGCCAAGGTGTGGCTCTATTCTTTTCCAGGAAACTCCATCAACAGCTGGGACGAACTCCTCAATGTTTTCTTAGTCAAATACTTTCCACCAAGCAAGAACTCTAAATTGAGGAGTCATCTCATCAATTTTTATCAAAGGCATGGGGAGTCCTTGCATGAGACATGGGAAAGGTTTAAAGACCTTCAACGTATTTGTCCACTCCATGGTTTAAGCAACTGCCTTCTATTGCAAACTTTTTATAATGGCTTATTCTACAATACAAGGATATCTATTGATACTGCTGCAAATGGTTCTTTAATGTACAAATCATACAGGGACGCTTTGGGACACACTCCTTCTTCATGTTTTACCAAACCATCACAATTTGAAGAGATACCAGATCTCAACAACAATGTCAACTACAATTTCATTCAACAACAACAACATTTGCAGCCCAAGCCTAGTCTGGTGTCCATGCTTGAGACATTTGTCTCAACTCAAATTCAATAAAATGATGAGCTTCACCAACAAAGGGAGCTGCTAAAGGATGCTATTTCACAACTTTATTCTAAGGTAGATGGAATTTCCACACATAGTAGGATGTTGGAGAATCAAATTTCTCAACAAGCTCTTGTCAATCAAAAAGAATGTTCTGATTCCTTGCCTAATCAACCACATATAGATTCAAGGGAGACATTCATGTTGATTACATTGAAGAGTAGATCTGCTATAGGAGAATATTTTTCACTGTCAAATACTATATCATATGAAGTTGTTGACTCTAATGTAGGCAATGATGTTGAAACTCAAAGGAATAATTTCATACATGCTCCACGGGATGATACTTCAAGCAAAACAAATTTCATTTTTTTGGATTACATTTACAAATTTCTTGATGATGAGAAAAGCATTCCCAAATTAGATTATAATTACTTTGAAGAGGAGAATACAGAGGCCAACAATATTGATGTTCAAAAGACCATTTCTACTACAAATCACAAGCGTCGATCTTAGGGCCAAATAAAAGATATATTGACAAAGAGGCGTAGATTCTTAGCACAACAATTTCCAACCTCAAATAAAAGCAATGGACCTCCATCTCCATCTTCACCATGACAGGTAACCGGTGGCAATCCTCTTGAGTTTGTTATATGCAGTGAGGACACTACAAATTTCAAGGTGAGGAGGAGTGCGACCAGCCAGTAGTATAGTGTAGTTTTATTTCCTTTTTATTATCTTTTTTTAGTTGTTGTTTCTAGTTTTGCTCTTCTCATCGAAAATCCAGTATGATATGAATCTTATCTTTTGTATGTGGGTTGAACTCCTATGCTTATCTGATTGTCCTCTTTTGTTACGAAATATCATTTGGAGAAATTGTAAAAGGCATGCATTAATCAAATGAAACTTTTTGTCCATCAACATGTGCTTAACTCTAGTTATGCTTCTAACTTGAACATTCATCTTTCACATCCTTGATTTCTTAAAACATGTAATGGTTTCAATTTTGTGAGTAAATCAACTTTAAAATATCATTTAGAATACAAAATGCCCTTGCCAAGCTTTTAGTGCATTTTCAACCACTCTTTCAGTGGAAAAAATTCAAAATAAATGAATGAAATCTAGCTAATGTTGCAATTTAGTTGACTCTCCTATGTTGTGGAAAATTTTAAAAATTTCTTTTGGCTTATTTCACCCTCATACCCCATAAAAGATAGATAAACCACCCACATATCATGCTATCCTAGTGTAAGTCCGATCTGGCCACGATGGTTAGGTGGTATGTCTTAAAAGAGGGTAAAATACCCCAAATGGCCCTCTACGAGTGCATAAGCCTACATTAGCAGCTGAGTGCCAGAACACATAATCCATTGTCATATCATTTTTGGAAAGAAGGAGAGTACAACTAAAATTGTTATTTTTAACTAAGATTTCATCATTCGTATCCTAAATAGTTGAGAGTCTGAGTTGCACATCCACTAATTGTTTGGCTTGGTCATCCAAGTTCTACTTAGTGTTTTTTAATTGATTGATTCATTTAATTATGATTGGCCCTTTTGAACTAAAAATCTCTTTCTTGGGTGTTTAAGTTGAATTGATGGCTATGAGTATAAACATGTTGATCATGGTTGGTTTGGTCTTATACACATCTTTCATTTCATTTGATCTATGCATGAACTTGACAATTCCTTCATTTGTGTTTCTATGCTCTTTTTGCTTGAGGACAAGCAATGGTTTAAGCTTAGGGGGATTTGATGTGTGCATTTTATATCATCTTTTGGACCAATTTTGTCTACATTTCCCAATCATTTTAACCTAATAATCACTCTTAATCATGCTAGATTTTCCATCTTTATTGTTGTATTTACTTGATCTATGGTTTGGTTTGTAGGTTCTACAATTTGGCATCAAAATGGGGAGAAAATGACATTATTACATCCATAAAGACATTCCCCAATCATCTAGATAGTTAGAAAATCAATGTTGTTGAAACTGATAAAGACACCCCGTGTCTTAATTAAGACACTCCATGTCTTAAAAGGACATGACGTGTCATATTAAAGACACCCCATGTCTTAGCCCAGAAATTGAATGTAGAACTCTAGATTTGCAGCAACACACCATGTTTTATAAAAGACACATCGTGTCTTATTAAAGAAACGTCGTGTAACCTCCCAGAACTTGATCCAAACTTCAGTTATTGCATATGACATGTCATGTGTTATAAAAGACACATCGTGTGACCTACAAATTTCACTCAAACACGAATTTAACTGTCTCACACTTATATATACGGCCCCAAACCGTCTTGGGATAGTTACCATAGACTATTTGGGATCTTTTGGAGCAGGATTCAAGCAAGGGAGATCAAGGAGGAGTTGGAGGTGTTCCAAGGGAGAAAAGTTGGTTTCTCGGGAGGGAAACTTCTTCTTCTTTCATCTTCTCCAACAATTGCAGCAATGATCTTTTTCGTTCTCTTCTCTCCACTCAAAAGTGAAGCTTTTTGGAGAATTTCCAGTAGCAAGGATGGATTTGTGACTCCTTGACTAGAGTTCCAAGTCTATCTTCCTTCTTCCATAGACATCCAAGTTTATTTCCTTCTATTATGATGTCTACCACTACTTTCTACTGTTTGTATCTACTTCCTATAGCCATGGATGATTAGATCTCTTGTTCTTGAGCATGGGGTAGTAAATATCATGTTATACATATAATTCTCATTGTTTCACTATCCTAAGGTTCATCGGTGTTTAATTCCTCTTACATTCTTTGTTGGCCACTTTGTATGTATGATTTCTGCTCTTTGTATGATATGGGAAAATGTACATAGGAGTAAGGATATGTACATTAGCTGCACTACCTTGACCACGGGAGTGACTGGGATGTGTTGGGGAACAAAGGTTTGTAGCCCTTAACTAAGTATATCCAGTAGTTCTTATCTTTTTGCATGGGAAGCCTTCTATACTAGATGTAACATTTTCCTAATATATAATGCTCAATTCCTTTTTAGCATGCTAATACCAACTTTTTTTGCTGATATCCTCTTTTCTTTTCCTTTGTGGGGTACGCTTCCAACCCCAGGTGTTGGACAAGGAGAAGGAAACCTAGAAGGACCTGGACCACAACAAGTGTAGCTATCTTTGTGGGAGACTTTGCTTGAAGTTTTTAGGTGATCCTCAACTAGCCTTATATATGTAGATAGTTTCCCTGTATGTCACCCTATGTGGTGCATGTTTAGTAAGAAGCTTTGTAATGGTCAGATATATCTTTTAATTCCACTTCTACTTTGTGTTATGATACAATCATGTTAAATAAATTTGGTTCCATCCCTTTCAAGAAAAAGTCTTTTTGAGGATGTGCCTTTTTATTTTTAGTAGGGAGTGGATCCCTATTGGATCCCACTCCTTACAACATGGTATCATAGTCTATAGTCATTAGTTATCTAACTACTTCAAACTTGTCTCCCTTAGGATGTTTACCTTTTTCCATAGGTTGCTTATACCTAGTATCCTTGCCTTGTGCAGGCAAAAACCCTAATCGCAGGAGATAACACAACTATTGACAACCAGTACGGTTACGAGACACCCCAGAACCCTAGGTTTAGTCAAGAGACCCCAGCTTCTCCTAATTCAGGAGTAGTTATGACTCCAGAGCAAGAGTTGGCCATGTTTTCACAACTTTTTTCTTCTTTCATGGCGGGGAAGATGAAAGACTCGTCTGTACCTGAGATGCCTAAGGAGTTCTCAATCATGGAGTTCATGAAGATGCAACCACCTTCCTTCAAGGGTGAAGGTGAAATAGAGATGGTCGACAAAGTTGATGATTGGGTGTTGGCCTTAGGGAGGACCTTTGATGGCATGGCATGTCCTCCCCACCAGAAAGTTAGGTTTCCTTCATATGTTTTAGATGAACCAGTAAGAGTTTGGTGGAATGGAATTGCAAGGACTAGAGACATCTCAACTATGTCTTGGGTGTAGTTTTTGACTCTCTTCCATGGGAAGTACATCTACACTACTGCCCTAAAGAAGAAAGAAGAAGAGCTTGAAGCAAGGTTCCTTATCCGTTTTTGCTTTTGTACAAAAGTTTTTACTATTGGAACGTTATGTGGTAGATTTCAGTGAGCAACATAGGGCTGACCTATTTCTTCAAGGACTCAACTACAATGTGGGACGTCCTCTTATCCCACAACTACCCTTGACCTTTTAGCATATGGTAGATAAAACTTTGGTCGTGGAATCATACCCAGGGTTTCAACCTAGGGAGTTTGATAAGAAGAGGAAACCCTCAAGAGATGAGAAGAGAAGAGACAAGTGTGCTAAGTGCAATGGTTACCATCCTCCAGGAAAGTGCTCTCAAGATAAGAATCAAGCCAAGTATCAGCTAGACTTTTGAGTTGTGTGCCATCATTAATTGCAATGAACCTGGACATATTTGCCCTAGGTGCCCTCAACTTCATAATGGACGTGTACCAGCTCAACAACAACAACCTCAAGTGCCTCATTAGAATAATGGTAACAACAATGGTAAGCGACTTGTAGAAAGGAGAGCTGAAAGAGTTTTTGCTTTGGATGGTCAATAAGTCCATGATGATAATCAAGTTGAGGGTAACCCTTAGTCCCATAGTTAGACATTCAAGTTATGTTTCCTTTTGCATAGTACCTTGTGTATAAATATAAAGAAGTTACCTTTGTACCTATATTATTGCTTGGCTTATTAGGATGAAACATTTAAGGTGTGGTAGATAGTTGTTTAGATTTCGAGGGTGAAATCTCTTTAAGGGGTGGTATGTTGTAACATATTGAAACCTAGAACTTAATCTTATTCCCGAGTTAAGAAGTTAGAAACATTCATCTTTGAGGTTTAGCCAAACAAGGATAAGAGTATGCTCTTTAGTGACCTTATATACATTAATGCATGCATAAATCACATTAAAATGTGGAATATAAATTAATATTATCCAATACCTTCAAATTAATTATAAAATCAATGAAATGTGCATAAGATATGTGCATAAAAGACAAGGTGTCCATAATTGAGAATAATGAGTTATAATTCCACAAAATATGAAATAAATAAAATTATGTGAGATAATGATAAAGTAGATTCATTCTAGTTCATTCCTTTACCTTATGGCACAAGGAAGAGAAAAAAGGAATAAAAAATCATGCTTAAAAATGATTAATGAGATATTAGATTATTAATGAGAGAAACAATAGAAATAATGTATAACATGTTAAAAGGAAAATTTATTGGATAATAATAACCTCATATTCATTTTCTTAGGATATACTTTGGCTTGGAGGCCAAGTTTCACCAATTTAGGATAACAATTAGCGTATCTATTTTATTTAGAAATGAAAAGTTTGTTTTTCCTTAAAAATATTTAATAAAATATTTAGTGACTCCAAAAGTGGAAAATAATCTTACATTCATAATATACATATTAAAATATGCATTTGGGTGAATTTTCATTCAATTTGGAGAAAGTTTGATTAATAGATCAAATCAGGAGAGAGAAAGTGTGTAGAACCTTCAAAATATTAAATAAGTTAACAATAACCCCAACATATAAAATTAATGAAAAATTCGTATCCAGTACATTAAATATGACATATGAATGAATTTTCATAAAATTTGGGTAATCTTAACACCATTAATGAAGGAGGAAAGAGAAATTAAATAGTAATTGATTTATTTAGCTCATTAAAAGTTCTGAAAAGGAAAATATAATTTTATATTCAGAATCTACATGATTAGCCTATGTGAAAAGTTTCATCCAATTTGGAGTTTGTTTACACCTTTAATTTAATTTGGAAAGAAATAATGTGATTAATTATATTTCACTTTATTACCAATCCGATTTTGATTAAAGTTTCCAATTCAGTTTTTGCGAGTGATGCAGATAGTTAGATCTTGGATCCAATGGCGTGTGCATCATCTCCTACGTTGAGTAGGAGACCCACCATGGATAAACAATATGGGGGTGGTTTCTCATGGGTCTCTCTTGTTTCTTGATTATTTTTTGAGATTTTTCGACCAACAGATTCGAGAGCCAAATTCAAACCTTCTCATCCTAATATTGTGAGGGTTTTGTTCGTTGGAGTCCCGGGTCAGATAGGGGTTTTCTCTTCTTCCCCTATTTCTGGTTTTGGGAGCTGCTGCATTGAACCCGGGGAAAACACCTATAAATATCCCCCTCCTACAGGATCCCCATGCACCCAACAATCGCCCACCAGAGTTTCTTTGGCCCTGTTCGCCCCGCTACCCTCTTCCCTATCTCCAACCTCTTGGTTCACTAGAGGCGACCTCAGTAGTGGACTCCTAGCCTCGTTAGTGACGTCTCGAAGTGGGGTTCTACTCCCAGTGGCGAGGGTGAACTTTGGGAGCCATTTGTTTTCTCAGTTTGAAGGTACAATGGTTTCATCTCTTTTTATTTTATTTCGACCTTCATTGAAATTAGGGGCCTTTAGTTCACATTCACGCTAGTTTCTTCAACCTTGGGCTTTGGTCTCGATACAAAATTCCTCCTCTGCCTTCGATTTGGGTTCTCTTTGGCCCGTTCTCCCGACCTGGGTTCTAGGTTTTCTTCTGTAATGGAAGAAGTGCTAGTTAGAGCTATGGCTGGCCGTTTTGCTTGTGCCTAGGCTCTTTTGGACTGTCATCCTCTTAGGAACATTGTTCCTTTATCTTTCTTCACCCGGTTTCCAATAGATCTCGATCTGGAGCTCAGAGATATCCTCCATGTCCCATGTCTTCATGAGGTCTTCACGGGGGGAACAAAACCCCATGTGGTTTTCCTCTCTTACCCTCTCTCTTTTCTTGTGCCCTTTGTTTTTCATCTATGTGTTTTTGGTAATTTTGTGTGGTCTCCTTCTCTTTTCTAGATGCCTGGTTCGGCTGATGTGGTTGAGTGGCCATCCGTGTTGGCTGGATCTGATTGGGCCAACTCAGAGCCGCAACCCACTCTTTCCCTCTCTTTTCCTTTTTCCCAAGTTTATGCCACCTGTAATTTTTTGATTTGCTGGAGTTTGCAAAATTCATAATAAATTATATACTGATAAAAAAAATATGGAAAAATAGTCGTTGGATTTTGAAAAATATAATATTTCTCATGGTATTGGTTTTGTCGTTTGAATATGATGTTTTAAAGAGGTGATTTTAATGAATCTAAATAAATAAGATAATAACTTGTATAATTCATAACTTAATATTTATAAGTCAAAAAATATAATAAAATATGTTTTAAACTTAGGAAGATATAACCTAAAATATGGCATGATTTTGATAACCTAATCCATTTATAATAAAAAGGCTATTTTTTAGGGTTTAGAATAATCAATGTAGTTCTAACCCAAATTTCACATACACGATATTAGGTGCTTTGGGAACCTAGATTTGGATCTAGAAGTAATCTTGTTTTATTAAGACTTGGTGAGAGGTATGTTTGCATCTCATATTCTTCTTTTTTAGCAATAACCTAAATTGTTTTTCTTTTAATCATATGTACAATAGCCTATACATTGCTCTTATCTTTTGATATCATGGTTCGTGTGAACTATCTTTTTATGACGATCTTGGATATTATCTTGACTTCTTTCCTCATGCCTTAGCGAATGTTGGACTTATTTGTTATTATATGTTCACTTTGGGGTGGATAATAATAATGATCACTTATGTGGTGATTAATTTGTAAAATATGACTATACCTTTTTACTTTCCTTCCTATTAAGCATGTTGTGTGACCCAGTAGCCTTAGAGTAATATAATTTGCATCCGTTTTGGATTATGTTCCCTTATTAATATTATTTTGGGATGGTGGTTATGTTCCCCATATCCGAGTTTCAAATTTATGAGGTTTGGCCCAACTTTTATAAATTGGGAGTTCGGTTATGTGCCAATCTCTATCAGGTTCAAGTTTATGTGGCTTGGCCGCCTTTGTTACTTATGTTGTTCTAGTGCTATGTTTATCTCAACTACATGCATCTTGTTATGGGTTTTGTGACCTAAAAATATTATGTGTGCTTTTGTGGCACTACTTTTATTATTGATTTAATGGCAAGTATTCCTTTTATCATATGTTAGATATTCATTCCTTTTATGCCTGTTTGGGTAGTTCTTATGTTTTTGCATGGGGCCTTCTATACTAGATGTAAATTTTTCCTAATATATAATGCTCAATTCCTTTTTAGCATGCTCATACCAACCTTTTTTGCTGATATCCTCTTTTCTTTTCCTTTGTGGAGTACGCTTCCAACCCCAGGTGTTGGACAAGGAGAAGGAAACCTAGAAGGACCTAGATGACAACAAGTGTACATGTCTTCATGGGAGTTTTTGATTGAAGTTGTTAGGTGATCCTCAACTTGTCTTGTATATGTAGTTAGTTTTCCTTTATGTCAACCTACGTGGTGAAGTTTAGTAAGAAGCTTTGTAATGGTTAGATATATCTTTTAATTCTGCTGCTACTTTGTGTTATGATACAATCATGTTAAATAAATTTGGTTTCATCCCTTGAAGAAAAAGTCTTTTTGTGGATGTGCCTTTGTATTTTTAGTAGGGAGTGGATCCCTATAGGATCCCACTCCTTATACTGCCAAAGTGGGGTACATTATTATGGTGTTGACTTTTGGGCAGGCTTGACTGGTGTTTCTCAGAGTGTCTGGGCCCAGAATCATGTAGATGATAATGGAAAGGAGTTACACATATCATCTATCCAAGAGTTGCATATGATGTAATTGGCATGATGGAATACCTAAATACTCAAGTAATGGGCGATCATCCAAAGCTGACTCATGATTTGATGAAATAAGGATTTTGGCCCACTAGACTAGTATACGTTGCAATATACTGAATTGATATTAAGGGATATGAATTTGAATAAAATAGTGGGATCGGTAGTTATTTAAAGACCTAATTAATATCATCAAATTTACAAATCAAACCAAATAAAAAATGTTTTGAAAAGTTGCAAAATTTATTTGTAGAATCAAATGTCAAATAGAACACATTCAAATTGTGATTAGTCCTTGAAAAGGACAAAATAGGATAAAGTTCCACAATTAGTTAAGGACTTTGAGAAATGTTCTCATCAATGAGTGAAAGCTCTATGTTCTTGATAGACCAATGCTAGAGGAACCTGCTCCAAATGCACCTGAGGCTAAATGGATGCTTATTGGAAGAATGCCAATGATGCCATTGACATTTTGAATACCTATTGCTATGTTGTATGCACTATGAGTTGTATGAACAACACAAATACATGGAAATTCTCTAGATGGTAACACATCTCAATAATCTTGTAAAGCAAAGAAGGTATAATGTCTCCAAAGCGCTAATTGAATGCAAACTGACAAAGGGAGGTCCAATAAAACCCCATGTGCTCAATGTGATTGGACATGTGGAATGATTGAGATTTCTCATAGGTCAATAGTTGACCATGAATATGATTATGCAAGCGTTGCACGAATCATATAGTCAGTTTATCAAATGTTTGGCATGTTGATGTCAAATCAAGGAAGATGAAGGATAAATCCGTGATGGAGATCAGTAGAAGTGAGTCCTAGGGTAAAAGAAAGTCCAGGAAGTATTCTGAGGTGAAACTAAAGCCCAAGTCTTCTGCACTCAATATATGGAGAAGGGTAAGTGTAAAAGGAATTTGTGCTTTTCACATAAAGGATAAATAAAATAAAGTGCCACCATTGTCACTTGTTAGGACATTGGAAAGGAATTATCCTCTTCATAGAGGATCTCAGGAATACGATAGAGATAGAGATCTCTACTTCAGGACCTGAGAAGAAGTAATCTAGAACTATATGGAGCAAGGGTTGTTGCCACTATAGTCAAAGGTTGTCATTCATGGGAACAAAATAGAATTAGTGAATTGCTATTATGTACTTTCCAAACATCATATGTTTTGTATGACAATAACATCATGATCTTTTGTGACGATGCCCTATGTCTCATAAACTATATTTGATAGTTGAAAAGACAAATGTGTATGACACATATTGAATGACTTGATAATGCAAACATTGAATATAACATCCCTGACCTAGGTTATGCCATAACCTAGAGGTTTTTCTTAAGTAAGTTATTTATAAACTCGTTTTAATCTTTTTAAAAGTAATTAAGACTCAAGGAAAGTTTAATTTTAAAGTTTGAGCTTATTTGCAAACTGTTTGTGCATTATATGACAACTTGGGTGCAAATTGCAATTTACCCAAGATGAGAGGTTATATTGAAATATGTCACATTTTGAACATGCTTCAAGTACTATAACATCATAAGATAGATAATGATGCTAATGGGTGGCTTGTAGAAAGCCTAAGTTCCAAGTTGGAGCTTGTTTGAATAATGCTTGTTCCTTGTGTACTAGTTTTGGTGCAAGATGCAATTTACCCAAAATATAGGGTTGATATGAAAGTTACCACCTCTAGAATGTACCTAATCTCTCTTAGCATCATCTAGAGGAGAGATATAGAAGGAGGCGCCATGTTTGAATCATATTTTGGTGGTAGCATTCTTGGTGATGAAAAGACCAAGAAGAGTTGTGTGTTTGAAACTCTAATTGAGTTGTATGGGGTTGTATCGAATTGTAAAGCTTATATGGGAGTGCCTATCGGCCAAGGATCCATAGAGCAGGTCCCATTTAATTTTTTCAACTATTGTCCTTTTCCATGATGGGTTAAGAACCTCAAGGAGGTGATGGATATCAGTTTACAACTTTCCTTAGAAAAAGTGTATCAGTTTGTGAATAAAGTGATGTTGACTTGAAATATCTTGCTCAATAAGATAACTAATGGCCAAAATATTATCCCTAGATTATCCTCAAGATTTTTTCATGTCAATATAAATATGTGTGCATGTACATGTGTCAACCATGCAAGGACACGTGGCACCTAGTAGCATAAAATGATGGTACCTCTTATACACTCTCCCATGAACTTCTATTATATATACCACTCCTTTCACCTTCTAGTGAATTTTTCGAACCTTATCACTCCATTTCTCTTAGATATCATGCATAGTAGTAAGGATCAAGGACGAGATCGAGCCATTAATCTTTAGGTGAATCCATGGTGTTGAAACCTAATATGGTGATATGAAACCCGATATACCTTGGAACCCCACACCCCTATCAGTTTGTACACTTGGTTTGGTTGAGAGTAACCAGTTGTCTAGGACGCCACTTAATGCATGGTGAAGGGTAGGCCAATACCATGAAGGTTTGAAGAGGTATTAGAAGAAGTGTCTAACCCGATATGCAAACCTTAATTTTGAACAACCTGATATGAATGATACACACATACACCTCATGCATGATATGGTGATCAAGGATACACCTCATGTACAATATGGTGATCAAGGATACACCTAATGAACGATATGGAGAGTACACATACACCTCATGCTCGATATGGTGATCAAGGATACACCTCATACACGATATGGTAATCAAGGATACACCTCATGCACGATATGGTGATCAAGGATACACCTCATGCACGATATGGTGATCAAGGATACATCTCATGAATGATATGGTGAGTACACATACACCTCATGCACGAGATTGTGATGAACACACATCTCTTGGGTGATAAGGAAGCACACATACACCTCTTGGGAAATATGAAAGTACACATACACCTCTTGGGTGATACGGTAAGCATACATACACCTCTTGCCTGATTTGGTAAGCGTGCACACACCTCTTGCCCGATATGGAAGCAAGCACACACCTCTTGGGTGATATGGAAACAAGCACACACCTCATGCCCAATATGGTGGAAGCACCTCAATCCAATATACTTGATTGAGTAACACATGAAGTGTGTTATGTCAAATGATACATTAAGAGGTATAGAGTTCAATGCATTTTGATAATGTAGGTCAATGTACCTTGAGAAAAGGATTGAGCCAACTTAATAAAATATGATGTAATCATTATCCTGGTGAGGATGAGAGAGAAACTCATACTTCCTATGATAATAATTCAATGGGCATATAATGATACCCCTATATGTGTAGAGCTATGCATTAGGGTTTTGATTCTTGATAATATGAATTAGGGTTTTGATTCTTGACAATATGAACTTGTAACCCTAATCGGCTAAAGAGGGAAACCCTAACCCTAATTGGGGAAAAGGGAAACCCTAACCCTAATAATGGGAAGGTTGTATTTCTCTTGTATTGCATGGTGATGATATGTCCTTGAAATCGCATTTATCATGAAATACTAACCGTGCAGGTATCATGAGATGATGAGTATAGCCAGGTACGAGCTATGATGTTTCATATGATACTGATTAAATGGGCCTTGTGATCCATGTGAAATACTTGTGCAATAAGTATAATGTATACATGGTCTGAGGACCTAGAGGTAATAGTTACCTAATAAGAGGTAACATTGTGCAGTGATGAACTAAGGGTTTGAATACCCAAATCTAGCAATCATGATGATGATAATGTTAAGGGACGAGAATTCCCAATAATGTGATAAGGGACTGAGATCTTGAGTGTTATGCATTCAATGTGTTCCAAAGATTATGAAAGTACTTGATAAATGTATTACACCTTTCTTTGTAGTATCTATTTTAAATTCTTGCTTGTAACTTGATTGATGCTAAAAGCAACTGTAATACACCTAATTAATCAAGTGGAACCTTATCGTGTAGTTTCCCAGGCCATAGATCCATTCGGTGTCAGGATTTGCTGAATGGTGAAATGAGTTTAACTCATAGTGCATATTTATGAATATGTTGGGGTGAAGGACGAACATATCCTTACGCCTAGATATGGATTTTTGTGTGATTTCCCAATGAATACCAAAGTTTTCGTGTTATTTCCCTGATGAAATGTACTGGGGATTGATAATTGACCTCTCCGAAGAGAGTGCATGATGCAGATGTAGCTCTCTAACGAAGATGCTGCTATTCCCTAGCAAGCTAGTTGCAGTTTGACATGACGTCATTGCCTGTGGTCTCATACTGACCAAGATGGGTGAGGTCTTGGCAGTCAGCACTTCCATTGACCTTGTACGGTACTGATACTTTACGTAGCCATGGTTGGTTGGAGCATGAGAGGTATACCTCATCTCCTCTGGGCGTAAGTGTAATTGTAAATATGTAATCAGTCGTGTAACGTATCTGCTTAAGGATTGAATACAGAAACATTGGTTTATGTTACATTACTTTTATAAATCTTAGTTGGTAGATGTTATACATGCTCTTCATATTCCTTATAAAGCAAATAGAAGATCTATAGCTCTATTATGGATAGTTGAAATGTTTAAACAATGCTATTTCTTTACACTGCAATTAAATAATGATTAAACATGCTTATATACATAAAAGATCCTCTTCTCAGTTTTATACTATTTTCCTATGATAATAATATAGGTGGCAGAGAGTTATATCTCTCACTGAGACAAATTTCTCACCCTGTGGGTTCCACAATTTTTAGGTGGACATGCACGAAGAGGTAGAGACCGTGTTGCATAGGAAGGACAACAGTAATAGGGATAACTATAACAACTCAGGTTGAGTGTATTGTATGTCGTGTCTTGTAGATAGAGATCTTATGTGTTGTATATGTACTATGAAGTCCTTGGCGATTAGTACGTAATGATTTTATGAACAATTTGAGATTTTGGTTGTTTGCCTCAAGGTTTGATGTTGCTTGTGTATAAGTTTGGGAAAAGCAACTGGTATATGATATCCTTGAGATAAGATGGTACAATGTGAACCATGATGTATATATTGCCTTGGTTCTTCCTTTAAGAGTTTCCTGGTAATGGATCTCTTTGCAAAATGGTTTTAATTTTTAGTGATTTTCATTAATCCGCTATTATTGGTTATTCCACGTAATTACAGTTGTGGAGGCTCAGGTGGTCGGGTCGTCACAAAGTTTTGGTATCAGAGTCTAAGGTTTGCTGAGTCTACAGAGACATAGGGTTAAGGTTGTTGAGTTTGTTCTACTGTCCTCTGATTTATCTAATAGTGACTTCTGCTCATATAGGAGAAGAAGTAAAGTTGAAAGATGGCTGGAGCACACGAAGAACATACTGTTGAGAGCAGTGTTGTTGTACCAGGAGGAGGTGTAAGGGAACAAGCTAGAGAGGAATCATTGCTTGGGAATCCCCAGCTTGATCAAGCCATTCTAGAAAACCCAGCCTTTCATGCTCTTTTCGGGCAGTTAATGACCACAGTGACGCATATGGTAGGTCGGATACCAGCACCAGAACTGTAACATACCAGATCTCAAACCATACCCTAGAAGTTTAACCTTTTGGTCTTAGACAAACAAGGTTGAGGATAGAGTGATCCTAATAATATAATGCATGAATAATGTGATATAATATGTCATATAATTCATTTGGTGATAATAAAATGATAAATAACTTAATTTCATGCATAATATGGTTAATGGGCCTCTAATGGGCTATATGATATAACCCATGTAAGAAAGCCTCAAATTGAATAATAGACTTCAAATTCGTAATCTACACATAAAAATAAGCCTACATGTCAATTTTCATTTAATTTGGACTACCTTAAAATAATATGGTAAGTTAGGACAAAGAAATTGCCTAAAAAGTGTAATTAATAAATAAATATTTTTCATGACTCTAAACGAGGAAAATAATGTTATATTCATAATCTATATAATAAATATAGCCTTTGGGTGAATTTTCATCCAATTTGGAGAAAGTTTGCTTAAAAGGTAAAATCAGGAGAGAGAAAGTGTGTAGAACCTTCAAAATATTAATTAAATACTCAAACAACTCCAATATGTAAAATTGATGGCAAATTCGTATTCAACACATTAATTATAACTTGTAGGTCAAGTTTCATCAAATTTGGATAATCCTAATGTCATTAATGAAGGAGGAAAGAGAAAATAGAAATTAATTTATTTAACATATTAAAAGTTTTCAGAAGGAAAAACTAAGTGCATAATCAGAATCTACATGCCTTAATTGGCCTCTGTGCAAAATTACACTTAATTTGGATAATGTTTGAGCCCTCAATTTAAGAAAGCGAAAAAGGTAAATTAAATATAATGTCACCTTAATCCTAATCACATTTGGGCAATGGGTTCTGAAATATATGTTGTCTCGCGGATCCGACTTATATGCACTTTAATCGCAGCCTTTGGGTTCTGATCAAATGGCTTTGAGATCGTCTCCTACCTTGAGTAGGAGACTGCTCACGGTGAACAGTAACATCAGATTTCTCGCAAGCTTTTCTCGCTCCTCGTTTCATCTTTCCTCGCGGTTTCTTTCCCTTTTTTTCTTGGTCTATTTCCGTACCGGTCTAGCTATATATATGCGATTTCATCCACTACAGAACCTTAACCATCCTGCCATCTGTCGTTCCCCTATTTCCGTTCCTCCTCTTCTTCTCCTCTGTTGTCCTGACCTTCGGACTGTCGGGGACAAGTTCCCTTACCTCCGTTGGGGTCCCAGGAGGTGGCTGGTCTCCTTGGTTTGCTGATATCTGACCCCGACCTTCCTTTCCCTACTCCGACCACCATGCCGGAGAGCCTGTGTTGGGGATGAGACCTTCGACCATCGCAACCTCCTGAAGATGGGCCGAGTTTGTTCCACAAGTCGTTACAAAGGTAGACCCCGTCTGAATTTTTTAGTTTGTTCCACAATGTACTTTTCCCCCTTTTTGAGTTCTTTCATGCTGCTCTCAACACAATGATCAATCCCTCATCTCCTCGTCTCAGGTATGGATTTTCTACCACTGAGGTAACCTGGCGATGTTGTTCGGATGTTTCCCGAGTGCTTTGTTACTAGTTTTGGGTCTTCTTCCCTTGGGCTCGAGTTCAGCCTCTTCCATGACCCTGGTAGATGACTGGACACGTGTTCTGAGCGTCTCTTGACCTTTGAGAAGGGTTGTTGTGTTGGGTGAGATGTCAGGAAGATGATGAGCATCATTGCTGCTAACCATCTTGCTTGTTTCGGCTTTACGGATTCATGGTTTTGCGATTCGGGTGTCCTGAAGCTCTGCGTTCTCGCGAGGAAGATAACCCACATTGTTTTCCCCTTTGTGCTCTTGACCAAGTTTGTTTGTGTTCGCACGTCTCTAGGGGAATTTTTGTCTTTTTCACTCTAATCCTGCATTGCCTTGTCGCAGGTCAAACTGGCCTTGACTGGAAGATTCAAACGCATCAGATTGGTCCACCTACTTTCTCAGCAGCGATATGTTGACATGGATATTTCTCGATTTCTTATTGGTGTAACATGAAAAATAAGTATCTAACTATCTACAGGTCAGAAAAATATGAATAAATACTCGTTGGAATCAGCAAAATAAGTTCTAACTAATGGAATAAGTTTTGATAACTAAATCTAATGATTAATAACATGTGTTTTCAATGAATCTAATTAATGATGAATTAACCTATAAAAATCATAACTAATTATCTATAAGTCAAAAAAATATAATAAGATATGTTTTGGAGTCGTAATAACCTGATCTAATAAGTGGCATAGTTTTCGTAACCTAATTCACATAATAATAAAAGGGTAGCTTTTAGGGTTTTGAATAATTAATGGAAACCTAACCCTAACTCCACATATATGCATAATAGGTTCTTTGGATGCCTAGGCTTGGACCTAGATGTGACTTTGGATCATTTGACTCTGAAGTTGAGGAATGTTTGCATCCCTGATTATTCTTGTTGAGCAATTATCCTATTTTTGTCTTACTCTTGGTCATATGGACATTAGCCTACACATTGTCTTGTTCTTTTGAAATCATGCTTCATGTGAACTACCTTATTTATTATTGATCTTATGGTCATGGATATTCTCTTGAATCTGCCTTGGTGCATGTTGGACTTTTGATATTATATGCCCATTGTGATGTGGAAGTTTACTTGGTGATATATGCCCACTTTGAAGTGGATTTGTTTAGATGTTTGTGTTGTCCATTGTGTGATGGCAACATTGTATAAATCTGACTATACTCCTCTACTTGCCTGTACATTTAACATGTTATGTGATTCAGTAGCACTAGAGTAGTGTAATTACATTGGTTTTGTCTCATTGTGCAACATGGCAACATTGTGATATCTTTGGGATGGAGGATGTATGATTCCCCATACCTAGGCACGATGTATGATTCCTGGCCCATGTTATATATATTTGGATGGTGGATGTGTGATTCCCCATGCCAGGGCAGGATGTGTGATTCTTGGCCCATGTACCATCAGGGCAAGATGTGTGGTTCTTGGCCCATGTCCCACCAGGTTCAAGATGTGTGATTCTTGACCGCCATTGTTATTTATATTTTTCTAGGGCTATGTTTATCTCATATGCATGCAGGATATTGATTGTGGGGTGTGTGCCCTACTTCTTTGTTTCCCACCATGGTAGTGGATGTTTATATTGATAGCACATTCTTATTATTTGTTGGTTATGGCAAGTATCCCTTTTTTATGATCTTTTTTCTTGATACCCGATTGGGTGGTCCTTATCTCCTGCATGGGAAGCCTTTTATTTTGATGTCCCTTATTCTTGATAAATTGCTCAAATTGCTTTTTTTAGTATGCACATACCGGCCTTTGCTGATGTCTCCTATTGTTTCTCTTTTGCTAGGGTATGCTTCCAACCCTGGGTGGAATACTTGGATGCATGGCATGTCGACCTGGACTTAGTTTGTGAAGTTAAAGCTTGGAGACAATCTTGAGGTGGTTTATATTTCCTCTACATGGATCCTTATGAAGTAAGTTTAAGATGTTCCCTTTGTTTTATAATTGAATATAGTCATGTTTTTATTCCACTGCTATACTTTGGTCTTTTGATTACCATTATAAAGATTTGAAAATTTTACACCCACTCCATCATACCTTTTGAGTGTGTTTGGACTGTAGGTTTTATTGTTCAAATTTTTAGTAAGGAAGTGATTTCACTTCTTTACAGCATGGTATCAGAGCCCATGGTAGTCGGAATCGACTATTTCAATTTTGTCTCCCTTTTAGAACCCTTGACTTTTCTAGTTAGATCTAAGTGATATGTTGACCCTAAATTTGATCAATGATGATCTTTTGTGCAACAAGGTTTGGTTGGAGGATGAGAATATATTAGGAGGTCTTAATATGGAAAAGTTGTGACTTGGTTTTCGCATTGAGTTTTGGCCAACTATTTGTTTTCACCTCGCAATGATTCTTATCTCCAAAAATTATTTTCATTATACTACTATACGTACAAAAGTTTTCTCAAGTTTTTCGATGTTTTCTTGAACTAAGTCACAATGAAGAGAAACTATAGTTTGAGTAGAATCTAACCCTAGTTTTGTGACTAGGATTGATATACTGATGTAGTTGATCTACCCTATGACTTTTGGATGTTCATGTAGGGTTGATGGGTTAGAGACATGAGGACCTAAAAACTCAGCCCTAGATGGTGACATTAATTGGATACATTAGAAATATTAATCTCTAAAAACTTTCATAACTAAGAGATGAGGGTAGTTCTAAAAAGATGTTTAGTTTGACTTGTTAGGTTGATCCTTTTTAAGGGGTGGAGAATAGTTGGTTGTTGATGTTTGGATCAATAGATTTCGAGGACGAAATCCTTTTTAAGGGGTGGAGTGTTGTAACATACCAGATCTCAAACCCTACCCTAGAAGTTTGACCTTTTGGTCTTAGCCAAACAAGGTTGAGGATAGAGTGATCCTAATAATAGAATGCATGAATAATGTGATATAATATGTCATATAATTCATTTGGTGATAATGAAATGATAAATAACTTAATTTCATGCATAATATGGTTAATGGGCCTCTAATGGGCTATATGATATGACCCATGTAAGAAACCCTCAAATTGAATAATAGAATTCAAATTCGTAATCTACACATCAAAATAAGCCTACATGTCAATTTTCATTTAATTTGGACTACCTTAAAATAATATGGTAAGTTAGGAGAGACAAATTGCCTAAAAAGTGTAATTAATAAATAAATATAATTCATGACTCTAAATGAGGAAAATAATGTTATATTTGTAATTTATATAATAAATATAGCCTTTGAGTGAATTTTCATCCAATTTGGAGAAAGTTTGCTTAAAAGGTAAAATCAGGAGAGAGAAAGTGTGTGGAACCTTCAAAATATTAATTAAATACTCAAACAACTCCAATATGTAAAATTGATGGAAAATTCGTATTCAACACATTAATTATAACTTGTAGGTCAAGTTTCATCAAATTTGGATAATCCTAATGTCATTAATGAAGGAGGAAAGAGAAAATAGAAATTAATTTATTTAACATATTAAAAGTTTCCAAACGGCAAAACTAAGTGCATAATCGGAATCTACATGCCTTTATTAGCCTCTGTGCAAAATTCCACTTAATGTGGATAATGTTTGAGCCCTCAATTTAAGAAAGAGAAAAAGGTAAATTAAATATAATGTCACCTTAATCCTAATCACATTTGGGCAATGGTTTCTGAAATATATGTTGTCTCGCGGATCCGACTTATACACACTTTAATCACAGCCTTTGGGTTCTGAACGAACGACTTCGAGATCGTCTCCTACCTTGGGTAGGAGACTGACTCACAGTGAATAGTAACATCGGATTTCTCGCTCCTCGTTCCGTCTTTCCTCACAGTTTCTTTCCCTTTTTTTTCTTGGTCTGTTTCCGCACTGGTCTAGCTATATATATGTGATTTCATCCACTACAAAACCTTAACCATCCCGCCATCAGTCGTTCCCCTGTTTCTGTTCTGACTCTTCTTCTCCTCTGTTGTCTTGACCTTCGGACTTCTGGGGACAAGTTCCCTTACCTCCGTTGGGGTCCCAGGAGGTGGTCGGTCTCCTTGGTTTGGTGACATCTGACCCCGACCTTCCTTTCCCTACTTCGACCGCCACGTCGGAGAGCCTGTGTTGGGGACGAGACCTTCGACCATTGCAAACTCCTGAAGATGGGCCGAGTTTGTTCCACATGTCATTACGAAGGTAGACCCCGTCTAAATTTTTCAGTTTGTTCCGCAATGTACTTTTCCCGCATTTTGAGTTCTTTCATGTTGCTCTCAACGTAATGTTCCATCCCTCATCTTCTCATCTCGGGTATGGGTTTTCTACCACTGAGGTAACCTGGCGATGCTGTTCGGATGTTTCCCGAGTGCTTTGTTCCTAGTTTTGGGTCTTCTTCCCTTGGGTTCGAGTTCAGTCTCTTCTGTGACCCTGGTAGATGATTGGATGTGTGTTCTGAGCGTCTCTTGACCTTTGAGAAGGTTCGTTGTGTTCGACGAGATGTCAGGAAGATGATGAGCATCATTGCTGCTGACCATCTTGCTTGTTTCGGCTTTATAGATTCATGGTTTTGCAATTCGGGTGTCCTGAATCTCTGCGTTCTCGCGAGGAAGATAACCCACATTGTTTTCCCCTTTGTTCCCTTAACCCAATTTGTTTGTGTTCGCACGCCTCTAGGGGAATTTTTATCTTTTTCGCTCTGATCCTGCCTTGCCTTGTCGTGAGTCAAACTGGCCTTGACCGGAAGATTCGAACGCATCAGATTGGTCCACCTGCTTTCTCAGCAGCGATATGTTGACATGGATTTTTCTCGATTTCTTATTGGTGTAACATGAAAAATAAGTATCTAATTATCTACAGGTCAGAAAAATATGAATAAATACTCGTTGGAATTAGAAAAATAAGTTATAACTAATGGCATAAGTTTTGATAACTAAATCTAATGATTAATAACATGTGTTTTCAATGAATCTAATTAATGATGAATTAACCTATTAAAATCATAACTAATTATCTATAAGTTATAAATATATAATAAAATATGTTTTGGAGTCGTAATAACCTAATCTAATAAGTGGCATAGTTTTTGTAACCTAATTCACATAATAATAAAAGGGTAGTTTTTAGGGTTTTGAATAATTAATGGAAACCTAACCCTAATTCCACATATATGCATAATAGGTTCTTTGGATGCCTAGGCTTGGACCTAGATGTGACTTTGGATCATTTGACTCTGAAGTTGAGGTATGTTTGCATCCCCCATTATTCTTGTTGATCAATTATCCTATTTTTGTCTTACTCTTGTTCCTATGGACATTAGCCTACACATTGTCTTGTTCTTTTGAAATCATGCTTCATGTGAACTACCTTATTTATTATTGATCTTATGAGCATGGATATTCTCTTGAATCTGCCTTGGTCCTTGTTGGACTTTTGATATTATATGTCCACTGTGATGTGGAAGTTTACTTGGTGATATATGCCCACTTTGAAGTGGATTTGTTTATATGTTTGTGTTGTCCATTGTGTGATGGCAACATTGTATAAATCTGACGATACTCCTCTACTTGCCTCTACATTTAGCATGCTATGTGATTCAGTAGCACTAGAGTAGTGTAATTACTTTGGTTTTGTCTAATTATGCAACATGGCAACATTGTGATATCTTTGGGATGGAGGATGTGTGATTCCCCATACCCGGGAAGGATGTGTGATTCCTGGCCCATGTTATATATATTTGGATGGTGGATGTGTGATTCCCCATGCTAGGGCAAGATGTGTGATTCTTGGCCCATGTACCATCAGGGCAAGATGTGTGATTCTTGGCCCATGTCCCACCAGGTTCAAGATGTGTGATTCTTGACCGCCATTGTTATTTATATTGTTATAGGGTTATGTTTATGTCATATCCATGTAGGATATTGATTGTGGGGTGTGTGCCCTACTTGTGCTTTGTTTCCCACCATGGTAGTGGATGTTTATATTGATAGCACATTCATATTATTTGTTGATTATGGCAAGTACCCCTTTTGTTATGATCTTTTTTCTTGATACCCGATTGGGTGGTCCTTATCTCCTGCATGGGAAGCCTTTTATTTTGATGTCCCTTATTCTTTATAAATTGCTCAAATTGCTTTTTTTTAGTATGCACAAACCAGCCTTTGCTGATGTCTCCTATTGTTTCTCTTTTGCTGGGGTATGCTTTCAACCCTAGGTGGAAGACTTGGATGCATGCCATGTCGACCTGGACTTAGTTTGTGAAGTTAAAGCTTGGAGATAATCTTGAGGTGGTTTATATTTCCTCTACATGGATCCTTATGAAGTAAGTTTAAGATGTTCCCTTTGTTTTATAATTGAATATAGTCATGTTTTTATTCCGCTGCTATACTTTGGTCTTTTGATTACCATTATAAAGATTTGAAAATTTTACACCCACTCCATCATACCTTTTGAGTGTGTTTGGACTGGAGGTTTTATTGCTCAAATTTTTAGTAAGGAAGTGATTTCACTTCTTTACAAGCACCTAGGGCACCAGTTCCCAATGAGGGACATGGATCTAGCAAAACCTTTAAGCGGTTACGCCAGGTAGGAGCCACCGAATATGCCGGTACAGATGACCCAGCAAATGCGGATTGATGGATCAATGAACTGGAAAAAGCCTTTAGAATCCTTAGCATCCCAGAAACTGATAAAGCATGTTGTGTACCTTTTAAAAAGGAAGCGCTGGCCATTGGTGGGCCATTGAAGAAGAGAAAAAACCTAGTGTTGAGGTCGGATGGTAGGAATTCTGACATGAGTTTGTCAGTAGATACTTTCCCAAGACTGATCTGGATGAGAAAATCTTACACTTTGAGAAGATTAAACAAGGACCGATGAAGATTAGTGAGTATGAAGCTAAGTTCATGGAGCTTCTATGGTTTTGTACACACATGGCTACTACGGATGAGGAGAGGATTTGGCATTTTGAGAAGGGACTGAACGTTGAGTTAACCACACCTATAGCTGCTCTAGAGAATAGAGAGAGATTTTCCACCTTTGTGGAGTCAGTTAGGTGGATAGAGAGGTCCATGATCGAGAAACATGAGGCTAACAGTAGGAAAGTACCTACCCTGTTCTAGGGATAGAGGTCTGGAAGTTTTAAGAAACTAAAGTTTCCTGCACTAATAGCACCACAGAGGTTCAGTGCTCAGACGCAATGGACATCAAGAAAGGGTAGAGGCCATAGTTTTCTACCAAGTGGAGCCCATAGCACAACATCAATGTAAGTGACAAGACCATCTAGGATGCAATGGGAGAACAAAGACTACTTCAAGTGTGGGCAGACATGTCATCTGATAAAGGATTATCCACTTAGAGATAGGGAGGTAACCCAACCACCGAGGTAGAGTCAAATAGGATCTTAGAGGAAACAATTCAGTAGTGGCACATGAGGACGTGGATAGGCGTCCGAAGTAGGTTCATCTGCACCAAACAAAAGAGCACGGAGTCGACAACAAGAAACGACAAGATTCTATGCTATGAATTAGCTGGAGGAAGTAGTCAATCCACAAGTCGTGATAGGTCAGATGGAATTGTTTCATTCTGATATGTCTTCATCCTACTTCGTAACTTTTTTGATTGATCTGGGTGCTACACATTCCTTTATCACTCAAGAAGTGATTCATGACTGCAATATGACTGTCAGTCATAGAGCAGATAATCTGTTATTAGAAACTCCGCTAGTCAGATTTGTAGTGTTGCGGGAGGTATGTTCTCCATGTGTTCTTTTCTTTTCAGAACACATCATTCAGTTGGATCTTATACCACTTGAGATGCACGGGTTTGATGTAATTCTTGGGATGGATACCCTAGAAAAGTATAAGGTTGTATTGGATTGTGGTTCCAAGTAAGCTATGTTCATAGATAGTGATGAGACATGGGTCTTTCAGGGGGACAAAAAGATTCTTCCAACCTATCTAGTGTCAGCAATGGTAGCTAAGAGACTAATGCGACAAGGATATGAAGCATTCTTGGCACATGTGGTAGACACCAAAGCAGAGAGTCCTAGTCTTTCCAAAGTTCCTATTATCAGGGAATTCAAGGATGCATTTCCTGAAGAATTTCTAGATATCCCTCCACCTTGAGAGATTGATTTTGAGATTAATCTAATTATGGGTACACAACCAATGCCCAAACACCTTATAGGATGGCGCCTGCTGAGATGGCAGGACTCAAGAAATAGTTACATGAGTTTCTTGAGAAAGGTTTCATTCGACCGAGTACTTTGCCATGGGGTGCTCCAGTTCTTTTTGTTAAAAAGAAGGATGGGTCTATGAGGTTATGCATAAACTATAGACAACTTAACAAGGTGACTATAATGAACAAATATCCTCTGCCAAGGATAGATGATCTGTTTGACCAGTTGTGTGGTGCAATAGTGTTTTCTAAGATAGATCTAAGGTCAGGATATCATCAGTTATGTATTGAGGAGGATGACATACCTAAGTCAGCCTTTCAGACAAGGTATGGTCATTATGAGTTTGTAGTTATGTTGTTTGGACTAACTAATGCACCAACTACATTCATGGAGCTGATGAATAGAATCTTCCGGCCATTCCTTGATCATTTCATAGTGGTCTTCATAGACGACATCCTAATATACAGTAGAGATGCTCAACAACATGAACAATACCTTTGTCAAGCCTTGACTTTGTTGAGACAAAACAAGCTATATGATAAGTTTAGCAAGTGTGAGTTCTAGTTGTCAGAAGTGTCTTTTCTAGGACACTTTATATGTGCTTCTGGTATTCGTGTTGATCCTAAGAAAGTGGAGTCTTTTGTAGAGTGGGAACAACCCAAGACACCAACTGAGATTTGCAGTTTCCTAGGTCTGGTAGGTTACTACATATGGTTTATTAAATACTTTAGTTTTGTAGCATTACCCCTAACTAGGTTGACTAGGAAGGAGGTTCCTTTTGTTTGGAATGACAAGTGTCATCATTCTTTCGAGTTGTTGAAAGAAAGATTTACTAGTGGACCTGTGTTAGTTTTACCTGAGCAGGGAAAGGGATACATTGTTTTCTGTGATGCCTCTAAGAATGGTTTAGGATGTGTGCTGATGCAGAGTGATCATGTAGTTTCTTTTGCTTCTCGACAGCTTAAGAAATATGAGGAGAATTATCTGACACATGATCTAGAATTAGTTGTAGTGGTCCACACATTGAAGATGTGGATGCATTATCTTTATAGAGAAACATGTCAGATTTTCACAGACCATAAAAATTTAAAGTACATCTTCTCACAACACAGGATGAATATGAGACAACGTCATTGGATGGAATTAATAAAGGTCTACAATTTTAAAATTGATTATCATCCAAGAAAAGCTAATGTAGTGGCAGATGCACTGAGTAGAAAATCTTCATCTCCACCCATAGATAAAGCACAGTTGAATTCTTAAAGTGCTTTAAACAGGACATGTTTGTCTCATTGAGACAAATGAATGTGCAGTTAGAAGTATCTTTATTAGTAGGATTGTTGGCCGAGATGCATGTGAAACCTATTCCGAGACAACAAATTAAAGAGGCACAACATGGTGATATTGTGATTTAGCAGATTAGGTCAGAGTATGGTAGTGAGAAATGGGACGGTTTCCATGAGTCATAGGATGAGGTAGTCTGTTACCTTGGTAGGATGGTAGTACCTGATGCCAATGACTTAAGAAAGGTAGTTATAGAGGAAGCTCATTCTTCCATGTATGCAATTCATCCAAGGAGTACTAAAATGTATCATAACTTAAAAGATATGTATTGGTGGCCTGGTTTGAAGAAGGATGTAGCTGAGTTTGTTATGTGGTGTCTAGTGTGTCAGCAAGTTAAAGAAAAACACCAAAAGCCTGCAGAAACATTGCAACCCTTACCTATACCATAGTGGAAATGGGATCACATGACAATGGACTTTGTGGTTGGTCTACCCAGAATAGCCAAAAGTCATGATTCCATTTGGGTGATAGTTCATAGGTTGACTAAGACAACACATTTTCTTCCTGTTAAAACATCCTATACTGCTGAAAAACTTGCACAGATCTACATAGATGAGATAGTGTGGTTGCACGGAGTTCCAGCCACAATTATGTTTGATAGAGGTCCCCAGTTTACAAGTCATTTTTGGGAACAACTACATAAAGTCTTGGGTATGCAGTTAAAGTTTAGCACAACTTTTCACCCTCAAATAGATGGACAATATGAAAGGTCTATATAGACTTTGGAGGACTTTCTTAGGGCATGTGTTCTTCAATTTGTAGGAAGTTGGGACTTACACTTGAGATTAATAGAGTTTGCCTACAACAATAGTTATCATACTAGTATTGATATGGCACCATATGAAGCATTATATGGTAGACATTGTAGATCTTCATTATGCTGGTATGAGACAGGAGAATACCAACTTCTGGGTCTTGAATTAGTGCAACAGACAACAAAAAAGATTAAAGTAATACAACAACAGTTGAAGGTTGCACAGGATAGACAAAAGTCATATGCCGATAAATGACATACACCTTTAGAATTCCAAGTTGGAGACAGAGTGTATCTCAAGGTCTCTCCTTGCAAAGGTGTTCTCAGATTTGGGAAAAGGGTAAGTTAGCTCCTAGATTTATGGGACCTTACCTAGTGACAACATGGATTGGAAAAGTAGCCTATAGGTTGGAGTTCCCACCTGAGCTACATAGACTACATCCAATGCTTCATATATCTATGCTGAGAAAGTGTCATCCAGATACAAAGTTGGTGTTGCAACCTATATAGGTAGAATTGAATGAAGATATATCCTATGTGGAAGGTCCAATGATGATTCTTGATAGAAGAATCAAGAAGTTGAAAAAGAAAGATAGTTCTTGTGAAAGTTCTCTGGCATCACTGTGGCATTGAAGAAGCCACATGGAAGCTGGAGGAAGAAATGAGGAGGAAGTACCCTTCTCTTTTCTCTTGAGATTTTGGGGATAAAATCCCTTTTAGGGGTTGATAATTGTAACATCCCTGATCTGGGTTATGTCATAACCTAGAAGTTTTGCTTAAGTAAGTTATTTACAAACTTGTTTTAATCTTTTAGAAAGTAATTAAGACTCAAGGAAAGTTTAATTTTCAAGTTTGAGCTTATTTGCAAACTGTTTGTGCATTATATGATAGTTTGGTTGAAAATTGCAATTTACCCAATATGAGGGGTTATATTGCAATATGTCACATTTTGAACATGCTTCAAGTAATTTAGCATCACAAGAGAGATAATGATGTTAAGAGGTGGCTTGTGGAAAGTCTAAGTTCCAAGTTGGAGCTTGTTTGAATAATGCTTGTGCCTTGTGTACTAGTTTTGGTACAAGATGCAATTTACCCAAAATGTAGGGTTGATATGAAAATTACCACCTCTTGAATGTCCCTACTATATATTAGCATAATCTACAAGAAAGAGAAAGAAGTAGGCACCACTTTTGAATCATATTTAGGTGGTAGCATTCTTGGTGATGAAAAGACCAAGAAGAGTTGTGTGTTTGAAACTTTAATTGAGTTGTATTGGGTTGTATCAAGTTGTAAAGATTATATGGGAGTGCCTACCATCCAAGGAGCCATAGACTAGGTCCCATATCATTGTTTCAACTCTTGGCCTTTTCCATGATGAGTTAAGCACCTTAAGGAGGTGATGGATATTGGTTTACAACTTTCCTTAGAAAAAGTATATCGGTTTGTGAATAAAGTGATGTTGAGTAGAAATATCTTGCACAACAAGATAACTAATGACCAAAATATTATCCCTATATTATCCTCAGAGTTTTTCATGTCAAGATAAATATGTGTGCATGGACACGTGTCAACCATCCATGGACACGTGGCACCTAGTAGCACAAAATGATGACACCTCTTATACACTCTCCCATGAACTTCAATTATATATACCACTCCTTTCACCTACTAGAGAATTTTTTGAACCTTATCACTCCATTTCTCTTAGATATCGTGCATAGTATTAAGGATCAAGGTGGAGCTCAAGCCATTAAGCTTTAGGTGAAGCCATGGTCATCTTCAACCTTAGTTGAAGCATGAATTTCGAGTTGTGATTCTTTCTTTCTTTTCTTCTTCACCAAGTTCTTAACTATGGTGATTCCTTGCATGTAGAAGAGTTGTGAATGAGTCTTAGATCTGTGATAAGTTCATCTTCAACCTTGGGAACGTGAATCTTTGGATCTTGAAGCTTTGAAGTTGTTCTTGAGGCGGGTTATATAACTTGAACCCAATCATGTTATTATTCACCATCAATCTTGTCATACTTGATGATCTACTTTCAATTTTGAGTTTTCTTGTATAATTGATGAATCCATGAGTTCTATTAGTGACATTGGAATGTTGTCCATGAACTAGAATAGTAGGAAATGAAGTCTAGAACTTGATGATGATGACATCGTCATGTCTCAAACTGATATCAGGTTGAAGCACCTCTAACCCGATATGGTGTTGAAACCCAATATGGTGATATGAAACCCGATATACCATAGAACCCCACACCCCTATCAGTTTGTACACTTGGTTTGGTTGAGAGTAACCAGTTGTCTAGGATGCCACTAAACCCATGCTGAAGGGCAGGCCGATACCATGAAGGTTTGAAAAGGTATTATCATAAGGGTCTAACCCAATATGCAAACCCTAATTTTGAACAACCCGATATGAGTGACACACACATACACCTCATGCACAATATGGTGGTCAAGGATACACCTCATGCACAATATGGTGATCAAGGATACTCCTCATGAACTATATGGTGAGTACACATACACCTCATTCACAATATGGTGATCAAGGATACACCTCATGCATGATATGGTGATCAAGGATACACTTCATGCACGATATGGTGATTAAGGATACATCTCATGAACAATATGGTGAGTACACAAACACCTCATGTACAAGATGGTGATGAACACACACCTCTTGGGTGATATGGAAGCACACATACACCTCTTGGGAGATAAGAAAGTACACATACACCTCTTGGGTGATATGGTAAGCATACATACACCTCTTGCCCGATATGGTAAGCATAGACACACCTCTTGCTCGATATGGAAGCAAGCATACACCTCTTGGGTGATATGGAAGCAAGCACACACCTCATGCCCAATATGGTGGAAGCACCTCAATCCAATATACTTGAATGAATAACACATGAAGTGTGTTATATCAAATGATACATTTAGATGTATAGAGTTCAATTAATGTCAAAGATCCTGTGGTCGACGCTGTGTCGCTGTACTCCTCCGCCATTCTCCTCCACCGCCGCACCTGCTCGCACCAGCTCCTCGCGTGATCTACACCTGTTGGTCGTCGTCGGGTCACCACCGCCGCTCTCTAGAGCTCCTCGCCTGCTCGCTGCTTGCTGCTTGCACCTGTTGGTCACTGCCGCCGCTCGAGGTACCCTCTTCCTCCTCTGCTCGCACATGTGGTTGAGGTAGCTGGTCAGGACCTAGGGGAGAAGCTGACTGTAGGATGTGGTGGGGAGCATCTTTGTTACCTTTGTCACCATTGTTTCTACTGTTTCTTATTGTGATGTTGACAGTGGTAGGGTGTGAGCAAATACATGTATTAAGTCAATCCTTAAACCGCAGTAGATCGAATATGTATATGAGTGTGCTCATCGAAACAATAGGATTTTTTTAAGGGAGTGTTTTTTTAGATTAAATGACTATAGAAGTCATAATCTTAACTCCAGCATAATCTCATACATAGGTGATATTAATCTTTGAGATATTAATTTTTTCTCAAACCTAGGTGATATTTTGTTTGATTTAAACAGGATTGGAGGTATGTACTCCTCTCTATTATTATGATTGGGCATTATTATGACTAATTTTTACCATAATGAGGCAATTTTTAAAATACTTTCTCTTGTTCCAATTGTTGGACAATTCATATACTCTCAATTGGGAAATATTATTACTCTTCTAAAATTATTCTTATCATGTTGAATCGGGTCAATGACCACACCTGTGGTCGGCCAACACAGACACGATCATGGCCAGCCCACACGGTCATGGACTTGCTTTTATCCATTTGGTAAGGAGGGAGTAGGAAGAAGAAGATACATTTGCAATTGAATACTAATGCTTGACCTAATTCTATAAATTTTGATGCATGTTAAATTAAGATATTAAAACCCTAATACACATTTCACCATAATATTGAATTAACTATATTGCTAAAATCTTGTGATCAATCTATCTAAGATATTAAAACCCTAATGTTAAATCTCTGATTTTGTAGTGATGTGTCGCCCTAACATCTACATGAATCCCTGTTGTATGATGTAGATTGATGATAATGCGTGAGATAGTTTGAAATTTTGAAATCAATTATGAATCTCTCCATCCCTAGGTCATACTAATTTATATGTAATCTTTATCTTGATGATGAACATGCATGGACACTCGAAATGTTGAAATCAATGTTATAGAATGACATCACATGTATTTATTGGCCTAGAAACCCATCCAAGATTTACTCATTAGGAGTAAATCTTGGATAGTCCCCAATTTGGGACTATTCTTGAACACCTAATCTCACTTAGGATGTAAGTGTATAATGTGTATTGGGTTTTCAAGAAAATTTTGGTTGTCGAAATTTTCTTGAAAACCCAATACACATTATACACTTACTAGTGAGATTAGGTGTTCAAGAATGGGATAGGTGGTACACATTTATTATATATAAGAATGACAACACATGTATTTGTTGACCTAGAAACATGTCTAAGATTTACTCATTAGGAGTAAATCTTGGATAGTCCCTGGTTTGGGATTGTTCTTGAACACCTAATCTCACTTAGGATGTTTTAACCATTAATTATATATAAGACCTTAAACCCTAAAGTTTTAACCATAAATCCTAATATTTTAACCCTAGACCCTAATCTTGTTCTAATATATTCTTGTTTTCTCTTTGATCATAGAATGGATAGATCATGGATGTCCATTCCAAATCCCTACACCCTCAAGTTTATTTCTAGTCTTGACCAGTTTATTAGATTTGCTAAGGAATATAGGAAACAACCTAGAGATAGGTTCTACTATCCATGTAGGCATTGTGGTAACAACTTGAAAGTCGGCACTGGTGACGAAATCAAAAGTCATGTCATGTGCAACATGATTGTACAAGGCTATACAGAATGGCACTGGCATGGAGAGATTTCAAACCTAAAATCAGTGGATGTCGATAGTAGTGCTTGTGTGGAAGAAGAAATTGCCTTTGATGACATAGATGTGAATGAACTAGTTCTAGTAGACATCATTGATGCAATGTTGGATAGTGGTGGGGTAGAGAACACCGATCCACCTCCCATGTTTAGAAACATTGTGCATGATGCTGAGATACCGTTATACACAGGTTGTAAGTTTACGAAACTTCGCTCTGTGTTGAGATTGTATAAACTGAAAGCTAACAATCGATGGAGTGACAAAAGCTTCACATCATTGTTGTCTTTGTTGGAAGAAATTCTTCCTAAAGGAAACGAGATGCCAATCTCAACATACCGGTTAAAGAAATTGTTGTGTCCAATGGGAATGGAGGCCAAGAAGATACATGCATGCCTGAATGATTGTGTATTATTTCAAAAGGACTATGTGGATTTGAAAGATTATCCGAAATGGGGTGCGTCAAGGTATAAATTGATGACTTCGGGGGAGTCCAAAACTAGTTCTCCTGCCAAGGTGATGTGGTATCTACCTATAATACCACAGTTTCAACGCTTGTTTGCGAATCCTATAGATGTGAAGAATTTGAGGTGGCATGCAGATGTTAAGAAAAATAATGATGGGATCCTACGACATGCGTCTGATTCCCCATAGTGGAAGAAGATTGATTTATTTTACCCTAAATTCGGTGAAGAAGAAAGGAATCTAAGACTTGGGCTTTGTACATATGGGATGAATCTGTATGGGACATTGTGCATCCAACATAGCACTTGGCTAGTTATGCTTGTTATATACAATCTTCCTCCCTGGTTGCGTATTAAAAATAAGTACGTTATGCTGTCGTCTTTGATATTGGGCCCTAAACAACCTGGAAATGATATTGACGTTTACCTTGAACCTATGATTGATGACTTGAAGTAGCTCTGGGGTGAAGGTGTGATGACCTATGATGCTTCACGAAGAGAGACATTTTTTTTGCACACTATGTTGTTTTGCACTGTGAATGACTTTCCAGTGTATGGGAATTTGTCTGGATATAGTGTCAAAGGATCTAAAGTGTGTCCTATATGTGAAGAGAACACTGATTCAATACGACTAAAACACGGAGGCAAGACTGTATATCTTGGTCATCAAAGGTTACTTCCAAAATTTCATCTGTATCGTAGGTTGCATAAAGCATTCAATGGACAGAATGAGGAACAGAGTGCGCCTAAACCTATATCAGGGGAGGATGTTTATGAAAGAGTAAAAGACATCGCCAATGAATTTGGTAAGAGATCACAATGTACGATGGCAACACGGAGTGACAAGTCTTTATTCAAGAAGAAGTCAATATTTTGGGATCTTCCTTATTGGAGTTCTTTGACAGTCAGGCATTATATCGATGTCATGCATGTTGAGAAAAATGTATGTGATAGCATCATCGGTACTCTGTTGAATATACCCAGTAAGACTAAAGATGGGATAAAATCCAAAATGGACCTATGTGAAATGGGAATAAGGACAAAATTAACAGAAGTAGTTAGTAGTGATCGGAGAACATACTTACCTCTCGCTTGTTACGCGTTGTCTAGAAAGGAGAAGAAAGCTTTTTGTGAATGCTTGGTAAATATTAAGGTGACATAGGGTTACTCATCCAACATCCGTACATTGGTATCAATGAAATATCTGAAGTTGATAGGTCTTAAATCTCATGATTTTCACACTCTAATGCAACATATATTGCCTGTGGCAATTTGATCTATATTTTCGAAGCATGTACAGTTTGCAATCACCAGACTTTGTTTCTTTTTCAACAGTCTGTGCAGCAAAGTTATTGACTCTGATACTCTCGATAAATTACAAAGAGAAGTTGTTGTTACCCTATGTCACCTTGAGATGTATTTTCCTCCTTCGTTCTTTGATATCATGGTACATCTTGTTGTCCACTTGACTAGGGAAGCAAAAATGTTGGGACCAGTTTTCTTGCATTGGATGTATCCCTTTGAACGATACATGAGCATTTTTAAAGGTGATGTTCAAAACCGTTATCGGCCTGAAGGGAGTATTATTGAGGGTTATGTGGAGAGAGAGGTTATGGATTTTTGCAATGACTTTCTGAGTGCTAATGATGCTCCTGTGAATGACAAGAATATTGAGGAGCATTTTGGTAAAGGAATTTTGGAATCACGGGTGAAAGTAATCAGCCGTGAGTAGTTGGAGCAAGGTCACTGTTATATTTTATACAACATCGACGAAGTGAGTGTTTATATCGAGAAATATACCAATTTCATCAAGAGACAATATCCTCGATCTAATTCAATGTGGCTTGCTAGAGAGCATAACAAGACATTTATTAAGTGGTTTGAAGATAAAGTCTTACATAACCTATCTCAAACACCAGATAATCTTACTGAAACCATCAAATGCATCACCTTTAAACTAAAATTGAATGTTATGTCTTATGAAGGGTTTGACATAAATGGATTCTCGTATTACACAAAGCATCAAGATGTTAAGAGTGTCGTCCAAAACAGTGGGGTCACCCTTCAAGCGTCTTCATTGTTTTTTGCAAGTGCAAAGGATAAGAGTCCACGTGAAGCTAAAATGTCATATTATGGTGTCATTGAAGACATATGGGAGTTTTACTATGTAGATTTCATAATTCCTCTCTTTAAATGTAATTGGGTTGACAAAAACAAAGGAGTTATAGTGGATGAATTGGGTTTCACATTAGTGAACTTTGAAAAGATTGGAAAAAAGGGTGAACCATTCATATTGGCATCACAGGGAAACAAGTATTTTATATTGATGATCCTGCAAATGATAAATGGTCGGTTGTTCTTCATGGTAAAAGACAGATCATTGAAGATCCTATAGATGAAGAAGAGTACTATGATAAGTATGATGACTCCAGTCCTTTTTTAGTTGGGTTGCCAACACCACCAAACATTGAAGCTAGGGATCACAATGACTTGTATGTTCGTGGGGATCACAATGAAGGATTGTTAATTAATAAAAGATCACAATATTAGAGGCATGAATGTTTCTATTTTTTATATGTTTTATTTTTCTGAATGTGAACTTTACAATGTGAATGTGGACTTTACAATGCGAATTACTTTACAATGTGAATGTGAACTTTACAATGTGAATTACTTTACAATGTGAATTACTTTACAATGTGAATGTGTACTTTACAATGTGAACTTTACCATTAGTGTTACTTTACAATGTGAAATTTATAATTTGAATGTGAACTTTTAGATGGTTGAGCATTCCCATGATGACCGTGCTGATGATCACCATGAGGGTGAGGACGTGCTTGCACCGCCTGACAATGTAATTTTTAAGAATATATCCATGAGGTTTCTATCTATATGTTCATTAATAATTATATCATGTAAGTGTGTTTTTTATCAAATTTTAGGTGGGTGATGTACCCCCTGAAGAAATTAAAACACTTGATGAGCAGAAAAAGAAAATTGAGAAAATGAGGGGCATCACAATGATGAACAAGTTAATACAACAAAGGGGCAATGGACCCAAATTGGCTGTGGATTTCGATCATGTAGGAAATCCATATGGAGTGAACCACAACTCATTTATTTCATATCTTGGGGTTCTTACTCGCAGCCATTACAGTCCTATCCTAGAATCCTGGCATAAAGTTCCTAAGGGGAAGAAAGACCACATATGGAAGGAACTATGCGTGAGTTATTATTATTTATAATTCTATTTGTGTAGATTACTAATTTTTAGGATACTAGTTAATAGTAATTCTATTTAATTTGTAGAGCATATTTAATAGGATGAAAAGTTGCATCGTAAATGTGTGATGCAATGCCGTGGGAGGGTCCTAAGGAACTATAGGACCAATATCACCTGAGATTACATACACGATGTTGATCAGAGGTTCTTTATTGATTTCCAATTCTAGACATTGATCACTATTTCACTAACACTACACTAATATTTTTTGTTTGTATTCTCTTTAAAAAATAGATTTAGGCAGAAGGAATCCACACAACAATGGAACTACCTGGACCCCAAAGACTGGGAGGCGTTTTTTACCCAAAGAAAAATAGTTGAATTCAAGGTATTAAGCGCCACTCTCAATTTAATTAATATATGTTTTTATGTATTCACCTATTCAAGATTAACCTTTAGTGTTACTAACCAAATCAATGTGCTAACTAACTAGGCCCTCAGTGAGGCGCAAAGAGCAAGGCGTGCACTGAATGTGCATGACTACACAATGGGTCCAAGAGGATATGAAGGCGTTCACCAAAGACTATAGGATGAGTTTTCTCAGCCTACTGCTACTCAGGAGACTGCATAGTCCTCTACTACTACTCCTACACCTCTGTCTCGCCATGCTATGTGGATAGCTGGGAGGCAAAACAAGAAGGGAGACATACCGAAGCCCGCAACTGTTGAGTCGGCTACAAAATGGTAAAAATCAACTCTTAGAGCAATCGATTGATATTGATTATTGTTATGTTTACTTACTAATTTCTGTTGATGGTGATTAGCGGGAGCTGCACAAGAAGAGGAAGGAAGGCAAGTTCATCCCTCAGGGCACAAGGGATGAACTGACAGTTGCTCTGGGTAACCCAGAGCATCCTACATGTGTTAGGGGTGAAGGCACTGGTGTGGGCATCAAAGTGTTCTTTGAGCCATCTCAGCGCAAACCTGTCCCAAAAGCGGGACTTTCACAAGATGAGGTAACCTATTCTCTTATTTTAAAATGTTATTGCTAAAGGGAATTCAATAATCATAAGCTAGCATTTCTTTTATCCATATATAGGTAAATTCGTTAATTAATAGGAAAGCCAAGTCAGTACTGGATCAGAGACTCTATGAAGCAATTAGCAAGTGGCAGGCATCTCAGAATGCCACTCAGACAGTACATGTGGCAGGCCACTCTTCTCCTACTACTCATACTGTAGAGGTTGGGAGTAATCCTATAGACCCACCACCTAGCACGTCCTCTGTAAGTATTTTTATGACATAATAGCTAGTCTGTTCAAGATGATATGCTTGTGTATATATGCATATAACATACTTTACGTAAATTTGTAGGGGTTGAAGCCATGCCGACTAAAAAGTCAAGAATATATCATTGCAAAGGCGTCGAATTACCCACCCCTTAAAGGGTGCATGTTTCAAGGGTATCCAGTACCAGATTGTGTTGTCTGTGTGAGCCCGATACATGTACTCCCCGACTGGATAGATCTTGCACTGCCTCATGCACACCTAGATGCTAAAATACTTGGTGAGGCAGTAGGCAGAGTGATATTGTGGCATGAAGTGGATGTCCTTTATACTGATATTGTATGATAAATTTCCATTACTTTAATTTGTTAGTGTGTATATATGAGTCAATTGATCTGCAATTATATATATAGGTCAAAAAGATGAGACCTGCTACATCTCAGCCTCCACCTCCTCGACTACCAAGTTGGCTTCCAAGGGACCTACACGCCTCAATAGGTCCTAATTGTAGGGGTGTGGCAGTATGGATCGACAAACGTGATACAAATTGCCCTATAATTGTTACTATTCCGGAGGATTCTACTAGTTAAATCATACGACAACAATCTATTTATACAAGTTTAGCATACGTATTAATGCATATGTAATACAAGTTCTACATACGTACGTATTAATGCATAGGTATTAATGCAGGTCAATCATACGAAAACAAGATATTTATATAAGATATTTTGGAGTTGTTTAGTTATCAATGGCTGAACACATCTTTGATAGAGCTGTGGATATGGTGAGATCTTGTTTATACATCCATATATCTTGTTTTATATACGGTGATCTGGCTTCTTATATATTAATGCATATGTAATACATGTTTTGCAGCCACTTACACAAGATATGTACATATTTTGGGTTTTCCCATGTGAGATTTTTGGTTCCATCTTTGATTAGTCTTGTAGATGTAGACCCATATTCAGTTACTTCATACTGCTGTGATGCTTTTCAATATTTTGGTAAAAATAATAAGACGGTGATAATAGCTCCATTCAATGTCGAGTAAGTTTACTTTGCTTATAATTTGGACTTAAGAAAATTACATTTTTATTGTGGATTTTGAGTTATTAATTTTCTACTTTCTTACTTGTAGTGGTAAGCATTGGGAGTTACTAGTTATTGTCCCCAAGACGTTCACTATCTATTATCTAGATCCTGCGGGGATGAGTTGGATACATTATATGGACATGTAATTAAAAGGTCATTATTCTCATGAGAAATATTTTATGTTTTTATATCTGTTAACATCTGTTACTACATTACTATTTAATTACGAAATTTAATGGGTTACATTAACAAATGTAGGGCTTTACAAGAGTACAAAAAAGCTGGAGGAAAGGTCACTAGGAAAAAGGATCTGTCACTAATTTGGGAGAATGTGAAAGTAATTTCCTGACTCCAATGTATATATTATTTATGTGAACTGTGCTTATTTGTATTTTTGAATATTTTGTATGTTTCAATTTATAGTGTGCTACACAAGATAATGGCTAGGCATGTGCCTACTATGTGATGCTATTTATGGACCTAATCATCAAACATGCCGTAATGGAAATCGATAAGATACAACAGGTATTATACATAGTCTCATTAGATAATATGAAATATATCAATCTTATTATATATATACGTAATTCTCTTTGCATGTCTTTAAAACTACTGACTTCAGTACAGGTGGAAAGCATTTCAATGTACATGCTCCCTATACGAGAGATGAATTAGTTGCTATAAGAGAAGAATGGGCAAAATCCCTACAAAGAGTGGGAATTTTTAGATATAATTTTAGTGACAATGGTGACAATGATGAATAAAGAATAACATTTTTGTCATAATTATTTTTGTGTGAATGTGAATGAATTTTTATGAATTGTCATATGTGTGTGAAAATGATCAATACATAAATGTTTCTACATGTGTCTCAATGTGAAAAGAGATGAAATGAATTGAACTGTAGGTTGCTATTGGTTTCTACATGTGTGTGATGAAAAAATAATATGAATTAAATGTTCTTATACATGTGTGTGAATCACATATATATAATATTGTCCATGTTCTTAATTTTGCAGGCTTGTGGCCTATTGTTGGTTGATATCAATGGATGTCGTAAAGCTGCAGTTCAGAATTGAACTACAGGTTCTCATCCTACTGACCAACCATACAACAGGCCTACAAATTGATATGAAAAAAAAATCATAACATAGGCATCGTTTATTTGAACAAAACCGACACCAAAGACATACGGTGGCGGTTTTTGACAAAAAACCAACGTCTATGTGGCCAGAAACCACGTTCGTGTTGGGAAGCACGGCCGTGGTGGCAGGCAGGGGATATGGCATCGGTTATTAGCACAAAACCGACATCAGTTAAGATGATATGGAGTCGGTTATCTTTCAAAACCGACGCCTATAGGCCCTTTGCTGGCGCATTTTTCAGTGGCGGGAAGCATTTTGATGTCGGTTCTTTTAATAATCGACGTATGTAACAATTCTATAGTGTTGGTTTTCTTAAATAACTGACGCCTATGGTCCCTTTGCTGGCACATTTTCAGTGGCGGGAAGAGTTTTGGCGTCGGTTAGGAACCGACGCCGAAGGGGTCCACCTTTAGCGGCGCCCACTTGGGTGTTGCTTGGAAACCGACACTAAAGCCCTTAATTAACCGACGCTAAAGGTCTGTTCTATAGTAGTGAGTATAATGTATACCTGGTCTGAGGACCTAGAGGTAATAGTTACCTGATAAGAGGTAACAATGTGCAGTGATGAATTAAGGGTTTGAATACGTAGATCTAGAAATCATGATGATGATAATGTTAAGGGATGAGAATTCCCAGTAATGTGATAAGGGACTGAGATCCTGAGTGTTATGCATTCAATGTGTTCCAAAGATTATGAAAGTAATTAATAAATGTATTACACCTTTCTTTATAGCATCTATTTTAATTCTTGCTTGTAACTTGATTGATGCTAAAAGACACTATAATACACCTAATTAATCAAGTGGAACCTTATCTTGTAGTTTCACAGGTCATAGATCCATTCGGTGTCAGGATTTGCTGAATGGTGAAATGAGTTTAACTCAGAGTGCATATTTATGAAAATGTGGGGGTGAAGGACGAACATATCCTTACATCTAGATAGGGATTTCTGTGTGATTTCTCAATGAATACCAGGGTTGTCGTGTGATCGCCCTGATGAAATGTTACAACCCGTTCCTAGCTTTGGTGGTAATCCTTGAGATTTAAGATAATCTTAATTCTTGTCATGTTTTTGTTAGTAATATTTTATCTTATGCTTTATATTAACTTTGGTAACCTTAAATACTTATTTGGGCAACTCATAATCATGACTTAAGCATACTATAAAGATCCGAGTTGGGTTTTATATAGCATTAACCCATACATGTGTGCAAGAAGAGAGTTAATGACATTGGAGGAAATAATTTATAAATGATTTTTCATTTGATAATATTATCAAAATAATATTGTAGGATTGTAGATAATTTAATTATGAATCCAATCAAAAAATAATGAACCAAATTAGAGTTAAAAAGAGAGAGTTATGCCCTTTTTAGTAAACATATATAGAGCAACGTGACCGCGGCTGACACCACGACCGACGTTGAGTCGACACCACGGCCGCAGTCTACACTGCGACCTACGACGCTGCGTCGACACCACAACCGCGACCGACGCCGCCCAGGACAACAAATCGTAAAACGATCTTATCTCAAGCTATACTTATCCATTTTCAACGAAATGAAGTGCGTTGGAACCGCGATTCAATCCTCTATCATTCCATATACCTTGCTCTATGAGAGGATGACCTAGAAGGTGATTTCTAGGGTGATATTTGGGAAAGAGTGTGAAGAATGGTGGAAATCAAAAGGGGTTGTTATAGATTTGACTTGGTAAGTAGGTTTAACCCTTGATTCTTTCTTTTCTTTATTTTCCCTTGCTTGAGCTCCCTAATCCAGCGATTTTGAGGATTGTTTTAACCTTTGATATTTATCTTCTACCTACAGCAGACCCTCTTTAGGACTGGGAAACACATTAAAAGGTGGTTTTGAACGAGATCTTGAGGTTTAAAGCTTGATCTTGTCTTGTGTGAGATAATATCCGAGATTAGGTGGTGAAAAGGCTAAGATCAGTGATCTTGGACGAAGTTTGTGAGTAGATAATCATCTCTTAACCCTGATTTAAAGCATACCTATAAGGCACTTGAACTTACTTAAGGAGTTGGATGAGCTTAATTACCATAATTGAAGGATTAGAACCCTAATATAATATTTTGATATGTTTTGAAATCATAATACAAGCTTAAGTTTCAAATTTGGTCCAATTTGGACACTGTTTGAGCAAGTTATGCAATTTTCTGTACATTTTGGAATTTTCTGCAATTTACCCAATTGAGGGGTTTTCTTTGCAATTTGTCACATACATTATGTTCCTTAGTTGTTATATTATCATTCTTGATATTTTTGAGCCATGGGGCTCCTAGCTGATCCATGGTTTGAAGGTGTTTTTATCAAGGGTATTTTAGGGTTTTTCGCTTCATGGATGAGCTACCTTTAGTAGCTATCAACTAAGGAATTATGTGATTGGGGAATTTCGCCAAAGGAAAGCTAAGCAGGTCTAAAGGGACGGTGGTAGAGCTGCTTGTGTGTGTGCTTATGTATTTTTTAATAATTTAAAGCCAAGGACACTTGGATATATACTAGAATTTCAACCTTTTCTTTTTCTTAATATTAAAGTGTCATATACTTATCCCCAAGCACCAAAACGAGCCACTTTCTCTCCACCACATCTCTCCTTCTCCCAGCTTCGTTCTCCCTCTGTTCAGCTTCAAATTTTTCTGCCCAAGGAAGAAGAAAGTGGGGTTCTTCTAGGAAAAAAACTCTAGGGTTGCAATTGATTCCCTTTTTGGGTCTATAAAGCTTCTTCCTAGTGATATTGACATAAAAGTGTAAGTCTTTCCTTATTTCCTCCATTTAATTCTTTGCGCCTCTTCCTCCTACATCTCTCCAGGTCAGAACCATGGTTTTCCATGGTGAAATTGGCCCTAGAACTAAAAAATCCTTCCTTCTTATTTCTTTTCTAGGGTTTTGCTTGTTTGTGGAGAGAATTGCATAGTTGGCCAAGTTCATATCTGAATCCAAGGTTTCCTTGCCCTATTTTTTCGATATTATTGCTTTTGGATATCTGGCCTACTCTATAGAGGCGAGTTATATAACATTCTTCACTTATATTGCTTACTAGAAGCTTGTTAGTTCATGATTATGCTTGAATGTGATGATCTAAGCATAGAGAAACCATGCTTGTTTAGAATTACGAATTTTGTGGTGTTTCCTATTTTATTCCAGTTCTATATGAACCTGTAAACATGTTTACAGCCTTTATAAGGTGTAACATGATCTGGGACAGGTTGATAGAAACAACCTATGGTGCTATGTACAAAACAAATGATGGTTCAAATTAGGGTTTTCAAGCTATTTCCTTCTCTATCACATAACTGATTGTCATACTATTCAACAACCAATAGTGTTGCTATCTTGGCAACTGATGTTCATGATCAAGGGTTTCCAATTTATGGTGATAACCTATGGTCACCACCTTAGGTTAGGTTTTGACTCAATTAGACATTTAATTATCATCCATTAAGTATTCTAATGATGTTATCAATCGATGATGATATTGGTTTAATATTTGATGATGTTAACTGAATGTATTACTGATCTAGCAACCAATGGTGACCTAATGATCACAATCAATGGTGGATAAGGTCATCACCATATATGATGAATTAGGAATGTAATTGTATATTTGACTATACCTTGAAGCAATGGTTCCTTGGTTCAATTGATCTAATGGTTAGACCTATACTTCAATTGATAACCTTGAACAATGAACCTGATTCAATGAATAATATTGGATTCTTTAACATCCAATGGATTAGAATAAATCACATGTTATTATATGTGTGTCATGGTGAAGATAATTCAATGGTTCAATACCATTAATTGGTAGTCTTACCTTTGCCATTATATAGTTATATTTGACAAATCAATGTAATAAGGGGATGTGTAACTCCCATGTGATTTAGCCTATTATACCTAACCTTGATGTAATTATATGATGTTGATTGGTTATAATCAGACCTCTTGAATGATTAAGGTGATAATGAATTATACTCTTATTGTGTTGAAACCACAATGTAGTACTATTTGAATATCATAGTGCCTTGCCATGTTGATATCTATGGACACATATGTGCTAATAATCTTTTGAGCCTTGTTTAAGGCATGGAATGATGATTATAACCTTACTATGAATAATGTGATGGTCTTAACAACCTTTGGGCATGTTTGAATCCATGATTGAGGTGAAATCCTCTTCATGTTCCAATAAGGGTTAAAACCCTGGAACTTGTGATAAGATATTGGTATCTTGTAAAAGTATGATGATAAGTGTGGTCCACTAATTTGCAATGAATGATAGCATGTGGTAATGTGATTAAGATTTATATCTCAAATGTTTTTATCTTTTGAAGTTGTTATACATATACTCTTGTTAGAAAACAATTAGGGTTTGAATGTCCATTTGTATGATTTAGCCTTAATTCACCCAATTGGCATAACTAATTAAGTGAAACTCTAATCATGTAGTGCCATGTGCCATAGATCTATATGGGTGTCAGAATTTGCCAGATAGTGAAATGAGTATTCTTAAGGGATACTCAAAGTGCATATTGATGAGTATGCGGGGTGCTTGTCATCCTAAATTCAAGTGTTAGGGAGGATGACATTGGTCATACCTAGCCCTCAGTTTGAGAATGGTTGTGGTCATGTCTCGGTGATTATATATATATGATGAGATTGGAGGACAACTGTGATTGTACCTCATATGGTAGGGTATGCATACCCATCTCCTTTCACTAGTGTCGTGACCTATACCAAGGACAGACTAGGTTGTTAGCAGCTTGACCTTAAGTGTCGCTGTGGCGGACCCATACTGACCGGGGGCAGAGAAGATCTTAGGCGTCTAGCTCTTCCTGGATCTTGTATGGCACTGATTTCGACTTAGTAGTGGTCAGTTGGGACTTGAGTGGTATTTCTCAAATCGCTCAGGGCAATGTAATAAAAGAAGTGATAAAATCCGTGTAGTATACTGACTATGGTTAAATATGTCTCACATTGCTTAATTAGTCTTTAACTTGTCTTTATACTATTCAGTGTTTACAAGATGATATCATATGACTGTTGAGTAATTATATTTCTTGTCAAGTTAATTTGTTTAACTGCTTAGTATGCTTAAACTATTTAGTCTGTTCATATTTCTTATTCAATACCCTAAATACTCAATGAATTTACTGTTAATTAATATGTTATGATCAATATAAGTTGGAGAGAGTTATATCTCTCACTGGGACTAGGTCTCACCCGTGGGTCACCACAATTTTTTTTAGGTGGTTGCGGGAAACGAGGTCGTGGTCGTGCTGCGGAAGAGAACCAACCTGGTGATCAATAGATTCAGAAGGTTGGTTAGTTGTATATGTTAGTAGTATAGTCCTAGTGTCATCCATGTACTCTCAGGTCCTGGTATGGGATGTGTTTTCTAGATGGTATGTTTGTATCGACACGAGATTTTGGTAGTAAGCTAATGTTTGTAAATATATGGCACGTACATGTGAAATATCTTTTGTATGCAGGATGTGACTGAGGTCTTTGGACCCATATACAAATACTTGTTACAGTATATGAGAATGGAATGATGGACCTTTTGTAAATGTTCTAGAGTTTATTTACATTGTTCGAATCAGTTTTAATTATTTCACATTTTTTACTATGTGATTAATTAGTAGTTGATCGTGTTTTGTGTTTTGATTAATCTCGTTTAGCGTGACGAGGTGTCACATATAAGTTGGTATCAGAGCTCTAGGTTTACTGAGTCTATAGGGACATAGGACTTAGGTTTGAGTCTATTCTTATGTATCCAACATATCTGATCATAGTTTATGCTTATGCAGATATGCCTGGAGGACATGAAGAACATGTTGAGAGTAGTTATGTTGCACTAGGAGGAGGTGCAGGGAGGCATGCACGTGATGAGAGAGTGTCAGAAGAAGGGACAGAACAACCCGCAATACCTCATCTAGACCCGACAATGATTGCCAATCCTGAGTTTCAGTCTATGTTTAGACAGATGATGGCCACAATTACACATATTGTTGACAGAGCGCCAGCACCTCAAGCTAGGGAAGTCACCTCTAATGTGGAGTCCCAAGGTGTCGGGAAGACATTTGAATGCCTTAGACGTGTGGGAGAGATTGAATATTCAGATACTTCTGATCCAGCATACGCTGACATGTGGTTGACTGAGTTGGAAAAGGTGTTCAAAATCCTAAACATCACTGAAGAAGACAAAGTTAAGCATGCAATATACTTGTTAAAGGGTAGTGCTGGCCACTGGTGGGCCATAGAAGAGGAGAAAAGGCCAGGAGTTGTGATAGGATGGGAGGAGTTTTAGAGGGAATTTGTTAGTCGATATTTTCCAGAGACCTACCTAGATGAGAAAATCTCTCAGTTTGAGAAGATTCGTCAGGGAGCTATGACTATCAAATAGTATGAATCAAAGTTTATGGAACTTCTGAGGTTCTTCCCGCACATGGCAGCAACGGAAAAGGAAAGGATTCGGAGATTTGAGAAGGGTTTGAGTATAGAGTTGACTACTACGACATCAGCCTTGGAGAACAGGGAAAGGTTTTCCACCTTTGTGGAATCTGTCAGGAGGATTGAGAGGTCTGTTATAGAGAAGCGTGAAACCAATGCTAAGAAGCGACCTATGCAGTTTCAAGGGCAATCATCTGGAGGCTTTAAGAAGCCAAGGTTTTTCCCACCACTGTCACAACCAAGGTCAATCTTCACTGAACCAAGATCACATGCACCATCATAGTGGACCCCGAGTTGGGGTAGAGGTCATAGTTTTCCACCGGTAGGAGCTCATAGTTCATCATCAATCTCAGTTACAGGGTCATTTAGACCACATAGTGATAACCGAGTGTGTCATCAATGTGGACAGACAGGGCATATTAGATGGAATTGCCCTATGAAGGTTGAGGAGGTGACTCAACAACCAAGGAAGAATCAACATGGATCACAACAATGACAGTTTGATACTGGTAGTGGCAAAGGACGTGGTCAGGCATCCCATGCAGGATCCTCAGGACAAGCGAGTAGAGGACATGGACGGCAGTAGGCGACAACAAGGTTCTATGCCATGACCCAGCCAGAAGCAATGGCCAATCCTCGAGTTGTGATATGTCAGATGGAGTTATTTCATTCTGATATGTCTGCTTCTTATTTTGTATCTGTGTTGGTAGACCCAGGTGCGACACACTCTTTTATCACCAGAGAGGTGATAGATAGTTGTTATCTACCTATCAGTCTTAGATCTGATATCCTACGGCTAGAGACTCCTTTGGTTGATTCCGCTGAGTTGCGAGAAGTGTGCCCTTGTTGTGTTCTTTCTTTTTCTAGACACAACATTCAAGTGGATCTTTTACCATTTGACATGCATGGTTTTGATGTAATCCTTGGAATGGATGCCTTGGAAAAATACAAGGTAGTCTTGGACTGTAATACTAAGGTGGTGATGTTCCATGATGGAGATGTACAATGGATTTTTCAGGGTGATAGGAAGATTCTTCCTACATGTTTGATGTCAGCCATGACAGTTGAACGGCTGATGAGACAAGGATGTGAGGCTTTCTTAGCTCATGTTGTGGATACCAAGGCAGTAGGTCCTAGTATCCAGGACGTACCAGTGGTGCGAGAATTTGAGGATGCCTTTCCTAAGGAATTTCCTAGCATTCCCCCTCCTAGAGAGATTGAGTTTGAGATCAATCTTGTTCCTGGAACACAACCCATAGCACAGTCAGCATACAGAATGGCACCAGTAGAGATGCAGGAGTTAAAGAAACAGTTACAAGAACTGTTAGAGAAGGGTTTTATCAGGCCGAGCACTTCCCCTTGGGGTGCTCCCATGTTGTTTGTTAAAAAGAAGGATGGATCAATGAGGTTGTGTATAGACTATAGACAGTTGAACAAGGTGAAAATAAAGAATAAGTATCCTTTGTCGAGGATTGATGATCTTTTTTATCAGTTGAGAGGTGCCATTGTGTTTTCAAAGATAGACCTGAGGTCAGGTTACCATCAGTTGAGAATTAAGGCTGATGACATACCCAAGTCAGCATTTAGGACTAGGTATGGTCATTATGAGTTTGTGGTTGTAACGACCGTCTCGCGAAAATAGGATTAACTAATGCGGAAGCGAATTATTTGCAGCTTAATTACTGAAAATCACTAAAAATTAAAACTATTTGCAAAGAGATCCATTCATAGGAAAACTCTTTAACCAAGAACCAAAATGTTTCCATTTCATCCTGGATCACAAGTACACAGCCTGTACAATTCCTTTTTAAGGATTACAACATTGACTGCCCTGTTAACAAATATACACAGGCAGTATAAAACTTTGAGGCATTAAGCCAAAACTCCGATTGAATCATTTAAAACTCCGAGGACCTGAGAGTACAGAGACGACACATAGGACTACTATCTATATGACTTGACAGACAATATCTCCACCTGAGATCTCATTGCTGTCCTTGTTGTTACTGTTGCTTCTGTTCATCTCTGTTCTAGGGATTTCCTGCCTTGCCTTCCATGCATACCTAAAAATGTTTTCCCACGGGGGTGAGACAATTGAAAATTGCCCCAGCGAGAGATATAACTCTCCGCCAAATACATTATTATTGCAGTTTATCAAATTAAAACTGAGTAGGGGTTACTTTTACATTATCAGGTAGAATTATTCATCATAGAACAGAATAAGATAATCTCCATTCTCAAGGAGGTCATTGCATCTACCCATGGTAGATAAGTAATTCATCTGTCTATTTTGCAGAGAATATAAAGAAACATAATTAACATTTATCTACTAAGGAATGCACAAAGAAATGCAACATCAGCCAATGAATCTCCGTATTCAATCCTTAAGCAAACATGCTATACGGATGATTACATTTTACAATCACACTTATGCCCTGAGGAGATGAGGTATACCGCTCATACTCCAACCGACCACGGTTACGTAAAGCATCGGTACCACACATAGGTCAATGGAAGAGCCGGATTCCCATGACCTCAACTATCTCGGTCAGTACGAGATAACATGCAGGACATCTTGTGTCTCTGCTAGATAGCTTTCCAGGGTATACTGGCAACATCACTATTAGAGTTATAGCCCATAGCATATACTCTCTTCAGGATATGGCCCGTAGCCAATGCCCGATATTATTTTGTGGAGTCATGGCCCGTAGCCATGCTCTTATTGGGGTATGGTTCGTAACCAATCCTGTTCATAGGACATAGCCCGTAGCAATGCCTATGGGGCATAAGGATATAATTGCCCAATTACCCCCACATATTCAAAAATATGCGTTCTGAGTAAACTGTTTTCACCATTCAGCTAATTCTGACGCTGATGGATCTGTGATCAGGGCAACTACATTATATGGTATCACTTGATTAATTAAGTACATTATCATATTCTTTTAGCATCAGCCAAGTTTCCAAACATAACTTAATAAGACAAATGCTATAAAGAAAACATGTACTATTTCCATTAATCACTTCTCAGTCTTTATAAGACATGGGGATCTCAGTCCCTCATTTCAATACTGGGAATTTTCATTCCTTTGCAACTCAATGCCATAATCATATGGTTCTGGGTATTCAAACCCTTATCTCATCATTGAGCATTATTACCACTTTTTCAGGTAATTATCACCTTCAGGTCACCTGACCAAGGTAAATATGATGCTTATTACATAAACATCTTCTCATGGCACTTAAGGCCCATTACTTCTCTTATTACCTCATACTAGGCAATAAGGTATAGCATGGCACATAAGGCCCAATAAACAATGTCAATACATAAAATGTCATAGCTCATACCTGGCTATGTTCATCATCACATCATACATGCATGGTTAGTACAGATGATAATACATCAATTTCATATCAGCACCATGCAAAACAATATATAACATCATTATTCAAGGGTAACACCACTATTCCCTTACCAGGGTTAGGGTTTCCCATTTCTCATTAATTCAGACCCTCTTGAGTTAACCAACTTTATCTTGTATTAAGGTATTTCCCCTCTTAATATATTCCATCACAGAATACTCACCCTTAGCATATAATGCATAGGCCACACATTAGAATTGTCCAGCTATCTCACATGATATGGACTTATCTTAGTTTAAGGCATAACTTTATTATAAAGTTGCCTATAAACAATCGCAATGATACACCCTCAACTAGGGTTTCACAAGGATACACCCTCAACCAGGGTTCACAATAATACACCCTCCACTAGGGTTTCACAAGGTTACACCCTCAACCAGGGTTCACAATGATACACCCTCCACTAGGGTTTCACAAGGATACACCCTCAAATAGGGTTTACTAACATCCTAATTAGTGATTTCACATGTAGACAACCTCTTATTAAGGTTATACATTGAATCAGCCTCAATTAGGGTTTACATCATGTATTGGGTCCATGCATTTGTTATGCATTAATTACTAGTACCATTAAAGGTATCTCCCACCTAATCACATTAGGTTTTCAAAAAGGTTTGATCAATTAGACCTTCAATAACATGAGGTATCCAAGTGAATTAACCAAATTGAACCACACACAATTCTAATCAATGGAACTTCAACCAATTGGATCATCAACTCAATCATCATTTGAATCATGGCTCACCCCTCAATTGGGACTTCAATTATGGTCTGATCGCAATGGGATTAGGGTTTATAAACACCAATTAGAGCTTTGAAGTTGATCATCAATCATGCTACTAATTGTGTTTCAATTGATTGCATTGGACCTTCAACCATTGAATTCATTGAACCAATCATCAATTGGACCTATCCTCATACTTCAATTGAGTTTAATAGGTCAACCTTCAACTAATTTGACCCTCAATTGACGCTCAATTGGTCATCAATTAGGGCTTGATTCAATTGAATTAGGGTTTGGAATCGAAGATCCAACAACACTCATCAATGCAAGATTGGTTACTCTGAAACTATTGAACCATTATCCAAATTGGGTATGACCTGACCCCAAACGGTCTTTAGGTCGTTTGGATGACCTCCAAATGGTCTTGAGACCGTTTTCCCATCATATCACTCAAATCCAAGCCATCCAATTAAGGTTTGGATCATTGGATTGATCACCAAATCAGCATTGCATTGTATAACAGCTTGGTAGCTTTAGACCTTCAAACACCTAACCATACTCAACCCTAGACCTCCAAACGGTCTTGGGTGACCACCAAACGGTCTTGACGTCATTTGGATGACCTCCAAACGGTCTTGAGACCGTTTTCCCATCATATCACTCAAATCCAAGCCATCCAATTAAGGTTTGGATCATTGGATTGATCACCAAATCAGCATTGCATTGTATAACAGCTTGGTACCTTTGGACCTTCAAACACCTAACCATACTCAACCCTAGACCTCCAAACGGTCTTGGGTGACCACCAAACGGTCTTGAGACCGTTTGGATGAGCTCCAAACGGTCTTGAGACCGTTTGGCCCATCCAACCTTTGGATTCTAGTGAAACATCATCATGGATTGGTCTATCGAGTTGATCAACAGATCAGCACTACATTGCAATATGATTAGTACCTTTGGACCTTCAATTGGTCAACTATACTTGACCCCAGACCTCCAAACGGTCTTGAGGTGACCCCAAACGGTCTTGAGACCGTTTGGATGATCCCCCAAACGGTCTTCAGACCGTTTGGGCTAATCAACCCAAAATCTCAAATTAGCTCATTGTGATTTCAGCACTGATTTCAATTAGGGTTAGCCCAATTGATTAGCCTTCAACTCATGACTCGTTTGGAATTAATCCATCAAATTTGGTGAGTCATTATATCACATCATTAGTAACAGTAATCCCAAACGGTCAATGCTTGGTTAACGCACTCAAATGGTCTTGAGACCGTTTGCCCAAAACGTTCAATTAAATCTGATTGAAAATCAGCACTTAATCCAATTAGGTTTCCCTATTTGATTAGGCTTCAACTCACGATTCCTTTGGAGTTAATCCCTCAAATTTGGAGGGTTATTAATAAACATAATTATGAACAGGAATCCCAAACGTTCAACGATTGGTCAACCATCTCAAACGGTCTTGAAACCGTTTTCTCAACCAGGTCAAGTTAATCAGGTTGAAAATCAGCACATAATTCAATCCGATTTCCTAATTGATTGGCCTTCAACTCTCGATTCCTTTGGAGTTAATCCCTCAAATTTGGAGGGTTATCAGCCTACATAATTGGGAACAAAATTCCTGAACGGTCAATGCTTGGTCAACCATCTCAAATGTTCTTGAAACCGTTTGATCCCAAACGGTTTCAAACCGTTTTCCCTTGAACGGTTTGCTGAAACCGCATAGCCAATCAAATTAAAACGATTTGGAGTAGCTATCAAAAAGGTTTTTCTTGGTAATTTTCTTTAGATAAGCATATAGGATGATGTCATCATCCCCTTCCTTCGAACAACCAAGAACAGCAACCGTTCTTGATGGAAATTGCAGCAAAGAAACAAGAGTGTATCAAATTGAAGAAATCAATCAACAAAGCATAGAGAATTGATGCAATAGCAATGTTTAAGGGTTTGAGTTTTAAAACCTGCCTCCAATTGAGCTCCAAAGCTCCAATATCAAGCCATTAATGGTGGATGAAGCTCTTGCAACTCCCCCTAGGCTCGTCCTCAAGCTTTTGATTGCAAAAGTTGCCTAGGGTTGAAGAGGAGATCGAAATAAGAAGGAATCCATAATTTATTTTCGATTTCCACCATGAAATCATGGAGAACGAAGGTCAAGGGCTTACCCACAGGTTGGAGACGTGCTCCCTGCTCCTCCCTAGCGCCTTGGTCGGTTTTGCAAGCAAGGGGAAGAAGAAAATCCGAAAAAGGCCTTGGTTTGGGCTTAGAAATGGCACTTTTATAAGGAAATTGATGAGAGAGAAAATGCCTTATAAAAATCCAATTAATCCCAATAAAGTGGCCGCCTCTTCCCCCTAAACTACCTTGGGTACGAGGCACCTTCCTTTCCTTTAATTATCCTTCATTATCCTCAATTTAAAGAAAAGAAAATTAAGCACCTTAATGCTTATAATATAATATCCCACATGTGAGTGGATATTACTTTTCTTTATAAAAAGGTGAGTGGAATTTCACCTACTTAAGATATTTTCGTTCCTTATCTTGTTAAAGGAACGTCCATCCTTATTCAAAATCAACCCAAAACATTTTGGTTGAAATCCCTTCAATTATTTTTATTCATTTTTGCCCTAAATCGAATTAGGGTTTCAATTAAGCATTATTCTTGATTATTTTAATGTCAAGATTCTCTCTCCTACAACTTAATTCAAATGAGGAGTCCCTCTCATTTTATTTGCTCTACATGATGCCAAGAAACATTAAGGACAATATTGAAGTGGTAATTTGCATATTGAACCCTAGATTTTGGGTAAATTGCGCATTACACCAAAACTAGGTTTTAATGCACAAGGATTGCTTTACAAGCTTAATCTTGGTGTCCAAGCTTGTGGAAACCATACCACTACATAATATTCATTCTTATGATGTCTCAACATCAGAGTAACATCTTATCATGCAACATTTGCAATTTAACCCCTCAACTTGGGTAATTTTCACTTTAGTCCAAAATAAGCAAACATTGCTTCAACATTGTTCAAACAGGACCAAAATTGAAACATAGGTTCCTTTTGAGCCTTAATTACTTTTCACAAGATGAGATTAAGCATATAATCATATTTCTTAATCAAAACACCTAGGGTTAAAGAATAACCCAGGTCAGGGATGTTACAAATTATAAACCCCTAACAAGGATTTCGTCCCCAAAATCCCTGATAAAGGGAACAGATATTATTCATTCATCATATCATCATGTCTCTTCATAACACCTCATTGTTATGTAGACATCATAGAACTTTGATCAGCACAAAGTTCCTTCACACAATATTCTCATAGAGTCAAATGAGAACTTATCTTAAAGACATATTTAGTTGTTATGTTTATGCAAAGCATAAACCCCTAACATATGATGTTCATATCATTTTATATAATCAGATTGATTTCATAGTTGACCATTCTAGGTAGGCAATCTAAACCATATGATAATTCTCAGATACCAGAATCTCTTACCTTGGTATCAGTCGCATGTGTTGAAAACACATTATATTCTCATCTTTCTTTTATCATATTTACAACTTTATAGAACAAGGATCACCTCCCTTGTTCTCTTTCTCATCATATGAGGGTCATACTTTTACTTCCTCATATACACATACTGATCTGAATTCCTATCAGATCCTTCTTTCTTGTTCTTAAGATATGATACATTTATCCATATCATATTTCCAATTTCATGATACTCTTTAGATTGTATCAGAATGATTGCTTGATCAGGGAAATCAAAAAGATATCAATCTAAGAGTTTCCATACTCACTTTATCATCAATAGTTGTACACCTGATCAGGGTTTACAAGTACTGAGATCAAGTAGTATGCACTTACATGCTATCATATTTCTTGCTTTTCATATCATCATAACATAAGATTTAACATTCTTGGATTTTATCCAGGTATCTCTTCTATACCTCTTCCTCTTTCATAGAGGTAAGATCAATATAGAGTATTTAAAAGAATATTGAATAGAATTCAAATTCTAGTTCTCATCATTTCTTCCCTATTTAGAAACCAATAGGGAAAACAAAATCAACAATCTTCTTTTTTTTTATAACAAAAAGGGTTTAGGGTACTCAACATGTACACATTTATAACATACCTTGTACTCATATCATGGTCTTACTAGTCTTATTACTGAAGCAAAAACTAAGCCATAGAATCTTACAGGTGAAAGGTTAAGACCTTTGCACTTACTTAGTGGCTACTTCCGTGGTACACTAGGCATTTATTGCACTATTAGTACCAAAAACTTGGCTTTTTTTTTTAAACCATTAGGCAAATGTCTCTAGAATTATAGAGACCATTCCCTACTTCTCAGCTTATTGCCCCTTCTTAGGCACTACCATCACATATTTATTATCTATCTGAACTCATGGCAGAGTCCACTTTCTTGCCATAAGTTAATCTTTTCCACATTTTCCCTTGATCCCACATGACTAAGTCATTTAGGAACTCATTTTAAGATCAAGATTTCTGTATTAAGGACTGATTACCTAGGTTATAATCCTAGCATCCAGTCCATGCATATGCATTACTGTTGCCCTAATCTACCCAACAAGAGCATGATCATAGGATTTTCTATCCTGATCAGGTCTTAATGGGGATTCTCAGGCACTCATTCTATTCTTGCATGATCCCTTGCACCTCTTCTTGGTGCAACAACATTGCCCTTAGCAATGTGTTCCTTGTGCTCTCCAGTCATTTTAAACTTTACCCTTTCTCTGCACAAGCAGAAATCATTATAGGGTATACTGGAGGACACTAACACAGACTCAACAACTTAGTCCTATGTCTCTGTAGACTCACCGAACCTAGAGATCTGATACCACTAATTGTAACGACCGTCTCGCGAAAATAGGATTAACTAATGCGGAAGCGAATTATTTGCAGCGTAATTACTGAAAATCACTAAAAATTAAAACCATTTTCAAAGAGATCCATTCATAGGAAAACTCTTTAACCAAGAACCAAAATGTTTCCATTTCATCCTGGATCACAAGTACACAGCCTGTACAATTCCTTTTTAAGGATTACAACATTGACTGCCTTGTTAACAAATATACACAGGCAGTATAAAACTTTTAGGGATTAAGCCAAAACTCCGATTGAATCATTTAAAACTCTGAGGATCTGAGAGTACAAAGACGACACATAGGACTACTATCTATATGACTTGACAGACAATATCTCCACCTGAGATCTCATTGCTGTCCTTGTTGTTGCTGTTGCTTCTGCTCATCTCTGTTCTAGGGATTTCCTGCCTTGCCTTCCATGCATACCTAAAAATGTTTTCCCACAGGGGTGAGACAATTGAAAATGCCCCAGCGAGAGATATAACTCTCCGCCAAATACATTATTATTGCAGTTTATCAAATTAAAACTGAGTAGGGGTTACTTTTACATTATCAGGTAGAATTATTCATCATAGAACAAAATAAGATAATCTCCATTCTCAAGGAGGTCATTGCATCTACCCATGGTAGATAAGTAATTCATCTGTCTATTTTGCAGAGAATATAAAGAAACATAATTAACATTTATCTACTAAGGAATGCATAAAGAAATGCAACATCAGCCAATGAATCTCCGTATTCAATCCTTAAGCAAACATGCTATACGGCTGATTACATTTTACAATCACACTTATGCCCTGAGGAGATGAGGTATACCGCTCATACTCCAACCGACCACGGTTACGTAAAGCATCGGTACCACACATAGGTCAATGGTAGAGCCGGATTCCCATGACCTCAACTATCTCGGTCAGTATGAGATAGCATACAGGACATCTTGTGTCTCTGCTAGATAGCTTTCCAGGGTATACTGGCAACATCGCTATTAGAGTTATAGCCCATAGCATATACTCTCTTCAGGATATGGCCCGTAGCCAATGCCCGGTATTATTTTGTGGAGTCATGGCCCATAGCCATGCTCTTATTGGGGTATGGACTGTAACCAATCATGTTCATAGGACATAGCCCGTAGCAATGCCTATGGGGCATAAGGATATAATTGCCCAATTACCCCCACATATTCAAAAATATGCGTTCCGAGTAAACTCGTTTCACCATTCAGCTAATTCTGACGCTGATGGATTTGTGATCAGGGCAACTACATTATATGGTATCACTTGATTAATTAAGTACATTATCATATTCTTTTAGCATCAGCCAAGTTTCCAAACATAACTTAATAAGACAAATGCTATAAAGAAAACATGTACTATTTCCATTAATTACTTCTCATTCTTTATAAGACATGGGGATCTCAGTCCCTCATTTCAATACTGGGAATTTTCATTCCTTTGCAACTCAATGCCATAATCATATTGTTCTGGGTATTCAAACCCTTAGCTCATCATTGAGCATTATTACCACTTTTTCAGGTAATTATCACCTTCAGGTCACCTGACCAAGGTAAATATGATGCTTATTACATAAACATCTTCTCATGACACTTAAGGCCCATTACTTCTCTTATTACCTCATACTAGGCAATAAGGTATAGCATGGCACATAAGGCCCAATAAACAATGTCAATACATAAAATGTCATAGCTCATACCTGGCTATGTTCATCATCACATCATACCTGCATGGTTAGTACAGATGATAATACATCAATTTCATATCAACACCATGCAAAACAATATATAACATCATTATTCAAGGGTAACACCACTATTCCCTTAACAGGGTTAGGGTTTCCCATTTCTCATTAATTCAGACCCTCTTGAGTTAACCAACTTTATCTTATATTAAGGTATTTCCCCTCTTAATACATTCCATCACAGAATACTCACCCTTAGCATATAATGCATAGGCCACACATTAGAATTCTCCATCTATCTCACATGATATGGACTTATCTTAGTTTAGGCCATAACTTTATTATAAAGTTGCCTATAAACAATCACAATGATACACCCTCAACTAGGGTTTCACAAGGATACACCCTCAACCAGGGTTCACAATAATACACCCTCCACTAGGGTTTCACAAGGTTACACCCTCAACCAGGGTTCAAAATGATACACCCTCCACTAGGGTTTCACAAGGATACACCCTCAACTAGGGTTTACTAACATCCTAATTAGTGATTTCACATGTAGACAACCTCTGATTAAGGTTATACATTGAATCAGCCTCAATTAGGGATTACATCATGTATTGGGTCCATGCATTTGTTATGCATTAATGACTAGTACCATTAAAGGTATCTCCCACCTAATCACATTAGGTTTTCAAAAAGGTTTGATCAATTAGACCTTCAATAACATGAGGTATCCAATTGAATTAACCAAATTGAACCACACACAATTCTAATCAATGGAACTTCAACCAATTGGATCATCAACTCAATCATCATTTGAATCATGGCTCACCCCTCAATTGGGACTTCAATTATGGTCTGATCTCAATGGGATTAGGGTTTATAAACACCAATTAGAGCTTTGAAGTTGATCATCAATCATGCTACTAATTGTGTTTCAATTGATTGCATTGGACCTTCAACCATTGAATTCATGGAACCAATCATCAATTGGACCTATGCTCATACTTCAATTGAGTTTAATAGGTCAACCTTCAACTAATTTGACCCTCAATTGACCCTCAATTGGTCATCAATTAGGGCTTGATTCAATTGAATTAGGGTTTGGAATCGAAGATCCAACAACACTCATCAATGCAAGATTGGTTACTTTGAAACTATTGAACTATTATCCAAATTGGGTATGACCTGACCCCAAATGGTCTTTAGGTCGTTTGGATGACCTCCAAACGGTCTTGAGACCGTTTTCCCATCATATCACTCAAATCCAAGCCATCCAATTAAGGTTTGGATCATTGGATTGATCACCAAATCAGCATTGCATTGTATAACAGCTTGGTAGCTTTAGACCTTCAAACACCTAACCATACTCAACCCTAGACCTCCAAATGGTCTTGGGTGACCACCAAACGGTCTTTAGGTCGTTTGGATGACCTCCAAACGGTCTTGAGACCGTTTTCCCATCATATCACTCAAATCCAAGCCATCCAATTAAGGTTTGGATCATTGGATTGATCACCAAATCAGCATTGCATTGTATAACAGCTTGGTACCTTTGGACCTTCAAACACCTAACCATACTCAACCCTAGACCTCCAAAAGGTCTTGGGTGACCACCAAACGGTCTTGAGACCGTTTGTATGAGCTCCAAATGGTCTTGAGACCGTTTGGCCCATCCAACCTTTGGATTCTAGTGAAAAATCATCATGGATTGGTCTATCGAGTTGATCAACAGATTAGCACTACATTGCAATATGATTAGTACCTTTGGACCTTCAATTGGTCAACTATACTTGACCCCAGACCTCCAAACGGTCTTGAGGTGACCCCAAACGGTCTTTAGACCGTTTGGATGATCCCACAAACGGTCTTGAGACCGTTTGGGCTAATCAACCCAAAATCTCAAATTAGCTCATTGTGATTTCAGCACTGATTTCAATTAGGGTTAGCCCAATTGATTAGCCTTCAACTCATGACTCGTTTGGAATTAATCCATCAAATTTGGTGAGTCATTAGATCACATCATTAGGAACAGTAATCCCAAACGGTCAACGCTTGGTCAACGCACTCAAACGGTCTTGAGACCGTTTTCCCAAAACGTTCAATTAAATCCGATTGAAAATCAGCACTTAATCCAATTAGGTTTCCCTATTTGATTAGGCTTCAACCCACGATTCCTTTGGAGTTAATCCCTCAAATTTGGAGGGTCATTAATAAACATAATTATGAACAGTAATCCAAAACGGTCAATGCTTGGTAAACCATATCAAACGGTCTTGAAACCGTTTTCTCAACCAGGTCAAGTTAATCAGGTTGAAAATCAGCACATAATTCAATCCGATTGCCTAATTGATTGGCCTTCAACTCTCGATTCCTTTAGAGTTAATCCCTCAAATGTGGAGGGTTATCAGACTACATAATTAGGAACAAAATTCCCAAACGGTCAACGCTTGGTCAACCATCTCAAACGTTCTTGAAACCGTTTGCTCCCAAACGGTTTCAAACCGTTTGCCCTTAAACGGTTTGCTGAAACCGCATAGCCAATCAAATTAAAACGATTTGGAGTAGCTATCAAAACGGTTTTGCTTGGTAATTTTCTTTGGATAAGCATCTATGATGATGTCATCATCCCCTTCTTTCGAAAAACCAAGAACAGCAACCGTTCTTGATTGAAATTGCAGCAAAGAAACAAGAGTGTATCAAATTGAAGAAATCAATCAACAAAGCATAGAGAATTGATGCAATAGCAATGTTTAAGGGTTTGAGTTATAAAACCCGCCTCCAATTGAGCTCCAAAGCTCCAAGCTCACGCCATTAATGGTGGATGAAGCTCTTGCAACTCCCCCTAGGCTCGTCCTCAAGCTTTTGATTGCAAAAGTTGGCTAGGGTTGAAGAGGAGATCGAAATAAGAAGGAATCCATAATTTATTTTCAATTTCCACCATGAAATCATGGAGAACGAAGGTCAAGGGCTTACCCACAGGTTGGGGACGTTCTCCCTGCTCCTCGCTAGCTCCTTGGTCGGTTTTGCAAGCAAGGGGAAGAAGAAAATCCGAAAAAGGCCTTGGTTTGGGCTTAGAAATGGCACTTTTATAAGGAAATTGATGAGAGAGAAAATGCCTTATAAAAATCCAATTAATCCCAATAAAGTGGCCGCATCTTCCCCCTAAACTACCTTGGGTACGAGGCACCTTCCTTGCCTTTAATTATCCTTCATTATCCTCAATTTAAAGAAAAGAAAATTAAGCACCTTAATGCTTATAATATAATATCCCACATGTGAGTGGATATTACTTTTCTTTATAAAAAGGTGAGTGGAATTTCACCTACTTAAGATATTTTCGTTCCTTATCTTGTTAAAGGAACGTCCATCCTTATTCAAAATCAACCCAAAACATTTTGGTTGAAATCCCTTCAATTATTTTTATTCATTTTTGTCCTAAATCGAATTAGGGTTTCAATTCAGCATTATTCTTGATTATTTTAATGTCAAGATTCTCTCTCCTACAAATTAATTCAAATGAGGAGTCTCTCTCATTTTATTTGCTCTACATGATTCCAAGAAACATTAAGGACCATATTGAAGTGGTAATTTGCATATTGAACCCTAGATTTTGGGTAAATTGCACATTACACCAAAACTAGGTTTTAATGCACAAGGATTGCTTTACAAGCTTAATCTTGGTGTCCAAGCTTGTGGAAACCATACCACTACATCATATTCATTCTTTTGACGTCTCAACATCAGAGGAACATCTTATCATGCAAAATTTGCAATTTAACCCCTCAACTTGGGTAATTTGCACTTTAGTCCAAAATGAGCAAACATTGCTTCAACATTGTTCAAACAGGACCAAAATTGAAACATAGGTTCCTTTTGAGCCTTAATTACTTTTCACAAGATGAGATTAAGCATATAATCATATTTCTTAATCAAAACACCTAGGGTTAAAGAATAACCCAGGTCAGGGATGTTACAGTGGTTATGTCGTTTGGGCTAACCAATGCACCTGTAGCTTTTATGGATATGATGAATAGGGTGTTTAGACCTTATCTTGATCAGTGTGTGGTTGTGTTCATAGATGATATCCTGATATACTCCAAGGATAGTCAACAACATGAGCAACACCTTCACCAGGCATTGACTTTGTTGAGGTAGCACCAACTATATGCTAAGTTCAGCAAGTGTGAATTCTGGTTATCTGAAGTGTCTTTTTTGGGCCATGTTATATCTGCAAAAGGAATTTGTGTTGATCCCAAGAAAGTGGAATCTGTACTAGAGTGGGAACAACCAAAGACACCGACAGAGATCCATAGTTTTCTAGGTCTAGCAGGTTACTACAGGAGGTTCATCAAAGACTTCAGTTCTATAGCGTTACCCCTAACTAGGTTAACCAGGAAGGATGTTCCTTTTTCTTGGAATGACAAGTGTCAATGTTCCTTCCATCTTTTGAAAGAAAAGTTGACTAGTGCACCGGTGTTAGTATTTCCAGAGCAAGGGAAAGGCTATATTGTGTTTTGTGATGCTTCAAAGAATGGGTTGGGATGCGCGTTGATGCAGGATAAAAATGTGATTTCTTTTGCTTCGCGGAAATTTAAGAAACATGAGGAGAATTACCCAACACATGATCTGGAGCTTGTAGTAGTGGTCCATGCCTTAAAGATCTAGAGACACTATCTTTATGTATAAAAGTGTCTCATCTTCACTGACCATAAGAATCTACACTATATCTTCTCAAAACAGGAGTTGAATATGAGGTAGAGGAGATGGATGGAGTTGATTAAGGATTATGATTGCACAATAGACTACCATCTAGGGAAAGCTAATGTGGTAGTTGATGCATTGAGTAGAAAGTCGTCTTCAGCATCAATGTTAGATAATGCACAATTAAATTCATTGTTGTGCCATAAGAAAGATATGCTAGTATCTCTTTGCCAGATGAATGTACAGCTAGAAGTTTCCTTGTTGGCAGGATTGTTGGCACAGTTACAAGTGAAACCTACCTTGAGACAACAGATTCATGATGCACAACAAAATGATACTGTGGTATAGAATATTCGATCAAGGATTGGCAGTGAAAAGTATGATGGCTTTCACGAGGCAGATGATGGTACAATTTGTTACCATAATAGGATAGTAATTCCTAATGTTGATGGGATGAGGAAGATGGTACTTGAGGAGGCTCACTCCTCGATGTATGCAATGCATCCTAGAAGTACCAAGATGTACCAAAATTTGAAGGACATGTATTGGTGGACAGGTCTAAAGTGTGATGTGGAAGAGTTCATTGCCAAATGTCCAGTTTGTCAGTAGGTGAAGGCTGAGCACCAGAAGCCTGTAGGGACATTACAACCCTTGCCAATACCACAGTGGAAATGGGATCATATTACTATGGACTTTTTGGTTGGTCCTCCTAGGACAGCCAAGGGTCATGATTCCATATGGGTGATAGTAGACAGATTGACTAAGTCATCTCATTTTCTTCCAGTTAAGATGACATTTACAACAGAGAAATTGGCACAAATATATGTTGATGAGATAGTTCGTTTGTATGGCATTCCAGTGACTATAGTTTCTGATAGAGGTCCACAGTTTACAAGTCATTTTTGGGAGCGTCTGCATTCAGCAATGGGAACACAGCTGAGATTTAGCACAGCTTTTCATCCGCAAACCGATGGCCAGTCTGAAAGGACTATTCAGACTTTATAAGATCTATTGAGGGCATGTGTTCTGCAATTTCTTAATAGTTGGGATGTACATCTGACTCTGATAGAGTTTGCGTACAACAATAGCTATCAAAGAAGCATAAATATGGCTCCTTATGAGGCTTTTTATGGGAGACGATGTCGGTCTCCTCTTTGCTAGTATGATATAGGTGAATATCAACTTTTGGGTCCTGAGCTAGTACAACAGACTACAGAAAAGGTTAAAGTAATACAACAACAGTTGAAAGCAGCCCAGGACAGGAAGAAATCTTATGCAGACAACCGACGTAGACCACTTGAGTTCCAAGTGGGAGATAGATTATATCTTAAGGTTTCTCCTTTGAAAGGTGTGTTGAGGTTTGGAAAGAAGGATAAGTTGGCTCCTAGATTTATGGGACCATACCCTATCCTAGCTCGTGTTGGAAAGGTAGCATATAAGTTGGAGCTACCACCAGAGATACATAGATTTCATAATGTCTTTCACATATCTATGTTGAGAAAATGCCATCTAGATACTGACTAGACAATCCAACCAGTAGAGGTTGAGTGAGATGAGGATATCTCCTATGTTGAGGGTCCTGTGTTGATCCTGGATAGAAGGGTGAAAAAGCTGAAGAGAAAAGATATAATACTAGTGAAAGTTTTGTGGAATCATCATGGCATAGAGAAGCCACATGGGAACTAGAGTATGAGATGCGTAGAAAATACCCATCTCTTTTTGTGTAGGATTTCGGGGCGAAATCCTTGTTAGGGGTTTATAGTTGTAAGGCCCTTGAACTTACTTAAGGAGTTGAATGAGATTAATTACCATGATTGAATGATTAGAACCCTAATATAAACTTTTTATATGTTTTGAAATCATAATACAAGTTTAAGTTTCAAATTTGGTCAAATTTGGACATTGTTTGAGCAAGTTATGCAATTTTCTGTACATTTTGGACTTTTTTGCAATTTACCCAATTGAGGGGTTTTCTTTGCAATTTGTCACATACATTATGTTCCTTAGTTGTTATATTATCATTATTGATATTTTTGAGCCATGGGGATCCTATTTGAAACATGGTTTGAAGGTATTTTTATTAAGGGTATTTTAGGGTTTTTCCCTTCATGGATGAGCTACCTTTAGTAGCTATCAACTAAGGAATTATGTGATTAGTAGGGAATTTCACCAAAGGAAAGCTAATCAGGTCTAAAGTGATGGTGGGAGAGCTTCTTGTGTGTGTGCTTATGTATTTTTTAATAATTTAAAGCCATGGACACTTAGATATATACTAGAATTTCAACTTTTTCTTTTTCTTAATATTAAAGTTTCAAATACTTATCCCCAAGCACCAAAACGAGCCACTTTCTCTCCACCAACTCTCTCCTTCTCCCAGCTTCGTTCTCCCTCTATTCAGCTATGATTTTTTCTGCCCAAGGAAGAAGAAAGTGGGGTTCTTCTTGGGAAAAAATTCTAGGGTTGCAATTGATTCCCTTTTTGGGTCTATAAAGCTTCTTCCTAGTGATATTGACCTAAAAGTGTAAGTTTTTCCTTATTTCCTCCATTTGATTCTTTTCTCCTCTTCCTCCTACATCTCTCCAGGTCGGAACCATGGTTTTCCATGGTGAAAGTGGCCCTAGAACTCAAAAATCCTTCTTTCTTGTTTCTTTTTGAGGGTTTTGCTTGTTTGTGGAGAGAATTGCATAGTTGGCCAAGTTCAAATCTGAATCCAACGTTTCCTTGCCCTATTTGCTCGAGATTCTTATTGTTGGATATCTGACCTACTCTATAGAGGCGAGTTATATAACATTCTTCACTTATATTGCTTACTAGAAGCTTGTTAGTTCATGATTATGCTTGAATGTGATGATCTAAGCATAGAGAAACCATGCTTGTTTAGAATTACGAATTTTGTGGTGTTTCCTATTTTATTCCAGTTCTATATGAACCTGTAAACATGTGTACAGACTTTATAAGGTGTAACATGATCTGGGACAGGTTGATAGCAACAACCTATGGTGCTATGTACAAAACAAATGATGGTTCAAATTAGGGTTTTCAAGCTATTTCCTTGCCTATCACATAATTGATTGTCATACCATTCAAGAACAAATAGTGTTGCTATCTTGGAAACTGATGTTCATGATCAAGGGTGTCCAATTTATGGTGACAACCTATGTTCACAACCTTAGGTCAGGTTTTGACTCAATTAGACATTTAATTATCATCCACTAAGTATTCTAATGATGTTATCAATCGATGATGATATTGGCTTCATATTTGATGATGTTAACTGAATGTATTACTGATCTAGTAACCAATGGTGACCTAATGATCACAATTAATGGTGGATCAGGTCATCACCATATATGATGAATTAGGAATGTAATTGTAGATTTGACTATACCTTGAACCAATGATTCCTTGGTTCAATTGATCTAATGGTTAGACCTATACTTCAATTGATAACCTTGAACAATGAACCTGATTCAATGAATAATATTAGATTCTTTAACATCCAATGGATTAGAATAAATCACATTTTATATTATTTGGTTCATAGTGAAGATAATTCAATGGTTCAATACCATTAATTGGTAGTCTTACCTTTGCCATTATATAGTTATATTTGACAAATCAATGTAATAAGGGGATGTGTAACTCCCATGTGATTTAGCCTATTATACGTAACCTTGATGTAATTATATGATGTTGATTGGTTATAATCAGACCTCTTGAATGATTAAGGTGATAATGAATTATACTCTTATTGTGTTGAAACCACAATGTAGTACTATTTGAATATCATAGTGCCTTGTCATGTTAATATCTATGGACACATATGTGCTAATGATCTTTTGAGCCTTGTTTAAGGCATGGAATGATGATGATAACCTTACTATGAATAATTTGATGGTCTCAACGACCTTTGGGCATGTTTGAAGCCATGATTGAGGGGAAATCCTCTTCATGTTCCAATAAGGGTTAAAACCCTAGAACTTGTGATAAGATATTGGTATCTTGCAAAAGTATGATGATAAGTGTGGTCCATTAATTTGCAATGAATGATAGCATGTGGTAATGTGATTAAGATTTATATCTCAAATGTTTTATATCTTTTGAAGTTGTTATACATATACTCTTGTTAGAAAAGAATTAGGTTTTGAATGTCCATTTGTATGATTTAGCCTTAATTCACCCAGTTGGCATAACTAATTAAGCGAAACTCTAACCATGTAGTGCCCTATGCCATAGATCTATCTGGGTGTCAGAAATTGCCAGATAGTGAAATGAGTATTTTTAAGGGATACTCGGAGCGCATACTGATGAGTATGCGGGGTGCTTGTCATCCTGAATTCAAGTGTTAGGGAGGATGACATTGGTCATACCTAGCCCTCAGTTTGAGAACAGTTGTGGTCGTGTTTCGGTGATTATATATATATATATATATATATATATATATATATATATATATATATATATATATATATATGAGATTGGAGGACAACTGTGATTGTACCTCGGATGGTAGGGTATGTGTACCCACCTCCTTTCACTAGTGCCATGATCTATACCAAGGATGGACTAGGCTGTTAGCAGCTTGACCTTAAGTGTCATTGTGGCGGACTCGTACTGACCGGGGGCAGAGAAGATCTTAGGAGTCTGACTCTTCCTAGATCTTGTATGGCACTGATTTTGACTTAGTAATTGTCAGTTGGGACTTGAGTGGTATTTCTCAAATCCCTCAGGGCAATGTAATTAAAGAAGTGATATAAGACGTGTAGTATACTGACTATGGTTAAATATGTCTCACATTGCTTGATTAGTCTTTAACTTGTTTGTATACTATTCAGTGTTTACAAGATGATATCATATGACTGTTGAGTAATTATATTTCTTGTCAAGTTAATTTTCTTAACTTCTTAGTATGCTTAAACTGTTTAGTTTGTTCATATTTCTTATTCAACACCCTAACTACTCAATGAATTTACTGTTAATTAATATGTTATGATCAATATAAGTTGGAGAGAGTTATATCTCTCGCTGGGACTGGGTCTCACCCGTGGGTCACCACAATTTTTTTTAGGTGGTCGCGGGCAACAAGGTCGAGGTCGTGTTGCGGAAGAGAACCAACCTGGTGATCAATAGATTCAGAAGGTTGGTTAGTTTTAGATGTTAGTAGTACAGTCCTAGTGTTGTCTATGTACTCTCATGTCCTGGTATGGGATGCATTTTCTAGATGGTATATTTGTATCAACACGAGATTTTGGTAGTAAGCCAATGTTTGTTAATATATGGCACGTACATGTGAAATATCTTTTGTATGCAGGATGTGACTGAGGTCTTTGGACCCATATGCAAATACTTGTTATAGTATATGAGAATGGAATGATGGACCTTTTGTAAATGTTCTAGAGTTTATTTATATTGTTGGAATCGATTTTAATTATTTTGCATTTTTGACTATGGGATTAATTAGTAGTTGATCGTGTTTTGTGTTTTGAGTAATCTCGTTTAGCGTGACGAGGTGTCACAATACCAATTCAAATAATAGTTTCCAATGTTTGATTCTTGCTCTATGATATTTGTGATGGTTTAGATAAACGTATGTGGTGAATATCAGTAGTTGAATTGGTTTATTAATCATATTATTAGTGATGTATTACCATGTTGAAATTTGTCTTGTGAATTGACGTGATTCGTCAGGTGATGAATATGTAAATTGAGGCATCAGAAAGATAGGTTGCCCTAGTTCATGTTTTAAGAGTTGGAATATGGTTTTGAAATATATGAAAATTATTTAGTGATTTATTATTTTAATGCAAGACACTTAATTGTTAGAAATACGGTAATCATTATCTATGATGATGATACCTATTATATTAACTAAACATCACTAGACATTAGATGCCATGGACACTGTAGAATCCTCATAGGATGAGGCATGCACTGTGGGGAGGAAACAGTTTCCCGACTGGAGGTAGTCCAGATCGAGGTAAGCTGGAGTGTACGAGTAGGCTATAGGGATTTGACCAGTAGGGCAAACTCCTTATAGTTGTGTGGTACCCAACACCATCCGGGGATGCCGGTGGTACTTGTACTACAAGTTGTAGTGATCAGTGGTCGATAGGTCTACTGATGCACTTTTAGCCTGAGGGCTTTGACTCACCACCTGAGTACCCAGGTCAAGAGGTGGAGTCTGAGATATCCGGCCGCTCCCATTAGCCGCTGAGAGGCAGATGTGCCGATGCCAACTGTAGACATGGTATTAAGAGTAAAGACTTAGGAACCTAGGCATGCTTCTAAGTCTTGTATAGTGAGATCGTAGCTTGCTACGATACTTCCACATGTTGTGGTACACCTCATGTGGGTCCAAAGGCATAATAACTAGTTTTAAAATAATGTAAATAGTTAGGTTATCCTTTTATTACATTCAATATATATACTACTGCCATGTTGAGTGAATTATAGTTTTTAACTGCTATGCTTACATGATTGCATTTAAGTTCTATTACTTGTAAATATCTTGATTACCTGTTGATTCTCTACTCACTGAGCCAGTAGCTCACCAACCTGCTAAACAATTTTTCAGGTAAAGGATTAGTTCTTCTTGAGGTGTCAGAAGCCAACTTTAATCAACATTAGCTCAAAGGTCTTGAAAGAATAGTAGTGAGAATAGTTATAGGGTCTCTTATCCTTCCTCTGGATCATGGGATAGAAAGAGTGAGAAAAGAGAGAAGTTTGAAATGTAATGTACATGATGTATATTAAGTGTGAAACTCTTGCTTCTATGTAATAAGAGAAGTTATGTTGTATCTTGTTGTTATGTTTAATCAAGACTTATCGTTCAGTAAGTGTTATTATAATATATTTAGAGAAAAAAATATACGGTAGATATTTCATCAAAATTATGCCCTAATCTCATGATTACTGGTAATTGTAGGATGCAGGTGTAACATGAAATGTATTGGGGATTGATGTGTGATCTTCCCGAAGAGAGTGCATGTTGCGGTTGTTTCTCTATAGAGAAGATGTCGCTATACCCCAACAAGCTTGTTGTAGTTTGACATGATGTCATTGCCTCTGGTCTCGTACTAACCGAGACGGGTGAGGTCTTGGCAGCCGACTCTTCCATTGACCTTGTATGGTATTAATGCTTTACGTAGCCATGGTAGGTTGGAGCATGAGCAGTATACCTCATCTCCGTTGGGCATAAGTTTGATTGTAAATATATAATCAACTATGTAGTGTGTATGCTTAAGGATTGAATACGGAAACATTGGTTGATGTTACATTACTTTTATAAATCGTAGTTGATGGATGTTATACATGTTCTTCATATTCCTTATAAAGTAAATAGAAGATATATATCTCTGTTATGGATAGATGAAATGTTTAAATAATGATATTGCTTTACACTGCAATTAAAAAATGATTAAACATGCTTATTTACATAAAAGATCCTCTGCTCAATTTTATACTATTTACCTATGATAATAATATTGTTGGCGGAGAGTTATATCTCTCGCTGGGACAATTGTCTCACCTTGTGGGTTCCACAATTTTTAGGTGGACATACACGAGGAGGTAGAGACCGTGCTGTAGAGGAAGGACAACAACAATAGGGACATGAGTGACAGCTCAGGTTGAGTGTGTTTTTTGACGTGTCTTGTAGATAGAAATTCTATGTGTCATCTCTATACTCTCAGGTCCTTGGGAGTTAGTACGTAATGGTTTTATGAACGATTTGAGATTTTGGTTTGTTTGCCTCGAGGTTTTATGTTTTTTGTGTATAAGTTTGGGCAAAGAAATCGGTATATGATATCCTTGAGATAAGATGGTACAATGTATGTATAATGTGAACAATAATGTATATATTGCCTTGGTTCATCCTTTAAGAGTTTCTTGGCAATGAATCTATTTGCAAAATGGTTTTAATTTTTAGTGATTTTCATTAATCCGTTGTTATAGATTATTCCACATAATTACCGTTGTGGTGGCTCAAGCAGCCGGGTCGTCACATGGAATACCTATATCACTATCATCTAGAGCACATAAATGAGAAATGCATTTCTATAATCCATATGATGGTTGTCTAGAATCTTTTGGTTATCAAACCAATAGAGATATGCATGTCTTATTTGTTGTGCAATATGACAAGAGTATATTCACTAGATGTAGTGGGAGATCGACTATTCCATTAGGAGAAGTACATACTGATGTACATAGACCTCTTGGATGAATGTTGAAAGGTAGTTACAAGTAACTCATTATATTCACTGATACGATCAGCATATATTAAAATTTGTATTTAGTGAAATACAAGTTTGAATCTCTTGAAATATTCAAGGAGATCATCAATGAAGTACGTAACTAAATTGGTAAAAGTATTAAGATACCTCGATATGATCAATGTTGAAATACGTAAACCAAGAGTTTGAGGACCTTCTGGGAGATCATGATAGTGTATCATAATAAATTCCAACTGAAACATAATGATGTGTCAAAAAGAAGGTATCACACCCTGTTAAGTCATGGTGTGATTATCAATTAAAGTCTTTCTAATCTTACAATTGCTTTTGGGCACATGCTTAAACACTAAACAATGTACCATCTAAAATGGCTCAAAAGACACCATATTAGATATGGCATGGGAAATGTCCCGATGAGTCTTTTGTAGTGATTGAATTTAAAGTCTTACATAAGAAAATGTTTATTAAAAGTTTTATCCATAAATCATATGAATGTTATCTTGTTGAATACTACTTATATTCCAACCTGACAACAAAGTGTTTGTTGCTAGGATGGCTGAATTCCTAAAGGGAGCTTAGTTCCAAAGGAATCAATGGAAGTAAAAGTAGAACTCAAAATATTCAAGAAAAATAAGAAAACATTGAACCTAAAGAGGTGCAACAAGGAACAAGGAGAATCACAAACTGTTGTGGAATCTCAAGTTCCTTATGAAAACAAAGAATTCATAGTTTTGGTAGAATTCCTTGAGTTTGAAAGATTATGATATCTTATAACTCAAGAAGGCAGTAAGTTGATCATAGAGATGAGTCAACTACCTACCTAGAAACTATTAAGGAACCAAATTATGAAATATGAGGCCATAAGATCAATGATTGACTTCATGTAAACAAAACAAGGTATGACCTTGGTGGATCCACTTGAAGGGGTAAAACCCATTGGGTGCATTTGGGTCTCTGTAAGAAGACCAACATGGAAGTGTAGATTGGTTGCAAAGATCTTCAAACAAGTTCAATTTATTGAACATGACGAAGCCTTTCACCGGTTACCATGGTTAAATCCATCTGGATCATGCTTGCTGTTGCAGCTTATTATGACAGTGATATTTGGCATATGGATGTTAACACTACATTCCTTAATTGGAATAATTAAGAGAATGTGTACGTGACACAACCTAAAGGTTTTATAAATCTATTAATGCAAATAAAGTCTATAAGCTACAAAGGTCAATCTGGGAATTGAAGCAAGCATCTCAGAGTTGGAATCTTCAATTTGACAAGACAATCAAAGGGTTTGACTTGAGTCAAAATGAAGATGGAATCTGTGATTACAAAAGATTTTGTGGGAGTATATTGATATTCCACATAATGATGTGGAATAACATCCTTATCCTATAAATATTAAAATCTGGCAAGGAAAATATCGTCTACATGAAGGATTTTGGTGAAGAATCCTATTTGATAAGGATCAAAGTCTATAGAGATAGATCTGGAAAGCTTTTTGACCCAAGTAAAAGCACTTACATTGGTAAACATGTTGAAGGGTTCAGCGTGCAAGACTCAATGAGAGAAAACCTATCCATGTTCCATGGAGTTAGTCTTTCAAGAGCCAATATCCTAGTTCTTATGAAGAACAAGAACACATGGATAGATACCATCTACATTCACAATTGGATCTATATTGAAAGCAATGTAATGTACTTATCCCATTATCTCATATGTATTGTGTAGGCTAAATTGGACATTATTAAACCCTTTGTTTTGATGATGACAAACATTTCATTCTTGTGGATCTAACTTGTTATTTGAGTGTTTTAGGGATAAATAAATAAGGAAGTGGATAGTTGAAGATCTTTACAAATTGGAAGATCAACATGCTTAGATTGCTTATAATTTTCATGATTGTACTCAATGTAAAAACTTGTACAAGTATATAATGTACAAGTACATAGATATCATGTAAATCAAGTGTTATATATTTCCTATCCACTCACTACACTTAGATAAACCATCCCCTAAGATAGAATCACATTTACACATTGATACACACACTTAATAGATGATTCAACACATTGAAATAGGGACATTCTCGGTTGACAAACTTCTCAACCCAAACAGTCACGGTCGAAAAAATCCTCGATCGAGAACCACCTCAGTCTAACTCATAAAAAATGATTATTGTCCTAATCATGTAACACTAGAATAACCCTCAATCGACAACATTCTCAACCGAGATAGACCTTCAAGTAGGTTCCATAACTGTTAGACTGAGAGTAGTTGGTTGTTGGAAAGTCACACTAGCCATTGAACACTTTTACTCCAAACCAATACTTGGTCGAAGATATTGTCGACCTAGAACATATCGATCAACAAACTTCTCGACTGAGACAGGTTCTAGACTACACTTTTCAACACTAAACAACTAGCCATTGCAACATAATTTATGGACACATAACAGCTACTTGAGCATTAAGAACAGCCTAGAAAGTGTCTAGAACATCCCTAAGCACTTGTAACCTATTCCTATAAATAGGAGAGGCCTTAAGACACCCAAAGCATCACTTGTACATATAATTACACTTGAGATTCATTCTTGGTGAGCAACAAGAAAAGCTACACTTGCAATTTGTTTCTTTGAGCTCTACATTAGTGTCTTATAGCCTTGCATCTCCTAGACACCACACTACCACGTTCATCTATAGTTGATAGGAGTTCAATACGCTTGATATAGGATCAAAGCACTGTACTCATTAGTAACATTTTTCTTTCTTCCAATCTTGTTCCTTTTATTATATTTTGTTCTCCTTGACTACTCCTAGGTTGGAGGCTGCCTCAAGGAGGTTCTTGGAGCTACTTTAGGTGGTGAATGCTTCTCCTGGTGACTTGGAGTTACTTCAAAAGGCTGCCTCAAGGATTGAAGCTACTTTAGGTGAAGGCTACTTTAAGGGTGAGCTTGGAGTTACTTCAGAAGGCTGCTTCTAGGGGGATTGAGGCTACTTCAGGTGAAGGCTACTTAAAGGGCGTAGGAAAGAAATTGTATTTTGTGTAATATCCTCGAGAGGTGATAAAATAAGTTTCTTTCAAAATCCTAGGTGCAAACAATCAGGATGTGGACTGACTACCTTAGATTTCTAAGGTAGGAACCACTCTACATCCTTGTGTCTTCCTTATTTCCTCCTACTTCTTGTTGATTGTTTTTAATTGTTTAATTGTTTTAAGAACTTCAAAAAGCTCTATTCACCCCTCTCTAGATCTTTCAATTGGTATCAGAGCATGTCTTCAAGAAGCCTTAACTGGTCTTGAAGAGATGGGGGATGGTGTCTTCAACAACCTCTACATGGAAAGGAAAAATGTGAACCAGCCATCAATAAGCGATCAAGATTGTAGATGGTGTTTTGAATGCAAATCAAAGGGCCACACAACACTTAATTGTCCAAAGAGAAAGAAAGAAGAAAAGTTCCACAAAGATAGAAGGGAACAATCAAGTAATTATAAAGAAGACAAGGTATGTTGTTTCATTGTAACAACCGATGAAGAAGGAAATGAGGTAAGCCTACTTGATTTATCTAAAGAAGAGTTAGTTGCTATCATTGAAGAACTACATGATAAATATATTGATTGTCAAAAGAAACTAAAAAGAGTTACAAAAACTAATGAAGAATTATATGATCAATTAAATGAACTTTCTTCTGAAAAGGAAAGTATTATTTCTAAAAATTCAACCTTGAAATCTTCTCTTAATGACTGCAATACAAAGTTACTCACTCTAGAGACAAACTATAATCTTCTTTCTCAAGAAAAGGTTGAATTACTTACTAAATTGAATGACTTTCAAACTCAACCTATCTTATGCACTCATTTAGATTATGATGCCATTGTAAAGGAAAGAGATAGTTTGTCATCTAACTTAGATCAAGCAAACTTAAATATTAAAAATAAAATGGATGAAATTACCAAATTACAAAAGGAAATCAGTAGCCTAAAAAATAATGGTGTTCTTAATAAGATCCTAAAGGATTCTTCTGGTCAAATTGGAAGAAGAGGATTAGGATATGTTCCAAAAGGAAGATCTCATCCTAAATCTAGAAGAACACAAGAACCCAAGACCAAGGCCATATTTGTACCCAAAAACAACTCAACTCAAAGGAGAAATGAAATTGATTCCATTTGTTGTCACTATTGCTTGCATCTTAGACATTATTCTTTTTCATTCCCATACAAGAAAAAGGATGTTGATTTAGTTTGGGTTCTAAGGCTTCAAACCTAAGATTTTTGAAAATAATTAGTTGAGATTTGACCTAAAACGTTACTTCGATATTCAAAATGTCCTATCTCAACTAAACTGAGCTTTAATTAGCATATTCCTATAAAATTGTATTAGAAGTAACTTATGTTTTACTTAAAAATAATTACTGAAAACAAAAATAGAAATAATCTCAGTCGACAACAAATTTGACCGAGACACTCTTCGGTCAAGAAAATTGTCGACCAAAGAAGTTTCTACCTCAAAACTGCATTTTCTGGAGAAATAGTAAACTTATCGGTCGAGAAAGTTGTCAACTGATAAGACTTCAGTTGAGTAAATAGTCGACCGAATATGTTACTGTCTTAAGCCTACAAAGACTTGAAAAACATCCGGCTGACAAATACTTCGATCAAACCTCACTCGGTCGAGAACTTTGTCGACCGAGGAAAACTCTGTCAGAATTGTTTTATAAGAACAAGATACTTCAATTGCAATTAACTTAAGTGACTCAAATATGTAATGCACTTTACATATTACATTGCTTTAAATATTTGAATGATCCTAATTAAAGGGAAGAATATATGGGCATCAAAACTTTATACTTTGCATGATTAAATTGTCCCAAACAAGCATACAATAGGAAAAGATTGGTTTTATTCAAGAAAAGTACTCATGGCAAAGGAGATTTTGTTCAACATTAACATAATCAAAATTGAAAACAAAAGAAGTGATCATACAAGGAACTTGGTTAAAATATAATCATCACCATTTTGTGAGAAAATTTAAGGTTTGAGCATTTTAAGAAATTATGACAAGATAATCTTGATTACATAAATTAAAATCTAAAAGGCAAACTTAATCTTAAGGTTTTATCTTAGAATTATTCAACATTCACAAGTTCCTATATGAGAAAAATGAATAACTAATAATGATCATATAAAACAAAATCAAATCATATTCTAGAAGAAGTGGTTCATTGGATAACTTATGAAAATGCATATATTGGATAGCTACAAAAATGCCTCTCGGACGAAAAAGAGTTCGACCGAGGGGTTCCCAGGTTGAAGTCATGGTTGAACTAAAATAAGCTTGACAACATGCTTACTTGAGAAATCAAATCATTCACTAAAACTTAGTATGTTTGAATATCATTCATTGTTTCAAATCTAGTTATGACCTTAGTATACTTAAAGTAATCTTGGTTATAAGGGATCTTACAATGTTCTTAAATACAATGCTTTTAATTGAATTATCTACACTAATTAGGGCTTAACATCCCTTGTATTTGGTTAGAGATACATTCATTGATTCCACTATGAGCTTAAAAGAACCTCATATAATTTTAGGGCTTAACATCCCATGTAAATGGTTGAGAGATATATTCATTGATCCTACTATGAGCCTAAAGGAATCTCATATCATTTTAGGGCTTAACATCCCTTGTAAATGGTAGAGAAACTATTAAAATATATTCATGAATCTAAAGGATTCTCATGTCATTTCAGGGCTTAACATCCCTTGCAAATGATTGAGAAATAAATCATGATTTTTGAATTGTTGCTAAATTTGACATTCTTGTTATAGTATTCAATTAAGGGGGAGTATCTCATTCAGGGGGAGCACATTGATTATATGGCTATCTTTTTGAAATGACAAAGGGAAAGAAATAATATAAATCAAAATGTATGAGTTTCATAATCTCTTAATCTCTTGGCTTCACATAAATTGTTGCTACATTCCTTAAAGAGTTGGGTGCTATGTTCCATACCTCTTTGGGAATAACTAGCACACACTCAAAACAACAGAATGTCTTCATAAGGTAAATCTCAGGTATGAAACTCATGGTATTTAAATTATCTTGATTTATATTTTAGAAATGTTTGTCATCTTCAAAAAGGGGGAGATTGTTGGCTAGATTGGACATTATTAAACCCTTTGTTTTGATGATGACAAACATTTCATTCTTGTGGATCTAGCTTGTTATTTGAATGTTTCAGGGATAAACAAATAAGGAAGTGGATAGTTGAAGATCTATACAAATTGGAAGATCAACATGCTTAGATTTCTTATCATTTTCATCATTGTACTCAAAGTAAAAACTTGTACAAGTATATAATGTACAAGTGCATAGATATCATGTAAATAAAGTGTTAGATATTCCCTATCCACTCACAACACTTTGATAAACCCTCCCCTAAGATAGAATCACATTTACACATTGATACACACACTTAATAGATGATTCAATATATTGAAATAGGGACATTCTCAGTCGAAAAACTTCTCGACAAAAATACTCTCAGTTGACAAAATCCTCGACCGAGAACCACCTCAGTATAACTCATAAAAATGGATTATTTTCCTACTCATGTAACACTAGAATAACCCTTGGTCGACAACATTCTCGACCGAGATAGACCTTCGAGTAGGTTCCATAACTGTTAGACTGAGAGTAGTTGGTTGTTGGAAAGTCACACTAGTCGTTGAATACTTTTACTCCAAACCAATACTCGGTCGAAGATATTGTCGACCGAGAACATATCGGTCGACAAACTTCTCGATCGAGACAACTTCTGGACTACACTTTTCAGCACTAATCAACTAGTCGTTGCAATGTAATTTATGGATACATAACGGCTAGTTGAGCATTAAGAACACCCTAGAAAGTGTCTAGAACTTCCCTAAGCACTTGTAACCTATTCCTATAAATAGGAGAGGCCTTAGAACACCCAAAGCATCACTTGTGCATACAAATACACTTGAGATTCATTCTTAGTGACCAACAAGAAAAGCTACACTTGCAATTTGTTTCTTTAAGCTCAACATTAGTGTCCTATAGCCTAGTATCTCCTAGGCACCACACTAACACGTTCATCTATAGTGGATAGGAGATCAATACGCTTGATATAGGATCAAAGCAATGTACTCATTGGTAACGTTGTTTCTTTCTTCCAATCTTGTTCATTTTATTGTATTTTGTTCTCCTTGACTACTCCTAGGTTGGAGGTGGTTGAAAAGAGGTTCTTGGAGCTACTTCAGGTGGTGAAGGCTGCTCCCGGTGACTTGGAGTTACTTTAGAAGGCTGCCTTAAGGATTGAAGCTACTTCAGGTGAAGCCTACTTCAAGGGTAAGCTTGGAGTTACTTCAGAAGGCTGCTTCTAGGGGGATTGAGGCTACTTCAGGTGAAGTCTACTTCAAGGGTGTAGGAAAATAATTTTATTTTGTGTAACATCCTCGATAGGTAATAAAATAAATTTCTTTCAAAATCCCAGTTGGAAACAGTTGGGTAGTGGACTGACTACCTTAGATTTCTAAGGTAGTAACCACTCTATATCCTTGTGTCTTCCTTGTTTCCTCCTACTTCTTGTTGATTGTTTTTAATTGTTTTAAAAACTCCAAAAAGCTCTATTCACCCCCCTCTAGATATTTCATATTGGACATGACGAGAAGATATCTAATGATCTCATATGTATTGGACATGACGAGAGGATATCTAGTCATCTCATATGTATATGACATGATGAGAAGACACATATATACCTACCTAGCAATCGCGTATGTATTGGACATGACAAGGGGGTATATGTCAGATACCAGTGAGTGCCACTGAACTACCACACATAACATCCTTAAGTGCTTGTGAAGCACTAATAGGATCAGTTCCTTGGTGATGGTAATAAGGAAGAGTTGGATGTAAAGGGTTACACCCATGCAAGCTTCTAAACTGATAAAATAATCACAATCTAAATTTATGTGTGACATTAAACAAAAACTATAAGCTGTAAAGAGTTCTGAGCTAATGATAGTTGTTCAAATCTACAAAAGAAGCTGAATATCTCTGTGTTATAAGAACAGTAGAGGATATTGTATGGATCAAGAAGTTCATATGGGTGAACTTTTGTGAGGTTCCAAACCATTGATGACATAGTAGAATTACTGATGACAACAATGGAGCTACTAGTTAGGCTGGGAGTCTCAGATAGTGTACTATGGAAATTCCATCTCATATGAGTAGTCGTACAGCAAAGAGATGTGAAAATTGCAAAAAAATACTGACTTAAGGCAAATGTTGCTAAACCCGCTATAAAAGCACTTGCGCAGTAGAAGCATGAAGGTCATGTTAGGTCACTTAGGATGAGATTTGTGGGTGATTGGCTCTAAGTTCAAGTGGGATTCTGTTGGTATGTATGCCCAGAGAGCCAATCATATGATGATTGGGATATGGCATTAGATACCTAATTTGATAATAATAAAGGAAAGCTTCCAATTTATTTTGTGTATTCAGTGATGAGATAATGAATTACATAATAAATGTCTAGAGTATCATATTACTCAATGAAGTATGTCTTCAAGTATGTGACTTGGAAGAATGAGATCATACAGATGTTAAGAGTATATTTATTCTCATTATGTCCCTGGTCGGTTGTTATTGTGGAAGGTAGATAAACAACAATAACACATAAGATCAGAGTGTGAGTTGGTTGACGACTAAATCTCATTAGTCATGATATGGCAATATCAAACCAAGCACACAGATACATGTTAGGGAATAGTGTATAAGACAGACCCACTATGAGACTGACAATTGGAAGACATCTTCATGGAAGTCATAGTCAACTCTCACAGTGATGGTGGTGGTTGTGGTTCTTAGACCTGAAATCACTACACCCATCACATGTCGTTGAATACACTTTGACATCATCAAATGCAGTCCTAAAACATGGGTTGTTATAATAGTGATGATTGGGTGACTTGGACACATGGGGATTGATTGTGAGTGATAGATATTGGATTTGTCCCTCCTATATGGAGTATGATATCCTAGGCCTCTTGATTAGCGAGACTAATAAAAGTATGGCCATATGCATGTGAGTCAATATGTTGAGCTCACATATATCTCATGTAGTATGCTCTGGTACAAAAAACAAGATTGAATAATGATGAGGATGACTACTCCATGTCTCTAGTTCAATCTGGATATTAGTGATAAAGGAACTATATGCAAACACTATAACACCTTACACAGATTGTAGGTTGAAGTTGCTCCCCAATTTTCCATTCACTTGGGTAGCAATGATGTGCGACTAGGCACCACTCATTGTTTGTGATGTCATAAGCTAGTTATGGACATTCACTGCCAACGTGATACGGGACCTATAGGGTCACACACATAAAAATTCATCTAGAAGAGGAGTTTGATGTTGAATGATAATTGAATTGATTGCTAAATGTTTAGGTATTTCAATTCACACAAGGGATCAGCTGACTAGATTGGAAAATGATCGATTCAATTGTTGAGACTGTTGTTTGGAGTGTCAGGCTGATTGTACAGTACATTGGTTGGAATTCTACCTGACCTGGGCTGCGAAATGGCCATCTGGCTTGTGCGAAATGGCCATTTGACTTGGTGCGAGATGCCCATCTCACTTGCACCAAATGGCCATTTGGTTTGGTGCGAGATGCCCGTCTCACTTGTACCAAACACCCATTTTGGGGGTACGTCAAGTTGAGTACTAAAGAATTGAATTGCCAACATATGTGCAAAATTGGAAGGTACAAAATGACCGTTTTGCTTAGCAAAATGACCATCTCATGTGTAAGAGGATTGTATCACTGGGCGATACGGCTGCTTCGTCGCACACGGGTTGTGAAACTTTCAGAAAAGTTGTAAAAATTCAAGATCTACTTGTCCTTTCCACTCCCGCTTTAGTCCCACATTGTCCGGGGACTGGGAACCCTAACCCTAACCCCTCCTATATATAGAGGGGTACTGAGGGCTTACTAGAATACAATTACTACACAGACAATTGAGAATCAGTTGCTCTGACAATTGTTGTCTTCTCTGGTTGTGGTAACCATGAGAGCCCTGGCAAGTCCTACCCGACAAAGGAGGGATAGCCATGGGAGAGAAACAACTGAGGATCATTATTGTGGGAGAGTATGTTGGTGACTAGTACACCAATAGGAGGGACAATTCCTTCCTATCCATTCCTGTAGGATGACAAGGGTTCTAGTTGGTTCGTGTGGACTATTCTAGAGGCAGGAGTCTGTTGGCTACTACTAGGAGGGCAATGTCAACGCGCATTCTATGGTGAGATCTGAGGAGCTGCTGTAGTAGTTGTCTGAGTCTGATGTTCATGGAGGAGCAGTCAAATGAGTCTGAGTGTGACTGAGAGCTGCACAACCACCGTCCAAGATAGAGTGTGCATCTACATCGATGAGGATTGCCACTGGACTTGCTCCAGGATCAGGTATATCTTTCTGAAACCATCCTTCCCATTGTATAGTTATTGACGTGATCTGCTGTTAATGGGAAATATGTCAGTAAATTTTTTTGTTTCTGTTGCCAATCTGATGCCGTATTTCCCTACAATTTCCACAATACCAACCTCCAAATTAAGCGAAATAGATAAATTTTTGCCATGATCTAGGCCCTTGGACATTCAACTAGCTTCAGTACCAAAAGATGGTTTTACCCAACTCCGCTACTTCTAATTGTCCCTCTTCACTCAACTTCATCACCCACCTTCTGCATGTGATTTTCAGTGGAGGTATGTCGAGGTAACAAAGGCAGATCTCACTGACCTCTCTCCCTCATACCTCTAACGATGGGACTAACAATATCCCTCATACAACAGAGGAAAATAACCCACTTTAAAATGTTCTTTACCTAAAATATTCTAAATTAGTGGTATTGGGGGTGTGAAACTACACTCCCCTAAATGTGTCTAATTAAGGTAGGAAATGACCTTTAGTTTGACCAATCTAGAGAGGTTATAGGCCACCAAACCCACCACTCATGGAATCACACCTTGACTTACCAACCTATTAGATCTAAGATCACCCAAAGATCAAAATCTAACCTAAAATTGTCAAACAGGATTCCCAATTTGAATCCTAATATTACTATTTGTAATATTTCAAACATTATATGTGTATCATCATGAACATCATTAAAGGATAAAATTATAACCATAGCTTCTTTTTATGCTAAGCTATTTTTATCAAAAATTACTACCCATACAATGATCTTTTGACAACATAACTTAATACCTCATAAATATTCATTCTATGCATTTTAAATCCAAATCAACACCAAATAATCCTAGAAAATTCAAAATAAATTAAATAAAAGATATCTTTGAACAAAGATATACCTCAAGGAAAGGTATTATATCATTTATATTCACGTAAGATTCCAATTTGATACATGACCTAATAAGCATGTAATATTGGTTCACTTAAAAGATCCATGACTACCATACATAAAGTTTATCTGAGTTAGGCATCTGGACCTAAAATTGAGATCACTTATTATGTCTGAAGGTATTAGAGATATTTGATTGACCTTGCACGACTCATGTTTGATGTTCCACTGTGAAGATGGGTTTTTATACTCTTTTGAACAAATTATCTTCTAATCGTAACTAGAACAAAAAATTGTGGTTATCACACAACTATGAGATGGTTGAATTTGTCTAGATTACGATATAACAATACCAAAAAAGTAACAAAAACTATGTTTTGGGGATTATAGGACTATTCGAGAAGAAGTGCATATTTCCATGGAAAATATACGATGAAACAAGTTCTTAGTGATGTCCCTGGTGTACCAACATAACATGCATGGGAATGGATTACAAAAGTTTCTTTTGTGCAAATTTTCAGCAATTCGTAATTTGTATATATACAGCAATTGGAAAAGGATTTTGACTTCTAATTTAAATCATTAATTTTTGTGTGGCCTTTTGAATAGTATTTCAACAACATTGAAAACAAGGGAGTTACTGAATACATTAACACAAAATGTTTTATCCTATTTTGCACCCAAAATCACTATTGAAGCAAGATCTCATGGTTAGCCTAGAATAAGTGTGAAAAAATGTATGATTGGAGTTCCCACCTAATTATTGCCTAATATAAGAAAAAAACATAAAAATCACATTTTTAAGTGACAAATAGAGGAAGCTCCAACAATTCACTCCACACAAGGTAAGATAGGAAGGAAACACATTTATAGGAAATGTAAGATGATCTTGTTAAGACACGGGAAAGGTGTTAAATACCCCATATCAGTTAATTAAAACTAGTATTATGCATTCCCTTTAAGAAAATAGGGATTTAGTTTTTAGGTTTCAAACAACAAGATTAAAGACAAAACAAGTAAACAATACATTAATTGACCAACTTTAATGCCTAATGACGATTGTGGTCCTTCTTTCGTCTTCTTAGATAACATAAATCGTCAATATGCCATTGCCTTGGGACTCCCATGTTTAATATCCATCCTGGACGAAGTGCATGGATTATATGGGCTTTGATGAGAGAAAGCGACTTCGATGGATTATACGATACGATGTCCACACTTTGCGAGGCATTGCAGTGCAATTAAGCATAGTTTCTTTAAACTAATATAATTTCCAGTTTAAGAAACTATTAAAAAAATGTTTCACTGATGGCGCATGGTTTTTTTTACCATATTATGAGTAAACTTTCATCAATAAACGTACCACATCCTAGAGACGTGAAACACAGACTGGCGGTTCAAACAAACATTATACAGACAGTTGCATGAAAAAACCTGTTCCACTCTGCTGACTATGTCAGACCCCCTTGTTTAATGTGCATGGACGTGCCGAACAAAACGGGTCCATTTGCCTGTTACCATGCCACTGTTTCAAACCTGTTACATCTAATTTCAGCCGTTATAATACTCAAGTAGATTCCTATTGGTTCGGTGTAAGTCATGAGTTATGTGAAACTCATTTTTAAAAAATTCCAATTTAATTTTTAGAACTTATTAACTTAAGTTCCATTCACTTCCATGTGATTGATTTGTTATAAGTATAAATATAGAAATCATTAAAGATTTTTAATTTTATTGTGTCATATAAATAAGTAAGAATGACGAAGACACAAAAAAATCATATCCGTAAAAAATCATAATAATCATAGTTATAGTATACATATTGTTCTTATAAAAAAAATTTATTATGGTACAATTATAATCTTAATAAAAATATTATTATTAAAATCACATCATAATATATTTTTATTTAACTTTGTGTATACAAAGTATTGTAATAATGTATGCATTTCATGTGCTTGCAAATATAAATTTTGGTTCATCATTGTTTAAAACAATATAGGATATTAATTTTAACATTAATTTTTAGAGAATTTTTACTATATTATTTGAGTGTAGTTATAGTTAATTATCATTTCTCACATCATATTATTTACACATGAAAAATAAAAGTATGTTAGGTAAACCGCATTGTTTTCACATGGTGTGGTTTGTTCTTTTTCATGATGTTGTGTGTTTTTTATTTTAAAAATCACAATGATAATGGTGGTTAGTGTAAAATGTTTTACATAGTGCGATTATAGTGTATAATAGTTGTCCCAAAACTCATTTTCTACTCTTTTTAAGAAAGAATTGAGGAACTGTGTTTTGTATGTAAGTTTGAAATCATCAGAAGTTATATAACTCAAGTTCTAAGTAGTGTTGGATCAAGGGCTCTAGAAGGGGTGGGGGGTGAATAAAGCTTCACAAAACTCACAAAATAAATTAGACTACCAAATTATATTAAGTGCAAAAATCTAAACATGCAACAAATTTGATGTCCTAATTAACAAACATAGAAAGGGTGAGAGAAAAAGAAGAACACACACTTGCACAAAGTGGTTTAGAATGGTTTCACACTTCAGACTAGAAGTGAGTCAGTCCACTACTTAGAAGTGGTTAGGCTCTAGGACTTTGCAATCTTGATGCTCTTATATTCATTCATAAGATTACAAGACAAAACCACATTCATCGAAGGACTTAATACCTCAAGCAAGGATCTTCAACCTACTGAAGGAACTTACCCACTTGAACCAGGGAGTCTTCAACCTTCAACAAGGACTGACCCACTCCATCTTCAAGTTTTTGACTTTCAAGGAATTACCTATCCTTCTTGAACGTCTGCCTTGCCTATCTCCTTCACTCGAAGATCTGGAACACCATGCTTTCTTCAACCTTGAAGAACAACAACTCCTTCTCCTTCACTCAGAGAAAATCTTCAAACCTTTTCTTTAATAAGGAAAGGGGGTAGGAAGATGGAGGTGGAGAGATTTACATGGATACAAGAGGTAGCTCTCTTACAACAGATCCTAACTCACTCATACTTATGGATTTGACTTGAAGGTAGAGAGAGAAAGGGGCTCAAAGGTGTGCAACACTCTCAACTAAGCAAGAACCAAGCATATATGGAATGAGCAACATTGGAATGAACTCCAAATGGTCCTATTTATAGCTGGGGGTGCTCCTTTGAGTTGGGGAACACTTAGGGTCGAATTATAGTCATTTTTGCACAAGGTAACAGATCTATTTTTTCCCAAATAAGTCACTGTAACATACTGAATTCTGGGCATTTTGCCTTTTTGGTCCTCTTTTCCATCTTTTCTTTTTATCTATATCCTCTTTGGGCTTTCTGTTTAATTTGTGGACAATATGATGGTTTAATGAACATTTGTTCATCTTTTATTCCAATATTTGGGTTTATGCACAAATACCTCAATGGAAGCTTAGTAATGAGTCAAATATGCAAAATATCCACTTATGTGATAAAAACAGTAAATAAATTCGTCCTAGAAATTTCTAGTTCTTTTTAGAATATGAAAAAGAAAGAAAATCCCGAAATATAAATAACGGAGATGATAAATACAATAATTGGGGATAATATGGAATATTATGGATAAAAGAAGATAATGAGGAATATATTGTTCCAAAAATCCTAAATAGAAACCCAAGAAGATAATTTAAATAATAAATATATCAATTTCGTTTTCTTGACTTAAAAGTTACTTAAGGGCCAAGTATTATCTAATTGGAAAGATAAATACATATATTAATGTCATTATCAAAAGAAAATAGGAAATAGGCCAATAAAGTGAAATAAAATACTTAATGCTCTCAAATCAGAAAAGTAACTCCAAATTCGTATTCTAAGCACACAAATAATCCTTTGGGCAAATTTGCATTTAATTTGGCCAATGTTTAATATTTTATTTTATTTAGGTGAGAGAAAATGATTTAAAGACCAAAAATATTAAATATATGTTGATAAAAATTAATTAATCTCAAAAACGTGTTCCTAACATTTATTATTACTTGTATACCAAGTTTCATATTTTTAGAAAGTTTCCAGATGTCTCTAATAAATTAAAAGGATAAAATAAGTGATAAAATTTAAATGAATTAAATAAAATAATAAACGTCTTCAAAAAAATAAAATGATGCCAAATTCGTGTTCTACATGTTAAAATAAACCTTTGGATGAATTTTGACTCAATTTGGAAAATATTTGATAAGAAGATAAATTTAGGAGAGAGAAAGTGTGCAAAACCTTCAAATCATTAATTAATATAACAAACAAATGAAGTTAATAACAAATTTATGTTTCATATATTTTGTTTTGCTTGAGAGTGAAGTTGCACATTAATTGATAATTATATAAGTCTCAAATATATTAAGAAAGAGAAAATATGAATTACTTTAAAGGAATTAAATAAAATACTTAGAATTCCCAAAAAAGAAAATTAATGTTACAATTGGGATCTACATGTATTAAAAAGTATAGGGTTCAAATTTTATATTTAACTGGATAATGTTTGCTTTCCCAATTGAATTGGTATATAAAATCCTATTTACCATAGGTTTTAATAGTGGTATTTGATTAAACAAATTACTATTTTCCTAAAGCAAACGTAAAGCAATGCTGCGTTGCTTCCTCTCCCTCACGTTTCCCCCCTTCTAGAACGGGCAACGCCCAAGGCAACAGTCGTCCCCCTTTCCTCTACGTATCCTATTTATCTTCCTCCCTTCATTCCTTTTCTCCTCAAACACACGAAGCCCTAGCCGCACAGCCTACTCTCACCTTACGTCCAACCATGACGAGCAACACCAAACAGAGTTGAGGATCGTTGGGCAGCGTCGCCTCCTCCTCTTCTTCTTCCTCTCCATGAACGACGCCTGAAACCCGACGCCCAGCAACCCTGACGCTGCGTCGGCGTCGTTAACACCTTCCCGTCTGACCCTCGACGCCCAGCAGCCCCCGACGCTGCGTCTGCGTCACTAACATTTGCCCAACTGACGCCTCGACACTGCGTTAGCATCACTACCACCTTCCCTTCTGACGCCCTGACGCTGCGACACCCCGACGCCCTGACGCTGCGATGCCCCGACGCCAACAACACCACTTCCAGAGCAACCACGACACCAACAGACACTGATAGCAGGGCATCGTAGCCACCAAGTGCAATGTCGTCGACCTTGACAATGACGTTGTCATTCACAACCACTAGATCTGCCAGACCATGACGTTTGTAAACACCTTCGTTCAACTTGACGATGGTGACTCATTACTGTTGGATCCTAGATGGGTGATTATATGCTCTATAGGGGGGTGAATAGAGCTGAAAGCACTTAAACAAAAATCATCAAACCTTCAAGATATATCAAAAGATAAGGTTGCTAAATAGGTAATTTTAGTGCAATTAAATCATGCATAGCAAGGATAAGAGAGATTGAACATGCACCAATTAGACAAACTATTTAGAGTGGTTCCACACTTTAAACTAGAAATGTGTCCGTCCACTTGCCTAGAGAGGTCAACCTCTAGGACTTCCAACAATTTCACTCTTGTATTCACTTATAAGACTTACAATACATGACCAACAAAGGACTTACCTATCCAATACAAAGAGTCTTCAACCTTAACAAGGACTTACCCACTTTGCAAGAGTCTTCGGCCTTCTCCAAGGACTTACCCACTCTTGCACAAGTCTTCGGCCTTGTAGGAATTACCCACTCTTCTTGGATCTTCCGCCTTTGACTTCACCTTCACTCGGAGAAGCTTCCACCAAGGACTTACCTACTTGAGCAAGGAGTCTTCTACCTTCACCAAGGGCTTACCCACTCTAGATCCAAGTCTTCAGCCTTGATCTTCACCAAGGGACTCCTTCCCTTGTTCTTCTTCACCTCTCTTGGACAAGAGAGAGAACCTTCATCTTCATGATTGCAAATGAGAGATGGGGAGGTGGTGGAAGTGAGAGCCTTACAAGATATACATATAAGACTAGCTCTCTTACAAATCTCCTACTCACTCTAATGGATGTTGCAAGTGATTAAACTTAGAGAGAGAGAGGAGGTTGTAGGAAGCACTCAACTATAGAATAGGAACCTCACAAAGAGTTTGCAATGAATGCTCAACCTTGGAATGAAGCCCAAGGGGTCCTATTTATAGTTGGGGATGCCACTTGGCCTTTGGGAACACTTAAGAACAAAAACTAGCCGTTTTTTGGCTTGCAACGGATATATTTTCACTTGTTGCAACTCCACAACGGCTAGAAACACTTTTCTGCACTTTTCCGTACAGTGCAATCGATCGAGTTCTAATGGGTGTAACTCGACCGACAGAGTAAAAGACAAAGCTGATATTCAGACCATTGGTCGAGTTTGTCCTGAGGAAACTCGACCGACCAATGAAGATCGATTTGGTCAGTTACTCCATCGGTCGAGTTCTGTGAGAACACAACTCGACCGATGCAATCTCCAGAAAATTGATCAAGGATGATCGGTCGAGTTTTAGACTGGGAAACTCGACCGACAAAGTGCATGTAATCAATTTTCAAAGATGCATCTAAAGTTCTCTAATATTCAATCTAAGTGCTCCTGATATTTTTCTAAGCTTAATTACAAGTCATACAATTATTACAAGTGATTTACAACATGATTCTAATGGATATACATCATATTACAAAAACGTGCACTTGTATGACTTTGACTTGTCTTTTCTCCAATTTGAGATGCGCAAGTTAGGGCAATTGGAGTGTGTCTATACCTAATCTGAAATCACTCAAGTAGTAGCATTAGACACCAATATGTGGAATGGTTAGTCATCATCAAAACACGGGTTTAGTCAATTTAGACGTGAGTCAACATTGACCTAATTGACCTTGAGTCAACATTCTCCCCCTTTTTGAAGATGACAAACCATTCCATAAATGTATTGAAAGCATTTAAGTAAATTCATACCCTTGGAGAAACCTAGGGGTTTCAATAGAATGGAGTTCATATGCTCCCCCTCAATTGATGCGCATGGAGTTTTCATACTCCCCCTCAATTGATGCTATTTCTCCTGCATGGTTAGCTTTCATAACATTTATAGAATACTATGTCTTCTACTCATATATTTTCTACACATATATATATATATCTTCTCCCCTTTACCTTCTCCCTTTTCATGAACATGCTTCTCCTCTTCATGTAAGACATGTCTTCTTCCTCTTTTAAAAGAAGACATACCTTTCTCCCCCTTTGTCATTTCAAAAAGTGGGGTTATGAAGAAATAAGAAACATCACTTGTTAAAGAGAAAGGAGATAACACAAATATATATAAGGAGAGTAGAAGAGCACAGATAGGGTTTTGTCCAAGCATAGAAACAAAAACAAGTTAAAGCATATACTTGAACAACCTAAAATGCAAGATAAAGTCCTGTAGAAAAACAATAAATCGCAATTTTGACCCTCAAGATGATGGAATTTGACCAAAAACCATCGGAGCTCATGGCAAAGCGATGAGTCTTACTCAGAAGGTTGTTTCTGCATGAAAAACACTAGTCTTACACCAAAAAATGAAACTGGAGCAAACGCTGCATAAAATCCAAAAATACTCCAATTTCCACATATCATGTAGATCTATGTGCTCTACATCACAATGTTATGCAAGCAACTCAAGATAGTAGATATGCAATTCAAGGAACAAGCTTGAGCATGTATGAGACAAGATACAAGCATAGCATATAGATGATCAAAGATACCAATTATTGACAGGGTTAGAACTACATGTATGTGAACTACTAGTAGATGATATCACAAGTTAGGACTACTAGTAGGATCTAGATCATAGCAAGAGATACCAAAAGATACACAAGATAAAGCAAGCTATGAGTCTATGTAGAGATATATCCAAACAAAGAGATATGCAATTTTAGAAGCATGAAAGGATATAACTCAGTAGATATGCATCCTTACCATAAGATGATTACCCCTATGAATCTCAAGATTGTATCAAAACAAGATATACACCTAGATAGATATAGCAAGTTAGAGTACAACAGAAGCAATTTTTAGACACAACCAAGAGATCCAAAGAGATCATCATCAAAACCTGCAAAACAACTCAAAGCAAGAATTGCAAGATATAGATATACAAATTTAGAGAAATTAGAAAGATAGAGTTGTGAGCAAGATAGGAAATTTAGAACATGGCAATATGCATATATAAAGGTACCAAAGGAGTGCCAAAGAATAAGGCTATTGGTTGAGAAAATCTAGTTGAGAGGGAAATTCTCATTCAATAAGCCAAATGTATATTCTGTGCACAGTGTAATCGGTCGAGTTCTATGCATTGTCAACTCGACCGATGACCGCTGTTGGAAACACCCATTGGTTCCCATCGGTCGAGTTTCACTAGGGCAAACTCGACTGACAGATCAGCTGTCAAAAAGCACATATATATCATAAAAACATATTTAAAGGGATGCTAAAAATACAAACCATATCCAAACATGTCTAAGCAAGTTAGTAATGCACTATAGAAGCATTAGAAACAGTTTTTGAGCAAGAGTGTGAAGAGAAACACAAAATGCCACTTTTGACTCAAAAACCATATTTATAGTGCACACTAACTTGACAAAAACAAGTTAGAAATGGTTATAAGCAATAAAACCTTTACCTTTGTGCTTACCATTGCTTTTTCCACTTGTTGTCACCCTCTACACATCTCACCTTTCTTCTTTGATGTGGATTGAGAAGTCAATTTGCAAATCAATAGCTCAAGTCAATCCATTTGCAAGTACCTACAAGAAGAAAGATGAAATGGTCCCCAATCATGTTTTTGGGTCCGGAGGGGTTAGCTTAGAAACCCAAATCCTATTGCTCTTGGGTGCTTTCCTAAAAGGACAACAATTAGAATAATGACCAAATTCATTGCAATAGTTGCATGTGCCCATAGTCTTGGAACTAGAGGATTCTCCATGGAAAATTGGAGGTCCTTTATCTTTGTTGTTCCCTTGACTACTATCATACCCTAAACCATGTCTACCAATTTGTTTAGTAGTATGGTGTAGGATTTCATTAAGACTCTTTTTACCAACTAAGAATCTTTGCAAAGATGATCTCAAACTGTCATTATCATGCTTAAGAGAAGCAATAGTAGAAGACAAATTATTTATATTTTCTTTAGCATGCAAAAGATCATTTTCTAAGCAAAGAGATTTAGTTGAATAAGAATCTCTATCAATATGAAGAGCAGCAACATCATTCTCTCTATTGGTAGAACTAGAACAAGATTCATGCCCATTAATTTTAGCAAGCAAGGAGGCATTTTCTATTTCTAATTCATGCAAAACAAAATCTTTGTCCTTGTTTTCAGATTTAAGAACATCAATGTCATGAATGAGAGAATCAACAATTAAAGTATGCTCTTCATTTGAACTAGGCATGAGAGGTTGAGCTTCTAGAAATTTAATTTTATCAAGTAAGCTAGCATTTTCAAGTTTAAGAGAGTCTACTTGACTAAGACAAGCATTTTTATCATCAAGCAAGCAAGAATTAGCATGTTCAAGATCATTTAATTCTACATACAAATTATGAACAATTTTAGCAAGCTTTTTCCTTTTCTTTTGAGAAGACTTAAGAGAGGCACAAATATCATGAATGAGATCAATCAAGGATTCTTTATCTAAAGAGTTTAGATTTACCTCACTTGAGTCTTCACTTGTTGACTCTATAAGGGCAAAATGGCATTCTCCTTCATCACTAGAGCTTGAGCTTGATCCTACACATGAATCTTCACTTGAGCTTGAGTTAGAGGAGCCACTTGAGTTTGATTGCCATTTTTTCTTGTGAAGATGGGTCTTTTTGCCTTGTGGGCAATCTTCCTTGTAGTGACCCTTCTTCCCACATGTGAAGCACCGTGTGGAGGATGACTTGCCTTTGTAGAATCTACCCTTGGAGTACATGGCATCTTCTTTAGCTTGAGAGGATGGAGAGACTTGTTCCATGATAGCTTCAATTTGAGCCTTTATTTCAGCCTTCTTCATTCTCTTTAGCTCTTTCTTCTCTTGTCTTTCTACTTCCTCCCTCTTGTCAAGTGTGGCTTCATGTGCTTGTAGATTTCCAATGAGCTCTTCAATAGGAATATCCCTAAGAGACCTTGCTTCTTCAATAGAAGTCACCTTGGATTCCCACCTCATGGGGAGAGTTCTAAGGATCTTTGAGTTGATCTCTCCACTAGACATAGGATGTCCTAGAACAGAAAGACCATTTAAGATGGTGTTGAGCCTTGAGTACATGTTGGCTATGCTCTCCTCCTTTCCCATCTTGAAGTTCTCAAGTAGCCCTTTGAGCATGTAGACTTTGCTTTCCTTCACTTGATATGTCCCTTCATAAGTGATGAAAAGCTTTCTCCATACCTCATAGGCCGTCTCACAAGAAGAAATCCGGTTGAACTCAGTGGGGGTCATGGAGGCATATAGGATGTGCATGGCTCTAGCATTCAAGGTTACTTTCATCAAGGTGGCTTCATCCCATTCTTCAATATTTGTCTTTGGTAGAATGTAGGGGCTGTTCACCATTTGCCACATCTCAAGACTTGATCCTTGGATGTAGAATTGAAGTATTCTTCTCCAATAGAGGAAGTTGCTCCCATTAAAGATTGGAAGGCTGGTCGAGAGTCTCCCTCCTAGGTAGTCACCCATCTTCTCCTACTTGTAGAAGTATGCTTGGAGAAGACCTGCTCTAATACCACTTGTTGGATCCTAGATGGGTGATTAGATGCTCTAGGGGGGGGTGAATAGAGCTGAAAGCACTTAAACAAAACTCATCAAACCTTCAAGATATATCAAAAGATAAGGTTGCTAAATAGGTAATTTGAGTGCAACTAAATCATGCATACAAAGGATAAGAGAGATTGAAGATGCACCAATTAGACAAGCTATTTAGAGTGGTTCCACACTTCAAACTAGAAGTGTGTCAGTCCACTTTCCTAGAGAGGTCAACCTCTAGGACTTCCAACAATTGCACTCTTATATTCACTTATAAGACTTATAATACATGACCAAAAAAGGACTTACCTATCCAATACAAAGAGTCTTCAACCTTACCAAGGACCTACCCACTTTGCAAGAGTCTTCAGCCTTCTCCAAGGACTTACCCACTCTTGCACAAGTCTTCGGCCTTGTAGGAATTACCCACTCTTCTTGGATCTTCCGCCTTTGACTTCGCCTTCACTCGGAGAAGCTTCCACCAAGGACTTACCTACTTGAGCAAGGAGTCTTCTGCCTTCACCAAGGGCTTACCCACTCTAGCTCCAAGTCTTTAGCCTTGATCTTCCCCAAGGGACTCCTTCCCTTGTTGTTCTTCACCTCTCGTGGATAAGAGAGAGAACCTTCATCTTCATGATTGCAAATGAGAGATGGGGAGGTGGTGGAAGTGAGAGCCTCATAAGATATACATATAAAACTAGCTCTCTTACAAATCTCCTACTCACTCTAATGGATGTTGCAAGTGATTAAACTTAGAGAGAGAGAGGAGGCTGTAGGAAGCACTCAACTATAGAATAGGAACCTCACAAAGAGTTTGCAATGAATGCTCAACCTTGGGATGAAGCCCAAGGGGTCCTATTTATAGCTGGGGATGCCTCTTGGCCTTTGGGAACACTTAAGAATGAAAACTAGCCATTTTGTGGCTTGCAACGGATATATTTTCACTTGTTGCAACTCCACAACGGCTAGAAACACTTTTCTGCACTTTTCCGTACAGTGCAATCGGTCGAGTTCTAATGGGTGTAACTCGACCGACAGAGTAAAAGACAAAGCCGATATTCAGACCATCGGTCGAGTTTGTCCTGAGGAAACTCGACCGACCAATGAAGATCAATTTGCTCAGTTAATCCATCGATCGAGTTCTATGAGAACACAACTCGACCGATGCAATCTCCAGAAAATTGGTCAAGGATGATCGGTCGAGTTTCAGGCTGGGAAACTCGACCGACAAAGTGCCTGTAATCAATTTTCAAAGATCCATCTAAAGTGCTCTAATATTCAATCTAAGTTCTCCTGATATTTTTCTAAGCTTAATTACAAGTCATACAATCATTAAAAGTGATTTACAACATGATTCTAATGGATATACATCATATTACAAAAACATGCACTTGTATGACTTTGACTTGTCTTTTCTCCAATTTGAGATGCACAAGTTAGCGCAATTGGAGTGTGTCTATACCTAATCTGAAATCACTCAAGTAGTAGCATTAGACACCAATATGTGGAATGGTTAGTCATCATCAAAACACGGGTTTAGTCAATTTAGACGTGAGTCAACATTGACCTAATTGACCTTGAGTCAACAATTACATGATGCTTCTTCCTGGGTTACATGATCATAGAGAACGTGATGATGTGTTTGGGTCCCCATCTTGTTGTGAATCAACCAGACATGCAACCCCCATGGTAACTCTAGACATGTAAGTCTTCATTTCATTTTCAATAGTTTTGTTTTAGAAAATAGATTATAAAGATGGGATAAGTATGGAGTAAGGATAATCTAGTTATTTAAAACCATAACATGAACTAGTCAATTATCTTACCTATCAACTTTGTTGTATACAAATGTAAATATTAGATTCCATGAAATCAAACCAGTAATGATACGTTAAAGTGGAAACTTGATATTAAATAAAAGATGTTGTATAATACCCGGGTAGATTGATATCCAAAATGATTAATGAATCACCTTAATTGCTTATTGTATACTTACCAAACCCTAAGAATCATTAGTGGGTGTATCCTTGTGTTAATGTATCCTTTACATTAAAAATCATATATATAGGTGCATTACATGATAATTAGAAATACATATGGATCTAGGGAACACTCTCATCTAAATTAATCCAAAAGAACTTGAAATTTGTATAAGAATTCATCTAATGATATTGTCTTCTTAGGAATTAAATAGTAAACAAAAAAAGAGATAATAATGTGTAAAGGAATATACTTTTATAAACATATATCTAGATGACATGTTAGTTGGATCAAAGCATGTGTGTATTAGTGAACCTAATAAATATTCATATGAAATATACTTACACCAATAAACATGGTAAGCAAGATGTTAGGAATAATATGGACTCACATCATTAAACCTATATTGGAAGCATATATATTATTATCCACATATATATGAGTTACATAAACTTATGTGACTAAATATTGGTAACTAGAACTAAGATAGAAATGTAAAGCATCACATATTATCTCAACAAAGATTAAAATCATAAACCCTAACATGACATTACATGGTCGGGAATTGGGTAATAATAATATAAAAATATAATAGGAACGAATATGTTCACTTTGACTTGGCTAATATACATAATGTGTTTCTAGGATGAAAAGTTGACTTTGTGGACCAAAGTATACTATTCAAGTTAACTTTTATGTGTGAAAAGAGATATGTGCATTTACCCCCTTCAGTTGGGAAAATTTTATACCAATACCCATATTCCCTAATGAGGCTTAATCTGAACTAATTATTGATTCTTGAAACCTAAATTGTTTATTGCCTCAAAATTAGTTGTAGAGTTATCTTGTTTGGGTTTTTCATACCCCACTTCCATGTTATTTAAATCTTTTGATTAATCTTGCCATAACTCTTTGCTAGCATGTAATTAAATGTTCTATTTAATTGTAAAGTAGTGGTACTTATGTACAACCACCCACAAAGGGCATGTATATAATCGCCCTAGGGGAATGTTTATAATACTCCCCATAATATATTATAGGTGACTGGGAATGTCTTATTCTCCCCTCACCTAAGGTTAGAGGTCCGGTAGGTGCCTCAACCCTACTTAGTTAGGTAGACATATTAATTTACATGCAAATCCTTTATTTACTTTTGTTATTGGCAAGTTTCCTTAATTAAAGCCTCATACTCTTGATGTCTCATCTTATGATGAACCCTAGCATACTTTTACATACTTTTCTTATCTTACTGTCTTAGAATAGTTTAGTGACGCATACTTTTATTTTTCCTTCCCTTTTTGCTGGGTGCCTTCCCAACCACCCAGATGTGGAGCAAGGTGTTGGATATGGCATGAAGATCGTAGCTTTGGCATGGACTTGGCTGATGGATGTGTTGCATGGAGACAAAAGTGGAGTAGTCTAGTTTCCCTCTACTTAGATCCTCTTTTTGTATAAAGCATGTACACCCATATTGGGAGAATTTGTATGTACACTTTATTTAAATTGAATATAGTCAAAATTTTATCTTCCGCTGCTATCCAAATTGAGTTGTGTTTACCATTGTTTTTAGTAGAGGGTGGTTTATCCCACTCTTTACAGCATGGTATCAGAGCCAATGGTAGTCGGATCTTTGACTATTTCAGTTTGTCTCCATAATTAGAACCCTAGACTTGCATAGTTTCCTTTAAGTGACATGTTTGTCTAGATTTGATCTATGTTGATGATAGGTTGACTTAGGAACCAATAGTTCCACATTAGAACCTTGATGAATAAAATGCTAAAATACTTATAATTAAAATATGCAGAACTTGATATTGTTTAGGAAATAGTGACCTTAGATTCTATGTTGTATATCTTTGGGTATCCTAATAGTTTGACTTAAGTTTCACATGTATGTTGGATATCTTTGAGAACCCTAAGTTGACTTGGTTGAGGATGAATACCAAAATAGTTTCCTTATATCCCTTAAACCACAAGCTTGGATAAGTTTATCCTTAGAACCTAGACCTTAGAGTTTGGGTGTTTGGAAAGATATCAGAATGTGCAATGGAAGCATGATGGATCTTGAGAATGGTTTAGTTAGACTTATCCTTTAAACCAAGTTAGTTTGGCTTGATAGGTCAAACTCTTTAAGTGGTGGAGTATGGTTAGTTTAATGATGTTAGATGTTAGATTTCGAGGACAAAATCCTCTTTAGGGCGATGGAACCCTATAACATTTTCAAGTTCATCTAATCTATATTTAGAAACCCTAACTCCATAAATAGGAGGTTAGTATGCTTGGTGTTGGTATGCATGCCCTGAGAGCCAATCATGGGATGATTGGTGGGATACATTAAGATTGATTTGATAAACATCAAAGGCAAGCTTCCAATTCTTTCTGGTTCAGTCATATGAGATAGTGATAGAACAGATTGAATGTCTAGAGAATGACAGTACTCAATGACGTATGCCTTTAGGTTGAGGACCTGAACGATGAGATCATACAGATGCTAAGAGTTTGTACATTCTTGTTATGTCCCTAGTCAGATGTCATTGTGGAAGGTAGATAGACAACAATGACACACAAGACTAGATTGTGGTGTTGGTTGATGATAGAATCTCATTAGTCATGATATAGAGATATCAAACCAAACACATAGGTACTTGTTAGAGAACAAGTGTACCAGACAGACCCACTGTGAGTTTGACACATGGAACCATGACATGGTAGTCATAGTCAGTACTCACAGTGATGGTGGCGAGTGTGATTCTTTGACCTGAAATCACTACACTCAACACATGTCGTTGGGCACACTTTGACATCATCAAATGCAGCCCTAAAACATGGGTTGTTATAAAGGTGATGATTGGGTGGCTTTGACACATGGGGCTTTTGAGGGGTGAGTGATAGATATGGGATTTGTCCCTCCTGAGGGAGTTTGATATCCAAGGCCACTTGGTGAGTAGGATTGAGATAGGCATGCGCACGCATGTGTGAATCAGTATGTGATATTGATGTCATACATATCTCGTTCAATCTACTCTGAGATCAAGAAATTGAATGAACGTTGACAGGATGACTGTTCCATGCCTCGAGTTCATTTGGGATATCAGTGACAAAGGAATTATACATTCGCTGTAAAACCATTCACGAATTGTAGGATTGGAAGTTGTTCTCCAACTTTCTACTTTCACTTGGGTAGCACTGATGTGTGACTAGGCACTGCTCTTTGCTTGTGAAGTCATAAGTGTTATGGACTTTCACTGCCAACGTGAAATGGACCTGCAGGGTCACACACATAGGATTTAACCTGGAAGAGGAGTTTTGTCCACAAACAATGTTTAGATTGAATACTAAAGGATTTTAGTAGTTCAATTAAACACTCACTTGATTGATAGCTCAAAATCATAGTGTTCAAGGTGTTGGACAGATTGATTAGAGTATCAGATTGATTGAAATCACAATTGACTGATTCTACACAATCTGCACTCCCAACCGATTGGCTCAGGTGATGAACCGATCGGCTGAGCTTGGTGAACCGGTTGGCTCAAGTGTTGAGTCGATCGGCTCAATGATAAGGTGAAACAATCGCTTCAAGTGTTGAAACGATCGGTTCAAGTGTTGAAACGATCGGTTCAACTGTTGCAACCGAGCAAGTTGGGAAAGTAGGATTGGTGAGAATTTTCCTTGCATTTCACTTCTCCAATTTGATTGGAACAAGGATTGGTATTTGATACCAATTAGAAACAAAAGATGGAAAGTCAATCGGGAACTGATCAGGACCACAAATCGATCGGTTCATAAAGTGAACCGACCGTTTCATGGGTCCCAACCGATCGGTTGAGTGTCAACCGACCGGATTAGGTCCCCAACCGACCATTTCAGAAATGAAACGATCGGTTCAGGTTGCGAGTTGGTTGTTTTTGTGGAAAATCTCAAACCCTTCTACTCCTACTTTTAGTCCCGCATTACCCAGGATGGAGAACCCTATCCCATGACCCTCCTATATATATAGGATATTGGGGGCTTCTCAAAGTACAACTCAGTGCAACCAGTTGCTCTGGAAAGTTGTCGTTCTTTCTGGTTTTAGTAACTGAGAGAGAGCCCGAGCAAGTGCTACCCGTAAAGGGAGGCACAGCAAGGGAAAGACAACTGCAGTTGCAACTAGAGGCAGGAGAGTGTGTTGGCGACTAGTAAATCAATAGGAGGGTGCGACTCCTTCCAATTACTTATGGGACAAGGAGATTGGAGTTCCAGGTTGTCCGTGTGGACTACTTTATAGGCGGGAGGTTTCTGCCGCTCAGGAGGACAACTGTCAACCCGACAGTCCGGTGAGACCAGGAGTCGTTAGTCCCGGTGTGACCAGGAGCTGCACAGACACTGTCCAAGACCGGAGGTGAAGACCGCGCAAGCCGCGAGGTATTGTCGCCGAGCAAGCCTCGGGACAAGGTATGATTTGACAAACCATCCTTTCCTATTGTATAGATGTTGACGCGTTTCCTTGTTCTGGGTTTGGGGGAGAAAATTTTTGTTTCCGCTGCCTTCTCTGCCTCCCCTAAAACCCAACAGTGGTATTAGAGCCACGTCAACTGCTCTATACTTTAGGGATTATCGATATGATCGATTTTGATTTGTCGACTTTATTTATTGCATACAATGCGAATAATATTGGCTTTATGCATGTCCAATCCTAAATCCACAAATCCCAATTTACATATATGATATGTATTATTAATGCACTCGATACGCGTCGCACTTAAACGAGTTTTGTGGTGGATGTATAGCGTGGTTATGGCCAATAAACCCTATCTGTGTATGGTTGTATGTGGTTGCTTGCATCTCGGTCTGCGCACCGATCTTCCTTCTCCTGTTCCTGATGTAACTCAAAATAATTCGAGATTTCTCTCCTACCTTTTCTCCCCTTGAATGTAACTCGAGGTTTCTCTTTTTACAATGTAAAATAGGATAGAATTTTATTTCCTATTATGTCAAAGAATGGAGGACATCTGACGATAGCTGAGACGAACGGTTCAAGGCGTGAACTGATCGGTTGACATTCCAGACGATCGGTTCAAGGAGTGAACCAATCGGTTGATGACCGGTTCGAGGAGAGAGACGAGCGGGTGGCATCCATGATGAGATGTACGATGACCGGAGAACCGATCGGTTGGAGGAGCCAACCAATCAGCTGGTGGCACCCAGCCGACCAGTCTGATGGCGAGCCGATCATTCATGTGATGAGTTGATCAAACCCAGAAAGGCAAAGCACAGAGTTCATCTTGTAAAGGTTGCATGTGATGTAGACCTAGATGATCGTGATTCCTCTTGGCTCGAGGAATCACATTAGGATGGCCATAATCATCACTCTTATCGTTTTGCATGTTTTCTGTGGGATATAGCATGTATATGATACATACTATGTATTGTGGTGATTGGATATGTATATGTATATAAAAACCAAATCCCTCATTAAAATATTAAGTCTTATATGCCTTCCATTAGCGACACACATGAAAAACTCGATCGACTAAGCGTAGGTTACGCCAAAGCATGGTGTGCCGTCTATCTTGTGGAAGTGTGAAGGGTAGACATGTAGGTTCTGCCAAAGCAGGGTGCATGTTTACCGTGTCAACTTTTGGGTTAGACTTAACTGGTGATTCTTAGAGCGTCTAAGCCCAGAGGCAAGGAATGTTCATGGCAAGGTGTTGCACATGTTCATTGATCAAGAGTTGCATATGATGCAATTGGCATGATGGCCTACCTAAATAGTCAAGATTGTGGGCGATCAGCCAAAGTTGACTCATGACTTGATGAAATATGGATCTTGCCCACTAGAAGGTTGTACGCTGCAATCTTCCGAATTGATGGTGAGGGCTATCAATTTGAATTAAAATAGTGGAAGTGATAATTAATTAAAGGCCTAATTTTATAGTCAACTTTTCAAATCAATAAAACAAGTCAAAAAGAGTTTTGGACTAAAATTGCATATATTTCCTTTTGTTAAAATAAATGGTTAATAAACAAATCACTTTTTTTTTGCGATCGGTCTTTGAGACCAACAAATTAAATGGGAATAATTCCACGACTGGTTAGGATGATGAGAAGTGTTATCAAAGAGCAAAAGCTCCAAGTCCTAGTTATACCAAGACCAGATGAACTCAATCCCACCACATCAATGGCTGAAAGTATGCTTATGGAAGCATACCGAGGATGACAATGATGAGAAGTGATTGATGTTGTGTTCTCTGAACTATGAGTTGTAGAGACAACATGAAACATATGATGTCTCCAAGACACTGTCCTAGTATATCATGACAAAAGGAGATCTAGTAAGGTATTCACACACTCAATGTGATTGGGTATGTGGAAAGACCTGACTAAGAAGGTTTCCCTCTGAGCCAAGAGTTGGCTATTGGTATGATACTGCAAATGTTGTGAGAATCATACAATTCGTGACATGAACAACTTTGACAAGCGTTGACAAAGTTTTTGGACATGTTGAGGACAGTAGAGGCAAAGATGAAGAAAGACAAACCATAATCTTTGATGTGATCAAAGAAAAGGTAATTCTTAACGGCAAGGACAAGGGCAAAGCAAAGAAGTGTTCTGATGCTAGCCAGCAATCCAAGCCGTCTTCAGCCTCAAGGCACATGGGGAAAGGGTGTATGAGGGAATTGCCCTCTATATCTGGAAGAACAAAAGAAGATGAAGGAGGGGATGGAGATCTCCACCTAAGGTATCATGAAATGAACCGCTTCTTTATCTGAGGTATATGATACCAAGATATGGATCTATCATATATGATATGCAAGATCCACAAAGAAGTGATGGCCTTTGTGTAAAGGACCAAGAAAGAAGTACCCATCATTGGAGCAAGTGTTGCTGCCATAGATAGGAGTATCTTTCAGTTTATTTCAGCCTAAAGGGCATGAAATAGAGTTGAGAACTGCTATTTCATATATTGCCAATAGATAGAAACACTTTATTTTTGCATATTGTATGACAATGATGGCAATTAATAAATTCGATGTTTCAATCTTAAAGATATGATCTTTTGTGGCAATGCCTTGTTTATCTTGTGATACATGGTATGCATAAGATAAAATGATACCTAAAGTTATTGATAACTCAAACAATCAAATTAGCATCAATCATGAGAAATTCATTTCTAGTTTCCATATGATGGATAAATCTAGACTCTTTTGGTTAGAGAACCAGTAAGAGACATGATTCTCTTGGACATGATTAATCAATCTTCACTAATGGTAGTGGGAGAATGATTATCCAAATAGTTATAATACATGTGATGTATTTACATACCTATTGGAGTGAGTGCTAGTACTTCAAATGGTGTTTGAAGAAATACCAATATGAATATCTTGAAGTGTTCAAGAATATCATAGATGAAGTACAAATTTGGTAAAGTGTTAATTCTTGATGAGATCAATGAATGAAATACTTAGACCAAATGTTTGAGAACCTTATGAGTGATTATGATACTGTATCATAGTGAGCTCGTTATTAAGGCATGGTGGTCTAAATCAAGAAGGAATCATACTCTAAGGAGTTAGAGAATGATTATCAAATAACGGAATTCTTCTTAATAAAAGAATACCCCACACTAATAAAGGACATTAAGAATCACAAGGAGTTGTGAGTTCTTATATCCTTAAGAGATACACCTCAATTATCAATGTGATGAGTTGTTCATGTGATGAGTCAACTATCCAGATTAATATGAGGAACCAAATTTTGAGTTATGGTTCATGACCATTACATCCTAAATGACTTCCATGTGAACCATAAGGTATGACCTTGATGGTAGCACCCATTGGATGGAAATCCATAAGTGAAAATAAGTCTTAAGTGTTAAGACACATGGATAACATTTTGATAAGGATGATGCTTGTTGATTGCAACTTAATGACTAAGACATTTGGCATATGGTTACTAAAACTGCATTCCTATGAGGAATAAAACAAGGATGTGTACGTGACACAACCTATAAGGTTTATGAATCCACTAATGCAAATGAAGTCTATAAGTTACAATGGACTAATCAATGTGATTGATTGAGTACAAGCAACTCAGAATTGGATCTTTACTTTGATGATATAGTCAAAGGGTTTGACTGATATGTCAAAGATAAAGAAGGGATCTGTGATTTAGTGGGAGTGTGTTCACATTCCACATGTTGATGTGAAATGGAAATGTTCTAGAATGGAAATCCAAAAGTGGAAATTATCTCTAAGGAAGATAGAGATGTTTCCTATGTGATAGGAATAGAGATCTATAAAGATAGTTCTTGAAAACATCTTAACCTGAAAAGAGAAAGCATACATTGCCAATCTGTACTGAAGGGTTCAGTATGCACAGATTCAGTGGGAGAAAACTTGTTCATGTTACATGGAGTTAGTATCCCAAGGCCAAGTGTCCAATTCTTATGAAGAATGGGAACACTAAGAATAGATATGGATCTATCATGTATGTAATCATCCCATTATCTTGCATGACAAGAACAAAATGCATTCATCATCTTGTATGTAGGACATGGCAATATGATGTGCTCATCCTGATAACTCGTACATGGGACATGACGAGTGGATGTCTGTCTACTTCCAGTAAGGGTTACTGGAACACCATGAGAACTTGATAATTACTTGGGAAGTACTAGTTATATGGAGATAAGGAAGAGTTCGATGTAAAGAGTTACATTGATGCGAACTTCCCAAAGGACAAAAAATTAATAGCAAAATATATATAGGATATATAAAAGTGAAAGTTTGTTGATAATTGGAAATGTTCCAATAAAATCATTTAAAAGGAAATGTCGAATATCTATGTGTTAGAGAACAGCAATAGATACTATATGGATCTGGAAGTTCATGAGATGAACTTATAGATATTCTGATCATTGATGACAAGTATGGAATCCTTGATCATGCAATGTGGCTAAAGGTTAGCAAAGGAATACTGGATCGCATATTATGACAAATCCATCTCATACGTGTGACGTACAGCGAAGAGATGTGAGACATGCAATTTATACTAACTTTGGCAAGGTGTTGCCATAACTCACTATGTTGGCACAAGAGCACAGTAACATGTGGGACATGTTTGAAGATCACTATGAATATGATTTAAGGGTGATTGACTCGCAGTGCAAGTGGGAGTCTGTTGGTATGTATGCCCTGAGAGCCAATCATGGGATGATTGGTGGGATACATTAAGATTGATTTGATAAACATCAAAGGCAAGCTTCCAATTCTTTCTGGTTCAGTCATATGAGATAGTGATAGAACAGATTGAATGTCTAGAGAATGACAGTACTCAATGACGTATGCCTTCAGGTTGAGGACCTAAACGATGAGATCATACGGATGCTAAGAGTTTGTACATTCTTGTTATGTCCCTAGTTGGATGTCATTGTGGAAGGTAGATGGACAACAATGACACACAAGACTAGATTGTGGTGTTGGTTGATGACAAAATCTCATTAGTCATGATATAGAGATATCAAACCAAACACATAGGTACTTGTTAGAGAACAAGTGTACCGGACAGACCCACCGTGAGTTTGACACATGGAACCATGACATGGTAGTCACAGTCAGTACTCACAGTGATGGTGGTGAGTGTGATTCTTTGACCTGATATCACTACACTCAACACATGTCGTTGGGCACACTTTGACATCATCAAACGCAGCCCTAAAACATGGGTTGTTATAAAGGTGATGATTGGGTGGCTTTGACACATGGGGCTTTTGAGGGGTGAGTGATAGATATGGGATTTGTCCCTCCTGAGGGAGTTTGATATCCAAGGCCACTTGGTGAGTAGGATTGAGATAGGCATGCGCACGCATGTGTGAATCAGTATGTGATATTGATTTCATACATATCTCGTTCAATCTACTATGAGATCAAGAAAGTGAATGAACATTGACAGGATGACTATTCCATGCTTCAAGTTCATTTGGGATATCAGTGACAAAGGAATTATACATTCCCTGTAACACCATTCACAGATTGTAGGATTGAAAGTTGTTCTCCAACTTTCTACTTTCACTTGGGCAGATCTGATGTGTGACTAGGCACCGCTCTTTGCTTGTGAAGTCATAAGTGTTATCGACTTTCACTGCCAACGTGAAATGGACCTGCAGGGTCACACACATAGGATTTAACCTGGAAGAGGAGTTTTGTCCACAAACAATGTTTAGATTGATTACTAAAGGAGTTTAGTAGTTCAATTAAACACTCAATGATTGATAGCTCAAAATTGTAGTGTTCAAGGTGTTGGACAGATTGATTAGAGTATTAGATTGATTGAAATCACAATTGACTGATTCTGCACAATCTGCACTCCCAACTGATCAGCTCATGTGATGAACCGATCGGTTGAGCTTGGTGAACCGGTCGGCTTAAGTGTTGAGTCGATCAGCTCAATGAAAAGGTGAAACAATCACTTCAAGTGTTGAAACGATCAGTTCAACTATTGCAACCGAGCAAGTTGGGAAAGTAGGATTGGTGAGAATTTTCCTTGCATTTCACTTGTCCAATTTGATTGGAACAAGGATAGGTATTTGATACCAATTAGAAACAAAAGATGGAAAGTCAATCGGGAATTGATCAGGACCACAAACCGATCGGTTTAGAAAGTGAACTGACCGTTTCATGGGTCCCAACCGATCGGTTGAGTGTCAACTAACCAGCTCAGGTCCCCAACCGACCATTTCATAAATGAAACGATCGGTTCAGGTTGCGAGTTGGTTGTTTTTGTGGAAAATCTTGAACCCCTCTATTCCTGCTTTTAGTCCTGCATTGTCCGGGATGGAGAACCCTGTCCCATGACCCTCCTATATATAGGGGTATTGGGGGCTTCTCAAAGTACAACTCAGTGCAACCAGTTGCTCTGGAAAGTTGTCGTTCTCTCTGGTTTTGGTAACCGAGAGAGAACCCGAGCAAGTGCTAGCCGCAAAGGGAGGCACAACAAGGGAAAGACAACTGTAGTTGCAACTGGAGGCAGGAGAGTGTGTTGGCGACTAGTACGTCAACAGGAGGGTGGGACTCCTTCCAATTCCTTGTGGGACAAGGAGATTGGAGTTCCAGGTGGTCTGTGTGGACTACTTCAGAGGCGGGAGGTTTCTGCCGCTCAGGAGGACAACTGTCAACCCGACAGTCCAGTGAGACCAGGAGTCGTCAGTCCCGGTGCGACCAGGAGCTGCACAGACACCGTGTAAGACCGAAGGTGAAGACCACGCAAGCCGCGAGGTATTGTATCCGAGCAAGCCTCGGGACAAGGTATGATTCCACAAACCATCCTTTCCTATTGTATATACGTTGACGTGTTTCCTTGTTCCGGGTTTGGGGGAGAAAATTTTTATTTCCACTGCCTTCTCTACCTCCCCTAAAACCCAACACTTGGATCCTTAGTTTTGACCAAACAAGATATAATTGTAACCCTAACATGCTTGTGAATATGTAATGAACATATAATTATCATCTAAGGAATAATGCATGTGCTTGAACCCTAATGAATATCCAATGCACATAATATGAATATCAATGCTAATTGTCAATAAGTAAGATGTTAATAATGTCATGAACCAATAAACCCTAATGATATGATGAATAAGGTTATAATTTGTAATTAATGCCTGCTAAGGATGGATAAGTGTAATAAAATGGTCATGTTGACCTAAACCCTAAGTTGTAATATCTAACCCTAATCTATACATCCTTAATGCCTTTAATGAAACATTAATGATGTTAAGTGCTACAATCAGTTAACATACCTTGGTACACATAAATGATATATATATAATCATCTAATCATATATTAATCAAGTCATAAATATAAAATGCAAGTTACCTTGTTATCTAATACATATGTGATTAGTCACTTAATGTGAATCAATTCATTAATACGTAATATGTTTCACCTTAATCATTAAAATACATATAATGGATTCAATATGAATATGAGATGATTGGAATTCACATAAATGTGCAAAATCAATAATATAAATGAATAAATATGAATAATGATTAATGATGACATTAATGTGACCAATAAAGATATTGTGACATTGTGACAACATTAATATGAATATAAGTAACTAATGTGACATTAATTGAAATAATTGTATGCTTAATGACAAATTGGATAGAATGTCTTATATTCATGTAAAATAATTTTTTTATAATTAATAAAGTGATAATATGAGGATAAAGAAGTATAAATCCGAATTATTAAGGAAAATGAACAAATATAATAATGAATGTTGAGATAATTGAGTAACCTCTAATTGTGCATAATAATGAAATATAATTCTTTTTGGCAACTAAGTGAATGTGACATGACATAATTAATATAATGATGATAATGTGATATCATAAAGAGTATAATGTTAATGAGCCAAAAATGTAAATAATGTTAAATCTCCTAAAAAGAATGTCAACCCTAGGTGATCCATGAGAACCCGACCTATGATTAGTTGATGTATGTGAAGTTTCTGAACCCTTAGGTGTAGTTGAAGTATAAGTTTTGGTGGAAATTGTATGGTTGGAGGAACAACCTGAAGTTTTGTGATGTGAGGTTGCACACTCACCCTTCCCTAATTGCTAGTAATTTCGGGGACGAAATCCTCTTTAAGGGGTGGAGTGTTGTAACATACTGAATTCTGGGCATTTTGCCTTTTTGGTCCTCTTTTCCATCTTTTCTTTTTATCTATATCCTCTTTGGGCTTTCTGTTTAATTTGTGGACAATATGATGGTTTAATGAACATTTGTTCATCTTTTATTCCAATATTTGGGTTTATGAACAAATAACTCAGTGGAAGCTTAGTAATGGGTCAAATATGCAAAATATCCACTTATGTGATAAAAACAGTAAATAAATTCGTCCTAGAAATTTCTAGTGCTTTTTAGAATATAAAAAATAAAGAAAATCCCGAAATATAAATAAAAGAGATGATAAATGCAATAATTGGGGATAATATGGAATATTGTGGATAAAAGAAGATAATGAGGAATATATTGTTCCAAAAATCCTAAATAGAAACCCAAGAAGATAATTTGGATTATAAATATATCAATTTCGTTTTCTTGACTTAAAAGTTACTTAAGGGCCAAGTATCATCTAATTGGGAAGATAAATACATATATTAATGTCATTATCAAAAGAAAATAGGAAATAGGCCAATAAAGTGAAATAAAATATTTAATGCTCTCAAATCAGAAAAGTAACTCCAAATTCGTATTCTAAACACAAAAATAATCCTTTGGGAAAATTTGCATTTAATTTGGCCAATGTTTAATATTTTATTTTATTTAGGTGAGAGAAAATGATTTAAAGACCAAAAATATTAAATATATGTTGATAAAATTAATTAATCTCAAAAACGTGTTTCTAACGTTTATTATTACTTGTATACCAAGTTTCATATTTTTAGAAAGTTTCTAGATGTCTCTAATAAATTAAAAGGATAAAATAAGTGATAAAATTTAAATGAATTAAATAAAATAATAAATATCTTCAAAAAAATAAAATGATGCCAAATTCGTGTTCTACATGTTAAAATAAACCTTTGGAAGAATTTTGACTCAATTTGGAAAATATTTGATAAGAAGATAAATATAGGAGAGAGAAAGTGTGCAGAACCTTCAAATCATTAATTAAAATAACAAACAAATAAAGTTAATAACAAATTTATGTTTCATATATTTTGTTTTGCTTGAGAGTGAAGTTGTACATTAATTGATAATTATATAAGTCTCTAATATATTAAGAAAGAGAAAATATGAATTACTTTAAAGGAATTAAATAAAATACTTAGAATTCCCAAAAAAGAAAACTAATGTTACAATTGGGATCTACATGTATTAAACAATATAGGGTTCAAATTTTATATTTAACTGGATAATGCTTGCTTTTCCAATTGAATTGGTATATAAAATTCTATTTACCATAGGTTTTAATAGTGGTATTTGATTAAACAAATTACTATTTTCCTAAAGCAAACGTAAAGCAACGTTGCGTTGCTTCCTCTCCCTCACGTTTCCCCCCTTCTAGAACGGGAAATGCCCAAGGCAACAGTCGTCCCCCTTTCCTCTACGTATCCTATTTATCTTCCTTCATTAATTCCTTTTCTCCTCAAACACACAAAGCCCTAGCCACCCAGCCTACTCTCACCTTGCGTCCAACCATGACGAGCAACACCAAACAGAGTTGAGGATCGTTGGGCAGCGTCGCCTCCTCCTCTTCTTCTTCCTCTCCATGAACAACGCCTGAAACTCGATGCCCAGCAACCCTGACGCTGTGTCGGCATCGTTAACACCTTCCCGTCTGACCCTCGACGCCCAGCAGCCCCCGACGCTATGTCGGCGTCACTAACATTTGCCCAACCGATGCCTCGACGCTGCGTTAGCATCACTACCACCTGTCCTTCTGACGCCTTGACGCTGCGACACCCCGACGCCCTGACGCTGCGATGCCCAGAAGCCCCGACGCCGACTACACCACTTCCAGAGCAACCCTGACACCAATACACACTGACAGTAGGGCATCGTAGCCACCAAGTACAACGTCGTTGACCTTGACAATGACGCTGTCATTCACAACCACTAGATCTACAAGACCATGATGTTTCAAAACACCTTCATTCAACCTGACAATGGTGGCTCATTACATGCTGCTTCTTCCTGGGTCACATGATCATAGAGAACGTGATGATGTGTTTGGGTCCCCATCTTGTTGTGAATCAACCAGACATGCAACCCCCATGGTAACTCTAGACATGTAAGTCTTCATTTCATTTTCAATAGTTTTGTTTTAGAAAATAGATTATAAAGATGGGATAAGTATGGAGTAAGGATAATCTAGTTATTTAAAACCATAACAAGAACTAGTCAATTGTCTTACCTATCAACTTTGTTGTAAACAAATGTAAATATTAGATTGCATGAAATCAAACCTGTAATGATACGTTAAAGTGGAAACTTGATATTAAATAAAAGATGTTGTATAATACTCGGGTAGATTGATATCCAAAATGATTAATGAATCACCCTAATTTCTTATTGTATACTTACCAAACCCTAAGAATCATTAGTGGGTGTATCCTTGTGTTAATGTATCCTTTACATTAGAAATCATATATATAGGTGCATTACATGATAATTAGAAATACATATGGATCTAGGGAACACTCTCATCTAAATTAATCCAAAAGAACTTGAAATTTGTATAAGAATTCATCTAATGATATTGTCTTCTTAGGAATTAAATAGTAAACAAAAAAAGAGATAATAATGTGTAAAGGAATATACTTTTATAAACATATATCTAGATGACATGTTAGTTGGATCAAAGCATGTGTGTATTAGTGAACCTAATAAATATTCATATGAAATATACTTACACCAATAAACATGGTAAGCATGATGTTAGGAATAATATGGACTCACATCATTAAACCTATATTGGAAGCATATATATTATTATCCACATATATATGAGTTACATAAACTTATGTGACTAAATATTGGTAACTAGAACTAAGATAGATATGTAAAGCATCACATATTATCTCAACAAAGATTAAAATCATAAACCCTAACATGACATTACATGGTCGGGAATCGGGTAATAATAATATAAAAATATAATAGGAACGAATACGTTCACTTTGACTTGGCTAATATACATAATGTGTTTCTAGGATGAAAAGTTGACTTTGTGGACCAAAGTATACTATTCAAGTTAACTTTTATGTGTGAAAAGAGATATGTGCATCTACCCCCTTCAGTTGGGAAAATTTTATACCAATACCCATATTCCCTAATGAGGCTTAATCTGAACTAATTCTTGATTCTTGAAACCTAAATTGTTTATTGCCTCAAAATTAGTTGTAGAATTATCTTGTTTGGGTTTTTCATACCCCACTACCATGTTATTTAAATCTTTTGATTAATCTTGCCATAACTCTTTTCTAGCATGCAATTAAATGTTCTATTTAATTGTAAAGTAGTGGTACTTATGTACAACCACCCACAGAGGGCATGTATATAATCGCCCTAGGGGAATGTTTATAATTCTCCCCATAATATATTATAGGTGACTGGGAATGTCTTATTCTCCCCTCACCTAAGGTTAGAGGTTCGGTAGGTGCCTCAACCCTACTTAGTTAGGTAGACATATTAATTTACAAGCAAATCCTTTATTTACTTTTGTTATTGGCAAGTTTCCTTAATTAAAGCCTCATACTCTTGATGTCTCATCTTATGATGAACCCTAGCCTACTTTTACATAATTTTCTTATCTTATTGTCTTAGAATAGTTTAGTGACGCATACTTTTATTTTTCCTTCCCTTTTTGCTGAGTGCCTTCCCAACCACCCAGATGTGGAGCAAGGTGTTGGATATGGCATGAAGATCATAGCTTTGGCATGGACTTGGCTGATGGATGTGTTGCTTGGAGACAAAAGTGGAGTATTCTAGTTTCCCTCTACTTAGATCCTCTTTTTGTATAAAGCATGTACACCCATATTAGGATAATTTTTATGTACACTTTATTTAAATTGAATATAGTCAAAATTTTATCTTCAACTGCTATCCAAATTGAGTTTTGTTTACCATTGTTTTTAGTGGAGGGTGGTTTATCCCACTCTTTACAGTCACCAATGGTTACAATCACTTTTTTTGCGTTTTCCATATAATACATTCGGTCGAGATTCAATAAAGGTAACTCAACTGTTTGGGTAAAAGACAAACTAAATTTTCAAACCATCGGTTGAGTTTGTCCTGAAGAAACTCGACCGACCAATGAAAATTGCATTTGGTTAGTAACCTGATCGATCGAGTTCTGTGAGTGCGTAACTCGACTGATGCACTCTTCAAAAAATTGATCCTATGGATCAGTCGAGATTGTAACTCGACCGATTGAGTGCATGTGATCAATTTTCTAAAGTGCACAAAAAGTGATTAAAACTTGGTGCATAGTGTCCCAATCAATTTTCTCATCTTAGTTACAAGTTATATCATCAATACAAGTGATTACAACAATCTTCTAAGGTCATTTACTTGAATTTCCTAAAAAGCACACTTGCATTGCTTTTGACTTGAAATGTAGTAAATTAGGGCTGGAGTAATTTGATCCTTTTCATGTACCTAACACCTGAAATCAATCTTGAATACACATATTAGATACATATTAATGGAATGGTTAAGTCATTATCAAAATATGGACAATGTATAACCTCTAGGTCAACATTCTCCCCCTTTTTGACAATGACAAACCATTCCGCAAACATATTGAAAAGGATATTGAAATTATACCTTTGCCTTGTGAATTAGAGGGGATTCAAGATGTGAACAATGTGAATTTCTCCCCCTCAATCTGTGCTTGCTTTAATCTGCATAGTTAGTCTATCGACACAAAGCAATTATAACATACAAGTAATATATTGTCCTTTGCAAGTCACATGATAAAACATAAAATGAACAAGAAAAGGATCTCATAAGCAATAAGCAGCAGTATGACAAAGAACTACAATATGATTGAGTTTCAAGACATTGAAGTTCTCTCCCCCTTTTGAAATTATAAAAAATTAGAGGGGTACAAGAGCATATAATCAGGTCTTCTCCAAACACAATCAAGCAGATAATCATACATGCAATCTCATATCATATGTCAACCAGAGATGAAGGAAACACACAATCTTAGTCATAATCAAAATATGGTGAATTAAGGCACCAACTGTGATGAACTAGATTTTAGAATTTTGATAACTAACATAGTATTCGAGGACCATGCCTGATATGTATATGAAAAATACCAAATTGAGGAATTGGTAACCCAATTATGGATCTCCTTCATCCAAATTAAGTGTATTGAAATACAAAATGAGGACTATGATACCTGAGGGAGTGAGTTTTCCTTAACCAAACTGAATATTCATTTGGTTAAACATCCTTTAATGATATAGATGAATTTGAATGGTTGCATTATGAATATCTCAGGATTCCTAAAGTTTTTTGGTTATTTTTTTAGGAGAGAAAATGATAATTATATAAGGCCTTACAACACCTTATATATGATGCTTATTGGATTTTTGGTAACATACTTTCGAGTGAAGTAGCTTAAATAATTACCTAAATGTGGTTAGATTTTGATGGAGAAAGGATGCACCCACACCAAGATATTTAAGTTTTAAAATTGCAATTAATGGTTCATGTGTGTATTGAGGACTTTAGTCAGCTAGGAAACAATGTATGTCGTGACATTAATGTGTACGGTCATTCATTGATCTAGTAACCCGAATGTCATGTTCTAAATCCAGTTTTTACTCGAGGCAGAAGACAAAGTCTCCCCCTCAATGACTAATGAACTGATCATGCCGAGTTGAGAGGGATGGCTAATTCTTATGATCCATTATCTTCGGAACTGCACGGTGACTACCAGATCGCTGCAAATGACCCAAGGAAGAGGGATGGGAACCCTCAATTCTTTGACTTCTCTAACACTGTACATAGATGGGGGAAGGGACCTCAACACCTCACCCTTACTGAGAGTGCCTCCAGCTTGTTGTGTACCTCATGGATCCAACCGATGAGTTCTCACAGATCTATGTAGCTTCGGAGCAATGTAGTTTTCTCTATTCCTTCCTCAGGTCCTCTTAGTGGCGACAACCGCGATTGGTGCCTCTCCAGAGTCTCGTGCTGCTGAGAGATTTGGAGGATGGTCTCTACACAAGGAGTAAACGAATAGAAGTGAGGACCGAATCCTCTTCAGGAGTTCTTTTCACTGGCCACCATCGAATAGGATCCGGAGTACACGACGCCAATCTGAAACCCACTCCTCCGCCTCCAGCAGCCAGGCAGCGGCCAAGATCATGTGAGAACCAGAGGAAGAGGAGAAGGTCTAGCCGCCGATCGCATGCCAAGGAGGAGCCGACGCAGAACCTGGAACTAGGTTGGGCGACGACGGCGGTGGGTGCTGACTCGCATCTGGCGCTGAAAACACGAATGAGAGATAGAGGCCATGTGAAGCAGGATTTCTCACCGGTAGCAGACTACACGGTGGCGCTCACACAAAATTATCAAAGCGTAGGTTGCGCTGCATGAACCTACTCATGATCGGGGAAGAGATATTTGTCAAGCTCAGTTTAGGCAGACCAATCTTTGAGCCACCCTTAATCAACCAGTCTTCTCCGACTCGCCAGATCTTCATACTGCAGCGATGGTGGATGTAGGCAATGCTTCCAGCCATGAAGCTCCTCGGCTGAAGTGAAGCTTCCAGGTGCATCTGTAGGGGACGGAATGCCCTGTCCATGGCTCGCGCTCACCAATAGAAGGTGCACGGCGGCGGCATATTCACGCCCAAGTCACAGCGCAGGCAACAGAGTTGCGAAAGAGGGAGAGCGTGGGCTTGGTCTAGGTAGACCAGCCGCTGGACCGACCAGCCTGAACCCAGGCATAATTAGAGCGTGACCAGAGGTTGTGGGCGGGCCAGCGTGAACCATTCACAGGCCGCCACATCAGGCAGTGGGACCCTCCACACAAGGTAATTCTTTTTTTAGTGCACAAAAATATACCATATCTCATAAATGCGACTAAAAATAGCTCCCATTACCAATAATTACCCCAAAAATATCTCCAGACTCAGAAAAATATCCTCTACATTATTGAACCCTTATATTAGGCTTTTATAGAACAATTAATGTCAATATATAATATAGATGATAATGTTTCTTTTTAGGGTAAGTTAATTGAAATAAATAGCAAATCATTGTGATTCAATATGATAAAAATTATATTGAACCCTAATATTATTTGGAGACATTTAGTTGATCCCGATTTGAAATATATTTCTCAATATTAGGTCTTTTGGTATTAAAATACAATTAAGTGCTTGTAGCCTCATATTAATTCCAGAAAATAGACCAATCATCAGGAAAATATGAAATTTGGAACATACCCCTAAAATGACCTCATGATCATTAGAAAAATATCAGATACCATCCTAAAATGAGATGAAATCTAGGTTTGGCAAAACCCTAATTTGGACCTAAAAAGCCAATAATATGATGAACAATTATTGACGGTGATTAATTGTTATTAATCAGGTCATGGACAAAGTTCTAGATGATCATGGATGTATAAAGATTCTCTAAACTCAGGTACGTGGGATTTATTAAGTATAAGACTAGTTTTCTGGTTGCCTATGATATGCAATATCTTGAATGCTCGTATTTGGATATGATTGCTTGGTTGAACTAGTATGAGTTGTACTTCGCCAAATCTAATAGAACATAAATGAGTATGATGGGTTGTAGCTACTAGAGCACATAGCCCGGTGTGGATGTATGTTGCCTAACATGGATGTATGATTCCTTGGCCCATGTTAGATGTATGATGATACTATATTGCCCACACTAGATGTAAGTCAAGTACAAGTATGTGTAGTACAACCGCATCAAAGTGAAAGCAATAAAAGGAATGTTTACCTGATTATCGTCTTAAATAATGTTTTCTTTTACTCTTTCTTTCTCAAGTTATTTCAATTATGCAAACATATTAGTATGTATCTTTCTACCCACGTACACAACACCTTGTGTGTTGATTCGTTGTTTCACGTATGTTTTAGGTTCAGAGATAGCATGGAATAAAAGACGGGGAGTGAGTAGTTGTAAAGGTTGTACCTATTGTCTAAGATCCTAGTTAGCATACATGTTTAGACTTTTGTAAAAATTCTCTTTCAATATACAATTGTAAATCATGTTGTAATAATGTACATGTTGAATGTTGAGAATGTTATGGTTGTATGTTCATGTATGTGAATTATGCTTCCGCATCACTCTCTGATATGATTGGATGATGTTTTCAGATTCTGACATCTCATTCCCAATAGGGTTTGGGAAGGTGAAAATCTGGGGACGTCACAGTTTGTATCAGAGCATGAACATTAGCTACACCTGACAATTGCTCATCATGAAACATAAAAATCAAATTTCACCTGTCACTTTAAATACTAGAAACTTAGTGAGTTGTTGAACAAGGACTAGGTTTGACTTAGCCTCTAGGTTAGAACCTAGATGTTCGAGAACTAGGTTTAGACAAGTGTCTGAAACCCTTTGCATATAGAACTCATATGTATTGGGTAGCTACACTAGTCTACACCGTGTTCTCACCATTTCACTAGGTTACTACCAGACTATCTACTGTGTGTTGGACACTCGAGTTTCCTGGTTTGGTTTTGTTTCCCAATCGGCTCGCACCTCGACAGTTTTCTCTGATGCCAATGTGTCCCTCACACAAGAGAGTAGTGGGTGTTCATGCAACCTAAGTGAAAGGGGGTGACATCAGTCTAGAAGAGAGAGTAGTCTAGATTAGATGTCTAGAGCCTTATCAAGATATGTGATACATAGAGTAAATGATAGAACGATAGTTGAAATAAACAAGTGAAATCTTATCTAAGTTTGATCTCTGATGGTATAAGTTTCCTTATAAAGGTTTAAGTTGTATACTTGTTGAATCTAATTTTGTAGAATTTATGCAAAATCTTGATGATGAAAGTACATTCCTTTTTCTTACTTAAGTTAAGCTAAGTTAAGATAGAGATGAGTGTGCATGAGCCTCAAGCTCGTATACAAGGAGGATGTCTAGTGGTAGGATGAGATATGTGGTGAACTCTAGAAAGAGTAAGACCCACAGGGAGAAGGTCATAGGACCTAGCCTCCAATATATGAGATATGTGTTAAAAAAATGTCCTACACTAGATTACTCTCGAGTGTTGAGTTGAGTCCTTATGCATGATTCAAATCTATATGTGAGAATTGGGTAAAATAAAAGGATGGGTAGATGACCCATATGATAAAGTCAATCCTTTGGCTGAGTTAGGTCCTAGCTAGAGTGACATATTTTGTAAATCTCATCATTAGTTGCAAGTGAGGTAATATATGAACTCTAGTTATGAGAGTATGATGCTTTGTGCAAAAGATACTCAAAATACATGTTCTCCCTTCTTCTTCTCTTTCTTAATATATGATGATAGAAACCTCACTTGGGAAATATAGATGATTTATATATGAGGAGTCACTCGTATAAGCTTGACCTATTCTATATTTTTCCCCCTATATCATACATGTAGCACCCAAGATTGAAATCATGATAAGTTTGACTTTAAAATATTCTCTTCACCTTTTTGTGAAACATGTAAGATGTGATGCTGAGATCATGGGTTAAACTTAGTATATTCTCTTTTTCCCTTCACATAATACATGTAAGACATAAAAAGTTGAACTCATGAACTTGATATAAAGATATTTTTGGATCATAGGATATAATATCAGAAATATAGTTCGTAACTTTGATCCTTCTCAATGTATGCTTCTAAGTTGAGTATGAATATCACACCATTGGGTGAAACCCTAATGGTAAAGCATGTTACATAAGCCCTTCTTATGTAGAAAAATTCTAATATCAAGGGTGAAGATAAATCTCCTATAATGCTGAAATCATTGTAAGATGTTAATGATGTTAGATTTGAACAATCTGAATGTCATGGTATGTAAACAAATTCCTCTTGAACTTTAAAAGTATGAACAAAACATGTACCCTTAGGGGTGATGTAATCCTAGGATATCATAACATCATGTTATGGCTAAGACCTTAAGTGATGCTTCCACATATATATAAGGTGGGGTGGGAACACCCAAGAATCTCTAAATCTTAAGATGACAACTTAGGGTATATCTAGAATGATGATGAGAACTTTAGAAGCCAGAATTGCCGACCTATATGAAGTTGGACTATTTTTACATAACCTTGACTATTACATTAGTTGAATTTCGAGGACGAAATTCCATATAAGATGGGGTGAATGTGATGAACTAGATTTTAGAATTTTGATAACTAACATAGTATTCGAGGACCATGCCTGATATGTATATGAAAAATACCAAATTGAGGAATTGGTAACCCAATTATGGATCTCCTTCATCCAAATCAGGTGTATTGAAATACAAAATGAGGACTGTGATACCTGAGGGAGTGAGTTTTCCTTAACCAAACTGAATATTCATTTGGTTAAACATCCTTTAATGATATAGATGAATTTGAATGGTTGCATTATGAATATCTCATGATTCCTAAAGTTGTTTGGTTATTTTTTTGGGAGAGAAAATGATAATTATATACGGCCTTACACCACCTTATATATGATGCTTATTGGATTTTTGGTAACATACTTTTAAGAGAAGTAGCTTAAATGATTACCTAAATGTGGTTAGATTTTGATGGAGAAAGGATGCACCCACACCAAGATATTTAAGTTTTAAAATTGCAATTAATGGTTCATGTGTGTATTGAGGACTATAGTCACCTAGGAAATAGTGTATGTCGTGACATTAATGTGTACGGTCATTCATTGATCTAGTAACCCGACTTTCATGTTCTAAATCCAATTTTTACTCGGGGCAGAAGACTAAGTCTCCCCCTCAACGACTAATGAACTGATCATGCCGAGTTGAGAGGGATGACTAACGCTTATGATCCATTATCTTCGGAACTGCACGGTGATTACCAGATCGCCGCAAATGACCCAAGGAAGAGGGATGGGAACCCTCAATTCTTTGGACTTCTCTAACACTGTACATAGACGGGGGAAGGGAACTCAACACCTCACCCTTACTGAGATTGCCTCCAACATCTATGTAGCTTCGAAGCAATGTAGTTTTCTCTATTCCTTCCTCAGGTAGCTTTAGTGGCGACAACCTCGATTGGTGCCTCTCCAGGGTCTCATACTGCTGAGAGATTTGGAGGATGGTCTCTACACAAGGAGTAAACGAATAGAAGTGAGGACCGAATCCTCATCTGGAGTTCTTTTCACCGGCCACCATCGAATAGGATCTGGAGTACACAATGCCAATCTGAAACCCACTCCTCCGCCTCCAGCAGCCAGGCAGCGGCCAAGATCATGTGAGAACCAGAGGAAGAGGAGAAGGTCTAGCCACCGATCGCATGCCAAGGAGGAGCCGACGTAGAACCTGGAACTAGGCTATGCGATGACGGCGGTGGGCGCTGACTCGCATATGGCGCTGAAAACACGAATGAGAGAGAGAGGCCATGTGAAGCAGGATTTCTCACCGGTAGCATACTACACGGCGGCGCTCACACAAAAGGATCAAAGCGTAGGTTGCGCTGCATGAACCTGCTCACGATTGGGGAAGAGAGATTTGTCGAGCTCAGTTTAGGCAGACCAATCTTTGATCCAACCTTAATCAACCAGTCTTCTCCGACTCGCCAGATCTTCATACTGCAGCGATGGTGGATGTAGGCAATGCTTCCATCCATGAAGCTCCTCGGCTGAGGCGAAGCTTCCAGGCGCATCTGTATGTTGGATAAATTGGACATTATGATAAATCCCTTTGTTTCGATGATGACAAACATTTCATTCTTGTTGATCTAACGTGCTACTTGAGTGTTGCAGGAATGAGGTGGATGACAAAGCTCTAGGGAATCTATATGCTTGAATGATTGTAAATGTCATGAAATGTAATCAATTGTAAACTTGTACAAATATATAATGTACAAGTACTTAGACTTCATGTAAATCAAGCGTTAGATCTTCCCTAGCTAAACACCACACTTAGATAGGTCATCCCCTTCAATAGTGTCACATATGCACACTCATACACATACTTAATGCCTTGAATTGAAACATTGAAACAGGGTCAATCTCGGTCGACAAACTCCTCGACCGAGACACTCTCGGTCGACAAACTTCTCGACCGAGAAAAGACCCAGGTAGCCGTTAGACACAGCTGACAAGGTAGTTGGCAGTTGGAGATGAACGTTGCAAACACTTGATCCAGAGTGCCTGTCGGTCGACAAATCCTCGACCGAGTAGGTGTCTCGGTCGACAATTCCTCGACCGAGATGGACTCTGACAACAACTGCAGAATTAATTAACTAGCCGTTGCTAATGCAACTAACTTGTACCTAATGGCTAGTTAAGCACTTAGAACCCCCTAGAAAGTGTCTAGAATGTCCTTAAGCACTTCTAGGTCATTCCTATAAATAGGACATGCCTTAGGACACCTAAACACACCCAAGCTATACTTGTGATACACTTGATCATACACTTACGATTGGCAATCTGTTTTGAGAAATTGAGCAACACTTGCATTGGCGATTCCTTTACTTGCTCTAATTTCGTGTCCTATAGGCTAGTATCTCCTATCCACTACAATCACACGTGCATATATATTGGTTAGGAGATCTACACTCTTGATATAGGCAAATCAAGCCTTGTGCTTCAAAGGATAAGGTGTAATTTCCATTTTTCCTTCTTGTTCCTTTTATTCTTTGTATTCTCCTTGCTACTCCTAGGGTTGGAGGCTACGGATTGGAGAAGGTTCTTCTCGGAGGAGAAGGTGGACTTCAAGCTACTTCAAGAAGGCTATTGCAATGGGAAGCTACTTCAAGAAGGCTATTGCAACGGGAAGCTACTTCAGGAGGAAGGCTGCTTCAAGGTTGGTGCAATTACTTCAAGGTTGGTGCAATTACTTCAAGGTGAAGGTTGCTTGAAGGGTTTTGGGAAAGAATTGTAATTTTATGTAAAGTCCTTGCGAGGTAATAAAATTAAATTCATTCAAAATCCCGGTTGGGTAAGCAATCGGGTAGTGGACTGACTACCTTAGTATTTGCTAAGGTAGGAACCACTCTAAATCCTTGTCCCCTTGTCCAATATTTTTGTGGTTGGTTGTTTGAGTTAAATAATTGTTAAAATTATTTAAAAACCCTATTCACCCCCCTCTAGTGGTTTTTTAATTGGTATCAGAGCAGGCTTCAAGGAACTCTAACCAAGTCTTGAAGAATGGGTGACGGGCTTGACCGGCCTAAATCGCGCGTCCTAAAATTGGAGGCGTATTTGAGGTAGTCGAGCCTTCGCATTTATAACCCGAATCCTTCTAGGCCCCCGCAACTTTGTTTACGGGGTCGAAGTAGTCATACGGGGTCGAACACAGGGACAAGGTGGGTTGTGTTGACGACTCTGAATCGACACTCTACACTCCGGTAGGTATAAAGAGATATTAAAATTCCCCTAAGGGAACAACAAGATGTCACGATTAAATCAAAGAAAACTATCTCCAACTGGAGCTACAAGAAAGATTAAGATTTTTCTCATTTAGCAGTTTTTAGGAATTTTCATGCAACAGAAAATAGAAAGATAGACTGCAGTTCAAGGCGTAATGCAAGGGATAAGACTTCAGTAAGACAAGCGGTAGCAGTAACACCCGGCACCCCTCCTCTCAGAGCGGGTGCCTATAACCAAGCTTCAACACCCCTCTCGAGGTTGCTGTTCTCAAGTCAGAGTGGAATGATACTAAAACAACTCCGTTCCGGGCACTCTCGTACTCCAGAATTGGACCGAACACTAGAGCCACAACCCAACTCTCGAAGTAGTTGCGACGGGAAAGACGATTCGGTAGCTAAGCGAAACGTGATCCAAAACATGCGAGCTAGAGTTCAGATATCCAACACAGCAGTTACCCAATCATAAGGCATCAAGCATTAAACAAATTGCAACTAAGCATTTCCATTTCCATAAGCAATTAAGGGTCTTAATACAATGCTGAAGTAAAGAATTTAAATAACAGAATTAAAGATAGATGTCTCCTTCTTGATGTAGAAGGGCGACAGACTACTACTACTCCCAGCCCGATACCGTCCAGGGACCTATCCCGGTACAGCCGTGTCGGGCGGCACAAACTCTTGAATGGCACGCCTAACGGATGACTATATCGTTCGAAGACCCTGGTCGATACGCTCATGTCGGGCGGCACACCCTCTCAGGCGGCACGCCTGACGGGGAGAGCGTATCGGTTTCGGTATCATGTCGGCCAAGGATTTACATATACTACTGTCGGGCATTGCTGTCAGGCACTCGTGTCGCGTATCTACATTGGCCGATATCGGCCCTCAGTGTCGTCTGGTACAGTCCTAGGTGAACCGATCCCCTCCCTCTCAGGATGAGGAAGAGCTCACCTAGTGTCGCCCGGTATGAGCACTGGGGCACAATATGGTTGCTCTCGCACTTCTCTCGCAGATAGCTCAAGTCCCCAACTGTCCGAACGGTGAACTGGCCATCCGTCCCGACCTATCCAACCTGTCTTTTCGGCTTCCTGTAGCTGTTATTTATAGTCAGCTGGTTGGTGAGAAAACACGGTGCTCGAAGCGCCACGTAGCTCTCTTATACGCCGGTCGATGGCCGATACAGGCATATCTCGGCGCGAAGTGCTGGCTATTGGTCACGTGATGGGCGGCACGCCTGCCGGTGGGTGGTCGTGTCGCTCGACGAGCTGGGTCGTCGAGAGGCTTTGGCTCCCTGTCGGGTAGAAGGTGTGTCGGCCGGTACGTCCCTTTCGCTAGGCGCCCTTCTCCTTCGATCATTCTTGTGTCGCCCAGCCCCTGTCGGGCTGGGTTGCATCGGGCGTCAGGAAGGTCGAGACGGGCTTAGGCTTATTGTGGGCCGGAATCGGCCTTATTGCACAAAAACGAGGAAAACCCTGTAAAAGATAGGAAAAATTGGAATAAGAGCGTTGCTTGGCCAATTATTGCGAAAATGCTAATAAAATAGAGGAAAATAGAAGAAAAGGGTAGTTTTGATAACAGAATAAAGGGCAAAAACGTCACAAAATTTGGTGTTATCAACTCCCCCAAACTTAGCTTTTTGATTGTCCTCAATCAATATTTAAACTAGACTTTGTGTTGCTTCTTCTTGCACAGCAAAACTTTAAGGCTAAAGGGTAGCACAAGATTTGCGATGTCTTGGAGGTAATGTTGTCTTAAAGCGAACAAAAGACCTTGCCCTACTTGCCTTATTCTTTAAGTAAAATTTTTCTTCTCCACAGCTTCAGCGAGACTTTGGTGTATGATTCCGAAGTTAGCTTCCACACCAAACAGCTTTATTTTAAGGGCAGAAAGTTGTGTATAGGGTAGGCTAAGGCTTTTTGGGTTTTTCTTCTTGTCTCCCATCAGTCCATCCAGGTAAGGATCCGTTAACGGGCAAGTGGTCCCTGCAGTCCAAGCCAGTTGGCTTTAGAGCAGTGATTTCACATCCTACGTACCACTGCCCCGGATCTACCATGCCTAAAGATGGGTACTTTTGGAACACAAGGGTGTATATTTTTTTTCTTTTCTTTTATCGGGCAAAACTCTCATACTTTTATTCATGCTCATAAGGCTTATTTCTCTTTTTGGGATTTTTGCTGGGTAAGGGAAAACAAAAGAGATATCTGCTGTTTGGGCAGCTTTTTCCTTCTCCATACTCGTCTCTTAGCTGTTTGCGAGATTATTATTTTTCGAAAATTTTGGATGGCAAGGCACAATCTTTTGTTTGTCTGAGACAACATTATCAGAAAGATATGATAGAACTTGTAACTCGTTAAATATACAGAAAGTAAACTTTGCAAGAAGTCACAACAGGTTTTTATTATTATTACAGCAACTTTGTACATATGCATAGGGACAGGAAATTTGCAAAGGAAAGATTTTTGTAAATTTTTATATGGCATGCATGCGTACATCAGATATACAGGGAGCTATAAGGGCACATCAGGTAAAAGAGAATGAATATCGTAGAAAGCTCGAAGAGATAAAATTTTTATACCTCCCTCACTGGCATACCCCCCCAAACTTACTTTCTACTCTGTCCCAGAGTAGAGAAGAAAGCAAAAGTGAGGTAAAGCTTAGCCAGTGAGGGTTAGCTTTCTGATGTGCTGCAAAATGCTCCTACGAAGTTGCAGCATGCCATTGGGAGGTTGTCTAGTGGGTTCACTTTGGCGATGTAGCGGTTGAGCTGGAGCGGAACCCTCAAAATTCACTTCTGCCCCCCCCTTTCTTCACATCTCCGTTGTGAGCATAAACAAAGGGACTGATTATCCATCCCTAGTTTAGTTCCCAGGAGTGTGTAGTCAGGGTGGGCCCTCTCCCTTAAGAGGACGGAACCATGGTGCCTCGAACTTGTTCGGAGGCCTTGGTTGCCGCACTCGTAGCTAGGTGACTCACTATTGGAGCTACCAAATCAAGAGGAATCTTCCCTTTCATTGTTGTTGCCATTTCTGCCCGATAGTTGTTGCTGATCCCTGCGTCGTGCTTGCTGGCGCGGTAGGTGGTTTGCTCCATACGAGCCATACCTGTTATTTAAAATTTATTTATTCACCCGTTAGGCAAGAAAGATGAAAAGAAAGAAAACTTATTAAAACTGGGCGATAAGTGATCGGACGACACGATGTTGTCGCGCGATAAGGCTCGACGCCCGAAACAGGTGTGTCGGGCGATTCGAGATCACATGAAGCGAAAACATGACATCGCCGTGAGAAGCATGACGCCCGATACGAAACATCAGGAAAACGCTATCGACCGCCGTTACGCGCGAAAGCATGTCGGGCGATAGAAAATCTGCAGGTCAAGCGAACCCGATAAGCGTCTCGATAAGAGATACTGGCGTCGGGCGACAGGGTTATCGGCCGATAAACGTGTCGGTCTACGAGCCTATCGGGCGACAAGCCATGTCGTTTGGTAAGAAAACAAGCCGGCCGATACGCCCCACACGATGCAAAACTTGTGCCGGGCGAGAGATAACGTGTTGGGCAAAAGGCGTGTCGGGCTATACCTTTGCTCTCAGGAGGCATCGCCCGATACTAGGGCGAAGGCAAGATGGCCGACACATGAGCAAAAGGGGAGGATCACTGCATGCGTTTCCGGTGGCAAAAGGAAGAAAATGATAGATAGCCCGTCACAAAGAAACCTCCACGTTATTTATAGAGAACCCAGCTGGGGGTAAAACGTGCAAAACATGGCGCGCGTCGGGCGTTTTAGTCACGCTATTCCCGAGACGCGAAATCCCATTGGCCAGTTCAAGGGTCATCTGCTGCCCTTGCGATGCCCGGGGCGAGGCTGCCCGATACAAGCGGTTTTGCACCCAGCTGGTCGACACGGTAGAAAAGCTGGCGGTTAAAAGGCCAAACTAAACCTGCGTGAAGTAAAAGGCCATTGCAGGGTAAAACATCATTGGTATAAAGAAGGATCTCCTACCTCAGATGGTATTACTCCTCAATGCTCCGCAAAACACAGCGACGGCCCATAAAACAAAAAGAGTCAGCACACGTGCGCATGTACTGACTTGGGCCTTATTACAGTCCATAATGGTTGCTTTTACAAAGAAAACAAATGTATCCTAATCTATGACTCGGGCTGCCTCCCGAGGAGCGCTGAAGTTTTCATCGCCAGCTCGACCGGTGTAGGCTCTTCGGTTGTACCCACATCCAGTAAGTCAATCTCTGCTTTCCTGACAAAAGCTTCATCCTCATAAAACCTTTTCACTCTGTGCCCGTTCACCTTGAAGATCTTAGTCGGGTCATCCTTGTCGCGGAGCTCCATCATTCCTGATGGGTATATCTTTGCCACAGAAAACGGTCCCGACCATCTTGTCTGTAATTTCCCAGGAAAAAGACGGATGGAGGACTTGAATAACAAGACCTTATCCCCTTCGCTCACATCCTTTCTCCTAAGGTGGGCATCATGCCACATTTTTGTTCTTTCCTTGTAGATCTTTGCATTCTCGTAGGCGTGAATCCTCAACTCTTCGAGCTCTTGAAGCTGTAAAAACCTCTTTTCTCCTGCTTTGTCTAGATCCATATTTAGGAACTTGATCGCCCAAAGGGCCTTGTGTTCTAGTTCCAAAGGTAGATGGCAGGATTTTCCGTATATAAGACGGTAGGGGGTGGTTCCAATGGGCGTCTTGTAAGCAGTACGGTAGGCCCATAATGCGTCGTCAAGTTTCATAGACCAGTCCTTCCGCGTGTGGCTGACAGTCTTTTCTAAGATCCGCTTGATCTGTCTGTTTGAGACCTCTACCTGCCCCGACGTCTGTGGGTGGTAGGGCGTAGCGATCTTATGTTTTACTCCATACTTGCGTAAGAGCACTTCGAACTGCCTTTCTCCGAAGTGTGACCCTCCGTCGCTTATTACGGTGTGCGGTATACCGAAACGGGGAAAGATGGTCTTCTCAAAAAGCTTGATAACCGACTTGGCGTCGCATGTTTGGGTGGCTACCGCCTCTACCCATTTCGACACATAATCTACTGCCACTAGTATGTATTGATACCCCTAGGATGGGGGAAACGGCCCCATGTAATCAATCCCCCAAACGTCAAATATTTCCACTTCGATCCAGCTTGCCATCGGCATTTCATTCCTCCGCCCTATATTTCCCGTTGACTGGCACTCCTTGCAAACCTTTACAAATCGTGCAACATCTTTAAATAAGGAGGGCCAGTAGAAACCTGATTGTAGTACTTTTGCTGCTGTTCTTTCGCTACCCAGGTGTCCACCATAGGAGGAGGCGTGGCATCCCTTCAGGATATCAGCGGTTTCTTCTTCCGGGATGCATCTCCTGTACAAGTTGTCTGCGCATCTTCTAAACAGGAGAGGATCATCCCAGTAATAATTCTTGGCATCCGCGAACAGCTTCTTCTTTTGATTGTAGGTAATGTCAGGAGGCAGCTCTCCACAAGCAAGGAAATTGCAGATGTCTGCAAACCAGGGCAAACCTTCTTCTTGAGCTTCAGCCATCATGAGAGCTTCGTCGGCAAAGTCGTCGTCGATCTGTGGCCCTCTCTGTCTCTCAGCCACTATCCTTGATAGGTGGTCTGCGACCACATTTTCCGCGCCCTTCTTGTCAATGATTTCATGATCGAACTCTTGGAGCAACAAGGCCCATCTCAACAATCTGGGCTTTGCGTCTTTCTTTTGCATTAAGTATTTTATCGCCCCATGATCTGTGTATACTTTGACCTTTGATCCGACGAGATACGACCTGAACTTGTCAAACGCGAAGACGATCGCGAGCATTTCCTTCTCGGTGGTTGTATAGTTTACCTGTGCTTCGTCCAATGTGCGACTAGCGTAGCAAATCACATGGTGCTTTTTATCTTTCTTTTGCCCCAGGACCGCTCCCACTGCGTAGTCGCTAGCGTCGCAAATTAGTTCAAAGGGCAAACCCCAATCTGGCGCTTGAAGGATAGGTGGTGATACTAAAGCGTTTTTCAGGGCCTGAAAAGCACTGAGACAATCGTTAGAGAAAACAAATTCAACATCTTTTACCAGAAGATTGGACAATGGTTTGGAAATCTTTGAGAAGTCCTTGATGAATCTTCGGTAATATCCGGCGTGCCCGAGAAAGCTTCTTATCCCCGTGACGGAATTTGGTGGGGGAAGCTTAGATATAGCTTCGATTTTGCTAGTATCCACCTCGATCCCACGCCTTGAGATCTTATGCCCTAGAACGATGCCTTCTCGCACCATGAAATGACATTTTTCCCAGTTCAGGACCAGGCTATTTTTATCGCACCTTTGAAGCACTAACGACAGATTCTTCAGACAGCTATCGAAGTCCTTTCCATAGACGGAGAAGTCGTCCATGAAAACTTCCACGATGTCTTCTAGAAAATCTGAGAACATTGATATCATGCATCTTTGAAAGGTGGTGGGGGCGTTGCAGAGTCCGAAGGGCATCCTTCTAAAGGCATAAGTGCCGTAAAGGCAGGTGAACGTCGTTTTCTCCTGGTCGTCGGGTAAGATGGGTACCTGGTAAAATACTGAAAAGCCATCAAGAAAACAAAAATAATCGTGATGCGCTAATCTTTCGAGAACTTGGTCAATAAAAGGTAGCGGAAAATGATCCTTTTTTGTAGCATGATTTAGCTTTCGGTAATCAATGCACATTCGCCAACCGGTGACGGTCCTTACCGCCACCTCGTCACCCTTCTCACCCTTAACCACAGTCATTCCGCCTTTCTTGGGTACTACATGGATCAGGCTTACCCAGTTGCTGTCGCTAATTGGGTAAATGATCCCCGCGTCCCTAAGCTTTATTACCTCTTTCTTGACGACCTCCTTGAGCATCTGATTCAGCTTCCTCTGGGGTTGGACCAGGGGCTTGGCAGACTCATCCAAGTTGATGCGATGCATGCAAAGGGCGGGGCTAAGGCCTTTGATATCGTCTACGGAATATCCTATAGCCCCCCTGTGGAGTCTTAATTTCTCAAGGAGCCGATCTAGCTGATTGCTTGAAAGATCGGCATTTACGATGACTGGGTTCCTCTGTTCTTCATCTAAAAACTCATACTTCAGTCCCTCAGGTAACGCTTTTAAATCCGGCTTTGCTCTAGGTGTCTCCTCCTGAGGTTCTCCTTCAAGGGAGGCATATTTCACAGAGTTCACCTCCTCCTCTTCTTCTTGCAAGTCTTTGTCAGAAAGGTTGAAAATGTCGAGATGCTTCACGACCTCGGGATTTTCGAAGTCGAGATCCTGACAGCTTATTGCTCTCACGAGGGGATCCACTGTCCGGATATCCTCCTCTATTTCCTCACAGAATTTATTGTAGCTATCCGCAAAACAGGCCGATTCAGACAGGGATGGACCTCTCATGATTTCCTTCATCTTGAAGTCCATGTGGTTGTTTCCAACCCTCAAGGTGATTATCCCTTCAGAGACATCAATCAGCGCCCTCCCTATTGCCAAGAAAGGGCGTCCGAAGATGATCGGACATCTAGGATCTTCAGCTGTGTCGATGACGACGATGTCGCAAGGAATAAAGAAATCCCCGACCCTAATCAGCACATCTTCGATAATGCCTACAAGTCTTTTGAAAGAGTGATCCGCCAGTTCAATCCGCATATTGGTTCGAACTATGTCGGTCAAACCAATCCTTTGCGCGAAACTTAAGGGCGTGAGGCTGATGCTTGCCCCCAAGTCCGCTAGACCCTTCCGCTCGACATTGTCCCCGATGGCGAATGGGATTGTGAAAGCTCCGGGATCCCTTCTCTTAGTCGGCAAGGCGGGCTTTACAAAGGCAGAGGAAGTAGAGGCCAGGTACATTGTCTCTATCCTTCCTCCCCTTCTTTTCTTCATTATTAGATCTTTGAGAAACTTGGCGTATATGGGCATCTCCTCCAAAGCGTCAAGGAAGGGGACTTGGAGATGCAGCTTCTTGATCGAGTCCATGAACCTTTCGTGCCGCTTTTTCATATTTGCCTTGATCAGCTTGTACGGGAACGATACCCTGGGATCATAGGGATTCCTCCCACCAGATGGCTCATCGGACGGTCTCGGCGCAGGCTCTTGGGCTTCTGCAGGCCTACCTCCATCTCCTGCTGGAACGACATCCTTGAGCCCTTGCTCAGGTTCCGGTGGGGCTTCATCAGCGTGCTCTACCATCTTTCCTGATCTAAGCACTGCCATTACTGTAGTGTCAGGGTGAGGGAGCATTTTTCCTGCAGGGTTCTTCATCAGAGCAGCCATCTGAGACAGCCGTTGATCGACCTCCCATTGGCGCATCTGCAGACTCGCCGTCTGGTGTTGCATGGAATTCAGAGATCCTGGGCTGGTAAGCGTCCCCTGTACCAGCTGGTTGATGATGGTGTCCTGTCTTTTTATGTAGGCGGAAAGCTGACCAACCCAATTAGGCCGGGTCGATTTCTCGCTTTGGCTCTGACATTCGCCCTCAGAAAGGGGTTGCTCACAACGAGGTATGATTGACAGTCTCGGTGTTCAGTAGATCAGAGTACCTGAAAACCGCATAAAAATCATGTTTAGAAAATTATAATTGGAGTAAAGAATAATGCTTAAAGTAAAAGAAAAAGAAAAAGAAGAAGAAGTGCTGTCAAGCCTATTTCTAAGCTTGAGGCACGGGAGTGTAGTTAGTGGATTCGGATTCGTCAACAGTGCCATTTGCCTTGTCCCCGGCAACGGCGCCAGAAAGTTGACCGGCCTAAATCGCGCGTCCTAAAATTGGAGGCGTATTTGAGGTAGTCGAGCCTTCGCATTTATAACCTGAATCCTTCTAGGCCCCCGCAACTTTGTTTACGGGGTCGAAGTAGTCATACGGGGTCAAACACAGGGACAAGGTGGGTTGTGTTGACGACTCTGAATCGACACTCTACACTCCGGTAGGTATAAAGAGATATTAAAATTCCCCTAAGGGAACAACAAGATGTCACGATTAAATCAAAGAAAACTATCTCCAATTGGAGCTACAAGAAAGATTAAGATTTTTCTCATTTAGCAGTTTTTAGGAATTTTCATGCAACAGAAAATAGAAAGATAGACTGCAGTTCAAGGCGTAATGCAAGGGATAAGACTCTAGTAAGACAAGCGGTAGCACTAACACCCGGCACCCCTCTTCTCAGAGTGGGTGCCTCTAACCAAGCTTCAACACCCCTCTCGAGGTTGCTGTTCTCAAGTCAGAGTGGAATGATACTAAAACAACTCCGTTCCGGGCACTCTCGTACTCCAGAATCGGACCGAACACTAGAGCCACAACCCAACTCTCGAAGTAGTTGCGACGGGAAAGACGATTCGGTAGCTAAGCGAAACGCGATCCAAAACATGCGAGCTAGAGTTCAGATATCCAACACAGCAGTTACCCAATCATAAGGCATCAAGCATTAAACAAATTGCAATTAAGCATTTCCATTTCCATAAGCAATTAAGGGTCTTAATACAATTCTGAAGTAAAGAATTTAAATAACAGAATTAAAGATAGATGTCTCCTTCTTGATGTAGAAGGGCGACAGACTACTACTACTCCCAGCCCGATACCGTCCAGGGACCTATCCCGGTACAGCCGTGTCGGGCGGCACGAACTCTCGAACGGCACACCTGACGGATGACTATATCGTTCGAAGACCCTGGCCGATACGCTCATGTCGGGCGGCACGCCCTCTCAGGCGGCACGCCTGACGGGGAGAGCGTATCGGTTTCGGTATCGTGTCGGCCAAGGATTTACATATACTACTGTCGGGCATTGCTGTCAGGCACTCGTGTCGCGTATCTACATTGGCCGATATCGGCCCTCAGTGTCGTCCGGTACAGTCCTAGGTGAACTGATCCTCTCCCTCTCGGGATGAGGAAGAGCTCACCTAGTGTCGCCCGGTACGAGCACTGGGGCACGATATGGTTGCTCTCGCACTTCTCTCGCAGATAGCTCAAGTCCCCAACTGTCCGAACGGTGAACTGGCCAGCCGTCCCGACCTATCCAACCTGTCTTTTCGGCTTCCTGTAGCTGTTATTTATAGTCAGCTGGTTGGTGAGAAAACACGGTGCTCGAAGCGCCACGTAGCTGCCTTATACGCCGGTCGATGGTCGATACAGGCATGTCTCGGCGTGAAGTGCTGGCTATTGGTCACGTGATGGGCGGCACGCCTGCCGGTGGGTGGTCATGTCGCTCAACGAGCTGGGTCGTCGAGCGGCTTCGGCTCCCTGTCGGGTAGAAGGTGTGTCGGCCGGTACGTCCCTTTCGCTAGGCGCCCTTCTCCGACGATCATTCTTGTGTCGCCCAGCCCCTGTCGGGCTGGGTTGTATCGGGCGTCAGGAAGGTCGAGACGGGCTTAGGCTTATTGTGGGCCGGAATCGGCCTTATTGCACAAAAATGAGGAAAACCCTGTAAAAGATAGGAAAAATTGGAATAAGAGCGTTGCTTGGCCAATTATTGCGAAAATGCTAATAAAATAGAGGAAAATAGCAGAAAAGGGTAGTTTTGATAACAGAATAAAGGGCAAAAACATCACAAAATTTGGTGTTATCAGGGCTGCTCAACAATCTCAACCTTGAAGGGACACTTGTGGCTAGACCTCCGGCATTCGATGGAACTAACTACACCTACTGGAAAAGAAGAATGGAATTTTATTTCCAAGGAATTAGTTGGGATCTATGGAGGATGGTGTCAACCCCATATGAGCTTCCTCAAGAGGAATATGCAGCTTGGGACACCAATACGGTAAAGTCGGCTCAAATGAATGCAAAGGCTGTAAGTATACTTTATTGTTCAATTTCCGTTGGTGAATTCAATAGAATATCAAATTGTGAAACGGCATATGAAATTTGGCATATACTTTCCATAACTTTTGAAGGGACTGTTCAAGTTAAGAACTCTAAAATTGGAATGCTTAAACAAAAGTTTGAACAGTTCCGTATGGATCCAAATGAATCTATTAGTGATATGTATGCAAAATTCTCTTCTATTGTAAATGGTTTGAATGCTTTAGGTAAAGTTATTAATGAGGAAGATCAGGTGTCAAAGATCCTTAGATCACTTCCTCCCAAATACAAGCCCAAGGTGACAGCCATTGAAGAAGCAAATGACCTCACTCGACTAAAGATGGAACAACTCATTGGCAACCTAGAAGCTCATGAGGCAACTTTAGAAGAGGAAGAAAGAAGAGAACGTGAACTTCAACAAGGGAAAAAGAAGGACATTGCATTCAAAGCATCAACCAAGGACAATCATGACACAAGTGAAGATGATAGTGAAGAAGAAACTCTCATTGTAAATGGTAAGCAGTATAAAAGCTTTAAAACTCACAAAACTTCTAGTGTTTCATCTTCCAGGTGCTTTGAATGTGGCAAAAAGGGACATATGAAAGGTGATTGTCCAAAACTCAAGAAAGGGAAGAAATCATCTCACAAAAAGAAAGAAAGAGCATATAAAGCTGCATGGGATGATTCAAGTGATGATAGTGATGATGGAAAAGAAGAAGTAGAATGTCTTATTGCTACAACAAATGAAGAAGAAGAAGAAGAGGTAAGTCTTTTTGATCTACCAAAAGAAGATCTTATTTCTAGTCTTCAAGATACACATAAGAAATATATTGAGTGCAAGAAGAAATTTAAGAAATCAAATAAAGTAAATGATGACTTAAATGCTAAACTTCTTGCTCTCACATCTGAAAATGTAGATCTCAAAAATATTATTGATGATCATGATGCTAAGCTAAAATCTGTAGAAGCAAATTGCAACCTTCTTTCTCTAGATAAGTTAAACTTGCAAACTCAAGTAAATGATCTTCAAAGACAATCTATTCTGTGTTCACATCTAGATTATGATGTTATTGTAAAAGAAAAAGATTCTTCATTATCTAATCTAGATCAAGCAAAGTTAGATATCAAGAAGAAAATGGATGAGATTATTAAGTTGCAACAAAAAGTTAGTAGCTTGAGCAACAATGATACTCTTGATAAAATCTTAAATGATTCTTATCGTCAAATTGGAAGGAGAGGACTAGGTTATATGCCTAAAGGAAAATCTTATCAAAAACCTAGTTGGAGAAAGACACAAGTGCTAGAGAATCAATCCATGTATGTACCCAAGAACAATTCAACTCCTAAAAAGAAAAATGAAGTTGAATCCATTAGTTGTCATTATTTCTTGCGTCTTGGACACTACTCTTTTTCATGCCCATACAAGAAAAATAATGATGATCTAGCTTGGGTTCCTAAAACTTAGAAATTTAAGTTTTACTAGTTGAGATTTGACCTAAACTAATCCTTGATATACAAATGTCATATCTCAACACAATTGAGCTCTAACTTGTATAATTTTGTTTGGAAACAATTAACAGTTCTGAAAAATAGTACAGAAACCTGGTCGGTCGAGAAAATGTCGACCGAGCAATTTGTCGGTCGAGAAATCTTTGACTGAGCAGGTTACTGAATTCCAGTCTGCAATAAATCTTCTGAATGTGTTTTCAATTGATCATATTACTATCTATTCATTGTTAATGACTGATTTTACATGCAAAACAAGTTGAAGACCATTCTTGAAAAATTTTAAATATAAATGAGATTATTTTGTTTGATCCTCTAAATAAGTTAAAACTGAAAATCATGCTTAGCTTAATAAAAAGAAATTACTATTTTATAACTATTCACATGATTTTTCTAAAGTATTTCATAGTTTATCCATATAGAAATCATGTGTTATGACATCTAGTTTAAATGATCACAACCATTGTATTTCATGGAATTATCATTATATGCTTTTATTTGTCTATCATGGATATGCTTTCATTATTTCATCATTCAGCTCATAAAGATGATGTTATATTAGCACAAATAGATAATGATAATTGTATGCATGGATACATGAATGATTATTGTATGCATGGTTCCTTGGCAAGCAAAATGATTCATTGGTGATATGTTTCTTAGAACAAGAAATTTAATGCTTGCAAAGAGCACAATGTTATCACATATAAGATAAAAATTTCTCAATTGGTATCTTTAAAAGACTTGAGATATTAATCGTGCTTTCATTTTTAAGAATCTTATGATGAAAATAAGGGTACAGAAGAAATAGAATTTGATATTTCAATAGAATTATTTCATGAAATTACATGATTCTATCTTGATCATTGCATTGTGCCATATGTTTCATTGGTTTGTCTACAATAATCTTTGATTCATATATACAAACCATGAATATTGTTATTGATCATTGTAATTCAGTTCATATGAAGATGACATTTTGCATAAACAGTAAAACTTCATGGCATGAATATTTTTTTTTTAGAAATTATACTTTACATATAAGTGTTCAAATTGAAAATCTAAAGAAATTGCCTCTTGGTTGAAGTTAAAGTTTGACCAAGGGGCGCTATGGTCGTAGTCAAGGTCGACCTAAAATAAGCTTGACAAAATGCTTATTTGTACATCATTTTATTGTACTTAATCTTAATATCAAAATGTACTTTTGATAAAGGTCAAAATCAAATTTTAGAAATTGCATTTGGTTAGAGACATTTTTATGTACTCTAAGATTAAAGGACTCTCATTTCATTTTCAGGGCTTAACTTCCCTTGTAAAATGGGTGAGAAATCAATACATATGCCATGAAAGTAACAAGATCTCATATCATTTCAAGGCTTAACATCCTTTGCAAATGATTGAGAAACAAATTGTGGCTAAATTAGACAAAAATGATATTAAATCCATGTTCCTAATAGAATATCTATCTAAGGGGGAGCATAGTATAAAATTAAGGGGGAGAAGAAATATAAAATATTCAACTTGGATATCTTTTTGAAATTACAAAGGGGGAGAAAGAATATAAAATCAAAAATATAAATGAGTTTCATCTTGATGGCCAGCACTCACTTGCAAAACAAGAATGGCTATAAAAGGTAATCTTCTGGTATGAAACTCACATGCTTTATATTTCCTTATTTCATATTTAAGGAAATGTTTGTCATCTTCAAAAAGGGGGAGATTGTTGGATAAATTGGACATTATGATAAATCCCTTTGTTTCGATGATAACAAACATTTCATTCTTGTTGATCTAACGTGCTACTTGAGTGTTGCAGGAATGAGGTGGATGACAAAGCTCTAGGGAATCTATATGCTTGAATGATTGTAAATGTCATGAAATGTAATCAATTGTAAACTTGTACAAATATATAATGTACAAGTACTTAGACTTCATGTAAATCAAGTGTTAGATCTTCCCTAGCTAAACACCACACTTAGATAGGTCATCCCCTTCAATAATGTCACATATGCACACTCATACACATACTTAATGCCTTGAATTGAAACATTGAAACAGGGTCAATCTCGGTCGACAAACTCCTCGACGGAGACACTCTCGGTCGACAAACTTCTCGACCGAGAAAAGACCCAGGTAGCCATTAGACACAGCTGACAAGGTAGTTGGTAGTTGGAGATGAACGTTGCAAACACTTGATCCAGAGTGCCTGTCGATCGACAAATCCTCGACCGAGTAGGTGTCTCGGTCGAAAATTCCTCGACCGAGATGGACTCTGACAACAACTGCAAAATTAATTAACTAGTCGTTGCTAATGCAACTAACTTGTACCTAACGGCTAGTTAAGCACTTAGAACCCCCTAGAAAGTGTCTAGAACGTACTTAAGCACTTGTAGGTCATTCCTATAAATAGGACATGCCTTAGGACACCTAAACACACCCAAGATATACTTGTGATACACTTGATCATACACTTACAATTGGCAATCTGTTTTGAGAAATTGAGCAACACTTGCATTGGCGATTCCTCTACTTGCTCTAATTTCGTGTCCTATAGGCTAGTATCTCCTATCCACTACAATCACACGTGCATATATATTGGTTAGGAGATCTACACGCTTGATATGGGCAAATCAAGCCTTGTGCTTCAAAGGATAAGTTGTAATTTCCATTTTTCCTTCTTGTTCCTTTTATTCTTTGTATTCTCCTTGCTACTCCTAGGGTTGGAGGCTGCGGATTGGAGAAGGTTCTTCTCATAGGAGAAGGTGGACTTCAAGCTACTTCAAGAAGGCTATTGTAACGGGAAGCTACTTCAAGAAGGCTATTGCAATGGGAAGCTACTTCAGGAGGAAGGCTGCTTCAAGGTTGGTGCAATTACTTCAAGGTTGGTGCAATTACTTCAAGGTGAAGGTTGCTTGAAGGGTTTAGGGAAAGAATTGTAATTTTATGTAAAGTCCTTGCGAGGTAATAAAATTAAATTCTTTCAAAATCCCAGTTGGGTAAGCAACCGGGTAGTGGACTGACTACCTTAGTATTTGCTAAGGTAGGAACCACTCTAAATCCTTGTCCCCTTGTCCAATATTTTTGTGGTTGGTTGTTTGAGTTAAATAATTGTTAACATTAATTAAAAACCCTATTCACCCCCCCCTCTAGTGGTTTTTCACTGTAGGGGACGGAATGCCCTGTCCATGGCTCGCGCTCACCAACAGAAGGTGCATGGCGGCGGTAGATTCACGCCCAAGTCGCAGCGCAGGCAACAGAGTTTCGAAAGAGGGAGAGCGTGGTCTTGGTCTAGGTAGACCAGCCGCTGGACCGACCAGCCTGAACCCAGGCGTAATTAGAGCGTGACCAGAGGTTGTGGGCGGGCCAGTGTGAACCATTCACAGGCTGCCACATCAGGCAGTGGGACCCGCCACACAAGGTAATTCTTTTTTTAGTGCACAAAAATATACCATATCTCATAAATGCGACTAAAAATAGCTCCCATTATCAATAATTACCCCAAAAATATCTCCAGACTCAGAAAAATATCCTCTACATTATTGAACCCTTATATTAGGCTTTTATAGAACAATTAATGTCAATATATAATATAGATGATAATGTTTCTTTTTAGGGTAAGTTAATTGAAATAAATAGCAAATCATTGTGATTCAATATGATAAAAATTCTATTCAACCCTAATATTATTTGGAGACATTTAGTTGATCCCGATTTGAAATATATTTCTCAATATTAGGTCTTTTGGTATTAAAATACAATTAAGTGCTTGTAGCCTCATATTAATTCCAGAAAATAGATCAATCATCAGGAAAATATGAAATTTGGAACAGACCTCTAAAATGACCTCATGATCATTAGAAAAATATCAGATACCATCCTAAAATGAGATGAAATCTAGGTTTGGCAAAACCCTAATTTGGACCTAAAAAGCCAATAATATGATGAACAATTATTGACGGTGATTAATTGTTATTAATCAGGTCATGGACAAAGTTCTAGATGATCATGGATGTATAAAGATTCTCTAAACTCAGGTACGTGGGATTTATTAAGTATAAGACTAGTTTTCTGGTTGCCTATGATATGCAATATCTTGAATGCTCGTATTTGGATATGATTGCTTGGTTGAACTAGTATGAGTTATACTTCGCCAAATCTAATAGAACATAAATGAGTATGATGGGTTGTAGCTACTAGAGCACATAGCCTGGTGTGGATGTATGTTGCCTAACAAGGATGTATGATTCCCTGGCCCATGTTAGATGTATGATGATACTATATTGCCCACACTAGATGTAAGTCAAGTGCAAGTATGTGTAGTACAACCGCATCAAAGTGAAAGTAATAAAAGGAATGTTTACCTGATTATCGCCTTAAATAATGTTTTCTTTTACTCTTTCTTTCTCAAGTTATTTAAATTATGAAAACATATTAGTATGTATCTTTCTACCCACGTACACAACACCTTGTGGGTTGATTCGTTGTTTCACATATGTTTTAGGTTCAGAGATAGCATGGAATAAAAGACGGGGAGTGAGCAGTTGTAAAGGTTGTACCTATTGTCTAAGATCCTAGTTAGCATACATGTTTAGACTTTTGTAAAAATTCTCTTTCAATATACAATTGTAAATAATGTTGTAATAATGTACATGTTGAATGTTGAGAGTGTTATGGTTGTATGTTCATGTATGCAAATTATGCTTCCGCATCACTCTCTGATATGATTGGATGATGTTTTCAGATTCTGACATCTCATTCCCAATAGGGTTTGGGAAGGTGAAAATCTGGGGACGTCACACCAACTCATAGGATATAACATGATCAAAGAGCAAGAGTGCACATAACATAGATTACAACTCAGAAGAATGTTCTCATAAAAGAAAATACAAGCAAGAGAAACAAAAAAAATGAAGATAAAAATAGTACATCTCAGATAATGTGCCCAGATGTTTCTAATACAAAATAGCCTAGAAAGATATATTTGATCAGAAAACTAGACTAAAAACTAAGAAACAACTAGACATCTAGACTATCTATGTCTACAACATCATCATCATCATCATCAGCTCTAGCCTTGTAGTCCTCGTCTCCGTCTGAATGTGCAACAATAGTGGCTTCATCACCTGACTCACCACCAGAGCCATCACCATCATCAGAAGCATCCTTGCCATTACCATCATCTTCGTCAGCAGCAACAATCTCAACATCAGCCTGGTCAGGCATCTCCTCATCCATAGAAGGACCAAAGCCACGACCGGGCCAACGAGCATTTTACTCATCCCAAGTCATACCAAGAGCATTAAGCTCATCGTCTAGAGGGAAGGAAGGAGCAGAATCGCCAAGATTGGCGAGCAGAGTGGCTAAGGGCCAGCAGGTACATGGGAGCAGGACCACCAGCAGTAGAGGGTTGAGGAGCAGCAAGGTAAGGCTCGGGGGTAGGGTAGTAATGATGATATGCATAAGAAGCATAATCACTACCGAGAAAAGGCTGGTATGTGGGGTAGGAGTGTGCACATGGCATGTTCATGTTTGACATGATTGAACATAAATCTTGGTGCAGGTGCTCCTGGACCTAGAGGTTGTATGCCTGTTGGTGAGTCATGTAGCCCATGAAGGTTTCATTTGATACACGAAATGAAGCACGGCTAGGTCGAGGTGGTTGAGGTGGAGGAGCTCGGGTAGAGGTGGAGGCAGGGGCTGCAGATGTAGAGGTTGAGGGTGTAACACCGGGTGTAGTGGAGGCAAAGACGTGCACAAAGTTCTTAATTGTAGTCTCACTGATACATACACCTTTCCTGGCAAGCTTGTAATGGTAGTCAGAAAAGAGTGATTTCTCAGTGGCAAACTGAAACAAACCACAAATTAGGGTTGGATAGGGTGGATAGGTGCCTCGGGTATTCTTACCGGAATCAAAACAAGTCATGTGGTGAAGAATACATCTTGACCATTTGACTCCGATATTCTCAAGAATGCAATACATTAAGAATGCAATGTTCTCTGCAATATCTGTTTGATTATTCTTCAGATAGATGTCGCAGTTGATCACTAAGGCTAATATACGCTTTTTGAGATTGAGGGAGGAGGATGGTAGGGTGCTCTTCCTCTTGTATGCAAGTAGCGGTGAATATCAAGAAGAGTGAGCTCATTCTGCTTGTAGAAACCCTCAAGATCCAAAAGGTTGAAATACTCATCGTAATCCTTGCGTCGGGTGTCATTCTCCTTATCTCTGGAAAAGAAGACATTTAGAATATCCTCCTAGATTTGAAAACTCTTCTCGGCGATCATGGAAGTTAGGATCACTTGAATATTCAGTGGGGGTACAAGGGTGTCGTAATTCCAATACAAATTAGCATAGAATTCGTGAACTGCTTTTGTGCTTGTCATAGAATTATGAAATCAGTCACGTTTGACAGCCAGGGCAGATAGGTGATGAACATCTAGCAACGTCTCTACTTGGTTTATGACCGCTTGACGCCTAGGGCTAGGCTCAGACAAAGCTCTAAATGGAAAAGGACTCCTAGGAAGAAGGTCCTTATACATATTTACAACTTCTATTGAGACAAAGGAGGTTTCATCAAAGGGGATCAAGCAAGATGACAAAGAGGAGGATGAAGCATTGCTAGGGGCAGATCTTTTTCTTCTATGAGAATCCATGGAGGCAAAAAGAGGGAGAATAAGAGATCAAACGCACAATGAAAGCCACAAAAACTGTCCAAACACCAACAAAGAGAAAATGGGGAGGTCTAGGGCAACCTATCTAGGTCGAGAAAGGTCTAGGATCGGGAAGGTAAGGGTTTGGGTAGAGAGCTTAGGGATAGAAGAAGGGGAATCGGACGACTATTCTCTAGTTGAGAGGGAGAGTAGTCGGTCGAACCCAACTTAAGTTGGCTTCAGCCCACAGATTGGTCAAGTTCTGAGAGTTAGAAACTCGACCGATTGGTCCATTTTAGAACAGCTCTCAGCCATGGATTGGTCAAGTTTGTCTTGGGGGAAACTTGACCAATGGTCAACCTGACCTAAAACCATCAAAATCAATTTCTAGCCATATGAATGCTAATTAAATTTATTTTTCAAGTATGTTATGTATGTTGAACATACTTAGGCACATATCACTCGTCATTGGGTACTATTTAGCGATAAAAACCCAAAATCTGAGAAATGCCAAAAAAATAAGAGAAACTAAGAATGTCAACAAGCAAAATTTTGCAAATTTAGGCAAGCAAGGTGAGTAAAGCATGAGCAAGACATATAGGATAAAAACAACTAGCTAGATAACATGTCAATATCATCTGAAGCAATTATGAGCAGTTTAGATCTAATGAAGTTAAATTGTTCTCTAGCTATAGGTTTAGTGAAAATTTCTGCCAACTGATTTTCGGTGTCCACATGTGTGATATAAATATCCTTTTTGGCAATGTGATCATGAAGAAAATGATGGCGAACCTCTATATGTTTAGCTCTACTATGTAATATAGGATTATAAGAAAGATTGATTGCACTAGTATTATCACAATAGATAGGAGAAGCATCAAAATGTATGTTAAAGTCGTAGAGCATTTGCTTCATCCATAGGACCTGGGCACAACAACTCTCAGCTACAATGTACTCAGCTCGGTGGTTGATAATGCCACGATGCTTTATTTCTTAGAAAACCAAGACACCAAGCATGGTCCTAGAACGAAAAAAGTGCCACTTGCGCACTTTCTATCAACCAAACAACTCACATAATCAACATCACTATATACTAAAAGAGTAAAGTCCCTTGACTTAGAGTACCATAGACTAAAGTTTGATTTTTGGCTAAGTACCTCAAAATCCTCTTAATAGCAATGATGTGATTTCCTAGGACTTGATTGAAAGAGAGCACACAAGCCAACACTAAACATAATATCAGGTCTAGAGGTAGTTAAATAAAGTAAACTTCTAATCATACCTCTATAGATCTTCTCCTCTACCTTCTCACCTTCTTCATCTCTATCAAGTTTGGTGGTGTTGGACATGGGTGTGTCCATCAACTTCATGTTCTCAATTCTAAAGCATTTGAGTAGTTCATTGGTGTACTTGCCTTGGTTGATGAAGTTTCCATCTATGGTTTGCTTGATTTGGAAGCCAAGGAAGAAAGTAAGCTCACCCATCATGCTCATCTTGAACACACTCTACATAAGAGAACTAAACTCCTTGCAAAGATCAAGATTTGTCCCGCCAAAAATGATATCATTAACATAAATTTGAATGATAAGAAAATTGCTAGAAGTGTGTTTTAGGAATAGAGTAGAATCAACTTTGCCCATGACATAGCCATTATCTAACAAAAAGTTCTTTAATTTCTCATACCAAGCTCGAGGTGCTTCTTTGAGTCCATAGAGAGCTTTTTGTAACAGATAAACATGGTTAGGTAGCTTGTCATTTCAAAGCCTGGAGGTTGAGTAACCAATACTTCCTCCTCGATTGTACCATTCAAAAATGCACTTTTAACATCCATTTGATATAGCAAGAAATTTTTATTACTAGCAAAGGCAAGTAGCATTCTAATAGATTCAAGTCTAGCAACATGAGCATAAGTTTCATCAAAATCAATTCCTATTGATTGTAACCTTGTGCCACTAACCTTGCTTTGTTCCTTACCACCTTCCCATTTTTGTCAAGCTTGTTGTAGTAGACCCACTTGGTGCCAATGATTTTTTTGTCACTTGGTCTTGGCACTAGAGTCCACACATGATTCTTCTTGAATTGATCTAGTTCCTCCTGCATGGCTAGGATCCACTCATCATCTCTAAGAGCTTCCTTGATGTTCTTTGGCTCCAGCTGTGAGATGAAGGCACTGTCTGCTTGTTCTTTGTTGTAGGCATCTTGTGTCTTCACTCTCTCAAAAGGGTTTCCAATGATTAGCTCTTTGGGATGATTCTTTGCGAAGTGAGGAGTGGGATCCTTCTTCTCTTCATCTTCTGCTTCAACCACCTGCTTACCTTTTTGTCGATGTTGAGGTCTTTTAAGATAGGAATTAAGTCATCTACAATATCAGCATTCTTTTCAATAGCAAGGTTAGATTCAATAAACTTGACATTAATAGATTCTTCAATTTTAGATAGTTCAATATTGAAAACTCTATAAGCCCTACTTGTAGTGCTATATCCTAGGAAGAAATTCTTGTATGATTTCGGATCAAACTTGTCGAGAGAATCCTTCATGTTCAAAACAAAATAAGGACATCCGAAAATATGAAAGAAATCAATGGATGGCTTTCTACCACTCCATAACTCATAAGGGATTTTCTTCAAAGATGGATGTGTAAAAACTTAGTCTGCACAAAACATGAGGTGCTAACGGCTTCAGCCCAAAACTTCTTTGAAATATCATATTCTAGAAGCATGTCCCTAGACATCTCCTATAGCGACCTATTCTTTCTCTCTACTACCCCATTTTGTTGAGGTGTACGAGGAGAAGAGAAATTGTGCGAGTAACCAGATTTTTCAAAAAAATGCGAAAAAAGATCATCTTCAAACTCTCCCCCATGGTCACTACAGATAGAAACAATCCGACAAGAATCTTCATTTTCAACTCGTTTACAAAATCTCGAGAAAACATCAAGAGTATCACTTTTAGAGATGAGAAAGAATGTCCAAGTATAGCGAGAGAAATCATCGAAAATCATCAGACAATACTAGGAACCACAAAACATTTGAGTTCTCATAGGTCCGAATAGATCAATATGAAGAATCTCAAGATCTCTTTTGATACTAAGGACTCCTTTGGATTTGAAGGAGGACTTAGTTTGCTTTACTTGTGTACAATGTTGGCATTCCTCATCCTTATCAAAATACAATTTAGGAAGTCCCCGAACTAATTCCTTTTTGCTCAATTTCTTCATTTGATGGATATTCACATGACCCAACCAACGATGCCAAAGAGATATATCATTTTTATCCACAACTAATCATCTATCAAGTATGAGCTTTAGAGGATCAAGCACAATAACATAAAGATTACCATTTCTAGTTCTCTTATATATTACATTGTAAGTGAGGGAATCTAGAAGCAAACATTCTAAAGAAGTAAATAGCACAAGATAACCATTATCACAGAGTTGGCTTACACTTATCAAACTTTGATGTAGGCCATCGACAAGAAAAACATTTTTTATACTAAGCTTGTTGCCTACATCACCCTCATTTATTACCTTACCCTTTTTTGTTGTCCCCGAAGGTCACCGATCCTCCTTTCTTTTTCATGAATTTGTTGAAATGGCTGATTTCACCTGTCATATGCTTTGAGCAGCCACTATCAACAATCCACCTTTTTTTTGACCTGCATGAAAGAAGGATGTCGGTGTCCAACTCAAACTTTGGGATCCGGGGTTAGCTTGGGGACCCATTTCATCTTTAGGTTGGTCCCCTTTGGCTTGTAAGGACAATAAGTAGAGTAATGATCATCACATTTACAATGAACACATACCATTGGGTTCTTAGAGCTAGAAGTCTCTCCATGGAAGAAAGGAGGTTCCATACTCCTCTTCTTACCCTTACTCTTGTTTTTGTTCATACCCTTAGGAGCAGTCCCATCATATCCTAAACCACTAGTACCAATTTGTTTGGTAGAGTGTTCTAGGAAAGCATTAAGGGATTTCTTTCCCGTAAGAAACTTTTGCAAAGAAGCTCTTAACTTAGAATTATCATCACTAAGGTTAATGACAGTAGAATATAAACTAGCAAGATCATCTCTAGCATGCAACAGGTCGGCCTCTAAACAGAGGGCTTTAGTATGAAAAGAATCACGTTCTAGAGTATTGCTAGCTACCTCATTACTTTGCAAAATAGGTCTAGAGGATAGATCATTAACTTGAGCAAGAAACTTAGCATTTTCAGATTTAAGAAAAAGAATTTCTTTTTGATAAGCATGTGTTTCTTGCTTCCTAGCTTCATCAATGAGGTTAAATTCTACATTTTTAGTTTTAAGAACATCAATCTCATCTAGGAATTTTTTATTATCTTCCTTAAGAGAAGTAATGGTCTTAGGGTAGACACCATTCTCAACCTCAACTCCATTGTATTAGAGCTCAAGATGAAGAAATTGCCTTTGCAACAAATCAATGCTATCAAGGTGCAACTTTTCATTTTGATCAAGAATCTCAATTTTAGCATAAAGATCATCTATTATCTTTCCTAACCTTTTCTTTTTAGCTTTGCATTTAGTAAAAGATGACCGGCAAGCATTAAGCATATCAATAAGAGTTTCTTTAGACAACTCATGCAAATTGACTTCACTTACCTCACTTATGTCACTTACCTCACCTACATCTTCACTTGTAGAGGCCATGAGAACAAGGTGGCATTCTCCATGTTTGAAGCTAGAAGAACTTAAGGAAGAATCCTCCCAAGCTGCATGAGCTACATCCTTGCTTCTTCTTTCTTTCTTCTCCTTTCTCATGTATTTCCCTTCCTTATTGTACTCCTTGTCCTTCTTGTGGCTGCTCTTGTGGTGTCTCTTCTTGGCCTTGGGGAAGTCACTCTTGTAATGGCCTTTTTAGCTACATTAATAACATCTAGGAGTTGATGAAGAAGTTTTACCCTTGAAGTGTTTGCCCTTGGAGTAGTTAGCTTCATGCTCATTTGGGCCTTCATCTTCACTTGAGGAAGGAGTAGGGGACTTGAGTGCAAGTTGTTGCTGCCGAACCATCTCTTCAATTTGATCTTTGAAGGTTGTGTCCTTGATCTTCTTGGACTCCTTCTCTTCTCTCTTTTCTTCTTCTTCTTGTTTATCAAGCCTTGGCTCATGAGCTTGAAGGTTGCCAACCAGCTCCTCGGTTGAAAATTCAATAAGCTTGTACACCTCTTCAATGGATGTCACTTTGGGCTCCCATATCTTTGGAAGAGATCTCAAGATCTTTGAGTTGATTGTGACTTTGTCCATCACACTACCAAGGGTTGACAATCCATTGATGACCACATTAAGCCTTGTGTACATACCCTCTACTCTTTCATTCTTGCCCATCTTGAAGTTCTCAAGTAGACCACAAGGCATGTAGATCTTGGCTTCCTTCACTTACTCCGTTCCTTCATAGGTGACACATAGCTTGTTCCAAATTTCTTGTGCAGTGTCCCATGAGGAGATCCAATTGAACTCGGATGGTGAGGGATGCATAGATGATGCTCACAACTTTGGTATTGAGATGAGCTTGCTTCATTTAGGCTTCCGTCCATGTGGAGATTTCCCCCTTTGGATCTTCATACTTTAGATGCCTCACCTTCCACATCTCATAGCTTACTCCTTAGAGATAGAACTACATTCTTATCTTCCAATAGAGGAAGTTGGTGTCATCGAAGACCGGAGGTCACATGGAGAAGCTTTCCTCAAAAGTTGAGAGATCCAAGTGCTAAATTGCCCATCTTCTCCTACTTGTAGAAGTAGCTTGGAGAAGACCTGCTCTGATACCACTTGTTGGATCAAGGGCTCTAGAGGGGGGGTGAATAGAGCTTCACAAATCTTACAAAATGAATTAGACTACCAAATTATATTAAGGTAGAAACTTAAACATACAACCAATTTGAGGTCCTAATTAACAAGCATATCAAGGGTGAGAGACAAGGAAGAACATACACTTGGACAAAGTGGTTTATAGTGGTTTCATACTTTAAACTAGAAGTGACACAATCCACTATCTAGAGGTATTTAGGCTCTAAGACTTTGCAATCTTGATGCTCTTATATTCATTAATAAGATTACAAGACAAAACCACATCCATACAAGGACTTAATACCTCAAGCAAGGATCTTCAACCTCCCGAAGAAACTTACCCACTTAAACTAGGGAGTCTTCAGCCTTCAACAAGGACTTACCCACTCCATCTTCAAGTATTTGGCCTTCAAGGAATTACCTATCCTTCTTGAATGTCTGCCTTGCCTATCTCCTTCACTCGGAGATCTGGAACACCATGCTTTCTTCAACCTTGAAGAACAACAACTCCTTCTGCTTCACTCGAAGAAAATCTTCAAGCCTATTCTTCAATAAGGAAATGGGGTAGGAAGATGGAGGTGGAGATATTTACATGGATACAAGAGGTAGCTCTCTTACAACAGATCCTAACCCACTCATACTCACAGATTTGACTTGAAGGTAGAGAGAGAAAGGGGCTCAAAGGTATGCATCACTCTCAACTAAGCAAGAACCAAGCATATATGGAATGAACAACCTTAGAATGAACTCCAAGTGGTCCTATTTATAGCTGGGGGTGTCCCTTTGAGTTGGGGAACACTTAGGGTCAAATTATAGTCATTTTTGCACAAGACAACAGATCTATTATTCCCAAACAAGTCACCAACGGTTAGAATCACTTTTTCTGCGTTTTCCATACAGTACATTCGATCGAGATTCAATAAAGGTAACTCGACCGATTGGGTAAAAGGCAAACCCAATTTTCAAACCATCGGTCGAGTTTGTCTTGAGGAAACTCGACCGACCAATAAAAGTTACATTTGGTCAGTAACCCGATCGGTCGAGTTCTGTGAGTGCGCAACTGGACCGATGCACTCTTCAGAGAATTGATTCAGTGGATCGGTTGAGATTGTAACTCGACCGATCAAATTCCCACGATCAATTTTCTAAAGTACATAAAAAGTGATTAAAACTTGGTGCATAGTGTCCCAATCAATTTTCTCATCTTAGTTACAAGTCATATCATCAATATAAGTGATTACAAAAAATTTCTAAGGTCATTTATATGAATTTCCTAAAAAGTACACTTGCATTGCTTTTGACTTGAACAGTAGCAAATTAGGGCTTGAGTAATTTGATCCTTTTCATATACCTAACACCTAAAATCAATCTTCAATACACATATTAGATACATATGAATGGAATGGTTAAGTTATTATCAAAATATGGACAATGTATAACCTCTATGTCAACAAGTAAGTTTTTGCCTTTTTGGGTAGAAATACCGTTGGGATTGCCTAGAACATGATCCACAACAATAATCAGCAACAATGAATTCCAACACAAAAAAAAACAACATGTCAACTTTAGGTTGCATTACCAATCTAGCTTCCCACAGACGTGTGAACAACTTTATTATAAGAGGACTCCTATAAATTATTTGGTAGGATAAAGTAAGTTGTGCATAGTAATGATTTCTCTCATTATTATTTTTTTATTGAGTGGGTTTATAAATGTAAGATTTTCGTTGGTCTTCTTATAAAAATAGTGTAGGGCGCTTCATGGTTTAACAACTTCACTAAGAGAGGCCTCTTAAAAAAATCCTTTAAAGTGTGCAGTAATAATTTCTCTTCCTAAAAGGAATTTTAGATTTTTGAAACCTAGGTGATGTTTGGTTCGGGACCTGATCTGGATTAGGTGTTGTCTTTTCGTGTCACGTAAGCGTTGATATCACGACTAACCCAGTTCAGTTTTAGCCTTATTTTGTTTGGCATAAATGACACTGACAAGATCCGTTTCGGGTTCCGTAATCCTCTAGTCCAGACCAAGTCAATCCTGCTCGTAGTAGGATTTCAAAACCCAATCCAATTTGACTATGTCTTTTGTGTTATTTTATTTTATATACCACACTGAAAAACACAAATTACGAAGTCAGTTTAATTTAATAAGTGCTTGCAATGGGATAAGCTATCAAAGACAAATAGGATCGAATCCAGAAAAAATAATTCAAATCTATCGACTAACTCAATTCAAATTTCATAATTTCCATCTTCAATGAAACAACGAAACAGGGCCTAGAGTACAGTTGGGCGCCTCTACTTTATTTTAAAAATCCAGGGCCACCACGATCCTCGAGAATCTACTTGTCTATTGAGTCGAGACCAATTGGGATTTGGAGAATGACGAATATAATAATAGAGTGTTGTTCGATTGATCGTCTGCCTCCGCCACTTCTTAAGGATGGTCCTGTCGGTCTGAGAAAATTTATGTGTACCCGACGGTTTTTTTTTCGTACGACTCTGACTTAATCAGGCTAATGAGAAAACATGTAGAAAGTCTTCCATATCCATCTCTTCCTGCCTTGACAATGCAATATTATCTCGTGGTTCGGACCCCCATTCCGGTGAAGCCGAAGAAGAAGAGCGAAGGCTTATCTGAGGAGAATCTTATGTTCCAATAAAGTTCAAGTAGACATGGTAAGTTACGTGTCTGACCAGATTTGGATCCCATCTCAGCCGCAACTTGACAAAACTTATGAACCCACGCACGCAGCACATGACAAATGAAAACCGACTCCCATTCGACCGGTAGTTGTGATGAAGCAACCTCACTTATATTGATGGTGGAACACTTATCATCAGAAAATCACCACCATGTGGTTTAAAATAATCATCAGAAAACCAGAATAGAATGAATAGAATCACTCCCATGTGGAGTAGATGGTGGAACACTTATCATCAGAAAATCACCACCATGTGGTTTAAAATAATTCTCTTTCATCACAATATCAATGTATATCTTTTGTGATTGGACTACCTCACTATGGCTATCATCTCTAATCTCATGTCTCACTTGTCCCTTGGTCCACTGAATCAGTCTTACACTCCTTGTAACTATCATGAAATTAAATTATTCATGGTGAGGAGTGGGATCTTGTTATTTTTATAGAGTATGTAGATGTGGTCTTTAGTTTTGTTGAGATGAGTTATGGAGGATGTGGGGTTGTTCTTGTTGGTGAAGTGGGTGTTTAACATGCTGATTTGCAAGTGTTGTTGAGATGGATGTAGTGGTAGTGTACGGTGTTGGTAGTTGAATGGTGGTTGTAGTGGTGAAGGTACATAGGGTTAGGAGGGCCTTGGTATTGTTGCAAAGGATGGATGTGCATTTGGGATGGGAAATAGGTTGTTTGAGGAACACCCATTTGACCACTAGCATTGCAGGATTCGATGTAGTTTGAGAAGTAGGTCTCCTCTATTCACAACAAGAAAGTGAGAAAGATAGATGGTCTATCCTTTTCTCAAGCCTACTAATATTTTGCACTTGTGATGACACATCATGCTTGACTTCATTGAGACTTATCAATATCCTAAGTAGTTCATCTGAAAGTTTTGAACTATATTTGTTTCCCTTGGTGATGTTAGAGATGACACCCTTATGGATAATCTCCTTGTTGTATCCAAGAGAAGTTATGATGATTTGTTTACTCAAGAGATTATGACTGAGTCACAAGAGCACTTGAACTTTAGCTGCCAAAATATTGAAGTGCTTTTACTTCTTCATCAAGGGATTGATAGGATTACACTAAAAGATTGGAAGCACCTCCCACTTGAATCATTATGAGATTCGTCATGTCATCTAGAATCTTAATCATTTGTAGATTAACATAATTCGAAGTAGGGGGTGGTGTAGATGAGGCAATGCCAATATTTTTATCACCGTCATTAGCCGCACTAGATGATCTATGCCTTGAATTCTCTACCAATTTCTCAAACAAAGGTCATGATTTTTTAGGTGGTTTATCTATGAAAGAACATACAAAATATGAGTTCACAACTTTTTGACATGTTGAGAGTATAATGACTCCACAAAATGCTATATGAGGACCTCTTGATGGGGAGAATCTCTCAACAACTTCTGAAAACTTTCCTATGTATTGTAGAGTTGCTCATTGTCTTTTTGGATAAATGAGGTGATGTTTCTCCTCATTTGGGTGAGCTTGGTGACTGGCTATAACTTTTGTAGAAACTCATTCTTATGGACCCCGAGTCATCACTTCACTTTGAAGGAATACAACTCCTTTGCTTTGTTTTTTAGAGTGAGCAAGGAAGATAAAATCATCAATGGAGACCAGAGTATGGATTTTAGAACAAGTCTCTAAGAAGGTATCAATGGGATTGTACGTATTTTCATTCTCCAACCCATAAAAGTGGGAAGAAATCCCTATAGAGCACGTGGGATGGGGAAGTCTTGCCCTAGAATTTGCTCAACCCTTATTGTAGTTGGTGAAGTATATTTTCCCTGAATGAAGTAATCATGTAGAGTCCTTGGTGGCGGTGGAAATGACTTCTCAATATGGTGCTCCTCTTATTTAGTTCTATCCCCATTTCTTGTTCTTCTACTTGGATGTGCCAGTTTCTTTTACTCCTCTTACCCATGTTTGTGTCTTCAAAGAAAGACTTAATAGATAATGAACGAGGACCAAACAAGCACCGTCACTTGCAAAAAAAGTTTGGAGTCACAAATACAAAATTGCAACAAAGAACAAAAAATATCAATGATGAGGGTTACTATAAAGATAAAAAAGAAACAATTAGCTAGGTCTAAAACACCACTACTTGAAAATTTGTTCCATAAAGCTTGACATGTAGCCACACTTAGTCTCACAAATTATCCAAGTCAATAGACTCATAATGCATGATCCTATAGAGTATGGGATCGATATGTAGTATATGAATGTGGTAAGTTGGGGTCGAATATATAGGGAATGAATAAAGGCAATGTGTATAACATGTTTCTGTAGGTTTCTAGAGCTAGGGATTAGGGATTAATTGGGGGTTGAATTGATCACACCATGGTTCATGCAAGAGAAGAAATAGATATTGAAATCTAACTTAACAAAACAATCATGTCTAACAAGATAACTAATAGACTAAATAACAAATACACTAAGAAAGAAGACAATTGCACTAAACTAGGTCGAGAAAGACAATGAAGAGAAATTAGCTACACTAAACTAGAAATTGCACTAACAAGGCAAGCAATAAAATACACTATAAATGTCAATTCAAACTATAAAGTAAGAGAAGAAACTATCTAAACAAGGAAAACTAAAAAACCTATTTAAACAAGGCAAACTAACACACCTAACCAACTAAACCTAACTACCAATGTCTAACTAGCATGAGCAAGCTACTAACTGAATAAGAAAGAAAGGGTAGGTAACACTAGATAAAGTTAGTATTTTACCAAGTTCATTGATTTAGTTGGCCGTTTGGGGGATATGCAACCATCAATCATGTACGAAGGTCATGTTCATGCACATACATCCAATAAATAATCTAATAAACCAAACAATAAGGAATGATATAGATGGAAAGTCCCATTCTATTAGTTGTCCATGGATGACACAATAGTGCTTTGAGGAACCAGTCTCTATAATTTTCCATCCAACCTTACAAGGCTCATTTGACGAAGGGATAAGGTAACTTCTAATCTAGATCATTCAAGTCTAGGTTTCTAAGCATGATTCTCCTATTACACTTAGTGGCAAGGGGTGGTATGGAATGTAGGGGAAGGGTATTTCTCCTCCTTTTACTTCACATCCAACCACTTAATATGGTCCTTGACAAGTGCATATGAAGAAGCATGACCATTCACTTAGATATTACACTTAGGGTTAGTGGAAGAGAAGGATGGGCATGAAGGGAGGCACTAGCTAAGGATCTAAAGTTGGACTTTGGAGTTTTTGTGAGCATTGCCTCCTATTCCTACTTAACTCTATACTTTAATTTTTTTAATATATAAAGCACCATAACATGAGGTAAGAAGGAATAACAAGCAATATCATAGCAATTGGAAATTAAATCAAAGTATATATTTGTATATTTACCAACATGCTATCATAGTTACATTTTTTTGTCCCAAAAGGGGGATTAGCTACTAATGACACAAAAAATAACAAAATAAAATAAAGAAGAGAATTAAAACTCCATGAAGGTTGGTGAATACTTATCCTTATTCACCTACAACTTTATCTAGGCTAAGCTCCTCCATCCTCCAAGGTGGAATGGCATGGAAATGTGGAAAGGAATGGACAAACCCTAGAAGTTTTGGGGTAGAAGGAAATGGAGGAAAGGTGGTAGGTGAGATTCGTTGATGGACTTGAATTCTATGGGGAACTAACCCTTTACCCCTATCCTCCACTTATATATATATATATATATATATATATATATATATATATATATATATATATATATATATATATGTTGTTCATTCGTTACCCGCGCGGGTAGCTAGATTTTCACTACCCGCTGGCTACTCGTGCGAGTAAAAGAGTAACTATATATGTACACAAGAGTAACTCTCCTGATCAAAAGAGTAACTGTGTTGATATAAAGAGTAACTATGTGACTAAAAAAGTAACTGCGTAGAAAATATACAGTCAGAAAATATATGGATGGGTTTTTTTTATTTTGGTGGGGCAAATGATATTATTTTTGGATCAATTTTTTTGGGGGATCTAGATAAAATACTCCTCTACAATTGCAAAAAAAATATTAAAAAAAGTGATGGGAAGGGTGTGCGGGTAGCTACCCGCACGAGTATTAAAGATGAGCCCATATATATATATATATATATATATATATATATATATATATATACATATATACATATATATTTATATATACATATATATATATATAGTCTAGGATGCCTATAATTAGGTGAGGGTTAGGTGTGTAGCATAACAACAACAAGTAGAAAATATGTGGTGGGAAGGATAGTAAAAGGCTTGGTAGATGGAGACTACCATGATGGAGGTGTAACAATGTCAGGGAAAAAATGGATAAATGAGGTAGGTCAATGTGGTGGCATGAGGGTAGGATGAATGTGGTGAATACCATGGACATGGGGAGAAGGAAGGAGGGAGATCATGCTAAGAAACACTATATTCTAGTGAGTAGCTGCCTTGAGTGGTGATGACCATGGCCATTCTGAGCCTGGCTTGCCACAATTGTTTTGTCTTGCACAGTCATAGTGGATGATTTGCTTCACTTCCTTCACAAATTGATATTCTCCCATGATTTTAACTTGAGTAGCATGGACGTGTCTGAATAGCACGCCCGTTTTGAGGTTTTTTTTCTTGGGAACTTAAACTTGGCCATCCATGGTTCTTTTTGCTCAATCAACCCTTATTCACTTGGGGTGGGTTGGGAGTTATACTAACCTCAATTTGGACTCATCCATGGATGGGGAAGCTCTAAGATCAACCTCCTTCTCTCCTTCCATTATTATTGATCAATGTTCCTAACAAACATGCAAAAGCATTCATAAGTGCATTTGATAATAAAACTATTTACAGGGGAATAAGCATGTATTTTGGAGTAGCTTGATGTGAATATATGGTAAAAAGACAGAATATTTAGACCCCATTAAGGGATCCATCACATACCTACATATATAGACCCAAAAATGAAGCATGCAGATAATTATTTCACTCAAATTCAAACTATATTTCCATATCTATAAATTTAGTTGGGCACTAAATAAAGAGCATGGCCAAATCATGACAATTACCCATCCTATATCAATATGGTCATCACAGACTTATACATCATACAAATATGTTATCAATATAGTATACAAACTGAAAACATGAACCACTAATCCAATTGTATCAACAAAGGTTAACTACTAAATAGAACCTTAGGGATAATATTCATGGTGGCAACTACAACGAACCATTACAAAAAAATGGATGAGCTAGAATATTGCCAAACAAAATGAGCACTAGGGGACTAAATTGACCCCTAATTGGGTAAGATCGAGACAAAATGGATAGCTAAGAAAATTGGTCACCAAGTTAATAAAAAAATGACCTAAACCTAATGTTTGTCCACTATATGCAACATTCATATGATTTACGAATCCAAATTTGTCCAAATTGGGCCAAAATTTAATACATGCGCACATATATAATAAGACTATGGAGAAATATGTCCATTCACCCAAATTAATCTAGCAAGCTATCTGATTCTTTAAGCACTTGTCCAAATATCAGACACAAGCGACTCTAGTCCTAATGATTGTTGACCTACATCTAATTTTGATGTAACCACTGAATATAAACTATTTGCATAAGAGGATAAATATCACATAGAACATGAACAATGTTTAATTGCACATGACAATACTTATAAGTTTCACAAATCATGCTACATGAGCATGAATGTCTCAAACAGTTAAGCCCAAACTTAGCATATGCATAAATAACATGTCAACTGAAATAAGATTATGAACACATGGGACCTTATAGTCAACACAAACTTAATAAAGGCATACTTACGGAAGTTGACCACCAAATTTCACACTAATGATATACCATAAAATATGTGGAGTTAAACAAAAATAAACCAATGAAAATTTATGACACAAAATATCGCATATATACTTCTTTCACCTAGTTTCATTCAAGTTTCCATATCTATTAAATTGATTGGGAACTAATAAAGAGTATGATAAGAACATGATAGTTTCCACATACAACATAAATATGGCCACCCCATACCTAGTATGAGATACACTTGTATCATTTATTTTTTTTTGGTCGGCTAAAAATCATGTTGCTGTATTGAAAAAAACCAAAACTTTGGGCACAGTACAAGAACCCCTAGATCTAAAACTTAAGAAAATGGAATACAAGCTCACGCAGGAGTTGTTCCATTCCAAAAAACAAAAACTAGGAAAGACAGAAAACCTAGAGACACATAACTTGATGCTACAGAAGAGAACCCACCCAAGGAAGACAAAAAAAGGCCTACATGATACATCAAAAGAGACACAAACATATAAGCTCACCCAAAAAGTATGTCCCTTTCCATGATCTTACAAGCATTCATCTGTCAACCAGAGAGAACTAGACTCTAGTAAACAAGAAAACGCAAACTGTGAGCTCCATCTTTCAGAACCTATGATCAGCTGTAAGCATCTATGCCTCTCTAAGACAAGAGACAAGAAGATGTGAGAACTGGATGCTGAAAGCAGCTCCCTGCCCTGCATCCGGTAAGAACAATTCAGCCTTGCCAAAGCTAGAAAGATCTCCATGCCTCCAGTAAGACATGTTGAGAACGACCTCATCTGCCACTATCATTAACCACACCCAGAAATTGTGGAATCCAAGGACCATCGCAAACAGATCTACGGAGGAGCTGAATCTCAAACTAGACTTGATAAAGAAGAAGCCCTTGAATGTCTGCAGCAGCTAACAAGCAAAAAACAAAATACTGGGGAATACAGGAGAAACCGGCAAGGTCAGTTAGAGTCATCGACCCACGACACTTCATCTGATCTAACTTTCCTCGGCTTCTTCTTTTTCTTCCTAAGCCTGGGACCCTCGCTAAGCTTGAACTCCAGCCTTGGGTCCTGTTCAGAATCACAGGAGCTTGCAGACTCATCCACGGAAACATGTTCAGAAGCTCTGTAGTACTCGAGTGAGATACCAGTATCATGTACCAGATTCTTCACACACTGCGGGGTAATCTGTAGATTTGAGAAGGATAACTCCCACTCTAAGTCTAGGCTATCCACCGCCATGTAGGGGGAATCACAATACATGTCTGGTTCAGTAGGAGCCATTGCATTGCAATGGGCTGCAGTGGCAGGGTTGTCGTTCACTCTGTTGCCTGGCTCAGACGCAAATCTTCGAGCACCTGCAGTACCAGTCGTCTTCCCAACACGAATCTGCAGGTCGCTTTTCTGAGATCACCTATTGCCCGTGGGACAGGATGCAAATCGATGGCCAAAGCATGAACACTTTGAACATAGAAGGGGCCTGGAGATGTACTCGACACCAAGAGGCCTAGGAACTTTGTCTACTTCAACGGAAACATGTTTAGGGAACCCGGAATTGGAGCAGAGCTCTACGCAAACCACGGCTTCTTTGAGGCAGTTGGCGGAGAGTGTTGCTTCATCGAAATCCAGTGATCGACCGAGAAGGCTAGCAACTCCGCCTAGGCGCGCCTTTGTCCAAGGTACTCCTGGGTTTTCGATTTTTGCCCAGACCGGCAGCCTCTGGAACGATAGAGGGGGAAGAGGATCACCTGGTTCCCATGGATGGACAATCGCGAGTGAGCCGTCCATCATTCAGGGGGCTTCATCGATGATCCTCTCCCTTTCCTTGGCAGTCGGGAGTTTAACAATGAAACCACCCGTCTCCTCCGCGATGACCTGGAACTCGCCACTCGGGCGCCAAATCCTCTTGATCCACCCATGGAGCTGGCCTTTATATGGCTTCCTTCCAATGCAGTGGACCGACAAAAACTCCTTCCAGTTCGGAACGGTCTCGTCCTTGCTTGAGAAGGCAAAACACTTAGAGCCGTTCTTCACTGCTGGTTCGATGAAGTCGATAATGGGTTGAACCTCGCACGATCTACCTGGGCGACTGGCTTGCATCCACTCGGGAAGATCGGATGATGAGGATTCATGTCCATTCGGCGGTGGATCTACAGGAGGGGAAGAAGGGGGTGGCGATGACGAGGTCGAGGGACCTTTCGGATCGACTCGAGTCTGGGATGGTGGCGAACTTTCCACTCCGGTAGCCACGCTTGAGCCGTCCAGAGGAGTCAATGCCGACTCGCAGCCAGCGCTGTTCCCGTCTCTAGCATTCTCGCCTCCTCTAGGGTTTCTACCTCCGCCTCTCCCTCTCCCACCTCGACCACGTCTAGCATACACTTGTATCATTTATTAGATGTACCAAAAACATAAAAAACCAATCCAACTGCTCAACTGAGGCCAAATACTATAATTGTCTTGGTCAATAATATCTATGGTGGTTGGTTAACAAAAATGGTTGAACCAAAATTGTCTTATAATAGTAATAATAAGCACTGGTTGAGACAATAGATCCGTACTTGGGTAATATTTGAGGCAAAAGTGGCCAAATAATTAAGATAGTGGTTGGTTTAGTCAAACAGTGATCTAAACCTAAAATATTATCCCATGACACGTGACATGATTATGATTGAAAAACCCAATTTGGTTTGATTTGGGCTACAATTGACATTTATATAAGACATTGGCATATGGATACATGGTACCAATATAACACCACTACATTCAATTACAATGGTTTTAGGAATAGGAAAATCAATTAGAAGGAAACATCCAATGTGGTCAAGTATACACAATGTTGTTAATGATACAACCTCAACTAGGTTCACATATTCCCCCAAATGTCCCACTTCCATAACTAATTGCTTTAAACCCTAATTACTCATTTTGTTAGCTAGTGTTGACCTAGTTAGCTTCCTTGTTTGTTTACTTAGCTAATAGCCTTGCCCATGCTAGTGTGCCCTTGCTAGAGTAGTTAAGTCTTGTATTGAGTCATTTATTCTAGGTTTTGCAAGTTTCGTTCATTTCTTGCCTTCCTCATGTAATTGTTGGCTTAGTGTAACTAGTGCCTCTTCTTGCCTTGTTTATATATATAGTTCTTTTCATTTCTTTGTATGATTGTTCTTGCCTTGTTTAGTGTAATTGCCTCGCTTTCATAGTTTGATAACACTATTTGTGTAGTGTTAGCTTCAGTTTCATTCTTGTGTCTCTTTCTTGCTTGTTCACATAGTGTAACTTAAACCACCAAGTCAAACCCTAAAAACCTTACACTACACAATAAGAACCTAGTAAAGTAATCTCATCTCCATTTCCCCATCTCTCCTTTGGGTTTGAACGCAACTTTCCATCCTCTATACTACTCCCAAGCCTGTGCGCTTGTAGATTCATTTGAGAGTGTGTCCAAACAAGGTTTATAAATGTTCAAAAGACACTATGTGTTGCTAAGGTGCATCCAATCAAGTCAATTGACTGGGGGTTCTCAGGTTACATCACATGTTTACTTACTAATTAGGATACTCCTCATTGACTCCAAAAATGACTACTTGTAGCGACTATTAAGCCTAAAAAGAAACATTAATCTTCAAAAACATATCCCTTAGTTTTATGCATCAAAAGTGTGAAACAATGGTTTCATATTATGCTACTTATTATTCTAAGTCTACACGTACCTTATTGGGTAATTATGATCTAAGGCTACTTTTAACAATTTATAAATATTAAGTTTTTTTTTCTTTTTTGGAATTTGAAAGCATATTTACCTTATTAGCAATAAGGTCACATCAAATATGTGGCTCTAGAAGAGGCAATGACATTCTTAAGGAACACATCTAATTACCAATGTTGGCATCACACATGGATCATAAGCTTCTAATATGACACAATTTGGTTGGGCTACTTTCATGTGGAATCATAGCCTCCTCCATTCCTAGTCTTCTTCTTTAATATCTAAGTAGAATTATAAGGTTAAGCTCAAACATAAGATCAAGGTAACTCAAATATTCCTCTTGGGTAGGAGATGAAGTCAAAATCTTATCCTTAGTTATAGATCTATGGCCCTCCAACTACCTTTGGTGAATTATCTAGAGTCTAAAGTTAGAGGAGATCCTCCACATTGTTGCTACTACTAGATCCATGAAGGAGTAAAATAATGATACTTTGTCTTTTCTTATGAATGGAGTATTTTAGAATGACTTTAAACCTCCAAGGATTTTATCAACCATTAATTACTCCATGTTTGTCTCCATACAAGATAGATTTCCACAATGACAACCTCTAAATTAAGTGAAATACATAAATTTCTACCATGATTTAGGCACTTGGACATTCAACTAGCTTCAATACCTGATGAGATGGTTTTACCCAACTCCACTACTTCTACTTGTCCCTCTTCACTCAACTCCATCACCCACCTTCTGTATGTGATTTTGAATGGAGGTATGTTGAGGTAACAAAGGTAGATCTCCCTCACCTCTCTCCGTCATACCTCTAATGATGGGACTAACAATATCCCTCATACAATAGAGGAAAATAACCCACTTTAAAATGTTCTTTATCCACAATATTCTAAATTAGTGGTATTGGGGGTGTGAACTACACTCCCCTACCTATTTCTAATCTAAGGTAGTAAGTGACCTTTAATTTGACAAATATAGAGAGGCTATAGGCGCACCAAACCCAGCACTCATGGAATCACATCTTGACAGTCCAACCTATTAGATTTAAGATCACACGAAGATCAAAATCTAACCTAAAATTGTCAAACATGATTCCCAATTTGAATCATAATATTACTATTTGTAATTCAAACATTATATGTGTATCACCATGAACATCAGTAAACCCTAAAATTATAACCATAGCTTCTTTTTACGCTAAGCTATTTTCTATAAAAAATTACTAACCAGACATGATCTTTTGACAACATAACTTAATACCTCATAAATATTCATTCTATGAATTTTAAATCCAAATCAACAACAAATAATCCTAGAAAATTTCAAAATAAATTAAATGAAAGCTATCTTTGAGCAAAGGTATACCTCAAGGAAAGATATTGAATCATTTATATTCATGTAATATTCCAATTTGATACATGACCTAATAAGCATGCATTATTGGTTCTCTTAAAAGATCCATCTCTACCCATACATAAAGTTTGTTTGTGTTAGGCATCTGGATCTAAAATTGAGATCACTTTGTTTGAAGGTATTAGAGATATTTGATTGACCTTGCACAACTCATTTTTGATGTTCCACCGTCAAGGTGGATTTTCATACTCTTTTGAACCTATTATCTTCTAATTGTAACTAGAACAAAAAACGGTGGTTATCACACAACAATGAGATGATTGAATTTGTCTAGATTACGACATAAAAGTACCAAGAAAGTAAAAAACCTATGTCTTGGGGATTATAGGACTATTCCAGAAGGAGTGCATATTTCCATGGAAAATATACAATGAAACAAGTTCTTGGTGATGTCCATGGTGTACCAACATAACATGCATGTGAATGGATTATGAAAATTTCTTTTGTGTGAATTTTCCGCAATTCGTAATTTGTATATACAAAGCAACTGGAAAAGGATTTTGACTTCTAATTTAAATCATTAATTTTTGTGTGGCCTTTTGAATAGTATTCCAACAACATTGAAAACAAGGGAGTTACTGAATGCATTAAAAAAAGGTTTTATCCTATTTTGCACCCAAAATCACTATTGAAGCAAGATCTCATCGTTAGCCTAGAATAAGTGTGAAAAAATGTATGATTGGAGTTCCCACCTAATTATTACTAATATAAGAAAAAAGCTTAAAAATCACATTTTTAAGTGACAAATAGGGGAAGCTCCAACAATTCTCTCCACACAAGATAAGATAGGAAGGAAACACATTTATAGGGCATGTAAGACGATCTTGTTAAGACACGAGAAAGGTGTTAGACACCCCACATCACTTAATTAAAAATAGTATTATGCATTCCTTTTAAGAATATAGGGATTTAGTTTTTAGGTTTCAAACAACAAGATTAAAACAAAACAAGTAAACAATACATTAATTGACCAACTTTAATGCCTAATGATGATTATGGTCCTTCTTTCGTCTTCTTAGATAACATAATTCGTCAATATGCCTATTGGCTTGGGACTCCAATGTTTATTTTCCATCATGGACGAAGTGAATGGATTATATGGGATTTGATGAGAGAAAGCGACTTCAATGGATTATACGATACAATGTCTACACTTTGCGATGCATTGCAGTGCAATTAAGCATAGTTTCTTTAAACTAATATAATTTCCAGTTTAAGAAACTATTACAAATATGTTGTACTGATGGTGCATGTTTTTTTTACCATATTATGAGTAAACTTTCATCAATAACCGTACCACATTTTAGAGACGTGAAACACAGACTCGCGTTTCAAACAAACATTATACAGACAGTTGCATGAAAAACCTGTTCCACTCTGCTGACTATGTGAGACCCCCTTGTTAATGTGCATGGACGTCCACAGGTACCCCGTAAATGGAGGGGAGGGGAAGGGAGGGGAAATGATTTAGAGTGTTTGGTTGCACATGGTGAAGGGGAAGGGAAGGAATCGGAACGGAGGGAATGAAGGGGAAAGAATCAACTTTATTTCTAACTACATTTCTCCCCACCGAATTGGAGTGGAGACAAGGGGAAGGGAAAAGACTTGGTAGAAAATTTATTACAAAACTTGGAGGAAAATATCAAATATGGAGGAAAAATATAAATAATATTGTGGGAAATACCGATATAGCTTACAACCAATGAGAATAAAGTGTATGTAGTTTCTTACCTCACTTGGAGGGATATGTTTGGGGGGACTCAAAGAAAAAATTTAGAGGAAAAAAGTAAAAATAAAAGAAAACTAGATTAAAACTAGAATGCAGCGCACAATCTAAAAGGAATCTTAGAAAGTTTAGAAAAAATGATAGCGAATACGGAAAGTTTGAGATAAATAAAATTTATAAATATAATCGCATAAAGAAAAATTAGATAAATGGAGGGAAATGGGGATGAAAGTGGAGGGAACTTAAATAAATGAAAAAAAAATCTTATTTAAATCTTGTACAACATCCAGATACATTGGTTGTTTTTTTAGTTGCCCGCTAGAATACCACTATGAATTATTGAGGGATATGATGTTAAACTTCTAAAAGTATAGAATTCAGTGACGTTGGACAATGAGAAATGTATCTTCTTCGTTAACAAAATAATTATATGAATGTCGTTATTTTGATCACAAGCCACGTGAGTTTAATTTATTTTGATTTTTCATATATTAATATGTGTGTGGTGTATGTAACCTTTTCAATAGTATGACTTGTCAAAAAGGTGACATATTTTTTATATTTTTATGTTCTCTCCCCTTCCCCTCCCCATACTAACCAAACAAACTAAAATAAGTGTCCCTTCTCATAGCCTCCTTTCCCCACCCCTTCATTCACCGGATACCAAATATAACATTAATCTCACCCGTTATAACAATTAATTAGACTCCTATTGGTTCGGTGTAAGTCATGTGTTGTGTGAAACTCATTTTCGGGGAACTCTAGTTCAATTTTTAGAACTTAAGTTTCATTCACTTCCATGTGATTGATTTGTTGTAAGTGTAAATATGGAGATCATCAAAGATTATAAATTTTAATATTGTCATATAAATAAGTAAGGATGGCGAAGACATAAAAAATCATATCTGTAAAAAATCATAATAACCTCAACAAATAGTTATAGTACAGATGTTGTTCCTTTAAAAATATTTTATTATTATACAATTATAATATTAATAAAAATATTATGATTAAAATTGTATCACAATATTTTTATTTAACTTTGTATATACAAAGTATTGTAATAATGTCCACATTTTATGTGTTTGTAAATATAAGTTTTGGTTCATCATTGTTTAAAACATATAGGATATTAATTTTAACATTGTTTTTTTAGAGAATTTTTACTATATTACTTGAGCATGGTTATAGTTAATTATCATTTTTCATGTCATATTTTTTAAACATGAAGAATAAAAATATGTTAGGTAAACCACACTGATTTCACATGATGCGATCTGTTCTTTTTCATGATGTTTGTATTTTTTATATTGTAAATCACAATGATAATTATGGTTAATGTAAAATATTTTACATACTACGAATATAATGTATGATAGTTGTCCCGAAGCTCGTTTTCCACTCTTTTTAAGAAAGAACTCAGGAACTGTATTTTGTATGTACGTTTGTAACTCACCAGAGTGTAAATGGTAGTATTAATTTTTCTCATTATTATTTTTTATTGAGTGGGTTTATAAATGTAAGATTTTGGTTGGTCTTCTTATAAAAATAGTATAAGACGCTTCTTATTATGTGATTTTCATGATTTAATGACTTCAATATGAGAGGCCTCTTAAAAAAACCTTTTAAAGTGTGCAGTAATAATTTCTCTTCCTAAGACGAATTTTAGATTTTAGAAACTTAGGTGATGTTTGGTTTGGGACCTGATTAGGATTAGACATTGTCTTTTTGTGCCATGTATGCGCTAATTCTGACTAACCCAGTTCAGTTCTAGTCTTGTTTTGTTTGGCATAAACCACACTGATGATGTCTGTTTCGGCTTCCATAATCTTCTAGTCCAGACCAAGTCAATCATGCTCTTAGCAGGATTTCAAAATCCAATCCGATTTGAATCCGTCTTTTGTGTTATTTTATTTTATAAACCAGACTGAAAAATACAAGTTACGAGATCAATCCAATTTAATGAGTGTTTATAATAGGATAAACTATCAAATACAAATAGAACAAAATTCAGATAAAATAATTTAGATCTATCGACTAATCCAATTCAAATTTCATAATCTCGATCTTAAACGAAACAGAGCCTGAAGTGCAGGGCGCCTCCACGTTCTTTAAATAATCCAGGGCCACCACGATCCTCCAGAATCTATTGTCTATTGAGTCGAGACTAATTGGGATTTGGTGAATGACGAATATAATATTAGGGAGTTGTTCGATTGATCGTCTGCCTCCGCCACTTCTTAAGGATGGTCCTGTCGGTCTGAGAAAATTTATGTGTACCCGACGGTTATTTTTTTTCGTACGACTCGGACTTAATCAGGCTAATAAGAAAACATGTAGAAAGTCTTCCATATCTATCTCTTCCTGCCTTGACAATGCAATATTATGTCGTGGTTCGGACCCCCATTCCGGTGAAGCCGAAGAAGAAGAGCGAAGGGTTATCTGAGGAGAATCTTATGTCCTAATAAAGTTCAAGTAGACGGGGTAAGCAAACGGCAGTTTGCACAGACGTAACATGGGGAAAGCAAGTAAAGATGAGAATGTCGCACTTTGGGTGGAACATGGTTCTGAAGTTACGTGTCTGACTAGATTTGGATCCCATCTCAGCCACAACTTGACAAAACTTATGAACCCACGCACGCAGCACATGACAAATGAAAACCGACTCCCATTCGACCGGTAGTTGTGATGAAGCAACCTCACCTTTAGCTATAGGATGGTACGAGGCGTCGAGCAAAATAATTTGTGGTATGACATCCATCAAAATAATGTGATTAATCTCGTTATAATATATACACCATGAAAGGATAGCGCGCGACTACAGGCTGTGATGTTGACGTTGTCCCGCGGAAGGAATTTCACGAGTGTAAGGCCCAGTTTGGCCGCTGCCTTAAAAAATCTCAGTAATTAGCTTTATAATTTGTAGCTGACCACGTTGTACGTACAACCACCGTCACGTAACTGCTGTGACGGCGAATGACGGTATTTCAAGTCACGCCAAAAATGATGGTACTGGAAAATACCAGCTTCCTGTCTGATTGTTGCCCTATTGCACCTTTCCTCCGCACTAATCTATACTATATATAAAAGTCTATGGAGGGGGCGGGATGTAATTTTCTTTATTATTTTTTAAAATTATATATTGGTCATTGTGTGTGTACACCACACTTCTATACTATATATAAAAGTCTATGGAGAGGGCGGGATGCAATTTTCTCCATTATTTTTTAAAATTACGTATTGGTCCTTGTGTGTGTACACTACACTTTTGTATATGAAAGCCCGTCGAGGGGGCGGGATGCAATTTTCTCCATTATTTTTTAAAATTATGCATTGGTCCTTGTGTGTGTGTACACCACACTTCTATACTATATATGAAAGATTCCCTAAAAAAAAATACTATATATGAAAGTCTGTGGAGGGGGGATGCAATTTTCTCTATTATTTTTTAAAATTACATATTGGTCCTTGTGTGTGTACACCACGTTTTTGTCTTTAATTTTTTAAATTATATATCATATTAAGAGACACATATATACTATATAGGAAAGCCTATGAGGGGGTGGTTGTAATTTTCTCGACTATTTTTTAAAATTACATATTGGTCATTGTGTGTGTACACCACACTTTTGTCTTTAATTTTTTAAATTATATATTATGTTAAGAGACACATCTATACTATATAGGAAAGCCCACGGAGGGGGATGGATGTAATTTTCTCCATTATTTTTTGAAATTATGTGTTGGTCCCTGTGTTTGTACACCACACTTTTGTCTTTATTTTTTAAATTAAATATTAAATTGAGAGACACGTCTATGATATATAGAAAAACCCATGGAGGGGTTGGATGCAATTTTCTCCATTATTTTTTAAAATTGTATATTGGTCCATGTGTGTACACCACACTTTTGTATTTAATTTTTTAAATGATATATATTATATTAAGACACACATCTATACTATATAGGAAAGCCCGTAGATGGGGCATGATGCAATTTTCTTGATTATTTTTTAAAATTATGTATTAGTCTTTGTGTGTGTACACCATACTTTTGTCTTTAATTTTTTAAATTTATATTATATTAAGAGGCACATCTATCTATACTATATATGAAAACCCGTGGAGGGGGTTGGATGTAATTTTTTTTACTATTTTTTGAAATTACGTATTGATCTCTGTGTGTATGAGAAGTCATATTAATATATATATATATATATTATACATATATTTTTTTATTTTTTAAATTAAATCTATAAACTATTGATTTGTAGTCTTCTAAGGCACCCGTTTATAACACAGATTTATGCCTAGTTGATTATGGATACGGAAATGGTTCATTGTTATGACGTTCTAATCGTAGTCGCCACCATCGATTGCAAACTTTATTTCTTTTCTTTTTTACTATCTTCTTTCATCATCGCCAATGAAAAGTAGTTGGGGCGGCACCCTCTCGGGCCTCTCCTTCTTTGTTGCCTCCTACTACCTCCTATTATCACCCCCTTCTTTAGCCTTCCCTATCCTCCTATCAACTTGCGTTCCTCCTTCGTGCCACCTTTCCACAGCTCCTCTATTAAGGATGAGCATTCAGTCAATTCGGTCTGTTATAATTAATTCGGTTCATTTACATAGTTATTTTAATGGTTGGATATTTTAATTATTAATCTAACACATTTAGTGTCGGTTGATTAGGTTATGGTTAATCATTTAATGATTAGTTCCATCAGTTAATTTGATTAACCAAATAACATTGTTGTAATAATATTGTATGAAGATATTGATAAAAAAATTTACACAATTGTTATATTGAAATAGTATTGCATATATAAATATAGCGCTACATAATTCGTAAAAATGTGATTAGTATATAAATGTGGAGTCTTTTAAAATAAAAGTACAATTATATAGAAATATACATGTATAGGTTAAACTTTTTGAATAAATTGTTGACTATTCAGTTAATCAAACAAAAAATATTTTTAACCAACAAATTAACCATTTAACCAATTAATCAAAATAAATTAACCAAATTAACTGAATTAACCAAATTATCCATAAAAAATTAACCATTCGAAATTAACTATTCGGTTAATCGATTATTAACCAAATTTTGCTCACCCATATCCTTCACCCAATCACCACTTCAGCTACATGTCCATCCTCCTATCTTCCTTCTCTTATTTCATAGCAATATGATGGCATACTCCTCCACCTCCCTTATTGCCATACATGTCATGTGCTGCATTTTTTTCAGCACTCACTAATCGGCTCTAAAGGAGGGTCAGATTTTGAATTTATAACCCGAAACCTTCAAGGACCCCCACAACTTTATTACGGGGTCGAAGTAGATATATGAGGACAAACACAGAGACATGGAGACGTTTAAGACATTTAAGATCTCGCTCTTAAGTCAGATAAGCCAAACCGATATTCGATAAAAGTATGAAGCTAGAACTAGTTAACTGTAAAGTCCAAAAACCATATGCAACTCGCCTCCCGTGGCCACCAAAAAATACCAACACTTTGTACCAGATTACCGAGATTTGAGAAGTAGGCGGCCAAACTGTGCCTAAAGGTTTTCTTTTTGGTTAGTAGGGGATAAATTCAGCCGCTATATGTCCACAAAATCATTATCGTCCAAGCCTTATGGGTTATATTCTCATGAACGTGTAAAGATTCTAAACTCCTCCTAGTTAGATATACTAAAATAAATTAGTCCAACCTCTTTCTTATTAAATTATGCTCAAGTTAAGAGTGTCACTTTAAATTCGTTCCATTGTTATCTGTTGTACATATTCATACTATCTAAGTTGACCATAATGTCGTCTTTCCTCCGTTGTCACCAACTCCATTTCATTCTTTGTATAGTCATTTATCAATTGTTTTGCATTGTCTTGTTTCCTTACTTCCTAACTGGCACACTTATATTATATAGATGTGTGTATTTTGACTTAAATTTTAAATTCTATTATAGATCCTCTAGTTGTAAATTATTCTAATTTTGCTCCATGTTGTCCATCTTGTGGCAATAATATGACATACATCTTAAAAATAAGTGGAACTATCACATACAATGGGATTTGCTTTCCATCATGTCCTAAGTCACACACATTAATCACATCATTTGTTTTTGGTTGGCGAGACCATGATTTGGTGAGATGTGCTTTCTTGATACGACTTCCTAAGAGAATATGCATGCAACATAAATTGTATGTATGGTTTTAGAGAGGGATATACCCAATTATTGGAGACTCATATATGTATGTGCAAGGGAACTGTTGGTATGTATGTCCTGAGAGCCAATCATGGGATGATTGGTGGGATACATTAATATTGATTTGTTAAACATCAAAGGTAAGCTTCCAATTCTTTATGGTTCAGTCATATGAGATAATGATAGAACATATTGAATGTCTAGAGAATGACAGTACTCAATGACGTATGCTTTCAGGTTGAGGACTTGAACGATGAGATCATACGGATGCTAAGAGTTTGTACATTCTTATTATGTCCCTAGTAGGATGTCATTGTGGAAGGTAGATAGACAGAAATGACACACAAGACTAGATGGTTGATGACAGAATCTCGTTAGTCATGGTATGGAGATATCAAACCAAACACATAGGTACTTGTTAGAGAATAAGTGTACCAGACAGACCCACCGTGAGTTTGACACATGGAACCATGACATGGTAGTCACAGTCAATTCTCACAGTGATGGTGGTGAGTGTGATTCTTTGACCTGAAATCACTACACTCAACACATGTCGTTGGGTACACTTTGACATCATCAAACGTAGTCCTGAAACATGGGTTGTTATAAAGGTGATGATTGGGTGGCTTTGACACATGGGGCTTTTGAGGGGTGAGTGATAGATATGGGATTTGTGCTTCCTAAGGGAGTTTGATATCCATGGCCACTTGATGAGTAGGATTGAGATGGGCGTGCACACGCATATGTGAATCAGTATGTGATATTGATGTCATGCATATCTCCTCCAATCTTCTCTGAGATCAAGAATGTGAATGAACATTGAAAGGACGATTGTTCTATGTCTTAAGTTTATTCGAGATATCAGTGACAAAGGAATTATACATTCGCTGTAACATCATTCACAGATTGTAGGATTGAAAGTTGTTCTCCAACTTTCCTTTTCACTTGGGTAGCACTGATGTACGACTAGACACCGCTCTTTGCTTGTGAAGTCATAAGTGTTATGGACTTTCACTGCCAACGTGAAATGGGCCTGCAGGGTCACACACATGATTTCACCTAGAAGAGGAGTTTATCCAAAAATGATGTTTAGATTGATTACTAAAGGAGTTTAGTAGTTCAATTAAATGCTCAATCAATTAATAGATCAGTATCATAGTGTTCAAAGTGTTGGAAAGATTGATTAGAGTATCAGATTGATTGAAACTGCAATTGACTGATTTTTGCACAGTCTACACTCCCAACCGATCAGCTCATATGATGAACTGATCGGCTCAGCTTGGTGAACGGATCGGCTTAGCTTGGTGAGTTGATCGGCTCAGGACAGGTTGAATTGACCGGTTCAAGGGTTGAACCGATCGACTCAACTGGTCCAAACGAGCGAGTTGGGAAAGTCAGGTTGGTGAGAAATGTCTCTTTGTTTCACTTGTCCAATTTGATTGGAACAAGGATTGGTATTTGGATCAATTCGAAATAAAAGAGGAAAAGTCAATTGGGAACTGACCAAAGCAGTGAACCGACTGGTTCAGAAGTGAACCGATCAGCTCAAGTGTCCCAACCGACCGGTTCAGGTGTGAATCGATCAACTCAGGTCCCCAACCGATTGGTTCATGCTTGAAACGATCAGTTCAGCTGGCGCAGTTGGTTGTTTTGAGGAAAATCTCGAACCCTTCTACTCCTACTTTAATCCTGCATTGCCCGGGGTAGAAAACCATGTCACATGACCCTCCTATATATATAGGGGTATTGGGGACTTCTCAAGGACAACTCAGAGAACACCAGTTTCTCTGTAAAGTTGTCGTTCTCTCTTGTTGTGGTAACCAAGAGAGCCCGAGCAAGTGCTACCCGACAAGGGAGGCACAACAAGGGAAAGACAACTGCAGAAAGATGATTGGTTGCAGGAGAGTGTGTTAGTGACTAGTACGCCAACAGGAAGGTATGACTCCTTCAAGTGCCTTATGCATCAAGGTGATCGGAGTTGCAGGTGGTCCGTGTAGACTACTATAGAGGCGGGAGATTTCTGCCGCTCGGAGGACATCTGTCAATCCCGACAGTCCCGATGAGACTAGGAGCTGCACAGACACCGTCCAAGACTGGAGGTGAAGACCGTGCAAGCCATGAGGTAATGTCACCGAGCAAGCCTCGGGACAAGGTATGTCTCTACAACCATCCTTCCTATTGTATAGACATTGACGCGATTCCTTTATTCTGGGTTTGGGAGAAGAAATTTTTTGTTTCTGTTGCCTTCTCTGCCTCCCCTAAAACTCAACAGTGGTATCAGAGCTACGCCAACTGCTCTATACTTTAGGATTATCGATGTGATCGATTTTGGTTTGTCACCTTTATTTATTGCATACGGTGCGAATAAAATTGGCTTTATGTATGTCCAATCTTAAATCTATAAATTCCAATATACATATATGATATGTAATATGAATGCACTCGATATGCCACCCTTAAATGAGTTTTGTGGTGCATGAATAGCGTGGTTATGGCTAATAAACCCTATGTCTGTGTATGGTTGAATGTGGTTGCTTGCATCTCGGTCTGCGCACCGATTCCCTACCTCCTTTTCTTAATGTAACTTGAGATAACTCGAGATTTCTTTCCTACCTTTTCTCCCCCCGAATATAACTCAGGGTTTCTCAATTCAAATTTATTTCATGTTATGTCAAATCACGGCAGACAACCTGACGACAACTAAGACGATCGGTTCAAGGCGTGAACCGATCGGTTGGCATTCCAGACGACCAGTTTGAGGAACAAGACAAGCGGGTGGCGGCCCTGAGAAGATGCACGACGACCAGTGAACCGATCGGCTGGAGGCACCAGTCGATCGGCTGGTGGCACCCAACCGACCGGCCTGATGGCGAGCCGATCAATCATGGAGATGAGTTGATCAAACCTAGAATGGAAAAGCACAGAGTTCATCTTATACAGGTTGCATGTGATATGGACCCAGATGATCGTGATTCCTCTTGGCTCAAGGAATCACATTAGGATGGCCATAATCATCGCTTTTATCGTTTCACATGTTTTCTGTGGGATATAGCATGTATATGATATGTACTATGTATTTTGGTGATTGGATATGTATATGTACCTATAAAACCAAATCCCTCATCTAAATAGTAAGTCTTATATGCCTTCCATTAGCGGCACACATGAAAAACTCGATCGACCAAGCGTAGGTTACGCCAAAGTGTGGTGCACCGTCCATCTTGTGGAAGTGTGAAGGGTAGCCATGTAGGATCTGCCAAAGCAGGATGCATGTTTACCGTGTCGGATTTTGGGTTAGACTTAACTGGTGATTTTTATAGCGTCTAAGCCCAGAGGCACAGGATGAATGGTAAGGAGTTGCGCATGTCATCTATCTAAGAGTTGCATGTGATGCAATTGGCATGATGGCCGACCTAAATAGTCAAGTTGTGGGCGATCAGCCAAAGCTGACTCATGACTTGATGAAATAGGGATCTTGACCTACTAGAAGATTGTATGATGCAATCTTACAAATTGATGGTGAGGGCTATCAATTTGAACAAAAATAGTGGGAGCAATAATTAATTAAAGTCCTAATTATATCGTCAACCTTTCAAATCAATCAAATAAGTCAAAATTGAGTTTTGGACTAAATTGCATATATTTCCTTTTGTAGTACAAATGACAACAAACAACAATTACTTTTCATTGTGATCGGTCCTTGAAAAGGACAAGCTGAATGTGACTAACTTCCACGACTGGTTTAGGACATTCAGAATTGTTCTCACTCAAGAGAGAAATCTCTATGTCATGGATACTCCAGCTCTAGAGGAACCTGCTCCTACCGCACCAAAGGCAGAAAGGGATGCTTATAAGAAGCATTCTGAATATTCCATTGATGCAAAGTGCTTGATGTTGTTCTCCATGAACCACGAGTTGTAGAGACAACATGAGAACATGGGTGTCATTGAGATGATTCAGCATCTCAAGAACATGTATGAAGATCAAGCACGACAAAAGAGATATGATGTCTCTAGGGCACTATTCAAGTGTGTCATGACAAAAGGAGATCCAGTTGGTCCACACACGCTCAAAATGATTGGGTATGTGGAGAACCTGTCAAGAGTGGGATTTCCCCTGAGCCAAGAGTTGGCTACTAACGTGATACTACAATCATTGCCAGAATCCTACAGTCAGCTTGTGATGAACTACAACATGAACAACTTTGACAAGCCATTGACAGAGTTGTTGGGCATGTTGAGGACAGTCGAGGCACAAATGAAGAAGGACAAGCCTAAATCTGTGATGATGATCAACAACAAGAAAGGCAAGTTTAAGCACAAGGGCAAGGGCAAGGCTAAGAAAGGTTCTGATGCTAGCCAATAGCCCAAGTCGTCTTCAACTCTCAAAGCCAAGGGAGGCGTGACCAAGAGAGGCAATTGTCACCATTGTCAAAAGCCAGGACATTGGAAAAGGAATTGTCCTCTCTATCTGGAAGAACTAAAGAAGAAGGAGGCGAAGGAAGTCTCCACCTGAAGGTGTCATGAAATAAAATTGTAACATTTTTGAGGTATATGATACCAAGATATAAAGTGTAAAGCACCCAATAAATGGGGTAAGTGTTGCCGCCATAGATAGGAGTACTTTAGTTTATTTTCAGTGGTGAAGGCATGTAATAGAGTTATGAACTGCTATTTCATATTTGCCAATGGATAGAAACACCTTAATTTTTTTGCATATTGTATGACAATTAATAAAGTTGATGTTTCAATCTTTGTGGCAATGCCTTGTTTATCTTGTGGTACTTGGTATGAATAAGATAAAATGATACCTAAAAGTTATTGATAACTCAAACAATCAAATTAGCATAAATTTTGAGAAATTCATTTCTAGTTTCCATATGATGGATAAGTTTAGACTCTTTTTGGTTAGAGAACCAGTAAGAAACAAGAATATCATGGACATGATCAATCTTCACTAGTCATAGTGGGAGATTGATTATCCTATTAGGTATAATACATGTGATGTATTTACATACCTATTGGACTTAATGCTAGTACTTCAAATGGTGTTTAGAGAAATACCAATATGAATATCTTGAAGTGTTCAAGAATATCATAGATGAAGTATGAATTTGGTAAAGTGTTAATTCTTGATGAGATCAATGAATGAAATACTTGAACCAAATGTTTGAGATCCTTATGAGTGATTATGATAGTGTATCATAGTGAGCTCGTGATTAAGGCATGGTGATGTTTAAATCAAAAGGAGTCATACTCTAAGGAGTTAGAAGATGATTATCAAATAACTGATTACTTCTTAAATAAAGAATACCCTACACTAAAAAAGGACATTAAGAATCACAAAGGGTTGTGCGTTCTTATATCCTTGACATATACACCTCGATTATCTATGTGATGAGTTGGTCATGTGATGAATCAACAATCTAGATGATATTGAGGAACTAGATTTTGAGTTATGGTTTATGACCATTACATCCAAAATGACTTCCATGTGAACCATAAGGTATGACCTTGATGGTAGCACCCATTGGGATGAAATCCATAAGTGTGAATGAGTCTTAAGTGTTAAGACACATGGATGACATTTTGAGAAGGATGATGCTTGTTGATTACAACTTAATGACTAAGAGATTTGGCATACGGATACTAAAACTGCATTCCTATGAGGAATAAAACAAGGATGTGTACGTGACACAACCTATAAGGTTTATGAATCCATTAATGCAAATAAAGTCTATAAGTTACAATGGACTAATCAATGTGATTGATTGAGTACAAGCAACTCAGAGCTGGGATCTTTACTTTGATAATATAGTCAAAGGGTTTGACTGTTATGACAAAGATAAAGAAGGGATCTGTGATTTAGTGGGAGCGTATTTGCATTCCACATGTCGATGAGGAATGAGATGTTCTAGAATGGAATCCTTTGTGGAAATTATCTTTAAGGAAGATAGAGACGTTTCCTATGTGATAGGAATAGAAATCTATAGAGACAGTTCTCGAAAACCTCTTGAACTAAAAAGAGATAGCATACATTGTCAATCTATACTGAAGGGTTCAGTGTGCACAAATTTAGTGGGAGAAAACTTGTCTGTGTTACATGGAATTAGTATCCCAAGGCCAAGTGTCCAATTCTTATGAAGAATGGGAACACTAAGAATAGATATGGATCTATCATGTATGTAATCATCCCATTATCTTGCATGTATAGGATATAGCATGAATAAAATGCATTCATCATCTTGTATGTAGGACATGACAATATGATGTGCTCATCCTGATAACTCGTATGTGGGACATGACGAGTGGATGTTCATCTAGTTCCAGTAAGGGTTACTGGAATACCATAAGAACTTGATAAGTACTTGAGAAGTACTAGTTCTATGGAAATAAGGAAGGATTCACTATAAAGAGTTACAGTGATGCAAACTTCCGAAAAGGATAGAAAATTAATCGCAAAATATATATGGGATATATAAAAGTGAATGTTTGTTGATAAATGGAAACGTTCCAATAAAGCCATTTAAAAGGAAAAACCGAGTATCCGTGTGTTAGAGAACATTAGTGGATACTATATGGATCTAGAAGTTCATGAGATGAACTTATAGTTATTCCAGTCATTGATGAAAAGTTAGGAGTACTTGATCATGCAATGTGGCTAAAGGTTAGCAAAGGAATACTAGATCACATATTATGGCAACTCCATCTCATATGTGTGACGTACAATGAAGAGATGAGAGACATGCAGTTAATACCGACTTTAGCAAGGTGTTTCCATAACTCACTGCGTAAGCACTAGAGCATAGTAACATGGGGGACATGTTTGAAGATCACTATGAATATGATTCAAGGGTGATTGGCTCACAGTGCAAGTGGGAGTCTGTTGGTATGTATGCCCTGAGAGCCAATCATGGGATGATTGGTGGGATACATTAAGATTGATTTGATAAACATCAAAGAAAAGCTTCCAATTCTTTCTGGTTTAGTCATATGAGATAATGATAGAACAAATTCAATGTCTAGAGAATGATAGTACTCAATGACGTATGCCTTCAGGTTGAGGATCTGAATGATGAGATCATACAGATGTTAAGAGTTTGTACATTCTTATTATGTCCCTAGTCGGATGTCATTGTGGAAGGTAGATAGACAACAATGACACACAAGACTAGATTGTGGTGTTGGTTGATGATAGAATCTCGTTAGTCATGATATGGAGATATCAAACCAAACACATAGGTACTTGTTAGAGAACAAGTGTACTAGACAGACCCACCGTGAGTTTGACACATGGAACCATGACATGGTAGTCACAGTCAGTTCTCACAGTGATGGTGGTGAGTGTGATTCTTTGACCTGAAATCACTACACTCAACACATGTCATTAGGTACACTTTGACATCATCAAACGCAGTCCTGAAACATGGGTTGTTATAAAGGTGGTGATTGGGTGGCTTTGACACATGGGGCTTTTGAGGGGTGAGTGATAAATATGGGATTTGTCCCTCCTGAGGGAGTTTGATATCCATGCCCACTTGATGAGTAGGATTGAGATAGGCGTGCACACACATGTGTGAATCAGTATGTGATATTGATGTCATACATATCTCCTCCAATCTACTCTGAGATCAAGAAAGTGAATGAACATTGAAAGGATGACTGTTCCATGTCTTGAGTTCATTCGGGATATCAGTGACAAAGGAATTATACATTCTCTGTAACACCATTCACAGATTGTAGGATTGAAAGTTGTTCTCCAACTTTCCTTTTCACTTGGATAGTAATGATGTGTGACTAGGCACCACTCTTTGTTTGTGAAGTCATAAGTGTTATGGACTTTCACTGCCAACATGAAATGGGCTTGCAGGGTCACACACATAGGATTTAACCTGGAAGAGGAGTTTTCCACAAATGATGTTTAGATTGATTACTAAAGGAGTTTAGTAGTTCAATTAAACATTCAATCAATTAATAGCTCAATATCATAGGTTCAAAGTGTTGGACCGATTGATTAGAGTATCGGATTGATTGTAACTGTAATTGACTGATTTTTGCACAGTCTACACTCCCAACCGATCGGCTCATATGATTAATTGATCGGCTCAGCTTGGTGAACTGATCGACTCAGATTGGTGAGTCGATCGGCTCAGGACAGGCTGAATCGACCGGTTCAAGGGTTGAACCGATCGGCTCAACTGGTCCAAACGAGCAAGTTGGGAAAGTCAGGTTGGTGAGAAATTTCTCTTCGTTTCATGTGTCTAATTTGATTGGAACAAGGATTGGTATTTGGATCAATTCGAAACAAAATAGGAAAAGTCAATCGGAAACTGACCAGAGCAGTGAACCGACCGGTTCAAAAGTGAACCGATCGGCTCAGGTGTCCCAACTGACTGGTTCAGGTGTGAACTGATCAGCTCAGGTTTGCACCGATCGGCTCATGTCCCCAACCGATCGATTCATGCTTGAAACGATCGGTTTAGCTGGCGTAGTTGGTTGTTTTGTGGAAAATATCGAACCCTTCTGCTCGTGCTTTAATCCCGCATTGCTCGGGGTAGAGAACCATGTCCCATGAACCTCCTATATATATAGGGTTATTGGGGGCTTCTCAAGGACAACTCAGAGAACACCATTTGCTCTGTAAAGTTGTCGTTCTCTCTAGTTGTGGTAACCAGGAGAGCCCGAGCAAGTGCTACCCGACAAGGGAGGCATATCAAGGGAAAGACTATTGTTGAAAGGCGACTAGTGGAAGGAGAGTGTGTCGGTGACTAGTACACTGACAGGAGGGTACGAATCCTTCTGGTGCCTTGTGCATCAAGGCGATCGGAGTTCCAGGTGGTCCGTGTGGACTACTACAGAGGCGGGAGATTTCTGCCGCTTAGAGGACAGTTGTCCATCCCGACAGTTCTGGTGAGACCAGGAGATGCACAGACACCGTCCAAGACTGGAGGTGAAGACCGTGCAAGCCACGAGGTAACATTTCCAAGCAAGCTTCGGGACAAGGTATGTCTCTACAAACCATCCTTCCTATTGTATAGATGTTGACGCGATTCCTTTATTCTGAGTTTGGGAGAAGAAATTTTTTGTTTCCGTTGCCTTCTCTGCCTCCCCTAAAACCCAACAGGAACATGATTATCAAGTATATAATAATAGTCATGTCTCAATTAAATCTAGTTTGTCTTACATCCAAAATCTAACCATCCTTTGGTGCCAAGTCTAACACAATAAGATTGGTTTCTTCTACTCCAGTACTTGTATACAAATTTGAGATCTAGCATTATGTGCATGGTGTATTTTATTTGTGTAATAATATACTTGTACATATGTGTATGTTTTGAATTATATTTAATTATTTGCAATGAAAAAGAAAGGACTAAGATTATTTCAAACAATGACAAGGCAAGCTTTTTATGAACAACATCTTCAACATTTTTTGGATGGTGTTTGATGCCAAAACCAAGCATGTGACATGTTATGTACCTCTAGCACCCTACAAACCAATTAACCATATAATCCTACACAAAATTTGTCATCCATCTGTCTCAATGGTGAATCAAAGTGTTATACTACTATATTATAGTCATGAAGTCACCAGCTAATAGAAATCATATTTTTTTCACCGTCACAATCCAAGATCTTGATTTAATGATATTTTGAGACACTACTTCCTAACAGATTTGACAAAGTGGAATCCCATTTGGTACATGCCCTCATAAAAGAAAAAATGTAATAATAATTCTTCCCCCATTTTACTTAGGTGTTTAATAGTGTACTTTTCCTTGTATTCAAGATGAATCCTCTATCAATTTCATTTTCTTCTATATCATCTGTACTCAAGGTATAGTATGTGGTATTTGCAATCTCATCTATCATTAGTTTGTTATTGTTATTTAAAATCATCCACCCATTTGTGATTGATTGTCCCTAATATATGATCTCATTAATCTACTTACTATCAATATGACATACTCTTCAATTTCCTAGCATGAATTATATCTTAGAAATTGACACTTCTAACTATTTCACGCAATAGTGTCACACCTTTCTTGAGATGTTTTCCTTTCCTAAGTTGAAATAAGAATGTCATCGTCTAATTTTTTTATTCATTGTGATCATCAAGAAGTAGGTGAATGTAGAAAACCATTTCATGGAAATCACTTATCATCAACTCTTTTTGGTGAGTTTAGCTCCCTATTTCTCCTTTGTATTGAGTTTTGTAAAATTGTATAGAGTGTCTATCTATGCAAATGGCAGGACAAACCCATGCCAAACAAAAATTTAGAATCCTCAGAAAGAGATTTGTTAAAAAGGAGAAAAAAGAAGGAAAATCCTCAGCAACACACAAAGGACCACCATGTAGACTGAACATATCCCTTAGATAAACCATCGACTCCTATGAAGACTAGACAAAACAAATACAAAGGGTCACTGGATTAGACCCATAATCACACCTCTAATCAACTTCCAAAGAGAAGAGGCTTCAACAAATTTTCTTTCATGGATTTTGAAGTTTCTCTCAATCCAAATAAAGTGAATGATGGCCAGACCAGTGATATGCTCCAACCTTGAAGATAACTGACAAAAAAGGTCTTTTCTATGAATGGGAGCATCAGAGATAAACATACCACTTCTAGGTGAAGATGAAATGAAGATAGAGTAAGGGAACTAGAAAATAACATGAAAACTCTCCTCAATGTTACCATTGCACAGAAAGCAAACAAGAGGAGTAGAAAACCATCTTCTTTTAGCATACTCAATAGTGGGTAACTTGTTGTGATCTAGCTTCTAAGCACTTATATGTAATATCTTCAGAACAAAGAATTTCCAAGTCTAAGAAAACATAGAATCAACAGGGAAATTGTTCCTAACATTCCACGAAAATGCCCTAAGATTTACATTAGTAACACTAGAGACAACAATCTTATCTGGACCATCTTTAAGAAGACGCAAAGGCTTAAGAAACTTGAGAGGATGATCATGTAACTTGGAAGGAGCTAGAGACCAACATTTATTAGTTATGATAGAACACACCAACTTTCCAAGGGAATATCAGACTTCAAAATCTCTTGAATACGAATTGCATTCAACCAAAAAGAGGTTGTTGGGAGTCCAAGGGCCAAGGTAGATAAAAATATCATACCCATCTCCAACTGCTTAGCTTACCAATTTCATGTATGTAGCAAGGTGTCTAGTCAAATGAATAAAATACCAGGAATAATTACTGAAACAATCAACTTGCCAAACAAAATTTTTTCTCAGGTACTTCTCATGAACCCATTTAACTCATAAGTTGTCTTTCTTGGATGTAAGTTTCCAAATATTAAAATGATGGAAGCTTTGCAAAAATCTCTACCAATCTTAATGCCCACACCACCTTCAGTTTTTGATTTGCACACTTTATCCCATTTGACAAGGTGAAGGTTGCTCTTACCTTCAGTGTGGCCCCAAAGAAAATCCATGGCAATTTTCTCAATCTCATCACGGATAGAGAAAGGAAGAGAAAAAGATCGAGACCAGTAAAGATGAATGGTGGAAAGATTAAATTCTATTAGTTCCAGCCTCCCTGCCAGAGTTAATAGTTTAGACTTCCAACCATCAAGCCTCTTTTTTAGTCTATCAATGAGAGGAAAGCAATAGCTTTTAGATAGTTTTCCAATAAAAGAGGCATGTCCGTGTATCTATGGAGTAGACAACCCTTTCGAATCCCAAGAACGTCAGGGATCATAACTTTGTTAGTTCTTGCACTAAGGAAGATATACAATACTTTTATCATAATTGACCCTAAGCCCAATGATAGGAGCAAGATCATAAAAATATATGTAAAATACATGTATCTAGATATCTATATAAATATTCCTCTTTTATCTTACTTTTCGATTATGTTATTATAAATCCATTTTTCTCTAATTTAAATTAAATAAGGATTAATTTAAGTCAAGAAATATAATGTCTAATAAAAATCCTCTGATAGGAAGTCTTAGAGTAAATTAATTAATTAATTGTCTTGTGGAGTTAATTATACAAGTTTCACAATTAAAGTGTTTGACGCAAATATAACACATCTAAAATTATCCTAGAATTCCAAGAAATTGAACCAATACAAATTTTCTTGTCACAATTGATTAATTGAGAGGAGTAAATGTGTTAAATGAAGAGTTAATATGCAAATAAGGAAAAGAAATGATAGGCATTTAGAAAGGGTGAAATTGAGGCTAAATTCAGTTTTCTTATATACTATATAGCATACCTACCAATTTAGACCCGCATTTAATTGAGAGAGAAAGAAAGTCAAGGACTTAAGTTGAAATGGTTTAATGCATATTAATTGTTTAGTTTTACTCTTAGTCCGACCATTACCCTCTTAACATACGCATGCCCTCGGTTAATGCACAGACGTCTCCCACTCGCGAAAGACTTGTCGCTGACAACTGGGCTGGCCGTTTCATCCGTTTTTCCTCCTCCTTGCTTCCGTTTCTGCATCCTATCTTTGCTTCTTCATCTCAAACTCTCCTTCCTATGAATTGTACTTCCACTTTTCCTCTTCTACAAACCACACTCTTCTTACTCTTCTTCTTCTTTTTCATCATCCTCTTACTTCGGTCTTGCCCCGTTTTCCCTACCATCGAAGCTCTACCACCACCAAGACGTTGTGAGCTTTCATGGCCACCAAACACCTAGCTCCAGGACCAATATTCTCTGATACTCTTCTTCTTCTCTTCCCTTTACTCCTCTTACCCTATCCTCTATCAACCCTAGTCACTGTTATTAGTTGCTACATGTGCACCAATGACCAGTATAACAAACACATCGTGGAAACAACTTCATCGCTTTCTATCTGCCACCAACATCTTCTTCACCACCACGACTACAAAAGGTGTCATCACTAGCGCTGGTAGCCACCAACGCACCTACAAATTCATAAATGAACACAACTGACACATGATAGACCATCGAAGATCACCAGACGGCAGTTGTGGATCTCCCGTAAGACCGGGAGGGGCCACGATCCCCTCCCCCAAGATTTTTAAAAATTAATGAATATGGTTAGGTTGAAAGTTGTTAATTAATATACTTTATTGTATATGATCATTTCTAATTTGATATGCCCCCCAAGAGTTTTCTATTGATGGTTCTTTTATACTTTTCAATTTAAATATACAATAAGAATTCTCTAATGTTTTAACTCCTTTCTGACATTTACTCGTTAAATTAATGCATTTATAGATTCTTTTTCAATTTGGGATGCTTTTACAATTACGAAAAGGATTTCTTGTGTTATTGCTTATTGCAATTTCTATTCCATTTTGATTTTTGAAAATTAACAAGTTAATAATGCAATGAAAATCTCTATCATTTTCACCCCTCTCTGATAATTACTCGGTAATTTAATACTCTCATAGATTCCCTTTCATTTGGATTTGCTTTTACAGTTACAAAGAGGAATTCTTGTGCTATTGCCTTTTATAATTCTTATTCCATTTTGATTTTTTATTTTAGTTTTTCTATCTCTTCTCTGGTCTTTTGATAATTATCATTATTCAAAACAACAAACATAAATAAAAGAAATAGTCAACCTCTATAAATCTATCTGTGAACTCTCAACATTGAACGTGTCAAACTCCATGTTTTGTTAAACAAGCGTCAACATGACCTATTAGATATCAGTAGGCATGAATATTTTCAAACATAATTTCACATCATTGCTAGAACTCTTCTTCAATATTGTTTGAGAGACAAACACAATTTTTGAAAATGGTTGCCTTTACTTTTTTCGAACACACATAGGTGTACACAACAACACAGATCAAAGAGAAATAAAGTCGATTCTTATGTCCAATTATTGACTATTTTTTTCATTATTCACCGTTCACATATCATGGAGTGACGTAAACACCTTGTAAGTCATCGTGTCATTGATTTTATTTATTTATCATACATGTGATTTTATATAACTTTCTTATTTGCCTCTATTAATGTTGAAAAATTGTTTATATTAAATTATTTCATTAGTAGTAGCCTAACTTACAAGATATAACTATTGAAAGTTTGTCATTCTTTTAAGTATTACTGATCTGATATCAATGATCTAGAAAAAAGGATTTGAGATATTAACTTTTTCATTTCATAGAACATGTTCCAACCAATTCATATTTCATCAACCTTTTGATTATTTCATATTTATGTTGTGTTCTAGCAAAAACTAAAAAGAAAAAAATTCATATATTGCTAAGTATTTCTTGATAAATCGACCCGTCTAATTTTGACTCTTCTAGTCCCCATAGCCACAGTGCATTCTCAGTGATGAAAGTTATTAAATCTCATTGTCATTTTGAAAGCAGGATTGTAAAGTTGTTTGACACTAATTCTATTATTGCAGACTCCAATAACATTAAGGAGAGAAATGCAATATTTTAAAATTTTAGAGTTATATCAAGTCATTAATTTTATTATATTTTATTTTGTAATCTAATCTATCATTGCACTTGAAGTAAAAAAAATATTTTGACTCTTAATTTATGCCCTCCCAACATTTCACTCCGTGATCCGCCACGGATATGAATCAAACAAGAATATACCAGCCATTATGAACGTATCCTATTTCATCATCACGCAAACATTATAAAATTATTAATTACTAATACTAGTAGAAAAAGAAAAAGAACAAAATACCAAAAGTTGATTTTTTGACCCGGTCCAAGCCCAAACTTGATACAACCCAGCTTGAACCGAATCAACTAAATGGAACTTGATCTGACCCAAATTGACCCAAACTAAATTTAACCAAGACTGAATTGAATATACACCAAAAAGTCCAAAATTTTTTAATTGGGTCATTTTAAGTTGGCTCCAATCTTGTCTAGTCAAGACTTTATTATCATTTACCAACATACATATATACCATTATATCTATAATTAATTTTTTATTTTTGAGATAATATGTTTAAAAAAGATTAAATATTATATATAAAGTAGTATATTTCCATTTTTTATTATTATATTTTAATGAATAACTAACATATCATAGAGTAGGGGAAAATGCATTGCAAAATATAAAAAAAAGAGAAGAAACTTGTTCCCCATCACTTGCTGTGACGGAAAGTGATGGAGAAGGGGGTGTTTGGAATTATGTTGAAGAGAAAGGGGGAAATTTAGGATTAGAAAAAGGAGAGGGTGTTTTCTGGAATTTCAGAAAAAGAGAGGGGCTTATGAGAAAAAAAACACAAAAAATAAACCTTGCACGGTCATGCGCCAGGGGTATGATAGTACAGTCTTGATCAGGAAGAAATAGACATTGAGTCAAACACTGTACTGATCAGACAGGTAGTGGTCAATGACAAAGTTAGAACCTATCAACAACCACCGACACTCTTCGTCATTCTCGAGTTTATTGAGCTCAATGGTGATTAGATGAAGGCACAACCACTGGCAGATCTCCTATAAGACTGGGAGGGGCCACACCCCCAAGATTTTAAAAAATTAATGAATATGGTTGAGTTGAAATATGTTAATTAATCTACTTTATTGCATTTGACTATTTATAATTTGATACACCCCCCTAAGAGTTTTTTATTGATGGTTTTTTACACTTTTCAAGTTAGACATACAATAAAAATTCTCTATTATTTTAACTACTTTATGAAATTTACTCGCTAAATTAATGCATTTATACTTTCTTTTTCAGTTTGTGCTTCTTTTACAATTACAAAAATGATTTCTTGTGTTATTGCTTATTACAATTTCTATTATGTTTTGATTTTGAAAAATTAATGAATATAATTTGGTTAAAAGGTGTTAATTAATGTACTTTATTGCGTTGATAGTTTCTTACTTGATAAACTCCCCTCAAGAGTTTCCATTTATGGTTCTTTTATACTTCACAAGTTAATAATGCAATAAAAATTTCTATCGTTTTTTATTACTCGGTAATTTAATGCTCTTGTATATTCTCTTTCAGTTTGGTTTGCTTTTATAATTGCAAAGACGAATTCTTTTTCTATTACCTTTTATAATTCCTATTCCATATTGATTTTTTTTACTTTAATATTGCTCTCTTTCCTATGGTCTTTTGATAATTATTATTATCCAAAACAACAAACATAAATGAAAGAAATAGTCAACCTCTATAAATCTATCTGTGAACTCTTAAACTTGTCAAACTCCATGTTTTGTTAAACAAGAGTCAACATGACCTATTAGATATCGGTAGGTATGAATATTTTCAAACATAGTTCCACATCATTGCTCAAACTCTGCTTCAATATTGTTTAAGCAACCAACACAATTTTCTAAAAATAGTTGCCTCTACTTTTTTTGAACACACATAGGTGTGCACAACAACACAGATCAAAGAAAAACAAAGTCAGTTCTTATGTCCAATTATTGACTGATTTTTTCATTATTCACCGCCCATGTATCATGGAGTGACAAAAACATCTTGTAAGTCATCTTTTCATTAATTTTATATATTTATTTATCATACGTGTGGTTTTATATAACTTGCTTATTTTCCTCCATAACTATTGAATTTTTTTATATTAAATTGGCACTGTGCATAACTTACAAGATATAATTGTTGAAAATTTGTCTTTTTTTAAGTATTACTCATCTGATTTCAATGATTAAAAAAAATGATTTGAATTATCACCTTTGTCATTTCATGAAACATGTTCCTACCAATCTAGATCTCATCAACCTTTTAACTATTTCAGATTTAGGTTGTGCTCTAGCAAAAACTGAAAAGAATAAAATTCACATATTGCTACATATTGCTTGATATATTGATCTGTCTGATTTTGAATCTTCTAGTCTCCGTAGCTATAATAGTATGTTCATTCTCAATGATGAAATTTAGTATGACAAAATTACACAACAAAATGGAAGATGAATTTCTCACTGATAATCTCATTGTCCATTTTGAAAGTGGGATTGCAAAGTCACTCGACACTAATTCTATTATTACGGACTCCAAGAACATTAAAGAGAGAAATGCAATGTTTTTAGAGTTATATCATGTCATTAATTTTATTATATATTGCTTTTGTAATCTAAAATATCATTGCACTTGAAGTAAAAAAAATATTTTGACTCTTAATTTTTTGAAATTTTGAAATAGATACACTTGATTACTTCATAATACATCATGCACCCCAATATTTCACTCCATGATCTGCCACTGCTAGACAAGAACTGCAACCTTCTAAACCAAGATTCTCCTCCTCATCTTGTAGAATCTAAAGGCATCATCTTACCTAGTCCAACGATGAGATGTGTGGTCGTATATTGCCCCCATCTAAACTAAAACCACTTTCACTGGACCCGAGAAGAACCAAAGAAAAGCATGCCATCAACCTCCACTAATAGAACCAACATGTAGTTACTCATTATAGATCAATCTTATTGTCAACAAAAGTGAGCCTGTGTATATTCCTAAAGGATCCACCATCTAAAGAACTTTAGGTTGTTTTGTGGAGCACAAGACCAAGGAAAGATGTAGCTTGCACAAAGGAAAACTCCATTAGAGGTAGACCTACCAATGACCAACCAATTACTGTTTAGATACCATATTACTCAGTTTATGGTTACTAGTAAATTTAAATTATGAAATTCATACATATTATTTATTAGTCGATTGCATAATTTCAAGAGGATATATCAAAACATAGTTTTGAACCTAATCCAAATAAGTTGACCATTATATAGTATTAATCATACTTATATGTATAAAAATAAATATATACATTTTATCTTGTTATACATAGCATGTAAGTCAATATTTTTATATACTATATGGTCTAAGTGCATAAGATGAGCTAATACATATGTGACTAGAGAGTCAATACTAATCATACTGGAAAAATATAATATTGAAAATAAACTATATTGAAGAGTTGTTGATGATCATGTATGTAAGTACAATATCATATTCATATTAGAAAATAGAAAGTTTTGAAAAGTTAATGATCAACATTATGCTTATACTAAATATCAATGATATATATGTTAAGGATTTGAAATCCAAGATATGAATATAGACTTCATGGCTTCTAAAATAACAAATGCATCTAGGAAGTATTTCAATCCATATGGTTCTTTTAAAAAAAAATGGGAAATGAGAAAAGATACATGTAAGAAGGTTTCTTTCTTAAATATAATAATTTATGATCTTGAAGTACTTAAACTTATGAAGAGGAAGATAATGTTAGAAATAGATTAAGATCCATTGTCATAAGAATGGTAATTGGGTAAAGGACCTTGAATAAAAATATTGACTAAGTATAACTTGAATCATTAATACATACAACATTGTGTATTAAGGACAAACATATGCTGGTGTCCCTAAACCATAATTTAACATTCAATCATAATTGGGTATTGTGGACTAATGTATGTAAAAATACTTTAGATTGAGAAGGACGAACTCTAAAGTTCACCCCTAAAGTCAGGGATAGTCTTGAAGATCATGTATGTGCAAACTCTATTTTAATTTAGATATTTATACAACTTTGACATCAACTTTCCCATAATGAGGAACCTTTTGACATTACTTCTTATTTGTTGATCTATTCTTTTCAAGTTGGAATCCTTTAAAAAATATTAAAAATATGTTTATTCTTGTTATATTGGTTTTTTAAACCCTCCTGCCATGTAAGTTAAACTTGACATTATGATTGATGACAGATGTATTGCCTCCATATTCTGCATGTGATTTTAGAATTATTTAACTAATGTAGATGTTTATGTATAACCATATTTTTTATGAAAGGACGTGATTTTCTATCCAAGGTGTGCTATTCCATACTTAGTTAATACATGGCCGTGCTTTACCGACCAAACATGCTATTTCACCATCTCTATTTTAGGCCAATGATCCGTGGTATCTTGGCCCTTCTTTAGTTACTTCTAGTATACATCATGTACATGCATTTGTTTATTTTATGAATGGTCCATGGAAAGAAACATTATGATGTTATTCTATTCTTTGTATGCCTCATTCTCTCGTTTATTTCTTCTTAAACTCACCTAAATTTTATATCCCTCTCTTGAATGAGATCCCCTTATTATAATCCTTTTATACTAAAATGCCTAAATGTTATCTATTGTGCACATACTCAGAAGTGTTATAACACATACGTTTTTGCTTCCTTTTATTGCGTGTCATTCCCAAAACCACCTAGATACATGAGTGTTTGATTACAATGATGCAAGAAGATTGCCTTCAAGATATTGACATGAGGATGTTGTCCTCTACAACTAGGCTCATGTACTAGTAGTTGTACATGTTTCATTTGTAGAATTACCTTTTATGGTAAGGAATATTTGTACATGAAATAATATGTAACTTTGCAATAGTTTTATTCCCACTATTTATAAATTTTTAATCTTTGCAATATGTATACCAATTGAGAAAGAATTGAATTCCCCCTTTCCTCCATTCAAGGAATAGTATGGACTTCTACCTCTCAATTTAGTGAAGAGAGTGGCACCCCTCTCGAATCCAACTCTTTACAATATTTCATAGATATGTTAGCACCTTTAAATTGGCTTCCACAAAAACCATAAGGTCATCTACTAAGAATAAATGAGAAACATCCATGTTCTTAGAAGCCCAAAGAGGCTTCTTTGTTAATGAGTTGAGTGAAAGTCTACATAACCAACACAAATAGGTATGAGGCCAATGGATGTCCATGTATGATGATGTTAGAAGGCTTAAAAGAAGAAGTGGGTTCACCATTAAAAAGAACTTTGCAAGTAGTACTGTTAAAAACTTCTCTAAGCTAAACAATCCAACACTTAAGGAAATTCATAGCATTGAGGATTTTAAATAATGAAGACCAACTAACAGTATCATATTGTTCGGTAAGATCCACTTTAACACACATCTTACCATTCCCTTCTTTTTTGTTAAAATCATGGATAAGCTCATTGGATAGAAGAATAGCATCTTGGATACTTCTCCCTTAGATAAAGGCACACTAATTGGCACTAATAATAAAAGGGAGTACAATTTAAAGTCTATAGGTAATAACTTTTGAGATAACCTTATAAGAAAAATTATAGAGGACAATAGGTCTCCTATTCTTGATACGTGGGGAATTAATCTCCAAAAGTTATGGCAACATTGCCAAGTTTGTACTTGAATGACCACGGTCGTGGTCAGTAAAACCGTCATGGTCACTGAAGACACAACAATAGCCATTGTAATTAGAATGGCCATGGCTAGGGAGCCCCAACTCGCCCGTGGCCCATGCCACGCCCGTGGTGATTTACTCTTCAAGACCCCAAAAATCAATAGTAACTCGACTCATTTTACATGTGGATGACCACGGTCATGGCCATCAGCACGATCATGGCCCTTGAAGGCCACCTCACTCATGGTGACCCCCACGACCATGGAGAGATGAAGACAAGATGACCTTAGGGAAACCTCACCCACGATAACCTCCTCCAACACGACCATGCTACCCAACACGATCGTGGTACCCTCTACCCAACATGACCGTGGTTCCCGCCATGGCTGTGGCCACCATACATACTTACACCTCACCTCCACCTTCCACCTCAGCCATTGCCATTGCCCATGACCGTGCCATATAACCCCCACCACAGCCGTGGCACCTCTCCATGGTCGTGGTGACCACCTAAACCTACCCATTTTCTCCGTTGTTTTTCTTGTTTTGCCCCCACTTACCCTAGTGCCTCCCCACCACCTATATATACATAGGTGGCAGCCACAACATGAATGTTAGCTTCCTTAGCACCCCTCTAGCTACTCCTTAACCATTTCCTTGCCTTCAAACCTCCCATCTCCCCTTTCCACTCCATTTCCACCATAGAACCCTAGTTTTCTAGGTCTTCTACCATAATCCCCCATATTCCCATGATTTTCACCTACCTTGGAGGAGGAGCCACATTCTACAATAGCTAGGAGGTGAAAGAGAAGAAGCTTCCATGAGCTCCATGGCCATCTACCTCTTCTTCTTTCCTTTTTACTCTTTTGTATGATCATGTCTAGCTAAGCCCCTAGTGGTGGGCTATTTGGGGCTAAAATGTTACTTTGATACCATGTTGGGGGAAAATAATTGTAATGAACATATTTCCATTCTATGATGATTTCCTCTTGCTTCTATCTCATTTCCCATTACCTTGCTTGTGGTTTGTGCTTTAAACATGGATTGCTTGTAGTATGATGCTTGAAAACACCTAGCTTCTAGGGGAAAATGGAATGTATATGGCTATCTTAGGAATTGCTCCTAGGTCCAATTAGTTGATCCCTAGATAGCCCTTTGTTCCCACATACAAGTCACTTCTCCTACAAGTAGGTGTGAGATCTATGTATCTAGTGTTAGAGTGATTAGTGCAATTTCCTAGAATTTTCTAAAGGATAGATGGTGGGTAACATGAGGTGAAACACCCTCATCTCTACCCTTGGCTCTCAATTGACATAATATCACTTACCCTAGAAACCTAGACTTGCCAAGTTCTATTGGAATTACACCTAGCCCTCTATCCCCAACTAGTAGAATATGGTAGATTCAAATAGCACTTGCCTTGTTGTTTGGTTTGGAAATCTAGATTGAAGATATAAAACTTGCTTATTATATAACTCCCCCAACTAATATCAAAGAATCATTCCCAAATGGCCCACCTATCCATCTTATTACTTAAAATCCACCTTGTCATCTTAGCTTGTTAATGCTAGCTTAGTTAATTGCCTTTGTTGCCTCTTAGTTAATTTCTTAGTTCTTGATATCTGGATTTAGCTTAGGTAGTTAGTTCTCTTTTGAGATTTCTTGGATTGATCTTGTTAGCTAGGGATAACCTAGGTTCTTACTTGCTCTTGTTCTTAACTTGCCTCTTAGTTGTTAATTTTAATTTCTAGTCTAGTGTATCTAGTTGTAGTTCTTTGCTCTTGCTTAGTTAGTTATTTAGCCTAGCTTCTTATTCTTAACTTGCTTAGGGTAATTTATGGATCTGGTAATCTAGTTTCCTTCTTGTTTTTAATTTATTGCAATCTTAGTGTAACCAACCAAAACCAACTTTTAAACCCTAAAATCCTACTCTCTTCTTTATGAATGTAGTTACCTTAACTTAGCTCTAGTGCACTCTCTCTCCCTGTGGATCGAACCCTTTGCTTCCCTCTCACCTATACTACAACATGACCCCGTACGCTTGAGGGAGTATATTTTATTATTGTGAGTGAAACCTTGTTTGGGGCCTTATAAATTGGAAAGATAACACGTGCGAGGAAAATCACACCAAGCTTTCTGGCACCATTGTCGGAGAGTAGAGGTGCTTGACCTAGCTAGTTAATGTAGCTTATCTTTTCCTACTACCCTCACCATTGCTATTCTTTATTCTTTATATTCTTTTGCATACTTTCTTTCTAACTTGGCTCTTGTTGTTTGTTTGTGTATTGTGCAAGTGACATCTGTGCATGCTTGGTAGACGCTCTACTTCTACTGCCTTGGTGCCCTTTGACCCCGAGATAGGCAAAAGAAGACATCAACACCACTGCAATCAACACCGAGAAGCTAAAATGGAGGACCCAGATCTTAACAACCCTCTTGGGGGTGTTCCACAACAACCCAACCACCCTCTCCATGAGCACTTCACCTCAAGGAACTACAACTCTCCAATCACCACCCTTGTTGACAAAATACTAGGTCAACAATTCTCCATTCCACCAGCCCTTCTTGGACTCCTTCCTACTTACTATGGGATGGAGAACAAGAATCCTACCACAACATAGATGGTTTTCTTGAAACTTGCTCCACATTATGCACACCTTCCGCCACCGATGACTCAATCCAAATAACCCTCTTTCCATTTTCCCTAAAAGAAAAAACTAAGGAGTGGTTCATGTCCAAGCATGAGTTAGTGACATGGAATGCAGTGAAGAATGAGTTCCTTAAGAAGTTCTACCCGATCGCCAAGTTGACATGGAATGCAGTGAAGAATGAGTTCCTTAAGAACTTCTACCCGATCGCCAAGTTGACTCAGATATGAAGATGCATTACCTCCTTCACACAAAAAGAGAATGAACCCTTCCACAAAGCTTGGGAATGATTTCAAAAGCTCCTTCGTGACTGCCCTCATCATGAAGTACCTTTATCACAACTTGTTCAGACATTCTACACCGGGCTAGTTATGCTAAGCCAAAATACTGTTGATTCCTACTGTGGAGGTACATTCATGGAAAAACCACCAGAGGGGCCTGGGCCCTTATTTGAGCATCTTGCTGAGAACTCTCGCCACTGAGCTTCAAGTAAACGGGAGCATTGTAACCAGAACTACATTCCTCCTCCCCCTCTTGCAACTCCAGTAAGAACAGAAGCCAACCCTCAAATGATGAAGATGATGGCTGATATGATGAGCATGATGAAGAACCAAGCTGGAGGTTCTACTAGCCAATCTACAATGGCAATTGATGCCATTGATGAAGAAGTGAATGCTTTGCATGTTTTTGACAACCGCTACAACCAAGGCCCGATGTCCAACTCTTGTACTCCAGAGTGAAGAAATCATCCTAACTTCTCCTGGAAACAACAATATGAAGTGGGACAATGACAACAAAGGGAACATCAAGGCCCTAAGTACAACTCAAAGTTTGAAGGGGAAGTTCTTGGGCGGCTAAGGAGCCTTGATGAAGTGAAGAAAGATGTGTCCTCCCATGGGCAAATGATTATCCACCTTGAGAAAAGGCTTGATCAAATTTATCTTTCACTTTATGGTTGTGAAGAAGGATCCCTTCTCAACCTATGCCTAACCCAAACAATGATGGTGGTTTTATGGGAACCCCCCAAAGTACCTATGCTCCACCATAGTACCAAGGACCACCCAACCCTTATGCTCCTCCACCTCTGCAACCCCCATTCAACTACCAATACACTCCACCTCCACCTTCACCTGACTCATACCAACAACCCCTTCCACAATATCACCCCCATCCACCACAACCATTAGAACCACAGTCTCAACCACAATTCATTCTTCGAAACCCAAATCCCCCACACCCAAGAACTCCACCACCTTAACAACCACTACCACCACCCAAAGCTTCTTCTTCTACTTCCTATGAGCAAGTGAATATGGTGTCAATCAAATGGGAGAAGATGGCTTCTCAAGAGATAGCAAAAGGGGAAGGTAAAATAATCAAGGTTTGTGATGAAGATCCATTGCTGGAAGGATCTAGTGGATATTGTAAGAGCACCAAAAAATTTACTGTTCCACTTTTTCTTGAAAGTGTTGAGTGCATCAAAGATCTTACCACCTCCTTTGGTACTGAAGAAGCACCCCCAAGTGTCCTAACATTGATGGAGAAGAAGATATCTTGCATTTCACCCCCAATGGAATTTATGAGATGAACTGTCCCACCCTTTCTTGGAAGTGCCGAAGGCACTACACATTCAATTTTCACGTCATTCTATGATGAGGTCATGTTTGCTGCTCCACAAGCTCTTAATATGGAAACAGCTGATGCAACACTTTGTTGGGGGTTAATGACAACCCAAACTCCACCCAATGAGACAAGAATCACATAATACCACCTCAAGGCCCACAACCTTTAGAAGAAGAGGTTGGTGCAAGGGGTAAACAATTTCATGATGCTCTACAAGATTCCTTTCTCCAATAAAAACATAGTTATGCTTGGAGCTTTCTTGAATCCTTGAAACAAAGGATGGAAGATATCCAAGCATTCTTTTCCTTGGTTAAGGATGTTTGCATGGGTAGAAGGAAGGTGGTACTGATCCCACCTAGAGAAATTGTAGCTACTAAACATGTGACTTTCATCATGGGAAGCTACCTACCAGAAAAAAGGGGTGATCCTAGAACACCCCTCATTGCTTGTGTAATCAATCACTGGCTTGTTGAGCATGCTCTCCTAGATTTGGGCCCAGCCGTGAGCATAATAGCATTTTACATTTATGAACAACTAGGTTTGTCAAGATTGAAACTGAGGGATTGTATTGTAATATTAGGAGATGGATCTAGGAGAAATCCTATGGGCATTCTAGAGAAGACAATATTGGCCTTAGATAGAAGGGTGAACATTGTCTTTCCAATGGATTTTCTAGTCATGGACATCGATCTAATGGAAGGGAAATATTACATTATCTTGGGCAGACCCTTCTTGTCCATAGCTGGTGCCGAAATCAACATGCGCGTAGGTACCCTAATAGTCACTTATGGAAGGATGAAGATAAACTTCTTTATGTTCACTGAGGAAGAAAGATACATATTGGGTGAAGAAGATTTTGGTAACAGTCTGGACTACCCTGATCCCTCAGAATTGTGGAGGACAATCCCTTATTTCTGATCGATATACACTACTTGGGATGAAAGCCACATCGTGAGGACCCTAGAGAGGATTACTTTGGAAGAGGAAGGAGACACCTGGGGTGTCAACACTTGATGAAGAAAGCAACAAGCCTGTCTGAAGGCTAAAAATTTAGTGCTAGTGGGAGGCAACCCACATGGTTTGAGATTCTCAAACCCCTCTTGTTTTGATTGCACTTTTGCTTCATTTTTACATGGTTCCAAGAATACACACAGACACTTGTTCTTGATGGTTTTTGTTTAAGTTTTGATGAGATATAGGTGATAGGTTGAAGAGACAGAAAAAGAGGACAAGGCATGGTTTTGAGGCTAGAATGTGGCAAAGTATCAAAGTAGTTTAAAAATATCAAAGTTGTTGAAATTACATTGACAAAGTACAGAGTAAATCCCCATCACGGCCTTGGTGGTCCAAAACGACCATGGTGGAATTAATTGAAAATGTTACAAGAACATGGGTAGTTTTGTGAAGGAATGACCATGGCCATGGTGATCAAAATGACCGTGGCACGCGTAAGCCAACACGGTCATGGCCGCTTCCACAGGCATGGAGACATAATGGCAACATAGTCGTGGAGCCCACCACAACCGTGGTGATTTAATTGCAAAAATTCAAGAATGTTACAGTGAGGGAGGTGATTTTGTGCATGAACCACCCCGACCGTGGCAACCACCATGGTCAAGATGAGAGGAGGATACCACGACCATGGAAAGGGTCGAGCTGTAGATGGCTTCGCCAACCACCACTATTGTGGCACCCCCCCGACCATTTCGCCTAACCCCACCACGACTGTGGCATCCCACCATGATTGTGGCGGGGTCTGACCCCACCAAAAATTTCACTTAAAATACGCAAATCCACCACGACCCATCCCATTTTATTCTCCATCGTGCGCACCCCCACGGCTGTGACGACAAACAACAACCCCGACTCCTCTAATATTGCTCCTCCAGACCTCATACTTCACCCAATCAACCTCCAATCACCTCCTACACCACCACCTGTCCCTCTCCTATTTATACCCCAAATCCTCCATCAATCCAGCCACAATCTCTGTTTTTGTCATCCACCCCATTTACAGGCATCCCACACAAAAACCTACAAAAATCTACCAAATCTCTCCCAAAACCATTATCTAATCCATCCTCTACCATCACAACAACCATTCTAACCTATTCCACCCATCCCTCAACCTTCATCTCTCCCTCTCTTAAAAAATCCAAAAACCATAGCCCTCATGCCACCACCACCTCCACACAATAAAGGGGATAGGGAAGGCTATGAAGAAGGGGGCTCAAAAGAGCCTTGAGGTGATCACTGGAGGAAAAGTGTGCACCAAGAGGGTCTCTTCTCAAGTCTCCATACCTTACTACATTCCATTGCCATCAAATTCCATTTCCCAATTGCCCCATCGTTCATCATCCGTGAGTGCCTCCTACACCCAAATGTCAGACAACCATCACATCACTGACGAGACCTATCAGGAGGAGAAGGAGGTGGCATCCAAGGAGAGCCTCAATTCTATGATTCATGAGTTGGAATCGGAGGTTACCACTCACCAAAAGTTAGGCAAGGGGAAGTAGCCCCATCTTCTTTGATGATCCCTCCAAGGCCTACGCCATCTATCCACTCTACCTATTCACTAGGGGAGAGACCACAACAATAGTCATAGGCAAGGCGATAGTTGATCACTAAAGAAGATGAAGCACAACAACAATACCCTGAGAAATATATACTGCTCAATATTGACACAAGCTCGGGGTTAAGATCATATTGGGTCGATGATGAAGAATGTGGCAACACATCCCACTATCACACAGACAGCGAGGTGTTACGTGAAAACGTGTGGAAAATACCATAAACCACTCATTATAAAAAAACACAAGTTAATTAAAACCGATTTGCAGAAAGTAGATAAACCAAGAAACTATTACATTTAGATCCTCATCCTGCTGGGAAACAATTATACAAACATTTACAAGTCTTGAAACGTGTCCACAGCTTAGGAGATCAGCTCTCAAGCTACCACATGAGTTCATCACCTGTTATATATACATAACGGCCCACATCCGGCCAACAGCAGGATATACAAAGCATCAAAAGCTATACATCATGAAACAACATCAAAATGCCTCCAAGGACCTGAGAGTATAGGGATGACTCTAAGACTCTACTACAAAATGACCAAAACAGCAGCGTGTCCATCTCTTGCCTTCTACTGCTCTTCTTGCTGCTCGGCTGCAACTCTGCGACCACCACCATGACTAGCTCGACCACCTAAAAAGGTTATAACCAGCGGGGTGAGACACATAGTCCCAGCGAGAAACATAACTCCCCGCCGAAACTACAAAACCTCAGAAAGATAAGGGCAACAAAAGTAGATAACTGATAAGAGGCATAGAAAGAGCAGTTTATAAAGTAAAGCTATTCATACCATCAAGCTTACCAAGCTGCATGGAAGGCAGATGACCAAGTATTTCTTTATGGAACATGATCAACAAGATAATATTTATAAGATCTTACCACATAACATAAGGAACGTATAAGTAACTACAAGTATAACAAGATTAACTACGCAAGCAAGGCCTCGACCAATATTCCGAGTTTTTCCTTATGCAGTAAGGACTATTCGGCTGAATTACATATTATTATGCCCTGAGGAAGTGAGTCGTACCACTCAAATCCAACCTTTGGTTGCAAAACCCCAGCCGATTCCATACAAGGTCAATGGAAGAGTCAGACTCCACGAACTCCCACCTCATGGTCAGTGCACGAGTACAACATAAGAAGGACCGCAGTATCATGCTTAAGTGGCCTCAGCCACAGGGTCAGGCTACCCTCTGCCTAGCCCGCCTTGGTACATGTATCAACGCTAGTGAAACTGAGCCACGGGCCTGTTCACCGTGCTCTGAGCCATGAACACATTCATGCTCCCATATCATATATCCTGAGCCATGGCCCTATTCACCATGCTCTTAACATATTGAGCTACGGGCCTGAATCGACACTCTGGAGTCTACAACCGAAGTTGCACTCTTACCTTCTCACTTTAGGCTAGGAGAAACCTCGCATACTCAACAATATGCACTCCGGGTTAACCCGGAGGAGAACCCATTTTACCATCACCATCTCCTGACGATGATGGATCTATGGCCAGGGAAAACTACATGACTTGTTCCACTGTGATTAGTTAGTATATTTTAAGTGAATTACAAGATTCATCCAAGTTGTATAATATGCAAATAAGAACAAGAATAACCAACATTAAACTCAATATCATACTTTTACTGTCATCAACATCATCCTGATCCATCACCAGGATCCAACCTTACATGTTACCAGTTGGCCTCTTTCCAATCATCTAGATCCATCACAAGGATCATCACATTGCCATGGGATCTCAATCCCTCTTCACATAGTACCACTATCTATCAAGGCTTACATCATCACCATGGGATAGCAATCCCAAGTCATCATCAGAGGATAATACCTCATCTAGGCACTTTTTGCCATCCCAGGTCCTCAAACCAAAACACATCAAGAATATTATCTCATCATCAAGAGTAACCATCAAAGCATTATTACTCAAACATATATATACCTCATAGCCCTTATTCCTGGCTATGAAACTATATGAGTCACCTGCATGGTTAGTATGCACAATCATCACAGATTGACAGAAGATTCATATTATCAACATAGGGCAACATTGATGATTATATACATTATCATTCATGCCTCAACCTGTGACCATAGACATAGGTCATATCATTAAGCAAATCATCTTATATTGCTTACCATTTCCTTAGCATCATACAGATGATTAAAGATGATCATAACACATGTATTATCTTGGCAAGATACATAGATGTAATCTACTATCATGGTTACCATCAAGCATGTCAAGGGTTACTATCAAAAACCAACATGATTCATGAACAAGAGCTAGCGTATAGGTTTTCCATAATAGACAAGACCCTCACTAGAAGCGCTCACTATCCTCACCAAAGGTGTGACGGGTAGGGCACCCTCACTAGAGATGGTATCAGACAGATCACTCCCCACATGTTGCCCAACACTACAACCAGCTAACGGCCAAGCAACCACTCTTCATATCGGCCAAGCACTCAGCAGGGTATCGGGCTACTACATGTATCAGGAAACAAGGAACCAAACCATCTTGAGCACTCATGGGTATCGTGCAACGCGTGTGGTGCACCTCTGTGTCGTGCAACGCTGCATTGTGCAACACTGGTATACCATGCAGCAAGATCTTATGAGGCATATCGTGCAATGGCACGTCGTGCACAAGGTGTATCAGGCACCACCACACAGCAAGGCATAACACCCAAAGGTGCAATGCGTGCAACAAAGAAAACATAACACCCAGCACAAATCTAGCCACATCTATCGGTCGACACACAAAGACAGGGTCAAGGGATGACGCCCACCACAGAGCCAGCTAACAAACTTCCATAACATCAGGGTATAACGAGGTGAAGTGTGTCGTGCAGGGTACCCAATCAGGTGTGACGCCCGACACACAAAGGTCAGCAACCAAGAGTAATGCCCGATACAACCACAACATGTGTAGTCCAAGGCTCAAGATCAGGAGGGGATATCGGGCAACACCAACCCAAGGCCATATCGGCCAAGATGCAACCCGACCGGGTCACCACCGACCTCAAGCACAAGGGCACCAAAACCCTAATGGATCAAGAAGATGACTCAGCTCTCAACTATCAAGAGAGAGGGGTCTTGCCAAGCTTCTTAACACCAATCGGGAAACACAAGGTTCAACCACGACCAAGGTCTACAACCACTACAAAGCTCACCTCTAGAATCCATGGTGAGAGAAGGGTGTTGCTTAAGCAACTAGAATACAAGCTCACCTCTCAACTCAAACGAGAGAGGAGTATTGCTCATATTTCTAGAGTAAGGAGGGAGAGGGGTGTTGCTCAACAAAAAACCATAGAACATGGTTCGGCCAACAAGAAGCAACTAAGCAAGAAACTAAACTAGCAACATGCATAGCCGATATGATCACAAGAAACATACAAGAACATAAGAGAGGTAATATAGTTAGGGTTAGGAGTTATGTAACCCGCCTTAAGAAAGCTCCTAGCTCCAAGCTCCAAGCTCCAAGCACCACCAAGGAAGAAGAGAAAGGCACTCTAGGGTTCGGCCACCACTAGAGGAAGAAGGAGACTCCGAGGCAAGGATCGGCCCCCAAGCTTGCAAAAGAAGAGGGTGTCATGCACCAAGGAAGTGGGAGTGATGCGATGATTTTGAGTCGCATTTATAGACCTTTTTCATATGTGTTTTTTGCTCTAATTAGTCATTTTTATGGATAATATTGCATAATTCACTCATTTCGGTCTTTGCCATAATTTTATGTCAAATCCCCTTAGTTGTATCATTTTGAGCATTATTTATCATATTATCATAATTTGTGTGGATTTATTTGGTCTTGTTTTGGAATTTCAGGAAAAACAAGTATCTGCTTCCGTCGATACCATCGACGGAAGTCGATACCATCGACCAAGCCACAAGTTGCCAGCCGAGAGGAGCAGCACAGAGTCGATACCATCGACATTTAAGTCGATGGCATCGAGATCCCTTCAGGTTGCTGGCGAGGAATCCGTCGATACCATCGACTCAAGTCGATGCCATCGACACATTGAGGCTACAGCATCGCAAAACGACAACAACCGACGCTAAAGAGAGTCGATACCATCGACCCTAGTCGATGGTATCAAGATGACACAGGCACTCAGACAAAAAGAAAAGAAGGTTGCCGCTAATACGCTGGGTCGATACCATCGACCCGCGTCGATGGTATCGACGCCGGCAGATATGCGTTGTATTCGTTTTGATCTCAATCGGACGGCTGGAGTTATTTGACGACCTAATTAGGAACTTATACCTAATGACGGCCGCCGACACGAGGGGAGCATCTAATTTGTCATTGCACAAGTGCCGAGGAAGGAGAGAAAGGAGAACGGAGACCAGAAGCTCATCCCTGTCGATCCGGACGCTGCCGAAGACGAATTTCACCACCGAGAGGCGGGAAAGCTCGTGTTCTACGCAAAGGATCCACCAGTTCTTCTCCGTTCAGGGGTTTTCCCACTTAATTCACGTTTTTCTTATGAATTCCCCTATTTCTACCATGTATTTGTGCAAGATGAACATGCGAGGCTAAAACCCTCCATCTTTAGGACCGGGAGTAGCCCGGGAATGCATTGTATGATAGTTTTATATTAATAATTCATATTTTCTCTCTTAAATCCGTGGTATAGTTTCATTTTCTCCATATATATTGTTATGCCTGATCACCATAATAATAACTTAATGCCCTTAATCACTTCAACAGAAGGATTAACGGTTGAAAAGAGACGAAACGTACATTAATCGATAAAACCCTTGACAAAGGAGTTGTAAAATTAATGGTGGAAACTAAGAGACCGTTTATAATGCGCTTAGTTTAGGGGAATGATAACTACGACGGTGGAATCAACCTAAACCTAAGTAGTGAATTACACCACGACAGTGGGTAATTCTGTTTTCAGGCCACTACCCAGATAGAGAGAGAAGAGTGAGGAATTATATAGAACCTAATGCAATGTTGACCCGCGGTGAAACCGAAATCCTAAAGATATCCTTTTGAATTGATTAAATTAACCTTTAATCGATTGTTTGCTTTGTTTTATGTTTATTTTCTTTTAATTTTGACAACAAACCCAACTTTGTTATTCGGCCTAGCTGATCGAAATTAGTTAGTAGGAGTCTCCAATAATTCACGTATCCCTGTGTTCGACTCGGGCCTCACAAAGGCCTGTACTACTCGACGCGTATACTTGCGTTTTTAGCGCGTAGTAAAATACACGTCAAGTTTTTGGCGTCGTTGCCGGGGATACGGCGAATTGTTGGCACTTCGAGTGCTACGAGCGGCCACTCTAGGCCACAATTTTTTTTTTATAATTTTCATTCAACTTCAAATATTTTCTTTCTATTGTTTGTTCATTTTTATACTCGTCTAAGCATAGTACTGAACTCGAATTTTCCTATTTCAGGTACTGTGTATGGTACATACACGTAGTACGGACTACGCGAATCGCACACCCGAGGTTCCACCTCCGGGACCTGAGGACGAGGAGCACTTCGAGCAAGAGCACCTAGAAGAAATAAATTCCGAATCTGAAGCAGAAGAAATGGCCGAGCCACAGACCATATGGGAGAAGATCAAAGCCTCTTCTTCATCAGCTTCAAAGGGGCCTATAAAGAAGCAAGCGGTCAACATACCAACATATAAGATCGATCCGGCGTTGATCAACTTGGTAAAATCAAATGCATTTCACAGGCTGAAGAATGAGGACCCAGTTGCACACATCAGCCAGTTCGTGGAGAACTGTGACATGGTGAAGATCGACCGATTCCCACAAGATGCTTTGTACCTCAAGCTATTCCCAAGTTCCTTGGAAGGAGCAGTAAGAGAGTGGCTACATAACCTCGATGATGAGTTCATTGAATCATGGGCTCATATGGTGGAGGTTTTCTTCGAGAGGTTTTTCCCTCCTGAGAAGACCAACGACATGATTAGGAAGATTCACAATTTCACCCAACAGGCAGGTGAAACATATTCTGAGACGTGGGAGTGATTTCAGGTCATGTTGAGGAGATGTCCGCATCATGGGTTGGACAAGGAGACACAAGTGAAGATCTTCTATTTTGCTCTCTCCGAGCATGATAGGAGTAATTTGGACTCAGCCGGTTCAGGATTTTTCTTGAATAACACTGACACGAGATGCTAGGAAATACTGAAGAACATGGCACGAAAGCAATCCTGGGGAGAAAGAGAGAGAGGCCCAGTTGAGCAAGCTAGAGTCGCCAGCGAATCAAAGGCAATAAAAGAGCTTAATGAGAAGATGGATCTTCTCGCAAAGAAGTTACTACAAAAGGAAGGCAATGAGTCCGAAGATAAGGCTCAAGTCAAGTACATCAGGCAACAGCAAGGGTACAGGAACAATGACTATTCATGGCGAAAGGACAAAAAGTTCTCATGGAAGGATCCGAACAATTTTCTACAAGATCCGGATGCCAAGCCTGCACCAGCCACAGAGGATAAGAGCACGGAGTTGCTCAATCAGGTCATCAAGCAAAACCAGGAGTTAATGAACACATTCAGGCAACAAATCAAGCAACAGGGTGAATATATGAACCAATTTGGGCAGACTTTGCAGAGCCACGGGGCTCAAATGAGGACTATAGAGACCTCCATGGCGCAGATGGCAGCAGAAATTGCAAGTTTGAAGAAGCCAGCGCATCTGGGTTTTCCGGGGAACACCAATGTTCCCGGGGGAAACCAGCAGGCCAAGGCCATCTTACTGAGAAGCGGCAAGAAGGTGTTGAATCCAAGGACGGATGACACAAGCACACTACAGGATAAAGTTGAAGATGCAACCACTAAGGAGCAGCCCACACCTGTCACAGGGCAAGCTGAAGACATAGCTGTGGATGGTAATGAAGAACAAGCTACTGAGGAGGAACCGCAAAAGTTGACACCCTATGTGCCACCCCATCAAAGGGCACATACTGTTCCGGTCCCCTATCCGAATAGTGCAAAGGCAAGAAAGGTAGATGCACAATTCAAGAAATTTCTGGACAGCTTTAGGAAACTTTCGGTCAATATTCCGTTGTTGGAAGCGATTGAGCAAATCCCGTCATACGGGAAGTTCCTAAAAGATGTCATCACCAAGAAGAGGAAAATACCAGACACGGAGGTCGTGGTGTTGAAGGAGCAAGTGAGTGCTTTCATTATGGGCACTTTACCGCCTAAGAGACATGATCCCAGATGTTTCAACATTTCTTGTTTTATCGGGAAGTTCAAATTTGGAGAGGCACTATGTGATTCGGGGGCAAGCATCGATTTGATGCCCCTTTCTACATTCAAAAAGCTGGGATTAAAGGAGTCACGGCCGAGCAATATGACTATCCAATTGGCCAATAATTCTGTGGTGAAACCTTATGGAATCTGCGAAGATGTCTTGGTAAAGGTGGACCGATTTGTTTTTCTGGCTGATTTTGTGGTTATGGAAATGCAGGATGAGCATGGCAATGAGTTGCTACTTGGACGTCCTTTCCAAGCTACAGCCGATATGATCTTGGAAATGGGAAGAGGTCGCTTGACCTTGGGCATAGAGGATGATCGCTTTGAGATGGTCATGCCCACTAGCACTGCGTCTACTAAAGCAAAAGCACATTGTAACATGGTTAAGCATGTGGATCACAATATCTCACTCTGCCTTGGAAAACCATTCTTGGACATGGCTCATGTGATGAACAAAATGGATAATGGAACCTTAGCTGTGGACATCATGGAGCAAACTAAAGTTGTCTCTTTATGCAAAGCTGTTGGATTTCCGAATGACGAGAATGAGGACATTCCACCTTCTTGGGAGGATGATGCGATTACTACTTCAGTTGTTGAGGCATATCCGGAATTGCCATTGGAGGCGTGTCTGTTGAATGTCACCTATGATTGGATGCGGAGTAAATCACTCAAGGAGTGTGCCAAAATGCTTCAGATGCTTCCATGTTTCTACACGAGGCACTATGAAGATTTAGGTACACTTCCCCCACCGCTGCAATCATCTCTCATATGCCCGCCTGAGTTGGAGTTGAAGCCGCTGCCCCCGCATCTTAAGTACGTCTTTCTAGCTGAGAAGGACAAGTTACCGGTGATTGTATCTGCTTACTTGAGTACGGATGAGGAGGAGGAACTACTGATAGTGCTCAAGAACCACCGTGGAGCTTTTGGGTGGTCTGTTGCAGACATCAAGGGGATCTCCCCTACACTTTGCCAGCATAAGATACGGCTCGAGGAGGGAGCCAAGCCAGTCATTCAGCCTCAAAGACGTTTGAATCCGAGCATGATGGAGGTTGTGAAGAAGGAAGTCATAAAACTTCTTGCTGTAGGGATCATATATGCCATATCAGACTCGATGTGGGTGAGTCCCACACAGGTAGTCCCTAAGAAGGGGGGAATTACTGTTACCACAAATCTGTTGAATGAACCTGTCACCACCCGATTGGTAACCGGGTGGCGAGTTTGCATTGACTACCGCCGACTGAATGCCGCCACTCTGAAAGATCATTTTCCTTTGCCATTTATCGATCAAATTTTGGAATGTCTTTCCGGTCGGTCGCATTTTTGTTTTCTGGATGGGTATTCGGGGTATAACCAGATTTCGATTGATCCTTTAGATCAAGAGAAGTCTACGTTCACCTGTCCCTATGGGACTTTTGCTTACCGAAGTATGCCGTTTGGATTATGTAATGCACCGACGACGTTTCAACGCTGCATGCTCGCCATATTCTCTGACATGGTGGAGCGTTGTCTTGAGGTTTTCATGGACGACTTCTCGGTTTACGGCGCGTCTTTTGATGAGTGTCTATATAATCTGGACAAGGTGCTGTAGCGTTGTGAGGACACACACTTGGTCCTCAATTGGGAGAAATGTCACATGATGGTGACAGAGGGAATAGTGCTAGGACACAAGGTGTCTAGCAAAGGTCTTGAGGTAGACCCAGTCAAAATTGAGGTGATTTTCAAGCTACCCCCACCAAATTCTGTAAAAGGGGTGAGAAGCTTTTTGGGACACGCCGGGTTTTATCGGCGATTCATTAAAGATTTTTCTAAAATTGCAAAACCTTTATCCGAATTGTTGGAGAAAGATGCGGTTTTTGATTTCAACAATAAGTGTCTTCACGCATTCGAAGTTTTGAAAGAAAAATTAATTTCGGCTCCGGTTGTTCAAACGCCGGATTGGACAAAACCATTCGAATTGATGTGTGATGCTTCAGATTATGCAGTAGGAGCCGTTTTGGGGCAAAGGGTAGATAATAAGCCCGCTGTGATTTTCTACGCTTCCAAAACGCTTAATGATGCTCAATTGAACTATACAACTACAGAAAAAGAATTACTTGCCGTTGTGTTTGCTTTTGAAAAATTTCGGCAGTATTTAGTGGGATCCAAAGTAGTTGTATGGACCGATCATGCTGCGATAAAATATTTGATGGAGAAAAGGATGCAAAGCCTAGACTCATTAGGTGGATTTTGCTTTTACAAGAATTTGATATTGAAATCAAGGACAAGTCCGGAATTGAAAATGTGGTGGCTGATCATTTGTCTAGGTTAGATAGGGTAGATGAAAAAGATTTACACATACCCATAACCGAGACGTTTCCCGATGAACAACTTTTAAAAATTAATTCTAAAGAACCATGGTTTGCTGAAATTGTTAACTATTTGGCTTGCGGGATCATCCCGGAAGATTGGTCTTATCAAGAGAAAAAGAAGTTCTTTCATTCTTTGAGATACTATTTTTGGGATGACCCAATTGTTTTGAAGCAGTGCAGGGATGGTATTCTACGCAGGTGTGTGCCGGAGATGGAGTACGAGAGTGTTCTCCACCATTGCCATGCGTCGCCTACGGGAGGACACCATGCCAGTTCACGGACAACAGCCAAAGTGTTGGAAAGCGGTCTTTATTGGCCAACTTTGTTTCGGGATGCCTACGATTTTGTAAGGCAATGTGACCCGTGCCAGCGAGCAGGTAACATTTCGAAGAGACAAGAGATGCCCCTGAATATATTTCAGGAAGTTGAGGTATTTGACTTGTGGGGCATAGACTTCATGGGACCCTTTGTGTCCTCGAATTCAAATTTGTATATCTTGCTTGCTGTTGACTATGTGTCGAAGTCGGTGGAAGCAATCCCCACAAGGACTAATGATTCTAATGTAGTGTGCAGGTTTGTGAAGGAAAATATTTTCTACAGGTTCGGGATACCCCGAATGATAATAAGTGATGGGGGCACACACTTCCGGAATCAGAAATTTTCGACACTTTTGAAGAAATATGGGGTCAAACACAACATCGGCACCCCATATCATCCACAGACGCAAGGCCAAGTGGAGCTCTCAAATTGGGAAATCAAGAAGATTCTAGAACGGACAGTGGCATCCACAAGGAAAAATTGGAGTGCCTTACTACCGGACGCACTTTGGGCGTATAGAACGGCGTACAAAACACCTATAGGCACCACGCCTTTTAGGTTGGCGTATGGCCGGGCTTGTCACCTTCCGGTGGAGTTAGAGCACAAGGCCCATTGGGCGCTTCGAAGGCTGAATTTGAGTTATGATGAAGCCGGGAGAAAGAGGATGTTCGAGTTGAATGAACTAGATGAGTTACGCATGACGGCATATGAGAATGCCCGCATATACAAGGAGCGCACAAAGCTGATCCACGATCACCATATCGAGCTGCGCACGTTCAAAAAGGGAGATAGTGTTCTATTGTTTAACTCCGGCCTCAAGTTGCATCCCGGGAAACTAAAATCCCGGTGGAGTGGACCATTCGTAGTGGAAGAGGTGAGACCGCATGGTGCGATTCTCGTGCGTGATGGAGATGCCACGTTCTTGGTGAACGGACAGCGGTTGAAGTTGTATTTTGGTGAAAATTACAAGAGAAAAGTGAATGAGGTCAAACTCATTACACTTGTGGATGAATGAGATGTTGGGAAGACGTCTAGCCTAAGACGTTAAAGAAGGGCGCTTGTTGGGAGGCAACCCAACCATTGGTACATTAGGATAGTTTAATTATAGTCATAGATTGCTTTCATTTCGTTTAAATTCTAGTGTAAAGAAGATACCTTGATCCGTTTGTTCAATGTGCAGGCACAGGCAGGGTCGATACCATCGACACACTAGTCGATGGTATCGGCATAGGTTCAGGTTGACAGCTGCAAAAATCGCTCTGAGTCGATACTATCGATGGTCCCGTCGATGGTATCGACAGACCTACAGGCAGGTTGCGCAATAATTGTCGATGGTATCGACATGCCAGTCAATACCATCGAGATCTCTGGAGAAGTTCAGAATGATTTGTCTCAGTCAACTCGATACCATCGACGACCTTGTCGATGGTATCGACATGGTCACAGGTTGAAGTGAAAAAGTGGCAGTGTCGCAATGAAGTCAAGTCGATACCATCGACACCCGTCGATGGTATCGACATCCATGTCACCGATCCGCGCAAAGACATCGACGGCGATCGCGAAGTCCACGTCAGCGATCTGGGTGCTGCGTCGATACTATCGACTTGCGTCGATGGTATCGACAGGTCAGCAATCCGGGTTTCACGATCCATCAATCGTCAGCCGTCGATACTCGCGAGGGAGGCGGATAGCATCGAGACGTGTCGATACCATCGACCCACGTCGATGGTATCGACGGGTCGACAGTAGCGTCGGCCAAGTCTATATAAGGAGAATTGCAACGTCATTTGACGTCACACCTTCAGAGAAAACTTCCTCCTTTGCGCCGAGCACTCCCTCGAGCCCTCCAAGACTGAAGAGCAGCAACATTGAGCAAGGATCTTCACCGATCGGAGAATCACTTCTCCATCTTCCCTGAGCTCTCTTCTTCTAATCCCATCTTTCTTGCAACAATAGTGCACGCCGCCGGATCATCGTTCTCTCGCGCGAATCCCATGGAGATCGTGGAGTTTGTGCCACCCCCTACTGATTCAGTCTCACGTCCACGCCTGGTTCACCCATCCGCGGAGGTGAGGAAGGTCTATGAGGAAATCATGAAGCAGAAGATCGAGCTGACCCGGTATGTGGACCGGGGAATGATCCGCGATCTTGGATTCGAGGCCAACTTGGCCTATGTGCTGAAGGGTCAAGAACGCCACACCAGCAGAAGGCCAGACGAGCTGGAGTACCATGCGGATGGGCAGCCGTTCTTCGGTGAATGGCCCACCTACAAGGAATTGGTGGCGGAGTTCATGGCGTCCCTCGACGTCTGCGTCGTGCCCAACGACGTGGTTGCATCAGATCGTGAGTGGATCAAGGAAAGCTCTTCGTGTGTTTTTCCTCTACATGCTCCTGAAGCGACAACAATGCAACTGGGGTGCGTTTTTCCTACAGCGCGTCCTGGCGGTGAAGAGGAGTACAAGGAAAGCTCTGATCCATTTTGGTGGGCTCATCACCAAGTTGGCGCACTACCTCGGGCTCAACTTCTCCACCGTGACGTCGATTTCCACGAGGAGTAAGGTGAACGTGCAACATCTGCACCGTTCAAACCTTATCCTTCTACGGGATGGGTTGGCGCACGCACACTGCCACGTAAACCATGCTTATCAGGAGTGCGCACTGCCGGACGCCGTCTTCCACATCAAGGGCACACAACACTTCCGGTGGCCGATCATAGCCGTCGAGTCCGATGAAGAAGAAGGCGGTAACGACGACCAAGAAGGCGAGGCTGAGGAGGAAGAGGAGGCTTTCACACCTCTTCGCGCACGAGTAGCACCCCGGAAGCGTCCTAGGATGCATCCGGGTGCGTCTTCATCATCACAGCCCCCGCCGCCATCACCACAGCCCTCGCAGCCAGGCGAGGATGCCTACTCAATGCAAGGCATGTACACGATGTTGCAGGACATACATCAGACACAGCAGCAGCATCTAGAAATGTATACCGGTATTCAGGATACTACGAACCGGTTACTTGACAACCAAAGGGTGATGTTCGAGAATGAACGTCTCCTCCTTGACAACCAACAGCAGATACACAACCGGTTGCAAAGGATGGAGATGCAACAGGAGCCCTTTTATGACCACTACTGGAGTCAGAGCTACTTTGGAGGCTATCCACAGCCTCCGCCGAGGACCCATTACGATCCGAGCTTCCAGGGGGAGTATCCTTCTTGGGATCCTACAACCCCACAGTACCCACCTCCGCCTCCACAAGAATGATCAGGGTATCTCTGTTCCACTCTTAAGATTGTTTTTGACTATGAGGCCATAGTCGAATTCAAGCTTAGGGGGGTAGTTGGAACAACTCTATCTTTTCTTTTATTGTTTTTAGTTTTTAGCAGTGTTAATTGTTTCTTGCATTTTTAGTTTTGGTAGGATCCACGTCCTATCTAGTGTAACTGTGGATGTCGTAAAAGTTTGTCATCTTGCTGTTAATTCATGGGAAATTTAAGGGAAATTTAAAAATTTTTGTGTCTTTGGATAGCTTGACTTGGTTGTCCTTGGGGAACTGTTCCTACGAAAAATGATTGATTATGTCAACTTTAAAACAACATTTCACACCTATACTCCTTTTGACTCATGAAAAGTGGATAGTAACGGTTGTTTGAGCCTAACCTAACCAAATGGTAATGAGACCTTAATTGGATGTAAGAGAGAGAACCCTCCAAACCACTACACAGGTCAATAAGGAGGGACACATAATATCTTTCTAAGGTTCAGTCATTTAATCTTGTGATCATTCCACGTCATTTTTCCATAATCCACCTAAGAATTGGAAGTAAAGTGCAGTTTCAATTCCTTCTTGTGTGCATAGCAATTAGATAGGACTTGCATTGATATTTTCCATACGTTTGCATAAAAAACAATATATAGGGATTCATGCACATTACTTTTAGGTGCATGTCATGTAGTTGCACTCATGATTTTCATGCATAAAGTACACCATGTATCTCAATTTTTCCTCAAAAGTGATCTAAACTGTTCCATACCTTCGAAATATTGCAAAGATTTCCAAGCATGAAGTAAATAGCCCAATACACTTATCTCTAAGCAATTATGGATACGTGGGCTAAAGTGAAGAAAAAAAAATTCTGAAAAGCTGAAATAAAGAAAAAAAAATTAATTAGAAAAGAAAAAAAAAGAGAATTTAGTAGAAAGTGGAAGAAGAGGGAGAAAGGAACATGATATCACTCACATTACAGGAAAATTGAGTACATGTGGCTTAATTAGATTTCCATCTCATTTTGGGGTGGAAGGTTAGTGCACGCATCATTTCACCCAATTTTAGGCATTAGGGCATTTCTAATGTGCATTTGCATCATTTAGGACATGTTTGTTTTATGCATGTTGAATTTGTACAATACTTCCAAGTTCTTCCATGAACCACCCATTTCCATCCACCCGTTGCTCGGATTGGTAGGCCACCGTGAATTTCTCCTCACTAATGATTATCAGGAGAACTGCTTCCATGTAGATGGTAGTTAGGGCGAGCAATGTAGTGTAGGCGATCACAAGATGCACCAATGCTGAATCGGCGAGTTTTATTATGTTAACTGCCTTATGTGATAGTGTTCATCGGTTTTAAGGATAATTTCTCTTATGGATGATTATTGTCGCCTGTAGGGTAATTACTGTTCTGTGGTTAGAGAAGGCCGGTTTGAGAATGTTCAGTGGGAGTCACATGGGATGTTGGGTTGGTGTGTTGATTTTTAGTTGACATCTGCAATTCTATTCTAAGGATTAGTTTCTCGAGGGCGAGCAATGTTTAAGCTTAGGGGAGTTTGATGCGATGATTTTGAGTCGCATTTATAGACCTTTTTCATATGTGTTTTATGCTCTAATTAGTCATTTTTATGGATAATATTACATAATTCACTCATTTCGGTCTTTGCCATCATTTTATGTCAAATCCCCTTAGTTGTATCATTTTGAGCATTATTTATCATATTATCATAATTTGTGTGGATTTATTTGGTCTAGTTTTGGAATTTCAGGAAAAACAAGTATCTGCTTCCGTCGATACCATCGACGGAAGTCGATACCATCGACCAAGCCACAAGTTGCCAGCCGAGAGGAGCAGCACAGAGTCGATACCATCGACATTTAAGTCGATGGCATTGAGATCCCTTCAGGTTGCTGGCGAGGAATCCGTCGATACCATCGACTCAAGTCGATGCCATCGACACATTGAGGCTACAACGTCGCTAAACGACAACAACCGACGCTAAAGAGAGTCGATACCATCGACCCTAGTCGATGGTATCGAGATGACACAGGCACTCAGACAAAAAGAAAAGAAGGCTGCCGCTAATACGCTGGGTCGATACCATCGACCCGCGTCGATGGTATCGACGCCGGCAGATATGCGTTGGATTCGTTTTGATCTCAATCGGACGGCTGGAGTTATTTGACGACCTAATTAGGGACTTATACCTAATGACGGCCGCCGACACAAGGGGAGCATCTAATTTGTCATTGCACAAGTGTCGAGGAAGGAGAGAAAGGAGAACGGAGACCAGAAGCTCATCCCTGTCGATCCGGACGCTGCCGAAGACGAATTTCACCACCGAGAGGTGGGAAAGCTCGTGTTCTACGCAAAGGATCCACCGGTTCTTCTCTGTTCAGGGGTTTTCCCACTTAATTCACGTTTTTCTTATAAATTTCCCTATTTATACCATGTATTTGTGCAAGATGAACATGCGAGGCTAAAACCCTCCATCTTTAGGACCGGGAGTAGCCCAGGAATGCATTGTATGACAGTTTTATATTAATAATTCATATTTTCTCTCTTAAATCCGTGGTATAGTTTCGTTTTTTTCATATATATTGTGATGCCTGATCACCATAATAATAACTTAATGCCCTTAATCACTTTGACAGAAGGATTAACGGTTGAAAAGAGACGAAACGTACATTAATCGATAAAACCCTTGACAAAGGAGTTGTAAAATTAATGGTGGAAACTGAGAGACCGTTTATAATGCGTTTTGTTTAGGGGAATGATAACTACGACGGTGGAATCAACCTAAACCTAAGTAGTGAATTACACCACGACAGTGGGTAATTCTGTTTTCAGGCCACTACCCGGATAGAGAGAGAAGAGTGAGGAATTATATAGAACCTAATGCAATGTTGACCCGCGGTGAAACCAAAATCCTAAAGATATCCTTTTGAATTGATTAAATTAACCTTTAATCGATTGTTTGCTTTGTTTTATGTTTATTTTCTTTTAATTTTGACAACAAACCCAACTTTGTTATTCGGCCAAGCTGATCGAAATTAGTTAGTAGGAGTCTCCAATAATTCACGTATCCCTGTGTTCGACTCGGGCCTCACAAAGGCCTGTACTACTCGACGCGTATACTTGCGTTTTTAGCGCGTAGTAAAATACACGTCAGAGAGACTAAGGAACTAAAGGGATCCTTAGTAAGAGAAAGGGAACACATATATAGGAAAGGATGGAGGAGAAACCAAGGAAAGACAAGGCAAGGTGTCACCCACCTAGGGACACTTGTCCATGTGCAAAGCCACCACTCTAACATGTCCTAAACACATGTCCAAGGCCATTGCCACATGCAAGCATCAAACACCAAGTTGTTGGATAAATTGGATATTATGATAAATCCCTTTGTTTCGATGATGACAAACATTTCATTCTTATTAATCTAACAAGCTACTTGAGTGTGCAGGACTAAGCAAGATGACAAAGTAGCAAGGGAAAATCCAAGAGCTTACTTAGTTATATTTTCATGCAATGTAATCAATGTTGTAAAACTTGTACAAATATATAATGTACAAGTACTTAGAATTGCATGTAAATCAAGCGTTAGATTTTCCCTAGCCAAACACCATAGTTAGACATGTCATCCCATTTAATTAGGATCACCTTTGCACACTCACACATATAATTAATGCTTAAATTGAAACCTTGAAACAGGATCACTCTCGGTCGACAAACTCCTCGACCGAGACACTCTCGGTCGACAAACTCCTCGACCGAGAAAGATCCAAAGTAGCCGTTAGACACAACAGACAAAGTAGTTGGCAGTTGCAAATAAACGTTAATCCAGAGCGCCTGTCGGTCGACAAAACTTCGACCGAGTGGGTGTCTCGGTCGACCATTCCTCGACCGAGATGGTCTCTGACAGCAACTGCAGAATAAAATATTTAGCCGTTGTTAAAGCAACAACTTTGTACCTAACGGCTAGTTAAGCACTTAGAAACCCCTAGAAGTTGTCTAGAACGTCCTTAGGCATACTTAGGCCATTCCTATAAATAGGACAAGCCATAGGACACTAAAACTCACTTGTTACACTTGAGAATACACTTGAGCATACTTGAGCAATCTTTTGCAAGCAAATTTGAGCACTGTGATCATTGGCCTACATTCTCCTTAGCTCAATCTCGTGTCCTATAGGCTAGATTCTCCTACCCACAGCAATCACAAGTTCACATACTTGGCTAGGAGATCTTACGCTTGATCTAGGCATATCAAGCCTTGGGCTTAAAGGATAAGTTGTAATTTCTGTTTTCCTTTCTTGTTCCTGTTTATCTTTTGTACTCTCCTTGCTACTCCTAGGGTTGGAGGCTGCGGATTGGAGAGGGTTGACTTCTCAGGTGGAGAAGGGGACTTCAAGCTACTTCAAGAAGGCTATCGCAAGGGAAGCTACTTCAGAAGGCTGGTGCAACGGGAGTTGGTGCATCTACTTCAAGGGAAGGCTGCTTCAAGGTTGGCGATTACTTCTAGGTGAAGGCTGCTTGAAGGGTTTAGGAAAAGAGATTGTATTTTATGTAAATTCCTTGAAGAGGTAATAAAATAAATTTCTTTTCAAATCCCGGTTGGGTAAGCAACCGGGTAGTGGACTGACGGCTATAGTATTTGCTATAGTTGGAACCACTCTAAACCTTGTGTCTCCTTGTCCAATATTTTCATTGTGGTTGTTTAAGTGCAATAATTGTTAAATTATCTATAAAACTCTATTCACCCCCCCTCTAGTAGTTTTCAATTGGTATCAGAGCAGGCTTCAAGGAGCCCTAACAAGGTCTTGAAGAGATAAAGGGAGGAGGTGACTACAATCACAAGAAAAGGAGCATGGACCAATGTGCGACAAGTTGCAATTGGTGCTTAGGAACAAAGCACTCTACGTCTAGATGTCCATGGAGGTCAAAGAAAGAAGATACACATAAAGAATGTTTCGTTGCTACAATAAGTGAGGAAGAAGAAGAAGAGGTAAGCTTGCTTGATTTACCTAAAGAAGAGTTAGTTACTATTATTGAAGAAAGACATAATAAATATGTTGAATGCAAAAAGAAATTAAAGAAATCAAATAAAGAAAATGATGATCTAAATGCTAGACTTCTTGAGCTTACATCCGAAAATGACGATTTATATGCTAAATTGAATACTCTTGGTTTTGAAAAAGATAGCATTATGTCTGACAATCGTACTTTGAAATCATCTCTAAGTAATAGTGAAGTGAAAATTTTCACTCTAGAGACTAACTATGATCTTCTATGTCAAGAAAAGACTGAATTGCTTGCAAAGTTAAATGATATTAAAAAACAACCTATATTGTGCACCCATGTAGATTATGACAATATAGTGAAAGAAAGAAATATGTTATCATCCAATCTAGACCAAGCAAAATTAGATATCAAGAAAAGAATGGATGAGATCGTTAAGTTGCAACAAGAAGTTAGTAAGTTAAGCAACAATGGAATCCTTGATAGAATATTAGAAAATTCCTATCATCAAATAGGGAGAAGAGGACTAGGTTATAAGCCTAAGGAGAAATCCTATCAACAACCTAGTTGGAGAAGGACACAAGCAAGTCAATCCATGAATGTACATAGAGGCAAATATACTTTTGTACCAAAGAATAACCTAGACCAAAATCATAGAAAGAGATATGAGGTTGATTCTATATGTTGCCACTATTGTTCACGTCTTGGACATTACTCCTTCTCATGCCCATACAGGAAAAAGAATGTTGAGATGGTATGGGTTCCAAAATCCCCAAATTGATTCGATTAGACTAAGTTGAGATATGACCAAAGTCTCAAATTTGCACATCTTTTTGTCTATCTCAACTTAACATATAGGGATAACAAATTTATAATAAATTTGATATCACTCTGATATCCATATGTTTTATCTCAAACTGATCTTCGAAATAATTGAATTAGATACAACCTTTATTACATAGATTTCTGAAACAATTTCCAGAAACATGGTCGGTCGAGCAGTTGTCGACCGAGAAAATGTCGGTCGAGCAATTGTAGACCGAGCATATCACTGTTTTTTTGAGCTGATGTAAATTTTTTTACTGTATGAAAATTATTCTTGAAAGATTATATGGATCATGCTTAGATTAAAGAAAAATCCTATTTAATCATACTCTTATTGCAAATTTATCTCTTAGAAATACTTGCAATGAATAAAATGTTTCAAATCGACTTTTGAAAATACTCATTGTGCTAAGCATCACTTAATATGCTTCATCATATTTGAATTAGTCTATCCAAATGGATATTATTCTTGAATATGCTTCATCATATTTGATGCCCTTATTAAGTTCTCATAATTTGTACACTTTAATGAGCCTCATATTGATATTCGTAAGCTATCTGCAGAACTTATTCTTCACGTATGAATATTTTTTTGGAAACCTGCAGAATATGCCTCTTGGTTAAAATAAAATTTGACCAAGGGGCGCCATGGTCGTAATCAAGGGCGACCTAAAATAAACTTTGATAAAAATTGTTTATTTGGACATTATTTTATTGAACTTAATCTTAGCATATTTTTAAATCAAAACTTAAATCATTTGTAGTAATTAGAAGCCTTAAATATTATTACTCCCTTGGAATATACATATATATGCTCTACAAAAATGTTCTATGATTTGCATTAAAATACAGTCAAAAAAATTGAACTCAGTAAGTCTGTCGGTCGACGACTTCGTCGACCGAGAACCACTCGGTCAGCCCATCTCACTCGACCGACAAATTCTAAACAGACTCAGTATCGGACGAACTGTCGGTCGACGAGTGCTCGACCGAGACAATGTCGGTCGACAAGCGCTCGACCGAGAAATAGCCGTTGGATATGACCGTTGCAACCCGACCGTTATGACCATTTTCTTTACCGTGGGAGGACCAAGTGGCGCGTCTGCAACTCGATCGTTGCGGACGCTCGGTCGACGAGTCGTCGACCGACCAGGTCGCTGGAATTCTATAAATAAGTGCAAAAACGAGCCACTTACTCACACTTGCATTTCCTTGCCTCCATAGTCCATCTCTAGTGCAATTTCGTGCAATCCTTCATCATTCTTACCCTCAAATCTTCCTTGCTTCTTCTCCACTCTCAAGAAACACAATGGCCTCATCATCAGCTGTCCGTGGGAAGAAGAAAGTTGCTGGAAGAAAAAGAAGAGAAGATCGGAAAGCCACTCCGCCACTGACGATCATCAATGACATCGCCTTCGTCGACGGAGATGCTGGAGATAGATACTTTCGGCTTTCCTCTAAAGCTCCTCTTCCCCGACGTCCGGTCGAAGTGATGGACTTCATCAACATAGTCGACCTGGAGCATCTCTTTGGAGTACAAAAGCTGAAGGACTTCATCAATCCATCCTTTCCTTCCTATTCCATTAAGGTAGTCAACGAATTCTATGCCAATCTCTTATCCCACACCGAAAATGAAACCACATTCTTCTACACCATGGTCAATGGGCGTAGTTTTAAATTTTCCGAAGGGGATATTCTTGACATGCTAGAAATTGATATAGATGAATATCAAGATTTCCTTGACCTTACCACCGGCAATCCAATAAATTTATTTTCCCATGATGACCACTCCACTAGCCTTAGTGATATAAAAAGAGCCATATTTCAAGCCAATACCACTTGTCATGAAGATAGGGGAACCTATTATGCAATAAACCTAAAACCGGCATGTAGAATAGTAAACCTCATTGTTTCCACCAACATACATCCACGAGCCAATAAATCCGAGGTTCCTATTTTCCGTATGTGTCTAATTTATGCTATCATAAAAGAAATTCCCATCAACTTCATTCGCATAATACTTAAAAATATGCTTGAGTTTTCTGGCAATCCACCATATGCCGATTTTGTATGCCAGATTACTCAACATTGTCTTAAGTTAAACATTGAAGATATGGGATACATATGGGAGCGTAGACCACCAAAGATAAGTAAGAACACCGTAGAGAAGATGGGGATTGACTTTGGTCATAAAAGGGCTAGAGTAGAAGGAGAATCATCACATCAAGATATACCACCACCCCCTCCTCCTACTAATCTTTCTATTGATCCCATCCAAAATACTCTCACTTATCTTGTTGGCTCCCAATATCATCTCAGTAACCAACTCAACTATACCCATCATGCCATGACATACTTAAATCAAAGAATGCAAAATCTTTCTCCGGCTGAAACCGATGAATATCCGCATTCTTTAAATCCTGGCATGCTCAACCCATTTAACCCTTCATACAACTACTATCAACCTCCACCTCCACCATCAATGGATCTTGCACATACTCAATTTTCCTCCATACAATTGCAAGATATAGCTGCTCACTTCCGATTTGACCGAGTTCCCACATTTCTGGAAGCATATGCATTAGCTATGACAGGTGCTTTAGATTGGCAAACTCTGGTCAAATATTATGGAGCCGAGCCATTCCTTGGGAAAGATCCGGACATCGATGTAATTCTTAAATCTTTCCTGTGAAGTGTTGGAGTTGTACTAGTTGTAATAAAAATGATTAGTCAAATTCTATATGATTGTAATCTTCTTCATGCTATTGAATGAAATTTGCCATTTTTATTTGATTCACATGGTTATTTTTTTGGCATATGAGACATCTTCAAAATATGGATCATAAGTTCATTATTGTAGAGCATAACAAATGAAGGGAATAATAATTAAAACAGGCAACTATTACAATTGTAATTGAATTTCCAAATGCAAAACAGTTCTCCAGAAACATTCTCGGTCGAGCAACTAGTCGACCGAGAACATTGTCGGTCGAGCAATTGTCGACCGACTGGGTTTCTGTTTTTTTTTCTTTCAGATTGACATAAATTGCATACATCTTTGTTAAATCTTGGACATTTTATATATTTGCTTAGTATTCAAACTTTCATTTGAGATATCTATCTAAGGGGGAGCAAAGCATAAGAAAAAGGGGGGGAGATCATCAAAACTTTGACCATTTGATTGAAGAAGCTTACAAAAATATTGTACTCACCATGTGTAGCCGAAAATTTTCAAGAAATTTATGAATGGTATCTTGTACTTAAAGGAATTCTCTACCCAAAATAGGGCTTAACATCCCTTGTTTTTGGATGGAGACATTTTTATGTACTCTAAGCTTAGAGGATTCTCATTTTATCTAGGGCTTAACATCCTTTGATACATGAGAAATCAATATACATTCATCATATGCTTAAAGGAATCTCATATCATTTCACGGCTTAACATCCTTTGCGAATGATTGAGGAACAAATTGTGGATAAATTAGATAAAAATCCATGTTTCTAATAGGATATCTAATTAAGGGGGAGCATTATATTAAGGGGGAGAAGCAAAATAAAACATTCAACTTGGATATCTTTTTGAAATGACAAAGGGGGAGAAAGAATATAAAAATCAAAAATATAAATAAGTTTCATCACATCTTGGCCAACACTCACTTGCAAAAACATAAATGGCTACAAAAGGTAATTTTCAGGTATGAAACTCACATGCTTTATATTTCCTTATTTCATATTTAGGAAATGTTTGTCATCTTCAAAAAGGGGGAGATTGTTGGATAAATTGGATATTATGATAAATCCCTTTGTTTCGATGATGACAAACATTTCATTCTTATTAATCTAACAAGCTACTTGAGTGTGCAGGACTAAGCAAGATGACAAAGTAGCAAGGGAAAATCCAAGAGCTTACTTAGTTATATTTTCATGCAATGTAATCAATGTTGTAAAACTTGTACAAATATATAATGTACAAGTACTTAGAATTGCATGTAAATCAAGCGTTAGATTTTCCCTAGCCAAACACCATAGTTAGACATGTCATCCCATTTAATTAGGATCACCTTTGCACACTCACACATATAATTAATGCTTAAATTGAAACCTTGAAATAGGATCACTCTCGGTCGACAAACTCCTCGACCGAGACACTCTCGGTCGACAAACTCCTCGACCGAGAAAGATCCAAAGTAGCCGTTAGACACAACAGACAAAGTAGTTGGCAGTTGCAAATAAACGTTAATCCAGAGCGCCTGTCGGTCGACAAAACTTCGACCGAGTGGGTGTCTCGGTCGACCATTCCTCGACCGAGATGGTCTCTGACAGCAACTGCAGAATAAAATATTTAGCTGTTGTTAAAGCAACAACTTTGTACCTAACGGCTAGTTAAGCACTTAGAAACCCCTAGAAGTTGTCTAGAACGTCCTTAGGCATACTTAGGCCATTCCTATAAATAGGACAAGCCATAGGATACTAAAACTCACTTGTTACACTTGAGAATACACTTGAGCATACTTGAGCAATCTTTTGCAAGCAAATTTGAGCACTGTGATCATTGGCCTACATTCTCCTTAGCTCAATCTCGTGTCCTATAGGCTAGATTCTCCTACCCACAGCAATCACAAGTTCACATACTTGGCTAGGAGATCTTACGCTTGATCTAGGCATATCAAGCCTTGGGCTTAAAGGATAAGTTGTAATTTCTGTTTTCCTTTCTTGTTCCTGTTTATCTTTTGTACTCTCCTTGCTACTCCTAGGGTTGGAGGCTGCGGATTGGAGAGGGTTGACTTCTCAGGTGGAGAAGGGGACTTCAAGCTACTTCAAGAAGGCTATCGCAAGGGAAGCTACTTCAGAAGGCTGGTGCAACGGGAGTTGGTGCATCTACTTCAAGGGAAGGCTGCTTCAAGGTTGGCGATTACTTCTAGGTGAAGGCTGCTTGAAGGGTTTAGGAAAAGAGATTGTATTTTATGTAAATTCCTTGAAGAGGTAATAAAATAAATTTCTTTTCAAATCCCGGTTGGGTAAGCAACCGGGTAGTGGACTGACGGCTATAGTATTTGCTATAGTTGGAACCACTCTAAACCTTGTGTCTCCTTGTCCAATATTTTCATTGTGGTTGTTTAAGTGCAATAATTGTTAAATTATCTATAAAACTCTATTCACCCCCCCTCTAGTAGTTTTCACAAGTGTCCACTAGTGGTGACACAAACGAGGTCAAAGAGGGTCAAAGGGTCCATGGGCGACACACCTCCACACCATGGCCGACACACAGCCCGGGCGACACACCACAGGCCGATACACCTAGGCTGACACATGGCGCTCTAGCCCGACACACCTAGGCTGACACAGGGCACTCTAGCCCGACACAAGGTCCAAAGAAGCAAAGATAAGGCACCACAAAGCCCAACAAGCTCAACAAAGCCCAAAGGAACTCAAGCAACGAGCCCAACCCTTCCTCTCAACACTAGAGGAAGCAAGGAGAGGGAACAACACCTCACAAGGTGGCAAACTTGCCCACAAACCCTAGACTTGGGTTAATTGCAAGTAGCACCTCCAGCTCTCAACAAAGCACAAACAAACCCTAATCACCACTAAAGGTGGTTAGCAAGCAACTAAGCATCAAGGTTAAGCAAAGCAAACAAGATAAGCCCTAAACAGAGGTCAAGGTCCTTACAAAGAAGATGATACCGATGAGGAGGATCTAGATTCTAAGTCATAGGATACATTGGCCTACCTGGAGGAAGATAGATTGAAAGGATTTGGCAAAGATCCTGAGGGGACTCTTATGGCAGGGGCAAAAGAAAGATGTAAATCAGCCCCTCTACCCTGAATGCATGACAAGGAGGGTAATATCAACAAGATATGGATGCAATAAGGTGATTAATGACTTGGGCATCAAGGAAGAAATGGAGAACAAAATAAAGAGAATCAGTTTGTGGAGGGTGCTCTTCACAAGACAAACCACTTATGTGGAGTTGACGCGGCAGTTCTTTGCTATGCTTGAAAGGGTCAGAGTCATAGGAGAAAGGGCAATCAAATTTGGAATGCTTAATAAGATCCACATGCTTACTGCTTCTGAATTGCATTATATTTTTTCTAGGGACCCTGAGGAGGCTAAGAAGATGAATGATGGCTAAATTGAGAAGGACACTAGCATTGCATATTATGACTTCTGGTATGAACTGACCCAGACTCAAGGGTATACAGGTGAAAAATCAAATACCATGCCAATCAACAATCCATTGATCTGATATGTGCAAAAAGTCATTGCTAATACTATTCTAGGAAGATATGATAATCATGGGAACATATCACAAAAAGACCTATTCACGTTAGACATGATTATCAAAGGAAAATATCTCAACCTAGGAGCACTGTTGATAGATCATATGATATTAGTTCCTTCCAAGAGAAAAAATCCATTTGTCATGGGAGGAATTGCAACCTCAGTTGCAATATCCCTAGGATGTGATGTTGTAGGTCTCACAGAGGCTGAGGGAGTTCGTTTATTGATCTAAAATACCTCATTCACTCCCAAATGATCACAATCAAAGAGAAAAGGTTAAAGTATAATGTGAGACTCAAATTAGCAACACCGGACGTGCAGCTACCATACCATGTTGTTCCACTCCTCACTACTAGTGGTGTCACTAAACTTTTAAATGTACAACTGATGCAATGAGAGAAAAAAAATCACAGGGAGAACTATAACCCCACTGCTGCACATGAAGAAGTGGGCGAATCAAATGTGCAACAACAAGAGGGAGAAGAAAAGCAGAGAAGACAAGCCTGAAGGGTGAGAAGAAGGGATGAGGAAACATCCCACCTGTAGGAGCCTTCAACAAACTCCTAAGACAGGTTATCCATCCAGACACATCTTGAAGGAATTCAAAAGACACAAATAGAAATGCAGCTCACCCATCAATACATGTGGCATGACCAACAATAGATGCATTACCCGGTCAATCACTTGTATCACTACCACCATGCTCAGGCATAGAGAAACCTCAAATGAGTTGAAGACTTCTGGGGTGGTATTTCAGGATATCAAGAGACTTACCCTCTCACTCATGATCCTTATTGGGGACACTAATACTAGTTCCCTCTAGCCCATCTAGGTCCTCCACCTCCTCAACCTATCTCACATAAGTACCATCCAGACTAACCACAACAAGGAGACCTACATTTTGATCAGCCAAACCATCCATGACTCTTACCCTACTATCCCTAAGCTTTAGTTTCATGCTGAGGAAAACATGTTTCAAAAGTTTGGGGTGGTAGGATGGTATGCACCACCCTCTCTCTCATTGTTTTTATGTTTGTTTCACCCTATTTCACCTAATTTTGGATTGATTGGCTTTACTATTTATAGTGTTGATTTCTTTTTATTATCATTCATGCATACATGTAGTCTGATTTCATGCATTTTTGCGTAATTTTTCAAAAATTTTGTTATTTTTGCTCGTCCATGTCATGCATTGCATTTCCATGCAGATTTTGGTAATTATAGTGTGTTTTAATTAGGATTTTATACTTTACATTTTAAATTTCCCTAAATGTAGGTTTAGATGTGATTGAATGCAAATTGACACCATTTTGGCCAATTTTTCCCGAACTTGAATATCCTTGCTCAACATTATGTTTCAATTGAATCTCTATCTGTTGTGATGAAAATGGTTAAATCTTGGATAATGTAACTTGCTTTTGATGTTTGTGGCTAGAATGAGTCCTATGTAGGAATTTTACATGTGCTTCAAGCCTCTTGAAATAATTCACTGTTTTGAATAAAAGGGTGATTATTGCAAGTCTTGAACGTTTGGGATTCATTTGTTCTTTATGAAAAGGATGCAATCTACTATATTGTTCATTTTATGCTTGACTTGTTTGATTGCTGAATGTTACATGGACTAACTTGCTTGGGTGAGATTGTACATGAATTTCCACTGCCTATGACCCCTCTTTGACCCGACAATTCTTCCACCATCTTCTTATCTCTACGCCTCATGAAAGGATTCCAAAGTGTAGATATCACCCTTGGCCACCCCCAAAAGTTTGGGGTGACCATACCTTTACCTCCTGGCTTCACTTTTGTCATCAGATTCCCTATCTACACCAAGGGCAAAGAAAAAAAAAGAAAACAAAGGGCACTCCTGTTTGAGAGCATTCAAACAAAGAAAAGATGAGTGTAAAAGAACTCCACTCGCTTTCATAACCATTTCTTCTCTTTTTATGCCCAGTAGGGCTAGGTTAAATCAACTCTAGCCCTCATCCCCCTACACAAGCCAAGTGGGTCATGAGCAGTGAAATGATGTGTATGAGGTAGCTCTAGCAGGTGAAACTATAATCCAAACCTTTTGAATGTATTTCAGGCATGATACAATTTACCCAGAGTATTATGAAAATTGCATTGCTTGCATACGTGAATGGTGACCCATATTCTAAGTTCTTGTGCTATGTGCTTTACTCACACTTGAAAATAATGAAAATGAGTAGGGAGTAGTGGATTACATGCCTAATTCCTCATGCGAACTCATTTTAGCCAATAAAAATCACAATGATTGCATTATCTTTGCTCCTTGATTGAATTGAAAGAGAGATTAAGTTGGATCATACTTGAGGACATGTATGTTTTAGGTTTGGCGTGGTGATGCAGTCCTATTTTAGGGATTCATCTTGTGTCTTTTTGCATTATAATCACATCTAAACATTATAGATTGTAAGTTATTTCCTCCAACATGAAATTTCATGTAAAATGCACTTATGCTTCCTTTTATGTGTTTTTAAAGGTACTTATACATGCACATGTGCAAGGGAGAGAGATGAAGAACACTATTGGGTCCTTGTAGTCCAAGATTGAACCTACCTCTTCCCCGAGCTCTCTTTGGATGCAAAAGAATCAATCTAAAGAAAAAGGAGCTCAAATGAAGAAGCTAAAGTTAAAGTCAGCAGAAAGAAGCCCCAAAGCGGCCATGGTAAACCACCATGGTTGTGGGGAATTAATCTCCAAAAGTTACAATAACATCACCAAGTTTGAACTTGAATGACCATGGATGTGGCCAGTAAAACGACTGTGGTCACTGAAGACACAATTATTGTGGTCATCAGAACAGTCATGGCCAAGGAGACCCAACTCACTCGTGGCAATTTATTCTTCAAGACCCCAAAAATCAATAGTAAATCGGATCATTTTACACGTGAATGACCACGGTCATGGCCGTCAGCACGACCGTGGCCCTTGAAGACCACCTCACCCGTGGTGACTACCATGACCATGGCGAGATGAAGACATGATGACCTCAGAGCAACCTTGCCCGAGGCAAACCTCCTCCATAGCTATGCTACCAAACATGGTTGTGGTACCCTCTACCCAACACGACCATGGTACCCGCCACGTCTGTGGCCACCATACATACTTACACCTCACCTTCAGCTTCACCTTCACCTTCCACCTCAACCATAACCATTGCCCACGACTGTGCCATATAACACCCAACACGGCCGTGGCACCTCTCCACGGTCCTGGTGACCACCTAAACCGACCCATTTTTTCATTGTTTTTTCCCTTTTTCCCTCACTTACCCTAGTGCCTCCCAACCATCTATATATACATACTGGTGGCCATGAAACAAAGGTTAGCTTCCTTAGAACCCCTCTAGCTACTCCTTAGCCATTTCCTTGCCTTCAAACATCCCATCACCCCTTTCCACTCCAATTCCACCATAGAACCCTATTTTTCGGGATCTTCAACCATAATTCCCCTTATTCCCATGCTTTTCACCTACCTTGGAGGAGGAGCCACATTCTACAAAAGCTAGGAGGTGAAGGAGAAGAATCGTCCATGAGCTCCTTGGCCATCTACCTCTTTATGCTTTCCTTTTTGCTCTTTTGTATGATCATGTCTAGCTAAGCCCCTAGTGGTGGTCTATTTGGGGTTAAAATGTTACTTTGATACCATGTCATGTTGGGGAAAAATAACTTGTAATGAATATATTTCTGTTCTATGATGATTGCCTCTTGCTTCTATCTCATTTCCCATTATCTTGCTTATGGTTTGTGCTTTTAAACATGGATTTCTTGTTATATGATGCTTGAAAACACCTAGCTTCTAGGGGAAAATGGAATGTATGTGGCTATCTTAGAAATTGCTCATAGGTCCAATTAGTGGATCCCTAGCTAGCCCCCATTGTTCCCACATACAACTCCCTTCTCCTACAAGTAGGTGTGAGATCTATGTAGCTAGTGTAAGAGTTATTAGTACAATTTCTTAGAGTTTTCTAAAGGCTAGATGGTGGGTAACATGAGGTGAAACACCCTCATCTCTACCTTCATTTCTGCCCTTAGCTCTCAATTTCCCTAATACCACTTACCCTAGAAATCTGGACTTGCCAAGTCTTTTTGGAATTACACCTAGCCCTAGTTCCCCAACTAGTAGAAAAGTGTAGATTCAAATACCACTTGCCTTGTTGTTTGGTTTGCCAATCTAGATTGAAGATATAAAACTTGCTTTTTATATAACCTCCCCCAACTAATATCAAAGTATCATTCCCAAACGGCCCACCTATCCATTTTATTACTTAAAATCCACCTTGTCATCTTAGCCTATTAATGCTATCTTAGTTATTTGCTTTTGTTGCCTCTTAGTTAATTGCTTAGTTCTTTATAGCTAGATTTATCTTAGGTAGTTAGTGCTCTTTTGAGCCTTCTTAGGTTGTTTAGGGAAATACTGCATCAGATAGGCTCTGTAAACAAAAATTTTACTGACATATTTCCATTAAGCAGCAGATCACTTCAAAAACTATTCAATGAGAAGGATGGTTTCACAAAGATATACCTAGTCCTGGAGCAAGTCCAATGACAATCCTCATCAATGTAGATTCGCACTCTGTCTCAGATGGTGTCTGTGCAGCTCCTAGATGCACTTAGACTCATCTAATTGCTCCTCCATGGACATCAGACTCAGACAACTGATGTAGCTGTTCCTCAGATCTCGCCACAAATTGTGAGTTGATGTTGCCCTCCTAGCAGCAGCCAAAGGACTCATACCTCAAGAGTAGTCCGCACGGACCAACTAGAACTCATGTCATCCTGCAGGAACATACATGAAGGATTTGTGATGAGCCTTAAATGTGGGTCCAAGAATGGAGTCATGTCTAGGTTATTGGACTTTATTTATAATCCCTGAATGTTTAAAACCTCCTACAACTAGCATAGGGTCGAATACAGGGAAAGGAAGAACAGTGCTTCAGAACTCAAGTTTTACTTGTCTAAGTACGTCAAAAAGGTCAAAGGACCAGGGTTGTTGTAACAAGAAAGAATCATAAAGAACTAAACTAAAAATCAATCTCCAAAAGGAGTTACCAGAAAGATTAAGGTTTTAGGGTTTAGCAGTTTTTATAGAGGTTTCGTATATTGGAAACCGAGGAGACAAAACTATCATCAGAGTAAGACACGAAGGAGGAAAACTTAACCGTAACAAGCGGCAACAGAATACATCCTGCACCCTCTTCTCTCAAATAGGATGCCTCTAACTATGCACCAATTCTCTCTCTCAAGAGTACTAAACATTGACTAGAATGGAAAGATATGTCGGAGCAACCCTGATCCTGGGTACTCTTGTACACCCAAATCAGACCAAGCTCTAGAGTTTAAGATATCCCTCTCTCAAGGGAGTCAAAACAAGAAACATGATTTGATATCTAGTCAAAAGCGTGATTCAAACAGAAGAGACTAGAGCTCAGATGCTACAAAGAAATCATCCAACAAAAAGGAACCATACACAGAACAATATGAGATAAACTCCTTAGATTCCATAAGCATAAGGAGATAAAAGGTTTAGTTATAGTGCAATGATTAACGAAAGTAAATTGCTAAAATAGGGAAGATAGGTATCGACCTCCTTGATGTAGGAGGTTGATATACATAGCAGCGGACCCCTAAGGTAAGGATAACCATGTACGGGGCAGGAGCCCTATTGGGATACGACCATGTCGGGTTCTTGACCGTGTCGGGTCACAAACCGCAATGAGTAGGCCATACCGGGATGAGTATCATATCATGTTAGGACACGTGTCGGGTTAGCTTTGCCTTAGGTTCTCGGTTCCTCGTGTCGGGCATGGTTGGGCAGACCGTCTTGGGTTGAGACCCAGCTAGCGACTTGGCACGTTTGTAGTGGCCTTGATGGTCGTATCATGCTGTTGTGGCTACCGGTATGGGTTCTAAGTGAACTCCTCCCGTCCCTCTCGGGTTGGGAGTATGCCCACCTAGTATCGTCTGACACGCCTGGGAACTCGACGCACTAGCTCCTTTTTGCTCTCAAAGTTAGCTCTCATAGGGTTCCAACCCATCACATTAGAGTCTTGTGGCTGCTATTTATAGGCAGCGGCTGGTGGGAGTTGCGGCCCTCGTTGTGCCATGTGTCCTCTATCTAATCCATTAATGTGGCTTTGGGAGAAGGTCAACACGTCCATCGACCAACACGGATGGCAGGGGCCATCACGTGCTGGGTTGTGAGCAAAGATCGTGTCGAGTAAAGACCCTGGCAGGCTGCAACACCGAAAGGTGGTCGTGTCATGTGATAAAATCCATCGGTTGACGGACTGTGGCGGGCAAGGCTCCTTGTTGGGTAACATCGTAGTCCGTCAGGGCTCCCACGCAACACACTCGTGTTGGGTTGCTGCCATATCGGGCAGTGACCGTGATGGGTAAAGGGCGTATCGCTTAATCACTTTGATGGGTTGGGGTAGTTAACTTGGTGTGGATTGGCTGGGACGGACCCATTAGCTATCTTTTGGTGGGAAAAATAGGAGAAACTCTACAAAAGATAGGAAATGTTGTCAGGAGCATAGTGGGAATCAATTCTATTCAATAAATGAGATAAAATAGAGAGGAAGTAAGGTTTGGAGGTAGTTTTGATAGTAACATATAAGCTCTAGTAGCCATAAAATGGGTGTTATCAACTCCCCCAAACTTAGCATTTTGATTGTCCTCAATCAATCTATACTTATTTTAAAACTTTGTTTGCGATACTTCTTCAAAACCATACGTAGTCTTTGGACAAGGGGTTAAAGAAAATTTTTGAGATGTCATAAGGAAAATTACGTCTAATACAAGCAATGGACTTTATTTTTCTAGCCTTATTTAAGAAAAAAAAATTTCTTCAGCTCCGGTGAGACTTTTGGTGCATGATTTCAAAGTTAGCTTTCACACCAAACAACTTGGGAGTGGAAGGTGGGGTTTTTTGGGAAGGCTTAAGGGTTTTTTGGGTTCTTCTTGCTTCCCATTGGTCCATCTAGATAAGGGTATGTTAACGGGCAAGTGGTCCCTGTAGTCCAAGCCACTTGGCTTTAGAGAAGTGATTTCACATCCTACGTACCACTGCCCCAAATCTACCATGCCTAAAGATGGGTACTTTTGGAAAGACAAGTATTTTTTTTGGGCACAACTCTCATGCTTTTATTCGCTCTCATAACGTTTTCCTCTCTCTTTTTGGGATTTTGATGGGTAGGGAAAAGAAAAAGAGTTTACTGTTTGGTCAGCTTTTTCCTTCACGTGCACATCTCTTAGCTGTTTCGAGATTATTTTTCAAAGTTTCCATAGAAAAGTTGTAGCCTTTGTCATTTGAGACTATGTTTTTAAAAGAGCAAAATAGAAATAAGCACCGCCTTAGATATGGAGAGAACAAACTGGAAGAAGTTGTACCAAATTTTTACTATAAAGTGTTTTGTATATTTTTTGAGAGATAAGCAGTTGTGTATGTATTGTTTTCTATCAATCATTTATACACATGTAGATGCTAAGAAAAGCAAAAGAGAAAAAAAGGGGGGGGATTTTGAGTACCTACCTCACTGATGCTATGGAGTACCCCTCAAACTTACCCCACACTCTATCCCAGAGTTGTGAGATAAAATAGGAAAGGATAGGCATAGATTAGTGAGGGTTCAGCAAAAAGCGAGCTCCCTCGACAGATAAGAACTCCATCACATGCTCTCCACATTGGCTGTGGTAGCCTAAGTTGTGGAGCTTATTTGGCATCTTTTTAAGGGCTACCGTGAAGTAGATCTAGTTCAGCACGTAGACACCACAGTCATTTGATAACGGAAGTTGTTGTGGACATCAGTGAAAGTATTGCAGCTTGTGCCACTTAGCTGCCGGGTCTCCAAGATATGACTTGATAAAAGACACCACCTCAGCATAATATTTCCTTGCTATTCGCTCAAGGGATGTCATCAGTGTGGATTTACTCTCTGTCAGATGATCGTTGTTGGCGTCAGAGCTGTTGTAGAAGAAATTGGCACGTGGACGGATGTACACCATTAGGAGCATCCAGTGGTTGTCATGCAACATAGGTAGGAAGATGATATGCGGCAGTCACTTCTTCATTTCGAGCTAAAACAGCTGGCGCACTCCTGTTTCATCTACCAGGCATAGGTCATTGAACATCATCAGATGGGTGATGTAGGCATGTTCAAACTTCTTCTATAAGATGGGGATGTAAGCTGACACCACCGTCATTGCTAGACATCCTCCTTCCTTGACTAAGTCCCGAAGGTCGTCCAGGGGGACCACTGTATTATCCTTTTCATATATGACGTCTACAATATTTGAATCAGTGAGTCGGATAAGAATTTCGTTGACCTATTCCTGAGATAGAGATGTGTATGTGAAACAATTGAAATTGCTGAGGATTCAGAGATGGCAGGCTAAGCAGACTCGCCTTCAGCAGTGAGTGTGGTCTGCAGAACTTCTATCTGCTTGCCTGTCTCATAGACGTCTACGCTCATGACTTCTTCCCTTGGATGGCTACTGGACTAGGAAGATTCAGCTTCAACATCTGTCTCCAGCAACTTCTCTGGAAGCTCTACATCTCAGAAATAGTGCTTGTCCTTGATCAGCAACAACACATATATTCTTCTCAATTGATAGAAGTCTTGGACCAGAGCTGCGTTATGTATCTGAAGATGTTTAGTAGCTCCATGGCGCACATGACGATGAATGTGCTATTTCCGCTTCCCAGCTCTTCTTAGATTGGGAAGTCTCAGATGGTGTAGAAGTTCCAGACACTGCTGCGGCGTTGGATTCCTTTCTATATTACACAGTGGAGATGCAGTGGAAGAAGACGTGCATGCTTGTCTTTGGGGTGTAAGAAGATGTGTCCTATGTGTGGGACCTCTGCCTTGTAGCAGTTGAGGAATGTGATGTCATGGTTGAGGAGGTCTACCATGCAGAGGAACCAATGCTTCCTAAGCTTGTAAGGGGCCAGCACCAGGCATGGATTGTGCTCTTCAATATGCTATAGCATGTCGGCCACCTGCTTTGAGTCGTATGCCCCTACTAGTAATCTTCTCGCCAAGGCTAGGGTGGCATTATAGAATGTCTGCCAGCCTATCCTGATGGGGACATTCTCAAGCATTGCACACTCTAGGACCTGAAAAAGAATCTTCCCTACCACAGCTTCTGAGCGGAACATTCCTTGGAGTGCTCTGTGTCGTACTGAGAAGTATCCGTCTCTCTAGACGATGACTTCTTCATCTTCCTGCGGCCTCAAGACCATGTTGAGTAGTTGTTGGTCCCAGATCAATAGGTAGCCGATGGCACGCCTATCAAAATCCACCATCTCGAAGGACGAGATCTCTGACGGTGCAGAAAATGCATCTGCCGCCGAAGTCCTCACTCTAGGGGGTTGCTCATTGATTGAGCAATACAGATCACCCCCTTCTCCCTCTGTTTCTTCAGATGAACCCTCTGCTTGGCCTATAGATATTTCATCTTCATCTTTAGCTTGGTCTAGCGGGGGTGAGGGAGCAGATGTGTCGATGTTGCGGGCGCTCTCTTGTCTTATTGGAGCCCCATATATGGTTTTGTTTGTCATCTCTTCCTCAGGCATTGTGGAGGGCCCACTGAAGGTGGATGAGGATGACAAACCAGAGGAGGATGGCGATGATGATGGTGGAGAGCCAGAGGTCAGTGGAAATGGTGATCTCCTGGGATGTCTTTGATTGAGCCTTTCCTCAGTGGCGTCGAGGCGTTGGAGCGTCGCTAGCATCATGTTATTCAATGCCTCTAGTTGGTCAGGGAGACCAACTAGAGTCAGTAGCTAGTGCTCCTACTCATTCAGCCTCCTCTAGAAGGCCTGAAACCTATGGGTCAAGGAAGAAAATGTAGCTGTATGATTGCTTCTTACCTCCCGCAAGTTATAAAGCTCGAAGCCGAAGGCGTCCCAATGAGGAGGGGACTACTGTCGATTGGCTTTGGCTTCTTGTTGTGCTCTTTGCGTTGCCAACATGGCCTAATGAGTATGCGTTGTCAATTAGGGTCGAGTCCATCTGGCCTGTCTGTGAGGGTGTAGCTTCTACATGGGGCATTGGCACCCTCATGGTCACCTCCGCCTCTTTAGCTTGGGGTCACATAGAAGGTTACGGAGTTGGCGGATGTTGATCTACCATCCAAGTCTCGGAGTCCTCCTCCATAGCACTCGCCAGTGTGGATGGTGGCGGCGTCGGAGTTGGTTGTACATCCCTGAGCTCTACCTCAAGGAGCTCAGCGAATGCCTCGTCGCTGGTGTCTGAATGCAACAATGCCTATGCCATTTCTAGAAAGACTGAAGCTTCAGGTACTGCGGCCATCTTATCTACCACAATGGCCTCTGGGGCTATGTCTGTTATAGCTGCCCCGGTGGCGTCGACAACCTCCTCAATAGTTGACACTTCTTGTGTAGTCATGGCAAGCATTGTTGTGGTTGTTGCGGCTGGTTCGGTGGTGGTAGTTGGCTCGGCGGTGGTGGCGAGAGGCGGGTCTTCAATGATGACTGTCGATGATTTGTCCCGCCGAGCATCGAGTGGGGCGGGCCTCCCTGTAGTGGCCATCCTTTCTTGGATGGTCCTAGTGGCGGCATACGCGACTTCCACAGTCACAACTTCTATTTCTTCTACTGTGATGACAAACTTCTCTGCATTGTAGTTGACACATAATGGGAGGGGTAGGAGGGTGTTCACCCTCTCAAACTTGTAGAAGAAGCGACGGCCCTCCTTCTTGATGATATTCTCCCTCGTGAGGAACTTATTGTTGATCCTGTCATCACCTCTCATCCTCGATAGGTTGCATGTCTCTTTCAGGTACCCCATCCCTACCGCGATCAAGTTGACGACCCCTCCCATGTTATACTCTTTGGTGGCATCCTTTATGGGGTGTAGCCGATTTAGTAGGAAGCACCCAAGTTGATCAGCTTGCCCTCCATCATGTACCAGATGAGATGGAGCTCTTCAGTATATAGGTTGCTAGTTTTGTATTTACTAAAGAGGAAGCTCTCCAAGATCTTGTGTATGATCCTCCAGAAACACGAGTGGACCACCTCCACCTTGCTCCCTGGCTTGAACGGGGATTCACCAGTCAGCCTCTTCTAGAGCATGACTGGGTTGAAGCTGTCGCCTTCGGTGATCTGGGCACCATTGTTCAGAAGCTCCCTCTCAACCTCGCTGGAGGAGAATATCTCGTTGAGCAGCCTCTCCAAGATGTCATGCTCAAAGTTGTAGAGGCGCCCTTGTAGTCTGTCTGTCCCGCCGAACCTTTTGGTCTCTTCAGGGGTATTTGGAACTCAGTGGAGGGAGGAGATGAACTCCTTGGTGAGCTCAGTGTAAGAAGCAATGTAGTTGAAGCAAATCTTCTGGAGTCCGGTGGCTACTAAGACGTTCTCGAGCCTGTCAGAGATGTCGATCTGGAGGAAGGATGTTTGGTGGCAGAACTAGGTCGGGCGGTACACTTTTGTCACCAGCTTCGCATACTGCCATCGGTGTTCCTCATATCTGGGCACAAACTGGCCTGGTGAGTAGGCCAGGGCCTTCATTTTTTCCGTCGTGGTAGGGGCCTGTGCTGCCTCTATTCTGGGCCGCTTCTCAGCCTCAAATGGCCCAAATGTCTCAGGGTTTGGGCATTTTTTCCTGGTGGTGGCTTCATTTTTGACCTCGGGGTTGATCCTCTGGCCTTGCTCGTCAACTTGGATGCCATTCTGCTTTGTTCGTGCTAGTTTTTGTAATAATTAAACAAATAAGTTAAGTCAAAAAGTGTCACTCGCTGAAACTTGCGTTTATCCGATATCGGGTAAGGAATGAAGGTAGGAGTGTCACCCGATATGGCTAGGTGATACCCTTAAAAATGGTATTGGGTTGGAAAGTTAAGGAAAAACTATGACGTAATATGTGAGTGCCCATCACCAGAAGGGTGATGCGCTTGTCACACGATATTCAGCTCAAGACAATATCGGGCAGGATGATAAGGTTTGGGTGATAGACCAGTATCGAGTGTCTCGTCTAACTGAACCCACACGGTACAGGTGCTCGATAAATGTGTCACTCGATAAGGGGTGTCATGTAGCAAGGTTAAAAAGACAATGCATCTATAACCGATAACAAAGATGATGCACATTGCGTCGTATCGGGCGATACTCGTGTCGCCTGACATGGGTCGTAGCTTTTGTAAAACGAACTGAGTGATAGAGTCAGTGTCACAAGCTTGTGGTTTTTTCCTGATATAAATGCCTTTGTTGTCGTGTCGCGTGACATGGGTGTCTCCGGACACAGACTAAAGACCGATTAAAAACAAGGCGGTGAAGAAAACTGGCAGGCTTATCACGCAATAAGCAAAACTCGATATGCGTCAAAATGTTCTTCCAGACATGGGCCAAAACACGATAAGGTAGCGTGTGACGTGGTTTGGCCTATACGGTCCACACGACACAAGCAACACAAGTTACATGATAAGGCGCCTCAGGTTTTACCTATATCGGGCAAAAGGATCCTTGACGCGACACGATGGCCGGTAGACGAAAGCCGATACGGGAGCTAGAATGGTGAAGAGAATGCACGATACGGGAGCAAAAGCAGGTAAATCGGTAACCCGACACGGTTAAACTCAAGTTACTATATATAGCTGACCGCGACCAGGGTAAATTGGGTAAAAACTAGGACGTGTGTCGTGCATGCACGAAAATCATTTTCTAGAGCATGGGAAAACCTGTCTAATCTGTCGCGTCACAAAGATTTTGAGAAGAGAGCATCACGCGGCGCGCATGTTGGGTGGAGAAATCGTGTCACCCGATAAGCATCGCCCGGTGCACTTCTTATGCGAAAAGGGTCTACGCGACACACGCATTGCGCCGCATGCGATGCGCAGGGCGGCACGCCTGCTTGATACGTCTATCAATCTAGGCGATAGGGTAGCCCGATGCACTTGTCGCACGATATGGCTAGGTGCGTTTCTTGCCCGACATGCCACTTAAAAACGCACAAAACTAAAACCCAGGGTGTCGCCCGATACGGTTCAAGGTGTTTTTGGGCGACACAACTACCATAGAAGTTGTCACACAGAGCAACAAAGAAAAGCAACATGTATGCCTGACATGCCAACAAAAGGGGTTAAAGCTAAAGCAAAAAGAAGGATAGAAAGACTGAAAATTAGAAGGTACCTGATGGGTAAAACATCATCGGCTTAAGGGTTAACTCCAGCCTCAGACAATATTACTCACCAAGGCAAATAAAACTAAGTCGATGGCCCATCAAATGAGAGAGTATGTGCTCGTGGTGCGGTCACAGACTCATGCCTTATTACAATGAGATTATTCATAGTGTTCTTTGCAGGAAAAAGGAAATAACATCATTTTCTAGGAAAGTAAAATCTCAGGTTGCCTCCTGAGGAGCGTTGTGGTTTCCATCGTTAGCTTGACATCTTCAGATCTTGCTATACTCCTCCAGTTGGGGCATCTTCAGCTTCATTCAGGGTCAAGTCTGATCGTCTCACAAAGGCTTCATCTTCATAGAACCTCTTCACTCTATGTCCGTTGACTGGAAAAACTTTTGCTGGATCATCGTTATCATAAAGCTCCATCATCCTGGATGGATATATCTTTGGCACTATGAACGGTCTGGACCACCTGGTCTGCAATTTTCTTGGAAAGAGGGGAATAGAAGATTTAAATAACAAAACCTTATCACCTTCATTGACATCCTTCTTCCTCAGGTGGGGGTCATGCCAGACTTTGGCTCTCAGCTTGTATATCCTCACATTTTCATAGGCATGAAGCCTCAAGTCTTCAAGTTCTTGGAGTTGAAGAAACCTTTTCTTTCTAACTAGCATTGGGTCCATGTTGAGACGTTTGATGGCCCATTATGCCTTATGCTCCAACTCAAAGTGCAAGTGGCAAGGTTTCCCATATATCAAGTGGTACAGTGTGGTGCCCAACGACATCTTGTAAGCAGTTTTGTACACCCAGAGAGCATCGTCTAGCTTAGTTGACCAGTCCTTGTGAGACTTGCCAACTATTTTCTCTAAGATCTCCTTGATCTATCGATTGGAAACTTCAACCTATCTTGACGTCTATGGGTGGTATGGCGTGGCGACTTTGTGACGAACACCATATCTACACAACAATGATTCAAATTGACTTTATATAAAGTGAGACCCACCATCACTGATGATGGTTCTTGACACCCCAAACCTTAGAAAGATTATCTTAGTAAAGAGCTTTATCACTACTTTGGCATCACATGTGGTGGTGGGTATATCCTCCACCCATTTAGAGACATAATCAACTGCAATAAGGATGTATTCGAAACCATAGGAGGAGGGGAAGGGCCCCATATCATCTATTCCCCATACATCAAAGATTTCTACCTCGATCCATTCTGACAGCGACATCTCATTCCGACGGGAAATGTTCTCGGTTCTTTGACATTCACTGCAGGACTTGACATAAGCATGAGCATCTTTGAAGAGAGTCATCCAATAAAAGCCTGACTGGAGTACTTTGATTGTGGTCCTTTCACCTCCTAGGTGCCCTCCATAGAGGGAGGAATGACACTCAAATAGAATCTTCAGAGCTTAATCCTCCGGTATACACCTTCTATATAATCCATCAGCACAATGCCTAAACAACAAAGGGTCATCCCAATAATAGTTCTTCAAATTAGAGAAGAATTTCTTCTTCTGATTGTAGGACATTTCTGGGGGTAATTGCTTGCAGGCCAGGTAATTGTAGAAGTCTGCATACCATGGCCCTTCAGGGTCGGCCAAGTGGGAAACATACATAGATTCATCAACATAACTTTCATTTATTAGCAGTGGGTGGTTGTCCTCCACCCAGATACTTGAAAGGTGGTTGGAGACCACATTCTCAGAACCTTTCTTATCTATTATTTCATGATCTAACTCTTGTAACAACAACACCCAACGCAACAACTTGGGCTTCACGTCTTTCTTATGCTTTAAGTACTTGATGGCCCTGTGGTCAGTGTGAACTATCACCTTAGAGCCCACGAGGTAGGATTGAAACTTATCAAAAGCATATACAATCACCAACATATCCTTCTCAGTAGTAGTATAATTCAGCTGTGCCTCATCCAGGGTCTTACTTGCATAATAGATTACGTGGTGCTTTTTATCTTTTTTCTGACCAAGGACTATGCCTATGGAAAAGTCACTGGCATCGCACATGAGCTCTAAAAGAAGATTCTAGTCGGGGGACTAGAGAATAGGTGTGGATACTAAAGCATCCTTCAGAGTGGAGAACGCCTTCATGCACTCATCTGTGAAATCAAATTTCACATCTTTCATCAACAAATTGGAAAGGGGCTTTGCGATCTTTGAAAAGTCATTGATGAACCGCCGATAGTAACTGACATGACCTAAGAAACTTCAGATATCGGTAACAAATGTGGGAGGAGGAAGCTTGTATATCACCTCCACCTTGGATCGATCAACTTCGATACCTTTCCTAGTCACCTTGTGTCCTAGGACTATTCCTTCTTGCACCATGAAGTGGCACTTTTCCCAATTTAGGGTAAGACTTTGCTCTTCACATCTCATCATTACCAGAGATAGGTTATTAAGGCAATCATCGAAGGAGCTACCGTAGACATTGAAGTCATCCATAAAGACTTCCATTTTATCCTCTAGAAAATTGACAAAGATGGCATTCATGCACCGCTGAAAGGTGGCAGGTGCATTACAAAGCCCAAAGAGCATTCTTCTGAAAGCAAAAGTTCCATAGATGCATGTAAAGGTGGTCTTTTACTGATTGTCAGGGTGAATAGGGATCTGATAGAACCCTGAATACCCATCCAACCAGTAAAAGTAGGAATGATGGGCTAGGTGCTCCAACATCTGATCGATGAATGGGAGGGGGAAATGGTCCTTGCAGGTGGCGGTGTTGAGCTTTCGGTAATCGATGCACATACGCCATCTGGTCACCGTCTTGGTAGTGACCTTGACTCCATTATATCCTTTAACCAACATTATACCTCCTTTCTTTGGGACAACTTGAATGGGACTTACCCACATTCTATCGATGATGGTGTAGATTATTCCCGCATCTCGGAGTTTCGCCACTTCTTTACTAACTACTTCTTGGAGCTTCTCATTCGATTTTCTATGCGGCTGGGCACACGGTTTGGAGTCCTCTTCCAGGTAGATCTTGTGCATACACACAGAAGGACTAATCCCCCATAGGTCTCTAATTGAGTAACCTAGGGCCTTTCTCCGTAGCCTCAACTCCTAGAGCAACTGATCTTTTTGGCTATCAATCAACTCTGAGTTGATAATCACCAGATTCATCTTCTCCTCATCTAGAAAATGGTATTCCAAGCCTCTCGGAAAAACTTTCAACTCGGGTGGGGTGTCCTTCTCTTGTTCACCGGAGGGGTCTTTATGTAGGGCATCATACATAACTGTCTCCACATGGTCTTCTTCTTCGGACAAACCTTCAACTTCCAAAAAATCTAGCAATTCTTTGACCTCTGGATCCTCGGCCTCTTGTGCCTCTCCAGATAGGGTGCGCATCAGTGGGTCCACCATGGCCTTTTCTTCCCTTACATCATTGCATAGCTGTTGATAGCCTTCAAAAAAATAAGAGGATTCAAAGAATGAAGGGGATTTCATACAATCTCTGATGTTGAATTCAATGTGATCTCCTCCAACCCTGATCATAATCAGACCTGCCTCTACGTCGATGAGGGCTCAAATGGTTACTAGGAAAGGTCACCCAAAGATAATAGGGCAGCTGAGATCATCTACTGTATCAATCAAAACTATATCACATGGTATTAAGAATCACCCAACTCGAATGATCACATCCTCAACTACTCCGAGTGGCTTGGTAAAGGTGTGATCAGCGAGCTGGATCCTCATGTTAGTGCTTACCATATCAGTGAGTCCAATCCTCTTGGCAAGGGACAAGGACATCAGGCTGATACTTGCCCCTAGGCCGATCATACCTTTACGGGTTATGTTATCCCCAACTTGGAAGGGTATGACAAAGGCCCAAGATCTTTCTTCTTTGTGACATACTTGCTTTGACAAAGGAACTGGACACCTATGCCAGCTTTACGGTCTCAACATCTTCGCCTCTCTTCTTCCTTGAAACCATATCTTTCAGAAACTTAGCGTAGGTAGGAATCTCCTCAATGGCATCCAAAAATGGGATGTCAAGGTGCAACTTCTTTATCGTGGCTATAAACTTATGGTATCTCTTTTTAAGATGGGCTTTCACTAACTTATCTGGGAAAGATACGCAGGGTGTGTACTTGTCTGGATGATCTTTAGAAGAAACGTCGTTGGCTCTTTCTTTGGTCACTTTTCTTAACTTTGTTGGGACTTCCTCTGGTACCCCTTGGATAACCTCCTCAACTGGTACTATCACTGTTGGATGACCTCCTCAGCTGGTACCCCTTGGATAATAAGCGGCAGTGAAATACATCCTACACCCTCTTCTCTCAAAGAGGATGCCTCTAACTATGCACCAATTGTCTCTCTCAAGAGTACTGAACATAGACTAGAGTGGAAAGATATGTCGGGGCAACCCTAATCCTGGGTACTCTCATACACCTGAATGAGACTAGGCTCTTGAGTTTAGGACATCCCTCTCTCAAGGGAGTCAAAATGAGAAACATGATTTGATAGCTAGTCAAAAGCGTGATTCAAACAGAAGAGACTAGAGCTCAGATGCTACAAAGAAATCATCCAAAAAAAGGAACCATACACAAAACAATATGAGATAAACTCCACAGATTCCATAAGCATAAGGAGATAAAAGGTTTAGTTAAAATGCAATGATAAACGAAAGTAAATTACCGAAATAGGGAAGATAGGTATCGGCCTCATTGATGTAGGGGGTCGATATACATAGTAGTGGTCCCCTAAGGTAAGTCTAACTCGATACCAGGCAGGAGCCCTATCGGGATACGACCGTCTCGGGTTCTTGACCGTGTCAGGTCGTGAACCGCAATGGGTAGACCATATCGGGATGGGTATCATGTCGTGTTAGGACACGTGTTGGGTTAGATTTTCCTTAGGTTCTCGGCTCCTCGTGTCGGGCATGGGGGTAGACCGTCTCGGGTTAAGACCCAGCTAGCAACCCGATACATTTGCAGTGGCCTTGATGGTCGTATCATGCTGTTGCGGGTACCAGGATGGGTTCTAAGTGAACTCCTCTTGTCCCTCTCAGGTTGGGGGTATGCCCACCTAGTATCGCCCGACACGCCTGGGAACTCGACGCACTAGCTCCTTTTTTCTCTTGAAGTTAGCTCTCGTAGGGTTCTGACCCGTCCAATCGGAGTCATGTAGCTGCTATTTATAGGCAGTGGCTGGTGGGAGTTACGGCCCTCGTTGGGCCATGTGTCCTCTTTCTGCTCCATTAATGTGGCTTTGGGAGAAGGTCTACACGTCCATCGCCCGACATGGCTGGCGGGGGCCGTCGTGTGCCGGGTTGTGAGCATGGATCGTGTCGGGTAAAGACCCTGGTGGGCTATAGCACTGAAAGGTGGTTGTGTCGTGCGATAACCTCCATTGGCCAAAAGACTGTGGCGGGCAAGGCTCCTTGTCAGGTAACAACATGTAGTCCATCAGGGCTCCCGCATGACACACCCATGCCGGGTTGCTGCCATATCGAGCAGCGACCGTGACGGGTAAAGGGTGTATCATTTCGCCGCTTTGATGGGCTGGGGCAATTAACTTGTTGTGGATTGGCCGGAATGGGCCCATTAGCAATATTTTGGTGGGAAAAATAAGAGAAACTCTGCAAAAGATAGGAAATGTTGTCAAGAGCACAGTGGGTATTAATTCTATTCAATAAATGAGATAAAACAAAGAGGAAGTAAGGTTTGGAGGTAGTTTTGATAGTAAAATATAAGCTCTAGAAGCCATAAAATGGGTGTTATCAAGTTGTCCCTCCTATTAGTGTACTAGCCACCAACATGCTCTTCCAGAACAATGATCCTCAGTTTTTTCTCTCCCTTGGATATCCCTCCCTAGTTGGGTAGAACTTGCCTGGGCTCTCATGATTACCACAACCAGAGAAGACCACAATTGTTAGAGCAACTGATTCTCAATTGACTATGCAATAGTTGTGCCTAGAGCAAGCCCCTAGTACCCCTCTATATATAGGAGGCATTAGGGTCAGGGTTCCCAGTCCCCAACCAATGCGGGACTAAGCGGGAGTGGAAAGGATAAGAAGATCTTGAATTTTCACAACAATTCTAGAAGTTTCCCAACATGCATGTGCTGAAAAGGTCGTCTCATAGTCGAGATGATTTTTTTCTAAGAAAAATGGTTATCTGGGAAGTAAGACAGTTGTCTCGCTAAGCGAGATGGTCATTTTGCTAAGAGAGACGACCATTTCACACTTTCCCAATCAGATATGAATTGGCAAATCATTTTCTAATGAATGTCATACATTAATTTACTTGCACCCCAAGTATGTGCAATTGAAATGAGTTCGGGAAAACTCTAGAACCTTTGTTCATCCCAACTAGGCCATCTCACATGAGAGAGACGCTTGTCTCACTCACCCAAAAGACCATCTGGGGAGTTTGAGTCGAGCCAATCAGTTCAACATCTTGAACCAATCGGTTCATAAGGAAGAACTAAGGCAATTTGATTTCTGATCTGCCTGAAAACCCAAATGTCCATCTCAACACTTGAGACACTTGTCTGGCTGCCCAAACGGTCATTTCACCCAATGAGATGGTCATTTGGTAGTTTAGTCATCCAATCAGTTGATTTGTTGTGTGAATTGAGTACCTAAACACTTTAGCAATCAATCCATTTGTCATTCAAGATTCAAACTCCTCTTCTAGATGAGTTCCTATGTGTGTGACCCTATAGGTCCCATACCACATTGGCAGTAAATGTCCATAACAACTTATGACATCACTAGCAAAGAGTGGTACCTACTCGCACATTAGTGCCACCCAAGTGAATGGAAAGTTGGGGGGAACCTTCAACCTACAATGTGTGTATGGTGTTACAATGTTTGTATAGTTCCTTTATCACTGATATCCAGATTGAACTAGAGGCATGCAATAGTCATCCTCTTTATTATTCAATCTTGTTCCTTGAACCAGAGCATACTGCATGATATATATGTAAGTTCAATATCATATATTGACTCACATGTGTATGGCCATACCTTTCTCAATCTCGCTAACCAAGAGGCCTTGGATATCATACTCTTATTTGAGGGAAAAATCCTATATCTATCACTCACAATCAGTCCTTATGTGTCAAAGTAACTCAATCATCACTATCATAACAACCCATGTTTCAGGACTACGTTTGATGATGTGAAAGTGTACCCAATTACATGTCATGAGTGCAATGATTTTAGGTCTAAGAACCACAACCACCAACATCACTATGAGAATTGACTATGACTTCCATGAAGATGGCTTCCATGTGTCAGTCGTACAGTGTGTCTGTCCAATACACTATTCTCTAACATGTAGATATTTCCATATCTTTACTAATGAGATTTAGTCATCAACCAACTCACACTCTGATCTTATGTGTTATTGTTGTCTATCAACCTTCCACAATAACAACCGATCAAGGACATGATGAGAATATGTATATGTACTCTTAACATCCGTATGATCTCATTCACAAGGTTAGTAACTTGAATACATACGTCATTGAGTAATATTATTCTCTAGATATTTATTATGCTATTCATTATCTCATAACTAAATATACAAAATAAATTGGAAGCTTGCCTTTGTTAATAATCAAATCATGTATCTAATGCCTTATCCCAATCATCATATGATTGTCTCTTTGGGCATACATACAAATAGACTCCCACTTGTTCTTAGAGCCAATCACCCACGGATCTCATCCATAATGACCCAACATGACCATCATGCTTTTGCTGCGCAAGTTCTTTTATAGCGGGTTTAGCAATGTTTGCTTTAAGTTGGTATTTTGCAATTTTCACATCTTTTCGTTGTACGACTAGTCGTATGACATGGAAGTTTCATAATATGTTATCTAAGATTCCCAAACTAACTAGTAGATCTATTATTGTCATTAATATTTCTATTGTGTCATCAATGGTTAGAACCTCACATAAGTTTATCTGTATGAACTTCTTGATCCATACAATATCCTCAACTTTTCTTATAACACAGAGATACTCAGATTCTTTTGTAGATTTGAAAAAATTCCATTAGCTCAGAACTCTTTCTAACTTATAGTCCTCATTTGTCATCAAACATAAACTTAGATCGCAAATATTTCGTCAGTTTTGAACCTTGCATTCATTGAACCCTTTGCATCCAACTCTTCCTTATTACCATAACCTAGGATCCAATCCTTTAAGTGATTCACAAGCACATAAGGATGTCCATTATGGTAGTCCACTGGCTCTCATTGGTACCTAACATATACCCTCTTGTCATGTCCAATACATACGAGATTGCTAGGTAGGTATATATATGTCCTCTCATCATGTCAATACATATGGGATGACTAGATATCCTCTCGTCATGTCCAATACATACGAGATAGTGGGATATCTTATCATCATGTCCAGTACATACAAGATAACATGATAAGTACATAACATTACATTCAAGATAGATCCAATTGTGAATGCAGATGACATCTATCCATGTGTTCCTATTATTCACAAGAATTGGGCCCCTTGGCTCCTAAGAGACTAACTCCATGGATCATGGACATGTTTTCTCTCATTGAGTCTTGCATGCTGAACCCTTCAACATCTTTCCAATGTATATGTTTTTACTTAGGCCAAGAAGCTTTGTAGATCTATCTCTATAGACCTTGATTCCTATCATATAGGATATTTCCCCTAAACCCTTCATGTAGAAGGTATTTTCCTTGCCAAGTTTTAACATATGCATGATAATGATGTTATTCCCCATCATTATGTAGAATATAATATTTCTCCCACTAAATCTTTTGTAATCATAGATTCTATCTTCATTCTGACTCAAGTCAAACCCTTTGACTATCTTGTCAAATAGAAGATTCCAGATTTGAGATGCTTGCTTCAACCCAAAGATTGACCTTTGTACCTTATAGATTTTATTTGTATTAATGGATTCATAAAACCTTTAGTTGTCTCATGTACACACCCTTGTGATTATTTCAATTAAGGAATGTAGTTTTAACATCCATATGCCAAATCTCATAGTCTTACTAAGCTACAACAACAAGCATGATCTAGATGGATTTAATCATGGTAACTAGTGAAAGACTTCATCACGTTTAACACCTGAAACTAGTTTTAAACTCTTTTCACCCAATTTACCCTTCCATGTTGGTCTTCTTATCAAGACCCAAATGCACACAATGGGTTTTACCCCTTCAAGTGGATCCACCAAGGTCATACCTTGTTCGTTTACATGGAGTCCATCATTGATCTTATGGCCTTAAGCCATTTCTTAGATTCTGGTCCCTCAATAGTTTCTAGATAGGTTGTTGACTCATCTCTATGATCAACTTGGATGCCTTTTGAGTTATAAGATATCATAATATTTCAACCTCAAGGTGTGTTATACTAGAACTATGAATTCTATTTTTTCATAAGGAACTTGAGATTCCACAACAACTTGTGATTCTCCTTGTCCCTATTGTACCTCTTTAGGTTCAATGTTTTTTCATTTGTATCGAACATTTTGAGTTCTACTTTTACTCCCATTGATTCCTTTGAAACTAATTTCCATTTAGGAATTCAACCATCCTAGCAACAAACACTTTGTTGTCAGGCTGGAATATAAGTAGTATTCAACAAGATAACATTCATGTAATTTGTGGATAAAGTCTTTTAAGAAACTATTTTCTTATACAAGCTTTCAATCCTAATCACTATAAAAGACATATCGGGACACTTTCCATGCCATATCTCATATGGTATCTTTTAAACCAATTTTAGATGGTACATTGTTTTAGTGTAAAGCATGTGCCAAAAAGAAATTGTAAAATTAGCTAAATTTTATTGATAATCTCACCTTGACTTAACAGGGCGTGACACCTTCTTTCTGACACATCAGTATGTTTCAGGTGGAGTTCAATGTGATACACTATCACGATCTCTCCAGAAGGTTGTCAAACTCTTGGTTTAAAATATTTCAACATTGATCGCATCAATGGATCTTAATACTTTTACCAATTTAGTTATGTATTTCATTTACGATCTCCTTGAACACTTCAAGAGATCCAAACTTGTATTTCATTAAATACAAATTTCAATATCTACTGATTGTATCAGTAAATATAATGAGGTACTTGTAACTACCTTTAGCATTCATTCTAAAAGGTCTATGTACGTTAGTATGTACTAGTCCTAATGGAATAGTCGATCTCCCACTACATCTAGTGAAGATCCTTTTTTCATATTGCTCAACAAATAAGACATGCATGACTCTATTGGTTCAATAACTAATAGAGTCTAGATAACCATCATATGGATTATAGAAATGCATTTCTCATTTATGCGTTCAAGATGACAATGATATATGTATTCATTGTTTGAGTTATCAGGTCTTTCAATATATGTGTCATACACATTTGTCTCTGCAACTATCAAGTAGTCATACAAAACATATGATGTTTGACAAGTACACAATAGCAATTCTCTAATTCTATTATGTGCCCATGAATGACAATTTCCAACTATAGCGAAAGCAACCCTTGTTCCACATAGTTCTATCTTACTCCTTATTAGGTCCTGAAGTAGAGATCTCTATCTCCACCTTCTTCTTGATATCCTATATAATGAGGATAGTTCTTTACAATGTCCATACAAGTGACAATGATGGCACTTTCTTTTCTTTATCCTTTAAGTGAAAAGGAAAAATTCCTTTTACAGTTACCCTTTTGCATAACTAGAGTGTAGAAGACTTCAGACTTATGCTTAGCCTTAGAACACTTCTTAGCCTTGCCTTTTCCCTAGGACTCATTTCCACTGATCATCATCACAGATTTGGCCTTCTTCTTCCTTGCTTTGGGATCACCATGCCAAGCAGTTGATAAACTGACTATATGATTCATGCAACACTTGCATAATCATATTCATGGTCAAATCTTGATCTAAGAGAAATATCATTCATTCCACATGTCCAATCATATTGAGCATATGGGGTTCTACTTGACCTGCCTTTGTCATTTTGCACTCAATTAGTGCTTTTGAGACATTTTACCTTCTTTGCTTTTCATGATTCTTAAGATGTGTTACTATCTCGAGAATGTCCATGTGTTCATGTTTTTTATGCAACTCATAGTTCATACAACAAAGCATTAGGTATTGAAATGTCTATGACGACATTGGTGTGCTTCCAATAAGCATCCATTTAGCCTTAGGCACATTTGGAGTGGGTTCCTCTGGAAGTGGTCTATCAAGGACATAGATATTTTTCTCATTGATGAGAACACCTCTCAAAGTTGTTAACCAATTGTGGAACTTTATCCTAGTCTTATTCTTCTTGAGGACAAATTGCAATATGAATGTGTTTGTGTTTGACATTTGATTCTACAAAGAAATATTGCAACTTTTCAAAACATTTTTTATTTGGTTTGATTTGATAAATTTCACAATATTATTAGGTTTTTGGGCCAAGATCCAAAATAATTCAACTATTACCTAGCCTACACCAACGTCCACAGTTAATTATCAAGGTAGGAAATCATGCCAATTGCATCATATGCAACTCTTGGATAGATGATATGCGCAACTCCTTGCCATCATCATATGCATGCCTCTGGGCTTAGACTCTCTAAGAATTACCCGTTAAGCCTGACCCAAAAGATGACACGATAGAGTAGGCACCCTGCTTTAGAAGAACCTGCATATCTACCATCACACTTCCATGAGATAGACGACACACCACAGTTTAGTGTAACATATGCTTGGTAGATCAAGATTTTCATGTGTGCCACTTTTGGAAAGCATCTAAGACTTAATATTTTAGTTGATGGAGTATGTATGTATAAATACATATACATTATCCAATCACCACATATATAGTATGTATCTTATACATGCTATAACAAAAAATGAGAACATGCAATGAATAAAACACATAAGCAATGTTTATGGCCATACTAATATAATTCCTTGGAGCCACAAGGAATTACTACCACCTACGGTCCAAATCATATGCAACCTATTGTTGGTGAAGATCTATACTCAAACAAATCTGGGTTGATCAGTTCAACTCTTGAACCAGTTGGCTCACCTCCTGGTCGCTCGGTTGGGCTCTTTTGAAGTAGTCATCTGGTTCTCAGGTCCAAGAACCCTCTGGACACCTTCAATCAGTCAGTTGGGCTACCAGTCGATCGGTTCATCCTCCTGTCATCTGACCTCCTCGATCCTCCAGTCGATCGAGTAGTCTCATGAGTTGGTCATTCCATTTTGTCTATGTGTAGATCATTATCTCAAGTCAAAATATAAAGTAAAACTATCCTATTCTTATTACATTGTATATGGGGAAAACCTCAAGTTACATTTGAGGGGAAATAGGAAGAAGAACATTAATTTACATTTGGAAAGTAGAGATATGCTCAGTACGTAGACCGATTAACACCAAGAATAAATAACAATAACCAAGCACATACAAATCTGGGATTTTGGCCATAACCATGCTTTACATCCACCATTAAAATTGATTTATGGTGACACATGTAAATTATATATATATATATATATATATATATACATTCATTTGGGTTCTTTACGTGGTGATTAGACAAATGTGCACATCAACCAATTTAAATATTCACATCACATGTAATAAATAAATATGGTCAAATTAAAATCTTCATCATTATCGATTATTCCAAAACATAATTCATTGACATGGCTCTGATACCACTGTAGGGAAATAATGCATCAGATAGGTAGTGGAAATAAAAAATTTACTGATATATTTCCCATTAACTACCAGATCATGTCAATAACTATGCAATGGGAAGGATGGTTTCACTAAGATATACATGGGCCTGGAGCAAGTCCATTGACAATCCTCATAGATGTAGATATGCACTCTATCTTAGAAGGTGTTTTTGTAGCTCCTAGATGCCCTCAGACTCATCTGATAGCTCCTCCATGGACACCAGATTCAGACAACAACTATAGTGGCTCCTCAGATCTCACCACGAAATGTGAGTTGATGTTGCCATCCTAGCAGTAGCCAAAGGACTCCTGTCTCTAGAGTAGTCCACACTGACCAAATAAAACTCCTGTCGTCCTACAAGAATGGACAAGAAGACGTTTTCCCTCCTATTGGTGTACTAGTCACCAACATGCTCTCCCACAATAATGATCCTTAGTTGTTTCTTTCCATTGGCTATCCCTCCCTAGTTGGGTAGGATTTGCCTGGGCTCTCATGGTTACTACAACCAGAGAGGACAACAATTGTCAGAGCAAATGATTCTCAATTATCTCTATAATAGTTGTGCTCTGGGAAGCCCTCCATACCCCTATATATATAGGAGGGGCTAGGGTCAGGGTTCCCAGTCCCCAGCCAATGTAGGACTAAAGTAGGAGTGGAAAGGACTGAAAGATCATGAGTTTTTGGAACAATTCTGAAAGTTTCTCAACCTACATGCACCAAAACGGTCCTCTCACCCATTGATATGGCCGTCTCACACTCGAGACGGTCATTTCACTAAGAGAAATGGTCCTCTCGCCCATTGATACGGCCATCTCACACGTGAGATGGTCATTTCACTAAGAGAAACGGTTCTCTAGGACACGAGACGGTCGTCTCGCTAAGTGAGACAGTTGTTTCACACTTTCCTAGTCAGATGTTAATTGGGAAATTGTTTCCTAATTAATATCATACATTAATTTACTTTCACCCCAAGTATGTGCAATTGAAATGAGTTCGGGAAAACTCTAAACCTTTGTTCAGCCCAACCAGTCCATCTCACACAAGAGAGATGCCCATCTCACTCACCTAGTCGACCATCTGGTGAGTTTGAGTTGAGCCGATTGGTTCAACAGCTTGAATTGGTCCGTTCATAGGGAAGAACTAAGCCAATTTGATTTCTGACCTATCTGACAACCCAAACGGCCTTCTCAACACTTGAGACGCTCGTTTGGCTGCCCAAATGGTCATCTCACCCAGTGAGATGGTCATTTGGTAGTTCAATCAACCAATCGGTTGATCTATTGTGTGAATTGGGTACCTAAACACGTTAGCAATCAATCCAATTGTCATTCAAGATTCAAGCTCCTCTTCTAGATGAGTTCTTGTGTGTGACCCTACATGTCCCATATCACGTTGGTAGTGAATGTCTATAACAACTTTTGACATCACAAGCAAAGAGTGGTGCCTATTCGCACATCAGTGCTACCTAAGTGAATGGAAAGTTGGGGTGCAACTTCAACCTACAATTTGGGTATGGTGTTATAATGTTTGTATAGTTCCTTTATCACTGATATCCATATTTAACTAGAGGCATGGATCAGTCATCCTCATTATTATTCAGTCTTGTTCCTTGAACCAGAACAGACTGCATGAGATATATGTAAGCTTAATATCATATATTGACTCACATGCGTATGGCCATACTTTTCTTAGTCTCGCTAATCAAGAGGCCTTGGATATCATACTCCTGTCAAAGGGAAAAATCCCATATCTATCATTCACAGCCAGTCCCCATGTGTCAAAGTCACCCAATCATCACCATTATAAAAACCCATGTTTCAAGATTGTGTTTGATGATGTCAAAGTGTACCCAACAACATGTGATGAGTGCAGTTATTTTAGGTCTAAGAACTACAACCACCACCATCATTGTGAGACCTAACTATGACTTCCATGATGATGGGTTCCATGTGTCAGTCTCATGGTGGGTATGTCTGATACACTGTTCTCTAACATGTATATATGTTCTTGGTTTGATATTGAAATATCATGACTAATGAGATTTAGTCATCAACAAACTCACACTCTGATCTTATGTGTTATCAACCTTCCACAATAACAATAGATCAAGGACATAATGAGAATGTGTATATGTACTCTTAACATTCCTATGATCTCATCGACAAGGTTAGTAACTTGAATACATACATCATTGAGTAATATGATTCTCTAGACATTTATTATGTTATTCATTATCTCATAACTGAATATACAAAATAAATTGGAAGCTTTCCTTTGTTAATAATCAAATCATGTATTTAATGCCTTTTTCAATCATCATATGATTGTCTCCCTAGGCATACATACCAACAGGTTGATCTTGTTTGCTACAGATAACCTAGGTTCTTACTCGCTCTTGTGCTTAACTTTCCTCTTAGTTGTTAATTTTAATTTCTAGTCTAGTATAGCTAGATGTAGTTCTTTGATCTTGCTTGGTTACTTGTTTAGCCTAGCTTCTTAGTCCTAACTTACTTAGGGTAATTTTTGGTTTTTGGTAATCTAGTTTCCTTCTTGTTGTTAATTGCTTGCAATCTTAGTGAACCAACCAAAACCAACTTTTAAACCCTAAAACCCTACTCTCCTCTTTAGGAATGTAGCTACCTTAAGTTAGCTCTAATGCCCCCTCTCGCCCTGTGGGTTGACCCCCTTTGCTTCCCTCTCACCTATACTACGACATGACCCTGTGTGCTGGAGGGAGCATATTTTAATATTATGAAGGAAACCTTGTTTTGGGTCTTATAAATTCAAAAGATCACATGTTTGTGGAAAATCACATCACATGTCATTGGTGTTTTGTGGAAGCACTTCCAATAAATCATACAAGTCATGCGAGATAGACTAATAGAACTAAGACACAAATTTATTGGATATCTGGCTACAAGTATCTATGTTATTACCCATTTTTAGGATTAATATAACCATAGTCAATTCACATGATTGTCACCTAATACTCTTTTTTATACTATTATAAAACCCTGATGCATGTATTTTTTTTTAATAATGATATGCAAGACAATAGATTACCAAAAATGATTTGATTGATTGGCATTTACATTGAGTGAGTGATGAAACTCAAGGAATTAAATTCATCTAAAAAGTAAAAAGAGTAGTATGAAAATTATTTGTTAACTTTATTGAGAATGGAAAACACATTATTACGAATATTATATGTGAGTATACATGCATGAAGACCATAGTAAAATTTAGGGACCTTCACATGGTGCTTTTAGGATAAAGTTTGTTCTTACAGGGTAAAGCCAAGAAGTCTCCTGACTTTGCAGAGGTGGGACTAGACTTTGGGAACACTATGAAAACAAATACCATTTTGGCACAAAAGAGTTTGCCAATCTATTGACAAGTTGGTTCCATAAGTTATACCAATGTTCCACAAGTCATATCCATAAGTCAGTCTAACTTCCCTCAAGTTGAAACAATTATGGTTAATGAACCAACTTTTGTCGATAGTGATCCCAATAACAATCATTATGACATCATCAACACCAAAAGTTGGACCAAAGATTGACTGACTATTAGTCCATTCAAAACAAAAAGTAAAAACAAGAACTTGAACAAAAGTTGAAGGAATATATATACAACCTCGAATACCTTCAATGCTAAAACACTTATTTGTCAAAGCACAAAACACTCTCCTAAGAATACTATTATAAATTTATTGTGAAATGGGTGATTTCCATCTAGAACAAATCATATAAATGTCTAAGGTGGGAATCATGAGTAAAGTTTTTCTTTCTATTTCCATTATTCAACTTTTTCCACTTACCCATCCTTTTGTCCTCCCCAAAAGTGAAGAAAGAAATCTTTATTATCTTTCTTTCTTCTCGAATACCTTTCTTTGGGGAAGAGAAAAAAAATTAGATGTGGACATATGCTTACATGGTGTATTAGAGAGAAATTTTTTGGTCTTGTATGGAAGGAATATGAGTGTCAACTGTGATCCACCTTGAGGTGAGTCAATTAGGTATTTTAATAAAAACTCTTGTGGACTTCACCTAAGTTTATTAGATAATGACCTAAAATGTTGGAGTTTAGATATAAATGGGAAAATTACAATGCATAGAATATAATATTATTTTTGTTTACAAAACTTCACTATGATGTGTTGTGTTAAGATGTGAAATTCTTATAATTGAGCATATTATTACCTCGAGACTAAATTTTGAATAAGAAAAAAGAATCCAGTTAGTAACACTAATTGAATATTCATGTATACAATTAAATATGTACTTCCAAATAAATATGTTGTACCTTGGAATGAAGAAAATAAATGAATTTTGATAAGCGATGACCCATCATAAAAATAATCCCAATAAAAATTCTAAGGCTTTGAGAATTATTTTTATGAATCCATCCAACTATCATTCTTGGTGCTTACAGATGGGATGGCATGTGATGGTAACAAATTGTTAGGACGGATGATGATAATGATCGCATGATGCACTAGTTTATAAAGGAGTAAGAAATATGAAGAGAATTGGTTGTAATGTAACCAAATAGTATGTTGTGTTTGGTAATGTATGAAAATAATATGTTGTCATGAATAATATGTGTGTGTGATATTGAATTTGTTATAATATAGTATTTGGTAGAAAACTTATATCTAACATCTTAAGGTATGCAAATAGGGCCTTAGGCCCATAAAGATGATTTCTTTAGAGACATTGGAAACACCCTTAAGGAGTAGCCAAATCACTGACCCCACCTCGGCATTGGAAACACCCTTAAGGAGTAGCCAAATCACTGACCCCACCTCGGCAACGTAACCCCCCAACTATCCCCACATTTGTGGGAGCATATAAACTCACACAAGGGCCGCTCAATTGGAGATTCGAACCCAAGTCTCTACTTTGAAGACCTCGGTCCTTGTCCACCGAGCTACCACATGGGTGGAAAAGATGAATAAATTGTCTATCTAACAAAGGGATACCTTATTATTTATACCAAGACACAATGAATGATGTAAGTATCCTATGATGTCTATGCCTAGATGGTGGAATGGGCTTTCCTTGTAGTAGATAGATAGCCATGAGAGGAAGGGTTGAAGTCATATTAAACCGTGAGGATGAATATGAAGGGGAACTAGGTGGACATAGAGGTGGGTTAGAGGACCCATTGTTATGTAGCAAAATATTTGACAAGGATTGGCAGACACATAGAGGTTTAATAGAGGCCCAAATCTTGTGATATGCACAATATCAAACGAAAAATGTAAAATGTTAATATGTTAAAGCAATATGGTATGACCCATCACTGTGACATATAAGTAGGAATGAGAGTTGAGTATGATAGAGGTACCCACCTTGCATGTGGTACCTAGGATGGGTTGTCACCTTAGGGTGTCTGGCTGAATCCTAAGGTGCACACGACAAGTCCTTCACAGTCTTACACCATGATGACATATTCTTGGTTAGGTACATGCCAAATAGTTTTAGGGCATAATTAAAAGATGGAAATATTGCAAATAGATCTTGTTCATGTAGTAAGTATGCCCATGAGTTATATGTGTGAAATTTTAAATGACTGTTGTTATCCTATTAAATGCATGTATTGATGTTACAAGTATCATTAGATATCTAGAAAGACATATCTATCAATGTCGAAACTGTTAAAATAAATGAAATTCTAGCGATAATGCATGAAACTTTTTATTTCATACATGAGAAGTTCTTAATTTCTTAGTAGTAATGCTTATTACTTTTTTTCACCTGATAATTTGTAGTATATTCATTGAATTGTCTAATATTTCTTATTTCTTATTTTTATGATTATATATTTTTCATGCAATGTTGAGATTCATAGGATTTATTACAATTGATCTTATCCCTTTACTTAGTATATTTTTGATAGACCATATATAAAATGTGTTCATAAATTCAAAAAATAATCTAGTTGTTGTAGTCTAACGCTAAGTTGTTTTTCCTTGATGTGAATCTAGTTATGAGAAATTTTTTTAGCAAAGTAGTTCTTGTAGTGAGAGTCTTATGAGGGGGAGAGAGCGAACTCTTCTATTTTTAAAACAATTTCTTATTTGCTATTATATTAGTTGTAAATTGTATCTTTGTAACAAATATATATGTGTTTGGTTCCTGATGTTATTTACAAATAATAAATTTGTTTGTGTTTTTAAGAAGACCAACTAAGAATGCTGTCATTTCAAAGTTCTAATCACCAATGTGTGGCTTAATTATACCTTTCATAGGGAATACTCTTGATAACCAGGTTAATGGGGATTATTTGGAGCAACACGCAATAATGTATGCATGTTTTCACATTGAAGGGAACTAAGGGAACATTGAGTAAGTGTTATTATGTTGTGCTTTATAGAGTGATATTATAGTGATTTCAAGAGGTTGCAAATGACACACGATCATTATGTGGTAAGTGAAAGTATCAACGATAACCTTTACTTCAAACTGCCTTGAATAATCAAAGTTGTGAATGAATGGTACCTTTTGTAGAAAACTTATTTTGTATTATCCCAGATGACAAAGCATGATAGTGTATTGGTTGCAGCCTTTGATAAAGTTTATGTGTTCAACATATCAATTATTGAGTAAAACATTATATGCATGAGGAAAATAGACAAAAAACTATATATATATATATATATATATATATATATATATATATATATATATATATATATACATACATACACACACATATATATACACACACACACCAAAATAATCAAGTTTCACTTGAATCATGTCATGTTGTGACCATTTCTAGACAAACCAAGTAAGAAAAAAACTATCACAAGCTTGACATTCTAAACTAATAAGAAAATATAAGGGTCATAGAGACAAAACTTAGTCAATCAAGTGGGTTTCAACTTATAGAAAGTCTAAAACATACCTACCAAACACTAAATTTAATGTTTGTGTATTCAACTTGAAGAAAAATGGATATTTTACAAGCTTTTCTCTTCATGAAGAAGTCTAATTTTTTTCGTGGATGACTTCCAGACTAATATGTATTCCTCATAGAGGATAAGGTTATCATTAGTTTTATGGCCATCAAAATGTCCTACAAATTAAATAATAAAATTTAGGAAACTACGATCCTATATATGTATTGTTAATATAGACACTTCCCTTTTATTACCACAAATGTCAACCATTAGAGAAGAAACTATAAATCTGAACCCTGATTAGAAACCAAAACTAGACAAACACGACTACAATAATAGTATATACACAAATACATTTTCCTTTTGCATAAAAATTAGAAAGAAACTACAAATAAAATATCAATCCATATTTTATAAATCACCACACTAACATCGTCATCACTGAACCTTTCTCATTTGAAATCCATATAAATAAAACATAATATTTTATTTATATGCAATTCTATTTATGTAACGTCACATGTATATAAAAGAAACAAAATAGGTACATGATCACACCGTGGAAAGTGACACTTTAGGGACATTCTAATCTAAGTTCCTCTATTGACATGTTATTTATCAAGAATTTTTATTCTGACATTCTTATACCTAAATAAATTCAAACAACCGTATGAAATTCTAATTTAGAGAATGCCCCCCCCCATCTAAGTAACAATATCGTGATCAAGATTAGGCATATTGAAACTGAAGAAAATTGACATATTAAATTTACAACACTAAGAGTTAACTATAGAATTTAGTGTTTTTATTTGTAAAAAAAATAATTATTCATAAAAACCTTCATATGCATTGTATCTCAACATTTTAACTATCATTCAATACATACCTACTAATGGACATACTAAATAGTTTTGAACTACAAACCCATTATAAGATTTATTCAGTATAAAAATAAAATAGATTCTAAGTCCACACTTATAAATTATTCCATGCTTTTGATACCAAGACATGCCTACAAAATTTTTTATTTTCTTTACATCAAAATCTCAATCATCAATGGGAGTACATACAAAACCAACCGTAGAGTAAATACAACTATCTGGGCGGGCTACTATGTGGTTTAGTGATTTTTTAGATATTTAAGCATGTAAAAATCTTAATCTGATACATTTAAAGATCAATGAGATTATTGCTAACATTTTTATCCTTTGGGGTAATCAAATTTTGGGGAATTTAATGCCTCATGTTTTAGATTCGCCATTGTTGATATGTTTTTTTTTCACAATATTTAGATCAAGTTCTACTAAAAGTTTAAAGTAAACGAACTATATTTTTTATGTCAAGATTGGCTAAATATCCTAACATAGTAAGTCATTTGCACATTGGTTGATAGGTATTGGATTGCATAAACATGGATTAAGTATGATTTCTTAACTTTATTTTTGAATATTTTGCAAAATTGAATGTCAAATGTGTGTGTGGATCAACATAAAATATGTTTTAAATGGAGATATCCTTATTGAGGATTAAGTATGTAAAACTAAGTTGGTTGAGACAAATGACATGATGTATGCTTGTAGTTTAAGGATGGATTGCATGATAGTGGGATTTTAGGTTTCTATTTTTTAATACCCTTTACAAATCTTAGTGATCCTGATGAGGTTCGTGATCAATGAGGTGTTTATAATGATGTATAAAGATGTAATGTACTATAGCGACTCCATTAAAATCTTGAGATTCACTATTGAATAGATAGAGTCTAACTTGGACATGATGTTATAAATGGGAGCATATGCTCCCTGGATAGATAAGATTATTCAATTTGAAGGTATGGTCTCTTATTAATATGCTATAATCTAGATATCTCTTATTATATATCTTAAAGTTGGTGTGGAAAAAGGTTCATGCATATGCAAAATATCTTTCATAATTTATAACATAGTACATTAATAAAAAATAAGATTAAGATTTCAAGAGAAAAAATGATAAAGTATTATCAATTGAAAAAAAAAATTCACACTAAAATTAAGATGTGTAAATAATAATTAAAATGCCACTAGAAGAAAAAATATAATGTAATATGAAAAACTAATGGTGTGAAAGGAATTGGATAGAGTGGATTGACTCTAAAATGAATGATTTATTGTGTATGATCAAGGTAACGACCTAATCCTAACACAATTATTATAGTATAATAACAGATAATGTTCTTTGTTGAGGGATTAAAGAATGTATACAATTGAATAAAGTTTTATTTAATTAAAACATGAAATATAAGGACAAGAACTTATTTATAAGTTTCTCCAACATTGGACACCCCAATGGTTAGATCCTTGGTTTGTTACTAAGAGGTCTCAGGTCAAGCCTTAGCAACAACATGAATAAAACCATCATTTAAAAAAACGAATATCTATTTATTGAGAATGATTTTTTGATGTAATTCAATTAGAAAGAATATATGTGTTGAATAATAACCCTAAATAAGACATGCCAAATATTTGAATAAGAGGAATAAGCGTGCAATTTTTTTGTGTGCATTGTGATACTATGTATCTAAGGGAATTTAGACAGAATAATCATTGGGTTGTATAACAGGGCACAATTACTTGACTGATTCATGTACTATCTGTTCTACCACAGAAGAAGGTGGTTTGGGAATAGGGAAACTAGAGGACAAGATTAGTGTAGGACATTTAAAAAACTTATGGGAATTATCAAATAACAAGAACTCTTTGTGGGTTAGGTGAATTCACAACAAATACTTGATTGATGACAATAAGTTGCATACTTTCTCTCCAAATACATAGTTGTGTTGGTATTGGATAACCATCCTTAGACATAGGGATGTGATAAGGACTTTTCTAAGATTCAACATAGGTGCAATTTCCTCTATGTATCTTTGGAATGACTAGTGGGTATTGGGTGATTTCTTGGATCAAGTCATTGGCATGAACCTTAAAATTATGACTGGTTATGGCAGATCCTAAAATATTGGAGCTCTGAATTTTGATGATATTTGGAACATAACTATTAAAAGAGGTATTGAACTACTTTCTAAAATGTGAGAAGCCACAAACATTCTTCAAAATGATTTCTTAGACTTTATGGGTCTCTTTGAATTCACTTTAAGAGGTGCTTGGGAGTTTAGCCGTGAAGTTAAGCCATGTCTACCATGGGTTAGGTGGATGTGGAGAGATAATCTACCTAGAATGTTTCTTATTCATTGTTGGAAGGTATTTCATCATTAAATTATGATTACCTCCTACAGCAAAGGGGCATCTCTCTAGTTTCTATATGCAATCTATGTCAAAGCAATATAGAAACTGATGAACATGTTTTTTGAAATTGTTGCTTTTTTGGGGTGCTTGGGATCTGTGCCAAAATCAGTATCTCTATTCAACCTAAAATATAGATGACGTTATTATGTTGATGAGCCGGAAGAAGCATCTAGCTGTTATACTTATCATGTACCATGTGTGGTATATAAGAAACAAAGGCATTGTTGATGAAAAGAAACATGGTGTAAATGTGGTTTAGCGCCTCACTACATAGGATTTGATAGTGTCAAAATGTATAGATAGGGTTTTTATCATACACTTGTAATCATTTTATGTGGATGAACGAAGAGAGGGAACATGCTTAATTATTAAAAATACAATAGAACACAATTAGTAAAAGAAATATGTTTTATGTTGATACTTTTATGGTGTGGTCCTAATATCACTATGAATATATATATATATGTTTGTGTGTGTGTATATAAATATATATTTTTATATTTTTATATTTTTATGTATTTATATATATATTTATATATATTCATAAAAGTGCAAGATATGAATTGATGAGAAATGTGAAGAGATTGTAGTGATATGTATTGATATAAATATGAGAAAATCTTACTAGGGTAAAAGATTTAGAATGAGATTATATTTAATACTAATAGTACAATAACTTGATTCATATGAAATGATGTGAGAATGGTAAAGAATCCTATGTGTTGTAAATTTTAGAGTGTGATTTTCCTTATTATAATTAGTAAAAATTGTCGTTGTTAGAAACTAATTTACTTCACCTCATTCTAATTACATGAGAATATGCACAATTGATATGTAATGAGTTGAAATGTTTTCATGAAAAGAAAATAAATAAATAACAATTAAAATGAGGAATGACTCTAGTTAGGTTCTCGGAACACCGGCTATTCCCATGAGGTCCATACTAGGGTGGTAGGCATAGGATCATGAGAAGGATTTATGCAGTGTGGGTGTAAACCTGAAGGTTAGAACACCAACATCTAGGGATGCATATCAAGGTGAATGATCTTGTCTGTATGTCCTTTATTGTTATAATCTATATCCATAAGGAATTGAGTATCAAGAAACATGTAATGTGAAATATTAGAAATATTATGAGCAGTGATATTATGTTGTTTTATATCAATCTTATGCCCCCAAAAGACAATTGTTACTTAGTGCTAAAGCTCTAGAAAATATTTAAAGCATGCTTGGTAGTGAATGGATGTATCTTCTTGTCAAGTACTTGGGGTTCCTCTCTTCATTGGATGATTTACTAAGAGCATGTGTTCCACTCTCATCAACATGATCAAAACAAAGTTAGACTCTTGGAAGACACAATTGTTGTCCATGGGTAGGTAGAGTGGATCTCATCGTATCCACCCTATAAACCAACCACTTATTTTGGATGGGTATATTTCCCCTTCCTAAGTTTACCATAATTGGAATTGAAAGAATTTGTAGATGCTTTTGTGGGGGCAATACTAATAAGAAGAAACACATTCATATCATCTCATATGATCCCTTTTACCTCCAAAAATCATGAAAGGTGTTTAGGAAATTAAAAAGTGTAAGACTGGATCGAAGAAGAAATGGCCAACAACCTATGGAATATAGCAAATCACAAGGAGTCTCTATGGGTCTGATATGTCCAAAAAAAGTACCTCCAAGGCAATTCAATCTGGAATTGTTGTGCTATGGCATACAACAACTGGTATTGGAAGAACGTAATAGCTTTCAGGGGATGTATCTACTTTCATTTTTGCTTCTAAATCATAAATGTGACATATATATTGATTTGGAATGACCCATGGGCTGATGGTAAATATCTTGTCAATCTCATAATTTTAAGTTTGAAATTGATGATAGATTTTGAGGCCACACAACAACTCAGTCAATTGATACAAGATGGAAAATGGTCCATACCACACATAACAGACTTCCCACAACACACATGATTATGTAATCAAGTACCTATACAAGGAGAGAATAATTGTTACCTCCTTAAACTCTTTGAATTCTCCTTAAGAGTGTATGGAATTTTACAGATATGTACAACCTAGACACGCCTAAGGTAAATGGCTTTCACAACCTAATGTGATCCCTAGGTGTTTCCTCATCCATGGTTGGAAAACCATTCAAGGAAAGCTAGCTATGGATGGCCTATTACAAATATGTGGACTCAATTTGGCCGCATGGTGTTGTCTTTGTTGTTGTTTTAGTGAAACTAACTCTCATATCATGTGGCAACGTGATTTCGCCAAGCAGATTTGGAAGCAATCCATATATACTTTAGGTATGACACCTAACAATGTAGAAGACCTCACAAAGAAAGGGCAGATAGAAACACCTCTTGAGTCTACCATCCTCTACCATGTTTTAAGGATTAGGATTCAATCCATTTTTGATGATCTAAAATCGAATGTCAATGTGACATGGCATAAAATCTCACAAGATTTTGAAAGCCTATACTTGTAAAGATAGGTCAGTTTGGATGTCAAGCTTGTACTTGTATTTATGGTTTGAGTATGTGTGAGAATGAGTAACACTCTTAATGATAATAAAAAATGTTATTTTTATGACAATCGCATGTTACATAGATTAGGTTATGTAGGTATAGAGTCTAAGTGCCCGACCTTAACATTTGTAAGCAACCTTGAAGTGGACCATTGTCAATATTAGTTGTTGTACGATGGCCGTCTAAATCTTACAACAATGATGGTGAGTCATTGACACAAAAATCAGGCATAATGACTTGTACTTGGTGAGGCATAAGCTCAATAATATTAGAGCAAGGTAATTAAAGAGGATAAGCATGTAGAGAGATGAGTATGTATTATATTTTGGTTACACATGTTGATGGTCCTATTATTATTTAATATGCTTTTTAACTATGCAATCCATTACTATGAGGTAATATAATAAACTATTAACTCTGACATATCTTCTTAGTATGAATCATAATTAATAATGTTTAACTACAAGTAAGCCCAAATGTATGTCAAAGGATCAATTCTTATATGTTTCTAATTATGGTTAAATTATGTTTGAAATCCCTATATCCTAGGGTCCTCAATGTCAATGCTACAAGATATGTTCCTAGTCTGGTTGGTGGATTTGTATGTGGTGTTATTGTCACTAAACTATAAGTATTTAGAATTATACTCTATTGTATGATATTAATTTTTTTTTCTTCTCATAGGATTGTAGTTTTATAATATTTAGTATTTTCTGATCCTTAACAAATATGTTGTGAAAGTTAGTTAAGATGTTGCGATATGATCAAATGAATGCTATTCTAATACATATGTTTATTGTCATAACTAGAAATACTTAATACTTTATAATTTTTTTAGGATTGTAAATATATACTTGACAATTTATTTACAGTTTAAATATGTATAGTCCATTGTTGATACACGTTACTTAGCTGGAATGAGGAAATTTCACTCATTAGGTTGAACATGCCAAAATTTACTATCCTGACTCTAGAAACCCTAATTCAATGGATCGTGAATTAATGTTCTTGGATCCTTATATATGGCCAAACAAGGTTAGAAATATACCCTAACACATCAACTTGTACCCTAGTAAACATATAATCCACATATAGCATGCATAACTCAAATATACACCTTAATTATGGATACATATGATCTTTACCATGTTTTGTCTCTATAAACCCTAACATGATGATAAGTAAGATATGAGAAACCTACCCCTAGACCTTGTACATAGTGATGATGCAAATGAGACAAATGGTAAGCATATTGACCTAAAATTTATGTTGTAACATTTTAATCCTAACCCATGCATGGATGCTTTAGTAACATTAGGTTCTTCAGTCACATAACTTATCCTAAAATACTCAAAGATGGACATAATAATCTAGTGTCAAATTAAATCCTAAATATATACAAATATGGACACATGGTGTTGTTGTCTCATGAAAGGGCATTGGAAGGAATGCCAATATCCTAAATCATGCTATCATTGTGGTCAAAAGATCCATCTACTCTATTGTTGTACCCTCCTTCAATAACGGTTCAAATTTACACCAATTGGGGGAAGGAAACCATCTTTTTCAGTGCGGCACTTCTAATATCATCCAATTTTGTGGATGTTTCGTTCCTAATTTTCTTTATTTCCTTTCATAGTCCATACTTGTTTTAATTTTCTCACATGTAGTTCACATTTTCCATTTTCATGTTAATGAGCCACTAACTACTCCCTTGTGTAGTAAATCCATCAAACAATACCCCATCACATCTATTGATGTTTTTTTCCAAAGAATCCACTTGCAACAAGATTTCCATCAGTTGTCATAACTTATGGCATCTCCTATCCCACATTTCAAAGTTACCAACAACTTCACCAAACGAAGGGGGTAAGCCAAAATATCTTGTCTTGATAGTTGCGAGGCTGACATAGTGAAGACTGCCTTCCAATGGGTCCTAGCCATCCTCACTTATTGATGGTTTGGCTGGACGCCTATCTTTTGATATCCTAGTGCAACCACACATCATTAGCCAAAGACCTTCCACAGTGCATAACGTCAGTCACCCCACGAACTGAAGGCTCACCTAGCGATGTCTTAGTGGGGTGACCACAAACCAAAGCTCGACTGATCATCTACCAATGGTGACACTGAGTCCACCTTGTGATGGCTCTGTAGACACATTAGTCGAAGGCTCAGAATGCTTCCTAAACCGATGGCTTTGTAGAGTTGGTTGTCTACCAAAGGTAGTACTAAGTACACCTGCCACCATGTTAGTTAGAGCATGCCTCGTGGAACATTCCTTAGGGGACTTAGGGTGTAGACATAGCCTGTCTATGAGCACCTTGAGGCCTGCATCATATGCTATAAATGGAAGGCCCCTTTCCACTATGAAGGGGTTCATGCATCACAAGAGTTGAAGATGAAGTGTTGCTCGCTTGCTGGCTCGCCATCGACCTCCACTCACCCCATTAGTTTTCCGCATCCAAGGATGAGAGTTCAAGGATCTTACTAGCTTCTGCCAATCCTAAACAACACCTAAAGCCCCCTTTGAGAGAAGAAGGACAAAGATATTGATGCTCACTTTCCTTGTGCCATCACCAGAGCAAGAGAAGAAGGAGGTCTCCATCAACATTGATTCCAATTGGAGATGTTGTTTGGTGTATCTCTCTCCTTCTCTAATGTATCATTTTCTTTCCATCCATCCATCACCATGTCACCCTAGATTTGTAAATCTGAGTTGTCTCTCATGACCATGAGTGGCTGATCTATTTAACTTGGGTTGGTAGTAGCCACTAAGGCTCTCCCAACATGTAAATGCTCATATCCATTGAATGTATATACTTTTAGCAAAGTTTATCTCGATATTGTCGTTCTTAATGATAAATTTGAAAGACTAGCTACCATTTTGTGTTGTTTGATTGTTAATACCTCACAAGAGTAGCAATAACTCATATCTAAGAGTTATGGAGTTGCATGAATGCATGTAAATGTTAAAGTACTAAATTGATGAGAATATGGTTTATGTTGATCATTTGTTTTCCATCACGAGAGAGAGAGACAACCTTATAATCTAGATCTATCCTAAGCTTGAGAGAGGAGGGAATAGACACTTATGGCAAGTTCTTTTAGGCTTACTGAGGGAATACAATGGGTATGGGTTTTGCATGTTGGTGAGAGACCTTGGATGGTGGAACCCAATCCTAGTTCCCCATTTCATATTATCTTTTTTATGGTAATACTAGCCATATATTAAAACATCTATATGACATCTAGAAAGACATAAGTTGAAATAAAATTGACAACATCATAGACAAGGGTACACCCACATAATACAAGATCGGACATGAGTAAAGCACTTCTGCACAAATTCCTCCCCAATGAGATGAACATGGAAGCTTTTAACCAGAAGCCTTCCACGATCTAGGGTAGCACTTATATGGACTGAAACCCTATTGTAAAGGTCAACATCTTTGAAACTATCATCTTGGTAAACAAAACCTCTTTTCAACAAAGGAAGGAATGTTGACGTGCCACTCACCATACTCAAAACATCTCAACTAGATAAAAAGAACAAGACAATGAACTAAGAACCAACAGATAATTCTAACAAGACAAACACAGAAAACACACCAAAAGAAAAACTAGGATAGAAAAAAGATTGGCCACACAAAGGCACCTCAGATAGCCAAGGCTACTATCGTGGAACACACAAAATGCCAACTTACGTGGAGTTTTTCAAATATCTTATTACAAAGAAAATATGTGGAGATAAAGTTGAAACTATCATACTTGGAAAGATTTCTAGTGCCTTTGTGCAAGCAACAATGATGACTAAACAAAATGACCATGGAGCCTTCACTATCCTTTTCAATGTGGGAGACAATGAGGAAAGACAAGGGTTAGCTGATATGAGAGCAAGCATCAGTCTGATGCCACTCACATCAGCTCAGAGACTAGGTCTAACTTCTAATGGTCAAAACTAGAATGTGAATTCATCTAGCTAACCATGCCTTAACAAAGCCTATTGGGACATTATAAAATATTCCCATTTGAGTCAAAAGATTCTTTATCCCCTATGATATAGTAGTTGTAGATACTATGGAATGTCTGAAATGTACTATGATTTTTAGGTGACCGCTCATTTCTACTAGGAAAGCTTTGATCGATGTAGAAGTAGGAATTATAACCATAAGAGTGGGAAAAGATCATATCGATTTCCATGTCCAAGTCTCTATTAGGGGACCTTCCATTTTTGAATCAGTCTAAATTATGGACAGTTATAACCAATTCTATAAGGAAACTCAAGAACAAAACACAATTGTTGACCCCTTAATGATAACTTTGAATAACCCTCATTCTAATGAAGAAGACCCAGAGGTCGTTGAACAACATGACTATTTGAACCAACCAGAGGATGACTACATTGATGAAGAGGATACAGTCATAGAAACTATGAAATACACTTCGTTGGAAGTAGCTCTCAAAAGGCTTGAAGTATGGATTCCTCGATAATGAAGAGAGAACCCAATCATCATAAACTCTACTCTAACAAAATACCAACAAGAAACACTACTAACTGAACTTAAGATAAGGAGGAAGGAACTTTACTATTCTATGAAAGATATAGGAGGTTTGAGTTATGTTGACTGTATGCACATGATCCACCTAGAAGTGTACACGAGACCTCTTGCTCAACCTCAAAGTAAAATCAATCAAATTTGAGGGAAGTTGTTAAAAAGGAAGTCATAAGACTTCAAGATGTTGAAATTATCTATCTCATCAGCGACAACAATTTGGTAAGTCCAATTCATGCAATAACCAAGAAAGGAGGTATGACATTGGTTGTAGGATAAAATGGTAATGAGATAGAAACCAGAACATTCACAGGTTGGAGAATGTGCATCGACTATAGAAAACTAAACACTACAACAAAGAAAGATCATTTTCCATTTCCCTTCATCGATCAAGTTCTAGAGCGACTAGCTCACAATTTGTACTTCTACTTTGTCGATAGATATTTAGCATTCTATTAGGTTACCATACACTCAAATGACCAAGAAAATATCACATTCACATGTATCTATGGAACTTACACCTTTAGGAGAATGGAACTTGGGCTCTGCAACACACCTATGACATTCCAATGGTGCATGATCTTCATGTTCGCAAACTTCCTGGAAGATTATCAAAGTTTTTATGGATGACTTCTTTATATATGGGATAGATTTTGATAGTTTCTTAAGCAATTCATCACAAGTTTTATAATGGTACAAGGAAAAGAAACTTGTATTGAACTGGGAAAAGTGTAACTTCATGACCTAAGAAGGAATTGTGTCGGGTCAGAAGATCTTCAAATGAGGAATCGAAGTGGATTTGAGCAAAGTGAAAGCCAAATCTAAACTCCCACTTCCAAAATTAGTAACATGAGTAAGAATTTTTCTTGGACACATTGGATACTATATGAGATTTATTAAAGACATCTCAAAAATATCTAAACCTATGTCAAATATCCTTGTTTAAAATGTTGTGTTTGATTTTACTAATGAGTTCTTGAAAGCTTTTGAAACCTTTAAGAGCACTCTGACTACTGTGGCAATCCTTAAAGCTCTAGACTGGGAACTTCCCTTTGAATTGATGTATGACGTAATCGACTATGCAATTAGAGAAGTAATGGAACAAAAGAATGACGAAATGAACCACATCATTTACTACACAAGCAAGACCTTTAATGAAGCTCAAATTAATTACACCACAATTGAGAAGGAAATTCTAGCCATAGTTTACACTTCTGACAAATTCAGACCCTACCTAATAGGATTGAAAGTTGTAGTCTATACTGAAAATGGAGCTAGAAAGTATCTGATGCAGAAAAAGGATAAAAAGTCGATACTTATGAAGTGGGCATTCCTATTGCAGGAGTTAAACCATGAGATAATTAATAAGAATGGGATAGAGAATGTAGTCATAGACCACTTATCTAGAATTTTAATGGACAATGAAAACTTTCTTTCGATAAATGATAACTAACTTGATGAAGCCTTGATGGTGGCAAGAACTATAGAACATGTCATACCATGGTTTGCTAACATCTACAACTACCTATCATGTCAGTAATTGTCGTTGGACGTAACCTATAACTAAAATAAGTTGTCTCTATCCTAAAAAATGCTATTGGGATGATCCTCTTCTCTTTAATAAATGCACAAATAACATGTGTTGCAAATGTATTCCTGATGAAGAAGTACTTAAAATCTTGTATGAGTGTCATTCCCCATCATATGGCAGAAACCTACGTGGAGATAAAACCATCGCTAAAGTTCTACAATCTGGGTTCTTGTGACAAAGTGGAATTTTGAATAAGTATGATGAAATTACTATTTTTGCCCTCAATAAACTCACTCTTTGTCCCAACTTAGTTTTCTTTGTTTCATAATCAATAGTGGTACTCAAATTTGAAATATGGTGAGCAATGTGGATTTTATACACATTATCACACCTCAAATTAGAATCAATCATCACTTTTTTCAAAGAATCAAATTAATACATCAAACTTCATCATATGGTTCTTAAAAATTTTCTGAATATTCTCCACATTATTTTAAAGCTATGGTCCAAATTTCATTACAATTGGACATTCCTACTATTTTTGATGATTTTTTGAAGTTTAATGCCAAAAAGTCCTTTTATTTGCTCTTTTCTGACTATTTCCAAGTCAGCGATCCTATCCTCCAGTGGAGGGGTGATACTGGACCCTTGGATTGGGCATCTGCGGATCGCAGCCCGATCCAACGGTCAGGAGGTCGTCCCCTACCTCCCGCAATCAACGGGGAGGAGGCCAAGGGGAAAGACACATGCTTTTGGCTCGTTTTTGACCCATTTCAAAAATCAAACAAACTGGAATGTTTCCCCCCACAAATCCAAACGCGGCCATCCCTTTTTACCCTTGAATCAACCAACTTCAAGAGCAAATGTGAGAGCTTTCTCTCACGGCTATTTCCATGGATGTTGCGGCCCTAGGAAAACCCTACACCTAGCCCCATCTAGCTATAAAAACCCCACCATCAGCTTCAGCCTAACCCCATGAACTTGACCGTCACCTCCTCTTCCCATCATGTGCTCTCTCTCTCTCTCTCTCTCTCTCTCTCTATTTCCCCTTCTGTTCTGCCATGGCACCGCCACCCTGTTCGATTGGGCATCTTGCCCCCGCACCTCCTCCCCCCTTCCTTTGGCTCCCACTGAGTCTACGAGGTGGTGGCAGACTAGGATGGCCTGCTTGTGGCCTCCCTTGCCCATTGCTGCTCCCGAAGCCCCTCCACGCCGGCGAGCCCTCTATGCTGCAGCATCATCACCTTCAAGGAGATCAAGACTGGGCTGGGATGACGACCATGAGTCGCTAGATCTTGATCCAAGGGCCGAGCTAGCAAAGAGTCACAACCCTCTGATCATGATCCAACGACCTGAGCTTGGAAATCAGGACCTACTCACCTGTTAAGGAAGCATTCCATCACAAACGTCCAACTCTAGATCAACGGTCTATATTTTTTTATCCTCGACTTTCCTTTTAAGGTAATTATATCCCTGTCTGCTCGAAATTGCAATAAATGCCCATATCTCATTTTAATTATAGAAAATACATCCTAGCTCCAAATATTACGAATAAGCAGTCCATTTTGATCAGAAAAATCCAATGGATCATTAAAAATACTTTTGAGACCATATTATGAATGTTTCTCACTGATATCTCTAGATATTTGATCCTTTGCATATTTAAATTGTCAAATGACTCATAATCATGATTAATCTTTGGAAACCTTAGATTTGGACTCTAATGATTATCTTGTAACATAAATCTGATATATTTGAATCATCTACTCTTGAAAATGAATCATTAGCGATCTAGATCTTTTTACTGGATTCAATCTTGGTTATAATCTTTATACTGAGTAATCTTGATCCTAATCTTGCAAAACACTTTATGTAGTTTTGACCCATCAATCTGATCTTGATTCCCAATTACCATGATGAAAATCTAGAAATTGATTATGAATTGAATAATGATCATAATATTAGGGTTAACACATATGATTCTAGAAACCTTGGAAATTCATTCACACTTGAAAATACTTGATAATTGAAGAATGTTGGACATATTGAAATATTGATTGATTATAAGTGAATGACCCAACCCAAAGGTTGACCTAGGAAGAATCTGACCCTAATCTTAAATATTGAAACTTGATTTGCAAATATCATGATCTTGACCCTTGATCCAAACATTGTGTTTTAGGATCTAACTCAAACGGTCGACCTATTAGTCACGATCTATACTCGAAATATCAGTGAAAGGTACACTATTATATAACTCCTCCTTGATTGTATTGAAGATACTTTTATGTATCTCTTGACTGTATACTTGGATATTTACTTGGATGAGCTATTGTTCCCTATGATTAGCCTTCTATTTTTCTATACTATATTTTGAAAAACATGAAAACATAAATTGCATGCCCATTATGACTGCCCATATATTGATAATGATGATGATATTGATAATGTTGATATTGAGTGCAACAACCCCCTCATTTGGAGGTGGGACTTACACATAGGCCTCCTATGTTCCTATGGTGAGAAGGAGCCTAGTGACCTTCCCCATCGCGTTGGGGTAATCGGGTCACACAAAATATATAAGCATGCTTCTCGAATTATAGCATAATGGGAACTCATAATAAAAGTTGAATTTCTTGAAAAACTTGTCGAATAAATGTTAGTTTTGCAAACTACTTGTTATTCTTTTGAATATAAGTCCTGCCAAGTATACTATTTTGTTATAAATCACTTTGCTTGATTTTGATAGCGTACCATGCAATTGCATGATTGTGTCTTGATTTTCTTGATTTTAGGCAATACAAATGGAATATTGAATAAGATCACTTCCGCACTCTTACACTCTGATGACAAAGATAAATCAGATATATATCCATATTGGGTTAGTTTGTTCTTTAATTATCCAGTTTTTGAGTTATTTAGTTCTTATTGTATATGCCAGTGTGTTAGATCCTATTGGGCAACTCAGGGATGGGCACTTGAATCCTTTTACTACTGTCTAGGTAGTGGGATTAGGATTGGGGTAAGAACAGTTCTGTGACAGTTGGTATCAGAGCCTACACACTCCCATATACTTTAAGTAAATAATTTATTAAGTCTCTTACACCCAAGAAACCCTAAAGTCCATAATGGTGAAAATTGAGGTTTCCAGGCTCGGGGTCCTGACATAATTTCTCCTATCCATCTTCACGGTGGCTGAGATCCCCCACTCTACTTGGCCTTAATTGATCCAGAACTGGACCTAAAGGTTCTCTTCTGAAACCCTAGAGAGTCTTCTAGCATCTCATCTCTTCTTTAAGGAAAATCCTAAGCCACCCATGTAGATGAAGATTAGATAGTCTTCTCATCTCATCATGTGGTCCTTCTCATGTCCTTTTACCACTTGATGTCTTGATTATGGGTAGCTTATGCATGGGAAAAATGAATATCACTAAATCTTATAAGTTGATACCATGATCTGACCTGAATTTCAAAACTCGATTTTGATCAATTAATTTTGAAACCAAATACTCATGTATGATCCCTAATATCATGAACACTCAAATTAGCTAAAACTCGACTATATGCTTCCTATGTTGGTAAAATCTTGATTTGGTGAAATTTTGAAACATGATATGGATCTTGAGGCCACATTCGATATATAAGTAATGACATTCTTAAATCCCAAAATTTGAAATTTTGAAATGATGACTATTTTGACTCTTTTGATTTATAAGTTAGGGTTTAGCTATCTTTAGGCCTAGGGTGGGACCTCCCAATGATTTTGAGCTCGATATTAAAAGTATGATGTTGGTTTTAAATATTGAAATATGAAATCTCAAATCATGGATGTATAACTCCACCTAGGCCAATTGAGAAGCTAGGACCCTGAGACATTGGGATTGAAAGTCACCTTGTATACTTGATTCAGGTACTCTATTTGTTTGACCTAAAATGTAATCTCCCCAAATTTGTGATCAATAGGATGTTTTCCATATTTGTGACTCATATAGTGACTTTGGACAATATATGCATTGACGTTGATACTCTATTGCTCGATGATGAAGTGGTGTTAGTACCAAGTTGATTATTATATGGAACATGGAATCCCAATTATGATGATCATACTTTGAGGACATAATTTTGATTATATAGTTCAGAATGTTCTAATATTTGAAGATATGATATGGATTTAGGTAGTCCCAATTTTGAGGATGTTTTTGAATTTTGGGGACAAAATTCCTTTTTAAGGAGGGAAGGATGTGACAAAGTGGAATTTTGCATAAGTATGATGAAATTACTATTTTTGCCCTCATTAAACTCACTCTTTGTCCCAAATTAGTTTTCTTGGTTTCATAATCAATAGTGGTACTCAAATTTGAAATATGGTGAGCAATGTGGATTTTATACACATTATCACACCTCAAATTAGAATCAATCATCACTTTTTTCAAAGAATCAAATTAATACATCAAACTTCATCATATGGTTCTTAAAAAATTTCTAAATATTCTCCACATTATTTTAAATCCATGGTCCAAATTTCATTGTAATTGGACATTCCTACTATTTTCTATGATTTTTTGAAGTTTAATGCGAAAAAGCCATTTTATTGTCTCTTTTCTGACTATTTCAAGTCAGTGATCCTATCCTCCAGCGGAGGGGCGATCCTGGACCCTTGGATTGGGCATCCGCGGATCGCAGCTCAATCCAGCGGTTAGGAGGTCATCCCCTACCTCCTGCAATCAACAGGGAGGAAGCCAAGGGGACCGACACATGTTTTTGGCTCATTTTTGACCCATTTTGAAAATCAAACAAACTGGAATGTTTCCCCCCACAAATCTGAACGCGGCCATCCCTTTTTCCCCTTGAATCAACTAGCTTCAAATGCAACTATGAGAGCTTGCTCTCATGACTGCCACCATGGATGTTGCAGCCCTAGGAAAACCCTAAACCTAGCCCCATCTAGCTATAAAAACCCCACCATCAGCTTCGGCCTAACACCATGAACTCGATCGACACCTCCTCTTCCCATCATGTGCTCTCTTTCTCGATTTCCCCTTCTGTTCCACCATAGTGCCGCCGCCCTGCTCGATTGGGCATTTTTCCCCCGCACCTCCTCCCCCCTTCCTTTGGCTCCCACCGAGTCCGTGAGGTGGTGGCAGACTGGGATGGCCTGCTCATGGCCTCCCTTACCCACTACTACTCCTGAAGCCCCTCCATGCCGGTGAGCCCTCTCTGCTGTAGCATCATCACCTTCAAGGAGATCAAGACTGGGCTGGGATGACGATCATGAGTCGCTAGATCCCGATCCAAGGGCCGAGCTAGCAAAGAGTCACATCCCTCCGATCACGATCCAACACCTGAGCTTGGAAATCAGGACCTACTCACCCATTAAGGAAGCATTCCATCACAGACATCCAACTCTAGATCAACGGTCTATATTTTTTTATCCTCGGCTTTCCTTTTAAGGTAATTATATCCCTCTCAGCTCGAAATTGTAATAAATGCCCAGATCTCATTTTAATTATAGAAAATACATCCTAGCTCCAAATATTACGAATAAGTAGTCCATTTTGATCAGAAAAATCCAATGGATCATTTAAAAATACTTTTGAGACCATATTATGAATGTTTCTCACTGATATTTCTAGATCTTTGATCCTTTGCATATTTAAATTGTCAAATGACTCATAATCATGATTAATCTTTGGAAACCTTAGCTTTGGACTCTAATGATTATCTTGTAACATATATCTGATATATTTGAATCATTTACTCTTGAAAATGAATCATTAGTGATCTAGATCTTTATACTGGATTCAATCTTGGTTATAATCTTTATAATGAGTAATCTTAATCCTAATCTTGCAAAACACTTGATGTAGTTTTGACCCATCAATCTGATCTTGATTCCCAATTACCATGATGATAATCTAGAAATTGATGATGACTTGAATAATGATCATAATTTTAGGGTTAACACATATGATTCTAGAAACCTTGGAAAGTCATTCACACTTGAAAATACTTGATAATTGAAATAATTTTGGACATATTGAAATATTGATTGATTATAAGTGAATGACCCAACCCTAAGGTTGACCTAGGAAAAATGTAACCCTAATCTTGAATATTGAAAATTGATTTGCAAATATCATGATCTTGAACCTTGATCCAAACATTGTGTTGTAGGATCTAACTCGAAGGGTCGACCTATTAGTCATGATCTATACTCAAAATATTGGTGAAAGGTACGCTATTATATAACTCCTCCTTGATTGTATTGAAGATACTTTTATGTCTCTTGATTGTATACTTGGATATTTACTTAGATGAGGTATTGTTCCCTATGATTAGTTTTCTGTTTTTCTATACTATATTTTGAAAAACATGAAAACATAAATTGCATGCCCATTATGACTGCCGGTATATTGATAATGATGATGATATTGATAATGTTGATATTGAGTGCAACAACCCCCTCAATTTGGAGGTGGGACTTGCACATTGGCCTCCTATGTTCCTATGGTGAGAAGGAGCCTAGTGACCTTCCCCATCGCGTTGGGGTAATAGAGTCACACAAAATATATAAGCATGCTTCTTGAATTACAACATAATGGGAACTCATAATAAAAGTTGAATTGCTTGAAAAACTTGTCGAATAAATGTTAGTTTTGCAAACTACTTGTTATTCTGTTGAATATAAGTCCTTCCAAGTATACTATTTTGTTATAAATCACTTTTCTTGATTTTGATAGCATACCGTGCAATTGCATGATTGTGTCTTGATTTTCTTAATTTTAGGCAATACAAATGGAATATTGAATAAGATCGCTTCCGCACTCATACACTCTTATGACAATGGTAAATCAGATATATCTCCATATTGGGTTAGTTTGTTCTTTAATTATCCATATTTTGAGTTATTTATTTCTTATTGTATATGCCAGTGTGTTAGATCCTATTGGGCCACTCAGGGATGGGCACTTCAATCCTTTTACTACTGTCTAGGCAGTGGGATTGGGTTTGGGGTAAGAACAGTTCCGTGATAGTTCTATTAGCCCACCTTGTTTAAGGATGTGCATGACTATGCAAAGTCTTGTAAATAGTTTCAACACACTAGAAACATATTTAGAAGAAATGAGATGAATCTCTCTGATTGGATTGAGGGGGAGATTTTTGAGGTTTGGGGTATAGATTATATGGGACTTTTCCCATCATCACGACGCAATCAGTATATCCTTGTTGCAATTGACTATGTAACCAAGTGGGTATAGGCAGTAGCAACTCCTACTTATCACTCAAAAGCCATGATAAGGTTATATTATAAGGTTATCTACCTGAGATATGGGGTCTAGCACAATGCCATTAGTGAAGGGGGATATCATTTTTGGGAAAGAAAATTTGAAACCCTATTATAAAAGCACTGGGTGAAGCACAATATTCCCACCTGTAATCACCCACAAACATGTGGTCAAGTTGAAGTTTCAGTTGGCAAATCAAAAAGATTTTGGAAAAGATTGTTGGGCACACCAGAAAGGATTGGTCAATGAATCCTGATGAAGCCCTCTAGGAATATCAAAAGACCTATATAACCCCTACAAGGACTACCCCCTATAGACTTATATATGGCAAGGCGTGCCACTTTCCAGTCGGGCTCAAACACAAAGCTTTCTGGGCAGTCAAGTTCCTCAACAAAGACCTAGGATTAGCAGGCAAGAAGAGATCCTTGTAGTTATAAGAATTTAAGGAGTTGAGGTTGCAATCTTACGAGAATGCTAGAATTTATAAGTAGAGGACAAAGGTGTGACATGATGCTCATCTAAAAAAAAGAGATATCTCTAAAGGAAAAAAGGTCATGTTGTTCAACTCCAGTATAAGACTCTTCCCCGAAAAACTCCAGTCAAAATGGTCTGGCCCGTTCATTGTCTCAAAGATATATCTGTCTGGAATGGTGGAGTTGTTCAATGAAAATATAGGAACTTTCCCTATTAATGGGCATAGTGAAGAGATATTATGAAGACGAGGCATTTACATGGAGAGATGAAGTTCGGCTTGATGACCCATCTCCAACACCGCTAGAACATGACAAGTGATAATCCCATAGAATGTCAAACTAAGGACTATAAATTAGCACTTCTTGGGAGGCAACCCAAGTCCTCTTGAACTATGGATTTTTAATTTCTAGTTTCAATTTTTTTCATTCCTTGATTTTTTTAATTAAATTTTAACTTTTAGTTTATACTTTTTTATCATCATTCTAGATTAATCATTCTTTTCTTTTATAATTTTGTTGTACATAAAATAAAGTTAGTGAAGGACCTAAAATGGATTTATTGATTCATTGGTACTTGAATTGGTTTAGTTACTTACTCAACCATCAGTTGATCAAATAAGGAACCCATCTGAAGGTCACTTATTGCCATCATTGAGTCCTATCCTCTTAAGTCCCAAGTATTGATGAACCATCAAATCACATGTAGTAGGAAGACCATCAGTTTCTGATGAAGTAATCATACATACCATCAGAAGTTGGGCACACTGATCAACCATCGAGTTTTGTATTTCTGTCTCACCATCAGAATTCCAGGTGCATTGATCAACCATTAGGTAAGTAGCCTTGCTTTTCCATCCGGAGGTAAGAGCCTAACCGACCATCAATTCATGAAGCAAACCATCCATTGGAAGGCAAGAACTTAACCTACGATCGAAAGCCCAAAACATACCTATCAAAGGTTGTGCAGGACTCTCCACCGTGTAAAGTAAGCACTATAAGAGAAGTAGGGGCCCAACACTTTTATTATTCCAATGTACATCTGGACCTAAATTAGCAGAGAGAGACCTTAACCCTTATCCTACCTACCAGAACCTAGTTCTGTTAGAAGGGAATCAATTAACACTATTACTTTTACCCCTTCGGTTCACTAACATTGTCTTCTACCCCCACCTTTGAAAGAGTGAAGACCCACCATGGATCTCTCCAAGGTGTAGCAGGGACATTGATGTTGTGTCGAACAACAACACAATAACAAAGTGAAGGTGGAGGCAGAGCATGTAGGAGTTCCGAACTATGACATAGTGGAAGAGTTTGCTACACTGACTGAGAAGAGTATCAAAGATGATCGGCAATCCTCTTTCTTCCCCCTCTTATTTCAACCGATCAAATATTAAACCCAGGAATTCACGAGACACTGACCGCCTTAAGTAGATGATAACCTAGTTTTTTCCCTTCCTTCAATGTCAACCCTCTACCTTTGATTTATAAAATCTGATAAATTGCCATCTATGAACCATCAAATTTGATGTTTTATCTCTTCCATCAGAAGGGGGTTCTTCCCCTCATTTCTAAATATCACCAATTTTTCCACCAACCATTGCTATGTTGTCCTTCTATACCCATAGAGAGGCACATAGCCATCAAAAGGCACATATCAATTGGAAGGTATATCCTCTTAAACCCTCCCTATCCATCATTTCCCTTTAGCTTGATAAGCCATTGGAAGGCAGCCTACCATCGGTTCACAAGCTTTTGAAGGTGAACCCACCATCGACTTACACAAGTATGCTTGTTGAGTTCCTCACTTTCATCAATGACCTTTCCTCTCTTCATAAAACTTAATATTAGCTCAGAACTTACTCCTAGTCTCTAATATTATTTATTGATGTAACCATACTATGAAAAATATATATCAATATCTACATCACAATATAGTTAAAATGGCAGGTAACACATGTACATCTGGGGACATCTCAGCTTGTTGAGTTCCAAAGGAGTCTTACAAGTCTCTAGAATCAGAAGGAATAGAAACTTCTAAATACACTCCTTCACCAGAGGTTGGAAACCCAAAGAAGAGGTATGTGCTTCACCCCTGCCCAAAAAGTGAGACAAGCAAGAAAATTGGATTGACTGATAAAGAAGGAATAGGGGACATGACAAGAACTTAGCCATTTCAATCACTCCCAGCAGTGCAGCTATCTAAACATTCCCCAATTGATAGATGTCATCCCTAGACCCTAACCAGATGAATATTTCATCCCAAGGGATGATAAGGGTGAAAAGATTTGGCAAAAGGTGTTCAACAACAAATCCTACATGGCAACGAGATATGGTGATGTTGACACCTTGACCAAACTGGGAATATAAAAAAGGGTGAAGGAACATCTTGACAATGTTGGCTTTACAAGATCTATTTTACCAACCATATCTCCTACAATGACCTAAATTGGAGTTTATGTTGTATCTAAAGAAGTTACCAGTCCAAGATGAACAAGCATAGGAGTGTGGAGGAAGCTTGAAACTAGAAGTGAGAATAATCAAGGGATTATATATTGATGGAGAGATGGATGAATTCCATTTTCATTGGTTTAGAAGAATAAGATGAATTGGCCAAAAAAGATAGGGGAGATAGAGAAGTCTGAGGATTTTTTACTGATAAGACATGGGAAGGCTATTAAAGGAAGACTAGTTTAACTTTGGTCAATATAAAGCCCCATGTATGTATTTCGGAATTATGCATAAAATATTTGTCAATGCCTTATTATTTAGATGTGATATTGGAAATGTAACACAAATGGGTCTCCACATTCTATGGAGTATCCAGGAGAAAAATCTAGTCAACATGGGGTGAATCTTAGTTTATTGATTAGTGACAATAATGGGACCAAAAGGCTCCTGAGATTTCTACATGGGAGGCAACATTACATACATTTCTTACCGCCTAGGCTACCCTAAGGAATTGAAAAGTTTCACTATATCTAAAGGGGGAAAACTGGTGGATGGATAATATTTGACATCTACAATTGTTTAATCAAGAAAAAGGAGAAGTACTTCAACATATTCAAAAGACTTCATTTCCCTTTGAAAAATAAGCAGCCATGCTGTGGCAGGTTTGTGTTATGCAAGGAAGATATCCTGAAAATGAAATCTGGATCCAAGCCTCTCCCTTAGATAAGTGAATTGACACCTTTAGAAAAATAGATCACATGTATAGAAGACAAACTGAGTGAGCCTACCCAAAAGAATCTCGTCGTTAGGTTGCCCAAGAAAACTTCCACAAAGAAAAAGTAGAAGAACCCCCTGCACCCCTAGATTGTAACTATGGAAGATGAATTAGTTCAGGTGACTACACCAATAGTCATCAACTTTAAAGACTAGAGGATCCACCTCATGATGTCAAGCCAAAGTAGGAAAAGAAGAGAGACCACTTGGTTGAAGAAAGTGTGGCAACACAAGACACTACCATAAAGGAAAATATGGGAAGCAATCTAGAAGAGAAGCTACCTAGAAAAAAGGTGGCCGGTGAAAGTGTGACAACTATTGAAAAAAGGTGCAAACAAAGAACCCTCTAAGAAAAACCAAAATCCATCAGCCAAAGAGGTGGGACAATGTTTGTGCAAAAGTAAAGGACACATCAACTCTCTTCTGAGGGAGGAACCTGGGCAAGAACCAAGCTCACACAAACATAACAAATAACCAATATGGGCTCCAGTGCAAAGAAATTCATGGAAGTCATACAAGAAATCGGTGACCTCCATGAGATCATTTCTAACATTGCTCTTTAAATTTCTAATTTAAATTTACATATGTCATCACTGGCATCATTATTTGAGAAGGTAACAAAAAGCATGCAACCCCTAATGAGCCTACAACAATAGATGCAACTTCTCATAATCAACCATATTCGAATCATCGAGGCCCTAGCCAACATGAATAGAGAAGTTGCCCCTATTGGAACAAAAGCGGGATGACTTAAGGCAAGAAAACAAGCTACATCACGCCTCAAATGAAGAAAAAAATTGAAAAGAGACATAATCAACCTCACCATCCTATGAGGAAGCATCCACTAATAGATATAACATCACCCACAAAGAGGCCTCCTATCCACGAGAAATGGAGATAGACTTGAAACTAAAGGCAGACAAGGTGATAGTAAAGCTAGACATCACAAATTTTTCACCATCTCCACTATGCAATGTCACAGCAGAGCTATCTACTGAGTGAGAAGAAGAAGAAGACTCTACCAAGAACATAGGGGTACCCACTAGGGAAGATGATAACACTAACTCCCAGCCTCATGAGGGAACTCCACTAAAAAGCCAGGAGCAACATAGAAACCCAAGGACAATGAAGAAAAGGGTTCCCTACCAGTACCTCAACAAGATGTTCCCCATAGGGATGAATGGACCATAAGAGAAAATGAAGTTGTACAATAACCACTAGATCAAGAAGAGGAAGTGGGGGAGACAACTGATAACATGATTAATGGGTTGGACCCCCTCTTTGAATAAAAGGTCCCACCCCCTCCCTCAGACTTGAAGATATAGTCAACAAATTCTTACTGAGTGAACCTATAGAGGGAGAGGCACATCACTCAAATACTTTTGGTGTTGAAATAGGAGAAAAAATCTCTAGATGGGAAGAAGGGAACCTAGAATGGATGCTCTCTAAGGCCCCACATAAACGTGAACACCCATTCTTTCCTAAACTACTAGTAGCTGATACCACAAGAGCTTGGCAGTGCCCCCATCGTTCCCATGATAAATGAAGGATATGGACATGACCTCAGTATCAGGGATGCTACTCCAAGAGATCCACGTTCAAGATGATATACTTGATGATGAAAAGCTAGGGGACTATGCAATCTAAAATAATGAAAGATTCACACTAACTAGAGATGACATCTAGTCAACCTTTAGATACAAGGAATCAATTAGCAAAGTATTCTTCAAAGTTCTATGTGGAATGATTACTGAAGGATAGATGTACAAAGACAAAAGGGGCTAATTTTTAGCATTGCATCTAATTTGGTTGCACAGTTATATGTCAAAAATAAAAAGGCTCCTTTGGTTGAAGAATTACAGAATAATCTGCAAAGAAGTAGACAGTTGCAGTTTATAACAATTCTGTTACAACCTTGAAAAATTTGTGAATTTCAAGCCTAAATGAAATTAAGGAACATATGATAATGAAGTTTTTTGAGGGATATTTGGTGATGTATCCAAACCCTAGACTATTATTAAATGATCAATTTAATGAAATAAAGTGCTTTTGAACATATATGTTCATATGAGGATAATATAAGATGCAATACATGCCAAAGCCTCAAGTTCGTTGATTAAGAATGCAATTATCCTCGTGGAACATTTGGGAGACCCAAGATGTGGTTCATGGGCCTTAAGGACGCATCCCGTCTCAATTGGGACAATCAGAGTTTACACATGGGTCACTGAGATATGTATTAGACATTGAGGATATTCCATGAGACTGTTTTAAATGTTTAAAAGAACAAGTTTTGGTTTATAAATGACTTTCCAATAAACCCACACCCTAAATATACTTTGGAAGAGAGAGAGATAATGAAATAATGTAGACTTTATCAATCAATAAAGTTCCATATACTAATATGGATCCTTTAGTGGCTTTTTATCAAAGCACTAACAATATATGCCATTATATCCTCATGGGTTCTGGATTGTGGGATAAGATCAAAGATAATTAGGAATACAATTAACTGCTTCCTGAAATGTAACACCTAATCTAGTATTATCTTTCTTGTATGGCAAGCAAAAAGGTGTGAGAAGATGCACATCTACATATACATGTGTTTTTGGGGTTGATACAGAAGCAGCAGAAGATCCAACCTTCTTCCTTATCTCTTCCGCTAGGTATCTCTCTCTACCCGACCCATCCCAATTCTCTCTGTCTGGGTCCAGAATCGCACTACTCATGGAAGCGAGAAGATGACTGCATGACACCCTGGAAATGTGGTGGCTCCTCCTCTTGGACAATGTCCTCCTCCCTATCAATGATACCATCAGCAGTAGCCTCAAGATCATGGTAGCTGATAGGTTAATACCTTGGGTGAGAGTCCATGGGATTCGTGGGCGTGGGGAGGCGGCGGCGGATGGAAGGGCTGCCACTGCAGTAGCACTACACTACTGTAAAATCAAGGTGGCAGCAGTGAGAGGACCGGACCCGACAGTCGACGCCATCAACCGCACCACACAAGAGGTCAGGATGTGCAAGGTTGGAGAACACCATCTCGCGCTTGTGAAGCACCGCACAGACCCAGATAGGCGTCGTGCCCTACGCGAGGCAGAGAGGGTAGATGGCGTCCAACAGCCAGGGTGTCAGCATGAGAAGGGAACAAGTTGGACGGGGGAGGCTCTTCGACGGCATGGAGGGCACAAAGATGTACCTTACAGAGAGAGATAGAGATGGGGGCGTCACTTGGGAGGCGGGCACCAGAGGTAGTGGTTTTGAGAGTTGACATGCATGGACGGGATCCAGCGGGAGTCATGTCGATTGTAGGGAAGAAGGAGATTCACAGTTTAATGACGCTTATAGCCTGGGGCACCTTCCTAGAGCATAGGGGCGTAGAGATTATGTCATATTGAATGTTTTGTTGCTTGGATGTTTGGATGCACTCTTAAAGTATATGATGTTCTACATGGTTTCTTCCCATGGCATAAGGTACATTGTTACACTTATGATTACATATATTGAATTCTGAGATTGCCAATGTTTCTCGATGAGATTGAATGACAAATAAATTACTTGGTTGTTTATTTACTTCTTGCAAACTATAAAGTTCCTATGAGTATCATGTAAAGTAAAAAATAGTATTTTGAAGCCTGGGTTGGACTGATCTTAAGGGAAATGCACACGAGCCCCGGAGGGACAGTGATTACACCTGAGGTAGTTGACTAGAAATGGGTTAGAATATGAAATAAATTTATGTTCTTAAATGCAAGATAAAGACGTTTGCTTATATGTGTACTTGTGATTATTGTTCGAACCCATGTACCAGTATAGAAATATACTGACCATGTATTTGTTTGTCAGTGTTTTAGGTATCAGATATACTTGGCTCGTGGACATGAGGGTACATATAGAGATGTTGAAGACACTACAGTTTAATCATGAAGATTTAGTCTTAATGGTTTATCTTCACACATGTATAATTGATTCTGTTTAAAAGTTATATAACTCCCTAGAGGAGCTTTTTATGCAAACATGTAAATATTTCATCATTAATGGAAAATGTTTACTATTATGTATTATTTCTTGAATCTGATCCTAGAGTATATGATTAACGTTCTACAACTTTAAGGTCTTTTAGACACTCAAAAGTGTGGGTCATTACATTTGGTATCAGAGCAAAGATTCATCAACTAATACTTAATAGTTAATAATTTCAAATTATCCTTAGAAACTTTAAGAGAAAAATTAAGTTCCTCATCTCACATTTTCGTCTACTTCTCATCTCGTGCTTAAAAGCTTTTAAAAGAAATTGTTAATTAGAGAAGTAAAATGTGAAAAGATGTAACCTTTTGTGTAGGTCCCTCTAGAGAGGGTAAATATTAGAAAGATACATGTATGGGTAAGCTCTTTCTTAGAGGAAGGTCTTGGTTTAGGGTATGAAAACTCTAGTGGGTCAAGGGATATGGAAACTCTGAGAGGTAGAGTATAGTCCCTAACCCTAACCCTAAGAACCTTAATCTTAAATAATGAACATGGTGTGGTGGTATGGGACACTACCCATGTGAAACATGAAATTGGGAATAAAAAAGATAAAGGGATGGGTTTAGGTAACCCAGTCTCCCATGCATGTGCGCATGAGGAGCATAAAACTTGTGTAATATGTCTTAATATATTTATGAACCCAATAGCTATACATATATGAGAAAAATGAAAGTTTATATAACTTGCTCAAACTCCTCATATTGTCTCTAGAAGTTTAGTGATGGTGGCCAAGCCCCTAGAGGGGAAGGCCGAGGTAGCATCAAGCACCTAGAGGGGAAGGTGACCCAAGTTCATTGAATGGACAAAGACCATGAGGGGGGGTATTCCAGAGGTTGAGCAAGCATGTGTTTATATGTTATAATGATAAAATTTATGCCTAATGAAAAAATAGGTATTTATGAAACCTTTAGGGTTAGTGTGCCAACCTAGGGTAGGTCAAACCAAAGAGTGGGAAGATGACCTATGAGGGAGGCAAAACCTAGATCTTGGGATCAGGTTGTGACTAGAGAGCCTAACACCCTCCTATCAGCCAAGAAGGCACCCTAGGCTAGGACTTTCCCTTAAAAAGTAAGTGTATAAACGTATTTAATAATTGAAATAACCTTAATCCTCACCTAGAGGTGTGAAGAGTTAAGGATATAAAAAAATGAAAGTACTTAAAATCTTTGAACCTAAGGATGCCGACTCTGAGTGACACAACTGGTCAAGCCCCGGAGACCAATAAGGCACCAAGCCCAGGAGGGAAGGTGGCCTAAGTGGATGACCAAGCCCAAGAGGGAAGGTCATGAAATGGTCAAGCCCAGGAGGGAAGACCAGGTAGGCACCAAGCCCAGGAGGGAAGGTGGCCTAAGTCCACAATGCAGTTGTTTAGGATTAAGCCCCTAGAGGGGTAGATCACAGAGGTCAAGCCTAGGAGGGAAGACCGACATGGAACCAATCCCTGGAGGGAAAGTGCCCGAGCCCAATGATGGGATGACACTGCATTATGTGTACTCGAAAGAGAGAGATGAAGACAATATAGGTTAAAGAATTAAATAAGATAATAATGTGCTTAAAAGATGTGACATCTCAAAAGAAACCCTTGGGGAGGGTAGAGACCTAATGAAATCCTAGGGTCAAGTAGGGTGTATTAGAGGTACATAGGACCGATGGGTTGGGAATTAATTGTGCCCTAAATGCACAACACCATGTGATCGGGAGGTAACAGCTGAGTTTTCCCAAGGCCCATGTCTCAGGAGATTAGATATCTCCTTGATGATCATGTAGCCTACTAGGTGAATGTGAAAGGAACTCTCTTGATGCATAAGGATGAGATCACTACAAAAGTACCTATACCCTTAGAGACCTCGAGGATTTATCTAAGGCTCATAATGATACATGCGATGTAAATATAAATATATAAGGAAGTCATAGAAGCTTGAGATAAGTTGTGCCCTAAATTAAGAGTAAGAAAAGGGACACTTGACTTCATGAGATATAAGAATGTTGTGAAATTGAGAACAAGTAAGATTAGAGTCATATAGAGTATGATTCAACTTAATATGTGGAATTGAAAGGTAATGTGTGGATATACTATCTCCACTCTTGGAATGGAATGAACTTTGTGTTTGGGCTGCTGTCAAGTGCTTATTTCATCTCATTATGAGGAAGGGAGATTGGATAGACACATGTTATGCTTAAAATTGAGAATAAATGTCATAAGATGAATATGTAATGACATGACCTAGGGTTAGAGGGGTTACCTCACCCTTGCATTAAAAGTAATGAATAATAGGTTGGAAACCTAGGTGAAAAGAGAAATCATCAAGTAATAATGAAATCATCCGGAGATGATAAGGTGTGAATACTAGAGATGTGGATATACTTGAATTTTAATTCAGGTGCCAATCTAAGTAATAAAACAAAATTTGATATACTATAGAAAAATGGTTAAAGATGTCTAAGTAGGGTGCTAACCCTATGTTTTGAATATAAGATGAGTATCATTCATCTACGCTTAGTAGGCCTGAATTTTGAAGACAAAATTCCTTTTAAGGAGGGGTGAATGTTACAACCTTCAAATTCGTGAATTTCAAGCCTAAATGAAATTAAGGAACATATAATAATGAAGTGTTTTGAGGGATATTTGGTGATGTATCCAAACCCTAGACTTATATTAAATGATCAATTTAATGAAATAAAGTGCTTTTGAACATATTTGTTCATATGAGGCTAATATAAGATGCAATACATGCCAAATCCTCAAGTTCGGTGATTAAGAATGTAATTATCCTCATGGAACCTTTAGGAGGCCCAAGATGTGGTTCATGGGCCTTAGGGACGCATCTCATCCCAATTGGGATAATTAGAGTTTATACATGGGTCACTGAGATATGTCTTGGACATTGAGGATATTCCATGAGATTGTTTTAAATGTTTAAAAGAACAAGTTTTGGTTTATAAAGGACTTTCCAATAAACCCACGCACTAAATATACTTTGGAAGAGAGAGAGATAATGAAATAATGGAGAATTTATCAATCAATAAAGTGCCATATACTAATATGGATCCTTCAGTGGCTTTTTATCAAAGCACTATCAGTATATGTCATTATCTCCTTGTGGGTTTTGGATCGTGGGATAAGATCAATGATAATTAGGAATACAATTAACTGCTTCCTGAAATGTAATGCCTTACCTAGTATTATCTTTCTTGTACGACAAGCGAAAAGGTGTGGGAGGATGCACATCTATATATATACATGTGTTTTTGGGTTTGATACAGAAGAGACAGAAGATCCAGCCTTCTTCCTTATCTCTTCTGCTAGGTATCTCTCTCTACCTGACCCATCCCAGTTATCTCTGTCCGGGTCCAGAATCACACTACTCAAGGAAGAGAGAAGATGACTGCATGACACCCTGGGAATGTGGTGGCTCCTCCTCTTGGGCAATGTCCTCCTCCCTATCAATGATACCATCAACAACATCATCAGAATCGTGGTAGCTGATAGGTTAATTCCTTGGGTGAGAGTCCATGGGAGTCGTGGGCGTGGGGAGGCGGCGGCAGATGGAAGGGCTACCACAAAAGCCAAGGAGGCCACCGCAGTAGCGCTGCACTGCTATAATATCAAGGTGGCAGTAGTGAGAGGACCGAACCAGATGGTCGATGCCATCAGCCGCACTGCACAGGAGGTCATGAGGTGCGAGGCAAGAGAACACCATCTGGAACTTGTGAAGCACCACACGGATCCGGGTAGGTGTTGCGCCCTACGTGAGGGAGAGAGGGTAGACGGCATCCAGCAGCTAGGGCGTCAGCATGAGCAGGGAACATGTTGCACAGGGGAGGCACTTCGACGGCATGGAGGGCACAAAGATGTACCTTCTGGAGAGAGAGAGAGAGAGAGAGAGAGAGATGGGGGCGTCGCTTGGGAGGCGGGCACTGGAGGTAGCGGTGTCGGGCATTGACGCGCGTGCACAGGATCCGACGGGAGTCACACCGATCACAAGGAAGAAGGAGATTCACAATTTAATGATGCTTGTATCCCGGGGTGCCTGCCTAGAGCACAGGGGCATAGAGATTATGTCAGATTGAATGTTTTGTTGCTTGGATGTTTGGATGCACTCTTAAAGTATATGATGTTCTACATGGTTTCTGCCCATGTCATAAGGTACGTGGTTAAACTTATGATTACATGTATCGAATTCTGAGATTGTCGATGTTTCTCGATGAGATTGAACGACAAATAAACTGCTTGGTTCTTTATATACTTCTTGCAAACAATAAAGTTCCTATGAGTATCATGTAAAGTAAATAATACTATTCTGAAGCCTGGGTTGGACTTATCTTAAAGGTAATGCACACGAGCCCCAGAGGGACAGTGATTACAGCTGAGGTAGTTGACCAGAAATGGGTTAGAATATGAAATAAATTTATGTTCTTAAATGCAAGATAAAGACATTTTCTTATATGTGTACTTGTGATTATTGTTTGAACCCACATACCAGTATAGAAATTAACTGGCCATGTATTTGCTTGTAGGCATTTTAGGTATCAGATATATGTGACTTGTGGACATGAGGGTATAGATTGAGATGTTGAAGATGCTACCGTTTAATCATGAAGGTTTAGTCTTAATGGTTTATCTTCACACATGTATAATTGATTCTGTTTAAAAGTTATATAACTCCCTAGAGGAGCTTTTTATGCAAACATGTAAATATTTGATCATTAATGGAAATTGTTTACTATTATGTATTATTTCTTGAATCTGATCCTGGAGTATATGATTAACGATCTGTGACTTTAAGGTCTTTTAGACACTCAAAAGTGTGAGTCGTTACAAATTCCTTTTAAGGCCTTTAACCATTGGCTCCTGACCATGGTGCATCTTTCCACTCGGTGCATACAACTTATAATTGCAACATTAAGGACCTTCCATGTGGAAGGATGATCTTTGAAAAAAGAGGAGGCCAGAGTGATACAGATGATCCAGACCCACCTAAAACGTCTGATACAAGGGGCATACTAGTGGTACTGAACCAATTGGAATAAATCGATATCCATAGAAGTGGTCTTCTAGAAAATCCAGATTCATGGGACATTGCCTTCATTGTGCTCCAAATGATATAGGTGTTGAACTGGAGGACAAACTACCTCAAATATCCAACAAAGACTTACATGTCCTGTGAGGAAAATATGTCATGGAAATCATACATGACAGAAGATTTTTCTATGACCCTTTAATGGAAGACAATCCATGGAGAATGTATTATCTAGTCCTTCTCCTAAAGAAGGAACCATGGAGAGAGCAATTTATCAAATTGTAGAAAGGAACTGCAGAGAATAACTCACTCTCCCAACAAAGTTTTACAACGTCTTGATCCCACCCTCCAACTGAGAACAACCCACCCTCACAAGATGTGGTAGAGAAATAGATGGTTTCTGAATCAAAAGTTGAACAAGAGAAGGGTACCCACTGCAAGGACCCTACTATACATGCACCTGAAATTGCTTCAAAGGTTGAAGAAGAGGATTTTTTCACCTTACAACAAATCTGATACACACAACTTCGTAGAGGAAGAGACAAAATAGGAAGTGGATACCAATGAAGAGGTTCCCCATGATGAAGTAGCAATGAACAAACTAGAACCCACCGATCTAATTACTCCAACCTTTGAAAACTTCAACAAGAATGCATGATACGAGCTTTCACTAGAAGACCTAAATCTCATCAAGGAAGAACTAGGTCCACAAGAAGATGAAATTATCACCATTTTTAAACAGACAATGTCCAAGTGTTGAGGCCATACCTATGCGATATACTAAGTGTAGGAGTCTACATAAGAGTAAACATCATGAAGGACTATCAACTACTTCTACCTAACATGCTCAAGCATGTGTATATGGTCTACTATGAGGTCATAGGAGACATCTTGTTGAAGAAGGAATATGGGGAGTTAGAAAGGCTCATTGAAGAACATAAATTAGATGTTCTAAGTCTCCATCTTTGTTCCTATTCTCTATTATGGTCACATGACATTATTGTCTATCAATACAAAGGCAAAAATAACAATTATATACAACACCTGGGGCGTTATGTTTAGAAACAAAAGAACGACTTATCACAAGGCATCTCATAGCATCACAGAACAAAGCACTCATTGCAACCCACATTGTCAATCTGATAAAGAAACATTAGGGGCGATTAAGATGAAGATTGGAAATTTGAAAAACCACAATTTTGTCATAGGATCTCACAACAAGCTCTTAGTTCCAATGACTGTGGCTTCTATGTACTCTTCTGGATGCAAATTCTCATGACAACATATACAAATGTGTAATCTTACCAATATGAATATAAGCACCACCTTAGAGGAACATATGCCATTGAGATTATTAAATATGAGTGGGATCTAGTGAGTTCAAGACTTTACCTTGCATTTTCTAACTAAATCTCATTCTTTGACACTCTTGGGACATAGTCTATGAGAAGTTTGGGGTGGGTGTGAACAGATGAGCTAGGTACATCCTACATCTCATAACCTCAAAACTCTACGTATGTTATTCTATTTTTCCTTATCGTCTAATTTTAAATGACTTAGATGAGACATTCTTTCTAGATGTACATATCTTATCTTAAAAAAACCTTAATGAAGGAAAATTTTGAGATTTAGTCAAATTTCTGAGTTCAGTTGTAACATGCTAGGATTTGAGGCCTCGGAAAAAATGATATTTAAAGGAATGATTGGACTATCCATATCACCAAGGTGTACCTCCTTTTCAGGGATCCCATCTCTAAATAACTATGTGGTTAAGAATGCTCAACCCATAATAGAACTAGGATAGGTGACCATTTAGGAAGTTGATCTTGGCTTGCGTGTGAGTGAGGACAAAGCACACAATTAAGGCTAGTGGTGTTCTGTGAAGTCATCCGTCATTCTTGAAACTATACTAGAGCCTTGGGAAGTGGTCCCATGCATTAAAAATGGAATTAGAGCCAATTCCCCTCCAGTAGGTGAGTCCTACTTAGGTATGTGGCATGCCAGTCTTTGAGCCGTATGGTCCATGCATGTTGGAAAGGGCTATATGTGGTGATGGAGCGACCCTTCTCTTGGTAGTCATGGCCAGAGCTGGGTGTCCATGGGCCATTTGGGTATGCATTGAAATGGGAAGAGATTATGAGGCCATATAGTTGAGCATTGTTGAGGATATCAACAGTCTAAGTGGGGGAAATTGTAACATTCTCGAATTTGAGGCGTTGGATAAAATGATCTTAAAAGGAATGATTGGACTACCAATATCACCAAGGTGGACTTCCTTTTCAGGGAGTCCATCCCTAAAGAACTTTTTGGTTAAGCATGCTCAACCTAGAGTAGTACTTGGATGGGTGACCAGTTGGGAATTTGATCTTGTCTTGAGTGTGAGTGAGGACAAAGCACATAGTTAAGGCTAGTGGTAGTCTAGGGGGCCAGTCATCATTCCTAAAACTCTAAAGTCTTAGGCAGTGGCCCCGAGCATTACACCAGTTTTCCTAGATGTTGTCATCACTCACATCTTAGACCTTTTTGTGCTCAAGCTACTTCTTAGTGTAATAATTTCAAGAGTGATATTTTTGGGCTATTGATTTACCTGATAAAAAACTAGAAAACCAAGTCTTAATACCATTCTTGTCTCAAGACACTACAGGTAGTAGAATAATGCTACTACCCTAAAGGATTTCTCTAAAATAAGGAGGACTTAATCCACCGCACTCTTGATTGGTCCCCCCACCCTGCTAGTATAGGTTGAAAAGTGCAAAGGTCTCACAAAAGGGACACAAAAATCCCTTCTAGTGTGTAATCAATGCTTGGGATCAAAAGAGGCTTGTCAGACCACTCTTCCTAAAAATCTTATCACCTAAGACTTGCGAGCAAGAATAAAAATTTATTGTGAATAAAATCATAACAGCTGTTCCTGATAAGATGATGAAGGGATGTACCCTTCCATTTTATAATAGAATCATGAATACAGATATGTTGTGCATGGTAGTAGGGCCCAAAAGCCAAAAATATCATTCATCTATCTTCCAAGGATGATCTTGCATAACCACCTAAAATTACATAGGACTAATAGTTGAGTAACACTATTATTACAACAGTTTTCATGGTTGAGTGACCCTGAGGAGGATAGGATATACTACAACCACAACCCACCCCAACACAACTAGTTAGAAATCCCAAATAAATAAAATTTGTGTGTGGAAGCTACCCCTAGCAAGAACCCTTCACAAGTATGGCTAGAAAATGAGGCCCAAAATGAATCGTGAAGGAGAAAATCCTTCCTAAAAAGGTTGTAGCAAATGAAAGAAGTCACAAAACTCTAGATTAAAGTGAATGAAACCAGAAAATACAATAAGCAGACTGAGAAACTACACATATATCTTGACCTAAGGTTGGTGTAAGAACATGGTCAACACTGAAAAATACAAAATGAATAAATCCATTAACCTTTTAATAGATGATTTGATTATATTTATTAGCTTTAGGACAAGCCAGATTCTAAGTTTTTGGGAGTTGATATCATCAATTATATTGATGTTTTGTGCCTAATTTTTCTCCTAATATCCTTTTATAGCACAAACTTGCTTTAAGTTTCTCACATTTTGGTTATATTTTCCATTTGTGCCTTAATTAGGCATTAAATACTTCTTTTGTGTAGAAAATCCATCAAACAATGCCCCATCACATCTAAAAATCATTTCAACCAAAGAATCCACTTATAATAGGCTTTTGTTAGCTTTCATAACCAATGGTTGCACTTATCCTTCCTTCGAAGGTGTCAACAACTCCACCAACCAAAGGGGCAAGTCGGGTTCTCCTATACTAATGGTAGCAAAACCGATGTAGTGGAGACTACCTTCAGATGGATTCCAGTTGGCCTCACTTATTGATGCTTTGACTGGGCACCTATCTTTTGATGGCCCAGTGTGACTGCACATCATAAGACAAAGACCTTCCATAGCGAATTACGCCAGTCACCCCACAGAATAAAGGATCGACTAACCATCTACCAATGGTACCATTGAGTGCACCTTCTTATGGCTATGTTGACACACCAGTTGAAGGTTCAACAAGCCTCCTAAGCCGATGGCATCGTAGAGTTGGTTGTCTACTGAAGACAATATTGAGTATGACCACCACCATGTTAGTTAGTGTGTGCCCCAAGGAATGTGCCTGAGGGGACTTGGGGCACACACAAAGCTCATTTATGAGTACCTCAAGCCTTGCACCATATGTTATAAATAGTTCATTGCTTGCAACTACAAAGGAGGTTGCACATCATAGGAGTTTAAGATGAAGTGCTTCTTAGTTGTCGGCTTGCTATCGACCTCCACTGACCCCATTAGTTCTCCACATCCAAGGAAGAGAATCTAGAGATCCAGCAAGCTTATGTCAATCCTGAACAACATATGAATCCTCCTTCATGTAAAGAAGGATGATATAATTGAAGCTCACTTTCCTTGAACCATCACCAGAGTAGCAGAAGTAGGAGGTCTCCATTGACCTTGATTTCTAATAGAGTTTTTATTAGGTGTATCTCCCTCCTTCTCTGATCTGACCTCTTCTTTCCATCCATTCATCACCATGTCACACTATATTTGTAATCTTGAGATGTTACTCATAACCATGAGTGGTTGATACATTTAACTTTAGTTGGAAGAATCCACTAAGGATCTCCCAACATGTAATAGCTTATATCCATTTAATAGATATATTCTTAGCAAGGTTTACCTTCATACTCTTTTTCTTAATCCTTCACTTGCATGATTAGATACCATCTTGTGTTGTTTGATTGTTAATACCTCAAGATAGTAGTATTAATGCATATCTAAGAGGTATGGAGTTGCATTAATGCATGGGAATGTTGGAATGCTTAAGTTGATGATCATATGGCTTATGTTGATTGTTTTTTTTCCATCTTAATAAAGAAAAAAATCTTATAATCTAGATCTATCCTAAGCTTGAGAGAGGATGGAATAGACACTTATGTCGATTGCTTGTAAGCTTGCCAAGTATATATAATGAGTATCAATTTTGCAAGTTGATGAGATAATTTGGATGGTGAAACCCAATCCAAGTTCCCCGTACATATTATCGAACCTCACTTTACATTCTTGTTTTTTTCATTTAATCTTTTGTTTTACTTTACTTGTTTGTTAACTTGACCATTGGAACACCTTTGTTCCATACAGAATGCTTACTTACCTTCTTTATTGGTGTAATTAAGCCAAGACTATATTCTCAACACATACCACAATCATCCCTATGTTTAACCCCCATCTACTACATAGGACCCCATTAATAATGTTGATGGGGGCCTAAGTATCAGGTATAAATTATAAGTATGATTACTCAAGATTTGCTCCTTTTGGGAGCGTGATCTAGGGTCGATTAGCTCCCCCATCACATGGTGGGGTGATGAGGAGTAAGGGAAGAAATAATTTGTAGAGAACTTGTCATCCATGTTGCAAGTAATCTGATCTGTTGATTGTTCCTAAGAGTAGAGAACCCCTTTCTTGCACTCCCACAAGCCATGTAAAAGGAAAAATCAAGGATGACATCATAAAAAGTTGTTCCTTTCTTCTAATTTTTGAGGAGTCATGTGAGATGACTAAGGGAATGCCTCCTAGGTTAAAGGATCATAACCTTCTTATCTTCCAATGTTGTGGTTTTGGGTTTGGGAGCAAACTCAGATTTGACTGATTTTGGCTTTGAAGATGTGTCCCTTGAGTGTAGGGATGACCATTCCCTAAAGGAGTCCATCAAAAGCTTTAAGGAAATATAGACTATAACTCACTAGCACTTATCTAAATATGATGAGGCTGGCTTCAGTGTTTAAAAAATTGTATGTGTTGTATTTTTGGAGAGTAGAGTATGTGTGATATATGCAGTTTTGCATTTTTTATTTTTTATTATATTTATATAAACATACAATATGCATTCAATTACATATATAATTTATAACATCACATATATTGGATGCATTCATGAAAATGTGGAATCAAACACAACCTAGATATATATAAGTATGCAATAATGAGCTAAATGTAATACAACCATTGACGAATATAATTTTGAAAAATAAGAAATGGAAGTAGAAGGTAGGTTTATTATAGGTGGTATTATTTGTTACATGAAGGATAATGGGTGAAGTCAAAACAATTCGCTGCTTAGTAGTCTGAGCATTTGGAAATTGGTGATTAATTGGCCTTATATGTAGCCACAAACCACTTTAGGCATTGATTTTTTATATGCAATTCTTTCAAGGGTACAAACTTTATATGTCTCTTCATATGTAGCAACATGGAATTCTTTTTTAAGACATTACCTAGTTTGTTGGTCCACATCATAGCTTTCTTGGAAAATATCCCCCGGTATGAGGGCCTTACTATTCTTGACAAAAGGGCATTGATCAAGGTCAAGAAGTTGGAGGAATATTGGGAGAATTTTGAAGTAGATAGATGTCAGAGATTGACATGTTTAAACACTTCTAAAGGAGGCTTTTTTCGACACACAACTACACCTATAAGTAGTCCCTCCTCATCAGTTCCAGTTCTAGAGGAAAACATGGTATCAACAAAACCTATTTAATAGATGAGGTTCTTTGCATCTAGATACCTTTGTTCTGGTTCATCTCATCAATGGTGGGTGGAAAGCAATGAAGGTTCACAAAATTTTCTCCCTAATAGCTTGGAGAATTTTGTGGGTCCATCTTTTTCTCATTAGGTCTAGATAGTGGTCCTATAGAGGTCATTGAAACCTTGGAGAAGAATTTGTTAATTTTGGTGATTATAGACCCCATATATATTATGCTGAATTATTAAGATCAATTGTAAGAACAATAAAGAATGGTTTTTATATTGATGTTATAATTATTGGAATGTTGCAAATAGGTATTAGAAGGATTCATGAGCCTAGGTAGAAGATTTATACAAGGTAAAATTACTAATGATAGTTTTTATGAGGAAGGTGATGTTGGATGATCTTATGAGTGCATATATGTATACCTCTTTGAGTTTTTATTAGTGTCTTGTTCACTTCTGGATAACTGCATAAATCTGGTTTCTCTAAATGGGTAATGATATCCCTCCATAAATTTGGACAGACCTGAAAGGTTTTGCAATAACATATCATGGGGGGTCTATTAGTGTATATAATGTTCTGTTAACCCTTCTTGGCTTATGGAAGAGGGTATTTGGTTGGTAGGGAAGAAGATAGTATGATTGTAGTAATGACGCACCTGTTTTTTGTGGGATGCCTTGATATTTCTTTTAGGGGAGTTCCAAGGTGGGTTTTATAGGTTGACAATGATCACTTACTGGGATTGATGGGGATGTGATTTTATGGATGTTGTGGTACACGACAAGACTTCGTTCCTATTATTTTTGGTTGGGACTTTCCCAATGGATGTAGCACTTTAATGGTCTCAATATAAGGTGGTGTAGGGTAATTCTTTCATATATATGAATTAAAACATGGTTCAACAAATGGTTAATATATTAGAATGATCTCTAAATGTTGAATGCCAATGTGGATTATTGATGATTAAATATTGACATTAATGGACACAATGAGTTAACTATAAAAATGTATTTTTGTAAGATATTATTGTATAAATCCATTGGTGATCAGATATTGATAATAGGACTATAAATAATAAATATTAATAATTATTATTGATATATAATGTTATACATTAAAATAAATTAAACACTAATTGCATTAGATATCATAAAAGCATATCTTAAAAGTTAATTCTGGTTTTAGGATTAGTTTCCTTGGGTCATAATAGATTTATTCACTAACTTTTAGCTTGACATGATAATATTAGCCATTCTAATTTCATTAGAGAAGATAATCCTTAAACAAATACTCCTTCTATGAGTCAGACTAAGTAACATTCATATACATTTCATAGTTTTTCCACCACACAATTTATTTATTGAGTTTTTTTTGGACTACATAGTTCATGTCTCTATATCGGGTGCCACGACCAATCATATAGAGCTTAACCATTCTCTATTCTGATTTCCAGACCAACTAGATTCCTTGTGTTCCCACGACTAATATCACTCTTTCTCTCTCTCTTTCTTTATTATCCCCTCCTTTCCTATGTCTCTCTACTTCTTACCACATTCCCCTCACAATCTCAAATCCAAAGATCCCTAACGCCAGTGTGTTTGAGGCCTAGAGAGTTTTCCCCTACTCCAGACTCCTTCGATCCCCTATTCTCATCTCCTCTAAGTCTCTCAGCCTCTGTAAGATATCTCGCTTATAAGTAAGCCTCCCTTGACCTTCACATAAACCCCATTAACCTATTCCATGCTTCTTTGGTTGTCGATCACCCTACATAAATCTCCCCCATTTACATATCCTAAGATGCCCAGTTGTTGGTTCAGAAAAATATTTAATACCATTTAGAGAGTGAATGGATGTCTTACTCAACATTTATTCTTTAAGGTTCTCTAGGATCCTTGAGTTGGTCTAATTTAATGTACTAAGTGTTTCCTTTCTTTCTTTTTCCCTTCTAGATTTTATGAAACTAAGATATGTTGTTGGTTTTGAAAGCGAGTTACTCTAATATTTGTGATAACTTGAGTTATCTTATATTCATTGAAGAAAGGTATAAGGTGTCTTATTGGGTTCTTTGTTCTTGTTTAGGCTTTGGTCCTCATCCCCTGGCCCATAAAGGTGGGAGATTTTCTTGACCTTCTGGACATCTGGTGACCCCAATAGGGGATTCTCAAGACCAACAAGGCAAGGTGAATACTATGGCCAACACCCATGGTGCCAATGTTTACATTTTTGAGGTATCAATCCTAAAGTCAGAACTCTAGTGTTCCTATGTTTCATCATGTGGATCATGGATGACAAGAAGATGGGTTATCACCATTCAAATTAGTTTCCTTGTTTAATCTTATTTCTTTGTCACTCTATGATCAACATATATGTATTTTATTCCTTTTGTTTTGTTTGATATAACATGATCTTTGGTTTGGGGCAATGTACTAATATACCCTATCACTCATAAGATCTTGAATAATATGTGGGGTACTTTGGTAACTATCTAGATATTTTTTTATTTTAATATTTGAATAAATCAAGTAAACTTATTAAATTCATAACAAACTATATGCTTACAAAAATATTACATATATTTACTTATTAGGGCTATAAAATTATTCTCTTCCTCGCTAGACATAATTCATGACCAAAATATGATGAGAGTAAGAGTTGGTATAATTTGGGGTTGATAATATACATATCGATTAGTGCTTTTTATATGTAATTCAATTATAGGATAAGAATCCCATGTGTGATCTATGGTTTTCCATTGATAGTTGATACACACCCATGAGGTTGTTGCATCCCCTCTTGATTCAATATTAAACAAATTCAATATTTCATATCTCGTGATGTGTGTGGCATACTCATATAAGTCATACTGGACAATATCTTGTGTACTATCTCTCTCTCTTTCTTGATACATTGAAGTATTTATCTTGAAAGAAGATTTATTCATGGATTTAATATTGAATGAGAATCCTCCATTGAAATTGATACTTAATTATTCCAGATAGTGGGTTATTGGAAATTGAACACTAGTTTGATGTATCATTCTATTCAATATGTGCATAATTATATTGTTTCTCTACATTGTTCCATTTTATTAAGTTAACTCTAAATTGATGATGTGATATGGACTAAGCTCTTCTTGCATTACAACTTTATATACATGTCATATTTACTTGACTATTATTATCTATATGTAGTGGTACATTATGGGGTTGGATCACATTGTACACATTTTACCATATATGGGTGAATGGTCTCTGACTTGGCCCCAAGTGGTCTAGCCTGAATTATATATGATTACATAGAGGATCATAATTATTTTCACCCCTACCTAGGCATAAAATGTGGAAGTGTTCTAGCCCTAATTTTAGATGATTGTCGTCTGCTATATAATATATAAGCAAATTAACTAAATTGATTGTTTCATTATTGTTCTCTATATTTTATTTAAGGCAAGAGTTGATCAGTTATTTCTCCATTTAATTTAAAATTTTACTATATGATGTCCTCTTGACATCCATTGGATGTTTGTACTCCCTCCTTGTATTGAGAACCTTTATAGTTTATGTGAATATCCCTTAACCATATGTTGTGCAATCCATATTTTATGTGAATATTGGCTTTTCATTAATAAACTTCCATGTATTCTTTTTTTGTGGGGATGTCCCCAACCCATTCGATAAAGAGAACTAAGGAAGGATGACCAAGATGACCACGACATGCACACAATTAGATGATTCTTTGGGAGATATAATTGAATTAGTTGGATCATATTTGCATCTAGGATTAGTTATTATAGATTGTTTCTCAAGTATTCATCCTTGTCGGTGCCAGTCATTTTATCTTGTAAAATTTCAATACTCAAAATGATTTCTTTTGTTGCTTAACATTTTGTGTTTTAGACAAAATAATTGAATAAATTGGATTGACATTCTTTAAAACTTTGTGATGATATTTGGCATTGGGTATATTTATTTTTGTTTAGTTGAGTAAGAGAATGGATTCCCTATCAGTTCCCACTCCTACAAGTATGGTATCAAAATTGTGCAGTTAGTTCATTTTAATATTGCTTTATTGTTTCTTTTAGGTTGTTACCTCTCCCCTGAGTTCCATGTAGGACCCTTAACTAATGTGAAATCTATCTAAGTGATATGTGTACCCTAGAAACAACCTAAGTTGTTTCATGTTGGGATAGGAGAATTATATAGAATTTGATGAGATATTAATGAGAATCTTGATTAATTAACTCCCATGAGATAGGTCTCCATGTGCCTTTTACCCAAGATTTAAGTCATGTACCAAAGTTTTTGTTGTGAAGTTATGAGATTGTACTTAAGAGTAAGATAATGTGATGGTGATGATCAAATAGTATGATATGAAAATGTTGGACTTTGTGACTGGTTATCACATCAATTTTGTATACCATATTTACTTTTCACATCATGTAGTTTCATCATAGAATTTACTTTCTTGTATAGTACTATACATACAAAATGTTTTGTAGACTTTATTGATGTTTTATTGAGCTAAGTCACAATCAGGGAAGTATGAAGTATGTATACAATCATTAGAGGAGGACCACATGACTAGGCAGTTGAGCCCATAATACCACGGTTTTGGTGAATTATGATGATTAAGAGAAAGTGGTGATCAAAATATAATAGTGTACGTACTCTTCAGACCCCCTTTAGTTTTTTGGTTGAGGAAAATCCTTTCAAGGGGTTGAGGGTTTTACATGTTAATATATTAATATGTTGATTTCAAGAGTAGTCCTTTTTAAGGGGTGGATTCTCATAATATATCAAAATGTATAATCTTGAATCTAGAAATCTTGATCCCATCAATCAAATGCTAGTGTGCTTGGATCTTTATAAATGTTACAACAAAGATTCAAAATACCCCCTAACACATATTTGTGTGCCGTAATGAACATACAATGCACACAAAACATGAGCAACTTGGATGTCAGTCTTAAATATGGATACATATGATCATAACTAGGATTTGGGTCCATAAACTCTAATGTGATCATATTTTAACTATGTGAAGCTTACCCCAGCCTTATACATATTGATGATGTAGATGAGATGAATGGAAAGTGTGTTGACCTAATTTCATTAGAGAAGATAATCCTTAAACAAATACTCCTTCTGTGAGTCAGGATAAGTAAAATTCATTTACATTTCCTAGTTTTTCCACCACACAGTTTATTTATCATGTTTTTTTGGGCTACATAGTTCATGTCTATATATCGGGTGCCTTAACCAATCAGATAGAGCTTAACCATTCTTTATGCTGATTTCTAGATCAACTAGATTCCTTACATTCCTACAACTAATCTCACTCTCTCTTTCTCTCTTTATTATCCCCTCCTTCCTATCTATCTACTTCTTGTCACATTCCCCTCACAATCTCAAATCCAAAGATCCCCAACACCAGTGTGTTTGAGCCCTAGAGAGTTTTCCCCTACTTTGGACTCCTCCGATACCTTGTTCTCATCTTCTCTAAGTCTCCCAGCCTCCTTAATACCACTCGCCTATAAGTAAGCCTCCCTTGACCTTCACATAAACCCCATTAACCTATGGCATGCTTATTTGGTTGTCGACCACCCTGCACAAATCTCCCCATTTCCATATCCTGAGGTTCCTAGTTGTTGGTTCAGAATCACATTTAATACCATTTATAGATCGAATTGATGTCTTAACTCAACATTGATTCTTTAAGGTTCTCTAGGATCCTTAAGTTGGTCTGAGTTAAGGTACTAAGCGTTCCTTTTTTTTCTTTTTCCCCTCTAGATTTTATGAAACTAAGATACGATGTTGGTTTTGAAAGCGAGTTACTCTAATGTTTGTGATAACTTGTGTTATCTTATATTCATTGAAGAAAGGTATAAGGTGTCTTATTGGGTTCTTTGTTCTTGTTTAGGCTTTGGACGTCATCCCCTGGCCTACAAAGGTGGGAGATTTTCTTGACCCAAATAGGGGATTCTCAAGACCGACAAGGCAAGGTGAATACTATGACCAACACCCATGGTGACAATGCTTACTTTTTTGAGGTATCAATCCTAAAGTCAGAACTCTTGTATTCCTATGTTTCATCATGCGGATCATGGATGAGAAGAAGATGGGTTATCACCATTCAAATTAGTAGCCTTATTTAATCTTATTTCTTGGTCACTCTATGATCGACATATATGTCTTTTATTCCTTTTGGTTTGTTTGATATAACATGATCTTTGGTTTGGGGCAATGTACTAATATGCCCTATTACTCATATGATCTCGAATAATATGTGGAGTACTTTGGTAATTGTCTAGAGATTTTTATTTTAGTATTTGAATAAACATGTTAAACTTATTAAGTTCATAACAAACTATATGTTTACAAAAAAAAATTACATATATTTACTTATTAGGATTATAAAATTATTATTTTCCTAGCTAGACATAATTCATGACCTAAATCTGATGAGAGTAAGAGTTGATAATTTGGGTTTGAAAATATACATATCGATTAGTGCTTTTTATATGTAATTCAATTATAGGAGAAGAATCCCATGTATGATCTATGGTTTTACATTGATAGTTGATACACGCCCTTGAGGTTGTTGCATCCCCTCTTGATTCAATATTAAACAACTTTAATATTCCATATCTCTTGAAGTATGTGGCTTACTGATATAAGTCATACCAGATAATATCTTGTGTACTCTCTCTCTCTCTCTTTCTTGATACATTGATGTTTTCTCTTGAAAGAAGATTTATTCTAGGGTTTAATCTTGAATAAGGATCCTCGATTGAAATTGATACTCATTCATCCCTGATAGTGGGTTATTGGAAATTGAACACTAGTTTGATGTATCATTCTATTCAATATGTACATAATAATATTGTTTCTCTACATTGTTCCATTTTATTAAGTTAACTCTAAAATGATGATGTGATATGTACTAAGCTCTTCTTTCATTACAACTTTATATACATGTCATAATTACTTGACTATTATTATCTATATGTAGTGGTACATTATGGAGTTGGATCCCATTGTATACATTTTACCATATATGGGTGAATGGTCTCTCACCTGGCCCTAGGTGGTCTAACCTGAATTATATATGATTACATAGAGGATGACAATTATTTTCACCCCTACCTCATCATAAAATGTGGAAGTGTTCTAGCCCTAATTTTAGATGATTTTGGTATGCTATATAATCTATAAGCAAATTAACTAAATTGATTGATTGCATTATTGTTCTCTATATTCTATTTAAGGCATGAATTGATCATTGTAACCATATTATTTCTCCATTTAATTTAATATTTTACTATATGATGTCCTCTTGATATCCATTGGGTGTTTGTACTTCCATCCTTGTGTTGAGAAACTTTATAGTTTATTTTAATATCCCATAACCATATGTTGTGCAATCCATATTTTATGTGAATACTGGTTTTTCATTGATAAACTTCCATGTATTCTTTTGTTGTGGGGGTGTCCCCAACCCATTAGGTGAAGAGAAATAAGGAAGGATGACTAAGATGACCACAACATGCACACAATTAGATGATTTTTTGGGAGATATAATTGAATTGGTTGGATCATATTTGCATCTAGGATTAGTTATTATAGATTGTTTCTCAAGTATTCATCCTTGTTGGTGCCACCCATGTTATATTATAAAATTGCAATACTCAAAATGATTTCTTTTGTTGCTAAACATTTTGTGTTTTAGACAAAATAATTGAATAAATTGGATTGGCATTCTTTAAAATTTTGTGATGATATTTGGCATTGGGTATATTTCTTTTTGTTTAGTTGAGTAAGAGAGTGGATTCCCTATCGGCTCCCACTCCTACAAGTATGGTATCAAAATTGTGTAGTTAGTTCATTTTAATATTACTTTCTTGTTTCTCTTAGGTTGTTACCTCTCCCCTGAGTTCTTTGTAGGACCCTTAACTAATTTGAAATCTATCTAAGTGAGATGTGTACCCTAGAAACAACCTAAGTTGTTTCATACTAGGATGGGAGAATTATATAGAATTTGATGAGATATTAATGAGAATATTGATTAATTAACTCCCATGAGATAAGTCTCCATGTGCCTTTTCCCTAAGATTTAAGTCATGTACCAAAGTTTTTGTTGTGAAGGTATGAGATCATAATTAAGAGTGAGATAATGTGATGGTAATGATCAAATAGTATGATATGAAAATGTTGGACTTTGTGACTGGTTCTCACATCGATTTTTGATACCATATTTACATTTCCCATCATGTAGTTTCATCATAGAATTTACTTTCTTATATAGTACTATACATACAAAATGTTTTCTAAACTTTATTGATGTTTTATTGAGCTAAGTCACAATCAGGGAAATATGAAGTATGTATATAATCGTTAAAGGGGGACCACATGACAGGGTAGATGAACCCATAACACCAAGGTTTTAGTGAATTTTGATGATTAAGAGAAAGTGGTGATCAAAATATAATAGTGTGCATACTCTTTAGACACCCTTTAGTTTTTTGGTTGAGGAAAATCCTTTCAAGGGATTGAGGGTTTTACATGTTAATATATGAATATGCTAATTTCAAGGGTAGTCCTTTTTAAGGGGTGGATTCTTGTAATATATCAAAATGTATTATCCTGAATCTAGAAATCCTAGTCCCATCAATAAAATGTTAGTGTCCTTGGATCTTTATAAATGTCACAACAAAGATTCAAAATACCCCCTAACACATATTTATGTACCGTAATGAATATACAATGTACGCAAAACATGATCAACTTAGATGTCATCCTTAAATATGGATACATATGATCATAACTAGGATGTGGGTCCATAAACTCTAATGTGATCATATTTTAAATATGTGAAGCTTACCCCAGCCTTTAACATATTGATGATGTAGATGAGATGAATGGAAAGTGTGTTGACCTAAACCCTATGTTGTAATAGAGTAACCCTAACCCATACATGCAATCATTAGTGGCATTCGGTGATTTAATCACATAACATATCTTAATAGAATAAAATATGGGCATTATAATGTAATGTGACCAAACATGTAAGTTCATATCATAAAATATGTAATGTATGTCATCATTTCACTAATACACACATATAATGACCTCAATGTGATTAAAAAGTAATAGATAGTGCATAAATATGCATAAATGATTAATCTGGTTCAAAAATGATTAATAATATATGAGTATGGTAACTAGATTTTGTATGAAATTGTGGATTATTAATGAGAAAATAATGACATTAATGGACATAATGAGTTAATTAGGAGAAAAATAATATTTTTGTGAAATATATATTCATATAAACCCATTTGTGATATATAATACATGTTAATTATTAGTTTCTATATAAATATTAAATAGTGAAATAAAGAAGTTAAACCTTTATTGCTTAAAAAACATAAGGAAAGTTTTAAAAGTTAATTATAAATTCAAAATAAGTTTCCTTGTGTCCTAATTGGTTAGGATGCCAAGTTTTAGCTTGATTGGATAATACTAATCATCTTGATGTAAGTAGAGAAATAAGTCTTTAAAAATGATATCCTTATGGGAGTTATACTATAGTCAATTCCATTTCGATCGTGATTTCCTAATTTTCAAGTCACGCCACTTACTTCCCATTACATTATTGGCTTGGACTTATACTAGATGGCTTAGATTTCTCTATTGTACGTCATGACTTGCCCAGTGGATCTTAATTCTTCATTGTATTTATATTTATAGACCCACTGCTTTCTCACATTCTCGTTATTCATTTCATGTTTTATTTGTTATCTTTTCTCCCCTCCTTTCTTTAGTCTCTATTTCTCTTTGTGTTCCTCTCATGATCTTAATATAGAGATCCTATCACAAGTAGGTTCAAGGCTCAGAGAGTTTACCCCAAATACATACTTCTTTGGTCCCTTATTCCTATCTCCTTTGAGAACCCAGATATGGTGACACTTTCCACATGCAAGACTCCCTTGATCATTGCATGTACCCTAGAAACCTATTCTAAACTACTTTTGGTCCTTGATCACACAATGCCAATTTCAAATCATTTCCATCTCCCTACACTCCCAATAATTGACTTGAAAACATACTCAGTAATGTCAGGATACTAGATGGACATCCTGAACTCAATGCCAACTTTATGAGGATCTATAAACGGATTTTGATGGTTTTTTTCCATTTTTTCCCTTTTTCCATGTGGATTATCTAAAAATAAGATACAATGTTGGTTTTGAATATGGTTTACTCAACTATTTCTAGTACATTTGAGTTCTCCTTTATTAGCAGATAGCTTTTCCAATTCTATATTCTAGTTTGGGCTTTGGTCTTCATCTCCTAGACCGCGATGGATGGAGCTTTTTAGAGCTTTTGGCCATCTCTTAACCCCTATAGGGAAATGTTGAGCTAAAAAAGGTGAGGCAAATACAAATATTACCACATGTGGTGTTGACATTTTCCAATGGAAACACTTGATCATATTGACAGATCTTTAGTGTTCCTATGTTTCATCATGTGGATGATTGACTCGAAGAAAATAGGTTCTATAGTTTCTCATCAATATCCTTGTTTTATTTTATGTATCGTCACACTATCATGGGCGTATACATCATTTCAACTTCTAATTGATAATATGCGACCCTTAGATTGGGGCAATCTAGTGATATTCCCTATCAAAAAATTTATCTTGAATCACATGTTAAAGTATATTGATAATTGTTTAGACATTTGGATTTATTTATCTCAGTAAATCGACTTAACTTGATAATCATACTTACATTAAAAATACAAATAAATACTCATTGGAAATATAATATTTTTACCAAAATGGATATAACTCATGACCTAAATCAAATGAGAATAATAGTTGATTATTTAGGATTGATAATATGCATATTATTTAGTGTTTTGTATAAGTAAGTCAATAATAAGAGAATAAACCCATGTGTGGATATAAGTTCTTTCCTTTATAGTTGATGTCTTTTAGGTATTTTGCATCTTCACTTGATTATATATTTGACATTCTATCTATTTTCTCTCTCTTAATTTGCATTGCTTATTCATTAGAGTCATTGGTGAATCTTGTGTATTTTCTTTCTCTTTCTTGACATGATTGATGTATTTATCCTTGAAAGTAATTTTGTTCTATTGGATTGTTACTGACTGAGAATCATCTACTAAAAACCATATTCATCCGTCCTTGATTGTTGATAATTGCAAATTGATCATTAATTTGATATATCTTTATTATCTCTAATCAATTTATACATAAATCAAGGTTTCGTTATGTCGTTCCATTTTATAATGGAAACCCTAAATTGATGATCTAATTTGTATCCAATTTATCTTACCTCCTCATTTTAGATTCAGGCTATATTTTCTTGACTACTATAATCTATCTATGGCGGTACATTATGGGGTTGGATCCCATTGTACATCCCTTCCCTTATATGGTTGATTTATTTTCTCACCTGGCCCCAGGTGCTCTCACCTAAACTATATTCCATTACAAAGAGGATTGAATGTGCTCTCTCCTCTTTCCTAGGCATATAATGTGGAAGTGTTCCATCCCTACTTTTAGATTCTTATAGTTTGTAATATAATTTGCATGTAATTAAACTTAATTGATAGATTTCAATATATGTTTCTATATTTCATTTGAGAAAAGAATTGATCATTGTTTCCTAATTATTAATTCATATAGTTGTAATATTAATATATGATGTCCTTTTTTACATCCCCTTATACACACCAACGAAGTATGTATGTGTGTGTATATATATATATATATATAAATGTATGTATGTATATATATATATATATAAATGTATGTATGTATATATATATATATATATATATATATGAATGTATGTATGTATGTATGTATGTATGTATATATACTTCTTTCCTTGGATTGGGAACATTTATACTTCACTTTGAGGCCCTTTACTCATGCTTTTCAATCCATGTTTTATGCACATACTAGATTTCCACTTATAAACTGCCATCTATTCTTCTCTTGTGTGGTGTTCCCAACTCCTTAGGTAAAGAGGAGTACCGAAGGACGAAAATTATGACCACAACTTTCACACATGTAGATGATTCTATTGAGGGATATAACTGAAGTGGTTGGATTGCCTTTAGTATCCATGATTAGTTATTATAACTTATTGATGATATGTTCACCTATGTAGTGCTAAAAAAGTTAGATTGTAACAATGTAGTCATCAGAATGATTTTGTTCAATGATAAACTTTTTGTGTTTTGAATGTACCAATTGAATAAATTGGATTGTTACTCTTTGAAAATTTATGAGGGTGTATGGAAGAGTGTATTTTTTCTTTTGTCTGGATGAGTACACGAGTAACTCCAGTACCAGATCCCTCTCCATAATAGAGTTCTCTATGCGAATTTGATGTGACTTCTTAATTAGTATATATGTATAGTGACATCCAATGGAGAGTTCATGATAAATAATATGTAAATAGAGTAGTTTACAGTACAATGTCCATGTAGTCTCACTTTCTTGGCTGGCATTGCATATCTAGAATGTTTCTTTTGTGTACTTTTAATGTGAGGTAAACTAAATTGAATGTAAGTAATAAGGCTATATTCAATTTTATCAACTATGAATGAGAAATCTTTATTTTGAAAGGATTTTAATTTGGATGATAGATATACTATGGATTTTTATACAATGTGGAGTTTAATTCTGAGGTTTCACAGAAAAGGTAAATTTTACCCATTTTTCTTGATTGTTGTCATGTTTGTTAGGAATATGGTGCTTGGCTTCAAATTAGAGTGTAGGTTTAGATATGTTTCTCTAATTGTTGGCATTTGTGTTAACTGTAGGTGGTAAGTTTTGACCAGAGGATGACCAAATCATGCAAAGTAAACCTTTTCAAACTTTAGGAACACGAATAAAAGTTGTATCTAAAGAAAGTACAATAATTTTCTTTGGATAGACACAACTACAAAGGATAATAACATACTAAAATACATTATTCTACATTAAATTTTCTAGAAAAAACTATATTTTTGTTATGTTAGGTGTGTTGTCATCCAACCAAGCTCCACTTGGTCATATACAAGAGTTCATGGTATTTATTCTTTTATAGAATGCAAAAACATATCAGAATTTTATCCTCATTGGATACATAATATGGGACTTTGTCATAATTTATATGGATATGAAGTCAAGTTTTACCGACATCGGGTTTCTCTTTTGACGATGTACATGATTGTGAGGTGAACCCCAAAATAGAAGAAGGCTTGAAAGAACCTCTTGGGCTGATAGATAGATAGATAGAAAGATAAAAAATACCCATATAGAGGATCGCTAGTATCTAACATATTTCTGGAAGGACAAAAACTTGTGAGTAGAATATGAACATAAATAAGGACAATGGAAAACATACAAAATCTTATATGAATAGTAAGTATATTGAACTTAATGACAATGTTATTAAGAAAATACCATTTTTATTCATAGGTATATAAATTTCTATCTTTTACTTGAAAAGTTATACACCTAGTTAATTGTGGAGATATCAAATGGGTTCAATCAGTGTAAACATTAACAAGGAACTTATTATCCAATACGGGTCTCCAAATAAAGAAACCTTTCCCATAGAATACAATCTTGAATAAGAGAAATTTATTACATACAAATGAGGACAAAACAACACAAGAGTAGGGAATGCAAAGTGATAAACCTACAATACTTGAGAATGTAAATATAAACCACACAATACACTAATAGGGTTATACAAATCATATTTAGATCCCTTTCTTAATGATCATACCTAAGATACTCGTACACTATTTATTAAAGGTTACCATCCAAGTGTGGCAAATAGATGACTAATAAAAAGAGAGAGTATATCACCAATAAAAAGGAACAAATATTACTTGTATATCCTAATAAGGGCCATTAATTTCAATTACCAAGTCTTTGTTTAAATAGAAAAACGGGAGCACAGATCATCAGATGATGTGTTAGAGTGTTTCCTCACTCCATCATCAATCTTTTTCTTGGGAAGATTGTTAGGTGAATGAATGGCTTTTTCTATTGATTTTCTATTGATAAATCAAAGAATGGGACCATGCTAGCAATATCACAAGAAATATAAAATAATTTGAGGTAAAAAGGTAATCATACATCATTATTTATGAGGGAGATAGAGCTTAAAGGGTGTAGTTTGGGAAAATCATCTACCCTTATGGTAGGTCTCGATGTTGGATTTTGTATGTAAAGTAGCACTTAAAGTATTTAAGTATTCCCATAATTAGTGCACAAATAAAATGTAGAAGAAGGGGAAAATTCACATAATAAGGAAGAATTGACACATGCTTTAAGAACATAGCATTTGCATGTCAAGGCCTTAATGTTTGTTTATTGTACCTTCATTTTAATGGTTGTAGATAATATGAAGAAAAATTATAAACTATGATATGACCATATTTTATATATATAAGGTTTTCACAAAGTAAAATTGTATTACTTGTCATATAAAAAATTATTTTCCTACAAAAAATTAATGAGTAATGCTTATTGAAATCTGATATTTTGTTACCTAAGAACAAGTATAGGCTAGCAAAGAATATCTCCAGACACGGTGATAACCGAATAAGATTGCATCAGATTCATCATCTGGTTTTGTATAACATTTTTGTGTTGGAAATGGTTGGAACTTTGTTGGTAAATATTTGGGGTTCCATAAATATGGAAATTGCAGCATGTCGTAGAAAAGAAAAAAAACAATGTCATTTTTATCTTATAAACCCTTGACTCTAAAAATTTGAATGATACTATCGGAGTTATTGAATCATTGCAAGGGAACACGACCATCCTTGACCTCAAAAATCGTTGAGGGTAGTGTGGAGTAATGTAAATTTGCAATACCATATGGGGATTTAGCTAGGTCTTTTGCTAGCAGCCTGATGGACCTCCCAATGGACCGTTTACCATATTAATTGTTGGGTTTTTTGACCCATAATAACAAAGTTGGAGGTAAGTCTATCACTGGATGGGGTCACTAGTAGTTTTTTGGGTGGGTAATGAATCAACACTAATCATAAATTTAAACAACAAATGGGTAATCTTTATTTCACAATGCATATTCACTTGAAATACCATTTAACCTTTGGTATCTTCCCATAATAGTCTAGTTTGATACAATACTTGAAGGTGATGTTAAGATTTCTCACTCATTCAGGAACTCTATTCATCTTTTATATGCCAATGATAGAAGCAACACTACCATATATGTTTTTAATGTGCTTATGTTGATCTAGGTTTTTCACCACCCCCTTGATTTTGTTATGTTGATAAATTGCTTCACTTGTGGATATCTCTTATGAATCAAGGAGGTGAAAATATAATTCCCTACCTTACTTTACAAATACAGTATACACTATATTTTTGTCATATTGGTTTCACTAAGCCGCTTGGATCACCTCTTTTTTCTGAGGTTAACATTAGTGAAACTCAACGAACAAAAAAAACTAATGTAGGGTCGAAGGAACTCAAAAACCCCAGGCCATCTAGTTCATTCCATATTGAAATTAATTAGACTAGAGTACAATAATATTCACCAAAAGTTATTACTACACCAAACAAGTGATCTACAATAACCTATGGGGGTAGAGTTGCACATAATTGACATTCAACATCCTCTAAACTGACTTCTACTACAAACCAATGTCTTAAGGGTGAACCAATTCTAAGTTAAGTGATGACTGTTTGAATTTTTAAACCATTGTGTATAAGGTGTTTATTCAACAATTTTATAGTCTAATTAATGTGTTAGGGGTTTATTAGCGACAACAAACATTTTTGTTCTTGATTTCATTTCACCATGAGTGAATTTGTATTTGATAAGTGGCAATGTCAACCAAGATTTCTATCTTCACTGCCTTGTCTACTAGTGTTTTGTTCTTTAGCCTCATCTATTATTATCACTACTAGTTTGTGGTACCTTTGGTTCCAATTTGTGCTGCCTTACCTCCGTTGTTGTCTCTAGCTCTTTGTTCCAACGACAAAGGCTCACATTGGTGAAATGTTTAGTGGCCCCAAGACATTCAATCAATGGTTAATTGTCTACATGTTGTGATCAACTTCACAGAAGGACTCTAGTGGTGCTACATTGAGATCAACTTCTACAAGCCATCCAACTCCTCCCTAGTCCTTCCTACTTCCATCTGTAGAGACACTAAACATTACCTAAGTTATTTTTGCTACTGTGAGTAATTCATTCATGTTCTTAAGTAATTTTTATATATCATGGTCTATTCTTATAACACTAAACTTATTGAGCATTGTCATCCATTTGAATAATGGTATCCAAGCAATAAATCTAGCACACTTTGATACATCCATACATCTTATTGAACATTAACCTCCATGTTGTTGTCTTTGTGTTATTACACTTTCTTCCTTGTTTTTTTTTGTGATCATTGTTTGAGGACTAGTAGTCGGTGAAGGATCCAATTGAATTATGAAGAGGAGGGGAAAGGGAGAGACAAGATGGTGAGGATCAATATGGTCATGATTTATTTGGTAAATTGTGTTCCATTATAAGATGTATTCCTACACATTACAATATTTATGAATGAAGAAGTAGATATCTCAATTAGGACTATTTTCCTATAATATTATTACTATAGTTCATTCATTTATAGGGTTTTTTTAATGTGTGTTTTGATTATAATTCTTTTTACAATATAACATGCACATGGGAAATCTATTTTATTAAATAAATATAAATCTCATTAAGTTTGTGGGACAATACATTTGCCTCCCCTCTATGACGTTGTGGATGTGCTTTGAGAAACCAATGACCAAAAATAAAAACTTGGGGGTCGTCAATTTTTTATCTCAAATAGATTGTATGGATTTTCATTCTCAAACTCATAATCAAATATTAATTATTCATTAGATTTCAAGCAATGGATTACATGATGCATGTATACCAATGAGTTCTTCCCTACATGGTTAGTGTATACATGGATGTTATTGAGGTCATTAATGGTTGGTTTAAATACAACAACCCTATGGTGGTAGTGGTGCACCTTCTAGAATTTAAGTTGACCACATTGACTAAACTAAGGGACACAAATTTAACATCACTCAACTATGCAAGAAGAAAACATAAAAATGGTCAAGCGGTTATGACTACTTATCATCTTCAAAAGCACACACATATATACTAATAGTAGAAACTAATACTCTAAGGAGAATATGCGACTATCTATGTGAACGAGGTCACCTCCCAACTAATAGTAGTGCATCCACAAAAAAGGAAAAAATAGAATAATCCCTTGGGTGTATTCTTAGTTTCATGTATTATCAGTATAGTCATAGGAGAAAACAATGGATCAATTTTACAAGGTAGGTGTCTAAGCGTAACAAGTTTAGCTAATGAAATACCAAATGAAGTTTGTTATTATTGTTATATGATGTACCTGGTCACAATTGATACTTCTCATAGACATAGTTTCTTGTGTGACAAATTAGTAGCATATGGGTGAACATGCGGGCATCGAAGTTCATACGACTTTTATCGCTTGAGTGAATAAATGTGAGAATTAAATTACATTTGTTAAATGGAAGAGGTAGATAATATGACAATGACATTATTATTACATATTACCTTTTTTGGTCACAACTAGTATCAAATTTGTAGTATTAAGGACGATGCAACTTCTTTCATTGAGAATTTGAACTACCACTTTTTTGGGAGTTACTACAGAATGATATAAAGTTATTTTGCAAGAAATGCAAGTCATTATGGGCTTGTGCTATGAACTCAAAGGATATTTCTCAAATAAGTCACTATGTTGGATATATTTACCAACCATGTTAGATAAACTATGATGCATGGTATTTTAAAGTTAATAGTCTGGAGGATTGTAATTACATTTTGAATCCACCCTCACCTCTACTTGATCCTCACTAGTCTTTCAAAGAGTAAGTTGGCCTAATATAGTGCAATTTGATCTAACTTTACTAAAAACAACCTAATTTGTCTTAATTATGCTAAAATGTAGTGTATTGACTATTGAAAAACATGAAGACATTTTTTCTCTGTCCTATGAACAAATCCCATTATACATTTAGTCTTTGTATTATGTGACCATAAAGGAAATTTGGGTTATACATTGGTGAACTTTATTATGGTCTGCATGATTTATATGTACCTTTGAAAGTTGATATAAAGATCTTCACTTTGAAATTTCACACAAATTCTATGTAGGGTATTTCTAGTATTTGGAAGGTTAATTATCATTCATTATGCATCCCTTAGAGTTTCATGCTCTTTTGAGTCAGCCTAGATCGATCATTAATTGTGCTACAATGGGAGTTGCTTAGTGCCAACTTCGATGTTGCAACCTGGAATGGTCACAACATTACATATTTTTGAGGTTATTCCTATATCCCATTCTCACCTTTTCTCTCAAACAAACTGATCTTCTCAGGTTTTTGGGAGAGAGTTTCTTATATGAATGCTATCACATCCTCCATGACTTGCGCATCAGAGTCAGTGTATGTGAGTGATGATATCTCCAATGCATTTCCATCTATAACCATTAAGACACACAAAACAAACAATTTGATAAAAACTAGGTGTATTGATAGATTAAAAAAGTTGTTTTCTTCATATTAGGAGTCCAATTAATTAATTGGAGTTTGAAAAACATCAAAAGGTCCACCTTGAAAGTCATCCCAAAAAATATTGAGGATAGTTCCTCCTCCACTGTCTAGGAAACAGTGTTGTCATTTTATCCTTTACCTTATAAGAACCAACACAACACCAACACTTTCATCATTTACACTCTCCATGGGTGAAAAAAACAACTTGAAGGACTTTCCATTCTATCGGTTGTTGAAACTTAAATGGTTTATCTAATCACATATGTGTTGAGTGTTCTTTATTAAAATTGTATAAGGAAATACCAGTATATCTCTACTGGAAATATTTACTACTACTATTCCTTATGTAAATTTAACCATGAACAGTCAACAAAAATGTGATTAGAAGAACCACTCTAATATTCAACAACCAAGAATATGAAAAGATCATCAAGGCATTCTTGTTGCCCAAAAGAGAGTGCCAATATGAAGAGGGTTGATGCCATGTTGGATCTCATCACGAAAGTATAAAATGACTATTAGAATTCATAAAAAATGATGTACCATATACTCCCCAAAGGCTTTTGTATGGTTTTCTATAAGGACCTGTTGATGATTCTCAAACTCAATTTTTTTTGTGACTTCTCCAACAATGAAGAAGGCTTTTCTCAAAAACCCACAAACCAACATTTTTTCCATTTTTTGTTCTTTCTACATGTCTTATTTATTACTACTGAACACAAAGTGGAGAGATCAACATCCACACATATTGAACCTGAAAAAAAGTCATTAATAAAGAAGACAACATCTATACAGAAGACTTCCTTCCCAACTAACACAACAAGATCATATTGTCTACAATAATAGATGAGTATGAGGTACATTAGGTATCCCAAAACCACAAATAGTTGGGACTAATCCAAGTTGCAAATTGATTCTCATTCTAAAACAATAATTGTGACTAACTTGAAAGAGAAGGAACATCTACTGGTTTTTTGAAAGATAATGAACCTTTTCTAGTTGTTGGTATGCAGGTTGTTAGTAATACACTTAGTAGTTTTTTTATGTAGACCAAACATTTAGTTATGTTGTGACATAGGTATATATATCCAACTATCAAAACAAAATTTAGTTTTTTTTACATAATTTTTGTTGATAAATATATTGATATAGAAATTATGAACTACATGTTGTGAGGATTTGTCTTCAGTAAAATTTGGTCAATGTGTTAGACCTTAGCGACCATCAACATGATTTTGGTGTGCTCATTTTTACTTTAGCATTGTAATTTTCATTAACTCATAAATATGTCAAAACAAACAATTTCAATCTACTATTAGACATTTTTGTTTTGTAGTTTCTTTATGATCAATCATATGTAAATTAAGCATTTGTGAATTTTTTAGAAATTTAGTAGGAATTCTCTATCAAAAATGTACAGCTTGGTATCTAATGAAATGAGGTACATATTTGCAAAATGGTGTGTTATTGTGGGAATGTGTTAGATTGATTTTTGTTTACCCTTGGATGTGTTTGTCAACATTATGGTATGAAAACTTATTTGAAGTATGTGATGATTTTGTTATTGCAAAACTATGTATCTACTAACTTGTGGTATTTAGTTTATTGCAATGTGATGTGTGTGAAGTGAGAAAGGGATTGCATACATTTTCCACAAAATTTTTAAAATGATTGGATACTTTGTGGTATTTAGTGCAATGTGCTAAAAATGATGAATGATTTGCATGAGTTTTGATATTCAATCAAATAAAATATGTTTAAGATGTTTTCTTTTAATCTATATAGGTCTAAAATGGTGGGGTATCTGAATATGATTTCAACAATTCTGAATATTCTACAACATGCACTGTAAAAAAAACTAACCTATCTATTATTTAATAGGAAAAATAGATGGTCAATACAAAATATAACATTGATTATGGGGTATATCCTTTGAATAAAAACAACACATAGATTTCCTTACATGAACAAGATCACAAAATTTTAGGTGATGTTCATTCAATTGGATCCATATATATTTCTTCTTGAAACACCTATCCAAGTGTTAGTTTTAAACTAACACCTAATACCATTTTAAACACCACATAATCTTCTTTTAGTAGTGTTCATATTTTTGTAGCCCAATATTAATTGCTATACAACAAAGATAAAAGAAAATGTATTACCTTGGAAAAATTCTCTTTGGTTAAATAGTTCACATAGTCCACACTCCAACATTTATATTCTTAATTTTATATATAAATGTAATAAAATTGATATCTTGAGTGTTTTTATTTATCATAGTTGATTTCTAACACATGTGAAGAAAACGGTTCACCACATTCTTTTCACATTGATATTATTTTCTATTTATATTCACTTTTCCATTACTTGAGAAATATTTTATCATCAAAACTATATTTTAAAAGTGTTTAAATCAATTGTTTAAGATTCATAAACATAAAATGTATATTGTAAATTATCAATGATTAATACCATCGCCATTTCTTCTCCAAAACTGAGTGGAACCTTAGAAACAATTCCAACTTGTATTCATGTCCTTCGGTCTATAGAGGTTCCTTCTGACAATCTATTTATCCAATCCTAGTGTAATCTTAGTAAATTTATAAGACAATGTTTCCTTTTTTACTTTTATTATGATAATATCTTGTATTACCTAATCCTTGTTATCTTTTTCAATCATGAACCCAAGTAAATGTTCTCCATTCTCATTTGGATTCAAGATCTAATTAGAAAATATGATAGTACTATTGAATTTGGATATCCACATTATGAATATTTAGGCATGTAGTTGTATAAGAAATTGCAAATGGAAATCCTACAATATTACATATCTTCCTTGAAAAATGTTTGTTTCTCATCATAGATTCTTGAAAGTTTACCCCCAAATGATATAAATTCCTTAAACCTTAAGGTGGGAAGGGGCAAATAGTGGATATGTTACATCCTTGAAATGTGTAGATTTCAAGTCTAAATGAAATTAGGGAACATATAACAATGAAGTGAATTAAGGGATCTTGGTTGATTATTCCAAACCCTAGGCTCATGTTAAATGATCAATTTAAGTAAATAAGGTTCTTTTGAACATATGTGTTCATGTGAGGCGAATATAAAATGCAATAGTTACGAAAGCCTAATGTTTGGTAATTAGGAATGTGACTAAGCTCATGGAGCCTTTAGAAGGCCCAAGACGTGGTTCATGGGCCTTAGGGTCACTTTTCATCCCAATTGGATAATCAAAGTTTACATATGTGTTTCCATGAAATAAAAGATGATTAATGTTAAGGGGTATATCAAAGATATAAATAAGGAATAAAAGTATTTGAGAAGCAACTTAAGAATCAAGTTACCCAATTGTATGCCGTATCAGTATATGCCTTCCTTTCATGACTTTTGATGTATCAACTAAGTAAAATTGGTAACCAATTATAGAAATGTGTGTTCATATAGATGGAAATATATTGAATACTTTCTCTTAACAACCGGGCATACCCTTTTCATGAGTTTTTCTTTATAATCGTGAGAAAAGGGGAAAGAGAGCAATAGAAGGAAAGTTAAAAGAATACATTGGGATGAGCCATATAACCGTGGATATGAGTAAGGGATAATGGAATTAGAAGGTAATTAAAGTTGGGATGGGAATAAGTATGAAGACAATGAGATCATTGAATCATCTCGGTGAGAGACATATATAAACATGTATGGTTTCACCCTCATGGAGAAATACTCCCTTCGCATCATCTTCTTCTCCCCTAACCCTAGGATTCCTATTGCAAGGACTAACTTCAAAGCAGTCTCCCACAACTCCCCAGACCAGCTGCAAAGAGGCTGAGAAGGATCCTGGCTATCCTATGACCAGTGAAGAATCTAGCACACCGTCGGTACCCTTTCCAGCACTCCCCTCGAAACCTCCCTGATCTAACTCATCTTCTCCTTCCCTACTACAAAACCATCAAGGGTTCTCAAAGAAATAATCACCTCCAACCAGGTCTTTCAGAGTCACATAGGTGAATAGTGGTAGTGATCGGAGATCTCACGAAGCTATGAGGCCACCGTCATGACAACACCCAACCTTGGGCCTCTAGAGACAGAGAAAGTGCTTGTCTGTCAACACAGTAGTGCCAGGGTACGATGCGTACACACATGGGAGAGGGTCACCTAGTAATGAGATGTGTTCCTAGATCGAAACGTTCATTGTTCCCTTGGTTTGGATGACAAAGCTGTTGATGGTGGTTGTAGTGTGATTAGCTGTGCGGGGAGAAGAAGAGGCCCCAAATGCTTGGACCCTAGGATTCAGTAGCTTAGGTGATTTGGGGTTAGTATCAGAGATAGTGTGGGTTGCAACATCGGTGACGACACATAGGCATGGGGTACCTCACGTGAGGTGTCGAGAAGACGGAGAACAGAGGATGTAGTTGGTCTCACACAGAGAGATCACAAGGAGAAAGACGAATATTATCAAATTGACTAAATTGCCCATCAGCTCGTGAAGATTTGAGGTATAATAGAAGGGCATCAAAGTCTTTTTGTCATAAACCAGGACCGCTCAAGTGATCATTTTATGAGAGGAAATTTTCCTACGTGGAACTATACTCTTTGTCATATTAAGTATTAACTTGAAATAATGCTAGTTAATTAATGGTAACTCAGAATATAGCAAAACTATATATCAAATTGTTCAGAAAAATGAGAGGAATCCAAAAAAATATATAATTAGAGTCTAAATAGGCTTCATATTCTAAAAATATATTCAATACATGTTTAGATTTGTTTAATGTAAAGAAAAACCTAGATTTGCTTTAATATAATGCTTAATTGAGTAGATTAGGTTATGTTGAGCTAATACCTGATCTTGTTATATATAATGAGGAAATACTTGATAATGATGAATAAACGGTGATTCTAGATTAATGATCTTATTCATGCTGATTTAGGGTTTTAAAACCAATGTCGACATCTTTCTATGGTCTAATGCTGATAATGTGATCTAGGTATCATGAATAGTCTAATATGCTTAAGATAGTGATTAGAGTTTACCCTAATATGCATAATTGGGTTTATAATCTTAAAAACCATGATATGATGGAATTAGAGTTTGTAACCCTAATCCCTAGTTCAAACGTATGATAACCCTAAACCCTAGTTTAGGAACGTATCTAGATCTAATTAATGTAATGTGAATATATGGTGACACATATGCAGTATGCATATTTCAGATTGAATGCTTTGTTGCTTGGATGTGTGGATACACTGTTAAAGTACATGTGATATATTGTGCATGATTTCTACCATGGCATAAGGTACATGGTTATGCTTATGAATACATGTATCGAATTCTGAGTTTGTTGAGGTTTCTAAATGAGATTGAACGAAAGATAAACTACTTGCTTGTTTATTTACTTCTTGCAAATTATAAAGTTCCTATGAGTATCATGTAAAGTAAATAACAATATTCTGAACCATGGGTTAGACTGGTCTTAAGAGTAATGCACACGAGCCCCAGAGGGATAGTCATTACACCTGAAGTAGTAGACCAGATATGGGTTAGAATATGAAAACAAGTTTATGTTCTTATATGCAAGATAAAGATGTTTGCTTATATGTGTACTTATGATTTTTTTTTAACCCACATACCAGTATAGAAATATACTGATCGCGTATTTGTTTTCCATCATTTTAGGTATCAAGTATACTTCATTTGTGGACATGAGGTTACAAAATAAAGATGTTGAAGACACTAAAGTTTTTCAAGAAGGTTTAGATATAATGGTATATCATCATATATGTATATGTTAACTCTTTATAATATATATATATATATGAAAGTGAAAATCTAAATAACTTGCTCAAACCCCTCATGTTGCCTCTAGAAGTTTGGTGATGGTGGCTAAGCCCCTGGAGGGGAAGGTGATCCAAGTTCACTGAATGGACAGAAACCATGAGGGGGTATTCTAGGAATTGATCAAACATGGTTTGATAGGTTGTAATGATAAAAAGTTATGTCTCATTATAAAAAAAAGATATCTATGAAACATTTAGGGTTAGTGTGCCAACCTGGGGCGGGTTGACCCAAGAGTGGGAAGATGACCTATGAGGGAGGGAAAACCATAGATCTTCATATCAGGTTGTGGCTAGAGAGCCTAACCCCCTCCTATGAGCCAAGATGGCACCCTATGCTAGGACACTCCCTTAAAAGGTAAGTGAATAAATGTATTTAAGTATTGAGATAACCTTAACCCTCACCTAGAGGGGTGAAGAGTTAAAGATATAAAGATGAAAGGACTTACATTTTTGAACCCAAGGATGCCATCTCTGAGTAACACAACTGGTCAAGCCTAGGATTTAGAAGACCGATAAGGCACAAATCCTAGGATGGAAGGTGGCCTGAGTAGACAACCAAGCCCAGGATGGAAGGTCATGAAATGGTCAAGCCAAAGAGGGAAGATCGTTAAGGCACCAAGCCCAGGAGGGAAGGTGGCCTGAGTGGATGACCAAGCCCAGGAGGGAAGGTCATGAGATGGTCAAGCCCAGGAGGGAAGACTAGAAAGGCACCAAGCCCAGGAGGGAAGGTGGCCCAAGTCCACAATGTAGTTTTTTAGGATCAAGCCCCTGGAGGGGAAGATCACAGAAGGTCAAGCCCAGGAGGGAAGACCGACATGGCACCAAGCCCTAGAGGGAAGATGGCATGCGCCCAATGTTGGGACTACACTACATAATGTCTACTCAAAAGAGAAAGGTGAAGGCAATCTGGGTTAAAGAATTAAGTAAGAGAATAATGTGCTTAAAACATGTGACATCTCAAAAGAAACCCTTTGGGAGGGTAGAGTCTTATTACAATCCTAGGGTCAAGTAGGGTGTATTAGAGGTATATAGGACCGATGGGTTGGGAGTTGATATGCCCTGAATGCACATGACCAAGTGGTCGGGAGGTAACAGTTGGTTTTCCCTAGGCCCATGTCTCAGGAGGTTGGCCACCTTCGTGATATTCATGTGGCCCAAAAGGGTGAATGTGAAATACACTCCCTTGATGCATAAGGATGAGATCACTCCAAAGGTACCTATACCCCTAAAGACCTCAAGAATTTAGCTAAGGATAAGAATGATACAGGAGATGTAAATATAAAAGATGCAATGAAGTCATGAAAACTTGAGAGTAGTTGTGCCCTAATTTAAGAGTAAGAAAAGGGACACTTGACTTCATGGAATGTACGAATACTATGAAATTAAGAACAAGTATGTTTAGAGTCATATCGAGTGTGATTCAAAATAAAAAATGTGAAATTGAAATGTAACGTGTGGATGTACCATCTCCGCTCTTGGAATGAAATGAACTTTGTGTTTGGGCTGAAGTCAAATGCTTATTTCACCTCATTATGTGGGAGGGAGATTGGATAGAGACATGTTATGCTTAAAATTGAGATAATGAGGAAGAATATCCTACATTGAATGTGTAATAACATGAACTAGGGTTAGAGGTGTCACCTCATCCTCATGTGAAAGTAATGAATCATAGGTTGGAAACCTAGGTGAAAAGAGGACACCAAGTAATAATGAAATCATCAAGTGATGATAAGATGTGTATACTAGAGATGTCGATATACTTGAATTTCAATTCAAGTTCCAATATTAGTAATAAAAACAAAATTTGATATAATAATAAAAAGGTGTTAAAGATATCTAAGTGGGGTGCTAACCCTAAATTTGAAGATCATATGAGTCATCATTCACTAAGGCTTAATAGGCCTTCATTTTTAAGACAAAATTCCTTTTAAGGAGGGGTGAATGTTACATCCTTGAAATTTGTAGATTTCAAGTCTAAATGAAATTAGGGAACATATAACAATGAAGTGAATTAAGGGATCTTGGTTGATTATTCCAAACCCTAGACTCATGTTTTTTTTGTCGGTATAAAAAGTGTGTTACTATAACCAAAAACTTTAGGTACATTAGCACCCCTAAAGGAAAACTAAGCCTTGATACACCAAACAAATGGATATCAAGGTTACAAAACATAAAGTCAAAACATGGACACTGAACAGGAAAAAAATTACACCCAATCCACCACAAACCCCAAGAGACATGACTTTAGAGAAATCTTGTCCTCAATGACATTGAGTACACCCACAAAGAAGAGAACGTAGACTCCACCAGCATCAAGCCTCGAGGAGAAACTGGAGCAAAAGGCAAAATCCCCTGCAAATGCACATGGTTGAGAAAACTCTCTCCAGGATTGAGAACAATCCCAGGCAAGAAAACACCTAATAAACCCCAAAGTAGAGCATAACTGAATCAAAACCACTCCAAGCTTTGAACAAGAGCAAGGAGATTTCCGAAGTAACTCAAATTCAGACCCCCTTCACTGCATCAACAAACATCCACAAATAGTGACTGAGGAGAAAAACAGAGCATCTTCCTTCATCCCAATCCTCCTGGGTAAAAGCTGCATAGGAGGCTCAAACATGCAGGAGAGACTACAAACATGATCCATCTATGAACTGGCCATCGAGCTGTGTCCTTGAACCAGACAGCTACCTTTCCTCAGCTGGCGTTTGACTCATATCCTGAAGGTGCGAAGTCCAGGTAGGTAACCAGCCCTATTCAACAGTCGACGATCAGCAGGTTCTGGACTCGACGAGCTCAGCTACATGTAGCAACAGGAGAGATCCAAAGGAGAGAAGAAGAAGACATCTCCCCCCCTGAACCCATCCCCACGTGATGCTTCTACTTACACAGAAGCATTTCATCGAGCATCTAGAAGGTTTTCAACCGCTCAACTGCAGAGAACACACACGCGATAGAGAGGAGGGTGAAACAACCCCTTGTCACCATAGAGTTGGGAGTAACCCATCCTACGACAGCCCGAGAAGCCAACTCCAAGCACACGGCCAAATCGGGGAAGAAGCCTGAGTTGGAGACGAATCTTCTACAGGGCAAGAGGGATGACGCCAGAGCCTGGAGAAGGAATCTCCATCGATCTTAGAGGACGCCGCTAGAGCCCACCCTCCGGAAGGCCGCCATGAACGCGCCCAGTTGTAATCGAGTAAGCCGCCCAAAACCGAAGAACCCGACCTGGCATCGAGGTTAAGAGGGGGACATCGTCTTCATGAGGCACTGGACCTCTGACCTGCTGATGAGTCACCCAACCTCGTCATTGTTGGTGGCAAGGGGTGCGCCGCTGAATGGACGATAACAGCCAAACAACAGAGTCAATCACCGCCGGAATCACCAAACTGCTAGCCGGAACGGCAACGAAGATTTCGGATCTAATTAGCACTTTCCAACTGTCACCCTTGAACGGGAAGGAATCAACCAGGTCAACCAACCACGCCTCTGACCCAGGACATCTCCTCGCACCGCTGCACTACTCATCGCCTGGCTCATCCTAGGCGGCGCCCAACAACTGCTCCTATTTCACCAACCGATACGCTGCGACGATCTCTACACTAACTGAATGTACGCCTAGACAGTTGGGGCCATGGGAGGAAGGCATCAAGGAAGACGCTCCCTCCCCCCAACAACAGCCGCCAGGGTGGATTCTAGTGACAAGGGAGAACAAACCCTAGAGAGAGAGAGGAATGCATCACCTATTGTAATTGTTACCCTAGACTCATGTTAAATGATCAATTTAAGTATATAAGGTGCTTTTGAACATATGTGCTCATGTGAGGAGAATATAAGATGCAATAGTTACAAAGCCTAAAGTTTGGTAATTAGGAATGTGACTAAGCTCACGAAGCCTTTGAAAGGCCCAAGATGTGGTTCATGGGCCTTAGGGTCACTTTTCAGCCCAATTGGATAATCAAAGTTTACGTATGAGTTTCCTTGAAATAAAAGATGATTAATGCTAAGAGGTATATCAAAGATATAAATAAGGAATACAAGTATTTGAGAAGCAACTTAAGAATCAAGTTACCCAATTATATACCATATAAGTATATGCCTTCCTTTCATGACTTTTGATATATCAACTAAGTGAAATTGGTAACCAATTATAGAAATGTGTGTTCATATAGATGGAAATATATTGAATACTTTCCCTTAACAACCGGGCATACCCTTTTCACGAGTTTTGCTTTATAATCGTGAGAAAAGGGGAAAGAGAGCAATAGAAGGAAAGTTAAAAGAATACATTGGGATGAGCCATATAACCATGGATATGACTAAGGGACAATGGAATTAGAAGGTAATTAATGTTGGGATGGGGATAAATCTGAAGAAAATGAGATCATTGAATCATCTCAGTGAGAGTTGTATATAAACATGTATGGTTTCACCCTCATGGAGAGATACTCCCTTCCCATGATCTTCTTTTCCGCTAACCCTAGGATTTCTCTTTCAAGGACTGCCTTCAAAGCAGTCTCTCACAACTCCCCAGACCAGCTGCAATGAGGCTGAGACAGATCTTGGTTGTATTATGACCGGTGAAGAATCTAGCATACCACCGGAACCTGTTCCAGCACTCCCCTCGACACCTCCCTGATCTAACTCATTTTCTCCTTCCCTACTACAAAACTGTCAAGGGTTCTCAAAGAAATCATCACCTCCAGCCAGGTCTTCCTGAGTCACATAGGTGACTAGTGGTAGTGATCAGAGATCTCATGAAGCCACAAGGTCGCCGTCATGACAGCGCCCAGCCTTGGGCCTCTGGCGGTAGAGCAAACACTTTCCTCTCAACACAGCGATGCCAGAGTATGATGCGTGCGTGCATTAGAGAGGGTCACCTGGTAATTACACATGTGCCCAGACCAAAACATTCAACATTGCCTTGGTTTGGATGATAAATCTATTGACGGTGGCCGTCGGGCGACCAACTGTGTGGGGTGAAGAAGAGGCCCTGAATGCTTGGACCCTAGGATTTAGCAGCTTCGACGATTTGGGGGTTATTCTCAGATATGGTGTGGGTTGCAGCATTGGTGACGACGCACATGCACATGGTACCTCACATGAGGTGTCGAGAGAAGACGGAGAATGACAGATGTAGTTGGTCTCATGCGGAGAGATCGCAAGGAGAAAGACATATATTATAAAATTGACTAGATTGGCCCTCCAGCATGTGAGGATTTGATGAATAATAGAAGGGCATCTCGGTCTTTTCTTCATAAACTAGGACCTCCCAAGAGATCATTTTATGAGAGGTAATTTGCCTATGTGGCACTATACTATTGGTCAAATTAAGTATTAACTTGAAATAATGATAGTTAATTAATGGTAACTTGGAATAATTATGATAGATTTGCTTTAATATAATGTTTAATTGAGTAGATTAGGTTATGTTGAGCTAATACATGATCTTGTTATATATAATGAAGAAATCCTTGATAATGATAAATAAATGATGATTCCAGATTAATGATCTTATTCATGCTGATTTAGGGTTTTAAAAACAATGTCGACATTTTTCTATGATCTAATGTTGATAATGTGATCTAGGTATCATGAATAGTCTAATATGCTTAAGATAATTATTAGAGTTTAACCTAATACAATAATTGGGTTTGTAATCTTAGAAACCATGATATGATGGAACTAGGTTTTATAACCCTAATCCCTAGTTCAAATGTATGATAACCCTAAACCCTAGTTTAGGAGTGCATCTAGATCTGATTAACGTAATGTGAATATATGGTGACACATATGTAGTATGTATATTTCAGATTGAATGCTTTGTTGCTTGGATGTTTGGATACACTCTTAAAGTACATGTGATATATTCTGAATGGTTTCTACAAAGGCATAAGGTACATGGTTATTCTTATGAATACATGTATCAAATTTTGAGTTTGCTGAGATTTCTCGATGAGATTGAATGAAAGACAAACTGCTTGCTTGTTTATTTACTTCTTGCAAATTATAAAGTTCCTATGAGTATCATGTAAATTAAATAACAATATTTTGAACCATGGGTTAAACTGATCTTAAGGTTAATACACACGAGCTCCGGAGGGACAGTGATTACACCTGAGGTAGTAGACCAGATATGGGTTAGAATATGAAAACAAGTTTATGTTCTTATATGCAAGATAAAGATGTTTGCTTATATGTGTACTTGTGATTATTGTTTGAACCCACATACCAATATAGAAATATATTGATCGTGTATTTGTTTGTCGTCATTTTAGTTATCAGGTATACTTGATTCATGGACATGAGGTTACAAAATTAAGATGTTGAAGACACTAAAGTTATTCAGGAAGGTTTAGATATAATGGTATACCATCATACATGTACATGTTAACTATTTCTAAAATTTATGTAACTCCTTAGAGGAGCTTTTTATGTGTATCCTATGCTAACAAAGGAAGGTTCATGACTTCTTATTGGAAAAAGATAACAATAGAGGCAAAAAATGGCACATTTTTAGTTGTATTATATTTCAACCGACTCGGATACTTGTCAAACTAGGATTGATTGAAGTGATGGGAATTTTCTTAATTGAATAAAGGGAAATTTACGATCGTTAACATGGACCCTATTACAAATAAGTTGTACGAGCATGTCCTAAATGTTTAAAATGTAAGAAGATATATTCGGCCTCAAACCCCACTAAAATATAATCTCTAATATGTTAAAATTTACTCATTGATTTTTAAAAGAAGTCAGCACATGTGCTTCATTATTTGATTCAAACTGATACTGGATTTTGAATCATGTGATCATTTAGTTCTCTTAAGAAATTTTTCCATGATAGAATAAATGACTATAAAATTATACGTATATATATTTGAGGAGAAAATTTTATAATATATATTATGTACACAGTAGAAATATATATACAAATAATAAAAGCATGTTATTTATTTTGATTCATTGATAAAATGAACTTTTTATTACCAAAGTTATTTTTAAAGTGTCATAGTAATGTGCAAAAAGGTGGCAAAAAAGAAAAAAAAGTAAATAATTTGAGTAAAATAGTAATGAATATGAGTATTTTGGATCAAGAAAAAGAAGAGAAAAATATTAGGAACATGTAAAAAATTGAAGTACAGTAGAAGCACAATACAAAACTCCTAACTAACTGAATAATAGATTTAATAAAGAATATTAGTTTGTATTCAGTAATTCAAAAAATTTATAGCCCATGTACATGCCAAAATGAATATTTTTACCTTATGTTTGTTAATAGACCAAATTCAGTATTGATGATGCAGTAGTTTTTTGCATGTTTACCAATTACAATAGAGATCGATGTGCAAAAAGATTGTTGACAAAGAAGTCTAATAAGTTTTGTGTGTCCACAGTCAGACAAACACAAAGATTTGCTCATTTGATTAAAACATTAGGATCCCCAGACAATATCAGACAGACTTCCAAGGACAAACAATTGTCAATAGAGAAAAGTAGATTTGAACTAATTTTGGTTAAAAGATGTTATAAGTGTTGGTCAATATCTGATCCAACAATTATAAGATGGGAGATTCTCATGAAATTTTCTAAAACATGAAATGTGTTACTGATGACCAGATGAATATAACATCTGATAGGTTGTGATGTAAGTGTCACACTATTGATGTACAAATGATACTAATCACACCACTATAATAGACAAAGTCCATACATTGTGATGTTGCTATACAGTGACAATTGATTTTTTTTAAAATTTTTTGAGAAAAAGGGAATTTCTCTAGAGACTAGAAACCAATCTTAAATAGAGTTGCAATGGTTTGTTGAAGTTGCTACATAGAGATTAGGGGTAGGCACTTGTAACACCCCTCCTAGTATATACATACACCAGCGGAAGCAAACGCTATGTTGTCCGTAACATCGGTCACTTGGCTTGGAGGAATGTCACAAAATATGATATGCATTGCACAAGATAAATGAAACACTATATATTGATTCAAAATATAGATTCATACATTGTTAAAAAAGAAGGGAAACATAAGTGTCACATCTTGATCTCAAACCTAATACATGTAAGATAAATAAATCTAAAGCATGAATTAGAAACTAGACTAGAAAATGTACTGAGTGGTAGATGGCACCCCACCAACCTAAAGTCTCCTTGATCTCAACTATGTTCCAGGCTCACTTCAGTTCTCATTTTCTCCTTGATCTAGGGACATCTCGTCCCACGACCATGAAAAAATAGAGACATACATCAGTAAGTGGAACTATACATTTTATAACAACTGAAAAACAAGCATGATAACTTGACTTGAAAGAAAACGTTGACATGTATCTGACTTAACCATTCATGATCACTTGGGTCTTATGACATGAAGAATTGAATAAGTAAAATATGCACTCACTATGATTTTCCCACTTAAGGGCCTATAATTGGCATGAATGCCCATGATTTGGCCAAAAGGCCCATAACGACCCCTTGAGGTCCATGATTGGCTAGAGAAGCCCATAATTGCATGAAAGCCCATGATTTAGCCAATAGGCCCATAACGACCCCTTGAGGTCCATGATGGCGAGAGCATATCAAACATAATCAAATTCCCATAATGTGATTCTTAATATGAACTTTAACATAATCTTGAAGATTATATCTTTAACATGATGGGATTTCTCCCTTTTAACTTGAACATTAGTTTCATGAATCCTTAAACCCTTAATCAACAATCAAAATCTATAATATTTAATAAGAATGATAGCAATAGGACCTAAGATATAAAAACCATCTAGAAATTTTATACGTGTACATGATTAGAGCATTGAACTTGAAATTTGAGCCTAATTCATAAACCATACATATCATCCAAATTAACGAAGGTACTTATGTATAGTGGCATGACCTACTTACTTGGAGCAAAGAAAATCCTATCTTTGTGTCTTTGATTGTGATCAAATCCTATGTTGGTACCCTGAGTCAAACCCTAAGTCTCAGTGATTTCAATTGCATCGAGGGTGGTTAGAGCAGTTGGGGTGAATCTTGGGTCACCAGAGAGGAAGGAGGAGTAGGTCTCGGGGCTTGGAGGTGCAGGAGGAGATGTTGAGAAAAGAGGAAGGGTTCTCTGAGTCTGGAGGTCATCTTAGAGCCCTTAAATATCAGTTTGGTGGGGGGGGGAACGTGGATGCGATTTGTAGTCACAAGGTAGGTTCTAGCCCAATTGGGTGTTTCATGCTCAAAGAGAGATAGGAGACAAGTTATGGCTTGCTGGATTCATTTTGATTTCACAGTTTCACTAGTGAAAGAATTATAGAAACAATGTTCAGTAAAGGGAGAAATGGGTTAGGGAAGGTCGCGCTATGAAAATAGTTCTGACCGTGAGGAGAGTGAAGGTTGATGACAACCTTACCACCATTGGATCATGAGTACATTAAAAGAGGACCGTCCAATGGCGCACAAGAAGGGAAATAAAATAACTTAGGGGAGTGACATACAATAAAATGTGGACTTTGGTTTAATACATCACATCAATGAAATCGGATCCAAAACCATGGTCAAATCATACTCAAATCCTTCAAATTCGATTTGGAGGGTCAAACATGGGTCAAATGAGTTCATTTGGACCATAGGCACTTTAGAAGGTCTAGAATATTCCTATGCAATTAGAATTCGTTTTTGTACACATTATGATCTATAACTCCTATATTGACTATTAATCTTAATTAAAGTGCATTTAAATTGTGAGATAATTAGGAAAGGCTTTTCCTATTATATGCTTGAATCAATATTCGAGATATACTTTATTTAGCATTTAAGAGTCACATGGTCACTTCTCTAACCTCTTTCCTATGCTTTATGATGATATTAGAGTAGAGAGAAAAGAAAATAGGATCATCATGGGTTAATAGACATTCATAATGCACATTTGTGAGTAAAAGTTAAATTGAGTCTTAATTTAAGTTTTCTCATCACATTATCATACAAGGACAACCAATATTGGTATTTTTCATTAAAAGCACTCAACTATTATTATTTATAAAAACTCTATTCTTAGTCTTAAACTGTCTATGAAAATTGGGGTGTGATGATTCTACCCACCTTCAAACAAAGTTCGTCCTTAAAATTTTCTAGCGTACTACCCACATTAGGGTTTTTGTTACTTTTTCACATAATGAAAGAATTATTAAAAATTTCATGAAAAAGTTAATGTATTTCATAAAAAGGGTTCAAATAAACATAATCTATGTATTACATCATTCTTCATCTTCGTTTTCTACTTCCATAGCAAAAATTCTAGCTTGTCTCTTGGGAGGTGGATTATGGTTCTTGTTCTGGTATTGGTCCTTCTTCATGAGCTTAGGGAAATTTATATTTGGTGCGCCTTGTCTCCATAGTAAAAGTATGTTTTTGTACCATATCTACATGGGTCTGCATGGTTCTTCTTGCATGTTGGGTACAAGGGTTCCTCAACTTCTACAGAAGGCTTAGGTTCCTTCCTCGTGTTGTTATTGGGAGGTTGATACTAGTTGTTCTTCTGAGGAGCTTCTTTCTGGTAGGACCTCCCTGGGTGGTCTTCTAACTCTAGGGCTATGTCCAGAGTAGCTTGAAGGGTCATGTGGGCTCTTCCTGACAAGGTGAAACTAAATTCGAGCTTGAGTCCTCATATGAATTTCTTTGTTTGCGTCACTCATCATAATCGTAACCATATTTTTGGAGGATCCTAAACTTCATGGCATATTGGGTAACTGTCATGTCACCCACCTGAGCTAGATTGGAAAACTCTAGCTCCTTCTTCTCTATCATGGCTTCAGACACGTAGTGCTCCTGGAAGGCTTCCACAAATCCTTCCCATGTGATTGCATGTGCATCAACTGCTTTCCCACGATATTTGGGATGCTCCCTTCAGCATGCAGGTTGCAAAGCGAAGCCTAGAATGTTGAGGAAAATCAAATTCATGAAAATAGTGATCCATACTTTTTATCCATTCTTCTCCCTTGGTGGGACATCATCTTCTCCTTCTTCAACAAAGGAGCCAAGCCTGATCTTCAAGAAGTCCACTAATGTTAGTTCATGGTGTCTAGGTTGATGTTGTCCTTGTCCTAGGGCATTGGTGAGCATTTGGACTAAATCCTCCAATGCTTCCTTAGGGCTCCTCCTTGGTCCACTTCCCTCACTAGAATAACTAGAACCATCATCCTTATCCTTTCCTTTGTCTTCTTTCTTAGGATCCATCTAAGAAAGTAGGTACACCTAGGGTTAGAACATGTGAATGTTTAGCTTAGTGGCCATCTACATGTGGCTCTGATACCATATTGTAATGCCCCTCCAACTATATACATACGTTAGTGGAAGAAAACCCTATGTTTTCCATAACATGGGTCACTTTACTTGGAGGAACGTCAAAAAACATGATATGCATTGCACAAGATAAATGAAACACTATATATTGATTCAAAATGTAGATTCACATATTTTACAAAAAAGGGAAACATAAGTGTCACATCTTGGTCTCAAACCTAATACATGTAGGCTAAGTAAATATAAAGCATGAATTAAAAACTAGACTAGAAAATCTATAGAGTGGAAGATGGCACCCCACCAAGCTAAACTCTCCTTGATCTCAACTATTTTGAAGGCTCACTTCAGTTCTCCTTTGCTCCTTGATCTAGGGATATCTCATCCCATGACTATGTGAAAATAGAGACATACATCAATAAGTGGAACTATATATTTTATAAGAACTGAAAAATAAGCATAATAACTTGACTTGAAAGAAAATGTTGACAAGTATTTGACTTAAGCATTCATGATTACTTGATTCTTATGACATGAAGAATTGAAAAAGTAAAATATGCACTCTCTATGATATGCTCACTTAAGGATCCATAATTGGCATGAATGTCCATTATTTGGTCAAAAGGCCCATAACGACCCCTTGAGGTCCATGATTGGCTAGAGAAGCCCATAATTGGCATGCATGCCCATGATTTGGCCAATAGGCCCATAATGACTCCTTGAGGTCCATGATGGAGAGAGCATATACAACTTAATCAAATTCCCATTATGTGATTGTTAATATGAACTTTAACATAATCTTGAACATTAAATCCTTAACATGATGGGATTTCTCTCTCTTGACTTGAACATTAGTTTCATGAATCCTTAACCCTTAATCATCAATCATAATCTATAATCTTAATGAGCATGATAACAATAGGACCTAAGATATAGAAACCATCAAGCAATTTTATACATGTACATGATTAGAGCATTGAACTTGAAATTTGAGCATTATTTATAAACCATACATATCATCCAAATCAACCAAGGTACTTATGTATAGTGGCATGACCCGCTTACCTAGAGCAAAGAAAATCCTATCTCAGTGTCTTTGATCTTGATTGAATCCTAGGATGGCACCTTGAGTCAAACCCTAAGTCATAGTGATTTCAATTGCATCGAGGGTGGTCGGAGCAGCTGAGGCGAATCTTGGGTCGCGAGAGAGGAAGGAGGAGTAGGTCCCGGGGCTTAAAGGTGTAAGAGGAGAAACTGAGTGAGGAGGAAGGGTGCTCTAAGTTTGGAAGTCATCTTGCACCCCTTAAATATCAATTTGGTGGAGGGGGAACCTGGATGTGATTTTGCAACCACGAGGGAGATTCTAGCCCGACTGGGCGCTTCACGAACAAAGAGAGATAGGTGACAAGTAATGGCTTGCTAGATTCATTTTGACTTCACTATTTCATTGGTGAAAGAATTGATAGAAACGGTGTTGGGCAGAGGGAGAAAGAGGTTAGGGAAGGTCACATTGTGAAAACAACTCTGGCCGTGAGGAGAGCGGAGGTTGATGACAACCTTTCCATTGTTGGTTCCCAAGCACATTAATAGTGGACTGTCTTATGGTGTGCAAGAAGGGACATAAAAGAAATTGGGGGTGTGACAGGAAATAAAACGTGGACTTTGGTTTAATACATCACATTAATGAAATCAGATTCAAAATCTTGGTCAAACCGACTCAAATATTTCAAATTTTATTTGGAGGGTCAAACATGGGTCTTAAATTTTCTATGAAAATTGGGGTGTGACAACACTCTTTGATTTTTCTATCAGAAATCCCTTATAAAAAGAATTTGTTGTGACCCATGTAGGGTTCCACCATTGTAGAGGATGGTGGGGTGTTTGACTCATTAATAGAGAGATTGAAGCACACCAACCCGTTAATATCACAACAAGACATTGCCATTGATGTATGTATATGAAACTAATTAATCCAATATCACTTAAGCGATGAACGCATAGAGGGTGGCAACTAGTCTGGTGATCAAAATGGTGACCTTGCACTGCCATCCATCTCCTAGAAAATATAACCTAATATGGAGGAAGATGGTGTCTAAGAAAGATGAGGTCTCCATTCCAAGGTATCCACATCGAGGGATCATGTTTACTATTCTGAACTCTATAAGTATGAGGAATCAGAACTCTTGCTTATTTAGAAATAAATCATGGCAGTGGATGGAAGATTGATGTACCTGATGTACGTCGTTGTACATGAAACAATCACTAGGACAAGTCATAGAGTTTAACCTTCTAACTAGGTTATCAACTTGATGAAAGCACCTAGTTAATTGATTATAGATAGGTATCAATCCATAAAATGGTAAAAGGAGTGATTGAAATCCAAATCTGATCACTAAACGAGAAAGTAAATTTCAATTTGAGAGGGTTATCTAGAACTAATAACATAAATAACAGTGCTGAAATGAAGATTAACTAATCAATAAATAAATATCTAGGGGTCCGGAGGATCACCACCAAAAATTGTGTTCCTATTAAAATAATCAACTTCTAAATTTCAAGGATCAAATCAGGACTTTGTGATTGTATGCCCTTGCAGAAAAACTCACAAGGGTCAAACTTCCCATAAACTCGTTGTCCCAGTATTGATGGATCATTGCCCAACCGGCCAACATGCCACTATCCACAGTCATATCAAGAAATATGTGAATTCAAACTTATGTTCAAACTCAAGACTCAAGTGGTACTATCACCAAGGATTACAACATGAATAAGATTATAGAGATGAAAAAGATGATAATTGCAATTGAGGGACTATTGTTTTGTTCTTATGGAGATCCACCATCATATCATTTCATAAGAATATATCAGATCATCCAACAACCACACGTAAATAGAGAGAAAATATTTTTCAAATGGAGCAAGAGAACTGGTGATATTGAATTGAATCGGGATAAGGGGCTACTCACCATGCCCCAAAAGAATCTACTCAGACATAATAAAACTACTAGGAATGCAAAATCTAATAAGATTTGTAATGATACAAGATGTGAACTACAAACTAAAAACTAGATTTACGAACTAAGACTGATGCCCCTTTTTCTTTGGATTCACCCCTCCTTTTATAGGGATAAAGGAGGGGCAAAAACCAAATAAGAATTACTTGCTTCATCTCCAAGTCACATGGGTCAAACTTTGACTTCTTTGATGGTTTTCTCATTTTGGAATTTGATTAGTCTTATCTTGCATTTTTCCTTTCATAAAAGCATATTTAATTTTCCAATTTTTCTAGTCAAAGTAGAGAAATAATTTTTTTCTCACAATGGAGGGGTTTATTGTATCATGGAAAAGTGGTAGTTCATTATCTAGAAAAGGTTCATCCCAAGTGGATTAGTTAATGATAGCATCTTGATTTATGTCACTGATTGGAAGAGTTGTTGGATCTTCATAATAACTCTCCTACTTTGACTTTTCATACTCAAGTAATAAAGTCTCTAGTGGAAGGGTCGGAATACCAATGTCCTCATCGCACAAAGAATACAACCCCATGGTATGTGCTATTTCTTCAGGATCTGGCACATACGACACAAAAATGGGATCATCATCATCATCATCATCTAGAGGAACAATCTTGGGTTGCTCTAACTCCTGTGGGGGTCTTTGTGATTGGTCTTGGTATCCCTCATATTGATTGAAGCATTCCTCATAATAGTCTTCAAGAGATTATAGATTGAAATTTCTATTACATCCACCTTGGTGGGAAGACTCAACATTACAAGGTGTCACCATAACATGAGGGGACACATTTTGACAATCTAGATTCTTTGATTGGGCTTCCAACAAAGTAGCTATCAAGGCTTGGTTGGTTTCTAGTTTTGTATTTCCTTCTACAACTATCTTCTATAGGGACTTAAGTCTCTCTTCTTTCTGAGTATTATATTGAATTTCACAAATAGGTTCATATTCCCAGAGTTTTGGTGGTCATGCCCCCATTAGAATATGGATAAAGGTAGCACGGTTCTTGATAATGGCCCTCGGATATTTCTAGGTCATAATTAACATCATACCCACCAGGATAGGAAGGTTTGGGATCATAAAAAGTACTACCATAATCTGGGGACACATTAGGCCAATGTCGTGATACATGGTTGTAATAACTGTTCCATTGATATGGTGAATCATAATGTATCGGTCATCCCATTTTTGAAAGGTTTTTTTGAATGAAATAGAACTCGAAGAAACTAAGAATTATGTAAAGAGCTAAAACAAGATAAGATATTAGTTAGAAATTGTAAAGATAAGCTCAAGAAGTTATGGAACAAAACTAAAAATTAAAAAAAGAACTAAAAAATAGTACTGCCGGAATGAAAACTCGGCATAAAGGGGAGGTATACTACCAGAATGGGACTCAGTAGGAAAAATAAATTATAAAAATCTAAGCAAAAAATATGGAATAAATTATAGAAAAATTCGAAAAGTTATACAAGTTAAAAATATGAATAAGATTATATAAGAAAATTGATTTAAAAACTGACATGTGTCGTCCCTACCAACGATGCCAAATTGATGTGTGTTTTTGTACATGCAACAATCACTTAGACAAGTCTTAGAGTTTAACCTTCTAACTAGGTTGTCAACTTGATGCAAGCACCCAATCAACTAAGCTTAGATAGGTATAGATCCAAGGGACAGTGAAAAATGGGTTAAAATTCAACTCTGATCGCTAAATGAGAAAATAAATTCTTTTGAGAGGGTTTGTTAAAACTCAAAATAGAAATAGAATTGTTGAAATAAATATAAAATAATCAATAAATAAAGATCTGGGGGTCCATAGGATCACCACTAGAAACCATGTTCCTATTCAACTAATCAACTTTTAACCTCCAAGGATCAAATTCAGACCTTGTGGTAGCATGTCCTGATAGACTAACTTAAAAAGATCGAACTTCCCATAAATGTGTTGGTCCTGGCATTTAATGATCATTTCCCGACCGCCCAACAAGCCACTATCCACGGTCATATCAAGAAACATGTGAATTTAAACTGACTTTCAAACCCAAGGCCCAGGTCAATCTCATGATAGTACAACTGAGAAATACAAGGTTGAAGGCAATAAGTCTAATGATAACATGGATTCGACTGTCAAAGTGAATGGCATTGCAAAATGTCATAATGCTTCTTTGGTTAATCAATTTCTATCTTTGGAAGGGAGAAGATCTATTCCTTCTACACCTATCATGATTTTTTAAGAGTTATGGAGTATTCTGAAGGTCGTGACATGAGATGGAAAAAGCAAGTCTCCACCTGTATGTATTTCTAAACATGTTGTTGGTATCTTTTATATGCTTCACAGTCTGATTTTTCTCCTATGCATAACACATTTGGCAGTTTAGAAATAATTAATGAAGACACTGAGGCCGTTAGGTCAACAACCCCAGGTTTAAAATGAATTTCTCTCTTTTTATATCTTCAAGGAATGTTAGGGGAATTAGTAATAACATTAATGGTGTCCAAGAAGAAATTAGAAGGTCAGATAGTGACATTTTTATTATCAATGAATTTAAGCTACGTAAATAAAAAAGTCTCTGGTTTAATGAATAATTCCTTTTTTATTATGATTGGGTTTCAAACAATGATTCTCATGCTCTAGATAGGGTTCTTATTTTGTGGAAAAGCAACGTGCGTAATATCACCAAGATTACTGAAAATGATCAAGTTGTTCATGTGAATGTTCAATGTAAGGATTCATAATTATTTTGAAATGTTGTTATGGTCACAATGATGACAGAGACATAAGGGGATTGTGGCATTTTATTGATAATATTGGTAAGAAAATGACAAATTCCTAGTTCATCATGGGGGATTTTGATGTTGTTAGAAAGAGTTGTGAAAAAGTTGGCAAACATCCACCTACTAAGATTTTAATGGATGATTTCAATGGTTGTGTTCGAGATTTTGGTTTATATGAATTGGATTTGAGTGGTCCTTTTTTACCTGGGATAACCATCAGTGTGGAGATGGGTTTTTTACTTCTAATAGTGATAAGATTTTATACAATTTTGTGTTTATTAACTGTATTGAGGATTTCCATGGGTAATGCATTTCTAATATTGTGAGTGGTCATAAAAGAATCAATTGTAAAATTGGTAATCCTAGAACTCCTATAACTCCTATTAGATTTATCAAAGCATGGGTTTCTCTATCAGATTTCTATTCTATTGTGAAGGATGCTTGAAATATAAAAGCAGAGGGTTATTCTACTTATATATTGTACATTTTTTTTTGGAATTTGTGCATTAAGCTTAAAAGATGGAATAAGAAGATTGTTAGGGATATCTTTGAGAAAGTTTTAATTGCTAAGGAGGAAGCTAGATCTTCCCAATCCTAGGTTGATCTCAATGCACTTGATGAAGACAAGAGGGCAATTGTGAAAGAATTAAGAATGTAAGCTAAAAGAGTTGAAGATACTAAAGAGTCTCTTCTTAAGCAAAATCTTGTGTTCAATGGTTGAATGAAGTAATTCTAATACAAGTTTATTTTATTCTTCTATGAAGACTCATAGATCAAGGAACTTCATGAGAAGTCTAATGATTGATGAGGTTCTTTGCCATGATGTTGATGAGATAAATTTTAGTGTTCATTCCTTTTACTCTAACTTATTCTATAATCCAAACCTTTTAGAGGATGTTTGGAAAGAAGAATGGATTGGTCCTAAGATCTCACAATAACAAAGAATTAATTACATTTCCCTTGTTTCAAGGAAAGAGATTGATGATATTGTGAATGGTATTAATAGTGATAAAGCCCCTGGTCTAGATGGTTTTAATGGCTATTTATACAAAAATTCTTAGACTGTTATTGGTGACGATGTCTATGAGGCTATTAAAGATTTTTTTTTTCATAATGGAGTTAGGCAAATAGAACTTATCCTGAAGGGGTCTGATTCTACTTCTATCTCTAACTGACGCCCTATTGCTTTGTGTAATGTGTTTTATAAGATCATCTCAAAATTTCTTTCTAATAGGCTTCAACCTATCATGTACTCTATTATAGATGTGAAGCAATCTGCCTTTGTAAAAGGTAAGAGTATTAAGGAGGCTATCTTTCTTACCAATGACATTCTTAGTGATTTTAGAAAGTGTTATGGATCTTACATGTGTACTGACATTTCCAAGGCCTACAAATCAATCAGTTGGAAATTTTTGTTTTCCATCTTGTATAATATGGGTTTTACTTCTATGTGGATAAAATGGATTGAAACTATCTTCTATTCTACTTACTATAAAATTTTGGTAAATGGTGAGCCCACTGACCCCATTTGGCCTTCAAATGGTATATGACATGGGGATCCTATTGTCCCATACCTTTTTGTGATTGTTATGCAAGGGTTCTCTGAAATGATGAAGAATAAGATTAAGAATGAATCTATATTGCCTATTTGTGCTTCTAGGTATGTAGGGTTATCTCATCTGATTTTTGTTGATGATCTCATGATCTTCACCAAAGCTGAGACCAAGAGTGCTATTAATATATCTAAACTTTTTGCTGAGTTTGGAAAGACTTTGGGTCTTCACATTAATCATCTCAAAAGATTTGTGTTCTGTAGTAAAATTTCTGATAGTGCCTCCTTGTGTAATGTCTTGGGTATCAAGAAAGGTGTCTTAAATGATCGAGATATCTTGGTTTACCTCTTTTAATTTGTAGGGAAATTATCTAAGAAGTGTTCTTGTTAATGGGGTTAAGAAGAGGATGGAGTCTTGGAAAGTGAAGCTTTTATCCTTTGCTGGGAGGATAGAGCTTATTCAATCTACATTGTCTTCTATGCACCCGTATTAGCTTTATTCTTATCCAATTCTGAGCTCGGTTTTGGATGAGATTGACAAACATTGTAGAGATTTCTTCTGGGGACATATGGATAATAAAAAGAATCTCTATCTGATTAAATGGTAAAAAACCACCCTCCCAAGAATGGGGGTGGATTAGGTCCGGGGAAAGGTAAAGAATTGGCGAAGGCTTGCTTGATTATTAATGTTTGGGATATTGCAAGAAGAAAGTACTCACTCTGGGTCAAGTGGATTAGCGAATAGTACTTAAGGAAATGCACTTTTTGGACTTTTGAAGAGTCCTCTAATCACTCGTGGATTTTTAACAACCTGTTGTGAGTCAGGGACACCTTGTTGCCTCTCATTGAGTTTAATGTTGGAATAGATGATGTTTTTAAGCTCTAGCAAGGCCCTTGGTGTAAAATTAATTTTGTGGGGGATATTCTTGGAAAGGAAATGATTATTTGTCTTGGTTATCCTTCGAATTGGTTGATTAATGCTATTATTCTGAATGGGAACTGGAGGGTATCTTCTGGTAGATGTTCTTATGCCCTTACTGAGTACTTGGAAGAATAATTTTCCTTCTCTGGCCCAAAATGATTACATTTCTTTTCAAGGTCATAAAGTTGTTAAAATCAAACTAGTTTGGAACAATACAGAAGTAAGGTATGCTAGATGAAGCTTTTAACTGGATCGGGAGTTGTGAAAGCCATATGAACTCGATTATTCATCTTTGGAAAGTGAGGCATAACAAATTACCTACATCAAATTACACTAGAAGAAGAGGCATTTCAGTGGCTTCGATTTGTTTTCTCTGTATGAGTGCTTATGAGAATACTCACCATCATTTTTTTAATTCCCATATACTAAGGGACTTTAGAGTATAGCAATGCAACATCAGGTGTTGGATAAAGTGCCTAAGAATTGGTTTGAACTTATTAGTTTTAAGAGGAAGAATGCTAAAATTATTTGTGCCTTAATTCTGTATCATGTCTGGATTGAAAGAAATCTTCGTGTCCATATGGGATATAATCACAATGTTGATCCTATATTGAAGATTATTCAAAAAGAAGTTGACCCCCTCAGTTGTTGAGTACTTGCCTCTAGAGGTCTCCTTGCTAAAGATTCTTATAGATCTTCTTGGTCCCTGAAATGCTTAGGAAGATGTTTCTTTGTGTGATTGATATGGGACATATGTGCTTTGTGGATATGTTATGATGTTTATTAGTCTTTTCCTTCTTTGGTGTTGTTAATCTTTTGTTGAAGTTTTCTGAGTCAATTCGGAAGCCTTTCTGTCTTTTATACACGGTCTGATACAAAGAATTTAGAGCTATTATGGTCTCAAATATTGGTGTCTACTCAAGAGGTTTTAATGATGGAGGATCCTTCTCTGGTGTAGTGTATTTTTGTTGAAAATTTTTTCAGATCTTCTTTTCTGGCTCCTGAGATGTTCTGGAAGAGTTATTGTGATGGTTCTTTGTGCTTTGATATGGGACATATGTGTTTTGGGTTCATGGTTGTTATTGATGATTCTCTGCCTGTTTATTGTGTTTCTTCTTCTCTAGTGCTTTTCTTTTTTTGTTGACGATCTCTAAGATGCATCGAAAGCTTTTCTATGATTCAGTTTAAAGACTTCCCTATGGATCTTTGAAGGTTTCAAGTCTTGATGCCTGAGTTAGGATACATGTGCTATGTATGGATACACATACTTCTATATCTTCTGTTTTTTATATCTTTATGTGTATATGACTATGTAATGTTATAAAGATAAGTCTCATGAGATGTAAACAACTATACTCAAAAATATAAAAAAAGTTTTGGCTGACCAAAAAAAATATCACTTTCACCACAACTTACACTCGTATCTCGGGAATGCACACAAGGCACTATTAGAATAATATCTTATTTTTTAAAGTGTCCATAATAACTTTATGGCTAGAAATAGATAGAGTAATATACAATAGTGGATGGAGAAGTTTGTGTGAAAAAAATGAAGAAGATAGTGGATGGAGAGAGTTGTTGTAATTAATAGAAAGAAGATACTAGTGCATGGAGAGAGATGACACAATAAATATAATGAAGAAGGTAGTGATGGAGAGAGAAGGTACAATAAACAGAAAGAAGGAGATCGTAGATGGAGAGAAGGGGTGCAGTAATATAAAGAAGGAGGTAGTGTAGAGAGTGTGACACATTAAGTCATACAAGTAGTTTTAACGTTGTTCAAGTGTAAAGTATGTAATGTCATACCTATGAATGAGAATTGTTTAATTTAACAATATGTATTGTATTGTATTGTATTACTTATTTATAAGCATTGTTTAATTTAAAATATTCACTACATAATTTATAAATATATAATATATAAGTATTATTTAAAAATATGTAGACAACTTATATACAAATCTTGACATAAAAATATACATATACATCCAACATTGTTTATCACTTATATTGATACAGTTTAATTTTATTTCGTAATGTTTTTAATGATTTTTATTACTAATAATAAGTACTTAATATACTATTTTGTTCTCTCTCGACGTCATAAATAGTTTCAAATTCTATTATTGTACAAAAAACTTCTTTGTACAATACTAAAAAGTCATTTCATATTCCTGATTGAAATCACCACGTTCAAAGTGTGCTCCATATCAATACTCTATATAAGGACGTACACTAAGAAACGGAAGAGGATGCTCGCGGTACAACAGCTAAGCCAGTAGCTAGCCAGCAACCGTTTGACTTGATGTAGGATTATACCATCATTGATGCTAATAGAATTATATTTTGAATTGTGATTTAAACAATGCAATATCGTACATTGCACCAATAGTGGAGCGGGTGGTGCGCCGACCGCCCTGCGTGGGGTTTGACGCGCAGATAGCGAGATCCATGCGCTCCAACCAATTCGACAATCAGTTGGAAGGAGCGACCCCATGTCCGATTTGGGCCATCGGCACAGATAATTGACTGCTAAGTAACGTGGGGTCGAAGTAAAACGTGCCAACCGTATGATGGATCTAGAAGACTAGAAGTCAGAAACCGAAGGCTGAACTTGAACAGCTCTCCCTGCTGCGCGCACTTACCACAGACACAGGCATCGTTGCATTACTGCTGCTTGCCGGCCTTCGCTGTTGTTGCGAAGGGTGTAATGAGAAAGGAAGAAACGGAGGAAGCAACGGAGGTGAAGGTAATATTTGCGAAGCTTTCGAGAAACCACAAGCAGATTATGAAATGAGAGCGAGCAGTTTCCGCTCATAACAAAAACCTGTTTCATAGCTAGCTAGAGGAAGAATCAAGTTGAAGGTCCTGTTTCAACGTGTTGAACTCAGCTAGCTTAGCTAGCTGCAGGAATCAATCAACCTGTGTTGATTGTTGAAGAATCGTGTATACATGGCAATAGTGGAAAGTGGGGTGCGGATTAAGCAACTCATGAATAGCGGAGCTGTTACAATGGATATACATCGACCAGTGAATTGAAGAAATTTAACTCCCTACAATACAAACTTCAAGGTCGTGATTCCTGAAGATAAGAAGAAGTTAACTACATCTAGAAAAGAAGATCCCAGCGCATCTCATGTAATTGCCGCAATTACTCCCATCCGTAGAAACTGTACCCGGCCAAGTTCCCGCTAGCTGGTTATAGCTGCTGATCACCGGTTGTGCGCGTCCTCATCAACGCCGAGGGGTCGGCGTACCTGGCGGAGAAGGAGCGGGATAGGTCGTCCGGCTCAGCCAACTCCCACCCGCCCTCATCGAAGTTCTGCGCGTACGTGTACGGGTCGTATGGGCCCGTTCTACTGCTTCTCCGACTCCCACCACCGGCACAGGACGGCGCACGAGGAGACAAGGTCGACCTCCTCTTCCTCCTCCTCACCAGCTTCTGCCACAGGCTTCGCCAACCTCCGTGCCCGCTAGCAGCACTGCTCGTCGTGGTGTAGTAATATCCTGGGCCAGCGGCTTCAACTGCCTCCTCGTCCTCGCCGTTGTAGTCGTCGTCAGGGAAGGCTTGTGCTGGGTGGGTGTAGTGCCTCCGGCTCGGTGGGCCGAAGCACCACCGCCCACTGCCTCCGCACAGGTCTCCGGGGCAGAGCGGCGATGCCGGGCACGCCATCGTGAGGGTGTGGAGTAGAGATGTGGATGGGGATCGAGGCGGACAGGCGAGTCGGAGACTCGGAGATGTGTCTTTATATACTTGCAACAGTGAAATTGGTAATCGTTGAATGGTGGTGACATTACTGTACGCTTTTATATTTCTAATGGCCGATACTTTGTTTATTCGTTGTTGTTTCTGCTCCACCTAGGACTCGTAGTCTGTAGTCATTTTCAGACCCTAATTGATATGTCCAAGGCAACGCTGCGCATCAGCGGGTGGTGTGGTTGGATTTGAACTTCCCCACTTGTCAACTCTGCCTCCGGTCCATTTCTGCTGCTGTCGCGCCTACAACTTCTCACTTCCCAGAGTCATCATCTCATTCGGCCGATATGAGTTGCCAAATAGGACACCACAAGTCCACACACACTACGTGTTCTCATGACTTTTTTGTCGTTTCCTTTCTAAAATTCTTTTGTTTCTAGATAAAGACGGAATATCATGTGGGTAAGAGTGTAAGAATAAGGGTAGGGTAACTGTAACTTACTGAAAACTCGATCGAGAAACCAATTTGGGTCCATTTGGGCCTGTTTAAGAATCAATCCCTAAATTTAATACGCTCTCTAGCTACCATTATTTAGAATCCCCATAGATTTGATACGATTTCATCCCCATTCAACTTATTTGTTTGTGATTCAGTTATTTCTCCTGATTTTAGAAAGTCATACAATCTACTCCATCATTTGAACTTCATTGTTTAAATCTTCTTTGTAATTTGAGTACAGTGATGTCATTTTAGCAAAATATAAAAAATTAATCTCGCATTTTGGTCAGACCCTAAATTTACCAAATAATCCCAATATAATTATATTTGTTATTAAATTTATTTAAAATGTTTAGCATATTCTTTATAAATAATGGAGGCAAATTTATAAAAAAATTATATTCCTGTTTTGTGAATTTATATTTTTAAAATTTTGTTCATATGAAACTAAACACAATCCAGTTTTTTTAGCTTTAAAATTTGTTATTAAGAATTACAAAATTAAAAAAGACTATGTCATTCATATGTATAAACTCTAAAGTTGAAAGAAATATCTATGTTGATGAACCAAATTTTACATCTCATGAGGAGGATTTTTGCAACTTAATCTTAATGTCGTACGGAAGCCATTAAGATCATCACACATGTGGGTGTGATCCCACCATTAGGTCGTTGTTGGTGCCTTTTGTGGTAGAAGAGTTAGAGAACAAGAATAATAGGTGGATCTCTCTTGTAGATAAGAGAAGATAAATGTCTTTTCCTTGTGGAAAAGTAGCGGTTGGCAGTCGTTGACACATTGAATGCATCAATATTGAAACTTTCTTATGGATAAGAAAAGACCACTGACTTTGCATTGAGGTGAAGTAGCGATTGACAATCAGTAGCACGCTAGGGCACTAATGGTGGAGCTCCCTTGTGTATAAGAGAGGGTCAATGACTTTCTTTGAGCGAAGTAGTGATTGGTGGTTAGTGACCAAATGAGTGCATAGACATCAACGGTGACCTATTCAATCAATGGAGGATGCACATCTCTCCACAACATTGTTGGTATTTTGACAAGGATAGTAATCTATCCAGTGAGTCAAGGATGTGCTTCTCTCATCCAGCATCGCATATGTGGTGCATCAACAATGGTGGTGAATCTGATTAGAAGAGGAGGTACATCAGTCGATGGCACTTTGTTGGTGTTGTGGCAATGACATCAACATCAACATCATTCCATCTGATCAATGGAGGATGCACAAATATTTTGACAAAAATTAGAGTTTTAGATAGAGTGCCAACTAGAATGAATATCATAGAAGGCAACAACATAAATGACCCCATCACAAGTAGGTGGTTGGGTTAGTGGTCATAGCGGCAACGAGCAAAACAATAAGCATGTGTCTGATCCCTAACAAAAATAGTAGTTTCATGAGGAGAAAGAGTTAAGTGGAAGATTTTGTGCATTGTTAGTGTGGTTCTCTTCTTTATTTTTTCTTGTTCTTGAATGTGTGAAGCTATCCATATTTAGGGGTGGTAAAAATTTGGGTGGTGTGAGTTGTAATCTTGGTTGCATAGTGGTTATTGGATGGTTATACCCCATGGTTTTTATCTTCTCACCTTGGGGAGAGTTTTCCACTTTAAATCTTATGCCTTCAGTCTTGTAGAGAATCATCATTTTTCCAACACAGTTGCTAATAAGTGGTTTCAAAAAATATTTGAAGATATAGTGGGAGTGACAATGGCGTTTGGAGATTGAAAGGCATGCATTGACAAGAAGTAGTCCAAGAGTACTCGCATGCTTGAGATGCAAAATTTTCTTTAGAAAGGCATTATGATACATTTTGACATATATGAAGAGGTGCATCATGATGGCTCTCAATTAGATAAGGTTTCTAGAAACCCTTCTTAAGCACAACACACATATGAAGATGAAGTGCAATGTCGTGGATGTTTAGCTATTACATTAATAGGGGAGGATCAAGCTCCAGATGAGGAGTTACATAGATAGCGGACGTCGACAGAGGATTTCTAAGCCTTGCTACATAAGGTCAGAGACATTATTTTCATCCATGGCTTGATTGATTGGTTTGGAGAGCTATCAAAGTTTGAATTGTGGGCATGGAAAGACAAATGTGATACCAAGATTCATTTTCTCAATTGTTAATGAGCAATGTGAAATTAGAGCATGACTTTAAGAAGATGGATGGAAATGGGATGATTTGGATATGTTTGAGGAGAATGACCATGTATCAAAATCTATCAGAGGTGGTGATGGAGTCCACAAGATACTCCAAATGTATTACTGAAGACGAAGTCTCCCTCATGGACTGGAGGGGGAGATTGTTGAAGTAGGAAGGTTTTGACTCATGCCCTGTTTGAATTTGAACTTAATAGGAATTGGTCTTGTGTGTTGTCAATCCTAATAGGAGTTAAATCTAAGAGGAAAGAAGATGGCTCCCTATGTGTCATCGACAACGATAGGTCATATTAGTGGGTTTAGTTGTTTTAGATGTAGAAGTTGATAATAAAAGTGAGATATAAGCTCATCCACACTAGAATAACATCTAGTCATGACTCCATCACCCACCTAGTCAATTCATTAGATGCCTAGAAAAGCCTATGTGAAAGGGAAAATAATAGAAGTGTAACATACTCAATTCCGAACACGTAGGCTAATCCTCCCATATATTAGGCCCCTTTATGATTATGTTAATATTTAGAACTTTTTCCCTAATTTAAGATATATTATAATAATTTAAATTCAGATAACATAATATAGTTGAAAAAAAAAATTAAAATATTAAACTGATGTCAAAATTGTTTTCCCCATACATCAATTAGCCTATTCATCAATTTTTGTATCAATACGACTTGATTTGATCATTAATTTAAGTGTTTAATCCTAAGTTAATATGCATAAACATATTCAATAATTACATTGGGTGCCATCACCCATCCATGTATCACGACACCTTCCCCTCTCTTTGACGAGCGTGGATCTGCTGCTACTCCTTCAATCAACTCCGTCCATGTATAATTGCAGATGACTGTAAACCATTTTGACTGAATGCTGCAAATACGTGGCACCGTCCACAATACAGAGAAGCCTACTCCTTTGAAAATGGGGTGCAACAAATCTACTGGCCTCTTTGACGCGATCCATCCCCCCCCTCTCATGCAGATCGCAAAACAGCCATAGAACCTGGCGACCGATTCTTTCTCTCCGCCTCCCCTTCTTCTTCTCCCCTTTTTCCTCGCCTTCTCCCTACTACCTCTCTTCCTCATCTCCGACCCGCTTCTTTCCCAGATTTTTGTAAACCTACAGACACCTATTGTCTTCCCCCTCTCACCTTTCTCCCATCCCTGTTGCGGATGCGTACTGTCGTCACCACCAGGGTAGCCGGTAGCCGCACCCTGACCCGGCCGCCATAGTGATCCCTCTCTCTCTCGCCAGACACCATACTCCATTCTCTAGCCAAAACCCCCTCCAGCCTCGACAACATGGAGCATGCTGACAAGTCTACAAGGATACCATCGACCCCTCCAGGGTCCTCGTACCATGTTATGCACCTCGTTGCCAACCTTGCTTCAGACCCAACACTGCCTGCATCGACCCCTTCAGATCTCGACGACAGTAGTTCACACCTACAACAATTGTCGGCCTCCTGCAGATGGATCTGCCACACCAAATGCCCTTCATCGTCGCCTTCCAGTCTGGCTTCACCTATTCGCATTGCAGTGGTTCCTCGACCACCACCTGACAATCTACGATCTGCAACCAAACCCGTCAAATCCACCTAATCATATCCTTCTTATCCGCCACCGCTAAACATATTCACCACAACGTCGACTGCACAACCTGCTCCAACATCATCACAAAACCGCAACAGTGTCGATCTCCAGCAACCAGTGTGTCGGCCATGCATCTAGGCACACGGTTGTGACCCATTGATGATTGGGTATAGACTCACCGCCGCCGACTTCACCTCGCTAGTAACAGATCAGAAACGAACCTCTAGGAGGTTGGGCAATGCCCCTATGATCCATCTTTCTACCATCTACTACCATCTACAGTTAGTCGCCATCTTTCTTCTCCTTTTCCCCTATGATCCATCCACACCATCTGGTCATCTTTCTCCTCCTCCTCTATTTTACCAAACCATCTAGAACCACCATAGCAGTGCCACAATAGGGCGAGCCTCATGAATCTAGTTCTGTGGACTCCGAACTTCTCCTCTTACCTCCATCCTCTCTTAGATCCTCGGCAGACTTACATCCATAACAACGTCGTCAGCCGTTCGCAACCATCTCGCCACTTGAACCAACCCTCCAGTGTAGACATCCCTTGATCTCCTCTTGAACTCACAACGTGCACCTACAACCTGCAAGTGCAGCGCCGCTGTGGTAGCCTGCGGCCACCAACACCTACAACGCCCCTATCACTAGGGAAACGACGCCTATGTCCTTCTGTCTCTTTCCCTCAATCTTCTTCCAACTGACACCTAACCAACATCCAGCCAATCAACAATAGCCTAGCAGCCTGGTTCACTGAGATTCATAGAAGTTCATCCACATACTTATCATTCAGAGCTGCAACAGGTCAGTTTCTTCTCTTGGAATTCGGTATATACGAATATGAATGATTGAGGAGTATAAAATTGGTCACTTTAGTAGACTCAATCAACTAGTCTAGAACCCATATGCATACAGATACATCATATCAGTGAATGCACATACAAGTCACATCATGTATTAACAATAGCAAATGTGCAATATATAATGTATGTAGGATGATAGAATTTATATCGTTCAACAATTTAAATGTTATAAAGCATGTTCAATAGATGAGTGTTATAATGATCTAACCTAATTGACCTATATTCTTGAGTATTTGACATATTAGTATTCATATGTTTATGGGTCAGGGGTTAAGTGGAGATTCAGTAGATCTTGGGGTCACTAGAAAGAAGAATTTAGTATAAGATTATGATTCAAACATGGATTCTTAAACACTAGGTATGTGTATACATATAATGGCAACTAAAAAGGCAACATGGATATAGGGGATATAGTTATCCAGATTGGTACAATTCTAATAGTCCAATATATAGAAAGAATAAATATAAAGAATACTAACATCACAAATATAACTACGGGTGGATTTGTATTCCTACAAACTTACTCACATATGGAACGTGTTGGTTTTGAACCCTAGATTTTCCTATTAAGGGTGCTTTCACAATTAATATATATATATATATATATATATATATATATATATATATCTTACAATATAAATCTTCAATATTACTATCTAAATAGAACTATATTGTATTATAGAGAGTATGACAATTCGAGATCTAATCGGTACAAGATGATCATATACCAAGATATGTAACCTTGATCACAATATGACCTAGATGAAAATATAAGGAACTGTGATGCTAACAGAAATGGAACAATAAACCTATATAGAAAATTTAAATAACATGAATTGAATAACTTTGGATTACAAGCCAAATAATGACAAATATTATTCTACTGTGTAGCTCATTCATCAACAAACCTTGGAGACATTTGGATGGTGAATTTCACCCCTAGAAATAGGGTTAGTCGCGAATATAAGGTATGTGCACTCTCTATTTTTATTTTGGGCATTAAATGACTGAAATCCATATATCTTTTAATGAGGCATCTCTTGAATTGTAAATCCCTTTTAAAATCCAAATACTTGGACATTTATTGCTCCTGATATGAATTCCTTTTGTTTCTGTGATATTTATGTTGTTATGCTCATTTGGGTCATTGGACCCCTCCTGCCATGTTGCCTTTATTGAAAATGACCAAAATAATAAGTCTTGCCACTCTATTATAGCATGTTTCTTGTATGACTAGAATATCTAGAATAGCGGTACTTATGTACAACCATATTTATTTAGGGCATGCGTATTCCGCCTGGGGTGTGCGTTTCCACCCTTGTTTATTTTTAGGCCACGATCCTATGGTGTTATGGCCCTGTTTTAGGTTTATTTAGTCTACATTGTTATGCATGCAAATATTTATTGTTTTAATGTGAATCTGTGGATGATTGTTATGGCAAGACACTCTTTTATTTTCATGTTGTAATATGAAATTTAATATGCCTCATTTCTTTTGTTACTTTTCTCTTGAACATACCTAATTGCAAATAGCCCCCTCTTCTTGTGGGAACATCTCTTTTTGTACTTTAAACCCTATATAATGCCCAGAATGTTTTATATATATACATACTCAACCTTTGCTGACCTCTATGTTGTTTCCTATGTTATGGGTGATGTTCCTTTCCACCCAGGTTTAGGTACATTAAAGATCAAGGTTTCTCGAAGATCATATAAAGAGAATTATACCTAAGGATAGCTTGGAATGGCTAGGTTACTCTCTGCTACAGGGCTTATTTGTAGTTAGTTCAAGTTTTTGTAATATCACCTTTTATTGTGATGAGAAATTGTATAATGATACCCTTTGTAACTTTGTAGTAGTTTTGTTCCGCTGCTTATTCATTATCATGCTCTGTAACTTGTACCATTTGAGAAATGAATGCAATTCCTCCTTTCCTTATTACCTTTTGGTACGTTTGGAATTGGATGGGCTATTTCTTCAATTCAGTGAAGAGTGGATCCTCTATCGGGACCCACTCTTTACAAAATGGTATCAGAGCCTAAGCAGTCGGTAACTTGACTATTTCAAGTTATCCTAGGGTAACCCATAATTAGGTAGGTGACCCTGAGAGGTTATTGACAAACTGATTACCTAGTAGTAGAATACCAATTAGGGTTTTCAAACACTAATTATTTGGGGAACTTACACTCCTCAACCCACCTATGTGGACGGGCGTTAGCCTCTAGTAACCCTTAACACCCATTCCCTCTTTACTGGGGTGGGATAAAGCCACACATAATTGAATCTTGTAATGTTGGTTCACATGTCATAATTTTCTAGGATTCTTCCTTAGAGATATGAAGTGTGAGTTGATTGAATAGTCATAGATTGAAATTACCTTAGTTCTCACTTTAACCCCTTCTATTTGTTCTTACCTAGCACGCCTCAAATACATCCATTTTGGGTTGAGCATGCGTGTAAAACAACATAAAACCCTGATGTAATTTCTAGATTTGAGATTAATTCCTTGACACTATGTGATAATTAGAATTAACTCTATTATGGTTAGGCATGACTTTCCCTCAACATGGAGTACCTCATCATAGTTATGCCCCATTTCCATTTATCTAATGGTAGGGTACCGATCTCATTGAGCTTGTTATGTCTCATACATGAGAATTGTTTGGTGAAAGTTATAACTTTTGGTAGATATCCTTAAATGTTCACCTCTCTAACCCACATAGTGCACTTAGTTTACCTAGTGATTGATATGTGTAGGTTGACTATATAGGTTACATTATCATGGGAAGAACAATCGATGTAAACCAGCTAGTAATGAGAATAAATTCATCCTATAACATTGGGTAATCTTATGACTTCAGTAGGTCCTGAGATGAGGCATTTTGAATTATGATTAAGAGTGTCATGGGTAATGGTGTATGTCATGCATTATTAGGATTTTATAGAAGTTGATTGTGTGTAATAATAAGTTGTTGCCCTTGTATGCCTTCGAATTAGAGATGTAGACATATTCCCTTTTAGGTGATGGAAGGAGTAGACCCCTTTTTGTAGAATGCAATGATGATAGAATAATACTATAGGTATCATCTGGTGGATAAGTGGTGGACTTGGTTCTCGAATTAATTTTTGGCGCCAATTTTGTATTTTTCATCGTAAGATTCTTTTTTATTTTTCTTTCCGTCAAACTTATTTTCATTATTAATTTATATGTAAAAAGGAAGTTTTCATATTTCATCGAAGGTTTTAGAACCAAGTCATTGCCACAAGGAAGTTTGTTTTGTAGAGGAACCCTTTGAATGAAGAGGTACTTGAATTGAATGATGGACATGAAACCCTAGGACTAAGTGTTGTGTAGAGAGTACGAAGAAGCCTTGGATTCTTAAGACATCAGTTCACCCTTTTTTCCCCTCTAGGTGATAATGTTGATGATATTGATGATGAGTAGATGGTGATGATGTTGTTGTTGATGTTGATGATGCTGATGATGGTGATGATGACGATGGTGATGAGTAGATGATGATATTGTTGTTGTTGATGATGATGAGATGTTGATGATAATGAATGATGATAATGATGATAAGGAAAATGATGTGGACCATGATCAAAGAATGGCAAAACTATGATAACTTTGCGGGTAGCACTAATTGATACAAAGTGGTTACATAATCCTAGGACTTGTTGTAACTTTTCTAGCCCAACATCTAAAATAATTAGATTAATGGATGCATGATATATGGAGACATATGGCTTCACCTTAAGAGTAGATCATAAGTGTGACATGAATAGTATGATATGACCCCCTACATTAAGTTTACTAGAAATGTACAACTTGGTTAAGTTTATAAATCAGTTTACCATACCATAAGTGGATGGATTTCGGGGATAGAATCCTCTTTAAGGGGTGGAGTGTTGTAACATACTCAATTCCGAACACGTAGGCTAATCCTTCCATATATTAGGCCCCTTTATGATTATGTTTATATTTAGAACTTTTTCCCTAATTTAAGATATATTATAATAATTTAAATTCAGATAACATAATATAGTTGAATTTTTTTTTAAATATGAAACTGATGTCAGGGGATGAAACAAATAGGGAATCAGGCTATTTAAACATTATGATGGTATGATATTATCTTTCATGGGAGTTATCCTAGGAATTTTTTTTTGTTAGTGGGATTAGACATTGGGGGTTCTAGGAAGGATGATATACTACTCTACAATCAGGGTTGACTCTTTGAATTGTTTGGGTGCTAGGGACATAAGTGTGGGTATGAATAAGCTTTTGAATTGATGGCTAAGACTTATGGCATGTGTGGTCGAAGGTGGCTTAGACACACCTATTAAAGGTAACTCACACACTAAAACTGTGAGTATGAACGTAAGTGCACCCATCGAGTAAATTAGGCCTATGCGAGGCCCGAGTCAAACTCAGGGAGATGTAGTCTCAGTGACTACTATTAACTACGGTGCGATCAGCTAAGCCTATTAAAAAGTTGGATTTGAGTTTAAACAAAAATAAAATGAAATTAAAAGAAAATTAAAAGTGGTTGATTTGAATGAGATGGATTCCTTAGGATTACCGATTTCACCACGGGATCTCGTTATATCTTATTTCTACCGAATTAATATAAATTTTACTCCTACCCTGGATAGAAAGCATGTAGTTAGAATTGCCTGCTTCCACGGTGTAATTCACTACCTAGATCTAAGCTAATTCCATGCCTGTAGTAATTTATATTTTAGTCTAGGTGAATTATCGAAGTCTCTGGATTTGTTTCCACTAACCGTACGTTACCTTTCCTAAGGAACACGTAAGAAAGTGTATAACTTGTGATTTTCCAACCTTTAATCCTCCTTCCAGAGCGATTATCAGTCTGTTACTCTATCGATGGTGATCAAGCATAAGTAGATTATTTGAAACACAACTATATATCCAGGAATAAAGAGAAATCTATATTAATTCATGTAAAAGGTTGATACACGATTCCCTAGGCTACTCTCAGATCCTAAGGAAAGGAGGGTTTAGCCCCTCATAGTTTTCACATGTGAATACATAGAGAGAGAGAAGAAAAACGTGGGAAACATGAAGGAAATTTGTGTAACCCCTGGAGAGAAGGTGTTCCGGATGATCCTCCTCAAGAAAGGCACGTTCTGCAGTCTTCTGGTGGCAAAATCATCCATCGGAGGTGCTTGGATCTCCCGGTTGACGGCGTTCAGCTCTGTGCTCCTCTCTCTTTCTCTTCTCTGTCCTTTGTGTGGTATAATGTGATGTCCCCCTTAGGTCTGACCGTCCCTTTTTAGGTCTTTGGCCAACTTATGGTACCACATAATGTGGCCCGTCAGATCTGGGCGATCTATTTGGATTGTTGATTTTCGACAAAGTCGATGACGCCGACTGCCTCGGGTGCGGTCCTTGCTGTAGCAAATTCAGTACCACCGACTCTTGATGGTCGGTGGCACCAACTTGATGCACGTAGTTTGATCTGCCGCTCTAAACCAATCTCAGTGGCACCGACTTGGTGGTCGGTGGCACCACATCTTCTAGTCTCTTATCACCCGACCACTACTGCCATCTCGGTGACATCGATTGTGATTGTCGGTGGCGCCGACTTTTCACTATACATGAAGACCTAAAAAATCATAAAAACATGTATAAGACCGGGGAATGCATAAAATAATGTAATTATGATAAAATGAGCATAGTTTGATGCAAACAGAGTATACAAGCCAATAATAATAATTTATGCAAATATGATCAATTAATTGACTAATAAATGCACAAAACAAGTATAAAATAGGCTTATAAAAGCAACTCAAAGCTCGTGCATCAAACTCCCCTAAGATTAAACCTTTCTCATCCTCGAGCAACAACACCTTTGGATCTGATTGAGATAAATCAGCTGAGGGACATAAATGCATAAGGTACATCTAAAAAGTCTCCACGTTTTGGTCCTCATTCCAGCCCTCACTGACCACTGAACACTAACTGCCATTTAAGCGACTAGAAACCTCTATAAAAGATGTTTGTCCCCCAATCAATGAAACACTATCAGTTAAAGCAGTTAATATGATAGACTCATCTAGTTCATACTTGGTGCATCGTGTGATCTCCTATCTATGTTACTCTTTTCTCTACCTACCATCTACATGGAAGTAGTTCTCCTAATAGATAATGAATTAGGAGAAAATCATCTAAGTGGCCTACCAATAAGAGCAACGTGTAGTTTGAATGGGTGGTTGTGGAAGAATCATGAGCACATAAAATCATTCATGTAATAAAAAATTATGATGAACCTATGATGATGAGAATTTATAGAATTCTGCTAATGCCTAATCATTGAGGTGGAATGATGCATGCAACTATCATTTCATCTCAACATAAGATGAAATATCTACAAACTACATCATGTACTAATCCTTCCTTATGATCAGGTAGGATTATGCCATTTATCCCTCACTTTCTGACACTATACTCAATCTTTTTTTTTCTTTTTCTTTTTTTCAAGCCCCCTTTCAACATGATAGAATTTCTTTGGGCTTCCACTTGCACTGCACATTTGATTTATGTCAATGCCTTTCTTCTCTTTTTTTTCTTCTTTTTAAGGGTATGGGCAAAATCACTACCTTCTTATATTAGAGAAGAAGAAACCAGCCACGATATTCGCAAGATGATATGTAATGCATATGCAAACTACATGAATAAGATGTTATGCAACTACATGACATGCACCAGAATTTTTGTTGTGCATGTATGTTTTTTTATCAATTTTTTTTTCACTAATGCAAGAACAAACAAATAACTATTATGCAAGATCTACTATGCAATGTAAATGCAATCAAGAGAAGGAATGATAACATGTACTCAATCTTCGTATGGTGGAGTGTAAAGCAAAAGTATGCGGTGGATGAGATCACACGACTAAGAGATAGAAACTTTAGAGAAAATCATATGTCCCTCTCTAATGACCTGTGTACAGGGTAATCAAGGGGTTTCTCTCTTATATTTTAGTTTAAGGTCACGTTAGTGTTTGGTCAATTCGGGCTCAACAACCTTGTCAATCACTTTTATTAGACAATTAAGATGGTCATTTATGTTCTCATGTCATGGAGCTGACTCACCCAAGTACTTCCTTAGTTATGCAACTCGATTACTCACAAGATAAGCTCACAAAAAAATTGAAATTTGCTCATATTATTTTTTTCATTTTTTTTTGTGCACCCAACCCAGAGATTGATAAACTCAAATGAAACCATGCATTACTTCTCCACAAATTACACTAGATAGATTGTGGATCCTACTTAGTAGAAAAACTAATCAAGCAAACTAATTTTACCAAAATAAAAATAAAATGCTAAAATGAAAGAAAAACTAAGATAGAAGTTGTTCCAGCACCCCCAAGCTTGAATATGACTATGACCTCATAGTCAAAATTCCAACTTAAGACGTGGAATAGAGATACCCGAATAATATGGCAGAGGTGGTGGCTGGGTAGGGTCCTGGGGAGGAAACTTCCCCTAAAAGGTTGGATCAGAAGAAGGCATATCATATGGCATCGGGTAGCCTCCAAAGTATCCTTGGCTCCAGTAGTGGTCAAAGAACGGTTGTTGGGAGTTTTTCATCCTCTACAGGCATGGATGCATGTTCTCTTTTTTGGCCAAGAGAAGATGTTCGTTCTCATAGATCGACTGCTGGTTGTTATACAGCTGACCCTGTACATCTTGAATTCCATCCAGAGATTGAGTTTGCTGCTGCTGATGTGTCTGTATATCCTGCAGCATGGAATACAAGCCCGCCATTGAATAAGCTTCCTCTCCTTCCTGAGAGGGTGGCGGGGTAGAAGACGTAGAGGCATCATAATGTCGTGGACGCTTCCGCGGAGCAACTCGATGTGTCATAGGAATGGTGGGCTCCACCTCCTCCACATCTTTGCTTGACTCCTCCTCCTCCTCCTTATTTCCTTCCTCATCATCATCCATGTTCGGTCATCTATAGTGGTCAACTTGCCTGATGTTGAATATAGGTTCAGGTAGTTGACACTCATAGAAGGTGCCACTAACTGAAAAGATTGCATAGATAGTGTTGTGTTTGATAGAGATAAGACCATCCTGTTTGAAGTGGAGGTGGTCTATGCGAAGCTTGGACTGTAGAGGCTCAAGAGTAGAGAGATCTAGGCCTAAATGGAGAGAAATGAGGGTGATAAGTCCCCCAAAAAGGATAGGCGTGGTCCTCTTTATGTTGTGCTTCACCACCATTACATGGGTGAGGAAGAAGGCTCCAAAGTTGACTGGCCTCCCCTCCAAAAGTTGGTAGAGAAAGTATAAGTCTAGCAGTTGGACCTTCGCTTGCCCTTGAGTGGACTTGGCAAAGAGGGTATTGGTGAGCATGTGATGTAGCACCTGAACAAAGGGGTGTTCGAGGTCCTCCAATGAGTTGTGGTGCCAGTTTAACTTATATTGCACTTTGGGGAGGAGTGGTGCTTGAAGTTGTCACTACTACAGAATACGCCTTTGGCGTCGGTTGTTTAACCCCCGTTGGCGACGGTTTTCAAACGACGCCTATGTGGGCGCCGCTAAAGGTCGAAATCTTCGGCGTCAGTTTTCTAACTGACGCCTATATGATCTATAAGTGTCGGTTATATTTAGTTGACCGACGTCTATAGGGTTCGCGCCACAAATAAGGGCACCACCTAGGAGACTTTCTGCATCGGTTAACAACTGAACAACCGACGCCATACTCCCAGACGACACGGCCGTGCTTCGCTGCACGGCAGTGTTTAGTACTATAGGCGTCAGTTTTATACGAATAAGCTACGCCTTTTCCACCACGGCCGTGCTTTCCTACACGGTCGGGTTGTTTGTCATATTAGGCGTCGGTTTTTATATAATAACCAATGTTGTAGGCCTTTGATGATGGTGTTTTATAAATAACCGACGCCTATACTTTAATTTTTTTTTCTTATCAGTTTGCAGGCCTGCTGTGGCTGGTCAGCAGGATGAGAACCTACATTTCAGTTTTCTGAAATGCAGGTTTATGACATCCATTGATATCAGCCTACAAACAGGCTACAAACCTGCAAAATCAACAAATATTTTTTCACACAAGTAGATACATTCAAACATCAATTCAATTCTCACATTCACACAAGTAGATACATTCAAACATCAATTCAATTCTCACATTCACACATGTAGAA